>CM061197.1:9631919-10931085 GCA_030763345.1 Mythimna separata | reverse complement strand
AAGGCCGAACCCTCTGGGGAACACGGAAAATCCGAAAGGTGCTCACCGTGTTCCCAACGAAGCCGTACCGTACCGAAACCGTGTTCAGATCGAAGGCAACGAAGGAACGGGGTGGGGTTTAGTCAATAAGAATCTGACAAGCCTCCCCGCTCCGCCCAAGAGTGGGAAAGGTCATTCTGATGACTTCCAAAAAAAAATAGGTAATAGTTTTAACACTTTAACCGCTTGCGTCGGATTTGTTCGACGAGTGTTTTCGTGTCCTATTCGCCAGGGTCGTGTGTTTGCGACTGGGTACTACTCCATCACGTTTAGCTCTTCAATCCTGAGGTAACAGAAGAGCTGACGCGATGGAGTATTTGGTCGTGGATGTCCGACCCCGGCGGAATAAACGCGAGAGTGGCCGTCGGATATTTCCGACGGAGGCGATTTAAAGGGTAATGAGTATAGTTGTGTAAATGTATGTACATGTCTTTATAGTAATTATAAATTAGTGCGTCTCACCATTCAAGGAGATGTCAGCAAACTGTAGGGGCCCGGTAGGACCAAAGCCTCTGGGGAACACCGAAAATCCGAAAGGTTGTCACCGTGTCCCTCAGATCGAAGGTAACGAAGGAACGGGGTAGTGTTTAGTCAGTAAGAGTCTGACACGCCCTCCCGCTCCGCCCAAGAGCGGAAGAAGTCATTCTGAAGATGCCTCTTAAAAAAAAACCATTAACGATTGCATCATTGCTTACCATCAGGTAGGATCGCGGTCAATTCGATATTGTGTTGCAGATTCCAAAAAACCACAGACTACCCTAGATCTTACCATAAATCACTTTTCTCAAAATTACTTACCATTTCTCCGTCTATAAATAATCTTTAACTAAAGTTATAACATATTTTTTTTTATTGTTTTCTTCATAAATAACTATGAATAAGTCCGTCTGTCCGTCGCCGTGTGCCATGTATGCTCGCTTCCGATACAGCTAAATGCTGTTTGTAGTTATTATCATCTGTTATATACATACATAAGTACATCTTTATCTATACTAATATTATAAAGAGGTAAAATTTTTAAGTTTGTATGTAGGGGGTAATCTTTGGAACTGCTGGTCCGATTTGAAAAATTCTTTCAATGTTAGATAGCCCATTTATCGAGGAATGCTATAAGCTATATACCATCACACTACGACCCACGGGAGCGGAGCAGTAACGAAAAATGCGGGTGAAACCGCAGGGGACAGCTAGTATATATGTAAAAGGAAAAGTCCTAACTCAACGCACAGCCAAAATTCTTGGGCCTAGAACGCTGAAATTTTGCACAGAGGTTCTTTTTATGATCATCATCTACCTAGCCTTTTCCCAACTATATTGGGGTCGGCTCCCAGTCAAGCCGGATTTAGCTGAATACCAGTATTTTACGAGGAGTGACTGCCTACCAGACCTCCACAACCCATTAACTGTGGTATGGGTTAGGGGTTGGTTAACCTTGGCAAGCGTTGCTTAAACTTGTAGATCGACCCGTGCGGCTGTTATTATCTAGCCACGAGCTCACCTTAAGGGGATGAAATGGATGTCTAAGATTGTATAGAGAAAAAACAGGCTTCCATGTAAGCGAAAGCGTTGATAGAAGTTAGTTGCAGAAAATTATCCCAAGGGATAAAAAATATACTTATGGGCTATTCTGCTACGGCTACCTGTGTGCCGAGTTTCATCGAAATTCATTCAGTTGTTATTGTGTTTAAGGGTAACAAACATACACATATACTTTCGCCTTTATAATAATTATTATGATGTACTTATGTAGGTATATACGAGGCTAGAGGCAGATTCAGGAATCCAAATAAAAAAATACTATTTTAAAACGAATACCAAAAATGATGATACGGATACCATTTTGAAATGCAATTTTGGTAGGAACTTTATTATTGAAACTACCATAAAATAGTAGAATTTTAACAAAGTACCTACGGTTAAAAGCAAGTTGTACATGTCTAGTTTAAGTTGACCTCCAATTGTTACAGAAAGCCAATATAATGAGAGGTCATCGTATACTGGTTATGTATCGTTTGATCATCTCACGGTGTTTGACAATAATGTTGTCGAAAATTTACTTTTTTTTTTTAATATCTATGTTGTTGCTGCCCTTGCCTCGACTTATACATTTTAGTTAGTTACTATTATCTGTTTAGTATAGTCTCGTTAGTATTTTTTTTATTTTTAACGTGCATTTTTTTCTATAGGTACATTAAGGCATATAGCACTATGGGACAGTAGCGCAACTCACTTAAAACTGGGACAACTGATGCGCCACAGTAGCGAGATAGTTGAATAACTGTTGCGCCACTGTTGCGAGATAGTTGAACGACTGTTGCGCCACAATTTAGAGATTGTTGAAAAACAGTTGCGCCACTGTTCCAAGTGCCGATGTAAGGCTTCTTCCATAATCGTGTCGCGTTTTTGTTCACTAGCCTGGTTTTGTATTTCTCTGGTTATGTTTGGTGTTTGTTAATTTGCGGACCGACAGCCTAAAATAGTTTTAAATGTAATAATGTTGTTGTAATAGTTGAATTTCGCAAGATATACTTGTAGATAAGGACTTCTAAAAGTGTTTTTGCATGTAACTCACTGTAAGAGAGATCGCAACACAACGTGTCTGCTATCTCTCTCTAACATAGACGAAAATGGCTTAATTTTTAACTAAAACAGCCACAACATAACTGTCGGTCCAACTTTTCGTTGCTCAATATGTATTTTCTTTATTTTATATGTATAACTCGTATATTACTTTTTATTATTGTCTGTAATCTTTCGATATATAACAGTTTTCACCACTCGACCTTCCAAGCTTGCATGTGTTGACAGCTGTCATATCTGACAGTGACATTACAACCTTTTTTTTTTACTTGAAATTCCGTTTTTCAACTTTTTACTAAGTGACAGCTGTCAGTTATGTCACTTTGACATTGACAGGTGTTGCTGTTCGCAAAATTGTCACGTTCCGTGGTGAGGGGCGCGTTCCGTGTCCACGGGGCGTCCACCAGCCATTTTACCAAAGCATTGTAATACATACATAGAAGTGTATTTACTGATGACCGGCCGAGATGAAACTATACATAGACATAACGGGAACGTAGCAACTGATATAATATTGTTTGAGGTATACTTGTTTGTTTATATAATAATTTTCTACCATTTAAGTTTAATTTTTGTCTTGTAGCAACCCCGTTTTAACTGTCATGTGTCATTCGCGTCTCGGCGGCATCTCAGTCCGCCTCAATGTGCTCAGTCGTTTTATTTTATTAAATGCACTGCTAATGTATTTTCTGTTCTTTTATTTTTGTTACTTTCCTTGGGTTTTTTACGCTAACTTGAGTTTTTTTTATTTTAAATTACTTTAATCTATTCTTGAATTTTTAACGTTTCTAACGCATCAGCTGTTGAGAGCTTAGTCGTAGTTTTAAAAATACCTCATGCGAATTCTAAATTATGTTTAGTGTTATAATCAACACTAAGATATAAAGACATGAAATGGAATGCGGAGATATGGCGTTACTGACGCCGAAGTGTGAATTTCGTCAAGTAGGTAAATAAATTATGATTCTCCCAAAATTGAGCTTATGATAACGAACATATTTTGCTCAGTTTTAAGCCTTTTAAATAATAATCCTACCTAAAAAACTCGCACTGTATAATATAAGCAAATGAGGTAAACTACTTAGTTTTCAGAGGGATAAGAAACGAATGTGACGATTAATTTCTGCTTTAAAATACGAATTGGTTGGAAATAGTATTATAAATCGTATATTGTGAAAGTAAATAGGAGCACGTGTGAAATAGCTACATATCACTGTCCTTCCCTTGTTCATAGGTATATAATGTACTGCAAACTATGTGTCTGGCTCCCATTTCAGTCACTAAAACGAATTTATGAAAGTCACTTAAAAAAGTAGATTTTTAGGAAAAAATCTTACCAGACTAACCCTTAACATTCGCTCCAATTTTCTTTTCGAAATGGGAATCAGACAGAATGCTCTTACTATTAAAAAAAGTCGAAAATATAAATGTAGTCTGTGCCTAGACTCCTGATTTGAACTGTATCGTTGTTCACAAAATATCTATAAGAAATTATATTTAAAAAGTCCGGAAGTAATGACGTTTAGAAGACGCCATTTGCAATTTAAGCTGCAGTTCCACTAACAAAAGTTGTGGACCAATTATATTTATGATTTAAAACGTAGTTATAATTAATTATAATTATAGATTTACGAGATTATAAAGAGCAATTTTTCTACCTTTAATTTGCTCAGGCAAACGTCATTATTTTTAACGGACAAGATTCCCAAAAAAGTTTTTGTATCGTACCATACGTAATGTCAATTGCGACGTCCTATCGATAAAATATAAAAATGTAGAATATAAACAAAGTGTAAAACTATAAATTCTAATCGTTGTTTCGTTACGCTTTTATAAAAATTGTATAAAGTTGATAGTATTGTAAAGAAAGAATATTTTTTCCGTTTCATTATTAAAGAAAAAAAAAACTTGCCAAATGTTAGTGTTACTAGCTCGGAACGTGAAAAAACTACTATTTAGCGTACGAGCGTCACTTCGCCATGCTTCTATATACACCAGTCCAATATTAGTAGTGTAGCAGCGTGTACATAGCCCATGTATGTACGATATATTATATACATACATAGTGAATATTATAAAGTATTTTTGCATGATTAATTATTGTAAAAGTGTCCGATTGTGTAGTCGAAGTTGTGGTTTACTCATTACGTTTCCTCTGTTCTGGTTGTTTCCTACATTATCCGAGTGTGTCTTAGGATTAGCCGGTTAGTGTACGAAATACTGCTCTCATAATTGAAAAAACAGTAACTCCAGTTACTGTGTTTTCATTCACGATCGCAGAGAAATCCCTTTCTACCCGCAATTTTTAAAAAAACAATCTCAAAAATCCGGTGAAAGTTAGACGTACTTTATTTTGGTTATAGCTAAACTAAATTGAGTGGTTTATCAAATAAAAGGGTTTACAATAAAATTATAACGTTGTTAGTAAACCACGCGGTGTTAAAAATTATATAAAAAATTAAAATTACGTGAGTAGGCACTCGTCTGGACGCCGCGAAATGGCGTCTATTTGCAATAACTTTTCTATACGACAAATTAAATTTAAAGTGTAAAGGGAGATTATGAATATTGTTGGTAGTGTGCGCAGTGATAGAGACGCGTGCCCTGCTTGGGACAGTTCCGTTTATTGCTTAGTGCACTTCGCAAATGCCTGGAAGAATTTGAGCAACAAAACTAAACCTTGTTTTTGCTGTCGTTTAGTCGGATAATATTTTTTACTTCTGCTCAAGTCTATTATGTTTCAAATACGATTCAATCCGATAGGTAAAGCAGAATGATACTAAAGATGAGGTCTGTGAATGTTTCACGAATTACTTAAATTTTAACAATTACAAAAAAATGACTTTCCTGAAAAATTACACATTTTGCCGTAAAACCTTTTGCGCTGGAGGGTTGAAGGGATTGATTTATCACTAGCTTTGAGAGATGAAAAAACTACAAAAAGCTTTATGCTATAAATGGTACCGACGTACAGAAATAACACTTTCAGGAAATTCTATTCTGATTCACATTTGCGAAGAAAACACCAAGATTAAAAATACTTATACAAATAATCCAAAAGCATACAAAAAAAAATACGAGTCCATAAACATTTTATATATTTTTTACTAAAAAGATTCGCCTAAAATTTAACATATAAAGATTCGCAAGAATTATTATTAACTAAAAATAACACAGAATATTTAACTTTCTTTTTCTTAGACTTCGTTGCTACTGATATTTTAGGCTAATATTTCGAATTTACCAAAATTGTAGAGCCAAGTTCCCTGATTAGCCATATGTGCCGTGTTTTTGACGTTTGTAAAAATGGACCAGCGCGCTCTTTAGACCCAGCTTCTAAAACGAAAAAATAACCCAATCATATCACTTGAATTGCATTGAATTTGTGACGTGCTATTGGCTGATACTTTGATCAATGTCTTCCTAAAAACATTCATAATTCACCTGAGCGATCAAAATATCAGTTGGGTAAAATGTCTAAGACTAGGATGAAAATGACAGCTAAAGAGTCTCAAGTCTAATATGAAAATGACAGCTGATTAAAAAAGTCTATAATAAAAATGGCAGTTGACCAAAAAATGACAATTGACTAAAAAGTCTACGAGGGCTGTCCGATAAGTACTTAGCCTACGAAAGAAAAATAAAAAAATTGGAAAAGTGGCGATGTATTTCTCAACATAGTCTCCTTCTAGCTCGATTCACTTAACCCGTAGGTGCTCCAACTTTTTTAACCCGTCTAAAAAAAATATTTTCTAGAGGTCTGAAAAAAAGGCCTCCATGGCGACGATAATCTCCTAATTCGGTTCATATTTTTGCCCAGCGAGTGGCTTTTTCAAGTTTGGAAACAAAAAAACGTCGCATGAGGCCAAACCTAAAGAATAAGAAGGATGGAGCAACAGTTCATAGCCTAATTCGACCAGTTTGCCATGGCGAAGGAGGAGTGTGAGCCGGTGTGTTGCCATTGTGAAACAACACTTTTTTCGTTGCCAAATGAGGCCATTTTTTCTGCAATCCGGCGTCGAATCGACCCAATTTTTCGGCATAGTAGAGCCCTGTGATCGTATTGCCCTTCTTCAGGTAGTCGATGTAGATCACTCCTTGCTTTCTCCAGAAAACGGTGGCCATCACGTTTCCAGCCGATAGGACGGTCTCGCCTTCCTCCGAGCACGTTCGCGGGGTGGAATCCACTTTTTTAACTGTTGCTTGGTCTCTAGTGTGTACCAGTGGTTTCATGTTTCCCTGACAGTCACAAAATGATGCAAAAACTCCTCCGTATTGTGCTTAAACAGCATCAAACACTGATCTAAGAGTTCTTACGGTTGCGGTAGTTGTCTGAAATGAACAAATGCGGCAGCCATCACGCAGAAAGCTTTTTCATGACCAATAATTCATGGAGGATATGACCTACGCAGTTTTTTGAGATGCCCAATATCTCAGCTATCTTGCGCATCTTCAATCGATGGACTACCAATATGAAATCATGGATTTGTGCCACTTTATCTTACGTGGTAGCTGTTTTTGGGGCATCTGGACGTGGCTCCTCAAAAGCCGGCGTGCGTACACGTTAAGCTCAATAAACCAATTTTGACAATCGCCATCGAAAGAGAAGAGTCACCGAACACAGTATCCAAGCGGTCTTTGATTTTGCTAAGCGACTTCCTTTCCAAAAACGAGAATGGAATCATCGACCGATATTGCTCAATTCCATTTTTCTTAAATACGTCGACACGCCAGTTTCCAGACGCGGTCAAAAAAAGCTATGAGTCCGATTCGGCTGAAATTTTGAAAGGAGTCCTCTAAGGGAATGCACAACATTATCAAAAAAAAATCTTGCGATAGTGGCGCCATGGGGCGGTGAGGCTAAGTACTTATCGGACTGCCCTCGTATAATAAAAATGGCAGTTGACCAAAAAGTCGAGATGAATATGACAATTGACTAAAAAGTCTAAGATGAAAACGACAGTTGACTAAAAATTCTAAAATAAAAATGACAGCTGACTAAAAAGTCTAAGATAAAAATGTAAGTTGACTAAAAAGTCTAGTCTAAGTGCGCGCTGAGTCTATTCCCACTGTTCCCTGTTTCGCTGTAGCGGGCACCGTATTGTAAGCTCATTGTGGTCGTGGTCGCTGTGTGTTGTAAAACCTTTAGTATTGTGAAATGTGAGCCTCCTTCTATACAAGAGTTAGAATATTTGAATTTAACGCGTTGTGGAAAATCTGGTCTTGAAGTCCTTCTTAAAATCAAATGTCTGTGATTATCAGCAACATACACATTTAATATTTAATCATACTATTTAATTCGCCAAACGTTGTTCTGCTATATAAATTATCAAAGGAAAAAGAGGAAGAGGGGTAGTGGAAAATTATCGCAAGAGAACAATGGACCATACTCCCGAGTTAATAAGTGTCTTTGCTATTTCAGGATATGGGCTACTCATGTACCAAGTTTCAACGAAATCCATTGAACAGATACAAACTTTCGCAATTACAATATTAGTTCTTTATATAAACGCCATTACTAAAGACCTCGCAACGCATTTTTTCATTCAAAAATCTATTTTCTCTCAAATTACTCCAACGCAAAAACCCTTCAGATATTCTAACTCAAGTATCAGTAAACTAGCCTACTATCCTACCGCGTTTAGCTCCTAAAAATGTTTGAAGAAGAGATGTAATAAAGTTTAGTATAAAAGACAATACCGGGATGCTGCGTGCAATACAAAACTACCTCTGCGCTCAGGCGTCGAACACCAAGATAAATGAATTTATTAATATTGTGTATTGTATTATAGTTTTTAATCTGAATTTTTTGGTTTTCATTTTTTAACTGTTGATGTGAAGTTCCATGAGATTGCAAGACCTGAAGAACCTGTGGCGGGGTTGTAGCTAGGGAGGGTTTTATGGGGCCTTAAGAAGCCTTTCTTATCGACTGTATACAGTTCATAGTTTAAAATGATAGAAAAAAGAAATTAGTAGTGATTTCTAAACAACTTTGAAATAACCAAGGAATCTTATAATACTAATTCTTACTTTGCCCATAGTTGGCATTGTAGTAAGTGTGAAACAGTGCTCAAATGAGGGTTTTCTAAAATTACTTTCACCAGGTGGCAGCACTGAGTCGTTAGGTCCAGGCAGCTGTCAAAACGCGTTAATGACATTAGTTAGACATCAACTTTAACGATAGACTTGACGTCTATCGTTAAAGTTGAAGTCATGTAAACGTTTTCAACAGTAGAAGACCTCTTGGCTAAATGGCGCCCACTAGTGTTGTGATTTTTCCTGAAAACCTTCATTGCTTTCTATGTTCGATTCACGAAATTAAAATCATGTTAAATTTTTACTGCACCCTATCTGAAATTCAACTCTGGCTACAACCCTGATCGGAATACCTAAATCATATTATGATTTGATAACATAAAAGTATTTCTGGCTATGAAAATATCAAGAACAACTGTAAGCCCAGATTCTGGAACAGAATTACTGTCGCAAAATAAATTTGATCGATACAAAAACGCGTATTGGTTATGATTAGTTAATTAAATTACTAACGGCCAATTGCACCGTTCAATATATTTTGTGACAGCAATAATTTGTCTCTAGAAATAAGAGCAAGATAAGCAGGTTCTAGAATCATGATCATTTACGAAAGATCCCATTCCACAAAATAATTTTGACCATGTAAAGTACACATAACGTACAAAGCCTTAGATAACTCATTATGTAAGTAAATATCATGTGTTTTCACAATAATCACATAAAATTAAGTTATTACAATAATTTGACTAAAAAAATTGAGCAATATTGAAATAAAATACTCCGAATTTAACTAGTGCATTATATTTTTAATACAGTACTACCAAGATTGATGTTCTAATGACGGCAAAGTGCCTGTGTTGCCAATTTAAAAATAATGTACCAATTTGGTAATATTTTTGTGTGTTGTAATTTGCTTGCTTGGGTGTTGGGATGGCTACGGTTGTGGTTCTATCGAGTGCGATAGACGAGGAACGACACTGTTGCACAGTTCGTGTGAGCCCGTCACGGCGTGGTGCCACACAACTGCAAATAAAGTCATTTTGAATAGCGTTTGTGTGTTTTATTGCATCCCTATGCTGTTAGCGGCTTGATCACGAAGGAGATGGCGCGATGAGCTGGATAGATTCCACCAGAACTGGCAAGAGGAAGCGCGGGCCCGCGAAAGATGGAAAGAGTGGAGGGAGGCCTTTGCCCAGGAGTGGGACAGAATAGGCTAGTAAAAAAATAATGATCTATAAACATAAAAATCAATTGCTGTTCGTTAGTCTGGGAAAACTTGAGAACGGCTGAACGGATTTATCTTATCTTCGTCTTGAAATGTTCATGGAAGTCTAGGGAAGGTTTAAAAGGTGAGAAAAATTTGAAAAAAAAGGCAGTACGAAGTCTGCCGGGTCAACTAGTTTGGTAATATTTTTGTGTGTTGTAACTTGCTTGCTTGGGTGTTGGGATGGCTACGGTTGTGGTTCTATCGAGTGCGATAGACGAGGAACGACACTGTTGCACAGTTCGTGTGAGCCCAGTCACGGCGTGGTGCCACACAACTGCAAATAAAGTCATTTTGAATAGCGGATGGTTGTTTTATTGCGTCCCTATGCTGCCAGTGGTTTTGTTTGCGTGTAAGTAGAAAATCGTCCTTAGGGATCATACTCCTGGGATAAAAACTATCGTATGTAGGTACTATTTCAGGACATGGTCTACCCGTGTGTCAAATTTCATCCAAATCCCTTGTGCCGTTTGAGAATGATGAATTAACAAATACACACAAACTTTATAGTACTTGTGTGATTGCATAGATATTTCTCTAGTCTTACACAAACCCTCATCGACTCTGAGGACAACTTCCAGATTTAACTAGGTACCATAGAGCGATGGTCTGATGCTGATTTTTGAGATAGGGGGCACCCTTGAATAGGTAAAGATGTTTTAGTGCGGTCTAAGGGTCACATCACACACGCAACACCCACAAAAAGCCAGTGGTTGGAAAGAGGTCACGGCGTCCTCTCTTTCCGTGTGACGCAGGTCCTCACCGGACACGGTAAGTTCGGGAGGTTCCTGCATCGAATCAAGCAGGAGAGGACGCCCGGGTGTCGCCACTGTGTGGACCGCCCGGAGGACACGGTGGAGCACACGGTAGAAGTGTGCCCCGCTTGGGCGGAGCACCGCCGTGTCCTCGTGGAGACTATCGGGAGCGGCAACCTCTCGCGCCGGGCCCTGGTTCAGGCCATGGTCCGGAGCGAGGAGGGTTGGCATGCGGTCGCCTCCTTCTGCGAAGCAGTGATGCTCGTGAAGGAGGCTGCTGACCGCGAGCGCGTGAGGGAACGGGCCTCACGCCGCCGCCGCCGAGATCCCGATCCCGATTTCCGACCACCGTAGGCGCGGGTTCGCGGACGGCGAGCACTGGGTAGCTCGCCGTCCGGCAGTCAGGAAATAATCTGGACCGAGCCCAGTCGTCAACGGCGCGTTCTGTTCCACGCGCGCCTCAAGGAGATGTCAGCAAACTGTAGGGGCCCGGTAGGGCCGAAGCCTCTGGGGGGAACATGTGGTATTCCTAACGGTTGATACCGAGTCCCCCCCAGAACGAAGGCAACGAAGGAACGGGGTAGGGGTTTAGTCAGTAAGAGTCTGACACGCCCTCCCGCTCCGCCCAAGAGCGGGGGAAGTCATTCTGATGATTCCCCTACCAGAAAAAAAAAAAAAAAAAAAAACCCACAAAAAGCCAGAAACGGTCACAAAGGGAGCTAAACCGCGCGACGGCCACTTGTAGGTGGTCGATATTTAAAAAACATGATATTGACAAAATGGTAAATGGTGGTTGCTACTATTTCTCCTCTATTACTGAAACTATCGCTTCTTGAATCCCAAATCGTAGGTCAAGATTTAATCTGTAACAGCAGACTGCGTGCGTGCGTTGCTTTCGACTCGAACAGATTATTTGCTTACTTGGTCTTGGGATGGCTACGGTTGTGGTTCTATCGAGTGATAGACGAGGAACGACACTGTTGCACAGTTCGTGTGAGCCCAGTCACGGCGTGGTGCCACACAACTGCAAATAAAGTCATTTTGAATAGCGGATGGTTGTTTTATTGCGTCCCTATGCGCGGCTAAGTGTGTGTGTAAGTAGAAGATTGTGTCAAGGGAACATAGCAAGTATACTTACATGGCTTACCCGTGTGTGTGTGTTTTTTTTTAAAGAGTAACCATGGAGTTTCTTGCCGGTTCTTCTCCATAGGAAAAGACCAATTTGGAACCGTGCACTAGCTTCGACTTTTTATAAGTGCCCAAGTAGGCCTATGTAAAATTAAAATATTTTTGATTTGATTTGCACTTACAAATTCGTTCAGCTCTTCAAGAGTGAAAAATTAACAAACACAATCAATCTTTCATCTTTATGATATTAGTGTTATTGCATAGATATTTGTCTAGTCTTTTAAAATCCACACTAAAGTGCTGTGTTGCCAATTTAAAAAATAATGTACCAATTTGGTAAAATTTTTGTGTGTTTTAATTTGCCAGTAAATCTGACTCCATTCTTGCCATGAAGTACCGTGTTACCCCAGTTAATGGATTGTGGAGGTCTGGTAGGCAGCCGCTCCTCGTAAAATACTGGCATTCAGCTAAATCCGTGTGCATTTGGATTGAGGGCCCATTTTTTAAATCCTTACGAAACGAAACCAGATTTACAGGGAATTTAGTAAAAAATTAGTAAAACTTAGAGCAATGATCCATAAATTTCTAAAACGTCAACTAAAACTTTTATAGCTAAATAACGTGGGCTCTCAATCCAGACGCTTCGTAAAGAGGCATAGTCTAGATCTCGGAAAGTACTATGTCTGGGTTAATAATGTTTATTTAGGAATTTAGTAAAGAATTTCTAAAATATTTGAAGAAATTCCCAAATTTCTAGAATGTCGCATTACAGATTTATAGCGGTTTATCTTGGGCCCTCAGATCGTAAATGTCATTTCTCGAAAACTGAATTTATGTGACGAAATACATATCTACGACTTTAAAAGATGTAATCCGGCTTGAATGGAAGCCGATCCCAATATAGTTGGGAAAAGGCTAGGTAGGTGATGATGATGTAATTTGCTTGCTTGGGTGTTGGGATGGCTACGGTTGTGGTTCTATCGAGTGATAGACGAGGAACGACACTGTTGCACAGTTCGTGAGGGCCGGGTCACGGCGTGGTGCCACACAACTGCAAATAAAGTCACTTTGAATAGCGGATGGTTGTTTTATTGCATCCCTATGCTGCCAGCGGCTAAGTGTGCGTGGAAGTAGAAAATCGTCCCAAGAGAACATAGCAAGTATACCTGCAAATCCGTTCAGCCATTCAAGAGTGAATAAATTACAAACACACAATCATCATCATCTGCCTAGTCTTTTCCCAACTATATTGGGGTCGGCTTCCAGTCAAGCTGGATTTAGCTGAATACCAGTATTTTACGAGGAGCGGCTGCCTACCAGACCTCCACAACCTATTAACTGGGGTAACACGGTACTACATGGCAAGACTGGAGTCAGATTTACTGGCTTCTGACTATCCGTAACGACTGCCAAAGATCTACAAATGACAGCCAGGACCTACGTCTTAAAGTGCCTACGTCTAAAATTGTCCCAAGGGTACATACTCCCGGGAGCTTGCCGTCCAGCCGTCTGGTAATCTTCCGGACTGAGCCGGAGTCAACGTCGCCACGTAAATAGTGTTTCACGCGCACCACAAAAAGAGCTTTATCGGAAAAAAAAAATGAAATCTACACGAACGAAGAAGAACTTAAGGAACACAGGTTGGTTTTAGTCACTATAAAGCCTGGGATACACTAGGGAACATTTTGTCCCGAAACACGACGTGCAACACTAAATTTACGTGACGCTGCAACGTTGCATATTGTCCTGCAACATGCCCCGCAACATAGTACGTGACGCGGGGCATGTTGCTTGCTCCCGCCTCGAGAGCGAGCGCACGAGTCCCACGTCAGTATGCATGTTCCACGTAGTTGTTGAGCAACATGTTCCGCAACATGTTGCTCCATTTGTCCCCTAGTGTATCCTTGGCTTAAAGCCTGGGATACACTAGGGAACATTTTGTCCCGAAACACGACGCGCAACACTAAATTTACGTGACGCTGCAACATTGCTTATTGTCCTGCAACATGCCCCGCAACATAGTACGTGACGCGGGGCATGTTGCTTGCTCCCGCCTCGAGAGCGAGCGCACGAGTCCCGCGTCAGTATGCATGTTCCACGTAGTTGTTGAGCAACATGTTCCGCAACATGTTGCTCCATTTGTCCCCTAGTGTATCCTTGGCTTAAGTCTGACACTCACCTTACTTTTGTTTTGACAAAGTGCTTAACTAGGTACGATCCCAATTAATGGTTAGCAGTTATGCAATCGTTGATTTTGAACCGCAATATATTATTAAGAGCCTATTCACTGTAGCCTTGAAGACACCCAAATTATAAATAATCGGACGGGCAACCAGTTCAACCAAAGAAAGATCGCAGCGGGCAAATTGTTCCAGTACTCCAATGTACGTGGAAGAAACGATGAGAAGGATGATATTATAATTTAGGTGTTTCTATGGCTAGAGTGAACAGGCTCTTAATAAACTACTGCGCTTCACCATCAACGATTGCATCACTGCTTACCATTAAGTAGGATTTCTGTCAAGCACTAGTTCAAGTAATTAAAAAAAAATGTGTGTGATTGAATCCACATTCTAATAAAAAAACAGAGTTGATTGTGAACTGTATCAAAAAAATAAATTAATGCTGGCTAAACTTGACATAAACTAAATGGTAAGCCAAAGACAAAAGAAAAAAGTAGCTCCTAAAGATTTTATTACCTAACTTAGTTAATATTCAAACAATATATCTACCTACTCTATCAACTATCAAGAACAAATGTATCGCATGCTTTATCATAAATAGCCCTAACCAAAAAAGATAGTATTTGAATCTGAAAACTATTGTGCCAAAAATAAGGTTAAATTTTCAAATACCCTCTCTTTTGAGTTACGTCTCTTTTTGATTAAGCTTGCAGTATTATGCCTTTTCGTCACTGTTTTCAGCTACACAAAGTTCGGTTTTCACGGTGTTTCAGTAACTCTCTGTCCGCCAGGGAAAGCGCACGTCGCGTGTTTGTCATATTTCGAACAATATTTTACGTAAAATATAAGTTTTAGAAACGAAAAGTGATTTTTTTTCTAAAATAGGTGATTTTGCTGGCTGTATTTTATAAGGTAGGTGTGTAAGTTTTTAGAAATAGTTTGTGGTTTTTTAGTGATTTTTATTGATATATTTTTTTATTTGCGTTCCCATGAATGATCTAATGATAAACTATGGTACCTACATTTCATCATCATCATCGTTTTAGTCGAAATACGTCCACTGTTGGATATACCTAGGCAATGAATGGTACATTTATTTACTTTTAATTTCGTATTCTTTCTAATAAATCGTATTTTTGCATTTCAAGATTTTTTTACAAAAATCTGATTATTTGATCTATATTTTTTTGATGTCTTCCTTGAGAATTGGCAAGAAGCAGCTCAAAGCCGTGAACTATGGATGGCTAGATATAATAATAATATTTATTTAAACAAAATATTCGTAGTCCACGGCCTGGGCAAAAGCCTTCCGGTATCCTTGCCGCTTTTTTGCGACTGGTCTTCATCAAACACTTGCCTGAAAAGAGTCCAGATCTTTCGCCCACCGTAGGGGCGGGCTTGCAGACTGCAAGCAATGGGTAGCTCGCCGTCCGGTATATATTTGTTTAGGGTAAATATTGCTCGTGGAAAGACTGACACACTCGCTCCACCATAGAGTGGGAGAAGTTTAGTCATTGGATGATTTCTCACCAAAAATTAGATCCTTTCTTTTTGGTCTGAAATCATCTAATCTTCTTCTGCTCTAAGGAGGAGCGGGATAACATGTCAGACTTTACTGACTAAAACCCACTCCTATATTCCTACTTTGGCTTGCGTTCTAAGACCGCGAGTTTGCCTTTCAGAAGTGATCCGATGTCCCCAGTAGGCTTCGGGCCTGCTTCTACAGTTAACTGCCATCTCCTTGAGGCGCACGTGGAACACTACGCGCCGACGACGGTTCGGGCTTGGTCCGGATGGTTACAGGACTACCGGACGGCAAGCTACACAGTGCTCGCCGTCCGCAAGCCATTTGTGCAGGCTAGTTTTTGAGTGGGCGAGATGTCCCATAGCCCCTACATCTGTGGGAGCTGGAAATCGGGGTCGGAATCCCGGTGACAGGCATGAGGAATCCGTTCCCTCACTCGTATGGTCGCCTCCTTAGCTAGCATTAGCATTACTGCTTCGCAGAAGGAGGCGACCGCCTGATAAAATTATTCCTATGGTCAGGTTTTTTTTTCCGGTTTCCCCATCACCAGAATGACTTCTCCCACTCTTGGGCGGAGCGGGAGGGCGTGTCAGACTGACTAAACCCCTACCCCGTTCCTTCGATCTGGGGGACACGGTGACAACCTTTCGGATTTTCCGTGTTCCCCAGAGGCTTCGGCCCTGCCGGGCCACTACAGTTTGCTGACATCTCCTTGAGGCGCGCGTGGAACAGAACGCGCCGTCGACGACTAGGCTCGGTCCAGATTATTACCAGACTACCGGACAGCGAGCTATTCAGAGCTCGCCGTCCGCGAACCCGAGCATTACTGCTTCGCAGAAGTAGGCGACCGCCTGATAAAATTATTCCTATGGTCAGGTGAAATTCTCGGTTATTCGCTACCATAATATAGTAGGGAAAAACGGAGAATTTCAAAGTTTTATTTTATTTTAATGGTTAAACTAGTGCTTGACTGCGATCCACGTGATGGTAAACAGTGATGCAATCGTCGATGGTGAGGCGCACTAGTTTATTAATTCATGAATCCCCGACCGGTCTCATAGGACCGCGCTGCTATTGTCTTACTATTGTGTCTCGTTTCGCGGGTATTGATAGGTTAAGAGCCTATTTACTCTCCCCTCAAGACACCCAAATTATAATCGGACGGAAAAACCGCAGCAGGCAAATTGTTCCAGTCCCTCGATGTACGCGGTATGAACGACGAGGCGAAACGCTTAGTCCGGACCGTAGAGGTTTGGACAACGTAAGGATGGATACTCGCCGTACGACGGCTTGTCCGATGGTAGAAAGGGGATGGCGGAATCAGTTCATGCAATTCCTGCGCACACTCTCCGATTTCTTACACCCGTGCGAAGGTGACTCACTAATTTGTAGATAAACATAACATTTAACAGCACAGTCATACGAGAAGTCTCCATAGTTTTATCTAGATTTAGTTTCGCATCGGTGAGTGCGAAGATAATATTGACAGAAAGTAAAATTCCATATGCTGGTGGTAAAAGGGGGCAGACAATTTTGTTGCCATAGCAGGTAGCATTATTATCGGCCTTGTAATGTTCCCACTGTTGGGACTCAGGCCTCCTTTCTAGGAGAGGGATAGGGCAGTAATTCACCATTCGGGCCCAGTGCCGATTGGTGGATGTCACATGTCTTCGAAGTTTTGGTTCTAGGACATGCCGCTTTCCTCACCATGTTTTCATTCACCGTTTTGTGAGCAGTAGTGATGAAATAAATTACACAAAGTAATGCGCCTGGCTGGGTTTGAACCCGCGACCTACAACTCGTAAGTCGGGGCCGTTACCACTGGGCCATTACTACTCTCAATCTCTAACAGCAGGTAGGTAGCTATAGTTAATGCCTAAAAATGAACGTGATTTTTTCTACAAGTTACGAGTAAGTTCAACTCATTTCATCTTAAAAAGTTACGAGATCCATATAATTTTGATCAAGTCGGTTTATTCGAAAAATTATTTCAATGATGGATAGGCTATTTATCGAGGAAGACTATAATACGCTCTATAAACTTACACTTCAACTGGAGTTTTTTTTTTCGGCGAAGCCGTGAGACGTATTTATATTGTTAATTTTTCTTCACATTTTTATTTTTTGTGTTTCATTTTAGTTGTATTTACATTAGGTTCATGAATCATGGTGTGCCAAATAAACGTATCTTCTTTTTTTCTTTCTTTCTAACCAAGGACGCAAACCAAACCGAAGAAATCGCTTCCTGCGATACGGGGATGCGAGCTGAGAAGAAAAGTTATACTTAGTCAAAGTCAAAACGTTTATTGCAAACTAAGTGTACAATGTTGCTGTTAAGAGGAGAAAACCTGGAAAAGTTTGCCTACTGCGGTCTTCCCGCCCGATTAGAAATCGGAATTAACACGTTCGCGGACGCTACCACTTGAGACTGTGTACCAAAATGACACAGTAAATGTCCATACAAATTGTACGACGTATGAGTACGTAGCCTCCCATTAAAATATATTGTTTTAAAGACATCATGACACAATCGTTTTATCACGTTATCGTATAAATACGTGATGTGACGCCGCCGCACTGAATGTAGGAGCGCGGTAGGCGCGCGCGACGTATTTACACGTTGTGCGTATGTGAGTACCGTCCCCGCCCACTGTCAAAGGCACTTATTTGAAATAGTTTTAAACTTACTCTACGTGGCAGTAAAGCTTCGGGTATTTTAAATGTTGTGACACAAGATACATTCAATAGGATTTTAACTTGAACGTTCATCGGAAATGAACGTTCTGTCGTAAAGTAAAAAAAATATTTGGACGTCATTGTACGTTGTGCCATATCAAAATTTCGAACGATGACGTATAATCTCGTTCTGTCCGCGAAAGTGTTAAGTCAAAGCCATTCCTGCGCACACTCTCCAAAATGCATCTCCCTTACGCTAATCATCATCATCATCATCTGCCTAGCCTTTTCCCAACTATATTAGGGTCGGCTTCCAGTCAAGCCGGATTTAGCTGAATACCAGTATTTTACAAGGAGCGGCTGGCTACCAGACCTCCACAACCCATTAATTACTCAGATACCCGCGAAACGAGACACAATAGTAAAACAATAACAGCGCGGTCTCATAGGACCGGTCGGGGATTCAAACGCTGGGGTAACACGGTACTTCATGGCAAGACTGGAGTCAGATTTACTGGCTTCTGACTATCTGTAACGACTGCCAAAGATCTACAAATGACAGCCGAGACCTACGGCTTAACGTGCTTTCCGAGGCACGGAGGAAACTCGTTATGTTAAGATGGTCACCCATCCACAGACCAACCTAGGCAAGCGTTGCTTAACCTTGAAGATCGACCTGTGCGGCTGTTATTATTTAGCCACGAGCTCAGAACAATATTCCTTATTAAAACTTACATAGTCCAGTACAACTTTACGGACAAATACATAATTGTCCATAATTTCCGGTCCCCCTTGGGAACCAAGCCCCGGCTAATATTTAATTCAATTGTGGATTCCCGCGACCACAGGTCACTCAACTCGGATTCTCATGAATTTCACGCTTTTATATTATAAACGGGTAGGTTGGGTATTGTGAACCAATTTTAGAAAAGTTTATTTGAGAACATTTTTTTTTAAACAATAAATATATAAATACCTACTTACCTAATTGAAACTATATACGAGTACTTTTTTTTCAGCCTGTTCTGTCCCACTCCTGGGCAAAGGCCTCCCTCCACTCTTTCCACTTTTCACGAGTTCTCGCTTCCTCTTGCCAGTTCTGGCGGAATCTGTCCAATTCGTCCCGCCATCTCCTTCGTGGTCTGCCGCGACCCCGTCGTACTGTTTCAGGGCATCAACCCTGTGCTACTTAACCCTGTGGAATTTTTTTTTACGTTTTCCTAGTGTTTTTTTTTTGGGTGAGAAATCATCCAATGTCTTCTCTCGCTTTTGAAAGGAGCTGAAGAGCGTCTCAGACTTTTACTGACTAATACCCAATCCCATCGTTAGCCGTCGTTCAGGAGCTTCGCTTTCGCAAAACCCATATCCCTTCGTTTTAACCCTGCTGGGTTCTATACTACAAGCCTGCCAAATATTAGATAACGGCATTTTAGCTAAAGAGCTAAAATGCCGTTATCTAACATTTGGCGGGCTTCTGTTTTTAGATATAAACTAAAAATTCTATATCGATCACCCTAAGCAGTATTTTTTTTAATATTAATACCAACTGATTTTTGTAATTTACATGAAGTTTACATACCTAAATAAACTAACGGCGAGCTACCCAGCTATCTCAGTACCCTATAATTTAGGTAGATAACTTAGTTACAGTACGGCCGTTATAAGTTGGCGAGTAGAAGTTAGGCTCTGCGAATTTTAGCATAAGATAGAAATAAATGCCAATAACAGTTTTTAACAGCAATAACATAAAAACGTAAGTACATAAAATTATCTCTAAAAACCACAAAAAAAAATGTCTCAATCACAATGGTTTGAACAAAATCATTATGAACACTGCGTTCTAGTTTCCTAATGACGTTTGGATATTTAAATGCCATTACAAAAGCGTAGGATCCGGGTTAACCTCACTTGATATAGCTATTAGTGAATTATTGTATGTTCATTGAGGGTACAATTATTTGAAGGGGGTGTGGGGTGCATTTAAATATACCCTATGGCCTACACGAATGAATGTGTGTGCCAAAACGAGGGTTGAAACCCCTTTTTTTGAGGGTGTTTTTAGGTATCAACAGAATGACTTCTTTCGCTACTGGGCAGAGCGGGAGGGCTTGTCAGATTTTTACTGACTAAACCCCTCTCCTGTTCCTTCTTTGCCCTAATTCCAGAGCCCCGGGGTTCTTTTTCGTCAACCCAGACCCCAGTAGGCTGTAGGCTTTGACCTTTTCGGGTCCTTAGTCGACGATATTTGTGCAAGAAGGTGAACTTGAAACCCGTTTTTTTGAGGGTAAGAAATACTTAACTAACTACAACGTGTAACTTTAAATGCGCAAAACCTCAGACACCCCAAACAATTTTTAATCCAATTGACATAATACTGAGAGAAAAAAAAATATTTAAAAAAAATTGAAAGTTTTATGTGCTGTTTTAGTTTGTTTAAAATTCGTATTTACATCGAAAGGAGTATGATTATTATCCCGTTTATAAGAAAATCTAAATTGGATGACAACCATTTGTGTTTGTTTACCTATTTACGCAGGTTTATGCAAGTGATGACTTGATTTGTTAATAAATAGACAAAACAAAATTTTTAATTAATTTTTTTTGAAAAATGTGACCTATATTAAAAAGTGGTTTTATTGCTTCTGCTCGTTATTCTGAACAAACTAATTTCAGGTTTTGCGCATTTAACGTTACACGTTGTATAATTATTATATTATTATTATATCTAGCCTATACTGTCCCACTGCTGGGCAAAGGCTTCCCTCCATTTCTTCCATCGTTCCCGGCTTTGAGCCACATCTTACCAATTCTTAAGGAAGGCAGCGAGACGCACAGGACCGGTCGCTATGGCGACGCTTGGGTGAGGCCTATGTCCAGCAGTGGACGTCTTTTCGTTGAAATGATGATGATGCGTAAAGTGATAGGGGTGGTTTATTAGTGGGATAGTCGGTAAAATTTAGACACGCTATATGGTGTATCGAAGCTATCTTGTTGACACTTCGCGTGACCCAAGGGCTGGCTTTTACCTCGGTCCGAGATTAAGCATATTGCCATACAACGTGGCAATGCTGCCAGTCTTTTGGGCACACTTCCGGTCGACAGCGATGCGGAGGAATTTTTTGACGTCATATTTTAGTTTAGAGTATACAAAAGTATGTAGGTTTAATTAGTTAAGTGTTTTATTTTTCATGATATGTATAAAATATAGCTACAGTAGATAATATCTTAAGTTAGTTTTGATGATATTTTTCAGTTATACTCATAAAATGGACAAAAGAACCACAAAAACTTCGAAAGGCGCAGCTTGGATATTATGGATCGTCAATTTCATTGTTATGGTGAGTTTACCTCAAAAATTTCTTAGGCCTCTTGTACAGGGCACGGTTTTACTCCGTACGTAGCCACGATAAAACGGCGAGCAGTGTTGTATAGATCACTGAGCCCCCTTGTTTCACCAGTTGTGTATCGCAGTCTATGGACGCTTGTATACGTTACGTATTATTTGCCGTGGCTACGTACGAAGTACGCTTCAATTTCAGTCAATATGATAGATCCCCAGAAAAAGCGCTCTACCTAGGTTGCAAGATTTTTCGAAAGAGTTACCACGGTTACCACAGTCCTAAAATGCAAACGTGAAAATTGTTCTTGCGATGGATCCTGATACAGGCTATGACTCAATACTCAATACTTTATTGTATTCCAAAATGTTACAAAGGTGTTATAAGATGGTATATAAAAGTTTCAATTATAGACCCTGTCGGGCACACAGTCTATTTTATAAAGGAGAGAGGATGAATATAATTGAATAAAAGATGCCATAGTCCTGAGCAAAGAAGAATAACTGCACAGCAGCCGTTAGCGTGAGATTTCGCACAAAAAAAAAACACAAAGATTTAAAACAAAAAGATTGGCTTCAGCAACTTTCGACTATCCTTGAAGCTCTACAAATATTAATCATATATACTAAATCAACTATTATCTTTAATACCTTGTGACGAAGGACGAATCATTTTCTTAGTCCAATTTACATATGAAGGTCAAGAGGTGAGGTCAGTCTAGCCGAGGTTGAAATCAAGGCCAGCCATTGGTAATGACATTCAGGGTCTTAGCATTCTAATTACCCATTTATAAATCAGACTTACCTCCTTGCGTCGTATTCCTCAATGACAAAATGATATTTATTTTTGTAAAAAGTTTTTTCAAAAATACTATTCCACGCTAACTTTTTGTCAATTTAAATTAAATGTGGCCGGTGTTTCCTAGCTGATTACTCTGAAAAAAACACCGATATAAACTCAGAGGTTAAAGTTTTTTTAGTTTGTTTTTTAGCTCGCGTGGTTTTCACTTTTCTTTTAAAGTCCAAAGATCTAGAATCATGTACTGGATGTATCCATGGTATTCGTTAGTGTATAGTGTTCTACTATGTAAAAATAAGTCGGGTTTTCCTTCCTGACGCTATAACTCCAGAACGCACGAATCGATTTCCACGGTTTTGCATTCGTTGGAAAGGTCTCGGGCTCCGTGAGGTTTATAGCAAAAAATATTAAAAAAAAAACAAAAGTTAGGTAAAGTAGGGTAGTGTAGGGTAGTGTAGGGTAGTGTAGGGTTGTGTAGGGTAGTGTAGGATAGTGTAGGGTAGTGTAGGGTAGTGTAGGTTAGCGTAGGGTAGTGTAGGGTAGTGTAGGGTAGCGTAGGGTAGTCATTTGACGGGAGCGAAGCCGCGGGTAAAAGCTAGTAGTCTATAGAATATTAATTGTCCCGGGTCTAAGTGTCAAGTTTGTGTGTTTCAACGCACTCGTACGTGTGGGACAAAGTTTAAAATAATAAAATAAATTTTCTCTTTCCAGTTCGTCTGCATATTAACGATAGCCTTTGGGTTATGGATCATCTCGTCTCCCTCTACTATTTCAAGCGTCATAGATGCTTCTGGCAGTTCGACTATGAAGGTAAGAAGTGAATTTATTATTTGTTGATTTGACAGACGTCTGCGGGTTTGTTCGAAAGAGTAACCGCGGCCCTGGACCGCAAAGAACAACTGAAACAACACAAGTGGCATGACGCATGTTCTTACGTGACATGGCAAGTTAGAGAGGTTGCTGCATCGAATTCATTGGGAAAATCGCCTGGGTCTCGTCACGGTGGAGCATACGATGGAGGTATGCTCTGCTCTCCGCTTTGGCGGAGCATACACTGGTTGCACTTTGCGCTTTAGAAACCTCGTGGTTCTAATTCGCAAAGAGCAACCAAAGGACACAGGTGTGGTTTTAGCCAGTATAAGTCTGTAACGCCCTCCTAGCCGCTTCACCCTAGAGCGGGGAAGTGTAGATAATTTTGCACCGCAAAAAAAAAGTTGACCAGGTCAGGTGAAATATTAGTTAAACACGAGCCTATCTTTTTTTTTTAGCATTATCGGCCTTATAATGTTCCCACTGCTGGGACTCAGGCCTCCTCTCTAGGAGAGGGAATGGGCTATAATCCACCGCGCGGGCCCAGTGCGGGTTGGTAGATGTCACATGTCTTCGAAATTTTAGTTCTAGGACATGCCGGTTTCCTCACGATGTTTTCCTTCACCGTTTTGAGAGCAGTGGTGATGAAATAAATTACACAAAGTAATGCGCCTGGCTGGGTTTGAACCCGCGACCTACAACTTGCAAGTCGAGGCAGTTACCTCTGGGCCACCACTGCTCTCTATCAATAATAAAACTTATAAATAAACACTTATTTTCAGCGAAACTTATTATTATAAATCGGTTTGTTCATAAAAGTAAATAGCATGTCATATAATATTAGCCTTCGTGATAGGACAGGCATACAGCACTGTAGTCTATGAATTATATATTATTTGGCACAACGCAAGCGTATCTAGGGCACGGTGGTGGATTCACTATTCAATATAATAAAATGACAATCGCACAGTGTTGTTCTTTTTGTGTGAAAGTGTTTTTTGATAGGCCTAAAGTAAGTTGTACCTACTTATGGTAGAATTATTATTTGTTAGTTTATAATATTAACGTTTGAATCCCCGACCGGTCCTATGAGACCGCGCTGTTATTGTTTTACTATTGTGTCTCGTTTCGCGGGTATCTGAGTAATTAAATTGGGCACGATTCGTATCGTTACGAGATTCCTTTCTCTAGAGCTCTACCCCCATATAGTTAGCTTGGACCCTGTTTCCTAAACATATTGGTGGGTTACTATTTTTTATATTTTTTTTATTCTTATATGTCAATATTTAAAAATTTAAATTGTATGTAAAATACGAAACCCAAAAAAAGTACTTAAGTAATAAATAATTTTATCAAAAACTAGCTTTTACCCGCGGCTTCGCTCCCGTCAAATGACTACCCTACATATCCTACGCTACCCTACCCTACCTTCCCTACCTACCCTACACTACACTACCCTGCACTACCCTACACTACCCTACACTACCCTACACAACCCTACACAACCCTTAACTACCCTACACTACCCTACACTACCCTACACTACCCTACACTACCCTACACTACCCTACACTACCCTACACAACCCTACACTACCCTACACTACCCTACACTACCCTACACTACCCTACCTACCCTACTTTACCTAACTTTTTTTTTAGAATTTTTCTCTCCGTAAGAACCATCACAGAACTTCAAGGAACATTAAAAAAAAAATCAGCCAAATCGGTCAAGCCGTTTTCATGTTATGCCGTGACAACGGAAAACGGGTTTCATTTTTATATACGAGTATATAGATAGAATAACGCACTTTTAACATAAAAATTATTACAACTTACAATTGCAAGTGAAGAGTGTCTATGAAGTTTATGTTTATGCTTTTGCAATGTGACATCAGCAAATTTCTTTGGACTGGCTGACTTCTTGACGATTCAAACGTCCTAACAATAAAAATAATTTGGCTGTATCGCTTACAACTCAATGTGGCTACGATTAACTCCAATTCGGCTATCTTTCCAGCCCACATCTGTCCCCTATAGTAGTATAACAGCCGTGTATAGTAATTGATACATAATACCTTTGACACACACGACATGATCGGTATCAGGACATAGGCCTCCCCCAAGCGTCGCCACAGCGCCCGGTTCTGTGCGTTTCGCATCCATCGGATTCCCGCGACCCTCGCCAGGTCGTCTGTCCACCTTGTGGGAGGCCTTCCAAAACTGCGTCTTTCGATACGTGGCCGTCACTCCAGAACCTTCTGTCCCCATCGACCATCCGTTCTATGAAAAATGTGGCCTGCCCACTGCCACTTAAGTTTAGCGATTCTTCGGGCTATGTCGGTAACTTTTGTTCGCGCAAGAGAACGCTTTCAATTGCTCTTTGGGTGACTTTAAGCCTTCTGATGAGGCCCATTGTGAGCGACCACGTTTCCGAGCCATATGTCATCACTGGTAAAACACACTGGTCAAAGACTTTTATCTTGAGACCGATAAGTTGGACAAGAAAATACCGTGCAGCTTGCCCTAATGTGCCCTGCACACTGCCACTTAAGTTTGAGTTTAAAAAGTATAACGACCCAATGAATAAAATAAAATTGGCTGTACCGCTTACAATTTAATGTGGCTACGATTAGTCTAATTCAGTTATCTTTCTACCCTACATCTGTCCCCCATAGTAGTATAACAGCCGTGTATAGTAATTGATACATAATACCTTTGACACACACGGCATGATCGGTATCAGTGTTTTCCAGGTCATCTGGTAATTATGGACAATAGCCGGCAGTAGGACACTTCGGAGAATGACTGGGGTAAATCATTTGTGGGTTAAAGGGGGTTAGATAAATGCAGTTTTGTGATTTGTACCGATTAACTTAGAATCCAACCCACAATGGGTCCGCGCGGTGGATTATGGCCCATTCCCTCTCCAAGAGAGGAGGCCCGAGTCCCAGCAGAGGGAACATTATAAGGCCGATAATGCTAATGCTAACTTAGAATAGGCTCTTAATACTACTTAACTAGTGCGCCTCACCATCAATGATTGCATGACTGTTTACCATCAGGTGGGACCACAGAACATATAAAGGAAGTTAGAAAGGAAATAGTTCCTGATTTGTATCGGAACGCGTGTCGCCGTTTGTCTCCCACTCTTTTATTTCACTACAAGCAGAAAACCAATGCCTACGCGGATTACGCACACAAATAAATAACATACACTTCGATCGTGAGTTTGTTATTGGTTGTCACACTAACGCAATTACTGCGTTTGACGTACACTCATACACGCGTAAAAATCTCATGTATGCTAGGGCGACCAAAAGGTCGATTATTGATATCGATAAAATTAATGTAATCTTGCTTCCTACTTTGCAAGTATTGTGGACTATGTGGACTTCTGTAATACATGTTGTGAACACGTACGAGTATTCATATATCATTCAACAAATAAAAAAATACATAACTGAATTATTAAAAACAATTTTATTATTAAAATTACGATTTAACATGGTATATTTACCGTGTTTATTATTTGATTATTAGAGAAAGTCGGTTGTCTCTCAACCTTACATTTCCGGTGCTTATCACCAGTTCAAAAGGAAAAAAATATTGTCCCTGAAATAATACGGGTGCATTTTATTCCTAATCTATATTAACGATTTGCCGAGAGAAATAAATGTCCAGAGTGTCCTTTTTGCTGACGACATCTCAATAGTGTTTCCATGTGACGACGGTGGCAACTTAAATTGAATACTGGTCGCACTATATTTAATACTAACAAAAATAGTAAATTGGCTAAAGGACCACAATTTGAAAATAAATTTCTCAAAAACTAAAATTATGCAATACAGTCCTTATCAAAAACGTTCATTGAGTATTAACTACTCATTCAATGACATACCGCTCCAGTGTGTCGATGAATTTAGACTCTTGGGACTGACAGTTGACACTAATATAAATTGGAAGGCACATATTAATTTTGTATCAAACAAACTTGCAAGTTTTGCGTATGCTTTAAATGAGTCGAAAAGATCAACCGACTTCAAAACAGCGAAGACAGCGTACTACGCGTACGCCTACTCGTGGTTAACATATCGACGGTGAAGTGCCAAGACCTCCTAACTGATTTTTTTTAAGAAAATTACTTTTTAGCTATAATAATTTATATGTATGTTTCCGCATATTTTACTGAAATCTCCAAGGCGGATATTTAATTGCAACTGCATAAAGTTAAATTGTAGATACTTCTCCAACGAATCCAACATAATTATCAATTTATAGTATTACCTCCTAAAACATTTGGGTCAGGAAATTTTTGATTTTACAGATAGGAGGTATTGACACTTCCCCGTCGATATGGCATTATTGTATGGGGAAATTGCGTCGAAGTAGAAAAACTGTTCATTTTACAAAAAAGATGTGGGAGAATTCTGGCGAATATAGACCAAATGCAGAGTTGTAAACCTTATTTTATTAAATATAAAATGCTCACCATAACAAGCATCTATATTATGGAGGTAAGCAAGTTTAAGTCAAGTAAGACCTCTTGTAATGTGCATAAAAATTTACAATAAATTACCGAATGAGATTAAGAACATAGAATTTGATAGTAAATTTGTAAACGCACTTAAATTGTACCTAATACAGAAGTGTTACTATAGCCTAGATGAGTTCTTAACAAATTGACATTCTGTAATATTAATATTATCAAGATTATTTGAAGATTGACGCGCATAATTGTAATAAAGACATCCAATAATTAATAAATTAAGAATTAAATGATGACAATAATAACGTAATAATAAATCTTGAATAACTTTATTTACTTAATAATGTATGCAGTTATATTTTAATTTAATTTATATTAATCAACAAAAATGTTGCGGTGTCCTAGCAGGGTTCATGTACGAAACTTATAATTTTGAGGCAAGACCTTGTCTACGTCATGAATGCAATAAATAAATAAATAAATACGTATTTATTAAGTAGCATACGCTTGCTCTCTTTTAATTTAATATTCCGAAGGTTTTCGGTGTACTTTTTTATAATTGCTTCAGATGTTTTGCAGATTAGTAGCAATTCTTTCGAAGGGTACAAAAGACCACCTTTATCTTTTGCTACTATAATTATTTTTTTTAGCTTTAATTACTTTTAATTCAATAGCTTTACTTACTGAACTCGTTATGTGTTTAACGATATATCTGTGCGGATAAGCATTTGATTTTAAGTTTCTTTTCCCTGACTTTATTGTTATGTAATTATCATCATCGAAATGTTGCGAACTAATTGTGCTACATTTAGTAGGGATCCAATCAATTCTCCCAGTTGTCTCAATCCATAGTTTTCTTGTACCTGGATCTATTGGAAACCTTAATAAAAACATATTAAATCATAATTATGTCAGTTTCAATTAAAAATTTCATCAAACTTAAATACAAAAAAATACATAAAAACCTTACTCAAAATCTATTAATCGTAATAAATAATTTTATTTTAGTTATAAAGTGTACTATTGATAATAATCATTTGTATCATAGTAATTATCGACATTGTTTACAAATTGGCACAGCACTATCGATATGTCAAAATTTCGTGGAATTGTACTTTTGGTTCTCTCGCAGTGAACGTAATACATTGCGTGATCGCTCAAGTCGTGCAAAATGGTGTAGCATTTTGCACGACGTGCAAATCTATTGCAAGCAATATAATTACTATTGGTCTGATTGCGATTATATCGTTTTTGTCTACAAACTTCATAATGCTAATGTTATAATTACAAATATCACAAGTATTTTAATGTTTTTGGACTTACCGGTGGAAACAAATCACATCTCGTGCTACACTACACACCTGGCTTCTTTTCCGACACGTTACAATAGCACAAGACGGCATAATTTAATATTTTTGCGGAGCTACGTACGCTGTCAAAACAAAAGCGCGATTGCTGACCGGTAAAGTAAATTTCGGTTGATTATGAGCATTCGCTCATAATCGCGGCGCGCGTGCCACGCCCACAAGGCCTTTCTAACTTCCTTTATATCGATACCTTTGGGTAGAAAGGTCGTATAAACCAAAACCCGACTTTTCAGTAGAGCCGAAAAACTATTTTTTTTTTACAAAAAAATTCATAACGTTTTTGCTTTTGAAGTTATAAAAAAATTATCTATGAGAAAGGTTCTTACATTTTGCAAATGAAAAAGGTTAAATCATCAAAACCTGTCTATCTTCTTTAGTTTCAAAGTTAGCATGCATTTACGTCGAAGAAAAAATCAATGCTTGGTTTATACACCCCATGAAAATGTGCTTTGAAAAACCTGTGTGGGTCGTATATCCATTTTTGGTAAGCTTAAGGTCACATTTAATGTCGTAAAAACCCAAATTAATGTAATTTTTTTGTATTAAAAACCATTTATAATCATAGACCAATTGAATTCTGACTAATAAATAATCCTGTTACTCATAGAATTAGTAGGAACTCAATTATTATTATTCTAATATCCAATAATGGTCGATTCAAATAAAATAAAACTACCTGAACCAACATTTATTAAGTATTATAATACCTTCTAATCAATGGTATCAGTCCGGTACCTGTCTATCGCGCTCGTTCTTCTGCTTGTCGCTGCGCGCAAAATACGAGCCTTGTGTGTTGGTCGTAAAGTTTTTCTTGCCCTTATCCCATATTACTCGTGGTCGGTGCATCACGTTTTCTTCTTCCATTCTGTCCTGTCGTCCGTCACACTATCACTATGGTCTAACGGTTTAGGTAGTTAACTAAAGGTAAACAATCTTGGTATGTCTTTTTATATTTAAGAGGTCGTATATAATATACAAAAAGATTATTTAAATTTAGTTTATCAGCTAACATCGATTTAGGTAAATACCTAGTTGCAAAGATTTTTACATACAATTTATAGACAACTTTTAGATAAAAAGACATGCCAAGATTGTTTACCTTAAGTTAACTACCTAAACCGATAGACCATAACTTCCTTTTCTTTCTTATCGGTCCTTACGCAATCCATCCATCTTTTCTTTGGCCTCCCTCTCCCTCTCCATCCATCCAAATGTAAATTTAGAACTCTTTTAGTAACATGCGTTTCATCCCTCCTCTTCACATGACCATACCAAAACAAACGATTTCCTTCCACCTTTTCAGTCACTGGCGCCACTTTGAAACTTCCCCTAATACACTTATTTCTCACTTTGTCCATTCTTGTCACACCACACATCCATCTCAACATTCTCATCTCCGCTACATGCAATCTTTTTTCATCCATCTTTTTCACAGCCCAACATTCCGATCCATACAGTATGACAGGTCTTATCACGGACTTGTAGATTGCACCCTTCAACTTGAGGGGCATCTGTGGATCACAAGTTGTTCCCGTGACCTGTCGCCATTTCATCCATCCTGCGTTGATTGGATGTGTTATGTCCCGGTCTACCTCACCATTTCCTTGGCCAAGCGACTCGAGGTATCGAAAGTCGGAACAAATCGGTATGAATGTCCTAGCGAGGGCTAAAGGCGAAGGATTGGAAGGACCGCCGAAATCGCAGAACAATTACTCGGTTTTGGTTCTACTCAATTTCATGCCAACACTCTCCAGCCTATGCCGCCACGCCTCCAATTTGCTCTGGACCTCTAGGTCACTCTCGGCAACCAGCACAATATCATCGGCAAACAGCATACACCAGGGGGCCTCTTCCTGAATATCTAACGTCAAAGCATCCATTATCAGCAGGGAAAGTTAAGGGCTGAGAGCCGACCCCTGATGTAGGCCGACCGCCTCATTCTAACTGCCACTGGTGCCTACTGTAGATCGGACTTACTACACCGATTGTACATCGCTCGGATCAACTGCACATACTTCCCAGGCACACCTTTCTCCTTAAGGGCCCACAACAGAACCTCACGATGTGCCTGGTCGTATGCCTTTTCGAGGTCAATTAATACCATGTGCAAGTTTTTATGTGCACCTCTGTATTTCTTGTACAGCTGGCGTATAGCGAAAATAGCATCCGTTGTACCCCGACCAGGCATAAAACCGAATTGCTTCTGTGAAATTTCACTCTTATATCTCAACCGCCTTTCAATACTTCTTCCTCCCAGACTTTCATAGTATGTGACATTAGCTTTATTCCTCTATAATTGTTGCACTCAAGAAAAAGATTTAAAGATGGGCACTAAAGAACTTTTGCACCAATCATCAGGTATGAATTCTTCTTTCAACAACTTATTGAAGAACATCGCTAACCACATCCGTCCATCCACTCGCAGTAACTTCCACACTTCAACTAGTATTCAAAACTGGGCCAATGGCCTTACCATTCTTCATTCCATTTACTGCTATTCTGACTTCAACCATACTAACCATTCTCACTAACCCCACATTTTCTGGTTTACTTTCTAAAATCCCACTCCAATCATTTTCCTTATTCATTAGTCTTTCAAAATATTTCTTCCACCTCTCTTTGATTTTTTCATCATCTGATAGAACCAGTCCAGGTTCATTCCTTACACATTTTACTTGACAAACATCCTAAAGTAAAGTGCGACTTGCAATGATCATGGTTTATACACCAAACGTTGCGAACTATCTTTGGATTTACGACGTCGATTTTAACCTGGGTTTAAGTAATGCATTTAACACTTTAGGGCGTATAAACCATTTACAATGAATGCATTTAATACTATAGGTCGTATAAACCATTTACAATTAATGCATTTAACACTTTAGGGCGTATAAACCATTTACAATTAACGACTGTTTTTACACCCTCCGTTAATATAAATTATGGTCATTACGTCATAACAAAATTAAAAAAAAATAATATTTGGCTTTTACATTGAAAATTTACGTTTTTTAAGAGGCTATGACCGAGAATTTCTGGGTCGTATTAACCATTTTTGAGCGAATTTCTACATTTCGTATATACAGATCGATAGAGAAAAAAATTCTGAGAAAAATGGTATATTTAACTCAATTTGGCCAAAATGGTTTATACGACCTTTCTACCCAAAGGTAGCGATATGTTCTGTGGGTGGGACCGCGGTCAAACACTAGTTATAACAATTAAAAAAGATTCTGAATTTCTTTGATCACTATCAAAAAAGTAGGCAAGTGGGAGTCGGACTTACATTCTGAGGGTTCCGTACCAACTTACCTATGAAATCAGTTCAATTACCGAATCTAGTCTTGAAGATTTTACCGAATCGCATTTTTTTTTTCACGTGACGTAACTACAAAGAAACTGAGGCAATTGAGGAGATTGTGCAAAAGAGTCAAAAAAACAAAGTACAAATGTTCAGTTTTCTGACTTTTTCCTATTTTTGTACATATATTGGTATAATACCTATCCTTATACTATAGCTCAACAGATATTACGTTAGACTTCTACCTACATGACATAATTACTTTCCAACCTGGCAGTACTCGGTGACCCGGCCACGTCGGTGCCACCCCGTGACATGCACTTCTATTGAATTCCACCACCGGTGTAGATTATAAATAACTTTGCTGACGAGCGATTGATAACTTATGGTAGTAATGAGAGTAGTTTAGATAGCAATGTGACTGTCTAGAAGAGGAGGTTTAGGATCACGTTCTAGTTCGCCTGTCTGTCAAGACCGTTTGTCTCGGGAACGCGTAGAGGTCATCATTATCTGCTCAGCCTTTTCCCAACTACATTGGGGTTGGCTTCCAGTCAAACCGGATTGAGTTGAATACCAGTATTTTACGAGGAGCGGCTGCCTACCAGACCTCCACAACCCATTAACTGGGGTAACACGGTACTTCGTGGCAAGACAGGAGTCAGATTTACTAGCTTTATAATACGTCTAGTTGATTTTGACAGTTTAGTACAACCAAATTTGTCGAAATCAAAGCCAATGATCGACAGTTCTGATACAATTCTAATAGCAGACTTGTGGCCCAGGTTTGCGGTCTCTTCAAGCTGTGCAAAAATGAAAACTGTAAGTTAACCAAAAAAAATATACGGCCTTTTATGTCGCAAAAAACATACATTTCGATACTCTTAAGGGAATCATTTATAGGGTACTTCCCAGTGACCTAGAATCCTGAAATTTGGCCCAGATGATTTTAGTACTACTTAGTATGCAGAAACTACTTTCATGCAGGCGAAGCCACTGGTAGAAGCTAATATTTTAGATAAATTACACCCAGACACAGAACAAATAATCGTGCTCATCACACAAATATTTATCCTAACTTCCTAACTAATATTTTATAAAATATGTGAAAGTGCTGATGTTTGTTACTTAAGCACGCAAAAACGGCTAAACGGATTTGGATGAAATTTGGCATGCATATGGCCTTTGACATGGAACAGAACATAGACTACCTTTTATCCCGATTCTTTTTTGTTAAATTAATGATCGAGTCTTGCGCGCACAATGTGCAATGCCTAAGTTAAAGCTAGCGTTAGCCCAAAGTAAAAATTCCACGTGAACGAGGTCGCTGACGGAAGCTAGTTTCTAATAATGTCCCTTGTATTTATCCCCAGGCCCTGCTACAAGACATGCTGACTCTTCAAGTGGGGATCGCTCTGACTGCCATCGCTATCTTCCTGTTCTGTGTCTGCTTCATGGGGTTCTACGGGGCCTTCACCAGGTCCCCATTCCTGTTGTTTATGGTGAGTACTGAGTAGAAATGATCAGTCCTCGTGCAGCTATGCTATTCTCAACAATGATGAGACAATGTGACAATGACAGTTCGTCATACATTTGCGTTCACTGTTTGAAGGTTGTTTCGACGTCGAGCTCGTCGCCATGAAAATGACTTTTAGAGAATAGCACCGCTGGTAACGCAGGTTCCCACCGCTAGGAATAAGGCCAAATAGACAATTCAGAGACACTTTTGAATAGTCAAAATGTCGGCCAGTTAAAATAAAAAGTGAAGCTTAATTGCACGTTCCAAACGTAAGGTACGATGCAAAATAGCATGGGTACCGTAATGTCTATTTTCCCGAGAACGGGTTCAAGTGTTCGAAAAATACTCATCGCGTCATTTCTTGCTCCACACGATTTTTTTCCTGTACTATCATATTAATAATCTATAGAGAACAATATGCAAGAAACTCCATGGACACTCTTCATCGAATAGGCCATAACCCTCCCTCCACGTGAATCCAGCAATGCGATTTGGTGGCATTGAAATTTAACCTTTTAGGACATGCCGGTTTCCTCACGGTGTTTTCTGTCACCGTTTTGAGCCAAGCACTTGCCTGGGTTTGAAACCATGACGTACAACTTTGTAAATTGAACGAGACTGACCCCTGATTTTGTTTCGGTGTTTCTTCTCAGGGTAGTCAGCTAGGAAACACGTAGCATTACTAACGCATAAGCGTGTTTAAAAACTGTTTTAAAAATGAATATATATTATTTATCAATACGTAAAACTCCATGAGTTAAGTGGCCTGCGTACACCGCGCGCTATTTCGAGTTGAGACGAAATAAAATACGTTTTTGAGGTTGATGGAATCAATCCAGATAGTATAAACAATTCTTGGACACACTGACTGGAGTTAAGTCATCATCCACACACTGACAGTTGCTTGCTGTGATAGCAATACAAACTATTGGAAATTTGGGAGATGTTGCGTAATACCAAAAAAGATGAATGAAAAATTATGTATTTCCAATATTGTTTCAAGTATTTATAACTTGATAATAATATCTGTGTTCCTACGAAGAGATATTTTGAAATATTGTTGTTTATAATATAGAAAAAAACAAAATAAAAACATGACATTTTCGCTGTAAAAAAATGCAAATTTAAATTCGCTTAAATTTCGTTTGGGGTAAGTTTTTCAACAAAAAGACGATGTAGGAACCTAGATAATTATTGTCTGAATCCGAATAACATCATATTATGGTGTAAATATGCTTAAACTGCAAATGATTTTGGTATTACGTTTGTATGGAACAAGCGTGAATTTTAATCAGTAAAAGTCTGACATCCTAGCCTTACAGCAACACAGAAATCTAAATAATTATTTCTATTCTTATCTAAATAATTATTTAGATATCTGTGAACAGCAAGCTAACAGCCCTCCCGCTCCACCCAGAACAGGAGAAGTCATTAGATGACATCCCACCTAAAAAAAGAATACGGAAAACACATCCAATAATGACAGGGTTAAATAATGATACATAATCATGTGTAATATTAGAATGTAGGTCAATGTCATACAAATAACTACCATGACATGTATTTGTGTTTTCCATCGATTCGTATGATGCGCGGCTGACATACTTAGTGGAGCTTCAAGGTGCTTTGAAAGTTTTATATTTGATTGCAGCTAGCATAATATAGTAGCTGTTAAGGGGGAGGCTTTAGGGTAGGCCGCGAAATTCAAATTTTTTTAAAGTTATTTTTGCACTTTGCAAGTGTTGATTAAAATACTATTTCTTTTTAGTTGGGAAGCCAATTAATTAATTATCCCGCTCTTGGCCGGAGAGGGAGGGCGTGTTATAATTTCATAGACTAAATCCCACACTTTACATTCTTTCTTTGCTGTGCGTTAAAGGTTTTTCTTTCAGAAATGAACCCAGTAGGGTTTGACCTTGCTAAAACTACGATTTGTTGATATCCCATTGAAGACTCGGTCTCGGTCTGGACCGCACCTGCTTCCCTTACGTACCTCCTCTGCTAGCATTACTGCTTCGCAAAATGAGGCCGCCAGCCACTTTTCCTCACTTCTTACCATGCCCTTTACCAGGGCCCGGCGCGAGAGGTCATTTCTGTCTTTCTCCCCCGCGTGGGCAACGGCATTGCTCCGCCCAAGCGAGGCATACCTCTACCTGGGAAACTCAGCTTAACTTCAACTACTTTGTTCCAGTACTCCGCGCTGGTGCTGCTACTCTTGCTTCTGGAATGCGCTCTGCTCTACTACTTCTCAAGCAACCTGGTTGAGGTACGTACGACATTCCACAATCTTCTTCTTAGCGTGTTTAAACTTCCCCTCCCTTCTTATTCTTATTTCTCCTTCTTATTGAGATTGTAAAAATTGTAGTTTAAAATAGTTTTTAAACTTTACACATATTTAGTGAAAAAATTACTAATTACTTTTTAATTCATTCACTTTTTCACTAAAAATATACGAGTATGTCATTGGGGTTGCTAAAATTGATTAAACACCGTTATTTAAAAAAGTAATTAATTCATTTTTTCATTAAAAATGACATTGAAGTTGAATAGAATGACGATTTTTTTAAATTTAAATAAAAAAAGTAAGCACTTATTGTTTTTTTTTAATTACGAAAAATCTGACGAAAAAATCCAACACTCGTGGGTTCCAGAATGATGTAAAGGATCCATGGTATTTGTTTGTGCGTCGCTATCTGACACACGGTGTATATTATATACCTACTATAGGAGTTATGGTTGTTACAGAAAGGTCTTCAGGATGACGGTCAATGGACACATGCAATGAGGCTGGCGTTTAAATGCTGCGAACATAAGTAAGTATTTTTTCAATAAACCTACTCGAAAACCTGCTCTTATACCTCTTTTACGCACGTAGTATTGACTGTCTCTCGCACAAGTGCTGAAAAGTGCACGAGCTTACCCCCAATAGAATTTGTTGTATTTATCGTATTAGGCTGGATGCTAAGCGACCCTGACAATACGCTGGTTAACCCCCGTTTATTTTTTTCTTCGTGCTTGAAAAACGTCGTTTGATACACGAGGAAATACTTTGCTTTAGCACTCGGCTTCATAACACCCTCGCCTGCAGCTCGGGCGAATTTCGCCTCAGTCACCATGACAAACTTTCTCCACTTGTATCAAATGACGAATATAGAAATTTTTTAATTATACAACCGGCTCTCGTTTGACAACTATCTCACCTGATGGTAAGCGATGATGTGGTCGACGATGGAGCACGCTTGCCTAGAAGTAACCTATTCACTCTTGACTTAAAGACCCCTAAGCTCTATATCAAAACACTCTGACCTACGTCTTGACGGAAGTAACAAAATGTATGTTTTTTGGTCGCAGCACCTCCATACCAGAAACCAAGAAGCCTCCGTGGTCTTGCTGCGGTCCTGACGCGTATCCTGACAACTGTACCTCAGCTCAAATGTTTAAGAAGGTAAGTTTCTTCAATACTTAGTTCATACATAGGCGTATGTAACTCTTTACTGGCCCACTGCTCCGAAACATTTTAGTATTCCGAATGATTGGAACATCAGTCATGTTTGTAAGAGCGAACAAATCTTAATGCGTTTCACAGAATACATCTACTTACCAAGTTTCAACTGTGTAGCTCTTATAGTTTCGGAAGAATGTGGCTTTGACATATGGACCAGACAGAAAGACATGACAAATACATAAGGGTTCTATTTTTGGCCATTTTGCTACGGAACCCTAAAAACGTGAACATGTAATTAGTGTTTTTAGGGTTCCGTACCTCAAAAGGAAAAAACGGAACCCTTATAGGATCACTTTGTTGTCCGTCTATCCGTCCGTCTGTCAAGACCCTTTTTCTCAGGAACGCGTGAAGGTATCGAGTTGAAATTAAAACCATATATTGAAATCCGCGGTCCCTTGAAGTTGTGCAAAAATCAAACTTGTAAGTTGACGGGAAAAAAAGATACGCCCGTTTATGTTGCAAAAAATGTACATTTCGACACTGTCAAAGGAATCAAAACTCATAGGGTGCTTCCCGTTGACCTAGAATCTTGAAATTTGGAACGAAGCAAGGTATTATAGCACTAATATCGGGAAAAGTCTGAAAACAGAAAATTTTTAGTTACGTCACAAGAAAAAAAAATTGAAAAGTCTTCAAGACTCGATTCGAGAATTAAACTGTTTTTATAGGTAGGTTGGTACGAAACCCTCAGTGCGCGAGTCCGACTCGCACTTGCCCGGTTTTTTTTTATAATTTGACAGCTGTCAGTTGAAAACGATTCTCCCTAGGGATGAAAAGTATTACATTCAATCCGCTCCTCAGGCAACTTCTAAAGTTACCTACTTTGAAAGTATAAGTAATCTATATTAATATTATAAAGAGGTAAAATTTATAAGTTTGTATGTAGGGGGTAATCTCTGGAACTACTGGTCCGATTTGAAAAAATCTGTGTTAGATAGCCCATTTATCGAGGAATGCTATAGGCATCACGCTACGATCCACGGTAGCGGAGCAGTAACGAAAAATGCGGGTGAAACCGCAGGGGACAGCTAGTGAAAAATAAATTACATAATGTTGCATTGTTTTCCAGGACTGCCACGCGTCCATAGTCAGCTGGCTGGAACGCTACCAGCTGCCGATATACACGTCCTTGGCGGTGCTGCATGTGGTATTGTCGTCCTGCTCTTTCGTACGACGGTCGAGTCTTACGTCTCGCTCTTACAGCTAGCGTTCGCAGCGGCGCGTAAGCGGTGAGTAGAAAAAAATTGCAAAAAACGTAAGAAAATTTGTATATTGCGGGCTACCCTGACGCTTTCACCTTAACGTAAAAACAACTCACACTCAGCGCACTTGCCTTATCAAAATACCTAATTAATAATACGTTTTTATTGATTTATTATTGTAGCATAATGCTGACATATTAGTCTTTTGGGCGTCTCTCCTCTTTTTTGTTCTTATTGAATGTTGTTATTATTCTGTTAAGATACACCTACACTGCCTGACAACAAAAGCTGATCAACAACTTTTTGCACTAGCGGAAAATCGTCCCATCTTCGAAATGTTAATAAAAAAGTTTGCAACACTACTAATCATAGTGACTAGTTTGAGTCAGTAAAAGTCTGACACTCCCTTCCGCTCAACCCACAGTAGGAGAGATTGAAGAAGGAAGTGATTTTTTTTAGCCCTTTGCGTCCCACTGCAGGGTAAAGGCCTGCCTTCCATTTTTCCACTCTTTTCTATCCTGAACCAGTAAATCTGACTCCAGTCTTGCCATGAAGTACCGTGTTACCCCAGTTAATGGGTTGTGGAGGTCTGGTAGGCACCCGCTCCTCGTAAAATACTGGTATTCAGCTAAATCCAGCTTGACTGGAAGCCGACCCCAATATAGTTCGGAAAAGGCTAGGCAGATATGATTCTGTACTGAGCTACTTCTGCCCAATCTCTCAAATAGGAGTCTAAATCGTCACGCCATCTCCTTCTGCGCCTACCGCGTCGCCGACTCCTGCTGATTGGAATCCAGTCAGTTGTCACTTTCGCCTAATTTCCTGGCCTGTAGCCTGTCCAGTCCTATTTTAGTTTAGCGGCTGAGAAACCTACGTCTGCGATTTTTGTTTTGGAACGAAGTATACTGTTTCTCATACGGTCCGTTCTTTTGACCCCGAGTATACTTGGTTCCATGACTCGCTGGCAGACCCGCGAATTGTGTTTTGGAACGAAGTATACTCGTACTGTTCCTTATGCTGTCCGTTCTTTTGACTCGAGTATACTTCATTGCATGGCTCGCTGGCAGACCTCGAGTGTGGACTTTTGACTTTTCGTCAATGACCACGTTTGCGCTCCGTAGGTGAGGGTTGGAAGCATGCACATGTCCATGAGTTTCAGGGACTGATAATTACCCAAATAAAAACGGGCCTCTGATTTTTTGTCCTAGGACCGATGGTCAGCTACGCCTTACTTTGAATTTTCTGAAGTCTCACTTTGAATTTTAATCTAAGTCTCCTTGTTTTTCAGCATCACCACATCCTCCACACCCTGGACCCTCCGAAGGTCCAAGAGTGACACAGGGATGGAGCAGCCGCGTCACACCGACAGTGGAGCCATCTAGTGAAGATGTGATCATGCTGGTGGTGGGCAGGGCTCGACTGGGATGGGTGGACAAGTGACATACGTACCTGGAGTGAGTAGGGAAGTGAAACTTGTGACTGGATTGGGTAGAAACGTACAATTCGTAATTAGTCTGTGATATTGTTCGAAACTGCTTTAAGTAGCTCTCCTGGACGTTCATTTGACTGAACTAGGCCTCAAGTCTGCTATTAAAATTGCATCAGAATGGTCGATAATTGGCTTCATATTTAATTGTTGATTTTTAAAAGTTTGGTAGTCTACTAAATGTTAGTAGACTTGAGGCCCTGGCCTGTTGGTCTTCTAGTGGTTAGTGGCCCTGATTGCTAAGTGCTATGCTGGATTCCCACTCAAAACAAATGTTTTTGTGACGAACACGATCATTTGTTCAGTGTAATTTATCTATAATATGTTGTATGTGTTTAGAAATACATAAGTATACTAGCTGACCCGGCAAACGTTGTTTTGCCATATAAATATATTTTTTTCGCTAAGGGGTATGAAAAATTGATGTTAGCCGATTCTCAGACCTACTCAATATGCTCACAAAATTTCATGAGAATCGGTCAAGCCGTTTCGGAGGAGTACGGGAACGAAAACTGTGACACGAAAATTTTATATATAAGATTTATCAGTTATCCAGTACTCATAGCACAAGCTCTGCTTAATTTGAGGCTCAATACACATGTACTTAAGTTAAAAACCAATAAATTGGCTCAATTTATATTTAGGAGAAGCTTAATAAATCGTTCCATGATATTGTAGTAAAATGTATGTTTTGGCGTAGCAAACTGTACATTACGGCGGCGCGGCGTAGCAATGTAGATGTTATGGTTGCAAAGCATATGCTACGGCGTAGCAAAACATTTATGTTATGCCAATAGTCAACGTATAAAGTACTCCGTAGCAGAACGAACTACGCCGTAGCACGTAGTTAGCTACGCCGTAGCGTTCACTCTGTTCACACAGTACTTACGGAGTACTTGTATAATATGAATCTTACTCCGTAGCAAAGTGTACACGACGTGGTAAAGTGTATATTATGTTACGACGTCAAAAAGTGGTAACAACGAAATTGTATCTTTTGTTATTATAGATAAATGGTACCTTTTTGTTATACATGTACAGGAAAAGTTTTTAACCACTGCGTAAATTTTTTTTGTTGGCTCAGTGTAAGTAATAGAACACAGATCGAACTTCAAAGTTAAGCAACGCTTGCCAAGGTTGGTCTGTGGATGGGTGGCCATCTTAACATAACGAGTTTCCTCCGTACCTCGGAAAGCACGCTAAGCCGTAGATCCCAGCTGTCATTTACAGTCGTTACGGATAGTCAGAAGTCAGTAAATCTGACTCCAGTCTTGCCATGAAGTACCCTGTTACCCCAGTTATTGGGTTGTGGAGGTCTGGTAGGCAGCCTATGCTTTCCAAGGCACGGAGGAAACTCGTTATGTTAAGATGGTCACCCATCCACAGACCGACCTTGGCAAGTGTTGCTTAACTTTGAAGATCGATCTGTGTTCTATTACTTACACTTAGGGCCTATTTCACCACCTATGATTACTTACTTGACAGATAATTTCATACAAATTCTGTCAAATTTTTGAATTTATTCAGTGAGTAGTGCCTACTCGGACATTGTGAAATAGGCCTGAGCCACCAAAAAAAATTTACGCAGTGGTTAAAAACTTTTCCTGTATACATAGGTACGACTCTTTTTCGTTTTAAATCACTTGCTCGCTTAGTTTCAACTAAAAACTATGTATTGTAGTGAAGTAACTTTAGTATTTTATTATCAAAATGCTAATGTAATTAATAAAGCTCAATAATAACTTTTTACTTTTAACTGATGTTTTTTTTAAATTACATAATAAACTAATTAGTAAAATATTTCAAACGAGAATGTAATAAGCTTATAGTATCCGCTCTAGGGATGCAGAGATACAATTAAAAAAATGTAAAAATGTGGTTAGTTCTGTATTTGAGGAGTGCCTGAAGAGGCGTTATGGCGTTCTCACCTTCAGCATGACACATGTCTTCAGCGGACGTGGTTAGTTTGGTATGTCCCTATTCCAGATTCAAGTGGAAGAAACGCTCAGGGGCCTAAGTCTGCTATTACAATAGTGTCAGAATGGTCGATCATTGAGCAGTGCAAGAGGGACGGAGCTATACATTTTTTTTTTAATTTTTATAAACTAGTGCTTGACTGCGATCCCACCTGATGGTAAGCAGTGATGCAATCGTTGATGGTGAGGCGCACTAGCTTATTAAAAGCCTATTCACTCTAGCCTTGAAGACACCTAAATTATAATCGGACAGGAAAACCGCAGCAGGCAAATTGTTCCAATCCCTCGATGTCCGCGGTATAAACGACGAAGCGAAACGCTTAGTCCGGACCGTAGAGGTTTCGACAACGTAAGGGTGAATACTCGTCGTACGACGGTTTGTCCGATGGTGAAAACGGGATGGTGGAATCAGTTCATGCAATTCCTGCGCACATTCTCCGAAATGCATCAACTTACATAGCTCCGTCCCGCCTGCACCAAAAAATGGTCGACGATTCTGACACAATTGTAATAGCAGACTAGCTCCAGGTGTCAATATTGTGCGGATCATCAGGAGACGATGGTAGAGTATACGGTAAAGACATGCGCCGCTTGGGTAGAGCACCACTGTGTCCTCGTGGAGGTCTGACACGCCCTTCCACTTCACACTAGAGCGGAAGAATCATTCATTGAATGATTTCACACCGCAAAAAAGGGGTTACATTCTAGAATTAATCTATCACATACCCGCGAAACGAGACACAATAGTAAAACAATAACAGCGCTGTCTCATAGGACTAGGGGATTCAAACATTAAGAAAAAAAACAGTTTGTTTACTTGGAATAAAAACCCTTCTTTATTTTATAAAGCTGTAGGTGCCTAATACTTTAACATTTAGTGAGTTTCACCATCAACAATTGCATCGCTGCTTACCATCAGGCAGGATCGCGGTCAATCACTATACAAACTGTATTTTTTGATATCCCATAACTCTAGGGTTATATTCTGTAGGTAAAAATAATTCTAAAACTCCTAGAATAGGTGGTCCAAAAATGCATCGTTTCGGAGATATCATATATCTAAGTTTCAACGATAAATACAAGTAATTCATTTTTATTCAAACCAATCATTCATATTTAAAGCTAAGAAAATGCGACGCTGTCATATTTCACGTAAGGGTGTTTTACATTAATAATCGTGACTCGGCTAAGTCACGATTATTATTTATTTTGTATGAAAAATTTAAAAAAAAACGAAGGATTGGAACAACTCATATGCCAATTGATTCTTTGATATGGCCTCAATCATACCCTAGAGTTATGGGATATCAAAAAAAACACGTTGTATAGATTAAATCATAGGAAATAAAGTTTTCCAAACTGCATTTAAAAAGTAATCACAACATGACCTCATACAGCATAACTTTCCACAAAACTTTTACTTCCACCCTTACGTTACTACCCCGCTCTCCCCCCTCTAGTGTCCTGGTTCCCACGGCAGGCTGCATTACCTGCCCTAGCACACGCTAACCTGTTCATAATTGGGTCATGTAAGTCATGTTGAAATCGATACTCTTTGTTAGCAATACTTTCCTTTGGCGGATTGCAGTGAAACTTTTACAATTACTTCTTTGTTTAAAAATGTCAGTGCATAATGTTAAGATTGGCCTCACATAAGTCGTACAGGTCTTTTTTATCGTTGTTTTTTAAGTTAATCATTTATTAGGCTAGTTACTTTTATTTTTTATCCAGTGCAAGTCTAAATGACACGCAGAAGTCACCATTGTACCAAGTAAATTTAATTTAATGTAAATTTAAAACTTGATGCAAATAAATTATTATTATCATTATTAAAAAAAGAGTTAAAAAATCTGGCCAAGTGCGTGTCGGACTCAACGCACGAAGGGTACCTTACGGAAACGGCAAAAAAAAACACATTTGTTGTATTGGAGCCCTCTTAAAAAGATATTTTATTCAATTTTTTAGCGTTATTATAGCGGCAACAGAAATGCATCATCTATAAAAAATTAAAATATTTAGTTGTCACGGTTATTAATGAGATACAGTGAGCTAGTGACAGCCAGGTGGACTGTGGAGTCTTAGCAGTAGAGTCCTGTTTTCACCCTTTTTTTACGGAACCTTAAAACAATGTTTTATCTCGGGTTTTCAGGGATTTAAGAAATACTAATGGACATGTGACGTCATACGGCCTGTCCTCCTGTACGGTGGCGAATGTTGGCCAGCACTAAGCTGACACACCCAGGAGCTTCGCGTCACGGAGATGAAGATGCTGAGGTGGATGAGCGGCGTAACGCGATCTTAGTGTCCGTGATCTAGTCTTGGTGTCCGTGACGGGGGGAAAAACTGCAAGAGTGTCGTCTGCGATGGTATGGCCACATCATGCGCCGCCCTAGGGAGTACGTTGGTCGGAGATGCATGGATATGGCTGTCCTTGGGGCTAGGTCCCGTGGTCGCCCTCGCAAGCGCTGGCTGGACGTCGCGCGTCGTCAAGTCCGACATGAGAGCCAATGGCCTCACTGAGAAGGATGTTAAAGATCGGGCAAAGTGGAGAAAACTTAGTCGGAAGGCGGACCCTGGCAATGGCCGGGATTAACGCCAGGCAGAAGAAGAAGAAGAATGGACATGTGACAAAAGGCAATACTGGTAATTCTAAAAGTCATGCGTGCACAATTTTCCAACTAGGGGATAGAGTTTTGCTTGACTAATATTATAAAGAGGTAAAATTTGTAAGTTTGTAGGTTTGTAAGTTTGTATGTAGGGGGTAATCTCTGGAACTACTGGTCCGATTTGAAAAATTCTTTCAGTGTTAGATAGCCCATTTATCGAGGAATGCTATAGGCTATATACCATCACGCTACGACCCACGGGAGCGGAGCAGTAACTAAAAATGCGGGTGAAACCGCAGGGGACAGCTAGTTCAGTAATAATACCCTGGTACGGCATTGTATTTCTTCTGAGCGTCCAGTATGGCCGTCAGTTGGTTTATTCGCAGCGTTTCGTGAGAAACAGGCACGGGCTTGACCTGAAAAAAGATTTGGTAATGTGAAAAGTTTCAATCGTTTTGCGCTATAAAGACCAGAAAAATTGTTTTTGGTTGAAATGGTTCTAGTCACGGAGTTTGAGTAAGAATTAGAATGTAATTAGTAATCATTTTTCAAAAGATAAAGGTTATATTTTTTATTTTGAGGTAATCAGAAGATACAATGTGTTGTTTTGAAAGTGTATGGCATTTCGGGTTAAATTAAAGCTTTGAAAATATTCTAACATTTCGCAACTATGCTAAGGTAAAAAAACAATTAATCAACTTTTCAATTGTGGGTAGACAAATATGTTATTGTTTCATTAAATTTAAGTTCTATGATTTTTTAAAGTATTCGTTACATACCTTTAGTACCGCTGTAGTCTTGTTAGTAGTCTCTTCCCTTCTGACAGTAGTCCTAAAGGGCCTGGCCATCAAGAAGTACAGGATCTCCACGAAGCTAATAAAACTGGCGCCCAGGAAGAGACCTGCTGCTCCTCCAAATGATACTGCAAGAGATTATTTCATTAACTTAAATGTTGAAGCAAGTAATTATGTAACTAATTTACTTACATTTATGTTGTTTCCTTAAACCAGTGTATTAACACAGTTTTTCTTAAAATCTAACTAATTTTATTTAGGTAGTATCGTGTTACACGTTTTGGATGAACAGAAGGTGAGAAAGTAGACCAATCGTAATTTGCCTGCATACATATATACAGGGTGTCTGGTTCATCGTGTGCCAAATTGATATGGTCGACTGGAGGGGTCATCTGCTATCCTTTCAGACCCCTAAACACTACTCATGCCCTGTGGATTTTTTTTCATTGAGATTTTAGTATTTTTTTGAAAAATAGACCCGAATTTTACATTCAAATACAAATATTAAAAAATGTATAAGACGTAGAGTCTGAATTTTTATTTTATTTAGACGTATATTGTATAAAGGTACTTTTAAATACAAAATTAGTGATATTAGCCATCTAGATTTTTTAAAATTTAATCGCAAAGTTTCGGACTTAAATTAAAGCTATACATGTTACAGCTATTTACATGGCTGCAAAAAATGAACCAAAAGAGATTGGGATCTTCAAACTCTCACAATAATTCTCTAGTCCATCTCCTTGCTAGTGATGTGCCACATGCCATAAAAATCTTTTTACAACTATGTGAAATCGCTAGTTTTGTGAATCAAGTCGCATAAAATTAACATTCAAAATTGTGAATTGAAAAATTATTTCCGAAAAATTGGTACCTGAAACAACTACTTAATCTGTTATATCACTCTTAGAAGGTGAAATCTGTCTCGTATCTCACTTTTCGTTGGTCTTACTAGAAACAAGTAGACTTAAGACCAACGAAAAGTGAGATACGAGACAGATTTCATCTTCTAAGAGTGACATAGCAGATTAAGTAGTTGTTTCAGGTACCAATTTTGCGGAAATAATTTTTCAATTCACAATTTTGAATGTTAATTTTATGCGACTTGATTCACAAAACTAACGATTTCACATAGTTGTAAAAAGATTTTTATGGCATGTGGCACATCACTAGCAAGAGGATGGACTATAGAATTATTGTGAGAGTTTGAAGATCCCAATCTCTTTTGGTTCTTTTTTTGCAGCCATGTAAATAGCTGTAACATATATAGCTTTAATTTCAATCCGAAACATTGCGATTAAATTTTAAAAAATCTAGATGGCTAATATCACTAATTTTGTATTTAAAAGTACCTTTATACAATATACGTCTAAATAAAATTCAGGCTCTACATCTTATACATTTTTTAATATTTGTATTTGAATGTAAAATTCGGATCTATTTTTCAAAAAAATACTAAAATCTCAATGAAAAAAATCCACAGGGCATGGGTAGTGTTTAGGGGTCTGAAAGGATAGCAGATGACCCCTCCAGTCGACCATATCAATTTGGCACACGATGAACCAAACACCCTGTATATTTGCCACAAATATACTTTTAATTGTCCCAGTTGGGCATCATTATGGTGCTTATCTGATACTGTGATTAGAATGTTTTTATTTACATGAAACAAGGTATAACAGATGGACAATGTCTTGACACTGACTACGAATACAGTTTCAAGACATTTTATGCCCACATACAAAGTTATAATTTAATAATCATCCTAGTTATTAAAATTCATATGAGTCACTTAAAATGCGCACCCAGATACAGATTTTATAACTCAAAATAATGTAAGTAGTTAGAAATATAATATTTTTTAATTATTTTACAATTTGGGACTCTAAAACACTCATAATTTAAAATCTTTGAATTCTGTCAGCCCCCAATTAATTTTAGAGAAGTGTTTTTTTAATTATTACTCGCATTTCACGAATATCTCCCATGATGGTAAGCAGTGACGTGGTCGACGATACACCCCTCTTCCCTTGAAGTAACTTATTCACTCTTGGCTTTAGGACCCCTGTCTGATGGATGACCAAACCTGTCTACTCACCGACAAGATCCTGGAAGTGGAACACGATCTCCCTTGTGTACCTGGTCCTCGGCGCTTGTACCGCGAACTTGATTGAGCCGTGCACATTGAAGGGGGGACGATCCCTGAACAAATTAATGTTTTTAAGTTATTGTTGCTTTTTAAAGGCCTTTTCGATAAGAATCCTATTTCATATAGGTAATTCCTTTGTTTCTCCAATGCAGCATATTCTTTTTCAAGGTCCCCCTCTAGGGTGGAACAGGAAGGTGTGTCAGACTTTTACTGACTAAATCCCACTCCTATGTTCCTTTTTTACCTTCCAGCATTTTCACGCCCCCGGGTTTCCCCTCCGGAAGTCAACCCATGGCTCTTAACTTATACTTCGGCACTGCTGTGCTCTGAGATTTGCTGATTCCTCGTTTGCGTTTTGTTGACGACTCGGACTTGGTCCCGTACCATGCCTGTACAGGGCCCCGCACCACTAGGACACGCTGCTCCGCCCATGGACATGCTGCTGCGGGGCACAGGTCACCGTGTGTTGGAAAGAGGGTTATTTTCTATATTTATTTTTTAAATACTTTATGCACACAAAAGTACAGAGGTGGACTTAAAGCCTTAGACATTTTCTACCAGTCAACCTTTGGGTGATGCAGAGAAAAATGGTGGTAGGTGCAATAAGAGAGAGAAAAGGCGAATATAAGAATAGATATGGTAATATAATATATACTCGAATTAATAAACTACATACTAGTATCAGATGGTATAAAATCAGAAATGTTTATAACAATAAAAAGAAACTCACCAGATCTGGTCGACAGTGGAAATCTCCTTATAGATGGAGTCGATACACTGCGGCGCGCAGGGACATTTTTGTCCGTTATTGTTGGACAGTTTGTGCGAATAGTTGGACAAGCACGCCATGCCCTTTGGGGTGCAGAGTGGACCTTCTGCGAACAATTGGGTAGATGTTGAATTATTAATAGAATGCAGTATATAAATACTACCAAATACGCAGTATACACTGTTATTTGTAAAACCCTGGAAACCTCTCAGGACTATGTTGCCAACCGACCTTGCTTTATGCCAAATTTCAGGATTCTAGGTCAACGGGAAATACCCTATGAATTTTGATTCTCTTGGAAGTGTGAAAATGTACGTTTTTTGCAATATAAACGGCTGTATTTTTTTTCCGCTAACTTGTTAGTTTGATTTTTGCACAGCTTCAAGGAACCGCTGACTTTAGTACTTATATGGTTTTAATTTCAACTTCATACCTTTACGCGTTTCCGAGATAAAGGGTCTTGACAGAGAGATGGGCAGACAGACGGACCACAAAGTGAGCCTGTAATGATCCCATTTTTTCTTTTTGAGGTACGGAACCCTAAAAATGGCTGCTTACCGTCATAGAAGTAGTAGAAAGGCACGCAGTCACAGAACTTCTTCGCCAGTTTACTTCTGCACGACAGCCGACACGTGTTTGTACTGTGCACCTAGACAGAAGACCATCACTTATACATATTTTATACATCATAGTAACTCGAAATGTCGAAATGGAGCTCGTGGCCAGATAATAACAGCCGCACGGGTCGATCTTCAAGATATATAAGCAACGCTTGCCAAGGCTGGTCTTTGAATGGGTGACCATCTTAACATACCGAGTTTCTTCAGTGCCTTGGAAAGCTAGTTAAGCCGTAGGTCCCAGCTGTCATTTGTAGAACTTTGGCAGTCGTTACAGATAGTCAGAAGCCAGTAAATCTGACTCCAGTCTTGCCATGAAGTACCGTGTTACCCCAGTTAATGGGTTGTGGAGGTCTGGTAGGCAGCCGCTCCTCGTAAAATACTGGTATTCAGCTAAACCCGGCTTGACTGGAAGCCGACCCCAATATAGTTGGGAAAAGGCTAGGTAGATGATGATGACCCACCTTCCTGCCACTGGCAGTAGACTCGTTGGTATAGGAGCAGCCTCGCCTGGCCGGCTGCAGATCCACCACTCCTCGGCCGCAGCGGACTCCATCACCCGGCTAGGCAGATGATGATGATGATGACCCACCTTCCTGCCACTGGCAGTAGACTCGTCGGTATAGGAGCAGCCTCGCCTGGTCGGTTGCAGATCCACCACTCCTCGGCTGCAGCGGGACTATATCACCCGGCTAGGTAGATGATGATGACCCACCTTCCTCCCGCTGGCAGTAGACTCGTTAGTATAGGAGCAGCCTCGCCTGGTCGGCTGCAGATCCACCACTCCTCGGCCGCAGCGGAGTCCATCACCCGGCTAGGCAGATGATGATGATGATGACCCACCTTCCTGCCACTGGCAGTAGACTCGTTAGTATAGGAGCAGCCTCGCCTGGTCGGCTGCAGATCCACCACTCCTCGGCCGCAGCGGAGTCCATCACCCGGCTAGGCAGATGATGATGATGATGACCCACCTTCCTGCCACTGGCAGTAGACTCGTTAGTATAGGAGCAGCCTCGTCTGGTTGGCTGCAGATCCACCACTCCTCGGCCGCAGTGGGGCTCCATCACCCGGCTAGGCAGATGATGATGATGATGACCCACCTTCCTCCCGCTAGCGGCGCCCACCACTAGGGCGGCGCCCACCGCCAATACGGCGGGTGCTCCTGCCGCGGCGGCGGCGACCGGGCGGCCTCGGCTGCCCCCACCTGTCGATTCTCCAGCTGGCGCCGAGTGGTCGGTCGTTAGCGCCAGGAAGAAGGCGGGCAAGGCGGCCAGGGCCGCCAAAAAGCGAGAAAGGCGGCAGCAGCGCAAGAAGCATGCCGTGGCGAACCGGCTTCGCGCCCCGGGCGCCGCGGCTGTAGTGATCACACTACAGCCGGGCGCGGAGAAGAGGGGCGTGACGTACGACGCCGTGATGGAGAAGGCCAAAAAGGCGGTACTCCCTCACCTCGACGAGTACGGGGCCTCGAAGGGCTTCCGCATGCGGCGCACCGTAACTGGGGCCTGGATGCTGGAGGTTCCCGGCGAGGACAGCGGTCCTGCCGCGGACGCCCTGGCTGACAAGGTCAGGGCGTCTGTGAACGAGGAGGACGCCCGAGTGTCCAGGCCCACAAAGTGCATCGACATGCGCATCATGGGCCTGGACGACTCCGTCAAGGTGGAGGAAGTGGTGGCCGCCGTCGTTGAGGCGGGAGGGTGCACGACCGACCAAGTGCGGGCGGGCATCATCCGCCTTGACGGCACGGGTATGCGAGCCGTCACGGTGAGCTGCCCCGTGTCGGCGGTCCAGGCCATCACGGCGGAGGGCCGAAGGCTCTTGGTGGGCTGGGTTTCAGCCCAAGTCAAGGTGCTGGAGCCCAGACCTCTGCGGTGTTTCCGCTGCCACGTGGGGCACCACGCGGGAGCCCGTTGCGCCGCGGAGGTGGACCGCAGTGACCGCTGCTTCCAGTGCGGTCAGCCCGGTCACAGGGCCGTCGAATGCCGTGCGTCGCCACTGCTACGCATGTGCGGCGGCAGGCAAGGCTGCCGACCACCGGGCTGGGAGCAGGTCCTGCGACCCCCCCGCCACAGCCAAGGGTAAGGTCTGGAGGGGCCCTCACCCCAAAGTCCACACCGCCGCAGCCAAGGCTGACGCTGCTGCCGCCATCGCCGCGGCAGAGCCCTCAAGGGGGGCTCCGGAGGAGACCGTAATGGACTGTCAGTGATGGCCCCATTACGTCTCCTCCAGGCGAACATCAACCACTGCGCCCCCGCTCAGGATCTGTTGCTCCAGAGCATGGCGCAGTGGTCGATCAATATCGCCGTGGTCTCCGAGCCGTACTTTGTCCTGCCCAGGGAAGACTGGGTCCAGGACCTGAGCGGCTCGGTGACCCTAATTTCGTCGGCCGCCGCCGGTACCCCCGCCTCTCGAGTCCATCACGAGAAGGCGGGGCTGCGTGGCAGCACGGGTCGGGGACATTGCAGTGGTAGGCGTCTACCTGTCCCCGAACCGAGATCTAGCCGATCTCCACAACTCCCTCATAGAGCTGAATGCCGTCGTCGCTGGGTTCGGATCCCTCCCCGTGGTCGTCTGCGGGGACTTCAATGCCTGGAATCTGGCTTGGGGTTCCCGGCTGACGAACCGACGGGGTCGGATGGTGGAGGACTGGGCTCTGGAGACAGGCCTGGTCGTCCTAAACCGGGGTTCTGCCCCCACGTGCGTGCGGATGCGGGGTGAGTCGGTGGTGGACCTCTCGTTCGCCAGCCCCGCTCTGTCGCCGCGCGTCGTCGACTGGCGCGTAATGGAGGGGGTGGAGACGTATTCCGACCACCGGTACATCCGGTTTGACGTCTCCGCCCGGATCTCGACCGCGCCGGTCAGGGAGCAGACCCCGTGTGGTCCGCGGTGGGCGCTGAGGCAGATGGACCGGGACGTTCTCCTGGAAGCCGCGAGGGTACAGGCCTGGGTGCAAGCACCGGACAGGCCTGTCGAAATTGACCCGGAGGCAGAGTGGTTCCAGGAGGCCATGTCGCAAATCTGCGACGAGGCGATGCCCCGAGTCCATCCAGGACGTGCTCGGCGCCAGGTGTACTGGTGGTCGCCGGAGATTGCGGCTCTGCGCGAGGCGTGCACCGCCGCGCGGCGCCGGTACGCCAGGTTCCGCAGGCGCCGCACCCGCCCGCCGGATGCGGAGGCCAGGGAGGCGGAGCTTTACGAGGGGTACAGAGCGGCAAGGCGCACCCTCCGAACAGAGGTAAAGCGGGCCAAGTTGGAGGCCCGCAATGTGTGGCTGGGGACTCTGAACAGGGACCCATGGGGACGCCCTTACCAGGTGGTGCGGGACAAACTCCGCCCATGGGCTCCCCCTCTGACTCAGAGTCTCCGGCCCCAAGTTGTGGAGGGTGTGGTGGCCAATCTGTTCCCTGAGCGAGGGGAACACTCTCCCCCGCTCATGGCTCCGCCACCTGTGGTACCCGTAGCGGACCACACCAGCGACGACGAGGACGACGCTCCAGAGGTGACCGAGGTAGAGATGAGGGCGGTGGTACGAAGACTCAGTCTCAAGAACACCGCCCCAGGACCCGACGGCGTGCACGGCAGGGTATGGGTCCTGGCCGTGGAGGCTCTCGGGTCTCGATTGCGAGGGCTCTTTAGCGCATGCATGGAGAGAGGACAGTTTCCCCGTCGCTGGAAGACCGGGAAACTGGTCCTCATTGCGAAGCCGGGGCGCCCCGCGGACTCTCCGTCCGCGTACCGGCCCATTGTGCTGCTCGACGAGGTGGGCAAACTCTTTGAAAGAGTAATTGCAGACCGCCTCGTCGGGCATCTTGCGCGGGTGGGGCCGGACCTTTCGGACGGCCAGTTCGGCTTTCGCAGGGGGCGTTCCACGGTGGACGCCATCATGCGCGTGAGGGCTCTCACGACGGGGAATGCGGTGTCTCGGGGCAGGGTCGTCTTGGCGGTGTCTTTGGACATCGCCAATGCCTTCAACTCCCTGCCCTGGAGTTGCATCGGGGCGGCACTTCGGTACCACGAGGTGCCCGCCTTCCTCCGTCGTGTGATCGAGGCCTACCTGTCGGATAGGTTCATCATCTATCCCGGTCACCAGGGAGAGTGGAGACGGCGAGAGATGTCGTGCGGTGTTCCGCAGGGATCGGTACTAGGACCGCCCCTGTGGAACATCGGATACGACTACGTGCTGCGCGGCGACCTCCCCGACGGGGTCAGCGTGGTCTGCTACGCAGACGACACGCTGGTCCTGGCGCGGGGAGAGTCGTACCAGGCGGCGGCCGAAACAGCGACACGCGGGGTTGCGACAGTCGTGGAGAGGATCCAGCAACTGGGACTCAAGGTGGCATTGCACAAGTCCGAGGCCATGTGCTTTCATGGCCCTCGGTACGCGCCACCTCCGGGTTCCCAAATAACGGTAGGGGGGGGTTCACATCGGCGTCAGGTCGGCGATGAAGTACCTGGGACTCGTCCTCGACAGCCGGTGGACTTTCGAGGAGCATTTCCGACGTTTGGCCCCCAAACTGGACAGGTCTGGGGCCGCTCTGAAGCGGCTCCTGCCCAACCTAGGGGGTCCAGACGCCCCCTGCCGGAGGCTCTACGCGGGGATCGTTCGGTCCATGGCCCTTTACGGGGCGCCGGTTTGGGCGCCGTCGCTAGGTAAGCGACCGGCGGCCAAGCTGAACGCTTGCCAGAGGGTCATGGCCATCCGGATGGTGCGGGGATACCGCACGATCTCCCGCGAAGCGGCGAGCCTCCTCGCTGGCCTGCCACCGTGGGATCTGGAGGCAACAGTCCTTGCACGCATGCACGATTTACGCGTGGAGATGCAACGCCGGGGCGAAACTCCGCTGCCGCGACAAGTCGCGGCATGGCGGACAGAGTTCCGGCGGGATCTCAGGGTGGCATGGCGACTGCGACTGTCGCAACCCAGTGCTGGGCACGCCGTCATTGAGGCGGTTAGGCCCCTCTTTGAGGAGTGGTTGGAAAGAGGTCACGGCGTCCTCTCTTTCCGTATGACGCAGGTCCTCACCGGACACGGTAAGTTCGGGAGGTTCCTGCATCGAATCAAGCAGGAGAGGACGCCGGGTGTTGCCACTGTGTGGACCGCCCGGAGGACACGGTGGAGCACACGGTAGAAGTGTGCCCCGCTTGGGCGGAGCATCGCCGTGTCCTTGTGGAGACTATCGGGAGCGGCGACCTCTCGCGCCGGGCCCTGGTTCAGGCCATGGTCCGGAGCGAGGAGGGTTGGCATGCGGTCGCCTCCTTCTGCGAAGCAGTAATGCTCGTGAAGGAGGCTGCTGACCGCGAGCGCGTGAGGGAACGGTCCTCACGCCGCCGCCGCCGAGATCCCGATCCCGATTTCCGACCACCGTAGGCGCGGGTTCGCGGACGGCGAGCACTGGGTAGCTCGCTGTCCGGCAGTCTGGAAATAATCTGGACCGAGCCCAGCCGTCAACGGCGCGTTCTGTTCCACGCGCGCCTCAAGGAGATGTCAGCAAACTGTAGGGGCCCGGTAGGGCCGAAGCCTCTGGGGGGAACATGTGGTATTCCTAACGGTTGATACCGAGTCCCCCCCAGAACGAAGGCAACGAAGGAACGGGGTAGGGGTTTAGTCAGTAAGAGTCTGACACGCCCTCCCGCTCCGCCCAAGAGCGGGGGAAGTCATTCTGATGATTCCCCTAACATAAAAAAAAAAACCTTCCTCCCGCTGGCAGTAGACTCGTTAGTATAGGAGCAGCCTCGCCTGGTCGGCTGCAGGTCCACCACTCCTCGGCCGCAGCGGACTCCATCACCCGGATAGGCAGATGATGATGATGATGACCCACCTTCCTCCCTCTAGCAGTAGACTCATTAGTATAGGAGCAGCCTCACCTGGTCGGCTACAGGTCCACCACTCCTCGGCCGCAGCGGGACCCCATCACCCGGCTAGGCAGATGATGATGACCCACCTTCCTCCCGCTGGCAATAGACTCGTTAGTATAGGAGCAGCCTCGCCTGGTCGGCTGCAGATCTACCACTCCTCGGCCGCAGCGGACTCCATCACCCGGCTAGGCAGATGATGATGATGATGATGACCCACCTTCCTGCCACTGGCAGTAGACTCGTTAGTATAGGAGCAGCCTCGCCTGGTCGGCTGCAGATCCACCACTCCTCGGCCGCAGCGAGACTCCATAACACTCAGCTCCGTGGTCCTCACGAGGGTCAGACGCACGTGGGCGGGAGAGTGCGTGAGGTCCATCACGTCGTATGGAGAGTGGAAGAAGAACTAGGAGGAGATGGAAATAATAGGATCAGATATACAGGATTGGTATTTGTTAAACACTAACTCAGCTCAGCGGGTCAGCTCACACCGAGACGCGACGCGAAACGACGCTGCATGCACATTTTAATAGAGTTACTCAAAATAGAACTTTATTTACTACACGAAAAGATACCCGTTTCATTGTGAGAATTTAGAATACGTTGCTTCATACAGTGCTGCGCCTCGTGACGCCGCGCGGCGTCCGCATGCTGCGGAACGTTTCTACATTCGCGACCGTCGTGTTGCCAACGATTTTACTATGCGCCTCGCAACGTTGCGATGCGTCTCGCGTCGGCGCGCGGTGCAGCGCGAAATCACTGGCCTCTTCCTGCATCGCCGCGTTGCGTCGCGTCTCGGTGTGAACTGCTCCTTACAATCTTGCAGGACTGTATCACTGACATCATGAACGACAACTATTGCTCTATGACTTTTTACAAAACATAATACACTAGCTGTCCCCTGCGGTTTCACCCGCATTTATCGTTACTGCTCCGCTCCCGTGGGTTGTAGCGTGATGGTATATAGCCTATAGCATTCCTCGATAAATGGGCTATCTAACACTGAAAGAATTTTTCAAATCGGACCAGTAGTTCCAGAGATTACCCCCTACATACAAACTTACAAACTTACAAATTTTACCTCTTTATAATATTAGTATAGATTTACCAAAAACAAACCTTCAAGATTTCTCTGTTCTAACACATTTCAACTCTGTATTTTTCTGTGCATACTACGCCTCACACGCATTGTTCTCGAGGAACGATTTTTTCAAGGTCAAAAACGTTCCCTAGACTTAAGGTCCCACTTTGCGCGGGCTTGAACTCACTGGCGGGCGGGGCCATAAAGCACGCTGTCTCACTTGACATCGTGCCCGAAAGAGATAGTATCAGTGATGAGCGGTTAGACGCTAGTCCTCACGCACGACGCGACGTCTGCTTTGCACATAGCGCTCCGAACCGTTCCGAATAAAAACGAAATTACACGATGCACACATGTCATACCGTTTCGGTTGTTGCGGTGTGTGCCGCTCGAATACGAAAAACAAAAGATTTAAAATAATACCTAAGAGCGTTTTCACACTATCCAATCCGATATCGGTGTCGGACGCCGATCCGATATCGGGGTAAGTAAAATGTATGAAATATGTACCTGTCTTTCATATTCTCCGGCCCGATATCGGATATCGGAGCACGGCATTTCATACATTTTAGAGCGTTTTCAAATTATCCGATCCGATATCGGTGTCGGACGCCAATACGATATCGGGGTAAGTAAAATGTATGAAATGCCGTGCTCCGATATCCGATATCGGGCCGGACAATATGAAAGACAGGTACATATTTCATACATTTTACTTACCCCGATATCGGATCGGCGTCCGATAGATATCGGATCGGATAATGTGAAAACGGTCTTACTTACCCCGATATCGGATCGGATAATTTGAAAACGCTCTACGTACCTTTGTTCGTTTCTCGGCAATGAAAAAAAAGACAAATTTTCATTTGTTTTCTTATTTTGAGACCCTTCTACTGCACAATAATGATCAGACACAACGCCCGTCTGGTCGCGCGCCGCGTCGTGTACCTCACCTCACAGAGCGCTGTGGCGCCGCAGTGAGTTCACCTTCCTATTGTCCGCGGACGCGGGCCACATGACCGGCATGCTGTGCAGCAGCAGTTGCCCGGATCAGACACAACACCCGCCTCGCTCAATTGGGCAGTTGCCCGACCAGACATAACAACTCTCTGGTCGGAAGATGCACTCTAAAGACTAAACAAAAAAAACTTGGGCTGTTGCCCGGACCAGACACAACATCCATCTCGCTCAATTGGGCAGTTGCCCGAACCAGACACAACACCCGTTTCGCTCAATTGGGCAGTTGCTCGGACCAGACACAAAACCCGTCTCATTCAATTGGGCAGTTGCCCGACCAGACATAACATAGCCGGTCGGAGTGGAGGGTGTTAGGTTTTTCGTTACGGAATTTCTGGATTCGGTCCCCACGCTCAAGGCTCGCGATGAAGTTATGCAATAGCTTAAAAAAATACAGTCGAATTGATAACCTCCTTCTTTTTTTGAAGTCGGTTAATAAAGCGTAGATATTATAGGTAGTCAACATACACGTCATACGAACGATATAGGCCGCAGTAGACTGAACCAAACTCAGAAAGCCGCGCGCGGCGCTGTGACACGTCGTCCCCCCGCACCACAACCGGGGGTAACTTTATTCAGTGAGATGCACGATAGTTCTGAGTAAAAGGTTTGCGTGATAAAATACAAAAAGGCCTTTGGAAGAAGGGGTTTTACGAAAAAACCACTGCATCAATCAATTTCAAATAAAATTTATTAAATTCTTCGATAAATTTGTACTTGTGTTTGTACGGGCTTCGTTTTTGAAATTTGATGCGTCTTTTATTTCTAATTTACTCTCAAAGTTGTGTTAAAATTAGCCAAAAAAACGAAACTTTAGAAGCTCGTAACTTTTTATTGGCTTATTATTTTACAATTCTGCTTCCGTACAGATAAAATTAATAATGAGACAAAGCGATATCAGGTTTAACTTTGGATGTGCATGGTCAAATAGTGGAGTAAAACCCCCCCGAAATTTGTATGGAAAAAATGTTGACTTGAGTCGCCTTAAGTGAGCTTAGAGCCTCTAAGCTCACTTAAGTCTAGGGAACGTGTATTGATGATCTTTATGGTTATAATTATGTAAATAGTTACGTTTTACAGTCGCAAAATATATTTTTAACTTCATACAACCTACCACTGGCTTGCAAATTGCAAAAAACGTAAGAAAATTTGAATTTCGCGGGCTACCCTGACACTTCCTCATCCCCCTCTAAATTTAAAATAAGTCAATATTTCCAATGATTTAAAATGATTATTTTAAAACTAGATTATATCTGACATATTAAGATTAAAAAATTTTAGTACTAGTAGTTTTTCCGTGTCTGCATAAAATAATTGTGTTTTTACAAAAAATCCTGAAATCCTAAAGTCACTTATTGTAACTTAAAATCTTTTGTACTCTATTATAAAAATAATGTAAACATATACAGAGAAAAAACATGAAAAATAAAAACACGGGCCTATTTCACCACCTATGATTAAGTTTCGAGTATCTTACTTGGCAGATAATTTCATACAAATTCTGTTCCATTTTTGAATTTATTCAGTGAGTAGTGCCTACTCGGACATTGTGAAACAGGCCCTTAACTAATTAAAACTACATATACATTATATTGTACTCTATTTAACTCGTTAAAATTATAAATCTGGCGGCGCTTTTGTATGTAAATTAGTTTTCAAAAGAAATCAGAGATGGCGCTAGCTGTTTAGAGTGACGTATGTCACGTGACTAACACACTGACATAATACGGAGTGCTAGTGGGATGTCAGTCGACGACAGACGGTCAGTATGCTCGGGGCCGCGGTCGCAAACGCATGTACATATGTGCTATGCGTTCGGTGGAGTGTAGTAATTGTGTAACCTATTTTATTATTATAATTATTGAGTGGTGAATTACAGTACGGCCGTTATAAGTTGGCGAGTCTGAAATAAGGCTCTGCGAATTTTGGCGCTTGAAAACTCGTGCAAAAAAAAAGGCTTTAAAAAATTAAATGCAATTTGTAGTTGTTATTGCTGCTACAAACTGTTATTGGCATTTATTTTTTTTTAAACCTATATTTTTGTACGAGTTTTCAAACGCTAAAATTCGCAGAGCCTAACTTCAGACTCGCCAACTTATAACGGCCGTACTGTATGTAAACTAATTATTTTATAAGAATATGTGTCCGATGGAGTGTCGTATGGTGATTTATCTAGATGGTGATTTTTTTATGAGAAATAAAAGTGAGATTAGTTACTAGTGCGTGCATTTTTGTATTTGATTTGTAACGAGTGTCTATTCCCTTTGCCCGACAAACCACGCCTTATTAAAAATTGCATTTTGAGGTTACAGTTCCGATTAATTTTGCTGATGTGGCTCAAAAGCCTTCTTTTTTTAATATATATCTTTAAAACTGTCATTTCATATTAAAAAGAGTTGTGAGTATACATGTAGAGAAGGATAGAGAGAGGGAGGCCTAAGAAAAGATGTCGGATTTTTTGAGCGAGTGATATGAAAGAAAAGTGAGTTAGTGATAGTGTAATGGGTGAGAGGACAGAATGGAAGGAATAAACGTGCTGTGCCGAACTGCCGACCTCGAATACCAGGGATAGGGGTAAGTACCTATAGGGTATTCAACGAGGGTTGAGCAAAATGGTAAACAGACCATAAAAAGGGTTCTTTATATGTCACGATTGATGTAATGAACATATAAAAATAAGTATGGAATTAATAACTACACTGACAACATTAGAAATTATATTTTAGAATGATGTCTGTGGAACTTATGTTATCCTTTCAGATTTATTTGAAATCAAACATTATAAATGCCTTAAATTATTTTCATAATTTTTATTAATTATGCATTAAATAGTTCACATGTAAAAGAACCTAACACAACACCATACAACCGTGGTCACATTTTAATGTAAAATGACATTAAAATGTCATTTTACATTAAAATGTGACCACAGTTGTAGACCACAGATACTGGGAACATTTTACATTAAAATGTGACGTTTTGTCATCGGTCGGGTTATACCCGCCATATTATATGATTTTTTTGTTTACCTTGTGGCTCAAGCTCCGGTGAATACACTATAGATGATAATTTTTTGGGTTAAGTATTGTAAACTCGTCACCGTTTGACACGCCTTACAATGCACTGGTGAATGAAAATGAAATAAAAATGTGACGAGTTTACAATAACCCATTATTTTTTCTAAACCTATTGAATAAATATTACCATCTTGACAGCGGCACTCATAAATGTTTATTGTTTCCATTACTGCGGTCCGGGGCCTTTTTTTTTAGACCACGTATAAACTATATTTTTGACGGTAAGAGGCTTTTGAAACCTCGTAAAGTTTAAGAAATTACAATCTCTTTTACCTAAGCGCAGTACGAGGTCAAAGTGACCCCGTATATAAATAGACACACCACTATACTAGTTTAATTATGTATTTTTAACTGTGTGTAAATTATTACAAGTGATAGTATGTTTTTAGTATTCATCTCTTGTCTAAACTAAATCAATTTGACTGGCCTGTTGGTCTAGTGGTTAGTAACCCTGACTGCTGTGCCGTAGGTCGTGGATTCGATTCCCACCCAGGACAAATTTTTGTGTGATGAGCACGATCATTTGTTCTGTGTCTGGGTGTAATTTATCTATAATATGTATGTATTTAGAAGTATATAAGTATGTTTATCAGTTGTCTAGTACCCATAACACAAGTTCTGCTTAGCTTGGGACTAGATGGCGTTGTGTGAAAGTTGTGGAATTGATTGAAGTTACGGCCTCCTCACGGCAGTGAAGACTATGTTCTTCTTAGCTGTACTGCAAGGGAGACATATACGGGGCGTATTAGACCTCGTACCACATTAAACGTCTTAAAGTATAACTTACATCAGCAAAGGCGGGCACGTCCATGACGATGTAGCAGCTTAGAGAGGAGTATTTGCAGGTCTCAGGCCAACGGGCGGTGTCGTTAGGGTTTGGAGTCCTGTAATGAAGGTTCAAGGTTGCAAAGAATATTTATTTGCGTATTTATTTATTTATTAATTCTTTAAGCACACAAGAGTACAGAGGCGGACTTAATGCCTTGATGCATTCTCTACCTTTGGCTGAACACCAGTATTTTACCAGGAACGGCTGCCTACCAAACTTCCACAACACATTAACTGGGATAACGTGCTTTCCGAGGCCCGGAGGAAACTCGGTATGTTAAGATGGTCACCCATCCACAGAGCAAGCTTGGCAACCTTAAAATCGATCCGTGCGGCTGTTATTATCTAGCCACGAGCTCCTCGGCAGTAGGTATAGTATATTATATTTCAAACTTACACAATAGCAACATCTGCCAACGCAACAGAGTTCGTGACGTAGCAAGCACCAGACTCAGTCATCACCGGGATCCATTTGAAGGTCACCTCCTCCGAAGACCTGGTCTTGATGTCGGGGTCTGGCATCACCTGATGATGATGAAGAGAAAATAATAATAAATCGGCCTGTTGGTCTAGCGGTCAGTGGCACGGACTGGTATGGCGAATGTTGTGGGTCCAATTCCCACCTAAGACCAATGTTTGTGTCTGGGTGTAATTTATTTATATTATATTTTAATTTGGAAATATATAATTATGTTTATCAGTAGTCTAGTACCCATAGCCCGAACTCTGCTTAGGTTGGGGCTAGATGATTTTGTGTGAAAGTTGTAGAGTATTATTATTAATACGACCTTGGAAGAATTACTTGGAATAGACACATAGGAAAATTTCCACAAAGGTATTAGACATTACAGAGAGAACATATGATGGCCGGAACTTAAACTATAAAACTTTTGCTCATATCTTCAAATCTACACTAGATATCTCATCATCAATTGGGATTGCAGTAACTACCGCGGTATCAAGATCATGTGCCACACCATGACGCTCTTCGAGCGCATCATTGACACAAGGCTCCGTAGCGAGTGTACTGTCTCTGAGTGTCAATATGGCTTCCGGGCGGGTAGCAGCACCATGGACGCAGTGTTCGCCTTACGGACTCTGTCTGAGGCTTACAGAGAGAGAAGGAGAGCTCTGCATATGGCCTTTTTAGACCTGCAGAAGGCCTTCGACTGTATACCTCGGCAGGCTATCTGGTGGGCACTCCGCTTCAAGGGTGTTCCCGAGGCCTATATTGACATTATCAGAGATATGTACCGCGATTCCGTGTCCTCTGTCCAGACCGCTGTTGGCGAATCCAATGTCTTTCCAATATCTGTTGGCGTTCACCAAGGTTCGGCTCTAAGCCCGTTCTTGTTTAACGTTGTGCTTGATGTAGTTACGGCAAACATCCAGGATCAGCCTCCATGGCTAATGATGTATGCCGATGACATCGCCCTCGTTAACCAGAACAAAGCCCATCTTGAGCGCAGGGTCAACATTTGGAAAGACACGCTGGAAAACGGCGGTTTGAGACTAAATGTGGCGAAGACTGAGTACATGTCCTGTGGTGGCACGGATTCAAGCACTATCCGGATAGGGTTGGATTTGATCACTAAGTCCGATAAGTTCCGGTACCTTGGATCCGTGCTGCACGAGTCTGGCAGCGTGGATGATGACGTCCAAGCACGTATAGGCGCGGCTTGGGTAAAATGGCGCGAGGTAACGGGCGTTTTATGTGACCGTAAAATGCCTCCGAGGCTCAAAGGGCAGATATATAAATGCATCATACGGCCTGTCCTCCTGTACGGCGGCGAATGTTGGCCAGCACTAAGCAGACACACCCAGGAGCTTCGCGTCACGGAGATGAAGATGCTGAGGTGGATGAGTGGCGTAACGCGATCCGATCGCAAACGCAACTCATTCATCCGAGGTAGTCTTGGTGTCCGTGACGTGGGGGAAAAACTGCAAGAGTGTCGTCTGCGATGGTATGGCCACATCATGCGCCGCCCTAGGGAGTACGTTGGTCGGAGATGCATGGATATGGCTGTCCTTGGGGCAAGGTCCCGTGGTCGCCCTCGCAAGCGCTGGCTGGACGTCGTCAAGTCCGACATGAGAGCCAATGACCTTACTGAGAAGGATGTTAAAGATCGGGCAAAGAGGAGAAAATTTAGTCGGAAGGCGGACCCTGGCAATGGCCGGGACTAACGCCAGGTAGAAGAAGAAGAAGAAGAATACAGCTGAAAATATCGACTGCTGGACCTAGGCCTCACCCAAGCGTCTCCACAACGACCGGTCCTGTGCATCTCGCATTCAGGTCATCGGTTCATCTTATTTATTTATTTAAAGTTCATGTACAGGTGGTGGTAGGTATATAAGCGGACTTAATGCATCAGGGCATTCTCTACCAGTCAACCTTAGGGTTAAAAAGACAACACTGTGGTAGGTCTGCACAATAAATAAATAAGAGATAGGTACTTCAAATAGAGGTTTTATCGATAAAGCTGTTTATAATTATAAAATACTTATTAGACCTCCCCCCCCAGCCATCCAACCATGCAGCCTTCTAACGCTGCATCTTCCAGCAGAGAGATGATGATGGACATAATAAAATCATCAAAAACTCACATCAACAGCTATCCCAAACATATCCACGCTGGTATCCAACTGGCTGAACTCCTGGAACCTCTGCAGATTGAACAGGTCGGAGTCGGTGATGGCTTCCACCAGACGGGCGTAGTAGTCATACTTCTCATCTGAGGGTTCCGTGTTGAAGTACTTCTTGATTACTGCTGGTAACTTGGCTTTGTTTAGGCGGTTCTGGGTGGAGAGAAGGGTAGTTTTATTTTTTGAGGTGGGTCTTTTGACTGGTCTATTGGTTTAGTGGCCTAGGCTACTATGAGTGGTTTGTGTAATGAGCGCGATCATTTGTTTTTTCTGGGTGTAAATGATAATGATAAATGATATTTATTTTGCAAATAGGTTTTTTCAAACTCTTTTACCTACACGTCAAATTTTTTTTCTTGGACTTTTTTTTTTGTTACTAGATGAGGCCGGTGTTTCCTAACTGACTACCCTGAGAAGAAACACCGAAACAAACTCAGGGGTCGCCGTCGGGGTGTAATATTACTCGTACTTATACTGTTCTAGTGCGGAACGAGAGGGTGTTTCAGACTTTTGTTGACTTAAACTGATGATGATCCGCTCAATGTTGAATCCTTCTGTCTGAATTTGACAGACAGAAGGATAGACGGGAATCTTCCGAACCGGTCTAGCTGGCTCTAACCACTTCTCAGAAAACAATATCTTAAGGATGTGGTTAAGACCGTTTTCACATTATCCGATCCGATATCGGTATCGGACGCCGATACGATATCGGGGTAAGTAAAATGTATGAAATATGTACCTGTCCTTCATATTGTCCGGCCCGATATCAGATATCGGAGCACGGCGTTTCATAAATTTTACTTACTCCGATATCGTATCGGCGTCCGACACCGATATCGGATCGGATAATGTGGAAACGCTCTAACACTGCCCTGGTTATGTAGTGCGTTGAAAATATTTACACAAAATCGAACTGACCACTTTCATGTGATCATTCGGAAAATCGTGTGAGCGTTCTAAAAACAGTTGCAGAGAGTGTGCTTATTTTCCCCATTTTAAGTCATTTTGTGGGGAAGATGAGCAAGTGAGGAAAATTGTCATGTTCTGCTAAATTGCAATACGGTAGAAACTAGTTCTTCGAGCCGGATTTCAACCAGCGATCTCGCAGTGACATTCCTATGATGAGTATGTGTGTGAGTGTAGCTTTTCGATTTACCATAAAGTATACTAAACTACAGACCTTATAACACATGGTGATAGCAGGCACACTGAATCTCCAAGACCTGAAGTCTTTCTCCAGCGTCACGACGGTGGGAGACTCGTTGTATCGCTGTAGCTGTCCCAAGGACACGTCCACCGCTCCCCAAGTGGCGAAGGCTGTTGCTGCTACCCACAGGAGCCTATGGGAGACTATACAATAGAAGGTGTCTCGACAAACGTTGTTCTGCCATAAAAATTGTCAAAGAAAATTAGAGAGGGCACGTAGCGACTTCTATGTCACCACATCATCATCATTTCAGCGGAAAGACGTCCACTGTTGGACATAGGTTTCCCCCAAACGTCGGCACAGCGACTGATCCTGTGCGTCTCGCGTCCATCGGATTCCCGCGACCCTCAACAGTTAACAATAACAACAATGATCGACCATTCAGGTACAATTCTAATAGCAGACTTGGGCCCTGGGCTTGAGTCTACCTTGTAGGTTGGGAGGCCTTCCAACGCTATTTCTCCTACAAGACCTGAAGTCCTTCTCCAGCGTCACGACGGTGGGAGACTCGTTGTATCGCTGCAGCTGTCCCAAGGACACGTCCACCGCTCCCCAAGTGGCGAAGGCTGTTGCTGCTACCCACAGGAGCCTATGGGAGACCATACAGTAATAGCTGGTTCGACAAACGTTTTTCTGCTATAAAAAAATGTGAAAGAAAATATGTAGGGTGAACGTAGGGTCATCTATATCGCCACATCAAAATCAATCATCATTTCAGCCGAAAGACGTCCACTGTTGGACTTAGGCCTCCCCCAGCGTCACCACAAGGAACGGTTCTGTACGTCTATCGGATTCATGCGACCCTAACCAGGGCTTCGATCCACCTTATGAAGAGCTTCCAATACTGTATCTTCCGTGTTTGCCACTCCAGAACCTTTCGTCCCCCATCGACTATCTGTTCTACGAGCAATGTGCCCTGCTCACTGCCACTTAAGTTTGGCGATTCTTCAGCCAGCATTTCGAGCAGCTTCCCCACATAGGAACAAAAAAATAAAAAATCCTGTAACGTGGCATCAGAGTTCTCCACTCGATTACATCATATTGGGCAGTTACCCTGACCAGACATAACACCCGTCTTGTCTGAGGATCCTCTGTTTTCAACCGAGGTATGTAGGTCTCAGAGTAGTGGTGGCCCAGTGGTAACTGTTCCGACTTACAAGTTGTAGATCGCGGGTTCGAGAACCCAGTCATGGTTCTTTGTGTAATTTATTTCATCACGCAGCATTATTATTTCTGCTTTCAAAAATATCGTGCGGAAACCGGCTGTCCTATAACCAAAAATTCGAAGACCTGCGACATTCACCCTAACCGAACCCGCATTGGGCTCGCGTGGTGGATGACGGCTTATTGCTTTTTCTAGAGAGGAGGCCTGAGTCCCAGCAGTAGGAATATTAAAAGGCTGATGCTCAATACGCCTAGCTGGTTTTGAAGTTGAACCCGCGACTTATAACTATTAAATGAGAACAGTTACCGCTGGGTGTTACTGACTGGACCAATTCGAGTTCTCCGCGTAATTAGAACATCTGTTAGCTAGTTACGTACAAAACGCACGTGTAAATTATTGTAGGAGCTGCCCTTCATTCCCGTTTTTCAATTCTAATTTATAATTATTCATCATTCATTTTCAGTGCAAACTTATTGTAAAATTCTGTTATTCTTGAAATACAAGCTAAAACATTTCATTTTGTCCAATACGAGACAGTATAACAGTCCGAAATCAACTATCTGGCAGTTAAAATGACCAGACATGACACCTGTTTGGACGGAGGATACTCTTTTCAACCCTCTGCTGAGTATGCGGGACTTCACACACTCTCCCGCATACTCCTAAAGCCTTACCTTTCAATCCAGTGCCTTCGCGACGCAGCAATATGGTTGAATCCATGGATACTAGTCTCCTTGCAGAAGTCTTTACCACACTTGACGATACATTTCACTATGGAGGTTATCCATCTTGTGATCGCCCAGGGTTTTTCCTCTTGGTATATGTGATAATCATTTGCATATTCGTACATTGTTTTCGAAATCGTTGGCTTACAGTGAAAACCTCGTAACTGCTATTATTGGTAATTTTATTTTACTTATTACGTTTCTGGAAAGAAGAGCTCGAAACGCACCATCTTGTATCACAAAAAAAATTGATTGCTTATTTTTAACGCCGTCTACGATGTTAATGCATATCGTTCTCGAGTCAGTTTGGTGTGATAACCTAGCGAAGGCCGTAAAATAAAGAGAAACGAGTATGTGAAAAAATCACATAGAAGCACATTTAAATTAAATTATAATAAAGGTCTAATTTGGGTTTTTTGTTCCCTACTGAAAATAGGTATACGTATTTCGCAATTATGAAGTTATTAATCAAAAAAAGTGCACGCTTTTATCGTGAGTTGCTGTAAAGACCTCAAAGATTAAGTATAATTATGGCTTCCAGCAACTGTAGATAATACTGTAATAGTTTATTATATACACCGTAGGTCAGACATGGACGCACAAACGAGAATACCATGGATCCAGTAAATGATTCTGGCTCCCCAGTGGGGGAATTTTTCGTCGGCTTTTTGCTAATTTTTTCAACAAAAATCTGTATTTTTTATTTTATATTTATTATTCTAATCAATCTGATAAGTCATCGGGGTTGATAAAATCGTTCTTCTAATCAACCCGTGCGTCATTTTTAATTCGAAAGTAATTTAACCCCTACAAAATTTAAAAATTCAAAGTAAGTAATTGTGTTTTTTTCTCTAAAAATGTTAGAATAACGTGTTAGCCTTTTATTAATTTATTGCGTTATTTACCTTAATTATAACATAAGATGATTTATTTAATTATAAACTTATTTTAATATTGTAACCGAGTCCCCAAGAGAATTTCCGTTAATAGTTGCTAAACTGACTTTTGACAGTTGACAGCTACTAGGTAGCTGTCAAGGTGGGGAGACTCACTTGGGAACACGGCATTCGAGCTCGAGCGGTCGCAGTGTGAACACGTGTACTTATTGGAGAGTGCTAAACCAAGTATATGTAATAGTGTTATTTAAGTGCTAATAAAGAACTTATAGAACTACTCTAGACTCAAGATTTTATTTTCTCCGTAACCCTGAAGTGAGTTACAAACGATTTTAAAGTTTAATTTTGAAAAATCGTATTTTTTTTACTTAATTAAGAAAAAGCCGACAAAGAATTAAATCACCGGAGTGTCCAGAATCATCTACTGGTTCCTACTGGACCCATTGGTATTCGTTTGTGCGTCGATTTCTGTCAAACCGTGTATTAATTTTATATCAGGCGCTTTGAGTCACACACTGTAGTAATGATACGGAATTTAACGCAAACTGAAATATTGTATAGCAATATTGTAATTAATTATAATACCTATCTAGCTATGTAGCGTGCGTGTTATAAACATGGAACATGAAAAACCCATTAGTATATTTACAGATAGGTTACAGGTTACTTATTGAAATGAATTTGTGAATTCGTTTAACGTACAATAATTATTATTATTATATTATTATATCTAGCCTATGCTGTCCCACTGCTGGGCAAAGGCCTCCCTCCATTCCTTCCATCGTTCCCGGCCTTGAGCCACTTCTTGCCAATTCTCAAGGAAGACATCTAAGTCGTCCCGCCATATCCTTCTTGGTCTGCCGCGACCCCGTCGCGCGATTTCAGGGCACCAACTTTGTGTTTTACTGGCCCACCGCTCGCTCGGCATGCGGCAGACATGTCCGGCCCAGTCCCATTTAAGCTGGGCAGCCTTCTGAGCCACGTCAATGATCTGCATTTTGGAGCGCAGTATAGTGTTTCGAACGCGATCCGTTAATTTAACACCTAGTATACTGCGCTCTATGGCACGTTGGCAAAAAAAAGTACCTTTATATTTATAATGAAACTAATAATCAACAAGGTATAATTACAAATATATCTAACAATATTTAAAAAAAGCAGCTGATATAAAATCTGACTAATTTTACCAACAGAGTTTTTCGTGGGGACGGAGGCGGATCCAAAGGCAAATGGTGCGTTAAACATAAGTAATTGTGCGTTACAGAGATAGAGAATTAATTTTTATTTGTGATTAATAAAGATAATAGGCCACGGATATATAAAATTGGTTTGGTATTATATAAGGGGAGCGCTGGAATTTTTTTTCCTTTTATAAGGCGCAGTAGGTCATAAAAGGTTGGGTTGGGTAGCAGAATCGAAACACATTATTCATAAGCGCCTACAAAAATATTATTAGCAATTGTTGTAAAAAGAAAACACGTCAATAATTTTTGTACAGGCGTTTTAATGGATAAACTTCATAAAGTTGTGTACAAAATATAATTATGAGGTGTGAAACAGGTAGTAAATATTTCAATACATAACACGGTTAATACAATAGGTACTAAAACTCAGTGCCGTAGCACCCTAGCCTTTTATGCACCCGGTGCGAGCTTTCAAAACTGCGCCCCTGAAAAATGCTCTAACCAGGCTTAGTCTGGTCATTTCTGCGCCCCTCCAGGGTCTGCGCCCTGTGCCTGGGCACTGCTCGCACCGCCCTAGTTACGGTACTGCTAAAACTATGAGAACTTGGAAGAGGCCAGCCAACCTGACGTCAGATCGCGAATGGCTGACCACTTCATTTCTTTGATATATTTCTTAACTGCGAAAAATTTCTTTTCGACACACTTGCTCATAAAGTGGCTGTTTTTTTTTTTTTTTTTTTAATATAATAATATAATTTATTTCCAGAAAAAATATTACAAGGTTTGACGTAATTATTAGCTAGGTTACAATGGTTCAAATATAAATAATAGCATCCGCTGTCGAACTAGGTTAGGACCTGTATTTCGACATGCGGCGCCACTCCCCGACGTATTAGAACAAAAACTAGCTTATACTATTTTACACAGAAATCAAGATGGTGTGATGAAGTTGAAATAAATGGTGTGTGAGAGTGCCTCTCTTTGTATATGGATGTAATGTGTGTGTGTGTGTGAGAGGGTGTGTAATTGTTCACATATCTGACTCATGAATACTGATTCATATTAAATGATTTTATCCAGCTTCCTGTTATATACCAAGTATATAATTTGTTTTTATTGCATTATTTATTTTATTCTTTCATTGTTATTATAACTCATTAATTGATTAAATCTGTACGTCAATATTACCGTAAAACCGCCAAAAGCTCCTCAGTATACTTGTATTCCAAAGTTAGTAACCAAGCCACAACAGTTTTTTTGCATTTGTGTTTATTAAGAGAATAGATTTTAATAATATTATTGATCTTATTATACAAAAAAGCATATTGCACTGTATTTAGGTATATAAAGGGGCTCGTTACCAAACTGTGACATTTTGATTACTATTATGCACATGTGCGGTAATGTAGCTAGAACCTTTTTGTTTAACCTCTTTTTTGTCAAAAAGAGTTTTAAGACAAAAAATAATAAAATTTGTTATTGCGTTCAATAGCATAAATTAGTGTTTAACTTACTTATTTCATGCAATTTCGTGTTTAAATAAACTGTTTAAAATATTACATATTTAATTAATTAAATCTTTCATCTAATTTGTATTTTCCGTTTATATGCAACCTCATTCTTATTTTTTCTAAACCAAGAGCTAGAGTAGCTAGTCTATGGCCGCCATGTGTCCGTTTAAGAAAAGTCAATTTTTTTGCCGCCATATTTAAAAATAAAATACAGATTTTACAAAAATGTCTACAACAACTATTTATGAGGAAAATAATTTATGCTGTACGCCTTCAAGTAGAAAATCTATGTCATGGGACTACTATACAGTCAAAATAGTTAATTATAACTTTACTGACTGCACATTTACGAACTGTTTCTTTAAATAAACTTTTTATATAAGTACCTACTAAATAAAGTTGATTTTTAATTTATTTCCTTCGCAAGTGTGTCGAAAAACGTCGTATGATACACGTGAGTAATTAGTCATTATCGTTCTTGGTTCTCTTAAGACCCTCGCCATGGCTCGGGTCTTAATACCACCGCGACGATAATGACCCACATTACACACTTGTATCATAATGTACTATTATAGGTATTAATAGTTTAAACGCAAAGATTGCAAATATTTCATTATGTATAGGTAGTAAATAATAACAAATAGGTATTAAACAGTGTAGGAACGTGATCTCATGTAGGTACATATCTCGTTTGGTTTAGACCGTTTTCACATTATCCGATCCGATATCGGTATCGGACGCAGATCCGATATCGGGGTAAGTAAAATGTATGAAATATGTACCTATCTATACTATCTATACTAATATTATAAAGAGGAAAACTTTGTTTGTTTGATTGTAATGAATAGGCTCAAAAACTACTGGACCGATTTTAAAAATAATGTCACCATTCGAAAGCTACATTATCCACGAATAACATAGGCTAAATTTTATTCTGAAAAAAATAGGGTTCCGTAAGATATTTAGGTTTAGGTGTAAAAAATCAACCAGAACAGTTACTTATTTTGCGTACGCTGCCTAAACTGTAAAAGATAAACCATAAAATGTTCTAATTAATTGTAGATCTTATAAATATCTACAAAAAAGTCCGCGAAACACTATACCTATCTATGTCGAGTGAGGCACAACAACCATTTTTTTTATCTAAAAATCTTGAATTTTTTTGGACTACATTTAAACGCATTTATTTTACTCATGCTATTAACCCTTATCAAAATAAATTATTTTATCACTAAGTACAGTTTATGTAGATAATATTTGGTCTTTGAATGATTAAAATTGGACGTTTGGTTTTGAAGTTATGGCGAAATTAAAATATTACGATTCCTGCTGCACGGTCTGTTGCGAAGTCTCTTCTTATGAATTGTGCTATCATAGTATAGGTAGGTAGAATTGATTTGAGAAATTGTTTACAAAGGGCATCTGAAGGAACATGGTGGGTTTTTTTACAGCTCTGCAAACTGTACCCGTTTAAAATCGCACCACAGGTTGCGTTTGACCATGTTTGACCATCAATAATGTGAAGTCTGCTGAGTAAAAATGCACGCACTCAAGAGTTAACTTAATTCATAAATTGCATAGTTAACTCTCGATAAACAAAGTAGTACCCGCTGAAAAAAAAACACCGTATGATGTATTAAGGCATCAGTCAAATATCACCCCAAGTAAAAAATCTGCTTAAATAAACGAGTAATTTCAATAGAGAACGCCATGACGCCTATATAGTTACTCCCCAACTAGCAAAGTAGTCCTGGAATGTAATTTTATAATGCTATGTGGACTTATATAGCTCCGATGATGGTTTTAGTATTTGCTAGTGCGCTTTTAACAGCATTAATGAATGCCGTTTTTACTTCAGTACGATTAATCCTATAATTTGAACTTATATCGGTATATAGGATCATATTTCGTGGCCACTACTGGATTAAGACTCCTATAAAAGCTAGGAACAATACTAATTGCACTCGGGAGTAATTAATCTGGTAACTCAGACTTATATGCGCCTATAAGATAACATCTTAGGAGCATTTAAATCTTAAAACTCCTCGAGGAGCATCTGCCAGGAATATATACACTGAGGCGCAATCAATCTTGTTATTTATACTTATATCCTCATATAAGCTATTTTGAATGGCCAATATAAGTAAATTCAAGTTAAACTACTGAAAAGCATTTATATTTCTTGTCTGGTTTTACATTATCTTAGAAGTGTATTTTATATCCCCGTTTCAAAGATAATAAAATCACTAAGATTATAACAACACGCAGTAGGATAAAATGTTCTCTATATAGATTTATCGCATGCCATTATAAGCTTAGATACACTTATATAGGATTCCATAGTAGTGTTATAGTCTAAGTAATCTCAAACAATCCTGGTCAAAACTCATATAAGGTCACTTTTGCTTGAAATGACCAATATAGGCTAAAACACGCTTTATATAGTTTCTAATAACTTTATATAGTTTTAGTTTAACAATATGGCGAATTTTTTTCGGTTTTAACACTCGCCAATATAGAACCAATATTACTTATATCGGCGCTAAGTCACACTTGGCAATGCTCACCGAAAAAATGGTAACTGTTCATGATATTTTCATAATAAAATATTAAATATTAAAATGTAAATAAGTAAATTACAAGAAGCGCTTTAAAATTTTAATTAAAACCATGATAGAAATATCAGAAAATTTAAATTCCCCTACGAATATACCCCAGACTAAAAACTATAAGCTTTTGATTTTCTGCTATGGTTGACATTATTATTAATAACTTAAACTTAAGTAATATATACACTTATTCAAACAGTTTAAACAATTCCTGGACCAACAGAACACAATACGACTGTTCACTAAATGTGAGCTTAAAGAAGCATTGCGGGACTTGTATTCATCTCAAATTTTCCTAAGATTTACTTATATTGGCATTAGCAGGCCTAATTGCATTAACGTAATTCTATAACAGGAACAATATAGGCGTAAACGACATTGACGCGGTCTATTATAAATACGATATAAGTAAAAGTTTACTTATAAAGTGGGCCCTTTTCCGGAGTTATATGCGGATATAAGTCACATATAGTCCTAGGGAAATGAGCTCCTGGAGATAGTTTAAAAACCACTTTTTGCTAGTTGGGTCTTTAAAGAGAGAATATACCGAAGTACCTAATAACTGAGGCGTGCAAAAGTTAGTGGCCCTGATACGTAAATAGCAACTGAAGGAACATGGTGGAATTTAGTCCGCAAAAGACCACTTGCTCCACCTAGAGCTGGATAACTATCTCAAATAAAAAAGAGGCAAATACTAAACCTTCTATTGACTTCAGGATCAGCTTTGTGCTGACCATTCATATATTTTGACAACTAAAAACTACTTTATGCACTTTTTTTCAGCCTACATAAGTATTATTATTTACACTTACTTAGTGGTGCTTTTTTTGGAAGGAGAATCATCAGACTGATTTCTCACGCTCTTGGGCGGAGCGGGAGGGCGTTTCAGACTCTTACTGACTAAACCCCACCCCGTTCCCCTTCGTTCCTTCGATCTGGGGGGCGCGGTGAGAACCTTTCGGATTTTCCGTGTTCCCCAGAGGCTTTGGCCCTGCCGGGCCCCTACAGTTTGCTGACATCTCCTTGAGGCGCGCATGGAACAGAACACGCCGTTGACGATTAGACTCGGTCCAGGTTATTACCAGACTGCCGGACGGCGTGCTGCTCGCCGTCCGCGAGCCCGCGCCTACGGTGGTCAGAAATCGGGATCGGGATCTCGGCGGCGGCGCTCGCGGTCGGCAGCCTCCTTCGCTAGCATTACTGCTTCGCAGAAGGAGGCGACCGCTCACCACCCCTCCTCGCTCTGGACCATGGCCTGTACCAGGGCCCAGAGAGGTCGCCGCCGCCGATAGACTCTACAAAGACAAGGCGGCGCTCCGCCCAAGCAGGGCACACCTCTACCGTGTGCGCCACCGTGTCCTCCCTTTGTGGGGGTCATCGGTTGCAGCGACCTCTCGCGCCGGGCCCTGGTCCAGAGCAGGGTGGAGTGGCAGACGGTTGCCTCCTTTTGAGAAGCAGTAATCCAGCCAAGGTGGCGGCCGCATGGATGAGGAAATGGCCTTCACGCCCCAGCGTTGAGGAAATAAGATCCCGACCCCGATTTCCAGCCACCGTAGAAGTGGACTTGCGGACGGCGAGCAATGGGGCGCCGTCCGACCGTTCGGTAACCAAATATCTACACCGAGACCGAGTCGACGGCGGGTAGTGTTCCAAGCGTGCCTCATTGAGATGTCAGCAAGATCATAGAGAACCATCAGGGTCGCCAAGCCTACTGGGGTCATGGGTTCGCTTCTGAAAGGCATTCCTGGGGCCCTGGAACGCAAGGCAAAGAAAGAACATAGGAGCGGGTATTAATCAGTAAAAGTCTGACGCGCCCTGATGCGTTAGCTAAGAGCGGGAGAAGTCATTGGATTATTTCCCAACTAAAAAAAGGAATGAAGTTAAACTGTTTTATGTGAAAGTAAAATGAATGAATTGGATGCTTTCGGAATTATTCGCAAGTGTAGAATTATTGGTTACTTTTGTGCAGTTTAACGAACTTAACGCGGACGAAGTCGCGGGCAACAGTCTTTCATATTGTCCGACCCGATATCGGATATCGGAGCACGGCATTTCATACATTTTACTTACCCCGATATCGGATCGGCGTCCGATACCGATATCGGATCGGTAGACATCATGACGCACGATTTGTACTAATAAACATGAATGATTCATGAGGCAGGTTTAGATTCTATATAAATGGTACATGCATATTTTATTGTATTGTAGTAAATAAAAATCGAGGATTACAAAGATTTTTAACACTACTTTAAAATGTAAAAAAAATTGTTTGTTTACTATTCACCATCCCACATAAACCCGCTCAATTTGAATTTCCCCAAAAATACTGATTCGTACATTTTCTTCCCCGGGCGCGTTCCACCCGCACCCGCATTTACAATCAATGGCATGAGGTGATCCGCTTCTCCTAACGGATGACTCTCCAAACCTCCTTTCTGTTGATCCCAAAGTAATATTTTCTTACGATTTTCTTCATCTCCAGTACATACATCATTCAGAAAATTATCAAAATCTTCGTTGGCAATTTCTTGTTCAGTTACTGGCCTAGCGTTGTCAAACTCTTTCATATTATGATATGACAACCCCGACCCAAATATGGCAACACCTTCTTTTCGGAATTGGTACAAAACTTTTCCTATATTATAATGTTGGGCTGCATTTTGATTTTGTAAAATAGATATCTGTACAATAGGTATGTCCGCTTTTGGGTTTATCAACATCATTGGTATGAAGACTCCGTGGTCCCAACCTCTTTTGTCGTCTAGGGCTGAAGGGATGTCCGCGTTTTTGAACGCATCGTGTATTCTTCCCGCCAAAACTGGATCACCTGAAAAAATAAAACATTTTGACGTGAATGCATTTTTCAAATATCTTCCAATGTTGAAAGTTGTCCAGGTTGTCCAAAACATTAATGATTACAAAATCGAGGGTTAGAATACAGATTTATATTTCAGTCTTCTGCATGGCTCAAAATAATTTGCACAATCATTGAAGAAACTTATAATATTAACTCGAAAAGAAAAATTAACGGACGAATCAGGTTCGTCTGTTCACACACATGAAGATCTTAACGTCGTTGATGAAAGGCTAGCTCGGGGATAAAGATAGGGTCAGCTCACACCGAGACGAGACGCGACGCTGCGTGCACATTTTAATAGAGTGATTCAAAATAAAACTTTATTTACTACACGAAAAAATACACATTTCATTGTGAGAATTTAGAATACGTTGCTTCATGCAGCGCTGCGCCTCGAGACGCCGCGCGGCGCGTCTCGCTGCGCAGCGGTAAGTTTTTACATTCGTGACCGTCGTGTTGCCAACGATTTTACTATGCGCCTCGCAAAGTTGCGATGCGTCCCGCGGCGGCGCGTGAAATCACTGGCCTCTTCCTGCATCGTCTCGTCGCGTCGCGTCGCGTCTCGGTGTCAACTGACCCTAAGATTTAATCTCTTTGACCGGGTTAAATGCCAGTTCCTGGGTCACGCGAAGTGTCAACTAGGTGTGATAAGTATATGTAGAATCATCATCATCAATCATTATCTTCCTATCCCTGTCCCATATTATTTGGGGTCGACAGAAAATGGTTCCTGTCAACCGTCACGCTATCACTAACTCCCTTTTCTTTCATATCACTCCTCATACAATCCATCCATCTTTTTTTGAACCTCCTTTTCTTTCATATCACTCCTCATACAATCCATCCATCTTTTTTTGAACCTCCTTTTCTTTCATATCACTCCTCATACAATCCATCCATCTTTTTTTGAACCTCCTTTTCTTTCATATCACTCCTCATACAATCCATCCATCTTTTTTTGAACCTCCTTTTCTTTCATATCACTCCTCATACAATCCATCCATCTTTTTTTGAACCTCCTTTTCTTTCATATCACTCCTCATACAATCCATCCATCTTTTTTTGAACCTCCTTTTCTTTCATATCACTCCTCATACAATCCGTCCATCTTTTCTTGAGCCTACTTTTCCATCTCTCTCCATTCAGATTGTATACTCAAGTCATTCTCATTTAGTAAAAAAAAAATTATGAAAATGATTTTATTTTACATAGGCCTACATGGGCACTTATAAAACTTCAAAAACTAGTGCACGGTTCCAAATTGGTTGTTTCCTATGGAGAAGAACCGGCAAGAAACTCCATAGTTACTCTTTTCAAAAAACTATTGGACACTTACAATACTTCCATATTACAACATGATAACATACGTTTATCTCTCCTTTTCACATGACCATACTAAGACAGACTTCCTTTCAACTTTTCAGTCACTGGTACCACTTTCAAACTTCCCTTAATATACTAATTTCTCTCTTTATCCATTCTCATCACACCACACATCCATCTCAACATTCTCACCTCCTCTACATGCAATCATTTTTTATCCGTCATTTTCAGAGTCCCACATTCTTCTAATTCTCGAATCGATGGTTTTCCTTCTCTCCGAGTTAGAGATACATATTGTCTTCTGACGCTCGGGGAATACGTTGCCAGTGGCTAACTATATCATTAGAGGCCCGTGACAAATTCATTGAAGGGGCCCAAAAAAATAATATTTTTTAAATATATTTTGTTACTTCTGAGTTTGTGGCCTCTTAGACAGGGGGCGTCTTCGGACTGGGAGCCCCGTTGAACCTAGGGCCCGCGGCATTTTGCCAACCTAGCCACCCTATAGTTTCGCCACTGACCGTTGCCAAACAGTGACGAAGATTTCTATGCGAATTATCACTTTGGGATATCTGTAGATGTTACCCAGTGATATGATAAAAATAGATAAAATAATCAAATACCTGGAGCATCATATTTGAACTCGTAACTTTCGGGAGGAAAGTTATAATAATCGTACAGTAACGGATGACGTTCGCCAGATGAAATAGTCACCACATTTTCTTCCCGATGCGCTGTCACTATTACTATCGCTTTCAAACGACTCAAATCCACATAATTCGACACATTTTTCAACCCATCTCCTATTTCCACGTTATATTTTTCACGTAACACAGGGTAAGGACCGCCGCCATGATTTAAAAAGACGGAAGGCGCGAAATACACGTCCGCCATTTTAGAATGTGTGATGAAAGTCAATGCAATGTTTAAAATAAAGATTAATTTGTACATGATAATATTTATTTACGGAGCGATATGACTGTGCACGTTTATATCATTTAATGCGTAAATAAATTGTGGTTTGTAATGTCATCCTACATAGTGTGCGATGGAAGACGTAATATAGATAGGATATGTCATTCGTCTTTACCTACTTTGCATTGAACTAAATAATTTATTTGCTCTTTGAGTTTTCTCAGCTGGTTAGTTAATTGACGTATATATGAACTTAAATACTTATACATTATACCTAGACATTTAAGTATAACCAAAGACCTAGGTACATATATAAATGTAAGTCGCCGTAAAATTGAAAATTTATATTGTTAGATTAGGTATAATCTATCTCGCGAGATTGTAAATTGTTTACAATTTAACGCATTATTTTTCGATAGATTAATTATAATCTATCGAAGTGAAATCGTACATTTGATTGTAAAACAATTGATTCTAATTACAAAATTTAAATTAAATTAGAAATGCAAATAACTTATTACAAACGTACAAAACAATCTAACTATTTTATAGTAGAATGTATAAATAAATAATAATTTATCAGGCTGCGGTCGAGATAACACATTGACCCGAGTGACCGTCCTCGATAAATTAAATTAAAATAAATAAACCGTATCATTTGTTTACCTAGAAAGTTAACAATGCACCGGACTTTGTAATCTTATATATAAAACTAGCTTTTACCCGCGGCTTCGCTCCCGTCAAATGACTACCCTACATATCCTACGCTACCCTACCCTACCTACCCTACACTACACAACCCTACACTACACTACCCTGCACTATCCTACACTACCCTACACTACCCTACTTTACCTAACTTTTTTTTTTAATTTTTCTCTCCGTAAGAACCATCATTGAACTTCAAGGAACATTTAAAAAAAAAAATCAGCCAAATCGGTCAAGCCGTTTTCATGTTATGTCGTGACAACGGAAAACGGGTTTCATTTATATATACAGGGTGTCCCAAAACTCAACGATAATCGGGGACCGGATGAAAGGCCAAGCTATACCAGTTCTGGGAAAAATAAAAAATAAAATCCATACCACTCAGTTCAGCGATAATAGACATTTTTAAAAAAAGTTGAAATTCGACACCCTTGGTCGCATTTTCAAGGTTTGTGATCACCAGTGTCACAATTTCGCTGTGATTTTTTCAATTTCGTGATCTTCATTAACGATGCTATTAATCACAACTACAAATTATTGCAAAAAACATTGTAAATTTAATAAAATAAGTTAAGTTTTAGTGAGTCATGGTTCACCAAAATATTGTTCGTTAACTTTGAACCTTCATTTTGAAAAAAAATTGTACTACAGTACTCTTGGCAAGTCATTTCAAAAGATGGCGCATTTAATCAAGATTTCAAAATGGTGCAACACTTGCCACATTACTTGCCATTAAAAAAAATATTTCTTATTTTTTTCAAATTGAGCTCATTTTGAACAACTCATCATTAGAAATTTTTGTTACTAAAAGGAGATTGACAGGGTGCATTTTGTTCCTCAGTCCAATACTAATCAGTAAACCGAAGCTCTTCAAAATCTGCTCCAGGAGTCAAGAGAAAAAAAGAGTTTTTCCAACCTAACCTAGCCTAAGTTAGAAATATTTTTTAGGAAATTTGACCAAGTGCTTCCCAGAATTAACGCCTAGTGTATTTTGTTCCTCAGGCCAATACTAAGAAGCAAACCCGAAGCGCTTTGAAATCTGCTCCAGGAGTCAAGAAAAAAAAAAGACTTTCCAACCTAACCTAACCTAAGTTAGAAATCTTTTTAAGGAATTTTGACCAAGTGCTACCCAGAATGAACACCTAGTGCATTTTGTTCCTCAGGCCAATACTAATAAAAAACCTGAAGCGCTTTGAAATCTGCTCCAGGAGTCAAGAAAACAAAGGCTTACAAAAAAAGGCCAACCTAATCTAAGTTAGAAATCTTTTTAAGGAATTTTGGCCAAGTGCTGCCCAGAATGAACACCTAGTGCATTTTGTTCCTCAGGCCAATACTAATAAACAACCCGAAGCGCTTTGAAATCTGCTCCAGGAGTCAAGAAAAAAAAAAGACTTTCCAACCTAACCTAACCTAAGTTAGAAATCTTTTCAAGGAATTTTGGCCAAGTGCTGCCCAGAATAAACACCTAGTGCATTTTGTTCCTCAGGCCAATACTAATAAACAACCCGAAGCGCTTTGAAATCTGCTCCAGGAGTCAAGAAAAAAAAAAGACTTTCCAACCTAACCTAACCTAAGTTAGAAATCTTTTCAAGGAATTTTGACCAAGTGCTGCCCAGAATGAACACCTAGTGCATTTTGTTCCTCAGGCCAATACTAATAAAAAACCTGAAGCGCTTTGAAATCTGCTCCAGGAGTCAAGAAAAAAAAGCCTTTCCAACCTAAACCTAACCTAAGTTAGAAATCTTTTTAAGGAATTTTGACCAAGTGCTGCCCAGAATGAACACCTAGTGCATTTTGTTCCTCAGGCCAATACTAATAAACAACCCGAAGCGCTTTGAACTCTGCTTCAGGAGTCAAGAAAAAAAAAGAATAAACAAACACTGAAGTGCTTCGGTTTACTGATTAGTACTGGCCTGAGGAACAAAATGTATTAGGTGTTCATTCTAGGCAGCACTTGGTCAAAATTCCTTAAAAAGATTTCTAACTTAGATTAGGTTGGCCTTTTTTTGTAAGCCTTTGTTTTCTTGACTCCTGGAGCAGATTTCAAAGCGCTTCAGGTTTTTTATTAGTATTGGCCTGAGGAACAAAATGCACTAGGTGTTCATTCTGGGTAGCACTTGGTCAAAATTCCTTAAAAAGATTTCTAACTTAGGTTAGGTTAGGTTGGAAAGTCTTTTTTTTTTCTTGACTCCTGGAGCAGATTTCAAAGCGCTTCGGGTTTGCTTCTTAGTATTGGCCTGAGGAACAAAATACACTAGGCGTTAATTCTGGGAAGCACTTGGTCAAATTTCCTAAAAAATATTTCTAACTTAGGCTAGGTTAGGTTGGAAAAACTCTTTTTTTCTCTTGACTCCTGGAGCAGATTTTGAAGAGCTTCGGTTTACTGATTAGTATTGGACTGAGGAACAAAATGCACCCTGTCAATCTCCTTTTAGTAACAAAAATTTCTAATGATGAGTTGTTCAAAATGAGCTCAATTTGAAAAAAATAAGAAATATTTTTTTTAATGGCAAGTAATGTGGCAAGTGTTGCACCATTTTGAAATCTTGATTAAATGCGCCATCTTTTGAAATGACTTGCCAAGAGTACTGTAGTACAATTTTTTTTCAAAATGAAGGTTCAAAGTTAACGAACAATATTTTGGTGAACCATGACTCACTAAAACTTAACTTATTTTATTAAATTTACAATGTTTTTTGCAATAATTTGTAGTTGTGATTAATAGCATCGTTAATGAAGATCACGAAATTGAAAAAATCACAGCGAAATTGTGACACTGGTGATCACAAACCTTGAAAATGCGACCAAGGGTGTCGAATTTCAACTTTTTTTAAAAATGTCTATTATCGCTGAACTGAGTGGTATGGATTTTATTTTTTATTTTTCCCAGAACTGGTATAGCTTGGCCTTTCATCCGGTCCCCGATTATCGTTGAGTTTTGGGACACCCTGTATATATATATAGATTTTCGTGTCACAGTTTTCGTTCCCGTACTCCTCCGAAACGGCTTGACCGATTCTCATGAAATTTAGTGAGCGTATTGAGTGGGCCATGAAATACCGTGTTACCCCAGTGAATGGGTTGTGGAGGTCTGGTAGGCAGCCGCTCCTCGTAAAATAGTGGTATTCAGCTAAATCCGGCTTGACTGGAAGCCGACCCCAATATAGTTGGGAAAGGCTAGGCAGATGATGATTGAGTGGGTCTGAGAATCGGCTAACATCTATTATTCAAACAACTTAGTGAAAAAAAAAATTATGTGGCAAAACAACGTTTGCCGGGTCAGCTAGTCTACTATATAAAAATAAGTCGGGTTTTCCTTCCTGACGCTATAACTCCAGAACGCACGAACTGATTTCCACGGTTTTGCGTTCGTTGGAAAGGTCTCGGGCTCCGTGAGATTTACACCAAAAAATATTTAAAAAAGAAGTAGGGTAGGTAGTGTAGGGTAGTGTATGGTAGTGTAGGGTTGTGTAGGGTAGTGTAGGGTAGTGTAGAGTAGGGAAGTGTAGGGTAGTGTAGAGTAGGGTAATGTAGGGTAGTGTAGAGTAGGGAAGTGTAGGGTAGTGTAGAGTAGGGTAGTGTAGGGTAGTGTAGAGTAGGGTAGCGTAGAGTAGGGTAGTGTAGAGTAGGGTAGTGTAGGGTAGCGTAGGGTAGTCATTTGACGGGAGCGAAGCCGCGGGTAAAAGCTATACTCCGTCGGTTTAGGTAATTAACTAAATGTAAACAATCTTGGCACGTCTTTTTATCTAACAGTTGTCTATAAATTGTATGTAAAAATCTTTGCAAATAGGTATTTACCTAAATCGATGTTAGCTAATAAATTTAAAATAATCCTTGTGTATATTATATACGACCTCTTTAATATAAAAAGACATACCAAGATTGTTTACCTTTAGTTAACTACCTGAACCGACGGAGTATAGTGATACATAGATATAATTTGATAATTACGATTCCTAGTAAGAAAAATATAAATTTTAAAACAGTGACTCGAAAACCCGCTTTTAGATACGCAATTTACTGCGAAAAATGCGCAAATTGACCCCACCATCATTAATGTTTGAATCCCCAACCGGTCCTATGAGACCGCGCTGTTATTGTTTTACTATTGTGTCTGGTTTCGCGGGTATGTGATAGATTAATTGGGTTATCGTATCAGGCTGGGGCTAAATGCCCACAAGAGTCACCGGTCAACCCGCGTTTAAGTACCTACCTATTTCTATGTAGTTAAGTGTATTGAAAAATGTGAGAATACACAAAATGTGAGATAACACAAGACTCCTCGATAAATGAAATTAAATAAACGATATCATTTGTTTACCTAGAAAGTTAACAATGCACCCAGACTTTGTAACGGTATTTACCAGTATTTAGATTAGTCATTATGATACTAAGAAAAAAATGATTTCATTACCGCCAGTAGGGAAAACCCAGTATTTTCCCTAACGCCTGGCATGCAATTTATTATTTTTCCGCACTAGTGCGGAAAGAACTCGAGCTCAGCCCCACCATGGTTTAATGTACCTAAAATAAATCTGAGAATATTTTGTTGGGCAAAAAACTGTTATTAGCTTATTATGTGGTTATTACTGACTCGACTTACAAGTTGTAGGTCGCGGGTTCAAACCCAGCCAGGTGCATTACTTTGTGTAATTTATTTCATCACCGCTGCTTTCAAAGGAAACCGTCATGTCCTAGAACCAAAAATTAGAAGACATGTAACATCCACTTTGGGCCTGCGTGGTGGATTACGGCCCATTCCCTCTCTTAGAGAGGAGGCCTTAGTCCCAGCAGTGGGAAAATTATAAGGCTGCTGCTATGCTATGGTAAATTAACGGCAGATATTGATACCTTATTTAGTTAATATTTTCATGCCTAGTTAACATTAGTTAACTAACTAGGTTCAAATATGACCGACATCCGTTGACCTCAAAAATTAAATCCATCAGTTAGGTACTAATTAAGCAATAGCCTAGATAATCAATTAGATTATTACTAGTTGCTTGCTAGGATGAAACGCATGTTACTAACGCCCGTTTTCAATAACCTACAGCAGTTCATAGATAGATAGCTATCCCCGGGGTGGGAATCAAACCCACGACCTCCGGCGTAGCAGTCAGGATCACTAACCAGTATACCAACAGGCCAGTCAAAAGAAAGGCTGGCTCTTGGTGGAGTGGGAGGGCTTTTCAGACTTTTACTTACTAAACCCATAAACAGTAAGATTCTATCTTTCAATCCATAATTTTTGGTAGGAAATGCTATCCGTCGGTAGGTAGCTGCAACTCTTGAAATCGGGCGTATAAGAGTCAGTGCCGTAACTAGGGCGGTGCGAGCAGTGCCCAGGCACAGGGCGCAGACCCTGGAGGGGCGCAGATATGACCAGACTAGTATCTAGTTTTATCTCAAGCATGGTAGCTAGTAGGTACATTTTGTTTTAATGCGAACATGGTGTAGAAGCGCCCTACTGTACTATCTATAATCAAGGGACTAACAAACCAGATACAAAATAATCGCGAGACTGTAGACATTGTTTTCGAAAAGGCAAAAAGGATTTGTGAACAATGTGGCATTGAAGACAATTTTCCTGAAAAGCGACGAAAGCGAGTAAAAAGAAACGATTTAAGTGAAAGTTCAGACATCGGCTACGACATTACTCAGCAACAAAGTTTCAAAATTCAGATAAATTAAGCAATAGCTATACAATCACTCCTGAATTAAAATGGCGATTCGAAAAACTACGCGACATACAAAACTCTTTCGATTTTTTGACCTTAAAACACATTACTACATATTCGGATGAAGAACTAAAAAAATATGCAGCTGATTTGAGTATCAAATATTCTGCAGATATAAATGCCACAGAATTTTGGTCCGAAATAGAAACTTTGAAGAGTCAAGTTGAAGCGACTACATTATTTGATAATTGTGAATGTCAGTCAAGTATGGGTCTTCTCAAAGCTATAGTGGAACTGAATTTAAAGGAAATGTTTCCCAATGTAGTAGTCGTTATAAAAATATTTTTAACGATCCCAGTGACTGTAGCTTCTTGCGAGAGATCGTTCAGTAAGTTCAAATCAATAAAAACGTACCTGCGCTCGACGATGGGTCATGAAAGATTGTCTGGCCTATAATAGCAATTTTGTCGATTGAACGCGACATAGCACGGCTCCTGTCATATGAAAATGTAATCAAGGACTTCGCAATGAGAAAAGCGCGGAAAGTAAATCTTTAAGTAATCTTAAAGTAAATACTCGATAGTAACCCAAGGCTGTCCTTGGGGTGCCGCGACAGAAAACCTCCACGCGTGCTCGCGGGCTGGAATTCCCTAACGGATTCTTCCGGAGTGAAGGCCAGTCCGCGGGACGGTGCACCCTGGGAGGCGGCCAATGACTCTCTTGGGTACTTCTGCCCAAGGAGCCTCGATGGCCGTCTGCGAATATTCTGTCTGAAGTTGCGCTTCAACGCGTGTCCCTCTGCTGCAGCAGAGGGCACAGTGGCGAAGCAAGAGCGGGCTCGGTATGCACTTACCCTGCTACCGGGCAGGCACGAGGAAGACTCGCTCCTCCTCCTGCCACCGTTAGTCTCGTAGCCCCATTGATTGTCCAAGGTCATGTTTCTGACTTTTGGTGGGGGTCGAGGGTCCTGGCTTAACCGCCCGGGCCGCGAGGAAGACAACCTCGAAGACACGCTGGTTCTGGCACGGGGAGAGTCGTACCAGGCGGCGGCCGAAACAGCGACACGCGGGGTTGCGACAGTCGTGGAGAGGATCCAGCAACTGGGACTCAAGGTGGTATTGCACAAGTCCGAGGCCATGTGCTTTCATGGCCCTCGGAACGCGCCACCATCGGGTTCCCAAATAACGGTAGGGGGGGTCCACATCGGCGTCGGGTCGGCGATGAAGTACCTGGGACTCGTCCTCGACAGCCGGTGGACTTTCGAGGAGCATTTTCGACGTTTGGCCCCCAAACTGGACAGGTCTGGGTCCGCTCTGAAGCGGCTCCTGCCCAACCTAGGGGGTCCAGATGCCCCCTGCCGGAGGCTCTATGCGGGGATCGTTCGGTCCATGGCCCTTTACGGGGCGCCGGTTTGGGCGCCGTCGCTAGGTAAGCGACCGGCGGCCAAGCTGAACGCTTGCCAGAGGGTCATGGCCATCCGGATGGTGCGGGGATACCGCACGATCTCCCGCGAAGCGGCGAGCCTCCTCGCTGGCCTGCCACCGTGGGATCTGGAGGCAACAGTCCTTGCACGCATGCACGATTTGCGCGTGGAGATGCAACGCCGGGGCGAAACTCCGCTGCCGCGACAAGTCGCGGTATGGCGGACAGAGTTCCGGCGGGATCTCAGGGTGGCAAGGCGACTGCGACTGTCGCAACCCAGTGCTGGGCACGCCGTCATTGAGGCGGTAAGGCCCCTCTTTGAGGAGTGGTTGGAAAGAGGTCACGGCGTCCTTTCTTTCCGTATGACGCAGGTCCTCACCGGACGCGGTAAGTTCGGGAGGTTCCTGCATCGAATCAAGCAGGAGAGGACGCCCGGGTGTCGCCACTGTGTGGACCGCCCGGAGGACACGGTGGAGCACACAGTAGAAGTGTGCCCCGCTTGGGCGGAGCACCGCCGTGTCCTTGTGGAGGCTATCGGGAGCGGCGACCTCTCGCACCGGGCCCTGGTTCAGGCCATGGTCCGGAGCGAGGAGGGTTGGCATGCGGTCGCCTCCTTCTGCGAAGCAGTAATGCTCGTGAAGGAGGCTGCTGACCGCGAGCGCGTGAGGGAACGGTCCTCACGCCGCCGCCGCTGAGATCCCGATCCCGATTTCCGACCACCGTAGGCGCGGGTTCGCGGACGGTGAGCACTGGGTAGCTCGCTGTCCGGCAGTCTGGAAATAATCTGGACCGAGCCCAGTCGTCAACGGCGCGTTCTGTTCCACGCGCGCCTCAAGGAGATGTCAGCAAACTGTAGGGGCCCGGCAGGGCCGAAGCCTCTGGGGGGAACACGTGGTATTCCTAAAGGTTGACACCGAGTCCCCCCCAGAACGAAGGCAACGAAGGAACGGGGTAGGGGTTTAGTCAGTAAGAGTCTGACACGCCCTCCCGCTCCGCCCAAGAGCGGGAGAAGTCATTCTGATGATTCCCCTTTTTTTTTTTTTTAAATAGCCTAGTTTGTGTCCCACTGCTGGGCAAAGGCCTCCCCTTTCTCCTTCCAAATCTCTCTGTCTTGAGCCATCTCTGGCCAAGTTTGACCAGCGAACGCGATCAGATCGTCACACCACCTTCGCCGCGGACGCCCTCGACGGCGTCGACCTCCCTCAGGCGTCCAGTGAGTGACAATCCTCGCCCATCTGTCCGGGTGCATTCGAGCTACATGGCCAGCCCACTCCCACTTTAGCTTGGCTGTTTTTTGCCCAACATCAGCTACTCGAGTTCCCCTACCAGAAAAAAAAAAAAAAGGCTGTCCTTGGATTACTATCGAGTACTTTGTTTCTAATTTCAAATTAATTTTATTTTAAAAACATGGTTTTTTTTCCATTTTATTTGTTTATTGATTAGTGTTACTGTTTGATAACCGCAAGCGCTCAGCAAGTTGGTTGGATCCTGGTTCAGCACCTAAACAATGCCCTAAACGAAAACTTACCCCTAGAAAAGTGATGGTCACTTGTTTGGTGGTCTAGCACCGGTGTGAATTATCATAGCTTCTTACCAAACGGGGTGAGCATTACTGCAGATGTGTACTGTGAAGAACTGAACACAATGATGGAGAAGCTGGCACATCTCCAACCAGCATTGGTCAATCGCTCGTCTCCGCTGCTCCTGCACGACAGCGCGCGACTTCATACTGCACAGCAGACGGTCTCCAAGTTGTAAGAACTGGGGTTGGAAGCTCTCCGTCATCCGCCCTACTCAGCAGACCTTGCGCCTACAGACAACTACTTTTTCCAAAAGGAGATTGACAGGGTGTGGACCAAATGCTGCCCAGAATGAACACCTAGTGCATTTTGTTTCTCAGGCTAATACTAATCATTAAACCGAAGCGCACCAAAATCGGCTCCTGGAGTCAAGAAAAAAAAAGGGTTATTCTAACCTAACCTAACCTAAGTTTTAATTACTCAGATACCCGCGAAACGAGACACAATAGTAAAACAATAACAGCGCGGTCTCATAGGACCGGTTGGGGATTCAAACGTTAAAAATCTTTGTGTGGAAGTTTGACCAAGTGCTGCCCAGAATGAAAACCTAGTGCCTTTTGTTCCTCAGGCCAATACTAATCATTAAACCAAAGCGCTTCAACATCGGCTCCTGGAGTCAAGAAAAAAAACTGTTTTTCTACCCTGACCTAACCTATGTAAGTTAAAAATCTTTGTGTGGAAGTTGGACCAAGTGCTGCCCAGAATGAAGACCTAGTGCATTTTGTTCCTCAGGCCAATACTAATCATTAAACCGAAGCACATCAAAATCGGTTCCTGGAGTCAAGAAAAAAAGGGTTTTTCTAACTTAACCTAAGTTAAAAATCTTTGTGTAGAAGTTTGACCAAATACTGTCCAGAGTGAACACCTAGTGCCTTTTGTTCCTCAGGCCAACACTAATCAGTAAAATACTACTACTACTACTAGTATTGGTCCGAGGTGTGAAATGCACTATATGTTCATTCTGGGCAGCACTTTTCTTGGTCAAACTTCCATTCAAAGGTTTCTAACTTAGGTCAGGGTAGAAAAACACTTTTTTTTTCTTGACTCCAGGAGCCGATTTTGATGCACTTTGGTTTAATGATTAGTATTGGTCTGAGGAACAAAATGCACAAGGTGTTCATTCTGGGCAGAACTTGGTCAAACTTCTACACAAAGATTTTTAACTTACATAGGGTAGGTTAGGATAGAAAAACAGTTTTTTTTCTTGACTCCAGGAGCCGATTTTGAAGTGCTTTGGTTTAATGATTAGTATTGGCCTGAGGAACAAAAGGCACTAGGTGTTCATTCTGGGCAGCACTTGGTCAAACTTCCACACAAAGATTTTTAACTTAGGTTAGGTTAGGTTAGAAAAACCCTTTTTTTTTCTTGACTCCAGGAGCCGATTTTGATGCGCTTCGGTTTAATGATTAGTATTGGCTTGAGGAACAAAATGCACTAGGTGTTCATTCTGGGCAGTACTTGATCAAACTTCTACACAAAGATTTTTAACTTACGTAGGTAAGGTTAGGTTAGAAATACAGTTTTTTTTCTTGACTCCAGGAGCCGATTTTGAAGTGCTTTGGTTTAATGATTAGTATTGGCCTGAGGAACAAAAGGCACTAGGTGTTCATTCTGGGCAGCACTTGGTCAAACTTCCACACAAAGATTTTTAACTTAGGTTAGGTTAGGTTAGAAAAACCCATTTTTTTTCTCGACTCCAGGAGCCGATTTTGATGCGCTTCGGTTTAATTATTAGTATTGGCCTGAGGAACAAAATGCACTAGGTCGTCATTCTGGGCAGCACTTGGTCCAACTTCCATACAAGGATTGGCGACAACTTCTTGGCGGCAAAAAAATTAAATACCCGAGAGGCAGTACAAAATGCCTTTGAAGAAATTGTTGCCTCCCGTCCAGCTGATTTCTTTAAGAAGCCCTTCATTAAACTGCCATTGCGTTGGCAAAGATGCATTGATTGCATGGATGATTACTTCGATTAATACAAATAAAAAAACATGAAAAAAATTCGTTTAAATTTTTTCATACAAAACGGCAATTTCATAATTATGTAAAGAGAAGACCTATTATTTTCAGAGCCTGGTTAGAGCATTTTTCAGGGGCGCAGTTTTGAAAGCTCGCACCGGGTGCATAAAAGGCTAGTTACGGCACTGATAAGAGTTATGAGTTTATTGTGGATGGATGGAGAGGAAGGCCAAAAAAAAAGATGGATAAATCCATCCATCTTTTTGTATGAGAAATGATATGGAAGAAAAGGGAGTTAGCGATAGCGTGACGAGTGACAGGACAGAATGGAAGAAAAAAACGTGTTGCGCCGACCCCAAATAAAACGGGATGAGAGGGGCCCTATCCAATAAAGCTGACAATCCGACATATATGTCAAAAAATGACAAAATTGTAGAATTGTCGCGCTTAAGCTGTTTAATAAACGTGACAAATATGTCAAAAATCGACAGGTGAAATCTTTACATATTTTTATTGTAAAAACATGTTTAATAAAACTCGACATATCAAAAAACCACAGTCACAATATTTCTGACAATTGTCGGTGACAATATTGTCGGATTGTCGTGACAATTATGTCGACTTTTGACATAAGTAATATATTTGCAAAGAATTTTGTTTTATGAAGCTGGATGAGGTTAAAATTGAAAAAGATATTATCAAAGTACAAGAATAAAACAATCACTAGTGCAACTTCGATTGTGTTATGATCGCGTGTAAGATGGAAATGCACAGAAAACATACCATTTTGGGCCTTATTTACGGCGGTTGTATTAAGTGACAAAAAAGTGCTCCGAACGTCACCAAACCCAGCTCAAATGACGCAGAAAAATTTGCTGATTCCAAATATGTATAAAAGTCTATATCGCTCAGTGTCGCTTAATACAATTAGCCCGGAACCCGTCGATATGATTTCGCGACAGAGGGTAACGCGCCTGTCAGAATTGTCGGACAATTCAACAAATATGTCAACATGTCACGACAATTTTCTGTTTAATAAAGCAGATTTGACAAGTTTTTCACGACAAATTGTCACCTGTCAGCTGTCGCATATAAAGTTTTATAAAACAGAAAAATGTCAAGAAAAAAAAGAGTCCGACGTAATTGTGAATTTTCCACCATGACAATTTTGTCGCCTGTAAGTTTTATTAAACAGAAAAATTGTCGAGTTGTCATTTTTTGACAACCAGGAAGATGATGAGAACTATTTGCTTGCTGGGGCTGTGGAAACGTTAATCAAAGGCGGTGATCTTTCGCACCGGGTCCAGGTTCAGACTTTGGGGGGTAGTGGAACAGAGAGTAAAGTTCCACATACCTCCGTTGAAAAGGGAGGATCCTCCGACCGGACGGGTGTTATGTCCGGTGGGCTACTGCCCGATAGATAATTTCGGGCTGTTGTATCTATTCAAATCGCGCGGAGAACTTTGCTTGCGCGATGCAGGATTCTGTGACGTCACATGTCTACTACAAGACCATGGTCCAGAGCAATGGAGAATGGGCGGCGGTGGCCTTCTTCTACGAAGCAGTAATGCTAGCGAAGGAGGAGACACGCGAGAGAGCATGGCCCTCACGCCTCCGCCGCCGGGATTCCGATTTCTAGCCACCATAGGCGAAGGCTCGCGGACTGTGAGCAATGGGTACCATCAAACGGGGTGAATAGGAACAAAACTTTGACTATCATTTTTGCTTTGGTTAAATATATTATATTGATTTCTGCATAAGCATCGCATTTTATTACAATTAATGAATAAATAGGAATAATTAAATAATCGGAAAACCAGTTAAGTAACGTGAAAATCCAGTTCAAAGTTTTGTTCCTATTCACCCCGTTCGACTGTAGCTCGCCGTCTGGACGTCTGGTAACAGTCCGGACCAAGCCCATGTCGTTGACGACGCGTATAATTATACCACGCGCGCCTCAAAGAGATGTCAGCAAACTGTAGGGTCCCGACAGGGTCGAAGCCTACTGGGGCCTGGGTTGACGAATGAGAACCCCCGGGACCGGGAATTAGGGCAAAGAAGGAACAGGAGTGGGTTTTAGTCAGTAGAAGTATGACACGCCCTCCCGCTTCGCCCAGACTAGAAATCATTTTGATGATCTCCCAACTTAAAAAAAAACCAAAGAAAGGGTTAATAAAAAAACAATATCTTTTAAATTATCTTCATAATATAATTTACTTATAAGTAAGCAACTCTTAAAGCTAAAATTAATAAAAAATAATTTAATTACAATGGTCCCTTATCATTTAAAATACTTTAATATAAAAAAATCATTTAAAACAGTTGATTGTACGTAGTATTTATTGCATTTTTACATCACATTTATAATAAGGCAAAGGCAATTATAATTTTACACATGCAGTGTTGCACTTATCCGCACTTGTGCGGAAAAGTGTGTGGCTTGTTATATTTTGAATAATAATTATAGTAAGTAGGTATGCTAATGATGAAAAATAATATGTAACTAATAGTGCGTATTTCACACAAATATTTGCAAACTATTAAGTTTCTGAAATTATTATTTTTAAGTTTGTTGAAAAAAATTGTTTCATATTTTCGTCAGATCATTGCTCTGTAAACAAATAATTTCTGCAAGGATAAACTTTGCCCACTTTTATCAAAGCTTTTATTATCATTTAAAACATTTTAAAAATACTGTAATCTGTGGTATAGTACAATAATATTTGTGTATAGGACAATAATATTAATTTTATTAGTAAAACAAAATATATTCGAAAAACTTAGTGTCTAAGCTCCATTTGCTCACATTCACAAATAATTTAATGCTTTTAAATATGTATCTAAAAATTAATTAGTTTTTTTTAATCTATTAAATTAACTATTAAAAATAAAATTCATAAACCTTAGTAGGTATTCACAACATTGCATAGCCCCAAAGTAATTTCTAAATATTTTTGTTCTTAGTAAGCATTGATTTTTCATAAATCCTCCAGTCTTGCCATGAAGTACCGTGTTACCCCAGTTAATGGGTTGTGGAGGTCTGGTAGGCAGCCGCTCCTTGTAAAATGCTGTTATTCAGCTAAATCCGGCTTGACTGGAAGCCAACCCCAATATAGTTGGGAAAAGGCTAGGTGGATGATGATGTAAGCATTGGTTTTTCCATGGCATTGGTATGACTTGACAGTTTTTATGGTTTATTATTTTTATTGCCGTAATGTTCGAATTGTTGAGATACAAGTAATGATGCTCTTCAATGTCAGTATTATGCACTAGCATTTTAAATTAAAATATTTCGTATTTTGTTCATTGCCAGATGTCTAAGATTTGGATAAGATTTGGAAGCCCTTTGTAGTAGAATGGGTTGATAGCCAATCAATTCATTCAAAATACACTCAAATATCTTTAAAATAAAATGCATATAAAACAGCTTAGCTTCCAAACTGTAAATGCCAACTATCACATGATCATTCTTCTTTCCATACAAAAGCGCTCAGCCTAAACGTTCCTCTCAGATCCCAATTAAAGATCCGTTCACCTGCCTTGGAGCCCCCTGCTCCGGCAATCACAATCAGCGGCATGAAATGCTCCGCAGCACGCATCGGATGAGCTTCCGTAGCACCTTTCTGTTGCCGCCAGGAGACTAAGCCTGCTTTCCTGTCTTCCTCGCTTTCAGCGGTGCAAACTTTATTTAAATACTCATCAAAATCTTTGTTGGCTACCGAGGATTGGTAGCGGTTGGTCATGAATTCTCTCATATTGTGGTATGACATCCCAGACCCTAATATAGCTATACCTTCTTTTCTAAACTCATATAATGCTTGTCCAAGTTTATAATGTTCTTCAGGATCCTGGTTTGAAAGTACAGAGATTTGTACTATAGGAACACTGGCTGAAGGGTTAATAAGCATCATAGGAACAAAAACTCCATGGTCCCAACCTCTTTTCGGATCCAATTTTGAACTTATTCCCGCCTTTTTCAATGTTTGATGTATCCTTTCGGCTAATTCAGGATCTCCGGGCGCGTCGTACCGATATTTGTACGATTCTGGTGGAAATCCGTAGTAATCGAAGTAAAGATCGTGGTGTTCAGCCGAAGATATTGTTACCACCTTCTCTTCCCAATGTGCAGTGACTAAAATTATGGCTTTGACCTCTTTCAAGTTCAAATGCTTTTGCACTCCGTCGCGCAGGAAATTTGTGAGCCCTGCGGATTCTTTGTCTCCAAGAAGAGGTAAGGGGCCTCCGCCGTGGTTAACAAACATAGCAGGCGCGATTAAAACCATTTTTTTAACACCACCAGTGAAATAACGAATTATATTCATGGACAACAATGACATAGACACTATAAACGCCACTTGTAGTAATATCGTGAATGTATTGAGCACAAGCATGTAAACTGGTTTTGTATGACCTTATCGTACATAAATTATTATTGTAATTAACAGACCGCGAAGGTTATGTCTTTGATTATAAAAAATCTGTAGGTAAATAATTTGACGTTTATTAGTCACGATGGTTTTGATAGCTGCGTTCCAGGTTCAGAGCAATTTCTTATGTCTAACCATGATAAAACTAATTTGAATCGAAAAGATTTAAAACTTTAAAAATGAAACTTAAGTTTTAAAAATCACGGATTTTTTTGCTTAATAATACAGCAACTGTTTGTCTAAAACTTTTTTCATTTCAAGTGAAGTACCCACAAACTGAGTGCTTTTTATTTCTACTCACGCTATTTTCCGAACGAAACCTGTATAGGGGGAAAGGGATGCCACGACTGCAAGAGAGAGAGAAGAACTTCCCTCCATTTAAAAATGGCGTCTCTCTGAGTTGTCCTTTTCGCACTGGCATAATTTTAAAAGTATCTCAGCTAACAGTTTACAAAACAATTAAATACTTTGTTTATTTACTGTAGTTGACGTTATTGCGAATCTCAGAATATAATTTAGGCAAAAAATAACCCAGCTTTACTATAAAATAGGTTAAAAATGTTGTATGGGCGAGGCGGTTTGTCTGAAAATTCATCACAATATTTAGCGTTGAAGCGCTCTTTTTAGTGTAAAAATTAATAAACAAAGTGTAAAAATGGACAAGAAAAACAAAAAGAAAACTGTGATCAAACGAAAAAGTGATGATACGGGTGATAGTGAGAAAAAACAAAAAATAATGGTGAATCGTAAGAATGTTGAGGAGAAAGAAAAAGTCGAAGTTGTAAATCAGGTGGTAGAAGTGCCTGTGGAGCAGGGGCAACAGATTGTTCATACAGGACAGCTAGTTGAGGGTAATTTCGAGCAGCCTGTCTTCGTGAATATGAAAGGGGAGCCCGTCCAATTGGGTCCAAACACGGTTATACTCTACGAACAAAGCGGGAATCCATCGAACTTCGCTTTCGGTGGGATGTGGACCATGGACTCTTCTGGCAGGATCGTGATGGCAGAGACAATCTATGACGTGAAAGGAGAGCCTGAGGAAGAAGGTGCTAACTTCGTGCAGAGTAACACTGAAGTTACTACGGTGAGTTTGGTTCGTTTTTGCTTTTAATTTTTCTTACAAGAATAATTTAGTCTTTATAAGTCCAGTCTTGGATCTTGGTGAAAACTTAGATATTCCTTCTTTGGCTAGACAAAGTCTGGGAACAAAGGATTTTATGGTCTTATATTGCTAACAAATACAGTAAACAATTCAAGATAAACGTCAATATTGTTACTCCAAAAGCCTGTAAGCTATGTTAAGGTTTTTGAAATGTTTAAAGTAGGCACCAGATAAATTGGCAATAGAGTTCAATGACCCTCCTTCATTTATTGATACTCATAATTTTGAAAATGGAAACCAAGTCTTAGCTGTCTTGTTTAACCGTGATTATTTTCATTTTCTAGTTGCCAAAATCCATTCAACCATTTTCCACCTCTATGTTGTTATTGTTGGCTTGATCTTGACCACTATCTCATTTGACTGAAAGCACTATGAAGCAAGTTGACCATGAAGCTTGCCTAGAAGTAACCTATCAGATACCCGCAAAATGAGACACAACAGTAAGACAATGACAGTGCGGTCGCCGGCTACTGCTCGGGGATTCATGAATTAAAGATCCCTCCAGGATGCAGCTATGAGGAAACAGAGAGTCTGGGTCTCACCTATGCTGAGATATTAGAAAAAGATCAATGTATTTTATTCGAAATTTGTCTGAAGTTAGGCTCTGCAAATTTTGGTGCTTGAAAACTCGTAGAATTTTAAAGGATTTAAAAAAATAAATGACTCTCCATCAGACACGCCAACTTATAACGACCATACTGTATAGTAGATTACAGCTGTTGTTCTGTCTAATACTGGAATTGACAGCTAGAAACATTTTTTTACTTTTTAATTTACTCCTATGGAAGGATAGTCTTCAGACCAATTGCTAATTGTTACATTAATTGTTAATTTCTATTAATTGTTACATTGTGGCTGAAAAGTTATTAATTATTGTGTTTATTCATTTTTTTTTATATTTATTATTTTTTGCCTAAGGCATTAAGTCTGCCTTTGTACATTGTACTTGTGCATAAGGTTTAAATAAATTATTATATTGTAGCTGGTATTCAGTGTGATAACTATCCTCAAAAATAGTTAGCAGAAACTACAGGTTTGCAAAATAAAATCTATTCTCTTATTCCCCTTATTAAAATTCCTGAATACAATAAAGTAAATGATAAATGATATTTATTTTGCAAATAGGTTTCACGAAACACTTTTACACGTCAATTTTTTTTTTGTCATAATTATTAATCTAGATGAGGCCAGTGTTTCCTATCTGACTACCCTGAGAAGAAACACCGAAACAAACTCAGGGGTCACAGTCTCTTTTAAAAAAAAATAAAAAATCCATACAAAATGTATTGGTCAAATCATATGCGAACTATGCAGATTAGGGTCTGAAATGGCCTTTTAAAGAAAGAACCATGCAGATTTGAGTGGACCTGTCCAGTCAGTGCAAGCATTTGTCATTCGTCGTAAAGCTCAACTCAGGACTACTAAACAATATTATCTTCTATCTTTCCAGCAACAAGTAGAAGAACAACAGAACACATATCAGCAGTTTGAACTCAGCAGTGGTACTCAGGTGGACGGCCAACAGGAGTACGAGGTGGCTATCATTGAGAACCCACCTGCCGAGGCTACTGAGAGGTGAGGAAATGTTCTGAGGTGTACCCTAAAAGCTTATAATATGATTTAACCTGTTGGACCCCGTGGCACAAAAACGTGCCAGTAAACAAATAATTACCTTTTAACTTTGAGAACCGCTGGAAAAAAATTGTGCCACCAAAACCTGACCGATTAAAAATTATATTCTAGTAGTATAATTACAGAAGCAACAGAAACAGAGCAATAACAGTTTATATTATTAATATTATTTATATTAATTTATTAATATTAAATAAATAAATAAATAATAAATAATGGCGGTCCCCACGAGGCGCCACAGGTTAAATAAGACCTCTCATCTGTTAAAAATGTGAAAAAATAAAAAATACATACAGACAAACATAGAACCTCCTCCTTTTTGTAGTTGGTTAAAAAGTATGGTTTGCAAAGAACTAACTAAAACTTATTTGTGTAGCAATTTTTTTTTTTTTTTTTTTTTTTCTCTGGGATCATTTGCAATCAGTCGTTGACTATAAGCAAATTTGTGAAGTGCGTTGTGTCATGGCGAGTGTGTCTCCCAGCGGAGACAGCTCCTCAATGGAAATGCCTAAGCCTGGTCTGGTTCCAGGATCAAACGCCGCTTCAAGCGGGTATCATGCCTGGTACGTATTAGCTGGATTGCTAGATCATTTGGATGATTCGCTAGCCTCTTTTTATATGTTTCAGTACTGTGTAAGATTTCCTCTTTAACGGTGCTGATTTGTAGGTTCCCATGTATCTCTGTGTTTGTAACAAACCATGGTACATTGGTTATTGATCTCAATATAATGTTTTGAAGCCGCTGTAGGATGTTTATATTGGAGTCACTGGCGCTTCCCCACAGTTGTACACCGTACATCCATGTTGGTCTGAGTATGCTTTTGTATATAAGGAGCTTATTATCTACAGAGAGTTTTGAGTTTCGTCCCATTAACCAATAAAGATTTTTATAGCGAATGTTAAGCTCGTCTCTTTTACTCTTTATATGATTCTTCCAGGTCAATCGTCGATCCAAATGCATACCGAGGTATCGTACGCTTTCGCTATGGGTTAGGGTATTACCACCAAGAGTGACTGGTGGACAGTCGCCACGTCTCAGGGTAAACATTATATGAATTGATTTGTTGGCACTAGCTTTTATCTTCCACTTGTTTAACCAGATGCTAATCTCATCAAGACCCGTCTGTAATGTTTCTGACGCAGCAACAGGGTTTTTATTCCTGGCTAGAATTGCTGTATCATCAGCGTATGTCGCGGTTATAACTCCTGGGACTTGTGGCAGATCTGCTGTATATAGCGTATACAACATCGGACCAAGTATTGACCCTTGGGGGACACCCGCACTGATGCTATGGAAAGATGAAGTACAATTACCCTCTTTGACTTGGAACATTCTATTTGACAAGTATGAAGCCAGCAGTAGGTAGTAGCTATGTGGAATATTGCATTTGATTTTATAGAGCAACCCACTGTGCCAGACTTTATCAAATGCTTGCTGGATGTCGAGAAACGCCGATGAGCAATATTCCTTCTCCTCAAATGTTGTTCTTATTTCATTACAAACTCGGTGGACTTGTTCGATTGTGGAGTGTTGTTGTCTAAATCCAAACTGATGATCCGGTATTGCGTGGTTGCTAGCAAGAATGGGCAGAAGTCGGCGGAGTAATAATTTCTCAAATAACTTCAATAGGATGGGTAACAAACTTATTGGCCGATAAGAGGTAACTTCATGAGCTGGTTTTCCCAACTTGTGGATCATTATTATTTGAGAGATTTTCCACAATTGTGGGAAATACTGTACGCGCAAGATGCCATTAAAGAGAGTAGTCAGAAAAGTTACTGCTTTTTTTGGTAGTTCTCCAAGTACTTCCTTTGTTATTAGATCGAAACCTGGCGCTTTTTTGTCCTTGAGAATCCTGATTACTCCCCACACCTCCCGAGTCGTAACTGGTTTGGGTGGTAAGTCCAGTTGCAGCGGTTGGCTAAGGGTGTCCTCAACGCTTCTTTCAAAAGCAACATCGCTATACGCATCGCCATTAGGAGTAAACACTTTGGCAAGGTGCTCCGCAAATGCGTTTGCTTTGTCCTGTTGCGTTCTTGCCCATCTGTTTAAAGATGTTCTTATAGGCGGTTTTGGTACTTCAGGTCGGTCCAAGTTTCTGGTAAATTTCCAAAGCGAGTAGTTTGTTGTAGCAGTGGGCGTCAGTGACTCAAGCTTTGACTGCAAGGTTTCCTCGTGAAGACTTCGGATCTCGGACTTAAGGTTTGCCGTCGCTTTATTTAGAGCAGTTTTGTCCATTGGATGCCTTGTCAGATGCCAAACTCTCCTTAGGCGACGTTTCTCAAGGATCTGTTGCTTAATATGCATGGGCTGATTTGTGGAGACATTTTGATTTTTAAGTACAGGAGTACACTTCCAGCAAGCCTCCTGAATAAGGGATGTTATATATTTGGCAGCATCTTCGATATTATCAGGCGATTTGAGTGCCACGTTTAGCTGGATATTTGCCTCAATGTACTCACGGAATGCCTGCCAATCCGTTCGTTTATTGCTAAGTGTGTCTTGTGTCTCATATTCTATCAGTGTCGTACTGGCTGTCAGGATGACTGGCGTATGGTCTGAGGAACTGTCAAGACAAGACTCGGCTTTAAAATAGTGCCTCGAGAGCCCACCCACGACAAAAAAGTCCAGGAGGTCAGGCACTTTGTTTGGATCTGTAGGCCAATAAGTCGGTTCGGAAGCCGATATTGTGGTAAGGTGGTTACTGTCAATGCAGCTCTTTAATTGTCTTCCTCTGGTAGTAATAAGCCTAGATCCCCAATGGCTATGCTTAGCGTTCCAGTCACCACCCGCTATAAATCGGTGACCAAGAGTTGAAAGGAACCGATTAAACATATCATGGTCTATTTTGTGTTTGGGCGGACAGTAGATAGAAGACACGTTGAAATATCCACAGTTATCCGTAACAGCGATTGTTGTAGCTTGCAGGTAATCTGTTTTGAATTCGGGCATTACGTGATGTTTTATAGACTTTCTTACAATTATAGCCGTCCCCGCATGACCCGTTCCATCTGGATGATTTGTAAGATAAGTGTGGCAGCCATCAAATTTGATGTTGCTGGAGGTGGTACAGTGTGTTTCTGAAACAAGAACTATATCCAGCTTATGTTCATTTATTAGTATTTGTACTTCATCTTTATTTGGCGCAAGACCATTTATGTTCCAAGTTGCCAACTTTAAGGCATTCATTTTGTCATCTTGTTAATTAGGGTTGTCAAGAGTCCTATCATGGTACTCATTTGTTGAAAGAGTAGGTCAAACTTTTCTGACTGTTTCAGAAGTATTTTTTCTACAGAATTACTCCATATGTGAACCTGTTGGTTGTCAGAGGAATCCCTTTGGGTTTTTGAGGCCTTCAGTTTTTCAGAGTATAACATCTTGCTTGCATTTTCTTCGCCACTTTGGTTTGTCTTAATCTCTGTAGGTGTCGTCACTATTTTACTCTGTTGCTTTTTATTCGTGGGCCTGGATGTTTTACGGGATAAAATTTCTCGGTAGACTTCACAGCCTTTATAATTGGCTGGATGAGGTCCCTGGCACAAAGCACACATTGCAGGAGTGTTTCGGTCGACCTTTGGGCACTCTGATGTTTTGTGAGACTGGGCGCATTTTACGCATCTGTAGGGTCTCATACAGTAATTCTTCGTATGCCCGTACTGCTGGCATCTCTGACACTGCACTATGGACTTTTTCCTTCTAGGATCCTCTATAACAACGGATTGGTGGTAAATATATTTTATTTCTTTAGCGGCTTTATTCTTTGGACCTGGCATCAGGTTGACAAAGAAGGTCGAGGTTGGCTTTTTGTCAGGGCCATATTTAGAATTTATGATTTCGCCTATAACCACATTGCCAGTTGATTCGATTTCCTGTCTTATTACACTAAGTGGTGTCGAGTGATGTAAATTCCTAATCACAATTCTATAGCTCCTGTCCTCTTTTGTATTAAATGTGTGCCCAATTAAATGATGTTCCCGTACCAATTGAATTAGCTTCTTATATGTTTCAATTGTACTGCTGCTAACTCGTATCTGGTTTTTATTTACTACTTTGTAGGTGAAGTCATTTTGTTCTGCAACAGTTCTCAGTAATTCTGTAAGCTTGTTGACATCTTTAACTCCATAGAGAACTATTGGGGGAGGTTTGGATGGCTTTTTTTGTTCGACAGCATCATCATTACCAGTTAGGTCAATAGGAAGATCTTCAAACCTATTTGAGGTTGTTACTGCAGGTGGGCTATCAGATAGTTTCTTTCGTTTTGCACCTCTTGCTGCGGGTATTCTTTGCCTATCTGGAGGCTGTGCACTGTCTTTACCTTCGCTAGGAAAAGTGAGGTGGCTAGTCTGGGGTGGCACAGTAGCGGCAGAATCATTTCCTTTGTTTCCCAGTGAAGCGCTTCTTGGTCTCGCAATAAACAAAGCAGGGTGAAATGATTGCTGGATAAATTTCTTCTTTCCAGTAGCATTAACTGCTTCAGAAGCCTGGTTACTCGCTCCTGGACAGTCTTCGGTAACAGATTTCACACTCTCCAGCCCGGTTACTGGAGAGCGCCGGGGGATAGCCGGATCGCATGACATAACGCATTCTTTACTTTCGGACATTTTCATATTTTTTTTAATTTGGGAGTTCGCTCATAGCACTTTCCCAAGGCGCTATGACCACTATTTTTGGAGGGTATTTAATGCCTCGTGGGCTGTGGTTACCAGTGGACAGGTTATTTAACCGCCGCCCGTTGCTCGGCGTTGTTGCTCGTTTAGCACCACCCGGGGGATACGTGTAGGGTGGGCCTAGGCAAAGGTGGTAAATCCTACGGACGTGAGCAACACCATCCCCCAGATGTGTGGCAATAACATTTTTTTTTTGCCTTGTGTAACCTACATTTTGTCATCTAAGCAATAATTATTTAAAAGAACAACCAGTTCCCTTTCTTATTTTCAATGTTGGGAAAAATTCGCCTTCTAGCATTCGCCACTAGTCATACACATTAGTGATATTCTGATTAAACTTTTTTTAATTAATTGTTCGTAAATAAGTTTAATTTAATAAATAATATCTTGTTTTACTCACCTATGGTGCTAAGTTGGTCCTATTCGTCATCTATTCTTATTTGAATCATAAAGTCTAATCTAAAAAAATATAGTTTATGGTCTATTACCACTCTCTTCCTGTCTTTGTCCTATATTCTTCCATTCTATCCTGTCGGCAATCCTGCTATTCCTGACTCAAAGAATAACTAGAGTGTCTTCCTCAAATATGAATTTCCTATGAATTTCAATCTTGCATGCTATTGTATGTATACAATGTTTACACAAATAAAGAATATCTTAAAATAAAAAAAAATCTCTTTAAAATGTCCTTTTATTTTCAGCCCTGAACCTCAAGTGGTGACAAACGAAGACCAACTGGTGGCTACAGGCACTGGAGCAGTTCGCTGGCTCAACCAGAAATATGACTTTGTTGTTAGGAAGCTGCAGTTGAATTATGGTAAGCACTTTCTTACAGTACCCGGCAAATAAGTTAGCATGAAATTGACATAGTGGGGGTAATTTCGCGCATGGTGCATAATGAGCGAACGTGACGCAGTGCGCGGGCAAAAGTCGACTAACGCACCAATCATAGACTACTATTGTAATACTGGATCTGCGCTACCTCATAACAGAAAATAGATCTAAAAAACGATTTCTGCGCAACTAACGACTCTTGCCAAGTTACGTGCCGCAGGTTATACAACACGAAAAGATACACATTTAATTATGAGAATTTAGAATACGTTGCTTCATGCAGCGCTACGCCTCGCGACGCCGCGCGTCGTCTCGCTACGCAGCGGAACGTTTTTACATTCGCGACGTCGTGTTGCCAAAGATTTTAACTATGCGCCTCGCAACGTTGCGATGTGGCGTAGCGCGAAATCACTGGCCTCTTCCTGCATCGTCGCATCGCGTCGCGTCTCGGTGTGAACTGACTCTTGGGTCAAGTGTCCTTTTGCCGAGATTGCGCGTGTTTTAGTGATTCTTGAGAAACAAAACTAAACCAGTTTTACACACAATATTCACTAGGAATCGAGTTTAAAAAAACTAAGGGCCTATTTCACCACCTATGATTAAGTTGCCAATATCTTACTTGGAAAATAATTTCATACAAATTCTGTTCCATTTTTGAATTTATTCGGAAAGTAGTGGCTACTCGGACATTGTGAAATAGGCCCTAAAAGTAAAAAGTATTTATTATTTACAGATGCTGGTGTAAAACTCCTCCACTCACCATCAGGATGCATTCAGTGTGTGTACCTAACTACTCCGAGCATGCAGCTGGCATTCAACGCGGTGCCACAGTTCTTATGTATCGAGACTGGTAAGTTTTTAGCATTAGACCTTATCATCATCATTATTTCAGATATAAGACGTTCACTGCTGGACTTAGGCCGCCCCCGAGTGACGGCATAACTACCGGTGCTGTGCATCTCGTGTCTATCGGATTCCTGTGAACCTTACCAGGTCTTTGGGCCACTTTGTAAGATAGTTTCTGGTGCGTGGTATAGCGCATAGGATACTTTTTATCTTGGGAGTATGTTCCTTGGGGCAATTTCCTACTTTCACGTTGACGAAGCTGCTGCCAGTAGCGACTTTTACTTATATTAATTAGCTGCTGGCTGAAGATGAATGTTTGTTTGTAAGTTCTCTATATGTTTTTATTTCATGGCTTAGGCCTACATGGGAATTTATAAAACGTCAGAGGCTAGGACACGGTTCCAATTGGACGTTTCCTAAGGCATGAACGCCTGAATAGATTTGTATGAATTTGCCAAATGGTTGGACCATGTTTTAAAAGTTCCCTTGGGACAATTTTCTACTTCCTAGCAGACAAAACTACCATCAGCTCCTTGATAAAAGCCATGCTAAACTCGACCGTATTGTTACAGGCATAGAATTCAACAGCACGATACCCACAGTCGGAGGTACGGGTACGCCTGCTCTCAAACACAATGTCACATTGTTTTTGGCTGAAGATGGAAACGGGAAATCTGTTATTGTCAGTGCTGGTAAGTGGTATAATTGATTTTTTAACCAACTTTTAAAAGGAGTTCACTATGCATTTAAGCACAAATACAACACCGTACAAATAGGAACAAGAAGCTCTCGGATCCGACTCTCGAGCTCATGAAGAAGAGGCGTGAGATGATTCTGCAGTCTTCAGACGATTTGTGCAGATACCGTCAGCTCAATAGACAGATTTCGAAGTCCTTAAAACGCGATCTTCGCCACTTTAATTCCGAAAGGGTTAAGGACGCGATAGAGCGGAATAAGGGCTCCAAAGTTTTTGCGAGGGATCTGTCTATTGGGCAGAGCCAACTCACGAAACTGAAGACCGACGATGGCAGAGTCATATCCGCTAAATCGGAGCTCCTGGGAGAGATCGAGGCATTCTATGGACAGTTATACACGTCTATCTCTAAACCCACGACAAATCTAGCGAGTGATCCAAGAGCTAGATTGACCCGACACTATACCGAAGATATCCCGGACGTCAGCCTGTACGAGATTAGGGTGGCTCTGAAACAACTTAAACACAATAAGGCGCCGGGTGAGGACGGAATTACGGCCGAACTTCTGAAGGCGGGTGGAAAACCGGTCCTTAAGGCCCTTCAGAAGCTATTTAATTCCGTCATACTCGAGGGCAAAACGCCACAGGCATGGGGCAGAGGTGTGGTGGTACTCTTCTTTAAGAAGGGTGACAATGCCCTCCTTAAGAACTACAGGCCCATCTCACTTCTGAGCCATGTCTACAAGTTGTTTTCCAGAGTCATCACGAATCGTCTCGCACGCAGGTTCGACGACTTCCAGCCTCCTGAACAAGCCGGATTCCGAAAAGGCTTTAGCACCGTAGACCACATACATACGCTACGGCAGGTTATACAGAAGACTGAGGAGTATAACCTGCCTCTCTGCTTAGCGTTTGTGGATTACGAGAAAGCCTTCGATTCGATCGAGACTTGGGCTGTACTGCAGTCTCTCCAACGGTGCCAGATTGACTATCGGTACATCGAAGTGCTGAAATGTTTGTACAAAAACGCCACCATGTCAGTCCGACTCCAGGATCAGACCTCGAAACCTATCCTTTTACAGCGGGGTGTGAGACAGGGAGACGTTATCTCTCCGAAACTGTTCACGGCCGCATTGGAGGATGTCTTCAAGGTTCTGGAATGGAGAGGGCGAGGCATCAATATCAACGGCGAGTACATCACTCACCTTCGGTTTGCCGACGACATAGTAGTCATGGCTGAGACTACGGAGGAGCTCAGTACAATGCTCGGTGATCTCAGTAGGGCTTCCGAAAGAGTGGGACTCAAAATGAACATGGACAAAACCAAAGTCATGGTAAACATCCATGTAGCTCCCACTCCTATCAAGATCGGAGACTCTACACTCGAAGTTGTGGACGACTACGTCTACCTGGGACAGACGGTCCAGTTGGGTAGATCTAACTTCGAGAAAGAGATCAATCGTCGAATCCGACTCGGCTGGGCAGCGTTCAGGAAGCTGCACGGTATCTTCTCGTCCAACCTACCGCAGTGTCTCAAGACAAAAGTCTATGACCAGTGTGTGTTGCCAGTGATGACATATGGCTCGGAAACGTGGTCGCTCACAATGGGCCTCATCAGAAGGCTTAAAGTCACCCAAAGAGCAATGGAAAGGGCTATGCTCGGAGTTTCCTTGCGCGATCACATCAGGAATGAAGAGATCCGCAAGAGAACTAAGGTTACCGACATAGCCGGAAGAATCGCCAAACTTAAGTGGCAGTGGGCAGGGCATATTGCTCGTAGAACAGATGGTCGATGGGGACGGAAGGTTCTAGAGTGGCGGCCACGTACCGGAAGACGCAGCGTCGGAAGGCCTCCCACAAGGTGGACCGACGACCTGGCGAGGGTCGCGGGAATCCGATGGATGCGAGACGCGCAGGACCGGTCGCTGTGGCGACGCTTGGGGGAGGCCTATGTCCAGCAGTGGACGTCTTTCGGCTGAGATGATGATGATGATGATGATGCATTTAAGCGGAAGTTGAGGAATTATTTTCTACACAAGTAGCGGAGTCGTCTCAATATCCTTTTTCCTTCATTTTATATATATATATATGTAGGTATATGTTATATTGGATATATATGTATGTGTCTTTTATATAATTATGTAAGTAAATTCGGTTTCTAATTATTTTTATTTTTTTTATGCACCTGCCACCTTCTCTCTTCACCACCCTAGGTTGACTGGTAGAGAATGCCTACGACATTAAGTCCGCCTGTGTACCTTTAATGTTGCATGAAGTTTTAATAAATAAATAAATAAATAAAAGGAGGAGGTCCTATGTTCGGCCGTATGTATTTTTTTACGCCCGTTTTCAAATACGCTATCTATCTACAGTTGCAGCTACTAAAGATAAACAAAATCTATCCTTTTGCCCTTACTTGCTTTCCTATAACCTACCGACGGAGAGCATTTCCTACCAAAGTTGTGGATGGATAGACATAATCTTACTGTTTATCGGGGATATCTATCTATCTATAAAAAATAAATATTTTTTTTATCTAACCTTTTTATCAATAAATAATTAAATATACAAAAATAGCATACTAACTGTAAAAACAAAATTGAAATTAGTAGAAAAGCAGACGAAATATTTAAAACAAATATATCTGTCCCTCTCGCCAAAACGCCTTTTTCTATAGCAGCCGAACGGGCGCAATGTAATATGATGTCACATTACATTTTGGATCTCTCTTTCTTATTAGCAGCTTTGAAGCTTTATTACTTCGTTGTCGATAAAGATAGTTTAAAAATTTGTTTATTAGAACTGGATAAATGGGCTATTCAATATTAAAAAAAAAAACAATTCGAACTAGTAGGTCCAGATATACCAACTAGTGAAATCAAAATGTTATTTTTTTTCAAAATGAGACCACTATTTTTGATAGGTAATCTTTTTTATACATATTATTACCTAAAAACAGCCCTGGGCTTTGATTATTTTAACGTTTGAATCCCCAACCGGTCCTATGAGACCGCGCTGTTATTGTTTTACTATTGTGTCTCGTTTCGCGGGTCACTGAGTAATTAACGCTCCAGATTATTTTAGAAATCGTTCGCGTTAAGAATGCAGTGATTTATCAGTGCAACTGCAAGATAAAGGTGTATTTACAGTGATGTTAAATCCAAACAAATTATATTTAAAAAAATTACGTTTGATGAATTTTTTAAAATACACCTAAACAGCTTTGATTGGTTACGGGGCGGGGCTAGGCCGACGGACATGATTTTACTGCAACTTAACGCGAATGTACTATAGTCAGGCCTCCGTCACTCCATGTACTTGCGCGCTATAAGTGCCTACCGCCCAGCCAAGCGGTCTCGGTCCGCTTGCGGATCAAATTCAGTGCGGTTTTCGCAAGCGAAGCGCACGCACGCCGTTCAATTTTAATAGTGCTGTTCGTTCGTACGCGTACCTATGATGCCTTGCTTGCTTTAAATGGGTGCAAATCAAGTAAAAGAAGGGATAAACACCTAACATTTTTCCATTTACCTGACAATGACGAAAGTACGACGAAAATAAAAGAAATATTTTATAAACGATACAATTTTAAACTCTATTTAATTTTAAATAAATTGTAACTACAAGTCAGAACATTCACAGTTCTCAATAACATAAACCCAAAAAGTCAGGTTAATTTAATTTTATCGAAGAGGCAGCCCTGCGATTGCTGCGGGATCGCGCGGTGCGAAGCAATCACAACTGTACGCTTGAGCATTAAGGCACATTTTAGCATGCAGTGGTTGCCGACGCGACGGAGTAGGCTATTATAGTAGTAGGTATTGTAATTTTTCTACTGAGTGAAGTATCTGTTACGTAGTAACTATTTAGTAATCTGTGCTATAGTATAGATCTCGCCGTTTATCAATGTCTTTTGTCTCCAGGCATCTCGACCCTGATCGGTGAAGACCTGACGTGGCTGCTGGAAACCTTCAAGTCCTGCAATCCCGCGTGGCGGCAAGTCAGATGTGTTGTCTGTGACCCTACCAAGTGTCAACAGGTAAGTTTATACTGTTTTTGAATGGGATAGTTAGAGTAATTTATTGATAAGCTATTCTTACAAGAAATATAGTCAACAACTAACACAACACAAATTCTCACAATGAAATGTGTATCTTTTCTCGTAGTAAACAAAATTCTATTTTGAATCACTATTAAAATTTACATGCAGCGGTCGCGTCTCGGTGTGAGCTGATCCTTACACACACAACACATTGTTGTCTTATTCTTCACTGAAATGACTAATTGTACACTAAATATGTATTTTTTTTTTACAATTGTTGAGGGACTTGGGGCAGCTCGATTCGGGCAGGTTAGGTTAGAAGGCTCGAAGGACCAAAATGTAAGGGCGAGCCCTTACATATAATGTTGAATGTTATGAAATGAAAGGATGTTAATGTTCTATAAAAATAATGTTTAATAACTCACTTCACTAATTTAATGTTACTTAAAAATGTTAAATAAATGTTACTTAAAAAGACTAATTAATGTTCTATAAAATGTTAATAATATGTTAAAATGTTATGAGAGTACGTGTTAGTTAGTTAGAGTGTACGTGACGATACAGCAAACCTACTTTTACTCGATTTGCAATAATAACTAACTAGGCCTGAGTCCAATGTACGGATGCTGACCGTACAGTGATGTCGGGGTCTAGTGACCGAAAAAAGCGAGTGAACATGACCCCGCCTTTTTTTCTGTCAATTTTAAAAACTTATGTTTGTTTTTCGTCCACAGTCAGTCCGCACAGCCTTTCCCTCCGCCCACGTGACCTGCTCAGTCTGGCAGGCCTCCCTCGCGAGCGCGCGCCTGTGCCTGGAGTCCACGCGGCGAGTGGACACGTCGCTGTCGCTCATCGAGCTGGCGGCGCGCTGCAAGACCTACGCGCTCGCCTTGCTGAGGGGCGAGCATACACACGCGCAGTTACAGGTATGTGTCCCTCGCGAGCGCGCGCCTGTGCCTGGAGTCCACGCGGCGAGTGGACACGTCGCTGTCGCTCATCGAGCTGGCGGCGCGCTGCAAGACCTACGCGCTCGCCTTGCTGAGGGGCGAGCATACACACGCGCAGTTACAGGTATGTGTCCCTCGCGAGCGCGCGCCTGTGCCTGGAGTCCACGCGGCGAGTGGACACGTCGCTGTCGCTCATCGAGCTGGCGGCGCGCTGCAAGACCTACGCGCTCGCCTTGCTGAGGGGCGAGCATACACACGCGCAGTTACAGGTATGTGTCCCTCGCGAGCGCGCGCCACAGCCTGGAGTCCACGCGGCGAGTGGACACGTCGCTGTCGCTCATCGAGCTGGCGGCGCGCTGCAAGACCTACGCGCTCGCCTTGCTGAGGGGCGAGCATACACACGCGCAGTTACAGGTATGTGTCCCTCGCGAGCGCGCGCCTGTGCCTGGAGTCCACGCGGCGAGTGGACACGTCGCTGTCGCTCATCGAGCTGGCGGCGCGCTGCAAGACCTACGCGCTCGCCTTGCTGAGGGGCGAGCATACACACGCGCAGTTACAGGTATGTGTCCCTCGCGAGCGCGCGCCTGTGCCTGGAGTCCACGCGGCGAGTGGACACGTCGCTGTCGCTCATCGAGCTGGCGGCGCGCTGCAAGACCTACGCGCTCGCCTTGCTGAGGATCGCTCGGTTTGTCTATAGATACCCATGTAAACTGGAAGTCCCATATACAAAAGATACGAGCAAAACTTTCAAAATTTTCATACGCCCTTCGCGAAATTAAAAAAACTACCAACCTACAAACTGCTCTTGCTACTTACTATGCGTATGCCCAGGCATGGCTTAGCTATGGAGTCATGCTGTGGGGTAATAGTGCTGATTCACAGACCATATTCATTTTGCAAAAAAAGTTAATTCGTATAATGATCAATATAGAACAAACAGAAAGTTGCAAACCATATTTCCTAAAACATAAAATTCTCACACTTCCCTGTTTATATATCTTGGAATTATGTAAATTTGTCAGAAAATATCCAGATTTTTATACAAATTGCGAAGAAACACAAATACGATACACTTCTCGACACAATAGAAACAAAATAAACATACCCCGATCCCGACTCAAAATGCACTCAACCGGCCCTTTAGTAATGTCAGCAAAAATTTATAACAAACTGCCGAACGATATTAGAGAAGTTAAAAAAACACACTTATTTATTAACAAACTGAAACAACTTCTGGAATCCAAATCATACTACTCGGTAAAGGAATTTTTAGAAGATAAATCGATTGCAAAATAAATGACTAATGTCTTATTCACCAAAGCTAATGTTAAGACGTCTATAACTATATGTAGTTACTCAGATACCCGCGAAACGAGACACAATAGTAAAACAATAACAGCGCGGTCTCATAGGACCGGTTGGGGATTCAAACGTTAATAGAATAGACTATAAAATATGCCAAATAAAATAAAAAATAAATCCCTAATTAATTTCTTTTACAAAAATACTTATACATAATAATAATGTTCACACATAATTAATTTAAATTTAATAATAATGACGACAAAATATAAATAAAATATCTGACATATTTATAATAATGATGATACACAGACATACCTAGTAATAATATATATAGATAATTAATAGAAATAAATACATAATTTAATAACGATGACTATAAAAATAAATAATAATACCTGACATTAATTTAATTTACTTAATTTAATTTAATTTACTTATACAATGACATAACAATAATATACATAAACCAATGAATTTAAATAACGACAATTTTATAATAATTATGACAAAATATAAATAAAATATATGACATAATTTAACAACCTGATACACAGACACAGACATACCATATATACATGACTAGTTTAAATAAATACATATTTTTTATAATGATGACAGCAAAAAATAAATAAAAATACCTGACATCATTTAGTAAAATAAAGACATTATAATAATGAATATAAATAAATAAAATATACCAATACTTAGACATAGTAATAAATAATAGCATGCATACACAATTTAATTTAAATAGGTACATAATTTATTAATAATGATGACAAAAATAAACTGAAATATCGTTATTTTATTAGCCTTCATCCTCTCTCCTAGCTTTGCTGTGCCCGACAGGGTCCATATTGATCCTAACTATGTTTATATACCATCTTTACTACATATGGAACGCAATAAAGAATTGAGTATTGAGTATTGAGGGGCGAGCATACACACGCGCAGTTACAGGTATGTGTCCCTCGCGAGCGCGCGCCTGTGCCTGGAGTCCACGCGGCGAGGCGACACGTCGCTGTCGCTCATCGAGCTGGCGGCGCGCTGCAAGACCTACGCGCTCGCCTTGCTGAGGGGCGAGCATACACACGCGCAGTTACAGGTATGTGTCCCTCGCGAGCGCGCGCCTGTGCCTGGAGTCCACGCGGCGAGTGGACACGTCGCTGTCGCTCATCGAGCTGGCGGCGCGCTGCAAGACCTACGCGCTCGCCTTGCTGAGGGGCGAGCATACACACGCGCAGTTACAGGTATGTGTCCCTCGCGAGCGCGCGCCTGTGCCTGGAGTCCACGCGGCGAGTGGACACGTCGCTGTCGCTCATCGAGCTGGCGGCGCGCTGCAAGACCTACGCGCTCGCCTTGCTGAGGGGCGAGCATACACACGCGCAGTTACAGGTATGTGTCCCTCGCGAGCGCGCGCCTGTGCCTGGAGTCCACGCGGCGAGTGGACACGTCGCTGTCGCTCATCGAGCTGGCGGCGCGCTGCAAGACCTACGCGCTCGCCTTGCTGAGGGGCGAGCATACACACGCGCAGTTACAGGTATGTGTCCCTCGCGAGCGCGCGCCTGTGCCTGGAGTCCACGCGGCGAGTGGACACGTCGCTGTCGCTCATCGAGCTGGCGGCGCGCTGCAAGACCTACGCGCTCGCCTTGCTGAGGGGCGAGCATACACACGCGCAGTTACAGGTATGTGTCCCTCGCGAGCGCGCGCCTGTGCCTGGAGTCCACGCGGCGAGTGGACACGTCGCTGTCGCTCATCGAGCTGGCGGCGCGCTGCAAGACCTACGCGCTCGCCTTGCTGAGGGGCGAGCATACACACGCGCAGTTACAGGTATGTGTCCCTCGCGAGCGCGCGCCACAGCCTGGAGTCCACGCGGCGAGTGGACACGTCGCTGTCGCTCATCGAGCTGGCGGCGCGCTGCAAGACCTACGCGCTCGCCTTGCTGAGGGGCGAGCATACACACGCGCAGTTACAGGTATGTGTCCCTCGCGAGCGCGCGCCTGTGCCTGGAGTCCACGCGGCGAGTGGACACGTCGCTGTCGCTCATCGAGCTGGCGGCGCGCTGCAAGACCTACGCGCTCGCCTTGCTGAGGGGCGAGCATACACACGCGCAGTTACAGGTATGTGTCCCTCGCGAGCGCGCGCCTGTGCCTGGAGTCCACGCGGCGAGTGGACACGTCGCTGTCGCTCATCGAGCTGGCGGCGCGCTGCAAGACCTACGCGCTCGCCTTGCTGAGGGGCGAGCATACACACGCGCAGTTACAGGTATGTGTCCCTCGCGAGCGCGCGCCTGTGCCTGGAGTCCACGCGGCGAGTGGACACGTCGCTGTCGCTCATCGAGCTGGCGGCGCGCTGCAAGACCTACGCGCTCGCCTTGCTGAGGGGCGAGCATACACACGCGCAGTTACAGGTATGTGTCCCTCGCGAGCGCGCGCCACAGCCTGGAGTCCACGCGGCGAGTGGACACGTCGCTGTCGCTCATCGAGCTGGCGGCGCGCTGCAAGACCTACGCGCTCGCCTTGCTGAGGGGCGAGCATACACACGCGCAGTTACAGGTATGTGTCCCTCGCGAGCGCGCGCCACAGCCTGGAGTCCACGCGGCGAGTGGACACGTCGCTGTCGCTCATCGAGCTGGCGGCGCGCTGCAAGACCTACGCGCTCGCCTTGCTGAGGGGCGAGCATACACACGCGCAGTTACAGGTATGTGTCCCTCGCGAGCGCGCGCCACAGCCTGGAGTCCACGCGGCGAGTGGACACGTCGCTGTCGCTCATCGAGCTGGCGGCGCGCTGCAAGACCTACGCGCTCGCCTTGCTGAGGGGCGAGCATACACACGCGCAGTTACAGGTATGTGTCCCTCGCGAGCGCGCGCCTGTGCCTGGAGTCCACGCGGCGAGTGGACACGTCGCTGTCGCTCATCGAGCTGGCGGCGCGCTGCAAGACCTACGCGCTCGCCTTGCTGAGGGGCGAGCATACACACGCGCAGTTACAGGTATGTGTCCCTCGCGAGCGCGCGCCTGTGCCTGGAGTCCACGCGGCGAGTGGACACGTCGCTGTCGCTCATCGAGCTGGCGGCGCGCTGCAAGACCTACGCGCTCGCCTTGCTGAGGGGCGAGCATACACACGCGCAGTTACAGGTATGTGTCCCTCGCGAGCGCGCGCCTGTGCCTGGAGTCCACGCGGCGAGTGGACACGTCGCTGTCGCTCATCGAGCTGGCGGCGCGCTGCAAGACCTACGCGCTCGCCTTGCTGAGGGGCGAGCATACACACGCGCAGTTACAGGTATGTGTCCCTCGCGAGCGCGCGCCTGTGCCTGGAGTCCACGCGGCGAGTGGACACGTCGCTGTCGCTCATCGAGCTGGCGGCGCGCTGCAAGACCTACGCGCTCGCCTTGCTGAGGGGCGAGCATACACACGCGCAGTTACAGGTATGTACATACGACTGTTCTGTAAAGCTACACGACGAGATACGCTACGTCGTAGAGCTACGGTCTACGAGATTCGCAACGTCGCGCTTCGTAGAGCTACAGACTACAAGACGCGCTACGTCATAGTGCTACGGTCTACGAGATTCGCTACGTCGCGTTTCGTAGAGCTACCACAGACTACAAGACGCGCTACGTCGTAGTGCTACGGTCTACGAGATTCGCTACGTCGCGTTTCGTAGAGCTACAGACTACAAGATACGCTGGGTCGTCGTAGAGCTACATGCTACGCGATTTACTACGTTGTAGTGCTGCATGCTACGAGACTCGCTACGTCGCGGAGCTACATGCTACGAGATTCACTTCGTCGTAGAGCTACGTGCTACGAGATTCACTACTTCGTAGATCTACATGCTACGAGATTCATTAAGTCGTAGAGCTACATGCTACGCGATTTACTACGTTGTAGTGCTGCATGCTACGAGACTCGCTACGTCGCGGAGCTACATGCTACGAGATTCACTTCGTCGTAGAGCTACATGCTGCGAGATTCTTTACTTCGTAGAGCTACGTGCTACGAGATTCACTACTTCGTAGATCTACATGCTACGAGATTCATTAAGTCGTAGAGCTACATGCTACGAGATTCTTTACTTCGTAGAGCTACGTGCTACGAGATTCACTACTTCGTAGATCTACATGCTACGAGATTCATTAAGTCGTAGAGCTACATGCTACGAGATTCACTTTTTCGTAGACTTACAATACGAGATTCGCTACTTCGTAGACCTACAGTTTACAAAACTTGCTACGTCGTAGAGCTATATGCTACGGGATTCCCTGAAAATTATTATGCTGTTTCGGTGCTATTCGCCGTAATTACTGTGCTGGCTTTTGGTCTTTTCTGCTTACTGCCACATATTATTGTCCCACTGTTGGGCGAAGACTTTCTAGCTTGTAAGACCTGCTTTTTTTTGTACTGAAATTTTTTTTAACAATTTTTTTTGGCATCAGGTCCTAAAACGCGGTATCATCGGCACGGGCGCGGGCACGCTGGGCTTGTGGGAGCTGTTGACGCGGCCCAATGGAGCCATTCCCAAGCTGGACTCGTGGCTAGAAGCGGACAACTATACTAACATACTGCACAAGGTAAATATGGTTTTCCTGTTCTAATATCCTCCCCCCATCCCTAATTATTTTTCTAAAATAAAATAAACAGGCTAAAAACAACATGGCCAAATGGGGCTTCCTCGACCCATCCTTAACGCAGTACCAGTGTGGAGCAGCTACCCAGGACATGCGGCACTTGCTATGCTGTCCATCCTGCACAACCACCTGTACTTTGCAGGATCTAAACGAGGCCAATGCCAAAGCCAAATAGGTTGCCAAATACTGGGCAGAAAAAGTTTGATGAGAGCATCGATACGAAAAGAAGAAGAACAGGCTTTCAATAAACTAGTGCGCCTCGCCATGAACGATTGCATTACTGCCTACCATCAGGTGGGATCGCGTTCAAGCACTAGTTTATCTATACTAATATTATAAAGAGGTAAAATTTGTAAGTTTGTATGTTTGTATGTAGGGGGTAATCTCTGGAACTACTGGTCCGATTTGAAAAATTCTTTCAGTGTTAGATAGCCCATTTATCGAGGAATGCTATAGGCTATATACCATCACGCTACGACCTACGGGAACGGAGCAGTAACAAAAAATGCGGGTGAAACCGCAGGGGACAGCTAGTGTTACATAAAAAAAAAGTATACGAAGCTACTCCACAGCATCAGTTATCATATCTGTATCCTGCAGGCCTGCGAACGGTAAGCAATGGGTAGCTCGCCGTTCGGACGTCCGGTAACATTCCGGAATAAGCCCATGCCGTCGAATTTGTCGACGATGCGTATTGTTCCACGCGCAAGTTCCAAGAGACAGTATATATTCGACCCTGCCCGGACGTACAGCAAACTGTAAGGTCCCGGCACAGTCGAAGCCTACTGTTTTAGTCGGTAAAAGTCTGTAACGCCCTCCCGCTCCGCCCAGAGCAGGAGATTTCAGTTGATGAAGGCTGAAAATGTGATACGGAAAAGGAAACGGAGTCCTTCCCTTCGGGACAGAGGACTCACATCTTTTTTTTTTTCTACTTTCCAGGGATTGGAACGCCTTGTAACCAAGTTCCAGAACTTACTTCGCAACCAACTACAACTGGATGAATTCGTGTCCATATTCTTCAACGTGGCCAACCAGCTCGAGAATGATAGGAGGACCTTCGCGCTCAGCAGGTTACGGGTGAGTTAGTGATTAGAGTATTTTTGAACCAGTTATTTTTTAAATGTTGCCCTATACTTAGAATTACTTCCTGACGTCAGAAAATTAGGACGCGTTTTTTGTTTATAAAAATGTAAGGGTCACCATGTGTTTACTGATAGCTACAACCTAGGAATCTTTAACTCAAGAGTGAATAGGTTGTATCTAGGCAAGCAAGCCCCATCGTCGGCCCCTTCATCGCTTACCTTCACGTGAGATAGGCAAAAGCGAACCTGTCTAAAAAAAAAAATGGTTTTTCCCTTCTCTTTGCGTCGTATTCCTCAATGCTGAGGGTCGTGACCTCCCTTTTTTATTATTATTCCCTCTTTATTCATTTTAATATATACATATAAAATACATTTTTAAATATTTGATACAAAATAAAAAACATTTAAAAATATAAAAAATAGTAGCCCACCGGTATCGGGAACAGCCTATTATTATTATTTATTTATCTTTCTTACAAAAAGGGGTAAGTAACATTATAAACTAAGCCCCACAAAACCGTTACAATGGTTTGACTGTGAGGTCAATGAGTCTCTGAACATTAGTAGTACTAGTTAATTAATTAAATAATTATGTCTAAATAATATGACTTTAACTTCCTTCTAAATCTATTTGTGTTTGTTTCACTCCTTTTGTTTGCTTCATCACTTTAACTACGAAGTTCCTTCATCTGTTCCTACTGGTTTGTTTTTACTCCAGTATAAATATGTCATTACTTTGCGTTTATACTGAAGAGTCACTATTCTCTTAACCTTTTAAATGTCTTAAGTTAAGCGAATAGACTAGTAATTTGTTATGTTTTTCACTAATTTCAGGACACAGAAACCCAGAAACAGTCCCCAACGGACACAATAACTCAATACGCTTACAATTTGATGTCGCACCAAACGAAACTTGCGCAGAAGTGTCTCGACGATAGAGCTGGCAGGTGAGGCTTATTTAACACCATACACAAACTTTTTATAATCTGGACCGAGCCCAGTCGTCAACGGCGCGTTCTGTTCCACGCGCGCCTCAAGGAGATGTCAGCAAACTGTAGGGGCCCGGTAGGGCCGAAGCCTCTGGGGGGAACATGTGGTATTCCTAAAGGTTGACACCGAGTCCCCCCCAGAACGAAGGCAACGAAGGAACGGGGTAGGGGTTTAGTCAGTAAAAGTCTGACACACCCTCCCGCTCCGCCCAAGAGCGGGGGAAGTCATTCTGATGATTCCCCTACCATAAAAAAAAAACCATACACAAACTTTAAGCAAAATCAAAATCAATAAATGTTTATTTCAAATAGACTATTTACATACATACTTCTGAATTGTTAAAATGTCGGTCAATAAAAAAAAGTGTAGCTAAAATTGCGTGTTTCAAACCGTAGATTTCTATGGAGAAGAATGTGCAAGAAATTCCATAGCAATTCTTTTAAATTAAAATTTTTTGTGTTACATATTATTATTTCTTGTCGCTTCTATAATGTGAGCACAATGTAGATAAATAAAAGAAAAAAAATAGAAATTGAACTAAGAGTTTTGTGAACGAACATCATCATCATCATCTGCCTAGCCTTTTCCCAACTATATTGGGGTCGGCTTCCAGTCAAGCCAGATTTAGCTGAATACCAGTATTTTACGAGGAGCGGCTGCCTACCACACCTCCACAACCCATTAACTGGGGTAACACGGTACTTCATGGCAAGACTGGAGTCAGATTTACTGGCTTCTGACTATCCGTAACGACTGCCAAAGATCTACAAATGACAGCCGGGACCAACGGCTTAACGTGCTTTCCGAGGCACGGAGGAAACTCGTTATGTTAAGATGGTCACCCATCCACAGACCAACCTTGGCAAGCGTTGCTTAACCTTGAAGATCGACCTGTGCGGCTGTTATTATCTAGCCACGAGCTCCTCGTTTTGTGAACGAACATGACGCGTAAATAATAAAAGTTGTTATTGACTTTCACAAACTACCTATAGAATTTTGTGGGTTTTAAAGATTGTATTAAGAATTCTTGGGTTAATTAATTTCAAACTGAAACGTAAAAAATATTTTTCTCACCCTTTTTAGGAAACACAGCAGCGCCGCAATTTGCAAATACGGCACGTCGACTCAGGAATGTTCGTGCCTGTTCAGCAAGGTGTTCCGGCTGCCGTGCAGACATATACTCATGCTCACTACTGAACTCAAGGTACGTGGGTATAAACAGGTGGGGTACGTAGGTACAAATTGGCGGGGTACGTGGGTCCAAATTTTCGAGGTACGTGGGTCCAAATTGGCGGGGTACGTGGGTCCAAATTGGCGGGGTACGTGGGTCCAAATTGGCGGGGTACGTGGGTCCAAATTGGCGGAGTACGTGTGTCCAAATTGATGGAGTATGTAGAACCAAATTGGCGGAGTACGTGTGTCCAAATTGGCGGGATACGTGGGTCCAAATTGATGGAGTATGTGAAACCCAATTGGCGGGGTATGTGTGTCCAAATTGGCGGGGTACGTGTGTCCAAATTGGTGGGGTACGTGGGTCTAAATTGGTGGGGTACGTGGGTCTAAATTGGTGGGGTACGTGGGTCTAAATTGGCCGGGTACGTGGTTGCGAATTGGCGGGCTACGTAAGTCCAAATTGACGGGGTACGTGGGTATATATTGGTGGGGTACGTGGGTCCAAATTGGCGGAGTACGTGTGTCCAAATTGACGGAGTATGTATACCCAAATTGGCGGAGTACGTGTGTCCAAATTGACGGAGTATGTAGAACCAAATTGGCGGAGTACGTGTGTCCAAATTGGCGGAGTACGTGTGTCCAAATTGGCGGAGTACGTGTGTCCAAATTGACGGAGTATGTAGAACCAAATTGGCGGGGTATGTGTGTCAAAATTGGCGGAGTACGTGTGTCCAAATTGACGGAGTATGTAGAACCAAATTGGCGGGGTATGTGTGTCAAAATTGGCGGGGTACGTGTGTCCAAATTGGCGGGATACGTGGGTCTAAATTGACGGGGTACGTGGTTGCGAATTGGCGGGCTACGTAGGTCCAAATTGGTGGGGTACGTGGGTATATATTGGTGGGGTACGTAGGTATATATTGGCGGGGTAAGTGGGTCCAAATTGACGGGGTACTTGGGTCCAAATTCGTGGGGTACGTGGGTCCAAATCTGCGGGATTTGTGGGTCTAATTTGGCGATACACGTAGATACAAATTGGCGTTGCACGTGGCAACTTTAAGCTTAGAAGTACATTGCGCACACGTGGGCTACGTATGTCGATCTAGGCGCGTCGGTTTCAGAACATTTTATACGGCAATTAGACGCGTAGAACTACATTAGACGCACACCACACGACGCGACGTTGTTCTACGTACAACATACAATTCAGACGTCGCCCATGTGTGGGCCGGTCTAGTGTAGTTCCCCTTTCATAATGGACTTCTTTTTAATAGAAAGCTTATATCAACGTCGCGTTTGCACAACGTTAACGTCGCGTTTTTTGCCAATAGTATCATGTGGGCGACGTTAACGTTGCGTTCAGAGGACGTTAATGTTTGTCACGCGCAGACGTGACGTCAACGTTGCGTCTGCACGGCGTCGAGGCTGCGCAGACGTTCGAGTGACGCCGACGCTCGTAAAATGCCAGTGGGATAGCGGCCTAGCTTCGCTTTTTAAGTTAACGTTTTGAGTGACACAGTAGTTTTACACAAATTATTGTTGTTTTCTAGGTAAAAACACACATCCCCTTCGAGCCTCGTTGGACGGTGCAACACTGTTTATTTGGCTGCGAGAGTCTCAACTCTACCACAAGTAATAATGCAGGTAATATATAGGTATATTACGTACTAAGAGGGACAAAAAATTATTTCAGTAAACCAAAAAAAATCGACCTCTCCATACAAACTGTCTGATAATATTTATAATTTTGTATTTATTTATTTATTTATTTGATCTTCATGCAACAATTAAGGTACACAGGCGGACTTAATGCCGTAGGCATTCTCTACCAGTCAACCTAGAATATTTGTATGGTGGTTCCCTGAAACAAAATGTTGTGGGAGGATGTTCAGATTCGTCTACTGAGCAAGCCCTTAAAGTTTGTGGAGGGCTGTCCCTTTCACGCAGTATCATTATATTTTTTTATCACATTTTGGGTGTGTAAGTCTAATATTTGTATATTCTTCCTACTAGGTGGCGCTTCATTCATGGAGCAGGTGGTGGTAGAAACGGAGGAACAGCATCGGCAGACCATACAGCAGCAACCGCAGCAAGTGCACCAGGTGCGTTAGATATCTATGGCATTAGAGACAAGTGATTGAATATGGAATACTATCCAAGTTTGGATTACCGCCCTCTCACGCCGGGCTCTGGTACAGGCCATAGTCTGGAATGGCAGGCGGTCGCCTTCTTCTGCGAAGCAGTAATGCTAGCGAAAGAGGGAGTCGCACGCGAGAGGGCTTGGCCCTCACGCCCCCGCCGCCAGTATTCTACCCCCCCCCCCTTTCCTGCCGACGTAGGTGTAGTGTAGGCTTGCGGATTTTGGGCAATGCTGTTCACCGTCTACTGTCCAGACCGAGCCCAAGTCGCTGTCAGCGAGTAGTGTTCCATACAAACCTCAAAGAGGTGTCAGCAAACCCGTAGAGGCCTAGCAAGGCCAAAACCTACTCAGGTGGCTTCTGAAAGAGAAATTCGGGGTCCTGCAACACAAGGAAAAGAAGGAACATAGGGTGTGGATTTTCGATGTTAAAAATCTGACACCCATTCCTTTGATATCCTTTTATCCCTTGATAAAAGAAACCGACCAAACGTCTAAATGTGTAAGTTCCTTGTACATAATGATATGATATTGTGTGTTCCAGGTAGGCGGTGTCAGGCAACAGCAGTATGTATTAGCGACGCCCGGACAACCCGCCACGCCCGTCTCACAGGTAACACATTTATGTCGTCTTTTACAAAATGGCTTAGGGGTCGGCTTCCAGTTTAGCTGGATGCGGCTGAATATCTGTGTTTTATATGGAGCCTTTCAAAGATTTACCACCCTGTAACGGCTGTCAAAGATCTACGAATGATAACTGGCACCTATCTACAACTTTGGCTTGAGGTATTTTTTGAGAAAACTTACCGGCTTCGAGAAAAGTCTAAAAAACCTAAAATTTTGACGTTTGACTCCGAATAACTTTGGTAGCACACATGAGATCGATGGGGATTTTTATTTGTCGTGGTATACCCTAGTTCTCCACCAATATTTGGCTTTCCGGGAATTTTTGTTATTTGACCACTACTTTTATGTCTAAATTGACTGGACTAGTATGAAATTGGCTCGCGTTTGATTACTATCTCACCTGATGGTAAGCGATGATGTGGTCAACGATAGTGCACGCTTGCCTAGAAGATTCACTCTTCACTTAAAGACCTCTAGATTTAGATTGTAGCTATGTAAAACAAACCAAATGAACAACTGTAACAGGTATAAGCATTTGTTCGTTTCCAGGTGATATTCTGCGGCGGCGGCGTGGGCGGCGTGGGGGGCGTGGGCGGCGTGAGCGGCGCCGCGCCCGTCATCACGTCTGTACTACCCGCGGGGGGCGCCGTGCTCACGCCGCATCATACTCTGCATCACTGACGGGAACAAAACGAACCAGAGAAATACTAACGACATGCAGCTAACATATGTTCACTGCATTCATGAATCCCCGACCGGTCTCATGCGACCGCGCTGTTATTATCTTACTATTGTGTCTCGGCGAGCGGGTATTGATAGGTTCTTATACGTCGGTGGAGCGGGAAGGGTGTCAGACTTTCACTGACTAAAGCCCCATAGTGTTCTGTCAGCTACCCTTTAGGTGCGGGCTCACGGACGGTGAGCACTGGGTAGCTCACCATCCGACAGTCTGGTAATAACCTGGACCGAGCCTAGTCGTCAACGACACGTTCTATTCCACGCGCGCCTCAAGGAGATGTCAGCAAACTGTAGAGACCCGGCAGGGCCGAAACCTCTGGCTAACAATAAAATTCCAAAAAGTAAATCCATGTCCCCCAGATCGAAGGCAACGAAGGAACGGGGTAGGGGTTTAGTCAGTAACGCCTAAACACGCCCTCCCACTCCACCCAAGAACGGGAGAAGTCATTCTGATGATTCCCCTTCCAAAAATAAAGGTAGAACTACATTGGGCCCACATGGACCACGTACATCAATCTAGGCGCGTTTGTGTCTATACATTTCATATAGCAACTAGACTTGTAGAGCTACATTACATCCACGCCACCGTACGTAGGTCTACGTACAACTTAGGCGTGGCCCACGTGTGTGTTGGTCTAATGTAGTTCCTCGATTCATTCCTTGGAGAAATCCACAGTAGTTTACTGACATCTCTTTAAGGTAAGCGTCTGGAATATAATGCGCCTGCTACCCGGACTTGGTCCTTGCGAGTTAGTCACGGCTCCGTTGCCTGCAAATCCCCGTTAATTTGGCTACCCGGCACGTAACTTGGCAAGATTTTGACGTAGTAGAGGTAAATTCGCGCATGGTGCACAAAAAAGCGAATGAGCGAACGGGTCATCCGCGGGAACAAAAGTCGAGTAACGCACTAATCATAGACTATTATTATAATACTGCAGCAATCGCTACCTTATACATCGCGTCCCGCTTGACCATCAAATAGATCTAAAAAACGATTTCTGCGCAACTAACGACTCTTGCCAACTTACGTGCCGTGTACTGTAAAATTTCTTTGAGGCAAGCGTGTAACACAACGCTCTCAAAACTTCGGACTTGGTTATCACTGGACGGCGAGTTACTCGTAGCTCGTCGTCCGAAGACACGCGCCTGCTGTAGCCAGGAATCTTCCTGCAACTTCCAACTCCTCGAGCGTCTCTGGTGGGAATATGTGCTTTACTGGGACTCAGAGAAAGTGACCAATATGTGACATGCCAGTCTCCTCACGAGGATTTTTCACCGTTTTGATGCTGATGCTCATGCGTCATGAGCAGTGATAGGAATAGGTAGTGCCTATTTGCCTAAACTTCGAAGAACAAAGACAAGAAACGGAGACTTCCTTACGACTAAATGTTTTTCCGAGACATCTGTCCCGAAATTTCGAGACAACACTTAAATACATTTAAAAAAATTGTTATTTGGAATAAGTAATACCTATTACGATCAACAAGTCATTTACAAAACGTTCCACAAAAAAAAAATTCTGAAAATTTTATGGCTGTAACGACTGTGTATGTTATTTATTATGATAGTCGCAAACTTTTGGTAAATATTGACGAATTACTTATTCCACATAACAATTTTTTTTAATGTATTTTAAGTGTCATCTCGAAATTTCGGGAGTCTCGGAAAAAATTTAGTTCTAAGGAGGTCTCCGTTTCTTGTCTTTGTTCTTCGAAGTTTAGGCAAATAGGCACTACCTATTCCTATCACTGGTCATGAGCTGTGCTGATTACGTAAATGCTATAGCATTTACCCTACTAAGCCATAAAAACGGTTCAATAAAACTGAATTTTGCAAAAAGTTGAATAAATTTTGTCAAATTTGATTGATATATACTTTATATTGTACACCTTAAATTTGCGACGTATCCAATACAAAGTCCCCCGAGTTTTCGAAAAATAAAGAAGTATTTTTCTTGACTTAGTAGGCAAAAATGGCAGTATAGGTAAATCGCTCCTTTGACTTTGACAAAGCGTCGATTATTGTAAGTTAACACATCGGAAATGATAATTGTACTTGAATTTATAATTTGAAATAACCATACAACTAAAATATCAACTCTAGCCCTATAGCATACTGGGTTAAGCGAAAGAGGGCCCTGGATTAAGCGAAAAAGACCCCTGGGACCTTTTTTTATGAAGTGCGCTATTATCATAATGATTTCTTCCGCTCTTGGGCGGAGCGCGAGGGCGTGTCAGACTATTACTGACTAAACCCCACCCCGTTCCTTCTTTCCCTTCGTTTTGGGTTCACAAGCTTCCCTTTCGGAATCCAATCCATGGCCCCAGAGGCACCCCTGGGACTCTAGAATTGGGGCAAAGAAGGAATAAGAGTGGGTTTTAGTCAGTAAAAGTCTGACACGCTCTCCTGCTCCGCGCAAGAGTGGAAGAAGTCATTTTGATGATTTCCCACCTTAAAAAAAGCCCCTTGTATTAAACTTGATTTTTCAAGTGATTATTCGTATAAACAAAGTATAGATTGAAAGCAATGATTTTTGGTCTTTATCGTCTACTGCATAGAGTTGGTTCTTCCATATCTCGAATTATAAATTCAAATAATTTAGACTGTTGTAAAAAATCTCTAAAAACGACATTTAGTATGAAAAGTTTTTTTTTTTACTAAAAATCTAGCAAAAATAGGCTATTAGTAATAAGGTTGTAAATAAATTAGAAATAAATTTAAGAAAGGGTGCGCTGTTAGGTTTCTTTTTATTTAATGTTTAGTTAAAATACAGTCATGTCTAACTTACTTATTGGATTTTTTTATCAAGATAAAAAGTTCATCATCATCATCTCAGCCGAAAAACGTCCTTTGCTGGACATAGGCCTCCCCCAAGCGTCGCCACAACGACCGGTCCTGTGCGTCTCGCATCCATAAAAAAAAACTAAAATGTTTTTATTCCACACAGGCCTACATGGGCACTTATAAAACGTCAGAAGCTAGTGCACGGTTCCAATTGGTCGTTTCCTATGGAGAAGAACCGGCAAGAAACTCCATGGTTACTCTTTAAAAAAAAATTATTGAGTTAACTATATTGCCATATTACAATATTAAATTGGACATGAATACAGATTTATACTCCATTCGTAATAAGATTAAACGTTTTAACGGGTTATTGGAAACTCGTCACATATTCGTTTCGATTTCACGTTAAGCCGTTGGTCCCCGCTGTCATTTATAGATCTTTGGCAGTCGTTACGGATAGACAGAAGCCTGTATATCTGACTCCAGTCTTGCCATGAAGTACCGTGTTACCCCAGTTTATGGGTTGTGGAGGTCTGGTAGGCAGCCGCTCCTCGTAAATTACTAGTATTCAGCTAAATCCGGCTTGACTGGAAGCCGACTCCAATATAGTTGGGAAAAGGCTAGGTAGATGATGATTTCATCTCTATATGCCTACGGAATAAAAGTCAAAATCGGTTGAACCGATAGTAAATTGGTTTAAATGTTTAATGTTACTGCGAATGGAGTTTAGGTAAATGGTTGCTTTACTAGCAATTTCTTGCTCTGCAATACAATTTCGATGCAAAAATGTCGGCTGCAAACCCTTATAATATCAATATTAGCACATTATAATGTAACTTATTGCTAGAGGTGTATTTTATAAATATTGTATGAAATAAACCAATGAACGGTACATTTATTTTGTAGTTTTATTTGTTCACTAGCATTTCGTTCATCATCATCATCATCTCAGCCGAAAGACGTCCACTGCTAGACATAGGCCTCCCCCAAGCGTCGCCACAACGACCGGTTCTGTGTGTCTCGCATCCATCGGATTCCCCCAACCCTCACCAGGACATCGGTTCACCTTGTGGTAAACCGTGCCAACGCTGTGTCTTCCGGCACGTGGTCGCCACTCCAGAATCTTTCGATCGATCATCGATTGGAATATTTTCATACTAAACTATAACTAAGGGCTCTCGCACATAAAGACGATACGACGTCGCGTCGTACAACGATGCGGCGTCGACGTCGCGTCGTGGTAGATTTCCACGACGCGTCACGACACGACGTAAAGGTAAAGGAAGTAATTCATTCAATTTTGAATTATTGTAAACGGTTGAGTCACATTCCTTGCCATATGCTCAAATATCGACAAATATAAATCTGTATTCAAAATTTAGCCATCAATTTTTCTAGGATGCTCATCGTAGATTTCCACGACGCGACGTCGTATCGTGAAACGCCGCCGCCGCATCGTTGTACGACGCGATGATGTCGTATCGTGTTTATGTGTTTAAGGCCTTACACGCCTTTACCTGTGTCCGTGCCCCTTGTGTGGTCGTGGTCGGCGCAACACGTATTTTTTTCTACATTCTATCCAGTCACCCGTTACTCTATCACTAACTCTTTTCTTTCATATCACTCCTCACTGTCCTCACACAATCCATCCATCTGTTCGTTCCCTCTGCATTCATCCACAATATACACATAACGCATTTTGAAAGTACCTAGTTTTGTAAGAAACTTCTATAAACGTTTGCTAGCGGTTTCGCCCTCGTGAAAGTATATTTCTCCATTCTTTTCTTCATTTCAACACTCCAGTTTGATTCCCATAGGGCCCATTAGGGTCCGTACACACAGACCGGCCCGGTGAGGAGAGCAGATTTTTTATTACGTTAAAAACAGAGCTTTAAGTATTTGTGGTAAGGTTTATTTTTGCATCTGCACTGCGCGTTCAAGCATTCTTTATGACAAAAGCAAGGTGAAAGGTGAAGTTTTTCCGAACCACATTATTTTTTCGCCGAAATTTTCAGTTTTCAAACTTTTCTATATTAATTTGTGCCATGAGATCCTGCCTTATGCCAAATTTCAGGATTCTAGGTCAACGGAAACTACCCTATGAATTTTTGATTCCCTTGAGAGTGTCAAAATTACGTTTTTTTGCGACATAAACGGCCGTTTTATTCTTCGTTAAATTACAAATTTAATTTTGGCGCAGTTTCAAGGGACCGCAGACTTCTGAGAATATGGTTATTAATTTCAAGTCAATACCTCCACGCATTCCCGAGAGATAAAGGGTCTTGACAGACAGGCAGATGGACAAAAAAGTGATCATCATCTCAGCCGAAAGACGTCCACTGCTGGACATAGGCCTCCCCAAAGTGATCCTAAAAGAAAAATTATATTATTTTTTAATTTATTATTCTATCCTATACTTAAGGGTTCCGTTTTTTTCTTTTGAGGCACGGAACCCTAAAAATCAAATCTTTCCTCTTTATAATATTAGTTTAGATAACTTATCACTAATTCATTGACACGTGTAGGTATGTACTTTCTTTCATTTTATCGAGTTTATTTTATCTATGTGCGGAGATTTGAATTAGTAATTTGATTCACTCTTTACATCATTTGTTTATTAATCTTTTTTTTTATTCACTAAGCCTTTTTTTTATTACCGAATAAGCTCACGTTTGACCACTAGGTACTTATATCTCACATAGATGGTAAGCGATGATGTGGCCGACGAAAGAGCACGGTTACCTTTGCTTGAAGTAGGTAATCCATTCTGTCTTGGCTTATAGACTCACAAAATTAAATTAATTTAAACTACAAGGAGGAAAGATTTGAGTTTTTGTTTTTCTTATCTCACGATTTAATTAACTCAAAAACAATAGCGATTTTTTTTTTTAGGGAAAGCTCGAGGTCGGCCGTGTCGAACGTGGTGTGACGATCTGATCATATACGTGGGACAAACTAGATCGCCCAAGACCGAAATGGGAGGCCTTTGCCCAGCTGTGGGATACAATTAAGGCTTATTAAAATGGAAAGCTTATGGTTTTAGGAGTAACCTTGGCTATCATTTTCCCACGAACACAGTAAGTATTAATAACTTGAATGATATTTATTTATTTATTAAAACTTTATGCACGACTGAATATTGAACTAAGAGCGTTTCCGCATTATCCGATCCGATATCGGTATCGGACGCCGATACGATATCAGACCGTTTTCACATTTTCCGATCCGATATCGGTATCGGACGCCGATACGATATCGGGGTAAGGTAAATGTATGAGATATGTACCTGTCTTTCATATTGTCCGACCCGATATCGGATATCGGAGCACAGCATTTCATACATTTTACTTACCCCGATATCGTATCGGAGTCCGATACCGATATCGGATCGGATAATGCGGAAACGCTCTCAGGGTATGTAAAATGTATGAAATATGTACCTGTCTTTCATATTGTCCGGTCCGATATCGGACATCGGAGCACGGAATTTCATACATTTTACTTACCCCGATATCGTATCGGCGTCCGACACCGATATCGGATCGGATAATGTGAAAACGGTCTAAGGCGGACTTAATTGCGTAGAACTAATAAATAAATAAATCTATAAATTCGTGTGATTACCAACTGTAATTTCTTATGACGTTTACGAGTATTTAAGAGAAGAAATGTGACATTCACTAAACCGTCCTGGGCAGGACTACGGCGCATTTCCTCTCCTAGAGAGGAGGCCTTAGTCTTGCTAAGCTATGTTTTTAAACGTTTTTATTTAGCTCACCTCGTTTGTTAAACGGTTTTATTTAGCTCAACCCGTTTGTTTTATTTTTTATTCTTTCTTGGGTCAAATTTAGTAATTCAAATTTCACCCTCTTCCTGTCAACCAATTAATCTGAAATTTTGTATATGGTAAGTTGTCCCACATTGAACCAGGTAAATTTCAAAGTCTCATAGTGGGCTGGATGTTCAATCAATGCCTTTCATTTTTTGTGTATAGTTAGCATATTTATTTAGCTTCAATTTTGTAAAACATTAATTTCTCATATTCCTTTTAGTTTCGGTGTAAAACAGGTTTTTATGAAAAATGATTTTTGGTTCAATGTGTACCACCGGTGGTACACATTTAACCAGGGTATCGTCCACATTGAGAAACCTTATTAACGATGTCTTCTAGTTGAATTTATAAGGCAAATACTTTGTAATAATAATAATAATAAACAGTAATAATAAAAATCAGCCTTATATTTATAAAAATCACTTTAAATCATATGCAATTAAACCGAGAGTCTTAGTTTTATACATCACAAAACCTTTTCAATCAAATTCTTATCATATTTTAATAATAAAAACAAAAGTAACAGTTTTTAATTATAAAAACAAAAGTACCTTCCATAATATAACAAATTAAAATTAAATTAAAATAATTGTAAAAAATACTCCTTTAACGACTGGGGCGTACACAGTAAACCGTGGTTAAATGTGTACCACCCTCAGGTGGTTAAATGTGAGACACACCACGTTTTATCACTAAATTCAATATTTTACCGGCAAATCAATCTCTTAAAATCACGAATTATAGCGCTTTTAATTGCTAAATAACCGTAGAAAACAGTGTATATATAAATAAATTGATATTATTTAAACGAAAAAAGCTAAAAAAGAATGAAATTGGCAAAAAATTTTTACTTTTTGAGTCAGTTTTCTTTTGAATGCTCCTCACACAACCACTTTGCACGCGATCGCCACGCAAACTAGTGGGCAGGAAAGGAACGTAAATACCTCTCTTTCACTCATATTAGTGCGGTTTGGCAATGTCGCATTTTCGAGATTCGGCGGTGGTTAAATGTAGCTGCCTGGTTCAATGTGAGACACCCGACCCTACACTTTGGATTTTGGTGACAATACAATTCGATGGTTCCTAAGTAAAGTATCGAATCAATAAAATAGCAATTTTTATTATGACTGGTTTGAGCTCTTTTTAAAGGATGTTTTTTAACACCACTTCAAATATCGGGAAACTTAAGAGTTTTCCTAATTTTTGAAGTTGTATTAAAAAAACATCCTTTTAAAATGAGCTCAAAACAGTCATAATAAAAAATTGCTATTTTTTGATTCGATACTTTACTTAGGGACCATCGAATTATAAAACAGGAAAGAAATGAATTAAACAGAATGCGAAATAAAAATAGGTAAAAAAACTTTTTAAGTTAAACGGTTTTATGTTAAACATACATTGCAATGTTTAAGATAAATGTACTAAAAACCAAAAAATAATAAAATAGATACAGTCGTGGGAATTATAAACATATGCATAGACTAGACTAAAATAAAACCGTGGGGCACGTCAATTGTCTACAAATTATCATAACATAAAACCGTTTAACTTAAAAAGTTTTTTTACCTATTTTTATTTAATTGGGAAATCATAATAACTTACGGGGAGAGCGAGTGGGTGTGTCAAATTTTTACTGACTAAAACCAACTCCTTTTCCTTCTTTGCCTCCGTTCCATACCTCCGGGGTGCTTTTTCGTTCAACCCAGGGCCCCAGTATGAATGTTGGGTTTTGCTGACATCTCTTTGAGGCCTTAGACGACTTGGGCTTGGTCCGGACGGATACTGGACGGCCGGACGGCAAGCTACCCATTGCTTGCCGTCCGTAAAATGTCCAATTAAGAGTATTATATATAATCTGTCTTCCTATTTCTCTCTGAGAATACAATATCACCATGCTCTCACGTTCTATGCACAAGGAAACCCAGCAATACTTAATCAGACCAATCAATCATTTCATTGATTAAAGAAGCTATGAATCTTATTCATCTGTTTATCATAACCAAGCTCTCATTATCTATAGGTATAATATGATAACAATTTCCTTATGCACGTTGCATACGTAGGTACCAGTGGCGTAGATAGTTACTAAGGGGCCAGATAGGTAAAATAAAAAAAATCTTTGCTCTCCTTTATCGAAACAAAAAATATCAAATCTTTTCCTCTTTCTAGTTTAGATTTGTTTTATTTTACTTAAGGGTACTCAAGTCAAGAGTCAATAGGTTACTTCTGGGCAAGTGTGCTCCATCGTTGGCCACATCATCTCTTACCATCAGGTGAGATAGTGTAGTAGTAATTGTATGCTTTCAACCGTGGCCCCTGAAGCCTGGGGCCCCGATAATTGATTCGGCTGATACAGTAAAAAAGAAAAATAAAACTGAACAAAAACATAACACAAACACCAACAAATAATATGGAACTGGCGGCGTGTCCAGTGCATGTCTAATTTTATAATTGACCTATTAATTATCATTGGCGACTATTTCCTCTTAAGTTTTTGAACGAATTAATAGTACCTATAATGTAAAAAAAAACAATAAATACCGCACAATTTGGTTTCCAGAATGTCTTGTCTGCTGACTTAGCATTCTTTGCCTTGAAGAATACCTACAGTAGGTATACCTAGATAGAGTGCGTCTAATGAAAGCGCGATGGAGTTCTTTTTTTATTTAATTGGCAACATTATTCAGCCGCAATTTTAGTAAATAAAAAAATTATGAAGTGTCAAGACATGATTCTTCTACTAGTTAGATTACTAACTACAAACTACAAACCTACAGCATCATTTTTTTTTTGGATTTCGCCTTTCTCCGGTCGCGCTTTCATTAGACGGTCTATACATATAAATGCGTACAAAGAAATACTAGTGTGTACAGCGGTAGGTAGCTACGCCTCTGATACTCGTAGGTATATTTATAACGTTACCTTACCCCGAATTTCATGCTTATCTTTAGTTAGCCTTTACTCCAGGGCCGCGGTAAGGTCTTCGGTCCACGGACGCGTAGCTTCATAGACGCTTCAAAATACGTCAGACAGATTGATCAGTACAGCGTACTGAACCCTGTCCATGAGGCATAAGTACAACACACAGTATGGCCATAGATTACGCCCGTTTTCAATAAACTCTCTAACTACAGTTGCAGCTACTAAAGATAAGCAAATCTATCCTTTTGCCCTTATTTGCTTTCCTATAACCAACTGACGGATAGCATAGATTGATAGAAGTAATAATAATTAGTACCTACAGTATGGTTCTGTTTGTCGCCATTATATTGAAAATCGAGAAAAGCTGAGTCTAATATTAAGCTACTTTAAGAGGCTAGCTATATAAAATTTCCAAATGGCAAATGAATAATCTTTTAATTACTCAGATACCCGCGAAACGAGACACAATAGTAAAACAATAACAGCGCGGTCTCATAGGACCGGTCGGGGATTCAAACGTTAATTCACAAACAAAAACATCGTGAGGAAACCTGCATGTCCTAGAACCATAAATTCGAAGACATGTGACATCACCAATCCACACTGGGTCCGCGTGGTGGATAAGGGACTACACACACTTATTCAGCTCTATTCAGCTTATGTCCATAGAAAACAACGATTTTTTATGGAGACGCGTACGATTCCATTCAGCTTTCCGCGTTTATTTTCATGCGAGTGCTTTAGATAGAGATCAGCGCTGATCTGCCGCATTCAGCGCTGTTCCGCCGCGTTCGACGCTGAATGGGGCGGAACAGCGCTGCACACGTATGGTTTTCAACTCTTTGTCGACAAGTTGCAACTTGCATAGCTCCTGGATAGATTTGATTTATTATTACGTAAGGTAAGGTGGGGTAAGACTATCAGCGGGGCAAGACTATCACTTTCAAATATCTCGAAAAGTACCGTCTTCTTTTTGAATTTACCATGTCGATAAAACAGTTAGCATGAAAAAGTTCTCGACTTAAAACACAGATGGCACTTCTGATCGTTAGTGTCCATAACATAACAAAAACGAAAATGTCAGTTGTGAAATAAATTGTTGCACGTGACAGAGCAGTAAGGATTCCTTAAAAGAACAATGTTCAAAATGTTCGGACACCGTCCCCACCCTTGTAGCACTTTATAACCTATATCAATCGAACGACCTTGACCGTCTCATCATTTTATTGTATGACGGCGAAGCTGAAATATGCATCCGAAAAAAGTTATATCGATATGAGGTAGCCGAAATCAGTCACAATTATGTTCCCATCTACTACAATTATCCCTTGTAGCACTATAAAACCTATATCAATCGAACGGCCTTGACCGTCTCATCATTTTATTGTACGACGGCGAAGCTGAAATATGCGTCCGAAAAAAGTTATATCGACCCGAAGTAGCCGAAATCAATCACAATTATGTTCCCATCTACTACAATTATAATTGTAAGTTGGCAAGTTTTTCATTTTAAATATGTTCACAGTCCAAAGAAGCTATAGGTGAGCAAGATAGCATATTAATAGTAAGGGCAATTATAGCAGAACTTCTTTTAGTTTGTATAGAGTATACAAGTTCCTTGGAGTAGCATCACGAAAAAAGTACTGTACGACACTTAATAAATCGGAGCGCTTCCCAATACCTTCAGAGAGCCTTTTCAAAATAGTGCATACGCCACCGACTTCTTAGAACGAATTAGTCACAGCATCCATACCAGTAATGACTGAGGAACAGAACGCACCGTTGACGACTTGTCTCGGTCCGGATTATTACCAAACTGTAAGTTACCCAGTGCTCGCTTTCCGTAAGCCTGCGCTTACGGTCTTTGGAAATCGGCATCGGGATCCCGGCGGTGGCGGGGGCGTGAGGGTCGTTCCCTCTCGCGCTCGTGGTCGGCCGCCTCCTTCGCTAGCATTACTGCTTTGCAGAAGAAGGCGACCACCCGTCACCCCTCCTCACTCCGGTCTATGGCCTGTACCAGGGCCAGGCGCGATATGCCGCCGTCGCCGATAGCCTCTAGATAGGCGCCGCTTCAGGGCAGCCTCAGTCCTTTCCAGTTCGGGAGCCAGACGTTGGAAGTGCTCGGTCAACCCGGTGGTGACGCGGTCCGAGGGCCATGAAAGCATATGGCCTCGGACTTGTGCAATGCCACCTCGAGTCACAATTGCTGGATCCTGCCTATGACTGTCGCAACCCCGCGTGTCGCTGCCCTGAACATTAGGGGAATGCAGGAAGTAGATATCGCGAGATAAGTGAAAATAATTAAAAGGTGAAGTGAGATGACATGTGTCGTACAGTACTTTTTTCGTGATGCTACTCCAAGAAACTTGTAATACTCTATATGAACTTTAAGAACTTCTGCTATAGTTACAATATTGCGCGATGCTCTGCGCATGCGGCCCTTATGATTACTATGCTATCTTACTCACCTATAGTTTCTTTGGACTATGAACATATTTAAAATGAAAAACTTGCCAACTTACAATTATAATTGTAGTAGATGGGAACATAATTGTGACTGATTTCGGCAACTTCATGTCGATATAACTTTTTTCGGACACATATTTCAGCTTCGCCGTCGTACAATAAAATGATGAGACGGTCAAGGCCGTTCGATTGATATAGGTTTTATAGTGCTACAAAGGATAAATTGTAGTAGATGGGAACATAATTGTGACTGATTTCGGCAACTTCATGTCGATATAACTTTTTTCGGATGCATATTTCAGCTTCGCCGTCATACAATAAAATGATGAGACGGTCAAGGCCGTTCGATTGATATAGGTTATAAAGTGCTACAAGGGTGGGGACGTTTTGAACATTGTTCTTTTGGTGAAAAAAAACGTTAAATGGAGGAATCTTGAACGTAAATAGCATCCTAATAATATTGCCTTTTAAGTTATCGTATCATTTTAACATTATACATACGATTTCTTATAATATTTTACAAAACTAAAACATAACTTACAAATGTCAAAGTGGGGGAAGACTATCAGTTCGCCCGGGGTAAGACAAACATTATGTTAGTCTTTCCCCTAGTCAGTTGTAATCAACATTTTCGTTTAAGATATTTTTCTTTAGTTACATGGTCGATTAAATGAAAATCGAATCGAAAAGACAGTTCACCCATTTTCAAATATTTGGTGAATCGTCCAGTCGAAGTGGTGTTTGGCGATAAAAGGTTGTTTTGCCATAAATTCTAAGTTACTGCAGCTTTCGTGGAGGTCCTTAATTTTCACGACAACTGAGGAAAAATTTTCTTCTCAGGTTTTGCGAAAATTTTCATGGTAGTAAAAGTTTCGCCACCGAAATTGAAAAATTTATAATTATAATTATTCACCCGGACTGTAATCTTGATTTAAACCAAATTAAAGTAGACAGTAGGTACACTAAATGTTCCTATTAGAGAGTAGCATTTAAAAAAATATATATTGTGAGTGTTTTGTAAAGATTTTTATTTAATCGGTAGTCAAATAAATTTAATAGCAAGTTATTCCTGTTTGTCTTTTTAATTTATGAGTAACGCTTAATTCACATTATGCTATTGATATCACTTAAAAGGTTCTGCTCCTCTGATTTTGATTGTATGTTTGTCTTACCCCAAATCATGTAATATACGAATTGCCGCAAAAATAAACGTTGTTCCGTTATTATACAATTCAAATTAAATACGAGTACTTTTATCATTTGCGTTTTTTCTTTACAAACTCCAATAAGTGCACGTTTTCAGTTAAAATACATTACTGTTATTCTTACCCCATGTGGTGGGGCAAGACTAGCAGTTTTAAGGGCCTTACAATTTATTCAAAATTTACGTTCTGGATGCATTAACGGAAATATATCCATTATTTTATTAACCTATCACGTACCCACAAAACGAGACACAATAGTAAAACAATAACAGCGCGGTCTCATAGGACCGGTCGGGGATTCATGAACTAAAGCGTATAGTATTTAGGTATCAGTGATTTTATTGTCTCAGAGGTAAGTCAAATAACTTAGCCGTGAAAATCAATCATTGCTGTCTGGCAGAAAAGTATGTTAGTCTTACCCCACCTCACCTTAATCATTATGCACGCAAGGATCGAGAGTTCGGATCGGACGTGTTTTAAAGTGATTCTAATTACCTCCTTTATTTTTTCGAAATAAAATAATGGACGAAGAGAAATTATATTTCTAGTGCAAAAATATTCTTGCTTGTACGATATTAGTTCGTCACATTATAGCTATCAACAGAGAAAAAATAACATCTCAATACTAATTGAGTAGCTGACCGTCTTCGCAGTATATTCAGCGCCGTACGTAGTAGATAGAAGCATTTTAGCGGAGATAACACTCTTACGCCGCTGTACGCGGCTGATAGAAGTAGAACTGAATAAGTGTGACCAAAACCGTTCAGCGAAACGCGAATAGAGCTGAATAAGTGTGTGTAGTCCCTAATGGCCCATCTCCCTAGAGAGGAGGCCTAATTCCCAATACTGGGAACATTAATGCCGCTAATGCAAATCTTTTAATTAAAGGGAAGCTCGCCGTCTGGCCGCCTGATAGCGACCAGGAGTGCTATTCTCTAAGAAAGAAAGCCTTAATTAATAGCAGCAACGAAGTCCAAATCGGTATTCGCAAAACTGTGAAAATCTATTCTCAAAGAAAACAGCCTTGCGGCAGCGCTTTGTGCAAGGTTGTTTTCTTAGAGAATAGCACTACAGCCCTAGTCGATGGCGCGTAAATGGTGCACGTACAACTCAAAAAACGAACGTTTGAAAGAGTGGTCATAGCCCTAGAACGCGAAGTTAAAAAACACCTGTGGGATTTAGTCAGTAAAAGTATGAAAGTCCCTCTCACTCGCGAGAGAAGTCACGATTTCCCGACTCAAAAAAAAAAGAAACGAGTCTGACATTGAGAAACTCTTATTATTACGTTCTTAGCCTTAGATTTGTTTTTCTTCACTTACTCAGCTCTTCTTTCTGCCAGAACTTTATCATCCCCGACGTTCAGAAGGTAGCCAGGTTTTTTTTTTGTTGATAGGTTCGTGTTTGACCACTACCTCACATGATGGTAACGATGATGTGGTCGACGGAGGAACACGCTTGCCTAGAAGTAACCAATTTACTCTTTTTTTAAAGTGGTAAATCATCACACGACTTTTCCCGCTCTTGATTGGAGCGGGAGGGTATGTCAAACTTTTCATTCAAATCACTCGTAACTTAAAGACCCTTACGCTTAACGACCCCTAGGTTTTAAGAGTAGCTATCAGGAAACATAAACACTAGCAAGGAACTCCACTCCTTAGATGTTTTGGTAGCAAATTCGTTGTGATGTGACACAATGAATGATCCCAAAACGTTTCGTGCGTATGGATGGGGTGTCCATTATAGTGTTGTAAGAAACTCAAATCTTAGAGTCTCATTTAACCTATTGCATACCGCAAAACGAGACACAATAGTAAAACAATAACAGCGCGGTCTCATAGGGCCGGTCGGGGATTCATGAATGAATAAGACTTGAGCTATTTTTGAAGACCCAAGTCTTATAAATTGAACCTTAAGAGCTCAAGTCCTTTAGGATTTGAAGTCTTTTGTTAAAAGACTTGAGTCCAGTTAAGAACTCAAAGACTCAGTCTTTTTAAAAAGACTCATGACTGAGTCCTCTAAATGTATAGCTATTGTATATAGTTTTTAGTATTTTTTTTAGCATTAGCGGCCTTATAATGTTCCCACAGCTGGGACTCAGGCCTCCTCTTTAGGAGAGGGGATGGGCCGTAATCCACCGCGCAGGCCCAGTGCGGATTGGTGGATGTCACATGTCTTCGAGTTTTTGGTTCCAGGACATGCCGGTTTCCTCAAGAGTTGTTTCTTTCAATTCCCTTTTGCGTTCTAAGGTCACGGTGACTGTTTCAGTTCTCGCGTTTTCTTACTAATTTCACTCTCACTTTTAAGGACAGAGGAGACACGTCTCATTTTAAATTTTTGTCACCATGAGAAAGTGGAATTAGCAGATAGTCTCGAACATGAAGATGATTACTAACTTACTTTGCCCCAGACAAATTATATAACATTCAAAGATTATGTTATTTGCACAAATGAGATACCAGTTATATTACGAGTATCACAACTGCTACTTCTACTCAGGGTGAAGACACTAAGGAGGTATTAAATAATGAAGCCAAAATACAAATAATATAAAGTCATTTAATATCAAATTGTCAACATATAACAACGGACTTAAGCCCGCTTTTATTATTATAAATTACACGTTTACATAAACGATCACATTGTACATTTATTACTAAGAGAGCAATATAATAATTTTATACACTAAGACATTGTCATCCACTTTTCAAAATTTTACGCTAACTAGTAATTATCTAACTATATGTATATCTGTGTTTTTTATAATTAGCTACTTACACCTAAATAAATTATGTGGTACACTGTTACCTTTAATAAATTAATGTCTCCAAAAAATACACATTTTTATAAGTAATCAACTGTAACAAATACGAATGTTATTTTTAGATGGATAATATCAATGCAAAAGTTTAGTATAATTGTTATTATTTTCGGTTACGAATTTTTTTTGAACACCATTTGGGTGAATCTTTTACAAGAGCTGAAAATATCATTCTCTTTAAACTCATAAGCTATACTTAATTTCTAAAAAAGTCACAGCTTAGTGCAATTTCTCCTATAATCTATCATTATTTACTATTTACAAAACATAGGTTTTTTCACTATAAACTAGTGCTTGACTGCGATCCCACCTAACGGTAAGCAGTGATGCAATCGTTGATGGCGAAGCGCACTAGTTTATTAAGAGCCTATTCATGCCATCAGTTCCTTTGCACTTTCGATGCAGGTGTGCCAAGAGCCTCTGCTTCCTCGAGGGTATCAGGCATCTTCGTGCCGAGGGTCTCAGGCTGCGTGAGCACCAGAACACCGGAGAGAACGCCCATGAAGGCGAACATCATTGAAGGTATACCAGCCCAGTACTCCATCTGTTGAGAGACATGGTTAACATTAGTCAGTGCTATAGTCCGTCTAATGAAAGCACGACCTGAGAAAAAGAGGTTAAATTCAAAAATGTTGTATGTGGTATTACTATCTAGTAGGAGAATCATGTCTTGACTCTTCACAATTTTTTTTTATTTCCTACTATTGCGGCTGAATAATGTTGCCAATTAAATTTAAGTTCAATAGTAGGTTTGTGCTTAGTTAGTGAGAGTTTTTGGCATTGAAAGTGTTAAAGAATATATTACACAAATATTACTACTTTAACCAGTTTATGCTCGAATTTGTCGGCCTTGTGTTCCCACTGTTGGGTGTCAGGACTCCACTCTCGAGGACAAGGAATGGGACATAATCCACCACGCGGGTACAGTGCGGATTGGTGGATGGCACATTTCTTCGAATTTTCGGTTCTAGGACATGCCGGTTTCCTCACGATGTTTTCTGTCATCGTTTTGAGAGCAGCGATGGTGAAATAAATTATATAAAATAAAGACTATAAGATTCTTATTTATTGTGATCTATCAAAACCATTTAACACCGTCGACTATATGAAACTCTTGGAAATATGCGGTATAAAGTGGAGAATATTTAGAAAGATTATTTAGTTTGAATTTGTGATAACTAATCTTTTTTTAAATACTGTAATAAATTGACATAACATAGTCAGAGCGTTTAGTAAAAGTAGGCGTTCCACAAGGCACGGCACTAGGTCCACTTCTATTTTTAATAGCTAACAATAAAAACGAGCTGAAGAAAAAAGATAACATTAACTATTAACCAAATACACTTACCAGTACTGGAGTCATTGGAGCAATGATGGAGCCGATCCGACCAACCATGGAAGAGAAGGCGAGTAAACGATGACGGTACTGTGTTGGGTACAGCTCCGAAGTGTACAAGTACAGCGATGTAAACACCATGGAAATACCGAACTTGCCGAACAGGTATATGATAAGACGCAGCGTTGAAAGATCTGAAACAAATTAAAACAAAGCTAGAGTGAATAAGCTCTTAATAAACTAGTGCGCCTCACCATCAACGATTGCATCACTGCTTACCATCAGGTGGTAGCACATTCAAGCAAAGAAGTAACATCAATAAAAAAAACTATCTACATTTTAAAAATCAATTCTATATTTTTTCATTTCACATAGACCTACATCATCATCTGCCAAGCCTTTTACCAACTATATTGGGGTCGGCTTCCAGTCAAGCCGGATTTAGCTGAATACCAGTATTTTACGAGGAGCGGCTGCCTACCAGACCTCCGCAACCCATTAATAGACCTACATGGGCACTTATAAAACGTCAGAAGCTAGTACACGGTTCCAATTGCGTACAGCGCTGCCGCAAGGCTGTTTCCTTAGAGAATAGCTTCTCATAGTTTATTTATACCGATTTGGATTTCGCCACTGCTGTTTAAGGCCTCTTGTATACAGCACGTTTTTCTAACCGTACGTACGTAATAAAACATACCGGGTACAAGAGGCCATAGATTGCAATACAACGGTAATAAAACACGGCGGCGTCACCGTTCCGCAGCGTCGCCGTTTGTGTCAACAAGCTCTCTCAGTGATCCATACAACACCGCGCGCCAAGCCTACGGACGGCGAGTTCACCGTACCTACTTACGTCGGAAAACGTGCCTTGTACTTGACAAGAGATCTAAGGCTGTTCTCTTAATTTAATAGCTAATATTAATATTAATAATTAATTATTATTCTCTCAATTAGAGAATAGCTTCTTACAGTTTAGCAAATACTGTTTTTTTTTTCTATCACATAAACCAGTGCTTGACTGCAATCCCACCTGATGGTAAGCAGCAATGCAGTCGTTGATGGTGAGGCGTACTAGTTTATTAAGAGCCTATTTACTCTAGTCTGATTTGGTTTTCGTCGCTGCTGTATAGGGCTGTTAAGGCTTTTTTCTTAGAGAACAGCACTCCAGATGGAATCGCAGTCAAGCACTAGTTTATATCAATCAAAACAAAAGCATATCAACATTTTTTGGGAAAAACACAAAGGATTTAAATAGATAGGGCCCCCTGTGGCGTTTGTCCGTGACATATCTATCAATTAACGTTATCGTAAATATGAAAACAAATCATTTGTTGATAGGTATATTATGACGTTATTGTTGTTCAGGTGTGATATCGTTATTATTATACATGTATTTATTTTATCGCTTAGGGGTGACGGATTGTTTGAAAGAGCTTCCATAGCAACCGAAACGTCATTGCAACATTGGGTTGTGGAGGTCTGGTAGGCAGCCGCTCCTCGTAAAATACTGGTATTCAGCTAAATCCGGATTGACTGGAAGCCGACCACAATATAGTTGGGAAAAGGCTAGGTAGATGATGATGAGATGATGGTTATAGGTACCCGTGACCAAAACCAGTCAATTGCCGTATAGAAATAGGCTTGGAGATAAGGGGTTAAATTATAACACCTTTTCCAAATTTCTCCCCCTAAGGGAATGAAAAGGGTGTGCAAAATTTGTATTGAGGAAGCTACTTTCACGTGAGACTAGACGCTGGCAAAAGCTAGTATTTTAATAAGGTGATAATTTAAAACACATAATTTAAAAAAGAAGGTAACCATGGAGTTTCTTGTGGATTCTACATAGAAAACCACCAATTGGAACCGTGCACTAGCTTCTGACGTTTTATAAGTGTCCATGTAGGTCTATGTGGCAAAAAAACATTTAGAATTGATTTTTAAAATTTAGTTTTTAATAGTACTTGATTGAGATCCCACCTGATGGTAAGCAGTGATACAAATAAAGATGGCGCACTAGTTTATTGAGAGCCTATTCACTCTAGCCTTGAAGACACCTAAATTATAATCGGACGGGAAGACCGCAACAGGAAAACTGTTTCAGTCCTTCTCATTCACAAAAAAATAAGTATTTTATCTCCACTCAGGTGTTTATCAGTATAAGTAGCTTTCTTTGTTTGATTCGCAAATTATCTTTGCTTAAAGTACCTATTTTAAAAACGTGTTTTATTTGCATACAAATCATTTTAATTTAAACATTGGTGATTCAAAGTTAATCGTCAAAGATAAAATCATAGATTACTAAAATCCTTTTTAATCTGTTATTTATTTTATTATTTTTAATCTGTGTTGATATATATTGGATATTAATCAATCAATACAGATTACGATTAAAACGGAAAAAATGAATGATTATTATATTTATCTATTTCTTGTGATTTTTTTGTGTTATATAGTTGTTGTTTTGTAAACATTATCACTAAGGAAATAGACATTTAAATAGTTTTCAATGTCATATTGTTATGTAAATTTTATATTTATTTTCCGCTCTAGTAGATAACCTAGATAGATATAGAATCGTAATCCATAGTTCAAAAACCAGTTGTAGTGTCCTTCACATAGAAAAATATTATTAAATCAAAGACTATGTTGAAGACAAGATTGTGTGTTGGCTTCCCTGTGAGTTGATTAAATGCATCGTATTTTAACTCTTTGTTTTTATTCTTTGTTTTGAAAATCTTTGTTTTTATTTTATTTTCTATATTTTTGCATTCATTTACATATAATAATTTCATTCTTTTATAGTTCAATTTTCATTAAAATATATAGCTTCTTTTTTATAGTAGAACACTATCAAGTAGACTCCGTAGATTCATTATATTTTTATCTGATTTTCATCTTTGTTATGTGCTAATTTGGAACAATATTTATTGGTCTACTGTTCTTTCATATCTTTTAATAGTGCACTATAGAAATATTGTATTTTTTTTTAACAAGTAACCGATGTGTTTCTTGCCCGTTTTTCTCCATAGGAAACGACTGATAGAGTCCGTCTAATGAAAGCGCGACCTGAGAAAAAGAGGTTAAATCCAAAAAAAATGTATGTGTTATTACTAACTAGTGGGAGAATCATGTCTTGACACTTCACAATTTTTTTATTTCCTACAATTGCGGCTGAATAATGTAGCCAATTAAATTAAAAAAAAAAACTCCAGGTCGCGCTTTCATTAGGCGCACTCTAGGAACCGTGCACTAGCTTCTGACGTTTTATAAGTGCCTATGTAGGCCTGTGTGGAAACAAAATTTATATTTAAAATTCGATAAACGTGATCACGCCTCTTTTCGATGACGTATTATTAAGATAAAGAAATCCCTGCTATCCACTAATATTGTTATTATACTGAGCTGATAAATACTTGATAATCCTTTATGCATGATCAATTCCATCAAAACAAGAAGGTCACGTGTAACAAAATCTTTATTCACAACAAGCGAACCATTCCAACTTGACACGGGAGTTAAAATTTTTCGAAATTCTTGGCTGCTCTCTACTATAATATGCACCTTCTTAATGAATCACTCTGTCTCTTGTTGGAAGCCGCAAGAAAATACATTTATTAGTTTTGGTGTGAATCGTGAACAGACTTAGTTTTTTATACTATCGGGTTAGCGTTTCCTTGCGCTGCTGCGTATGCTGTTACGCAAGGAAACTCTAACCACCGCCCTTTAAATGGGTTGAAGCCTTTTGATGAGGTCCATTGTGAGCGACCACGTTTCGGAGTCATTACTGGCAACATATACACTGATTTTCGTCTTGAGATATTCACCGTTTTGAGAACAGTGGTGATGAAAAAATTTACACAAAGTAATACGCCCGCCTGGGCTCAAACCCACGACTTACTGTTACTACTCTTAAGTCAGGGCCGTTAGCCGTTACCATTTTGCATAAAATATAGATATAGTAAATTAAACAACACTTACCATTCGGGATAAAAGCAAAGGCAATATTACAGGCAGCACTAAACAGGTATCCTCCAGAAAGAGTAGGTTTCCTGCCAATCCTATCCAAAACGAGGACCGCAGTGTAGAAGCCAGGAATCTCGATAGCACAGGTCAGGATGTAGTTCAGATGCATGGTGTCGGACAGGCTGGTAGCGTTGATAGAGAGGCCATAGTAGACGAAGGTGGTGGTGATCCACCAAATAGGAGTGGTGCAGATACGACGGAGAAGGACCCTGGATCGGAAGATGGCAGTGAAGAGGTTTGGCACGTCGGCATCGTCTACCACCTAGAAAGAAGAATGGTGTTAGTAAAGTGTGGTGATGAAATTTAGTATGGGATGGGTAATGACAATGATGAAAGTTTGAAGTGAAGTGAAGGAAAGAAAAATAAATTTAAAAATGGATATTTAGTGGCCAGATTTTAAAATTGATCACTTCATGATATAGCCAACTAAAACTGGCTAGGAGGCTTAGCCGGGTTGAAAATTTTCAATCGTTAACGCAATTAGAACTGTGATCGTTCGTTGCTACATCTTATAGTTTTAAAGTGTAAAGAACTAGCGACCCGCCCCGGCTGGTTAACACCGAGACGCGACGCGACGATGCAGGAAGAGGCCAGTGACTCCGCGCTGCGCCGCGCGCCGCCGCGAGACGCATCGCAACGTTGCGAGGCGCATAGTAAAATCGTTGGCAACACGACGTCGCCAATGTAAAAACGTTCCGCTGCGCGGCGTCACGAGGTGCAGCGCTGCATGAAGCAACGTATTCTAAATTCTCACAATGAAATGTGTATGTTTTCGTGTAGTAAATAAAGTTCTATCTTGAGTCACTCTATTAAAATGAGCATGCAACGTCGCATCGACTGGCCTGTTGGTCTAGTGGTTAGTGGCCCTGACTGCTATGCCGGAGGTCGTGGGTTCGATTCCCACCCAGGACAAATGTTTGTGTGATGAGCACGATCATTTGTTCTGTGTCTGGGTGTAATTTATCTATAATATGTATGTATTTAGAAATATATAAGTATGTTTATCAGTTGTCTAGTACCCATAATACAAGCTCTGCTTAGCTTGGGACTAGACTACGTTGTGTGATAGTTGTGAAATATTATATTATTATTATTAAAATATTATTATTATTATTTGTTATTTTTATACTTTTCTTCTCATTTAAGAGAGATAAACCTTATATACGGGTCGGGACCAAGTATATAAGGTGCAGTTTAAATTGATAAGGTAGATGTGAGTGTTGAAGAAGTCAGGAATTTTCTGGTGATACGGCAAGTGTTGAGGATTGTGGCTTTAAGAAGCATGTAGTGTATGTGAGCTGGTATCTGTAGAGTGTTGAGGCTTTGTGTTAATGATTTTGGTATTATGCCAGTAGACGAAAGAACAATCGGTACAATATGGACAGTTCGAGCTTTCCATTGGGTTTTAATTTCTATGGCGAGATCTTGATACTTACTAAGCTTTTCGGATATTGTGGTTTGAATATTGTGTGAATTAGGTATTGCTATGTCTATCAAATAAACTGTTTTATTGGTTTTGTCGTGAACGGTAATATCGGGTCTGTTATAATGTATCGTTTTGTCTGTTATGATTGTTCGGTCCCAGTAGATTTTGATATCCTGACTTTCTAAAATTGTTTCTGGGGTATATTTATAATACGGTATCATATCAGTTACCAGTTTATGTTTATATGCTAGATTTTGGTGTATAATTGCAGCAACTTGGTCATGTCGGTGTTTATAATCAGTTTGGACTAACGATTTACATGCTCCGGTTATATGTTGGATGGTTTCAGAGGCACTGTTGCAGTGCCTGCACAAATCAGTCGGCTGATTCTGGTCTTTCATGATGTATTTTCTGTAATTACGAGTGGCTACTATTTGATCCTGTATGGCTAGCATGAAACCCTCAGTCTCTGGAAACAATTCGCCTCGTTTGAGCCATTCGTTCGACATTACTTTATCGACGTGTGGCTGGCTCAGGGAGGCTCGATGTCTTCCATGGAGGGCTTTGGCAGACCATGCTGCAATTTTTTGTTGTGGACTTACAATGTGTTCATTTATTTGCGTGTTCCTATTTTGGAGATTTAATGGTGTTAATTTTTTATCTGTTTCTGATACCTGTTTGTGTAATAATGAGTTTTCTGATTTGCGATGGAAGTATGCTCTGAGGGAATGTATCTGTTTGTTATGTAAGTTGTGTATATCTATCAGACCTCTTCCTCCTTCCTGGCGTGGCAGTGTAAGTCGTTGTATGCATGATTTTGGATGATGTTTTCTATGTTTGGTAAGGAGTGTATGGACAGTGCGCTGAATTTTTTTGATGTCAGTCTTCGACCAGTGTAAAATTCCAAAAGAGTATGTGAGTATAGGTATTGCAAATGTGTTGATGGCTTTAAAAGTGTTTCTAGAGTTTAAATTACTTTTTAAAATGAGGTTGAGGCGATGTGAGAATTTTTTCTGCAGTTCTATTTTTGACAGCTTTTGCTGTATCTGTCTGGACTGTTTAAAACCTAAATATTTGTATGTACTGTGTTCATCCATTGGCTCGATCGATTGACCAGATCTAAGTAAGTAACTATTATTTTGAACTCTACCTTTTACAACTGACAAGATTTTGCACTTATCCACTCCAAATGACATACAAATATCATCAGAAAATATCTGTGTTGTATCAGCAAGTTGGAAAAGTGCTTCCATGTCAGATGCATATAGCTTTATGTCATCCATGTACATTAGGTGGGTTAGGCTGTATTGTGTATTATTGTTTGTCAGTGTGAATCCTACGTCTGCTTTATCTAGCAACTGTGATAGCGGGTTGAGTGCCATGCAAAACCATAAAGGACTCAAAGCGTCTCCTTGAAAAATTCCACGTTTAATATGAATCGGTTGAGTAGCTACTGTCGCTGAAGATGAGTTAATTTTAAGAACGGTTTGCCAGTTCTGCATAGACATTTCTAAAAATTGCTTAAGTGTTGGGTGAATTTTGTATAAGTCTAGGACGTGTAATAACCAGCTGTGGGGAACTGAATCGAAAGCCTTTTGGTAGTCAATAAACATAGTATGGATATCCTTCCTACTTTTAACGGCGTTGTTCATAGTTATCGCGTCAATGGTTAGTTGTTCTTTACATCCTTGGCTATGCTTACGACATCCTTTTTGCTGTTCTGCTAGAATGTTATTATTTGTTAAGTGTTCATATACTACTTCACTTACGCAGGCTGTAAGTATTTTGTACAAGGTTTGTAGGCAAGTAATTGGTCGGTATTTCGCGGGATTTTTGGTGTCATTTGTGTCTTTAGGTATCATATAAGTAACTCCGTGTGTGATGTATATTGGAATTAAATGTGGTGATTTTATAAATGTATTTAAATGGTTATATAAAAAAGGATGTATACTCGAGAATTTCTTATACCAGTAGTTGTGGATGTTGTCAGTGCCTGGCGATTTCCAGTTGTGTGTGCGCTTGATGACTTCTATGAATGTGTCTATGGGTATAAACTCAAATTCCATATCTGGAATGTCTGAAGTTGTATCGTTGATCCAATCTGCGTGATCATTATGGTTTACTGGATTTTCCCAAATGTTGGCCCAAAATGCTCGAAGTGATTCAGATGAAGGTGTATCTAGGGTTTGGTTAGTGGTGTCTCTGTTATTAGACGTAAGGTTCCTATAAAATATTTTTTCGTTGTTTTTAAATTTTGAGTTTTGTACTTTGCGATTAGTGCATGTTATGTATCTTTTAAGTCTACTAGATGCTGCGCTTAATTTTTGTTTTAGAGTGTCCAAAAAGTGTTCCAATTGTGTATTAGAATTTTCATGTTGAGCGTGTAATTGATATATTAATTTTATTTGTTCAACTGCTGCTACTAATTTTTGACTCCGACTACCATTAATAAACTGTGTCAGCCTACCTATATTTGCTCTTAAATGTTGGATTTTCTTTTCTAATCTAATTTGCCACTTTGGTTTTTTAAATGTATATGTGCGATGTTCAGTTTGTATTGAGCTCAATATTTTGGCTCCGTTACATGTAGCTGCCGTCCATGCTGCACAGTAAATTATTGTCTGCAATTTAGTAAACTCGGTATCGTCATTTACATGTTTAGGCAGAATTACGGTATTTATGTACGACACTATCGCAGAAAACTTTTTAGATGTCTTCTGCTTGGGAATGTATGGCCTATTAGTGGGTTGTGTATTATTAAAATTTACTTGAGCTTGTTCAAATATGGCTTCTATTTCTGGACTACTTTCTAAGATAGAATTAAGATTGGGTTGTATAGACTCAGATTGAACAATATGGATGTTGTTTAAGGGATTATCTTCTGTATTTACTTGCGATTCAAGAACAAAATCTGAGCCAACGCTGTTTAAGAAAACGTCTGATGTGAGAGTATTTGTAGGTGTGTCAAAGAAGTTAGCATTAGTACCAGATAAATCTAACTCGGTCTGTGCATGTGTATTCAAATGGTCACCATTTGTTTGGTCAGTATTTAGGTTGTTGGTGCTTGAATTTTCTAATTCTATTGCTACCTGATCTCTAATTTCTTTTAATCGTTTGGTGTCTATGTATACATTATTTATAATTGCTCTCACTTGATCAGATAATCTTTGTTCCGTTAAATGTGTTAGATCTGGGTATATATTTATAAATTCGTCACGTAAATTTTTCCTATAGGCTGTTTTATTAGTTTCTAATTGTGTGACAGTATAATATATTCTAATTAGAGCTTCATTGTGTTCGTTCGTCCATCTCATGCGCTGGCTAGACTGGGTGTTAGATTGTGTGGAGTGTTGCTGTATTTGAGTATGAGACATGTGTAGCTCAGTCCTGACTTCTTCATAAATCTGATCAATTGTGTCCTGTGGTAGCAATTTCTTCTGAACTATGGCTCTACGCTGGTCGCCTATTCTTTGTCGACTAACTTGCATATCTGGGTAAGCTTCTAAAAACTTAGTGTGAAGTGATGGTAAATATGCATTTCTGTCTGTGTCCATGTTAGTAATATAAAGATAAGTGCGCAGGATGAATTTATTCATTTCAATACTCCATTTCCTGCGACTTTTTGCAGTCTTTGCAGTGGGTACAGTATTATCGACAAAATTTGCCTCCTGTACAACATCCGCTGACTGTATTGATGATGAAGATGGCGTTGGAGTGACGCAAAAAGATTGTGATGATGAGGGTATTGATGAAAAAAGAGATGAAGAAGATAACGAAGAAAATTGTGAGGTTTCGTCATCTATCTGAGGCTCACTTGCCAGAAGTTGTTTTTTCGTTTTGGATCTAGTATTCATAATATTCCCACGAGTAGCTAGGGACTTAAGAAGTCAACCACAGCAGAGCCCTGCGTTCACTGTGGCAAGGGTGAATAAAACTGGAGGTCCCCTATTATCCAGAGTTTGTACACTAGCGACTAGCGCATTCCCCTAGCCATGCAGCCCTCGGCATGTACAACCTTGGCTTGGATTGTATCTCTCTTAGTCTGGCCCTTCACCCTAAGCCTGTCGCGACAAAGTGAACTTTGTCGTCACAGGTCCAGGGCTCAGAGCACGCAAGCCCCATCACGGCGTCAACGTAGAGATACGACGATGGGGTTATTATTATTATTATTATCGCATCGCGTCTCGTTGTGAACTGACCCAGAGAATTGGGGCACCCCAAATCGGACAGCGTTGGTTACATAGGGAAATATTGGCAAATATTATGTGAATCAATGCACTATGTTGATAGTGTATCGGTATTGCTATCTTCTACAGTATCTACATACGCACATATAATTAATAAGCTAATGATACAATCAGTATTTATCAAGAACTTATCAAAATAAAGGATAATATTTTGTTAAATTTAAATAAATCCTTGATTATCTTAGGAGGATACAAATACAATAATACCTATTTTAAAATTAACTCAAATCCGTTCAGTAGCAGACTTTGATCGTACCTATTACTTTCAGGATGTGCGTTTATTATGTTACTTGTTATACCTACAGGTATGTTTAAACACGTGATTGTGCACAAGATAACAAACCACTTTCGCTATGGTACCAAACCTGAAATCGCGAAAAAATCTTCAGTTCAGTACATGTAGTAGGTAAACATAAATGAAACTGAACTGCTGATTTTTTAGCTACTACTTTGTACTGGGATCGGCCCATAATCACTGACAATATGCCTGATGTAGTGGTCGTGAACCGAAGCGAGAGGCGTGCAATCATTGTTGACATTTCCGTTTCGCATGACGAAAACCTCGTGAAAGCCGAGACAGATAAGCAAATCAAGTAGTTATATTGACTTGGCTTACGAGGTTGTCGACATGTGGGAAATGGACTCATTGTGCCGATAGTCGTGTCAGTCAATGACTTAATAGCCCAGAGCCTCGACCAACACATTAGGAGGCTCACGTTAGTCGACTGGACCAAGGGTTTGATCCAGAAAGCAGTATTACTGGACACGGCGCGTATAGTTCGGCGATTCCTCTCTCAAGGGCCCTGACCACCAGTACCTTGGACCTCTATTTTGGGCTACTTTTTTTATAAAATGTATTTATTTATTTTGTTTAAAAAATATTTAAATACTGTAATTTATATGTTTATATATTATGATCAATAAAGGGAAGAATAATAAATAATACGCTTACACTCAGATTTGCCCGATTCTCATGTGATGTTAAAGTCAGATTATTTAAAAGCTATAGTAATTGATATAATTTCTCTCTCAACACTAACCTTGACCGGTTCTGGTGGGTTACACAGCGCCTCCATTGATTTCTCACTAATAGTGGTCCTGTTCCGTTTAGCCACCCTCTGCAGCACGATCCTTGCCCGATCATACTTCTTCTGAGACAGTAACCACCTCACAGACTCCGACAGGATCCAGTAGTAAGAAATGATGAGCAGGCATGGGATGTGGAGCGTCAGGATCATGTATCTCCAAGGCTCGATGAGCCAGGCTACTCCTCCTAGAATAACTTGGCCGACGGCAAACATGGATGTACAGGTCGCGCTGGTGACTACTCGGTATTTCGGGCCCACGAATTCGGTTGCTGGAATAAAGATAATGTGGTAACCTTGATGGTATAATGTTGATTCGTGACAGAGGAGTAGTGTGAACCAATTTAGACGAGAACGAGGGACATTGGCGGTCGTTTTTCTTTCACAATTTCGAAAACGAGACAGCAACTGTTGCAACCGCGTTCGACCACATCGTCGCTTACCATCACATGAGATAGTGGTCGCGAACGCGAGCCTGTCGATAATAAAAACCCCTCGTTCCTTTAGGTGTGAGACTGTGGGTCAGGGGCCACTTCCACTACACCTAGCCATGATGTAAGAAAAGTCATCATCATCATTATCTTCTTGCCCTTGTTTCTTGGCATTTTTAACTTAGAGTCTTTCGAAGAGAGTTCAGTGGCGGTTTTAATTTAATGGCAAAAAAAATGAGGATTAGTTATATAAAAACTTTATGAATACTCATATTTATAATAAACCATGGATTTTCTTGCCGGTTCTTCTCCATAGGAAACGACCAATTTGGAACCGTGCACTAGTTTTTGACGTTTTATAAGTGCCCATGTAGGTCTATGTAAAATAAAATAATTTTGATTGATTGAATATGTTTGTAATGGAACTCGTTATGGAAAGTAACTGGAAACTTAATACTTTCTAAACTTAACACGGGCTAAAAACACAAAACTTCGAAGCCAAAATAAAAAGAAAATCTCGTAACACTTCAAAAACTCACCAAAAATATAAGAAGAACTAAAAGTCCCAGCACCAAGCGTGGTCTGCATAAGCTGCAGCGTCAGATACATCGGATAGTTGACGGAGAAAGCCCTGATGATGCCAAACACAGCCAGGTTGGTGACACTGATGACCAGGGCCACGCGTCTCCCGAAGGTATCGGAGACGTACCCAGCAAAGGGGAGGACTAGTAGGGTGCCGACACTGCTGAGGGTACCGGCTAGGACGCGGAGCCATTCTTGGCAGCCTAGGTCGAACTGAAAAGGAAATGTCTTTTAGCTTTCCCATAAACATAATATACACCGTGTGTCTTGGCGTCCCACAAGGTGGACCGACGACCTGGCGAGGGTCGCGGGAATCCGATGGATGCGAGACGCACAGGACCGGTTGCTGTGGCGACGCTTGGTAGAGGCCTATGTCCAGCAGTGGACGTCTTTCGGCTGAGATGATGATGATGATGATGATGATGATGATGACACTGTGTGTCAGAGTCTAGCTACTAGCTAGTACAAGATTCTGGACACCCTAGTAGTGGTGGTATTTTTCGTCGGCTATTTTTCAGTTCAGAAAAATATTTGTACTATTATAAATTTAAACGTTATTTAAAATAGTTTGTCGTTATACACGTTGTACACGACCAGTGTCTCAGATATCCAGGCTTGAGATAATATCTGACTCGTTTATAGAGAGTTCGTCGATTAATAGAACTAAGACTAGAAGTGCAATTATTAACTAAAATAACGTATTTAGGTATGTAAACATAATATTGAAGACGTAAATAAATATATAATAATAGTTAGTGATGTAAAAAAATTATGTTACCTCAGTTACTGAGGTCAGTGTCTATAAAATTCTAAGAAAAATCTATACTATTTATTTTTGACAATAGGTACAAGGTATTTACAGTATAATAAAAACTAACTCTAAACTAATTAAAACTGACGCCATATTTTAGTTTGTTCTAAGAAAACAATTTTGAAAAAATATTCTTTAAAATAAATCCTCAGTAAACGAGGTAAAATACACTCGCTGTCTTTATTATAGAGGTAACTATGACGATAAAATCGAAAGAACTAGTCCAAGATATAGAGGTTTGCTATGTCTCACTAACAAAGGTAATTGTCAGGACCTCAGTATGAGTTCTAGCAATGGAGGTTTTTTTAAGTTATATATAAACTACTGCTTGATTGCGATGCCACCTGATGGTAAGCAGTGATGCAATCGTAGATGGTGAGGCGCACTAGTTTATTAAGAGCCTATTCACTCTAGCCTTGGCTTTCTCACTATTCATATCCCACTTAACCAGGGTTCACTGTAAGACATTAATTTAAGTTTTTACTCCTCTGATAGAGGCAAGCGTTTATTTAATTACATTTAAATTACATTACATATTAAACTAATAAATGACTCCTCTGATATGATTAAAGTTTGTTTCAGAATATAATTTGGACTGCCAAAAAGCGTTAAATACTTACATCGTAAACACAAGAATTGTCCCTCGCATAAACGAATCCGTCACAATCTTGTTCATTACTACTGAAGATCTCCGAAGGACAGTAGTCCAGGGTCCCATTCCCACCAGTGGGCTCGTACCGGGAACAGGAAACGAAACCGTTGGTGTTGTCTGCTGCTGGGATCGCGTTGGTAATCCATTCCGGGTTGAAGTATTCGCTTTTTGTGGTTTCTCCACATTCTGGGACCTGACATCTGTGGATGAAGTAAAATTGATTAGTATGGGTTACTGCTAGAAATTTTAGATGCATGCTGATTCAAGACGTTAAGTTGTTAATAGTTTAATATGTAAATATCTGTATCCTGAATAAATCTTTTTGTTCCATCTTAAAAAAAAAACGCAGGGATGTTCTATAGCTTTAGTCGGTTATAGAATTTTTTTTTATTCAAGTGGGAAATCATCAGCTTCTCCCGCTCTTGGTCGGAGCAGGAGGGCGTGTTGAATTTTTTTTTTATTTTTCGGTTAAAGACTTGAAGTCATCATAATTTCAGCCGAAAGACGTCCAATGTTGGACACTGGTTTTTGCGCAAACACAGTAGCACTCTTTGTTCCTTTACTCTCATAGTCTGATGCGACGGCAATCAGGCGCAGGACCAACGGCTTTACGTGCTTTCCGAGGCACGGGGGTGCCACACCATCAACTTCAAAACTCCGGGCAGCTATAGAGTTAATTCCTTACATAAAAAGTGCTGCGGTCTTCACGTCTGATTATAATTAAGGGCGTCTTCAATGCTAGAGGGAATAAACTAGTGCGCCTCAACACCAACAATTGCATCACTGCTTACCATCAGGTGGGATTGCAGTCAAGAGGCAAACTGGTAATTTTACATTATTAAAAAAACCTATAGCAATTTTTGCCCGACCCATGAATCAAACTGAGAACCCCAAGCTCAGCAGTCGCTCTTACAACCACTAAACTAACGAGGCAATTCAACATTAATACGCACCTGTGAGGAATAGCAGCAGCAGAGAAGATATACTCGCTCATAAAAGCCGACATGATGAGAGGAATAGAAACCAGCATCAAATTCAGCATCTGGTAGCGGCCGAATTGGCCCAGTTCGTTGATCAGTACATCGTCCAGGTCTAGAGGCCTCTCGACGCCCTTCTTGTCTCCAGGACCCTCAGGTTTACTGTCCCTTCGGTCATCAGCCATGGTTAACAGCTTTTTTTTACGTCACCACTTTTTATTTTCTGATTTTTTTTCAGTTTGAGAGCCAGGTGTTTTCGGGGATGGACTTCGAGAAAGTGAGGTCTATACCGGAGTGAACCAAGAGGAAGTCTTATCGTGTGAAGATAGAGGATTAGTGTAATGATAATAATAATATAGAGGCGGGTGGGGTGATTTGGAACGGTTGTGTCAGATTTGAAATTATGTTTTTGATGTTGTAAATAGTCAAATTTTAATTAATATAGATTTTGCCAGTGGCTTCGTCTGTGTGAAAGTAGAGAATATTAAGTAAGTATAGCTTATTTCACTCAGTGATAAAGTAATGCTGGTAAAAGAATTTTTAAAATCGTTGCAGTAGTATTTGAGTCTATTCAATACAAACTAAAATATTAAATCTAAGTACAATATAAAATATAAACCCTAAAATTCATTACGAGCCGAATAGTATTCATTAAAATAATAGTAACAGCATATATATCTCCTCCCATAATAGTGAGAATTTGCTCAAAATCATAAATTATAAGTTAACAGAAAAATAAGTAATACTTTTGTAATAGAATTGCCTGACATTAACGTATGCTATATTTGATCGTTTTTTTCCTGAAATTATTCCCTATTTAATTAATCTTTCTATCTTTATTTCCCTTGGACACATCATCACGCGCGAATACAGGACAGGACCAACTCCGCTAATAAAAAAAGAAAGAAAGAAAAATTCTGTTTTGTTGTATTTTCCAAAATTCACCCACTAAGGGAAAGGAAACAGTGGTTCAAAGTTTGTATAGAGAAATCTTACTTTAACACGGACGAAGCCTCTCACAGAAGCTAGTTTAATTATGCTAATTACCCGCTGTGCCTCTTTACCCCACTCTCCCCTACTAATTCATTCGTAAGCTGATTGAATTGATTTAGCGATAGTGCAGTGATTGTCGTGGATAAACGTGCCCCTCGCGTGTTGAACGAGGACATTGTGGAAGTGACGGTTGCTAAGGATCAGGTTCTATAAATGTATTTATTTTTTAGAATAGAATAGAATTTAATAAACTGTATAGTACACCAAAAAATGACCCTCGCCAAGTCGTCGGTTCACCTTGTGGGAGGCCTTCCGAGGGTCGCGGGAATCCGATAGATGCGAGACGCACAGGACCGGTCGCTGTGACGACGCTTGGGGGAGGCCTATGTCCAGCAGTGGACGTCTTTCAGCTGAGATGATGATGAAAAAATGACAGTGAGGGTTAGTGTATTTTTGTTAATTTTTGCGCGCTTGGAGCTCTTTTTAGGGTTCCGTAGTCAACTAGGAACCCTTATAGAGGAGCTCGTGGCTAGATAATAACAGCCGCACGGGTGGATCTTCAAGGTAAAGCAACGCTTGCCAAGGTTTGGTCTGTGTATGGGTGATCATCTTAACATACCGAGTTTCCTCCGTGCCTCGGAAAGCACGTTAAGTCGTAGGTCCCGGCTGTCATTTGTAGATCTTTGGCAGTCGTTACGGATAGTCAGAAGCCAATAAATCTGACTCCAGTCTTGCCATGAAGTACCGTGTTACCCCAGTTAATGGGTTGTGGAGGTCTGGTGGGCAGTCGCTCCTCGTAAAATACTGGTATTCAGCTAAATCCGGCTTGACTGGAAGCCGACCCCAATATACTCGTAGTTGGGAAAAGGCTAAGTAGATGATATTGTACACCAAAAAATGACCCTCGCCAGGTCGTCGGTCCACCTTGTGGGAGGCCTTCCGAGGGTCGCGCGAATCCGATGGATGCGAGACGCACAGGACCGGTCGCTGTGGCGACGCTTGGGGGAGGCCTATGTCCAGCTGTGGACGTCTTTTGGGCTCAGATAATGATGAAAAAATGACAGTACAGGTTAGTGCATTTTTTTTTAATTTTTGCGCGCTTTTCGCTCTTTTTAGGGTTCCGTAGTCAACTAGGAACCCTTATGGAGGAGCTCGGGGCTAGATAATAACAGCCGCACAGGTCGATCTTCTAGGTTAAGCAACGCTTGCCAAGAATGGTCTGTGTATGGGTGACCATCTTAACATACCGAGTTTCCTCCGTGCCTCGGAAAGCACGTTAAGTCGTTGGTCCCAGCTGTCATTTGGAGATCTTTGGCAGTCGTTACGGATAGTCAGAAGCCAGTAAATCTGACTCCAGTCTTGCCATGAAGTACCGTGTTACCCCAGTTATACCTAATGGGTTGTAGAGGTCTGGTAGGCAGCGGCTCCTCTTAAAATACTGGTATTCAGCAAAATCCGGCTTAACTGGAAGCCGACTCCAATATAGTTGAGAAAAGGCTCGGTAGATGATGTAGATGACGTTTATCAGTTGTTTAGTACCCATAACACAAGCTCTACTTAGCCTGGGACTAGACTGCGTCGTGTGAAAAGTTTTGGAATAGTATATTTTATTATAATTCATCAGTAAGCTGATTGAATGATTTAGCGATAGTGCAGTGATTGTCGTGGATAAACGTGCCCCTCGCGTGTAATGCGAGGACATTGTTGAGGCGACGACAGTTGCTAAGGATCAGGTTCTGTAAATATATTATTTTCATTATTTTTGTAAATTTTATCAGGACTTTTAATTTTTTTTTGTTCGTTTGTGGTTCCGTACAGCAAAAGGAAAACAACGGACCCCTTATAGGATCACTTTGGTGTCAGTCTGTCTGTCAAGACCCTTTATCTCGGGAACGCGTGGAGGTATCGAATTGAAATTAAAACCAATACTCAAGTCTGCGATCCTTTGAAGCTGTGCAAAAACCAATTTTGCAGTTAACGAAGAAAAAGATACAGCCACGTTTATATCGCAAAAAACGAAAGACTGAAAACTGAAGATTTGTAGTTACGTCAATATTTTTTTATTTCAAAAATTAAGATTCTAGAATTAAGACTCGATTCGAGAATTGAACTGTTTTTATAGGTAAGTTGGTACGGAACCCTCAGTGCGCGAATTAGACTCGCACTTGCCCGGTTTTATTTTATTTATGCTCGCTTAGCTAAAATGCCGTTATCTGACATTTGGGGAGCTTTCGTTTTTAGATGCTAAAAATTCTATATCGATCTCCGAATCTATTCTATAGCGGTATTTTTATAACTTCAGTAGAAACTAATAAGTAGTTGTAGCTGTTATTGTTTTACTATTGTGTCTCGTTTTGTGGGTATTTGATAAAGACACTGCTTTATTACTAATCCTAATCACATAATCTACTATTTTGTACTTTTAAATATGAGTACTTTTATTAACTTATTGAACTTTGTTCACGCAAAATAGCTTTACTGAATTATTTTTACACAAATGATTTGATTTCAATTAGGATAATAAATAAATGACCAAACTACCGAATAACTAACAGAATTTTCAGGCGTTACTTACTTACGTACCTCCCTTATTTCGCGATGCCTCTTTATCAAATATTTCGTTGGATTGCGTTGAATAAAATAACAAACTTTTAAACCATGCTCGAGATTTCAATAAAGTGTAATGTTCAATTGCTATATAGGACTTGTAGCGACATCTATAGTGTCACTTTTAAACGAAGTCCTGCATAGCATAATTCAAGTTCTTCGTTGCGATTTGAACAGATACGAATCTACGAAATAATCTCCCGGGCATAGGGTTACCAGATCTTTAGAACAAAAAGCCGGACAAACCAACCAGTTTAGCCGGACATTTGATTAAAAAAGCCAGCAAAAAAGATAATAACAGCCGCACAGGTCGATCTTCAAGGTTAAGCAACGCTTGCCTAGGTTGGTCTGTGGATGGTTGACCGTCTTAACATTAAAGCAAAGCACGTTAAGCCGTAGGTCCCGGCTGTCATTTGTAGATCTTTGGCAGTCGTTACGGATAGTCAGAAAATCTGACTCCAGTCTTGCCATTAAGTGCCGTGTTACCCCAGTTAATGGGTTGTGGAGGTCTGGTGGGCAGACGCTCCTCATAAAATACTGGTATTCAGCTAAATCCGGCTTGACTGGAAGCCAACCCCAATATATAGTTGGGAAAAGGCTAGGTAGATGATTTGAATAGATATAAAACTATGTATTTATGTGCTAGACTGCGATCAAACCGATGAAGGTGAAGAGCACTAAATTATTAAGAGCCTATTCACTCCAGCCTTGGAGACACTCAATTTATAATCGGACGGGAAGACCGCAGCAGGAAAATTGTTCAAGCCCGCTTAGTCTAGACCTTAGAGGTTTCAAAAACCTAAGGACTCGCCGTACGTCAGGTTATCCGATAGTAGAAAGGAGATGGCGGAATCAAGTCATGCCGTTCCTGCACACACTTTCTTAAATGCATCCTGTACCTAAAATATCGAAAGGTTGACTGCCCTACGCCTGTGTTCCAGGATTTGTAGTTGGTTTACCAAATCTGGATCACTAATTCGCCTCTTCACACACCTTTATACTGAGTCCAAAGCTTCTAGCTGGCATTTTGAAGGTGGTCCCGTTTTACTCTTTCTTTACGGATACGGAACCCTAAAAAAGTTAAACAACAAAAAATAAACAAAAGATCTGAGAAGGACAATTATATAGAAATAAAACGACTTATTATTTTATAAAAATGTTTAATTTTATTCACAAAAATACAAACGAAATTACATTGGTAACACAATAGTTTTTATCCTAAAATAAATTTAGTAAGTTCTACCTACAATGATTTGTTCATACATAATAAGTATTTGGGGAAATTCGGAGAAAAACTAAGTTATAATAACCATGTATAAAAATAAGTACTCATAATTATTTCTTAAAACTAGTAATAATACAAAATTATTTATTAGTTTACCTACCGGAATTATACGTAAATATTTTTTTAAAACACATAAATGCCAATCCAATACTTAGGTACTACAATAATATAATAAAAAAATACCGTACCTAGTTCTTTAGTTAAATATATATTGATTGTAAATATCTTTAGATAATTAGTTAAATTGTACTGTATGGTATTATTTTACTAATAAACATACATATAATAAAAACTTATTTTGTTTTAAATTGCGTTCAAATTACTGTCACAAAAAAAATACAACTATAAACTCTTCCCGCCAAAATAACTGTCAAAATCTTAAAAAATAAACAAGTACGTTCGGAAACACAGACATAAAGAATGAACTGAGCACTATCCACTCAAAGTTGACTACACTATTGAAAGAGACTAAACGTCTGCGTAAAACTATCTGTCTCTTTTTTAATGGTCGAAATGCATTTATACTGCAAGCTTATTTATTTAGTCTTCATGCAACATAGTGTACAAAGGTAGATAAGCATTCTTTACCAGTCAACCTAGGGTGGTAAAGAGACAGAATATTATTATGTTTCCTAACAGTCTTTTCCGCAAGATCGTTCATCACTCTCTTTCTTTTCAAACCATATTTACTTCAAACTTAAAACAGGGAACACAGTAAATTCTCTATGTCTAACGTTCAGAAACACACAAAAAAAAGACTAAAGGCAGAACTACATAGCTCACACGTGGGCCACGCACGCCGTTTTAGGCGCGTCGGTCTCCATACATTTTATTTGGCAACTAGACTTGTAGAGCTACATTAAGCGACGTGGTTTTACGTACAAATTTGGCATGGCCCACAGGTGCGTCTGTCTGTAGTTCTCAACTTAATAAATGACGAATCTCGTCATAAAACCCATGATTAATAAAATAACTATAGAATGACTGAAGACATGGCTAGCTAGACCAGGAATCGGTGGTGCAGTGCCAGTGCAGGCCTGCAAATGTCTGATCAGTTCCATATAGTTCCTAGCCGGCTCATGAGGAGATACGGTAGTGGGTTCCGTCAAGCCAATAGTGGAATCCTTGAAGAGGAGATCCTTGGCTCCGTTTAGGGGAGAGAAGATTTCCAAGTTGATCAGTTGGTTCCTGTTTTCTGATAAATACCCGAAGTAGCCGCCTAGAGAGTCCAGGAGAGTGTTCAACGCGTTGTATAGAGGGTCGTTTCTGAAAATATAATAAAATAGATATATGAAAACACTTCTTCTTTTCGAATTGAAGGTAAATTCGTTAAATTGTTTGGGCCCAGTAGGTAGCAACGTTAATTGCAGCATCGGTGACACATAAAATCCTCCAAAGTGCAGGTAAAACACTAGCGGCTTTGCACGCGTGATTTACTGACTAAAACCCACTCCTTTATTCCTTCTTTGCCTTTCGTTCCAGGGCCCCGGGTCCCTTCCAGAAGTGAACTATGGATCCAGAAGTTTCGACCCTGCTGGACCCCTTTGGTGACATCTCTGATCATCTCCTTGAGGCGCGCGTGCAACACTATGCGTCGTTCACGACTTGGGCTCGGTCCGGGTTATTACCGGACTGACGGACGGCAAGCTACCCAGTGCTCGCCAGCCGCAAGCCCGGAGTCTGGGGCGTGAGGGCCATGCCCTCTCACGTGTAACCGCCTCCTTCGCTAGCATTACTGCTTCGCAAAAGGAGGCGACCGTCTGCCACTATGGCCTATGGCCTGTACCAGGGTCCGGCGCAAGAAATCGCTACCGAACTTTAACCCCCTAAGAACTGCTTGAACTCACCTTCTGGTGACGACCTCAGCATCCACCACGTAGGCTAGGAGGCAGCCGTCATCGATGTTGATGCCAGTGCTGGCAGCCAGCGTGTTGTTACGGCAGAGAGCGCGGAAGTTGGTTTCATTGAGGTTCAAGGAGGTCAGGTATGCTGGGGAGAAGTAAAGAAAATTGGTTAATGCATAAAACTGTGCATGTTCCCTTAGCAGTTAGCATTGCTATTCAACGTGTCAATACCGCCAGTCTTCTGGGCACATTTCCAGATGACAGCGATGTGGAGGTACTTCGACGACTGAGTGTATATTGTTTGTGTATTATATTATGTACTTAGTTACAATCCGGTCACATTAATTTGACGCATCTCTGAAATGCGAGCATCCCTCTGTTTTCCCGCGCATTCTCTTAGCTCGGCCAGCAAGTGTCAGGTACAGCGCCGTAAATAGCCTTTTATGCACCCGGTGCGAACTTTCAAAACTGCGCCCCTAAAAAATTCTCTAACCAGGCTTAGTCTGGTCATTTCTGCGCCCCTCCAGGGTCTGCGCCCTGTGCCTGGGCACTGCTCGCACCGCCCTAGTTACGGCACTGGTCAGGTATGCTCAGCATCTTTGTTATCGATACGCGCGTCGATAATTTGGCTAGTTCTCTGTTGTTGTTATATTGTTTTTGAACATTATTTCATCGACGCCAAGCGTAATATGACCGAGTTGTAGTTTGTTATTTATAGTTATTCCCAATAAATAAACGAACTTAATACATGAATAAATAAATAATTGTTCTTACCACTAATATTCCTGGTGTTTAAGAAGGCGACATCGCTGTTAGGATCACTGAGGCACGCCAGGGATCCGTTGTTTCCGAAGTACATGTTGGTGTTGTAATTGTATGTACAGACGCCTGAAAAACAAAATAGATAAGATGTTTTATTTTGTAAATATGGGTACATGTCATGGTGGTACAGAGTAATAAATAAAATAGAACATCCATATTTTGCCATTGCTAGGGCATAGAAAAGTACAGAGTTTACCCTCACTTATAAAGATATAGAGAGAACTTGACCGGAGTCAAGGGTAGACGGGTCATCTGTTCAACGAGCTGTGTCCTGCTCATTGCCACTTAAGCTTCAATGCCCAGTCTCACCTACCTAACCTTTTCCCAACTATATTAGGGTCGACTTCTAGTCAAGCCCGATTCAGCTGAATACCAGTATTTTACGAGGAGTGGCCTACCAGACCTTCATAACCCATTAACTGGGGTAACACGGTACTTCAAGGCAAGACTGGACTCAGATTTACTGGCTTCTGACTATCCGTAACGACTGCCAAAGATCTACAAATGACAGCCGGGACCTACGGCTTGACGTGCTTTCCGAGGCACGAAGGAAACTCGGTATGTGTTAAGATGGTCACCCATCCACAGACCAAACTGAAACTTGGCAAGCGTTTTTTAACCTTGAAGATCAATCCATGTGGCTGCTATTATCTAGCCACGAGCTCCTAATATTTAAGTTTCAATGCCCAGCCTTTTCTCAACTATATTGGGGTCTGCTTCCAGTCAAGCCGGATTTCGGAGTTTCTGTGCCCAATGTCAACTAAAAATAAATGATTACTGGGAACTTACTGGCATTTTCGCTTCCAACGATAGGAACAGTTGGTCTGCAAGCGGTGCAAAGCACTGAGGCGTTGAAATCCTGCAAAAGAGAATGAAATTCTTAAGTTTTATACAAACAAGTTATATACAAAACATCCCTTTATAATGGTTTCCACAAATGTGTTTGTTAGTCACAGAAAAAAACCTTGGACAATGGTAAAGTTAGTTAAAATCAAGCGTCGTAATCGGATATCTGAAATAGAAAATATCCGTAGCCGAAACCAACATGAAAGTTTCGGATAAAAGCGAAATATAAATGACACTAGGTTACGACAGATTTTTGTTTGTTTTCCGAGCCAAACAAATGACGATCTAGACTAGAAATAAAAGTTAAATCTTGTTATTTGTATTTTCCTTATTTTTGCTAAAATTTCCCCTTTTTCATTTCACCTTAAAAGTTTAATTTCAGAAACCCCTTTGTTATACTCGCCTACGTATTATCGGCTTTAACTAAACGATCTATCAAAGGTCTGTTACATACAGTTCGTCCACTATAAGTTGGCGAGTCTGAAGTTAGGCTCTGCGAATTTTGGCGCTTGAAATGTCGTACGAAAATAAAGATTTAAAAAAAATTAATGCCAATAACTGTTTTTAACAGCAATAAGAACTGCAAATTGCATTTATTTTTTTAAAACCTTTATTTTTGTACGATATTTCAAGCGCCAAAATTCGCAGAACCTAACTTCAGACTCGCCAACTTATAGTGGACGAATTGTACCAGTTACATTATTATGTATTCGACCAGAATAATGATTGACATAGCTGAATACACGTCAACGACACTTCGTTCGAACGATTTTAAAATCGGTGTCGTTCAAGCTCGATTAATGGATGTGAATACGTTAATGGTGTAAATGACTAACAGCCGAAACCAATAACCTATCTATCACATATCGGAGATAGAAAAACAAATGAAACAATAGAAAACATGATAATTTTTGTATTGTATCATTTGTTTTACAATCTCCAGTATGCCAAAACTGGAGATCGATAGGTTATTGGTTTCGGCTGTAAGTCGCTACGATATCGTTACGGTTTTGATTAAGTGAATCGGGCTGAAGAACTTTTCAAAGATAATTATTTTACAATGCCGTTCAGTTCATGACGGTTGACACAGAAAACTAAAGCATTGTAACACCACACACACTATACTTGCCCGTCGTTTTTTTGAAGGTCTTTTTGCAGGAACAGTCGTTTTCTGTGAAGTTAGTAGCTACAAATTAGTCTTCTGAATTTCATGAAAATGGGTGTGGTTCACCGAACTTTGCTCTTCGTCCGGCCGTCCGGTAAGGACCAAGCCTGGGTTGACAGTGCGTTGAGATATTTGCACGTCTCAAAGAGATGACGGAAAAATAAGGATTTTTAAGGCCTATGTATTTTGGATTGTAGTAACCATACAAAATCCCAATCCAAAATACCTATCGGTGCCGAATCGGGAATAGCTTGGGTGCCGAAACGGGAATTCTTCTTTCGCGCACCGCGCTGTCGGTCTGACAATAATGTACACACAGTACGGCCGTTATAAGTTGGCGAGTCTGAAGTTAGGCTCTGCGAATTTTGCGTTTGAAAACTCGTACAAAAATAATGCTTAGAAAAAAATAAATGCTATTTGCAGTTGTTATTGCTATTAAAAACCGTAACTGGCATTTATTTGTTTAAAACCTTTATTTTTGTACGAGTTTTCACACGATAAAATTCGCAGAGCCTAAGTTTAGACTCGCCAACTTATAACGATCGTACTGTACGTTTGTACAATTTGAATGCCCTTGAATTTTTTTCACACGAGTGCACCAAATGTTGGTTTCTATATTCTTCGTTTTTCTAAGGTCTACCCAAAACGATGCGCAATGACGTAATAATAATACGCGTATATGCGTGACGGGTTAATTCATAAATGCCCGACCGGTCGGATAAGACCGCGCTGTTATAGTCTTACTATTGTGTCTTGTTTCGCGGGTATGTGATAGGTATAAATGTATATAGATACTTACGGACTGAGAAAGGGCATGTGAAGCGTCAATGGCACCAGGTGCGCAGGCGCCTCCGAAGAATTCTCCGACAATGCGAGCATAGTCGCACTCTGTTGAGGACAGGATTCCACGCTCTTGGCCAGCGCGCACGAAGGAGACGTAGGCTGGAGAAAGAAGATTGTGATTAGAATATTAACAAGTTTAATGGGGTACGGGGTCTATTAGACCTCGTACGTGTCTTCCTTGCGGTGTGGCTAAGAAAATCGCAGATTTTTCAGCCATTTCTGTTCATAACATGAGCCATACTTTGGAGTGCCCCAAATGAAATTGAAAATATTTATTTCAGACCAAGCATAAAGTAGTGATACAAGTCCTTATTTTTTTAAATAGGGTATAACTTACAACTGCGTTAGTTGAATTATTAAAAATGTTATTATTTTTTTACTCCAATTTCATTTTGTTTAGAAAAGAGATGAACACAACAAAATAATGCAGTGGTGTATCTACTTAAATACGGGGTCACTTTGACCCCGTACCGCATTTCGCAAAAAAAAATTGTAGTCTCTTAAACTCAAAGATATTATGTGCCACGTTCCATGAAAGTTGTCCGAGGGACCTCTGAGAATTGGCTTAAGCCCCTCATCGTATGTTTTCTACAGATCCAGGACCCCAGAGTCCTAAGCTAAATTAGTACGTGACAAATAATTGTTGTCAAATTATAATCTCTCGTCCAATCCGATTATAATTTGGGTGTCTTCAAGCCTACAGTGAATAGGCATTTAATAAACTAGTGCGCCTCACCATCAACGATTGCATCACCGCTTACCATCAGGTGGGATTGCAGTCAAGCACTAGTTTATATTATACAAAACCTTAATGTGTGTTTAATATTTTGACTATATAATTTAGGGATACATCTGTTCATATTTCTATTTCCTTTATCTGAAGAATTCTACTTAGACGTGATTATATTATGTGAGTTATTGTATTTATTTATTTATTTAGTGCATGGAAGACTTACAGCTAATAAAACCAGAAAAAAAAAGAAACCTTAAACATTAGGAAGCCAATTACAAGTCTTCAACACAATTACAAGTTTTCAAGTTTTCAAGTCTTGTATGCTACTCAAACACTTCACTATGACTAAATAGTATTTGCATGCTATCACTAAATGGCGGAATGTGTCTTTCCACTTACTCTCCTATATTAAAATCTTTGTACCTACCACATTTTACGACAATAAGGGCCTATTTCACCACCTATGATTAAGTTTCGAGTATCTTACTTGACAGATAATTTCATACAAATTCTGTCTGAAACTTAATCATAGGTGGTGAAACAGGCCCTAAATGATACTTGATTTGATTTGAAAAAAAAAAATAAGAAACTTACCCAGACCACCGTACTCAGGGAAGCAAGCCACCTTATCCCTTAGGTTCTCAAAGCGGGTGATGTTGGAAGTCAGGACTGAAGACTCCTTGACGAAAGCGGCGATCCTGGAGGCGTCAGCTCGCTCGTTCTGTACCAGCTTCACTGGCGTTAGCTGGAAGTGTCTGAGAAGGAATGAGAGAGATTGTTGACTCATTGCATGATATCTGACGAACTCAAAGTTAGACCACCAAATTCAATTCTCAGGTCTCCATCATCATCTGCCTAGCCTTTTCCCAACTATATTGGGGTCGGCTTCCAGTCAAGCCGGATTTAGCTGAATACCAGTATTTTACGAGGGGCGGCTGCCTACCAGACCTCCACAACCCATTAACTGGGGTAACACGGTACTTCATGGCAAGACTGGAGTCAGATTAACTGGCTTCTGACGTATCCGTAACGACTGCCAAAGATCTACAAATGACAGCCGGGACCTCGGTATGTTAAGATGGTCACCTTGATGATCAATTCTTGAGATGCAATCAGCGTTGCCAGGCGTCCGGTTAAAGCCGGACACGGTTAGGCTTTTTGGTTGTGTGTCCGGCCAAGTTAGGTGGAGTACGGCCTGTCCGGCTTTTGTTAGGTTTTTTAATTTAGATATTTTTTTAGATTTTTCATGTGCGTTGGCAGTCCAGCAATGACTTGTTATTTCATTAGAATGTAAAAAGTAAAACTTCCGTGCATGGGATCAAAAAAAAAATGTAAAATTTGTTTTGAGACTCAACAGAATTCCCTTTTTTTTGACAATGCTATAGTCATTGTTCTGTTGAGTTTTTGAATAAACTTGTTTGATGCACATACATGAACATGTCATATGTTTTTTAAATGAACATGTCACAGTCACATAACTCCGTAATGAACGTCCATACTATATTAGATCCCTGCACAAAATGACTTGCTTTTGGTGAAGGTTTTAAGACACTTATAAGACCATTATCGAATAACGAGGTAAAATAAAACTTACTGTCTCGCCAAATATCCGTAGTTCGATGGGATAGCAAGGAAATCGGTCTGGTTATCCCTGGTGTCCATCAAACAGTCCAGAGGAGTGTTCCTCTGTTGGCAAGAGATGGTGGGCTGGATGCCCAGGATGTGAGCTGCAGCCCTGATCCAGTTACACTTGGTCTGCTCCAGGGTGGAGATGGTACACCAGCGGACGGCGGGGAGGCAGGAGCTGGTCGATTCGGCAGGGCTGATGGTGCGGACTGCGGGTAGAAAGGCGGAATTAAAGAAGTAGGCTCTTAATAAACTAGTGCGCCTCACCATCAACGATTGCATCGCTGCTTACCATCAGGTAGGATTGCAGTCACTAGTTTATGTTCTAGATAAAAAAGAAGTGGAAGAAAATTCTGGACGTCTGCTCTCTTTCTTCGAATTAAGAAGTTTCGTCCGAAATTTTGCCTTGCTTTGTTTCCTACTACGGTTCCGAAATTTTGAATGAACGAAAATGGTTCGACAATTCGAATCTCTAAACCCACTCCAATTCGTAATGTTCCAGATAGATTATTTGGAATTTTAATGTCAAACTGACGAAACACGCAAGATTTCGATCGAAACTTCATATTTCGGAGAAAGAGTTTGTATGATTGTCGTAAAGAGGATTTTTTTAGGTAGGAAATCATCCAATTACTTCTCCTGCTCTTAGGGGAGAAGTGTTAGACTTTTGTTTATTGAAACCCACTCCTGTTCCTCCTTTGCCTTCGTTTTAGAGCCCCAGGATTCTCTTTCGCAAGGCGTATCAGACTTTTATTAACTAAATCCATTCCTGTTCCTTCTTTGCCTTCGTTCCAGGGCTCCGGGTTTTCTTTTCAGAACGCTTGGACCCTGCTGGGACCCTACAGTTTCGCTGACATATCCTTGAGGCGCGTGTGGAACACCGCTCACCGTCAGACAACAACTTGGGCTTGCTGTGCATGATTACCGGATTACCGAACCGCAAGCTTCCCAAGCTACCCGGAAGACGCAGCGTCGGAAGGCCTCCCACAAGGTGGACCGACGACCTGGCGAGGGTCGCAGGAATCCGATGGATGCGAGACGCACAGGACCGGTCGCTGTAGCGACGCTTGGGGGAGGCCTATGTCCAGCAGTGGACGTCTTTCGGCTGAGATGATGATGATGATAAAGCTACCCATAACTCGCTGTCCGCAGAAACACTTACTTGACGATGTGTAGTTCAGCACAGAAATAGGAGCGTCCTGGAAGACGACTCTAGTGTTTTCGCCGGGAGCTAAGACTTCGTACAGGGTGGTTTGCCAAGTGTTGGTAGTAGGCTTGATGCCACCAGGCCACCAGGTGCGGAGGCTGGCCAGGACGGCGTCTGCGTTGGCGCTGTGGAGAAGAGAGAAGATTAATACACGAACTGAACGAATAATAATCCGGGGTGGATTGGACCGTAGAGATCACGTTGGTCAATCTCAACAGAGATTAGCCAAGTGCGCAGGAGATATTATAGTGCACAAGTGTGTGCGCAAACACAGGTGCACTCTCTGTTCCTTTACTCTCATAGATGGGACGGCAATCCGACACGACCGGAGAGAAATCAGGCGCAGGACCAACGGCTTTACGTGCTTTCCGAGGCACGGGGGTATCACACCACCAACTTCCAAACTGCGGGCAGCTACAGAGTAATTCCTTATGGAAAACCCAATAGCATTTTTTGCCCGACCCGGGAATCGAACCCAGGACCTCACGCTCAGCAGTCGTTCTTGCGACCTTTAGACCAACGAGGCAGTTAAACGAACTGATACAGCTGTAGTCTATCACGACGGAGATTAGTCAAGTAAGGAGTTTTCTTTTAGATGTGCTTTTCTTTTATTTAAGTGAGAAATTATCGAAGGACTTCTTGGCCGGTGCGGGAGAGCGTGTCAGACTTTTACCGACTAAACCCCACTCCTATATTCCTATTTTGCGTACGTGGCAGACTTGTTCTATGTTCCTTCTTTGCCTTGCATTCCAGGAACTAGTGTTTTCCTTTCAGAAGCGAAGCCATGGCCCCAGAAGCTTCGATGCTGCAGTCCTGTTCCTTCTTTGCCTTCGTTCCAGAGCCCCGGGTTTTCTTTTTAGAGCGCGAACGCTGATCCCAGTAAGCTTCGACCCTGCTGGGTCGCTACAGTTTTGCTGACACGACTTTGAAGCGCGCGTGGAACACTACACGCTGTCGACGACTTTGGTGTGGTCCGGACGGCGATCTACTCAAGTGAGGAGGGAGGAAGTCCGTTCCCTCATGTACTCATGGCTCGAGAAAAACTGATAGGTCGCTAGAGAAAATGTATATAGCATAGCATCAGCCTTACAACTTTCCCACTGCTAGAACTCTGGCCTCCTTTCTAAGAGAGGGAATGGGCCGTAATCCACCTCGCGTGTTTAGTGCGGGTTGGTGGATGTCACATGTCTTCGAATTTTTGGTTCTAGGACTTGCCGGTTTCCTCACGATGTTTTCCTTCACTGTTATGAGGTAAAAATGTATACTTACGTGGAAGCAACGAGGGCTCCCCAAGGTTGACGGATGAAGGCGCAGGGAGACACGCTGTTGCTCAAGACAGCAGCAGAGAGAGCAACCAGGTTACCGTCAGGGCACAACAGGGAGAAGTTGGGAATATCTTGCGGGTTGCGGAACTGAAACAGATATATCATGTTTTACAATCTGATAAAGGAGGAGCTGGTGGCTAGATAATAACAGCCACACGGGTCGATTTTCAAGGTTAAGCAACGCTTGTCAAAGTATGTGGATGGGTGACCATCTTAACATATTGAGTTTCCTTTGTGCTTCAGAAAGCACGTTAAGCCGTAGGTCCCGGCTGTCATTTGTAGATCTTTGGCAGTCATCAAGAAGCCAGTACATCTAGCTCCAGTCTTGCCATGAAGTACCGTGTTACCCCAGTTAATGGGTTGTGGAGGTCTGGTAGGCAGCCGCTCCTCGTAAAACACTGGTGTACGAGCCAATAATGCTCATACAGCGAAATTCATTTTGCACAATAAACACAACATTTTAAATTAGTCGTAACTACACCTCCGTCACGCGGTATTGTGTCAGTAAATAATAAGTGCGGCTCAGATACCTAAACATAACTTTCGATATTTACAAATAAACATTTTAAAGTGTTACTTAGTGGTTTGGTGTTTATCCTATACAACCTACAACAACTACTGGAGCATCGTCAACGGCGAAATACTCCAACATCTTTTTGGTCCTTCGAGCCGGATTGGGTCATTTGGTCCTCACTGGTCCTTTTTGATCCATCGAGCAACAAACAAAGGTGAGTCGAATCAATACTTGAATCATCGAACTTACGAACCAGCAGAGATAACGTCTACTGCTAAATACCTGCGGGGATTACGTCTACCGCTACCAAACCATAAACAAGGAATAATCTGCGGGGATAACGTCCACTGCGATTGAAACTACACAACACCTATAACCAACTACTATCTAGTAACAATGTCGAAAGAAGACTACGTCGAGTTTGTAGAACTTATAACCAAGCAACAAAGCAGCTACGAGAACATCAAGGCTCTGCAAACTAACTACAAAAAGGATTCTGCGAAGAGAAAGTCCATAGATTACCTCAACAAACGCATCGAAGCTTTGCAATCCCTCCGGGATGAATTTCGGACGAATCACGAGGTCTTGAAGAAGTACGAGTCTGTCCAGAGCGACCATGACTACTTCGAGAAGAACATTTTCGAAATAACAAGAAGCATGTTCAATGAAACAATGCAATCGATGAATCAACTACGAGACAACTTGTTAAACGAACCGGGATTTTCGGGTTTCTCAAAACCGAGAACCCCACAACCACAAGAAACCCCGCTATTCGATACAGCTGGTGTAAACCAACAAAACGAGATGAACCAACGCGTATCAATGCTGTTACGTAACCAAACATGTAACTTCAACGCCCTGAAGCGAGCGGTCTCCAAAATGAATCTGGATGATATGAAAGAGAAGTGGCAACTTCAAGATCACCTAAACATACTAAGCGCTAAGTGGGAATCTATTGACAAAATACATTGGGAATTAAGCTACTTACTGCAAGGAAACGACAAGGATTATGAAGCAGAATATGACCATTGGGAACAAGTCTACGACGACCTAAAGGCAGATTTGAATAGAAAAATCTTTGAAACATCTCATTACGAAAAAACAACCCCACGGATGGAATTGCCGGAGTTCAATGGCGCTTTCAGCAACTGGATCTCTTTCAGAGATTTATTCATTGAGATGATTCATAACAACCCAACGCTAAACAAAACGCAGAAGATGAAGTTCCTAAAATCTAAATTGAAAGGCGAAGCAGAGAAGTTAATTAAACACCTACCTGTGAGTGCTGAGAACTACGACTCATGCCTCAATATAATCCAGCATCGCTACGACAACAAGCGACTACTTTTCGTATCATACGTGGACACACTTCTCAATCAATCATCTATCGATAAACCGAACTCGAGTAACTTGAAAAAGCTGTATGACACAACCAAAGAGTGTCTGAATGGCCTAGAGAACATTGACATCAACGTTCCGGTATGGGGTCCACTTATCGTGCACTTACTGTCTTCCAAACTGGATGATGTCACTTACGGAGACTACATTAAAAACATTAAACATTCAAGAGAGCTTCCAGACTTAGATGAGTTTATGGAGTTCCTAGAACTACAATTTATGACGCTGGAAACATCGCGAACTAAGAAAAACGTCTTAAAACAAAATAACTCAACAAATAATCAACATAAAAATTATAATAACAATAAGTCAACGAACTTTAAAGACTCAGAAAAGTGGACAAAAACCTACCATGCATCGCTGCGGAAATGTCCACTCTGCAAAAATGATCACGCGCTAAGGCAATGTTCGACATTCCTGAATATGGATATCGCAACGCGAAACCAAACAACAAGTAAACTGAACTTATGCAAAAATTGTTTATTTAGTCACGGCGACAACAAATGCAACTCAACGAAAAGATGCCGCATGTGTAATTTTAAACACCATTCCCTTCTTCATGATGACAATATGAAAGGGCAACAATCAAAGCCAACCACCTCAACGGCGGCTGAGCGAACATCTAACCACATCAACGGACACTACACGGTGGAGCAAGATTAACGCTAGCTTACACTAGAAATAAATACTGGATCATCAGTGGCAATCGAACTGTCAAGAAGAGACTGCGGCAATGCATCCGTTGCCGTCGATACGCAACAACTCCAACTGAACAGTTAATGGGAAACCTTCCTAAAGAAAGGATCACACCATCAAGACCATTTTCACATACTGGCGTGGACTTTACAGGGCACGTGGATGTGAAGATAAACAAAGGTCGCGGAATAAAAACTTGCAAAGGCTATATAGCCATATTTATATGTATGTGGACGAAAGCAGTACATATAGAACTTGTTTCGGACCTATCAACCCAAACTTTCATCGCTGCACTAAAACGGATGTGTGCCAGAAGAGGCACCCCAAAGCATATGTATTCCGACAACGGAACCAACTTCGTAGGAGCAGCAAAGGTATTATATGAGGAGTTCCAAACATACAGAACAATGCTATCTTCAGAGTTCTTTAAAGAGATCAACGACCTTGAAATTGAGTGGCACTTCAACGCTCCATCCTGGCCATCGGCAGGTGGATTATGGGAAGCTGCTGTACGCTCAATGAAAACGCACCTGAAACGCGTAATCGGACAACAAAAGTTAACCTACGAGCAATTTGCAACTCTTCTTACACAAATCGAGGCGTGCATGAATAGCAGACCACTGAGTCCGTTATCTGAAGATGTAGAAGATCTGGACTATCTCACTCCTGGGCACCTACTCACGGGAAGTCCGACGCTCACACTACCACTTAATGAACCTGAAGAAATGAAATCCATAGACATCAGGAACAACTGGAAACTCATAGAGCTTATGCGTCGCCACTACTGGGATCGCTGGTCGAAAGAATACCTTCATTTACTTCAAAACCGAAACAAATGGCAACGAACCAAAGAAAATATACAAAAAGGGCAACTAGTTCTCGTCAAGGAAAATAATCTACCTCCGTGTAGATGGGCTATGGGCCGCGTCGTAGAACTGCACCCAGGCAGCGATAACCTAGTGCGTGTAGTAACGCTCAAGACACAAAGTGGAATACTAAAAAGACCTATCATCAAACTAGCCCCGCTACCTATCAACGAGGCAAGTGAGGGTATGGATTCACAGAAAGAGATTCCTGAATCGAAGCAATGCAATAAAACTAAAGGGGCCAGTAAAACCCAGAGAGGGGCTAACAGCTTGCTCATGGTATTACTAGTACTGTTTACAATGCTATCATGCGGACAAACAACACCCCTGCAACATTTCAAAATAACACAGTTAGCTGAAAATCAACCCATTTACTTCGATCCTGCTGGAAATATTCAACTTATACACGATGAATGGAAACTACTAGTATACTACAATCTGACAACATTCTGGCAAAGTACAACGAAGGTCGAGAAATTTGTGAATCGTTTAGCTCAACTATGCGACACAATGCCTAACGAGCCATGCCACTCGACGACAAAACAACTTCAGTACGAACTGAACCAGTTGAACGAATATAACGTATTGTTACGTTCTCAACATCAACAACGAAGGCGTCGCGGCTACGTCAACGGCGTAGGAAACATTGCACGAGCCCTGTTTGGAGTCCTTGATAGCGATTTCGCCGAAAAATACTCTCAAGACATTCAAATGATCCAAACAAACGAACAATATTTGCTGGAGCTGATAAGAAATCAAACATTGATCATCGAAGCAGAAAACAACATCATAAAGAAAAATGAAGACTTTGTGAAAACGCAACTAGAAGTAATTCAGCAATTTATGAACGAAACAAGATACAATACAGCAGTGATAGAAAACAGATTTCAAATCATGAAAACAATGAATGACGTCAACGCTGGAGCCCTGACTGCCAGCTTACTACTGACAGTATTGAGAAGAAACCAACAAATGCTGCTAAACGCATTGACAGACATCTACAGAGGCAATTTGGATATGGAACTATTCACACCGGCACAACTGTCTGAACAACTCCACTTCATTGCTGGAATTATATCGAAAAGATTAACGCTACCCATTACAAACAGAAATGGAGCAAATATTAAAGATATCTACAAGATCATTTACGTCAAAGCACGGCTCACAGAACAATACCTACTGTTCGAACTACACATCCCACTACTAAGCGATGACGAATATACATTATATCGCAACATACCTATACCTACACAGCACGCGACTAACCAATGTCAAGTGATAGCGATAACAACAAAGTACATCGGAGTGAACTTCGTAAAAAATACCTATATACAGATGGAAGAGGCTGATCTTCAACAGTGTACGACTATGGGGGTGGACAACTACATCTGCCACGCCTACACAACTATTAGCAACTTACATGGAGCCACAGCATCTTGTGAAGCAAAAATGCTTAGTCAAAATGTAAACAATATCACTTGCGATTGGATACGACAGCAATGCTCTGACCAATGGATAAAACTTCAGAGACCAAACATATGGCTGTATAACTGTATCAAGGAGTGTGCGCCACGAATGGTGTGCAAGAATCGTATTACAACGCTGACGATTGCTAAGTCAGGACTTATGGCCCTAGGTCAGGATTGTGTACTACAACACAATGACGCTACTATATACTCACACATAACGTTTTTAGTAGCTATACAAATATTGGAATGACTTTAGAGGTACCAACTATTGATCCACCAAATGACATCTGGAAAACTCTAAAGAATACGAAGATTGTGCTACCAAAACTAAAGTTATCTGATGAGCACAAACAACTGGAAAACCAGATAACCGCACAACAGGCACGAGAAAATCTGCCCAGCGAGCTGAGTATCCATGACATCGGCAACTATACCATAAGCTCTTTGCTGGTGGGAGGAATCGTCGTTGCTATTATAGTATGGCTCATAAGAAGATATCTTCCGTCGTGCAAGAAAAGCAACATCTCTACCAACACTAAGACTCAATAGATACTTTCATCAACACCTCCAGAGAAGAAGTTAGAAAGTATAGAACTGAAGGAAATTGCAAACAAATCTGAAACAGATGATGGTCATTCGAAGTACCCAATGGGAACTAGATTTAAACTATAATCATTTGTAACTTGAAACTTTGTTCAGCTAAATCCGGCTTGACTGGAAACCGACCCCAATATAGTTGGGAAAAGGCTAGGTAGATGATGTAGATAATGATGATCCATTGCGGTCTACTTCAGCGGCTTTGACAGTATGTTTCTCTTGTCTTTGTATCGGATACATTCTACTACATCTACACTAATATAATAAAGAGGTAAAGTTTTTTTGTTTGTATTGAGGTAAAGTGTGGAAGTACTGGTCCGATTGCTAAAATTTTTTCACCAATAGAAAGCTGCTGTATTCCTGAGTGACATAGGCTATATTTTATACCCGCGAAGCTGCGGGCTAAAGTAAAGTAGTGCTGAATATTTTCGATTGTAATATGGTTTAAAATACTGAAGAAGAAAACGTGTTGCGCCGACCCCAAATAAAACGGGACAAGGGCAGGAAGATGATGATGAATATGGTTTAATATACTCACATTAAAGTACTCCCTAACGTGTTGCCAAGCGACATACGCTACAGCTGCACTGGCGTTCACATTGGTCCTCAGGCACTCCAGAGCCTGGATGTGACGGTTGGTGATGCTGGCTCCAGCGACCGCCACACCCATATCAATGGTGTACCCTGAACAGGTAGGGTTTGGTCCGCAGCGCGCGCAGAGGGACGGGTAGCGAGATTCTGGAAGGGAAATCGAACCACACTTAGTATTGTAAGGGCGAAAATTTGTTTGTTCTTTGGAAGTATACTAAAGAGTGAAACACAACCCATATAGGATCACTCTACTGTCCGTTTGTCTGTCTGCCTATCTGTCAAGATCTAGGGGGGGTCGCTGCTAAGACGCTACAGTCGCATTTGAAACGCGCGTCAGCAGCGCTGCTAACGCGCTACTGCATCGCGTCTGTAGCGCGGCTGCCGCGCGACCGTGTCAGACGACAGTGGGGAGAGGACGAAGGGAGGGTGGCACGTGAATGAAAAATAAAAGCAGTCTACAAACAAACGGTACACGGTCTCGCGTTAAAAAGTCTAGACTACATACAGAAAGCCTTGTTCATAGAAATCTCTATTACAGTACCCGGAACGTAAGTTGGCAAGATTTTGACGTAGTGGGGACATGTTGCCCAAAAAAGCAAATGAACGTACGGGACGTAACGCAATGCAGGGGCCAAAGTCGGCTAACACACCAGTCATAGACTATTATTATAATACTGCACAATCGCGCGCCGGATCGGCGCTACATCATACCCCGCGTCCCGCTTGACCACCAAATAGATCTAAAAAACGATTTCTACGCAACTATCGACTCTTGCCAAGTTACGTGCCGGGAACTGTACGTGGTAAAAGACTTACTAAGTGCAGCATCAACAGTCTCATTCCTGCTCCATCTGCCAGGTCTGCAGGCTGAGGAGAAGAATCCGTTCAGGGTCTCAACCTCCAACTCTTCAGCCGTCCTGCCGGCAAGGTCCACGTTGGGGCAACGGTCAGTGCGCGCGGCCTGTGGGCAAAACAATCATATACAATGTGGATAATATTTATTTATTTAATTTAATTACAACGGTTGGACAACCAATTACAGTAATTATAATAATAATATTTTTTATTTCTCTTCCACAAATAACAATAACAGTAGAAAAATACAACTTATAACATTGATGTGATATAATAATGTTAATTTGTGGGAGACTGGCGCCTAAACTAAGCCGTTGCTTGTATTTCAGGACACAAGGGGCTCCTCTCTACATTACAGTAATTAACAAAGATAAAATTATAAACATCACATAGGGTCGGGTGTCTCACATTGAACCAGGCAGCTAGATTGAACCACCGCCGAATCTCGAAAATGCGACATTGCCAAACCGCACTAATATGAGTGAAAGAGAGGTATTTACGTTCCGTTCCTGCCCACTAGTTTGCGTGGCGATCGCGTGCAAAGTGGTTGTGTGAGGAGTATTCGAAAGCAAACTGACTCAAAAAGTAAATATTTTTTGCCAATTTCATTCTTTTTTAGCTTTTTTCGTTTAAATAATATCAATTTATTTATATGTACCTACACTACTGCGCTTTTAATTGCTAAATAACCGTAGAAAACATTCTACGGTTATTTAGCAATTAAAAGCGCTATAATTCGTGATTTTAAGAGATTGATTTGCCGGTAAAATTTTGAGTTTAGTGATCAAAACGTGGTGTGTCTCACATTGAACCACCTGAGGGTGTTACACATTGAACCACGATTTACTGTGTACACCCCAGGCGTTAAAGGAGTGTTTTTTACAATTATTTTAATTTAATTTTAATTTGTTATATTATGGAAGGTACTTTTGTTTTTATTATTAAAAACTGTTACTTTTGTTTTTATTATTAAAATATGATAAGAATTTGACTGAAAAGGTTTTGTGATGTATAAAACTAAGACTCTCGGTTTAATTGCATATGATTTATAGTGATTTTTATAAATATAAGGCTGATTTTTATTATTACTGTCTATTATTATTATTATTACAATGTATTTGCCTTATAATTTGAACTAGAAGACATCGTTAATAAGGTGTCTCAATGTGGACGATACCCTGGTTAAATGTGTACCACCGGTGGTACTCATTGAACCAAAAATCATTTTTCATAAAAACCTGTTTTACACCGAAACTAAAAGGAATATGAGAAATTAATGTTTTACAAAATTGAAGCTAAATAAATATGCTAACTATACACAAAAAATTAAAGGCATTGATTGAACATCCGGCCCACTATGAGACTTTGAAATTTACCTGGTTCAATGTGGGACAACTTACCATACATTAAATCCTCTCGCAGTACTCCTGACATGCCAATAAAATCATCTTCCATTCATCCGCAAACAGATCGTTTGTTGGATTAGAATCCAAGAGACAATACGACAATAAATGAAAACACTGGCAAAACTCATCATTATAAATAACTTTTAGTATGGGACCAACATTGAAATCGCGAAAAAAATTCAGCCGACCCCTACATTTTATCGACAAAAGCAAACGTAAATGATATGGGACACCTGAAATATTTTCGACATTTCCGAGAACTATGGTCTATCGGTTTAGGTAATTAACTAAATGTAAACAATCTTGGCATGTCTTTTTATCGAAAAGTTGTCTAAAAATCGTATGTAAAACATCTTTGCAACTAGGTATTTACCTAAATTGATGTTAGCTAATAAACTAAATTTAAATAATCTTTATGTATATTTTACAAACCGTCGTACGGCGAGTATTCTCCCTTACGTTGTTGAAACCTCTACGGTCCGGACCAAGCGTTTTGCCTCGTCGTTTATACCGCGTACATCGAAGGACTGGAACAATTCACCTGCTGCGGTCTTCCCGTCCAATTATAATTTAGGTATCTTCAAGACTAGAGTGAATAGGCTCTTAATAAACTAGTGCGCCTCACCATCAACGATTACATCACTGCTTACCATCAGGTGGGACCGCAGTCAAGCACTAGTCAAATTAAAAAGAAACCTTGTTTTAAAAACTTACCAATTCCTCCAAATTCCTCAGCACTCTAGGAGACCACCTTTGCTCAGTGGAGTCGAATCCTGGGTGGCAGTATACTCCTCCGCGAAGACCTTCAAGTCCATTGGTGTGGTTCGAAGGCACTACGGCCACTGCTTCGAAGCTGCTATTATCTGTGAGGAAAGAGATTAAGTGTTATTATTGATTATTTTTTAATAATCCAACATACATAAATCTATACTAATATTATAAAGAGGTAAAATTTGTAAGTTTGTAGGTTTGTAAGTTTGTATGTAGGGGGTAATCTCTGGAACTACTGGTCCGATTTGAAAAATTATTTCAGTGTTAGATAGCCCATTTATCGAGGAATGCTATAGGCTATATACCATCACCCTATGACCCACGGGAGCGGAGCAGTAACGAAAAGTGCGGGTGAAACCGCAGGGGACAGCTAGTATACAATAAATTAATAATAATAATCCTCCCCAACCGAATTTCGATCATGGTAGTCAATCTCAACAGAGATTAGCCAAGTACGCAGGAGATATTAGAATGCACAAGTGTGTGCGCAAACACAGGTGCACTCTCTGTTCCTTTATTCTCAAAGTCCGATGGGACGGTAATCCGACACGACCAAAGAGAGATCAGGCGCAGGTCCAACGGCTTTACGTGCTTTTCGAGGCACGGGGTATCACACCACTTACTTCCAAACCCCGGGCAGCTACAGAGTAATTCCTAATGGAAAATCCCAATAGCACTTTTGCCCGACCCAGGAATCGAACCCAGGACCCCACGCTCAGCCAGCAGTCGCTCTTGCGACCACTAAACCAACGAGGCAGACAACAAATTAAACGTATACATTAAATCTCTTCTTCTTCTTCGTCGGTATCACTCTTGACAGAGTGGTCGTGGTCATCACTTCAGGTGTTGGTGGCAAGCTTCACAACACGCCGCCACTCTTCTCTGATGGCTGCCTTGTGCATTCATATAACGATGATGAGCCATTTACTGCCGCTTTTATCTGGTCAGTCCACCTCATAGCCGATCTTCCTCGTGGCTTAGTACCCTCAACCTTTCCCTGGACCACTATATAGCACCCACACGTCCCACACCTATTAAGATCGGAGACTCACTCGAAATTGTGGATGACATGTCCAGCCATGGGCTTCTTTCGGCTGAAATGATTGCCGAAAGACGTCCACTGTTGGACATAGGCCTCTCCCAAATGTCACCACAACGACCGGTTACACGACCGGAGAGAGATCAGGCGGAGGACCAACTTCTTCACATGCTTTCCGAAGCAAGGGGGTATAATACTACCAACTTTCAAACTCCGGGCAGCTAAAGAGTAATTCCTAATGGAAAAATCCAATACCATTTTTTACCTGAACTGGGAATCGAACCCACGCTTAGCAGTTGCTCTTGCGACCTTAACTTTTTTTAATATATTTATTATAAACTAGTGCTTGACTGCAATCCCGCCTGATAGTAAGCAGTGATGCAATCGTTGATGGTGAGGCGCAATAGTTTATTAAGAGCATATCGGCAGACATTTATTATTATTTATTTTGAAGGTAAGAGGCTATGCATCACCCTTAGTGTAGATGTAGTCACTGCGACCTAAATGGTATATTGTGACTCGCCACCTTGTTAGAATAACTCTTTTAGCCCAGACGCTCCCAAGAAATTTAGAATACTCCTAGCTTTTACAGTTTTAATCTCCTCCGAGTGAATAAAGTGTCGATCCAGATGGACACTGCGTTTGTGGATATTCCACAACTTTAACACAACGCAATCTAGTCCCAAGCCAAGCAGAGCTTGTGTTATGGGTACTAGATAACTGATAAACATACTTATATATTTCTAAATACATACATATTATAGATAAATTACACCCAGACACAGACGTCATAGCAGTCAGGGCCACTAACCACTAGACCAACAGGCCAGTCAAAAGGTGCTTAGGCGTCTCCCTCTCCTGATCATCGGCAGACATACCGTAAACTTGAAATGGAGGATTCACTCACCAAGTCTTGTGGCATCCCTGATGGAGGCGATAACCCGGTTGTCATTGGGTTGCATCTGTGAAAGCAGCAGAGTTTCCTCCTCAGAGAAGACACCAAAATCTGCCTGTCCAGCGGCGAGTCGAAGAGCACAGTCTATCCTGGAAGTGGAGAGGATACAGGAATTAATGTTGCTGATATCATGATCATCATCTGCCTAGCCTTTTTCCAACTATTAATTGGGGTAACACGTACGGCACTCCATGGCAAGACTTGAGTCAGATTAAAGTGAATTAGTATTGCTGATACATATCCTTTAAAATTAATGACTTTTAATATTTATTATGTTTAGAGCTTTAGAGCGAAACTAGATCTAATAGACCTCGTACGTGTCTTCCTTGCGATGACAACATAGTCTTCTCTGGCATACGGAGGCTAAGATGCCTTATTAGAACTTAATGAAGCGGTGTACCTATTTTAATACGGGGTCACTTTGACCTCGTACCACTTAACCAAATAAATGCGGGGTCTTATAAGCCCCTTACCACCATTGTGATAGTTTTATCCGGGGTCTTAAACACCCCGTAGGCCGTACCACAGATGGCTGCGGTACGGCCTACGGGGCATAACACAAGCTCTGCTTAGCTTGGGACTAGATGGCGTTGTGTGAAAGTTGTAAAAAAAAGCTAGTTCTTGACTGCAATCCCGCCTGATGTTAAGCAGTGATACAATCGTTGATGGTGAGGCGCACTAGTTTATTAAGAGCCTATTCACTCTAGTCTTGAAGACACCTAAATTATAATCGGCCGGGAAGACCGCAGTAGGCAAATTGTTTCAGTCCTTCGATCTTCTTTTCGTATCGATGCTCTCACTAAACTTTTTCTGCCCAGTATTTGGCAACCTGTATGGCTTTGGCATTGGCCTCGTTTAGATCCTGCAAAGTGCAGGTGGTTGTGCAGGATGGGCATGTCCTGCTCCACACTGGCACTGTTAGTCCAGTCAAAATAGACTCAATTATGATTCAAGTTTGCATTAATTCCCAACAAGCTGGATTTTTGTGCAGGCCTTGGATGCGTCATTACAAATGACATGTCAAAAGTCCCCATCGCTTGTGCGTTGTTTTTTATTCGAAGTCAAAGGTCACAAATTTGCGTTTTTTGCGTATATCTTTGAAACAACGAGAGCTATCGAAAAATGGTTCAAACAAAGTTTGTAGATCGTAAAATTGTCAACAAAAAAGATCTAAACACCTTTCTTCTACAAAGCATCGCTTTCGAGATATCGTGACCTTTTGTGTTAAGGATGGGTCGAGGAAGGCCCATTTGGCCATATTGATAAACATTGTCTTACCTGGACTCCTGGATAGCGCACGTGACTTGGCTGTCATCTCTGCTTAGACTGCTGCATGTTGCGCCGGTTTGGAGTGAAGATACGCAGACTCGGTCTGGGAACAAGATATAGTAGTGTTACAAGACGGTTTGGAGAGAATTTTGAAAGTACTCTTTGTAATGTGACGGTTTTTTAATCTTTGATAGTATATAGATTTTAAAAATTTGAAATCTCGGATTTCAGGCCCTACCACGAGCTCTTAACGTGTTCTAATTGACGACCTAAACTGAATTGTTAAGCCGAAAAGCCGGACAAACCAGCTAGTTTAGCCGGATATTTGAGTAAAAGTTCCGTCATTTTTTTTTATGACATTCCGGAAGTTTTACTTTTTACATTCTAATGAAATAACAAGTCATTGCTGGTCTGCAAGCGCTTGCAATTGCAAGAATACATGAAAAATCTAAAAAATGGCCTAATTTAAGAAGCCTAACAAAAGCCGGACAGGCCTTACTCCACCAAATTGGGCCGGATACACAACCAAAAAGCCTGAACGTTTCCGGCTTTATCCGGACGCCTGTCAACGACGTTTGCGGCGAGCAATGGGTAGCTAGCCGTCCGACCGTCCGGACAGAGTTACCCATTCGTCCTGGGTCGTCGACAGCGCGTATTGTTGCACGCTCGCGTTTGAAGCGTACTGGGGCCTTGCGTTCGCTTCCGATGTTCCTTCTTTGGCTAGCATTCCAGGGTCATAGGAGTGGGTTTAAGTCTATAAAAGTCACATACACGCACCCGCCCTCCCTCTCCTCTTCTTTTCGAATCGAAGGTAAACTCGTTAAATTGTTTGGGCCCAGTAGGTAGCTACGTTAACTGCAGCATCGGTGGCACTCATTAAATCCTCTAAAGTGCAGGTGTTTGGGTACATGGGGCACTCCAACGTGTGGCTCATGTTTTGTCCAGATTGTGCCCTTTTTTGTTCAACAAGGGCATGCGTCATAGCGCAGTCGACAGCGCAAGTCGGGCATGCCTTTGACGCATGTGTAATGACTGTTGAAAGTGTTGCGCGCGCAGTGATACATGTCATAAGCTATGTCCACACTGTGCCCTTTTTTGTTCAACAAGGGTATGCGTCATAGCGCAGTCAACAGCGCAAGTCGGGCATGCCTTTGACGCATGTGCAATGACAGTTGAAAGTGTTGCGCGCGCAGTGATACATGCCATTCCATGTCAGATGGACAATGCGTTCCATAACGCATTCAATTGTTGAAAGCAACTAACGAAAGTTTAATAGAAAGATGAAGACGAAAGTTGAAGATGAAAGGGCACAGTGTGGACATAGATATTGGGTATCTGATGGGTCTATAAAAACCCATTTGGCCAAATTGTGTTTGCAGCGACCTACTGATTGAATGCTTTACATACAGGCCACTGCAATTCACGTCCAGGCGGGAGACATTCTTGGGGTTTCAAGAAGTCGGATGATGGAAGACTCGCTCCCCCAAAAGCGGGAGAAGTCATAGAATGATTTGCCAACTAAAAAAAGCCAGTCCAAGGAAAATGTATATAATCTCTTAGTCACCGGCTCGACGCGCCCATGCCTTATCTCAGGTAGGTATAGGTAGGTATATCTACAATAATATAATATGTTCAAAGTCACACGACAACACGGTGATAAGGTAGCAACTAAGGATATTATATATTTAGGTATGAATGTTCCTTTTTAGCAACGCTCTGTGGATGGGTAACCATTTTCCTTCGTGCCTCAGAAAGCACGTTAAGCCGTAGGTGCCGGCTGTCATTTGTAGATCTTTGGCAGTCGTTACGGATAATCAAAAGCCAGAGATGACTCCAGTCTTGCCATGAAGTACTGCGTTACCCCAGTCAATGGGTTGTGGAGGTCTGGTAGGCAGCCGCTCCTCGTAAAATATTGGTATTCAGCTAAATCCGGCTTGACTGGAAGCCGACCCCAATATAGTTGGGAAAAGGCTAGGTAGATGATGACGACCTACTATAAGTAGGTAAGTGTAAAAAATGCTATGTAATTCGATGTACCTACAATATCGGCCTTGATGCAAATTTATAACATTTAGATAAAAGATTAGGCCTCATATCAACAAAACTGGTGTGTCAGACATCGATGCACGAATTAATACAATGGATCCAGTACATGATTCTAATTCAGTTTACCAAATTTATAAATAAAACATCTGGTCTAATGCGGACCCAGGTTGGCTGCTGTAAAAACAATCTGGCCAAATGGGGCTTCCTCGACCCATCCTTAACACAGTTCTAGTGTGGATCAGCTACCCAGGACATGTGGCACTTAGTATGCTGTCCATCCTGCACAACCACCTGCACTTTAAAGGATCTAAAGAGGCCAATGCCAGAGCCATACAGGTTGCCAAATACTGGGCAGAAAAAGTTTAGTGAGAGCATCGATACGAAAAGAAGAAGAATAAAAAAGCTGTACATTTTGTTAAAATTTAAACTTTATAAAATCGTCAATTTAATCAACCCCAATGATATTTAGTGAAAAAATAAATTCACGCGATATCGCTTCAAAAAGTCGCCGTGGGCTAGGCCCCGCCCTACAATCCGGTCACATTAACTTGACGCATCTCTGAAATGCGAACATCCCCTCGCTTTCCCCGCATTCCCTTAGCTCGGACTATTCTGGCGTTTCCTCAGTAGGTACCTAACAGCTTCTGTTCATAATATTTATCTCGTGTGAGGGAATTCTCAGAAAGTACAGTATTGTTTATCTATCTAGTATCTTAGTTTGTCGAGCTTATAATCTTAAAAAGCCACACGTAACCGGAAATAAATATTTACTAACATAAACCTTATTGTTTACGCAAAATTTATGGTTCTTTTTTTCAAAACAAACCCGTAAAATCCCGTGAGTAAATGCACGCGAAACGTCATCGCAACATTGGGTCGTGAAGGTCTGGTAGGCAGCCAATCCTTGTAAAATACTAGTACCTATTCAGCTTAATCCGGTTTGACTGGAAGCCGACCCCAATATAGTTGGGAAAAGGCTAGGTAGATGATGGTGAGATGATGGTTATAGGTACCCGTGACCAAAACCAGCCAATTGCTGGGAGATAAGGGGTCGTAGCTACCGAAAGGCCAAGCGGTACAGTGCCTCAGGGCCGCTCCGCCTCCTCATCACCAGGATGACAACAGTCAGAATTCCGGATCAGACGTAGCAACTGTCTGGTCGGAGGATCCTGCCTTTTCAACGGAGGTTTGGGTGATAATAAATCAACCCTTGATATGGCGATGAGAATGCTGAGATGGAGGTGTGGTGTAACGAGAATGAATAAAGTGACGCCAGTAGCTGAAATGTTGAAAGGAAATCATTTGTCTTGGTATGGTCATGTGAAGAGGAGGGATGAAACGCATGTTACTAAAAAAGTTCTGAGTTTACATGTGATGGATGTGTATGGATGGAGAGAAAGAGGGAGGCCAAAGAAAAGATGGATGGATTGTGTCAGATCTGACATCAAAGAAAACGAAGTTAGTGATAGTATAACGGGTGACAGGACAAGTAATATGAGATAAGGGCAGGAAAAAGAAGATTCGTATAAATGCTACACTTGAAAGACGGATGAAGAGAAAGAGGGAGGCCAAAGAAAAGAAGCATTGTGTGAGGAATGATATGAAAGATAAGGGAGTTAGTGATAGCATAACGGGTGACAGGACAAAATGGAAAAAAAATCATTTAGCACCGACCCCAAGTAATATGGGATAAGGGCAGGAAGAAGAAGATCCCCATATATAGAGAAGCCGCACTTAAAAGACTGATGAAGAGAAACCGGGAGGCCAAAGAAAAGAAGGATTGGTTGAGGAGTGATAAGAAAGAAAAGGGAGTTAATGATAGTACAACGGGTGACAGGAGAAATCATCATCTGCCTAGCCTTTTCTCAACTATATTGAGGTCGGCTTCCAGTCAAGCCGGATTTTACCAGTTTTTTACGAGGAGCGGCTGTCTACCAGACCTCCACAACCCATTAACTGGGGTAACACGGTACTTCATGGCAAGACTGGAGTCAGATTTACTGACTTCTGACTATCCATAACGACTGCCAAAGATCTAAAATGACAGCCGGGAACAACGGCTTAACGTGCAGTGACAGGACAGAATGGAAGAAAAAAACATGTTGGGCCTACCCCAAGTACCTAATATAGGATAAGGGCAGGAAGAAGAAGATACGACAAGAGACCATACTTGAAAACGACCATCACATCCTTCTATTTCAAAGACTCTTTAGCTACATGACGTAAACGTTTTGAGTGCCTTACTAAAACCTTGCTATCGATCAATCAGGAAATGATATCACTAAGTTTTACTATAAATACTGAATCATGTATATACGTGTTGATTTTTATCTGTTGCTAGTGCATTAGTGGTTATTGTTTTATCTAGAAATATAATCAATAGTCTTACACCTTATTAAATTGTGGGTCGACAGGGCCTTCCCTTAATAGGTTACTAGGTAATGTTCTCAAAACGGTGAAGGAAAACATCGTGAGGAAACCGGCTTGTCCTAGAACCAAAAATTCGAAGACATGTGACATCCACCAACCCGCACTAGGCCCGCGTGGTGGATTACTGCCCACTCCCTCTCCTAGAGAGGAGGCCTGAGTCCTAACAGTGGGAACATTATAAAGCTGATGCTATGCTATATCAGTTTGTATCAGCAGTGTCGCCCGTATGTCAGTAACTTTCTCCATACAAACTTTGGACCCCCGTTTGATCTCCATGGGGGTGAATTTTAGAGGATTACTCTTTTAGTGATCGCCTACGTCAAAAAAGGACACCTTGTGAATAATTTCCTAGTCAAAATTATTTCGGCTGTGCGTTGATGTGTCAGTCAGTCAGTTTTTTCTTTTATATTGTATAGAACTATAGATAGCCTTAATAACTTTTTTTAAAGGCCTTTGCCCAGCAATGGGATAGAAATTAAGCTTATTAACTTACGAAAAAAAAGATAGGGCTGTTTATATCGCAAAAAAACGTACATTTTGACACTCTAAGGAATCAAAATTCACAGGGTACTTTTCCGTTGACCTAGAATCCTCAAATTTGGTATAAAGCAAGGTCTTATAGCGCAAAAGTCTGAAAACTCAAAAATTGTAGTTATGTCAGTAGTTTTATTTTTTATTAAAAACCTCAAGACTCGATTCGACAATTGAACTGTTTTGGTAAGTTGGTACGGAACCCTCAGTGAGCGAGTCTGACATAACCTAACCTAACTAGCCCACCTGACTGTCCTATCGTCTGTTTTTTATACCCTGAGACTCATATGACATTACAACACAAAAGAATTGGCAACATTCCTATACTAAGTTTGACATTAAATGTGTCAGAATAGTCTCAGGGTATAAAAAACAGACCATTCATAACCCTCTCCCCCCCCCCCCCCCTCTATACACGCTTTTGTTCCTTCCGTCGGTCCATTATTTCTCCTAAAGAAGTGGCCTGATTCCCTGTAATGGAAAATTGTGAAGGATGGGTAGCATAGCAAATGCCACATGTCCTGTGCAGCGGCTCCACACTAGCACTGTGTTAAGGATGGGTCGAGGAAGCCCCATTTGGCCAGATTGTTTTTGCAGCGAAAAGATGGATGGATAGTGTGCGGAGCGATATGAAAGAAAAGGGAGTTAGTGATAGTGTGACGGGTGACAGGACAGAATAGAAGAAGGAAACGTGTTGCGCCGACCCCAAGTAATATGGGATAAGGACAGGAAGAAGAAGTTTTTACAGCGGCCAACCTGGGTCCGCAGTCAGTGAAGAGATTAAAATAAGCCATTGGCAGTAAAGAGATGACCAGTGTGAGCTGACAGTAGTCGTTCACGAACCGAATGTTCGAACCACGTGCTACCATCAGTGAGACCTTTGAGTGAGCGTGACAAGCTATCAATTATTGAAACTTATTTAAGTATGTCAAGTAAGTATACTCTCAAAACGGTGAAGGAAAACATCGAGAGGAAACCGGCATGTCCTAGAACCAAAAATACGAAGACGTGTGACATGATGACATCCACCATTTCACACTAGGCCCGCATGGTGGATTATCTCTCCTAGAGAGGAGGCTATATCTATAAGGCATATCCTGACAAAGTGAACGATGCCTAATCAGAAGGCTAAAAGTCAATGCAAAAAGCAATGGAAAGAGCTATGCTCGGAGTTTTCTAGCGTGATCACATCAGAAGTGAAGATATCCGCAGGAAGATCAAGATTACGGACATAGCCCGGAAAATCGACTAACATAAATGGCAGTGGACAGGGCACGTTGTTTGTAGAACGCGTGGTCAATGGCGATGAAAGGTTCTGGAGTGGCGATTGCCGCACCGGAAGACGCAGCTTTGGAAGGCTTCACACAAGGTGGACCGATGACCTGGTGAGGGACGCGAGAACCCAATGCATACGGGTTGACACGTGCTGAGGCCTATGTCCAACAGTGGACGTTTTGTGCTGATATAATGCTGATGATGATGATGATAATCATAATATTTTTAAGTTCCAAAAATAAGACATATCCAAAATAACCTATAGCGCCCTAGTGGTAGTGGGTAGTCATGTTATTTCCTGGCAAACAGTAGCCGATACCCTCACAAAGTATGACTCACTTTTTATAAAGCCAAAGAAAGGGCGTGGTTCGCTTCTAAGCAGAAATGGCCGTTAAAACGGACCTTGGCAACACCAATCGATATACAAATGAATTCATAGGTAATAATATACACGTTATCTATAAAAGAGTGCTTGAAATGGAAATCTATGTAGTCAAGTAACCGCCCGAGATTTGCATACGTTAAAATATGATAAGATCGCCCCTTATCGTTTTGGTGTTGGTTTTATCACCGGCGAACTGTGCCCTAGTAATATAATTTCATGGCCTAACCTTTTTCACATACTTACGAAAAAGAATATTGTGAAAAATCATCTAGAAAATTCAAATCGATAAAAAAAAAATCAGTCATAAAGTCGCTATCAATAAATTAATTGAGCAAACATCAGTATCGATTTCCAATAAGCCGCCATTTGTCTCAACCTTATCTGCACTGAATTCCATATCTTTAAAGAATATATTTATTACATAATACTTACAGGTTTGTGCTGACGCCGCCCCAAGAACACAAGCAAACAGAAAAACTTCCTTGAAACCCATTTTGGCACTTCACTGCACTGTAGGATTAAATCCTACTGCGTTAATTTTAAATCCTGCCGCCGTCGACTTTACTGCAGCGTACAACACCTTTACCCTCAATGGCTAATCTTATTTGAAATGTATGAGTAGTATAACACTGGTTATATCTTATCAGTATTTCGAAATTCAACGTAAAGGTGGGTGATATAATCACTGATAGCCTGATAACGATGCGTCGGAGCGATTTTTCGTGGCGCGCCGAGCCGGTGTCCCGCAGGGCAGCGTCTGGGGCCTTTTGGCCTTGACGACTTTTTTATACTATACATTTTATGGGATGTTTTCCAACTATATTGGGGTCGGCTTCCAGTCAAGCCGAATTTAGCTGAATACCAGTATTTTACGAGGAGCGCCTGCCTACCAGTTTGCTGACATCTAATCTCAGTTATATATCGACTTGGGCTTTATTCAAAAAAGGTTACATTATTCAAGACTGAAAACTTAATAGATATATACAAACTAAAGATACAAACCTATATATATACAAAAATAAAAAGGGATTTACTGGGCATCAAAAAACTCATCCACGTCGATGTCAATAGGAATAGTGCCCAGAACGCTGGCAGCATTGCCACGTTGGATGGCAATGCTGATTCGTTGGCCGAAAAACAGCCCAGCCCTCTGGTCACGTGAAGAGTCGACTAGCTGCTTGCTAATATCCCGAACAACTTGGGCTTGGTTCGGAATATTACCGGACCGTCGGACGGCAAGCTACCCATTGCTCGCCGTCCGGAAGCCCGCGTAGCAAAATTCCTTGAAAATAACATTCGTATCGCCTTTTCGTATAAAATCAATGATATTCATGAGAAAGTGATATGAGTCAAGATAAAAGATTGAAATACTGTACACAGTGAAAAACAAAGGAAGTAAAGTGTCATTATTACTCAGAAATATATCAGTCCTATCCGGGTCATATCCTATTTATTACTAACCGTTCCACGCGATTTCGCCCACGTGTTTTGATTCTAAAACTTAGCGTAGGAAAATACGTTTACTTTTTTGACTAGTTTTCCACATCATCATCATCTACCTAGCCTTTTCCCAATTGTATTGGGGTCGGCTTCCAGTCAAGCCAGATTTAGCTGCATACTTACCAGTATTTTACCTACCTCCACAACCCATTAACTCGGCTAACACGGTACTTCAAGGCAAGACTGGAGTCAGATTTAAGTCTGGCTTCTGACTATCCGTAAGACCGTTTTCACATTATCCGATCCGATATCGGTATCGGACGCCGATACGATATCGGAGTAAGTAAAATGTATGAAATGCCATGCTCCGATATCCGATATCGGGCCGGACAACATGAAAGACAGGTACATATTTCATACATTTACCTTACCCCGATATCGTATCGGCGTCCGATCGGATCGGAATATGTGAAAACGGTCTAACGACAGCCTAAGACCGTTTTCACATTTTCCGATCCGATATCGGTATCGGACGCCGATACGATATCGGGGTAAGGTAAATATATGAGATATGTACCTGTCTTTCATATTGTCCGACCCGATATCGGATATCGGAGCACAGCATTTCATACATTTTACTGAGACCGTTTTCACATTTTCCGATCCGATATCGGTATCGGACGCCGATACGATATCGGGGTAAGGTAAATGTATGAGATATGTACCTGTCTTTCATATTGTCCGACCCGATATCGGATATCGGAGCACAGCATTTCATACATTTTACTTACCCCGATATCGTATCGGCGTCCGATACCGATATCGGATCGGATAATGTGAAAACGGTCTTAGCCCGATATCGTATCGGCGTCCGACACCGATATCGGATCGGATAATGTGAAAACGGTCTTAGATCTACAAATGACAGCCGGGACCTACGGCTTAACGTGCTTTCCGAGGCACGGAGGATATTCGATTCAAATTATGGTCCAAATACGATTTTGCTTAAGTGGCCTTTTAAGACCTGGTGAGGGTCGTAGGAATCCGATGAATGCGAGACGCACAGGACCGGTCGCTGTGGCGACGCTTGGGGGACGCCTATGTCCAGCAGTGGACGTTTTTCAGCTGAAATGAGTAACAAAAACCGGAACTAAAAACTAAAAATAAATGAATTAAACATACAAGTTTCTTTTAATAAGGAAAAGTCATAGAAAACTGAATAATCTTCCGAGAAAACTACTTCAAGTCACTTGGTAGTTGACCGTTTTTGATAGCTATCAAGATCTTAAAAATATGACGATAAGGTCCAAAATAGCACAGTTTTGTAAATTTCTGTCATAGGATATAACATAGTAAGTTAGAAATAAATAATACATCCGTTGGCATAATGTAGAAAATATACAGAAGTACAACACATTAATACTACTTATATTCGTAAAAGCGAAAGTTTGTAAGTATGTATGTTTATAAAGAAAGAAAGAAAAATGTTTAATTTGGCACACCATGATTCACAAACCTAATTGTAACTAAATATAAAATGAAACATAAAAAATAAAAATGTGAAGAAAAATTAACAATATAAAAAGGTCTCACGGCTTCGCCAAATAGGTCCAGTTCAGCATAATGCCAGGCAACTACGTAGCAGTTGCCTGACGCTGATTTAAGGCTGATTTATCACTTCTTCACGCTCGAATTGCTGAAGGAATTTGGATGAAATTTGGTAGTACAAATATAGACTTAAGTCCTCTTCCCACCTATAAAAAAAATCCCTTAAGCTGAAACGGGAGCCTTATCATGACGACTTAAATGTTAAGCGTGCGAGCGAGAAAGAGGGATGGAGCTATACACCTTTATAACATTTCCTTTTAGATCGTCAAATGGATTGCGTCAAGAGCTCGTGGTAGGAGATCAGATCGTCACACCACCTACATCGCGGTGCACCGGATTCAGATGGAAGAAACGCGAAGGACATGGTGGAGCATAGGGTGCAAGTGTGGTTCGCTTGGACGGAGCATCACCGTGTCCTCGTAGAGGGAAACGGTGGCAGCGATTTCTAGCGCGCGGAGGGAGGAGGAAAAAAAAGAAAAGCGCAAAGGGTTGAAGGACTAAGGGAGACGGTTGTGGTTTTAGTCACGGTTTTTAGGTATTTTTGGGTGGGAAATCATAATATCTTTTCCCGCTCTAGGGCAGAGCCGGAGGGCGTATCAGACTTCTTCTGACTGAAACCTACTGCTATTTTCTTTCTTTGAGTGTCAGACGTGAGAGTAAGAAAGAGGGATGGTGCTATACACCTTTATCCTTTATTTTTTATCTCTATCCCTTTAACAGTTCCATTAGTTACTCAGATACCCGCGAAACGAGACACAATAGTAAAACAATAACAGCGCGGTCTCATAGGACCGGTCGGGGATTCAAACGTAGGTCATCAAATGAATCGCGTTAAGAGCTCACGGTAATGCCTCAGTAGGTACTACTGTTAATTCCCCTGTCGTCTACCAAATAGTAACACCATGATATCACCACGCTGATAACAAGCCTTCAGCAAACACTGTGCTGATCAATACATTAACTCAAACCTTATCACGCTGATAACAGTCTAGGCTTAAGTACATCCAAACGTAAAAAATATACGAGTGTCATACTCATACTGGCTGGAATTTAACCTTTAAACAGCGGTTTTGAAGTCAATTGAGGTACTTTTTTTGAAGTTATTCGGTTTCGTCACCCAAGCTATTCCCGATTCGGCATCAATAGGTATTTTGAATAGGTACTCATCATCTACCTAGCCTTTTCCCAACTACTCGTATATTGGGGTCGGCTTCCAGTCAAGCCGGATTTAGCTGAATAACAGTATTTTACGAGGCGCGGCTGCCTACCAGACCTCCACAACCCATTAACTGGGGTAACACGGTACTTCATGGCAAGACTGGAGTCAGATTTACTGGCTTCTGACTATCCGTAACGACTGCCAAAGATCTACAAATGACAGCTGGGATCAACGGTTTAACGTGCTTTCCAAGACACGTAGGAAACTCGGTATGTTAAAATGGTCACTCATCCACAGACCAACCTTTGCAAGCGTTGCATAACCTTGAAGATCGACCCGTGCGGCTGTTATTATCTAGCCACGAGCTCCTCATTTTGTATAGGTACTGCCATCCAAAATACCTTTTGGTGCCGAATCGGGAGTAGCTTGGGTGCCGAAACTGTTGGTGCCGAAAATCTGGGTACCGAAACGGGAATAGGTAGGTATACTTCCGTTTTTTACGTGGAACATCATTAAATGGGCTATGGTGGCCCAGTGGTAACTGCCCCGACTAACAAGTTGGTAGGTCACGGGTTCAAACTCAGTCCAGCATTATCTACTTTCATCTCCACTGCTCTCAAAAACGGTGAAGGAAAACATCGTGAGGAAACCGGCATGTCCTATAGAACCAAAAATTCGGAGACATGTGACATCCACCAGCCCGCACTGGCCCACGTGGTGGATATACGGCCTGTAGGGATCCGTCCACAAATGAAAGGTGAGGATTTGGCAGTAATAGTTATATTTTATGTACAGAGTTTACAAAATACACCGAAGAGTAGAAGGTACGGAAGCTCACACTAGATGGTCGTTAGGATTATCATTTTCTGAATGAGAGCAGACATCTTATGTCATCCACTGACAGACGGACCGGCGCGCAGGCGCGCTGCGAAACCGAGCCGATGACACACGAAGATGCGCGAAGTTGGTGTGGCGGTTGAACCGCTACAGTAGCCCCCCGGCGAGACCGTGACTACGGTCGATAGAAATCCGGGAAGTGAACTCTTCTGCCGCTGCGAGTGTGAACTGCCGGCTTGTCCACAGGTGGAGTTGACGTCTTGCTTGGTGGTGAACTGGTCGGAGGTGAGGCTGGGTTGTCAGAGAGCCTGTCTTGAGTGACATATGCTGGTTTCAGGCGATCCAAAGATATGTTGATGCCTTTACCTCGTACCTCAACTTTAAAGTACTTAGCCTTCCTGTCCAGTACTTTGCAGGGACCAGCGTATGGTGGCTCCAACGATTTCCTCACGTGGTCTTGCCTCACGAAAACATGGGAGCAGTGTTGAAGGTCTTTGGGGATGTAAAAAGTATCCTTTCTATGCCATGCAGTCGGTTTCGGAGATAAGCTGGCCATGTGTCTAGCAAGTCGAGTAGCGAAACTGGTGATGTCCTCAAGGGAGTAGTCGTGTGATGGTGACAGGAACTGGTTTGGCAAACGCAGGGGCTCGCCGTAAACCAATTCTGCCGAGGATGCTTGGATGTCATCTTTCCAGGAACTGCGTATGCCAAGCAGAACGATAGGCAAGATTTCTGTCCATTGTGTGTTGTTGTGACACATGATACCGGCTTTTAGCTGGCGGTGAAACCTCTCCACCAAGCCATTCGATGCAGGATGGTACGCTGTGGTGCGGAAGTGGCGTGCACCCAGCAGGGAAGCTAGGCTCTTAAAAAGGCTGGACTCGAACTGGCGACCTTGATCAGTGGTGATCTGCGATGGGCAACCGAACCTCGATATCCACCCGGATACTAAGGCGGCTGCGCAGGTATCGGCAGTGATGTCCTTCAGCGGTATAGCCTCGGGCCATCGTGTGAACCGATCAACTATGGTGAGACAATATCTGAAATCTGAAGATGGTATTAGGGGCCCTACAATGTCTAGATGGATATGGGAAAATCGTGATGAAGTTGTGGGAAATTGGGAAAGAGGAGTGGATGTATGACGTGTAATTTTACAGCGCTGGCAATGAAGACAGCATCTGCACCACTCTCTACAGTCTTTGCGAATCCCTGGCCACACAAATCGCTGCGTGACTAGTCGCACTGTAGCTGTACGTCCAGGGTGACTCAGACAATGAAGAGAATCAAAAACTTGCTTCCGGAATTCAGGCGTAACATAGGGTCTTGGTGGTTGAGTGGATACGTCACAATAGAGTTTGGTGTCTGAGCCTACCTGAGTAATCATATGCAGTTTCAGTGACGATCCTTTCTCAATAAGTGACTGTAGTTCTGGATCTGTCTCTTGAGAGCGGGCTAAAGCTTCATAATCAATTGTCGTTGTTACCTCTTCAATGCGTGACAAGGTGTCGGCAACGACATTTTCTGGTCCAGGTATGTAACGAATATCCGTGGTAAATTGTGATATGTAATCTAAGTATCTGTATTGACGAGGTGAGCAATTCTCTCTAGGGTTCCGGAAAGCGTAGGTAAGTGGGCGGTGATCAGTGAAGATAACAAATTCCCGAGCTTCCACCATGTGTCGGAAGTATTTTATTGCCTCGTAGACAGCGAGCAGCTCGCGATCGTAGGGGCTGTATTTGCGTTGTGCTTCGTTTAGTTTCTTCGAGAAGAAGGCTAGCGGTTGCCATTGTGTTCCAACACGTTGTTGCAGCACAGCTCCTATGGCTACGTCTGATGCATCTGTAAGCATAGAGAGTTCTGCCTGTGGGTTTGGGTGTGCAAGAAGCGTCGCGTCTGATAGTGCTCTTTTACATTCTTCAAATGCCTCCAGTTGCAGCTGTGACATCTGTATAGGTTGTGAGCTCTTAACCTTGCCTCCAGCTAACATCGAGTTCAGCGGTGCGTGGCTTTTTGCAGCGTTGGGAACGAACCTTCTATAAAAGTTTAGCATGCCCATGAATCTCCGTAATTCCTTCATTGTGCTTGGCACTGGAAATTCCTGTATAGCTCGTACCTTTTCATGGACCGGTTGGGTTCCAGCAGCTGATACCTGGTATCCTAGAAATGTCACCTCTGGCTGCCCCCAAACACATTTTGCAGGATTTATGAGGACATCATACTCTTTCAGCCTTGACAGCAGCTGGTGCAGGTGAGTTCTGTGCAGGTCTGGAGAAGGAGAGTATACCAGAATATCGTCGACGTATCCGTAGCAAAAGTCATGTAAACCGGTGAGTACCTCATCGATGAACCGCTGAAAGGTTTGCGCTGCGTTTCTGAGTCCGAAAGTCATAAATGGGAACTCGAATAAACCGAACGGTGTGGTTATGGCGGTTTTTGGTATGTCAGCTTCGTTTACTCGAATTTGATTGTAAGCTTTGATTAAATCGATTTTGCTGAATATTGTGCATCCCGAAAGTCGATGTGAGAAATCTTGAATGTGAGGTATGGGATAGCGGTCAGGTATTGTACGGGAATTCAGGGCACGGTAGTCGCCACACGGTCGCCATCCGTCATCAGAAGGTTGCGTGTTCACATCACGTCGGGGTCACCAATTATGTAGGGATCCGTCCACAAATGAAAGGTGAGGATTTGGCAGTAATAGTTATATTTTATGTACAGAGTTTACAAAATACACCGAAGAGTAGAAGGTACGAAAGCTCACACTAGATGGTCGTTATGCCGCGGCCACACACTCGACGAGTAGCATGGGAAGTAACGAGGAAAGGAGGCAGAGACATAGTGTGGCCACGTTACTCGTCATGCCACTCGTCATGCTCCTCGTCCTGCCCACTGTTCCCTATCTTGTCGGTCATTGCGCGCGAGAGAGAGAGAGCAACATCGCGGCAAATCACGGCAGCGCGAGGAGCAGAGCGATGAGCAGCGCGAGGAGCATAGTCTGGCCGCGGCATTAGGATTATCATTTTCTGAATGAGAGCAGACATCTTATGTCATCCACTGACAGACGGACCGGCGCGCAGGCGCGCTGCGAAACCGAGCCGATGACACACGAAGATGCGCGAAGTTGGTGTGGCGGTTGAACCGCTACAGGCCCATTCCCTCTCCTAGAGAGGAGGCCTGAGTCTTATCGCTAAAACTGTTTTTTTTTACGTGGAATATCATCAAATGACTTCTTTTGCTCAGCTTCATCGAGGCAAAAGCCCAGCTGACTGCTAAAAAATTGGGGATCTTAGCAAAGGTGAGACGGTACTTTACGCCGGAACAGCTGCTCAACCTTTACAAAGCGCAAGTTCGATCGTGTATGGAGTACTGCTCTCATCTTTGGGATGGGTCTGCCAAATACCAGCTTGAGGCACTTGAGTCGATTGAGAAGGATCATCGATAATGATGCACGTGTTGACTCGAAATTCCAAAGTCTTGGACATCGGCGCCGAGTTGCTAGCCTGTCGGTTTTCTATCGTTTGCACTTCGGGGAGTGTGCACAGGAATTGCACAATTTAATTCCGTCAAGTCCTTTCCATTATCGGACCACTAGGCGTACGGCGATGCGTCACGGTACCTATAATATGGTGGTCCACCCGCTGCTTTGTGCGTATCAAAGCGGTTTGGAAACACATATATCATACGTACAGCTAAGGAGTGGAATTCTCTTCCGGAGTCTGCGTTTCCTGATAGCTGCAACTTAGGAGTCTTCAAGTCAAGAGTGAATAGGTTACTTCTAGGCAAGCGTGCTCCATCGTCCGCCACATCATCGCTTATCCTCAGGTGAGATAGTGGTCAAATGCGAGCCTATGTATAATAAAAAAAAGGGTCTTAGAGTTGTACCTGAGGCCATGTGTTACTGCGTACCCCTTACAAATACCTAGGAGCGTGTTGGGGGGTCGGAAGGATCATATCGTCAGCGTAGCTAATGTTTTTCATACAAGTGCCATCTATTATTTTTATTGCAATAAAATAATTTTCATAATCATAAATATTGGTCAACCTAAATCTAGAAATAGATTTTCATAATTTTTAAAGATAAGGGTTTTATTGTATGCGTTAAAAGGAACATGAAATCGCCATCTTGATATAAGTGTTGCCATGAAGCAATTGTATATTTTTCACAGTTTTTCTTAGAAATAAATGATTCTCAAAACAATAAATTAAGTAATAAAAAGTACGTGTAAAAATCTTATGTCTTCTATCATTAAAGTTTAATCAATATTGGAATAGGCTTTACATCAAAATGTGTTTAGTTAATCACATTTTTTCTTCATTGTGGATGTAACAACTTTAACTCAATTAAATGAAAGTTTTTAACTCTTTTTTTTTAATCTATTATTTAGAGGCTTTAGTGCACTCTGGGTGACTATGCTAGCCTCATGGGATCAGTCCTATTGTAGCATAATGGGCATCTTGCAAGCTGCGATAGCAGACTGCAGGTCACCCATTACTCTACTCTATCCTCTACTCGCATTTTCAAATATAGCTCACTCTGTACTCATATTCTCTGCTCCACTCTATCCTTTCGCTCTCTCATACATCTTTTAAGAAACTTGTAAATCTTCTGTGCTTCTTCAGACATTGGCTGGCTCATAATCATATTGATTCCACCATTGTGGAGTTTTTAACTCTGAAGGAAACGTTATTAGAACCCTATTTCTAATAAAAGAGCCTATATTTTCATTACAATTTTAGGGGAAAAGAGATAATAAAAAAATCCCTGAATTCTTGGAAAAGTGGATATTTGGTAACATTATTTTGTAATCGTCAACGTCAAATATTCTCAATCTGTCAATTCATTTGACTGAATGTTTGACATTTCATGCATTTATTATTGATCGACTCCTTGCGTGTTGTTTATTAAAAGTTCGCACGTGTGATTATCAAAATTGTGGTTAAACCGTTAAACCTTTCCACAAATACCATTATTGAAAAGATAAAGTTGAAGTGACCGATTGATTTTGTTTTGAGAAACCCGGCTGGTCAGTGGGTAGCCTCAGGGGCTTTTACTAAAACCAACTAAAACGTATTGTCTATACTACACCATGGCTGCCGCTACTCCATCAACCTCTTCATCTCCCGATGCTCCTCAAGACAAATCCAAAGACGCAATCAAAGACTGGACTCAAGAAGAAAAATACCATCTTTTGAAAGCACTAAAAGCTCATGGCAGACATGACATTGAGAAAATACAGGAACACATACCTACTAAGAGTTTCGAACAGGTAAAAGCGGCAGTTGGATATTATACCGGTGTTGCTCTCCAACATCCAATTTTCCAGAAAGAAACTGGGCAAAAGCCAAAGCGTTCACGCAAACCTCATTCTCCGTTAACTGACTGGGCAAAACTGTTGACAGACAACTTGACTTACAACGAACTGTCTACTGAAACGGCTACAGCTGTCCGCATGATTGCTGACTTGGAGAACATCCCGACACCTGAATGTACCGACGGTATAGACTTTAGAAAGGTCTACCACCAGATTGCGAACGCTATGGAAGGAAAACCGATTATGGCAGATCTGGGGACAGCTGCAGTTCTCCACAAATGTGTTATTGAAACCGCATTGTCGAGTAAAGCGTTTATCAAGACCGCGGCTTTTAGATACATCATTAACAATGTTGATTTGTCGGATAAAGAGATAAACACATTCCCGAGGCCAACGGATAATCACGAGCTTTCTATACTTCGTCACTTGGCATCCCAACGTAGCTACAACCCGTTGAAAGTTCCGGAAGATCATTTGAAACCATCTACGATTTTGGAAGAAAAGAAGCCTAAATAAAATGGTAAAATTACTTGAAGCATTTTGAAACAATGTTTTTATTTTACTCATTGTATGCTAAAATTAGCATATTGGGCATATGGGCAGTTGATTGTCACCAGGGGCTTAAAAACACCTTCATAAAGGTTAGAATTATAAGTGTTACATGTTGAATCTGTAACAGAATCAAATCTGTAACACTTATAAATGTGTTTTCAAAGTGTTTAACCCAAAACACTTATAAAAGTATTAACACTGTTAATAAGTGTAACAGGTAAACGCAGCCATACTTACTGTGCAACTGATTTATTTTTGTTACACATATTAACACTTATTAACACATATAATAGATTACAGTTTGATTTGGTAACATTATTGTATCTGTTACATTTAAAAGTGTTTTTCTGGTAAAACTGTTTTAAAAACAGTGTTAAAAACACTTAATATGGTTCCGTTAAACGGGGTGAATACAAACAAAAGTTTGATTTTAATTTTTACTTTGGTTAAATATTTTATCGTCATTTCTGTATAAGCATCGCCTTTTATTACAATTAATGGATAAACAGGAGTAATTAAATGCTGGAAAAACCTGTTAAATAACGTTAAAATTCAGTAACCATTTTCGTTCCTATTCACCCCGTTTGACTGTTACAGTTTGAGTCCCTGATTGTCACCATTTATTTGTCTATTTATGGGTATGTTTGTAAAAGGCAAAGCCTACCAGTAAATGGATAAACATGTTTATGTATGATTATATACATTTGGCATCCTTCATTATTTTTTTATGGCAATTGAGGCAACTTTTCGACTGTACTGCCAGTCATATTTAATTCATGAAACCTGACTGGTTGCATGAGACCGCACTGTTATTGTTTTACTATTGTGTCTCGTTTTGCAGGTATGTGATAGTTTAAATGGCAGACCATTGAGAACTACCATTGAATTTACTTTGTAGTAGATGTTAGTTTTATCTCCATATTTATCTACCTTGTACACCTCCGATCTCATGTAGAAAACCTACCCATATGTATACCTATAGCAGGGTCCTGCATAAGAACCATTGGATATATTTGTAGCCAGTACCATACTTGATGTGTTAATATCTTACATTCTTGTATGAACTATGTGTATTTTAGTTATTACGGTAACAGTATTAGTCTTGTTGTAAAATCGTGACAGGACTACATATTCATTAATGAATCATCGAGCGGTCACAAGCGACCCCGCTGTTATTGTCTTACTTTTGTGTCTCATTTTGCGGGGGTATGTGATAGGTTAAGTGTGCCAAACATTATTATTATTTGGTAAGATACACTAGTACCTAACTGACGCATGTATTTCATATAGCTTGAAGATGTTTAGTCTGCCTAACAGATTTTTAAAACAGTTCTATGTTCAATACTTACGGTGAGCCTACATATTTCATGCTCTTGTGACTTGGTTAGGTAAACATTACTTTAATCTGTTGAGCCCCGAGCGGGCGCCAGCGTCCAAACACCTATTGTCTTTCTATTATGTCTCTAATTTCGGTACTCAATAGATTAAATGTTTCTTTCTGAATGCATTTCCCTTAACTTGAGGAAATGATCTCTATAATATATGTTTGTTGGCATTCACTGTGTAGAAGTAAACATGTATTACCAGTATTTAGTACCCAGCCAGGGAGCTTCAATTTTTCTATTTTTTTTTTTATGTCTAACAAATATTGAGAGTAGGGATCATTTTACTTTAAGAGTATATGAGTGGTGATGGATGGAGAGGGAAAAGGAGGCTAAAGAAAAGATGGATGGATTGTGTGAGGAGTGATTTGTAAGAAAAGGGTATCAGGGGGACCTAAAGCTACATGGGATAAGGGCAGGAAGATGATGATGACAAAGGAATCTGGGACCCAAAGTTATATTGGATAAGGGCAGGAAGATGATGATGTCATTTATAAAAGATGAAATCTTTTGAAGAAATTATCTGACTGAGTAGTATGGAGTGTGTAATTCTATTGCCTCTGTATTGGCAAATAAAAATTTAAAATAATTTTTAAAATTAAACAGTTTTCGTACAAAAAACATTATTTTAAGTTTTTTCGCTCAATTTTAATATTGTGAGTACAGAACTTGTGTGCGAGTCCGATTGGCCAATTTTTTTATGTCGGAAGTATATTTCTTTAGGATGATTCCTGAATTTTACAAGGCCGAATTTAGGCCTATTATTGGCCCGAATTAGGCCCATTTAAGGCCAATTTTACTGGCCGAAGCTCGCATTTAATATTAAGCTAGTACAATTTTACATTAGCTTCTGCATCAAGTCGAAGAACAGACCTATCCTTGGAGTTCATCAAAATAGATTCAGTAGTTTTACCGTGAAAGCGTAACAGACAGACATTCACATTTATAATTAAAATTAGGTTATGCATGCATTTAGCATTACAATTTTTCTTTCATGTAAGCTTAGATTTAAATCATGTATGGTATTCTACCTATTACAACTTTTACATAAAAACTTTTGTATTCTTAATGTTAGAAGAATATTATAAATCCGAATTTTTCTTGATATTGATGTCTGTAATAAAACTTTTTGTAAAACATATATTGTCTTTTTTATTATGATTCCTTAGAATCTAACCAAAACATTTATCTAAGTACTTATATATCTATAAAAGGAGAAACAGATTGACTGCCATACAAACGCACTGAAGAAGGAGCTCGTGGCTAGATAATAACAGCCGCACAGGTCGATCTTCAAGGTTAAGCAACGCCTGCCTAGGTTGGTCTGTGGATGGGTGACCATCTTAACATAACGAGTTTCCTTCGTGCCTCGGAAAGCACGTTAAGCCGTTGGTGCCGGGTGTCATTTGGAGATCTTTGGCAGTCGTTACGGATAGTCAGAAGCCAGTAAATCTGACTCCAGTCTTGTCATGAAGTACCGTGTTACCCCAGTTAATGGGTTGTGGAGGTCTGGCAGGCAGCCGCTCCTCGTAAAATACTGGTATTCAGCTAAATCCGGCTTTACTGGAAGCCGACCCCAATATAGTTGGGAAAAGGCTTGCTAGATGATGTTTCCTTTAATGACGTAGGCGAGTACTATTAAGGTGGTTTTATAAATTCCCTTCCTAAGGAAATTGGGTTGCACGAAAATGAACCCCGGGAACCCTGGAACGAAGGCAAAGAAGAAATAGGAGTGGGTTTTACTCAGTAACAGTTTGACACGCCCTCCCGCTCCGCCCAGAGCAGGAGGAGGCATGTTGATGACTTCCCACCTAAAAAAAATCTTCCTGAGGGAGTTAAAAGGTTCAAAGTTTGTATGGAACAACCTACTTTGATGCAAGCCGCTGGCAGAAGCTGTATGCCATCTACAGGCTTTTTTGAATCGTCAAAAAATTGGTTAATGAGAAAAATTATGCTTCTTCTTCTTGTCGTGTCGATTCACCTCAAATTTTGTCCGACCAATATTTAGCCACCTGGACAGCTCTGTCGTTGGCCTCGCATACGTCGTTGAAGGTGGAAGTAGTTGGGCTTGCTGGGCAGGAAAGGAGATGACACATATCCTGTGAGGGGGCTGCACACTAGCATGATACTTGCGATGGGTCAAGGAAACCCCATTTGGCCAGATTATCTCTGCAGCGATCAACCTGAGCCCGCAGTCGAAAAATTATGCTGATTTCTAATTTATAGAATGTATAGAAAAGAAGAAATGTGAGGGCAGTGGTGGCCGAGTGGTAACTGCCCCAACTTACAAGTTGTAGGGCGCGGGTTCAAACCCAGCGAGGCGCATTACTTTGTGTAATTTATTTCATCACCACTGCTCTCAAAAACGGTGAAGGAAAACATCGTGAGGAAACCGGCATGTCCTAGAACCAAAAATTCGAGGGTATAGTCGCTGGCTGAAGCTATTTTTTTTAAATACCACATAATAGTGTCCCACGGTTGGGAAAAGGCCAGGCCACTCTTCTCCTTCCAAACCTCTCTGTCTACGGCGGTCTCTGGCCAAGCTTGCTCCGCGAACGTGAGCCGTGCCGGGCCATACCATGTCGTGTTAAAATGACAGGCGTGCGAGCAAGAAAGAGGGAAGGAGCTATACACCCTACATAGCTCTGTCCTTTTAACAGTTCAGTTCATCGTGAAAAAAATAAGTTTGTAGTTACTCAGATACCCGCGAAACGAGACACAATAGTAAAACAATAACAGCGCGGTCTCATAGGACCGGTTGGGGATTCAAACGTTAATAGATGGGAAATCATCCAATGACTTCTCCCGCCCTAGGGCAGCGCGGAGACTAAAACCACTCTTAAGTTCCTTCTTTGCTTTGGTTCGTGGACCCTGAGGTTCACTTCCCCACAACCTATGACCTCAGTAGGTTTTGACCTTACTGGATCCCTCGGTCCGCTTTGCTTACATCTCGAGGCACCCGTGGAACACTAAGCACCGTCGATGATTCGGGCTTGGACCGTACTACCTACTAGATGTAGAGGTGTGCCCCGCTTGGGCGGAGCACCGCCGTGTCCTTGTGGAGGCTATCGGCGGCGGTGACCTCTCGCGCCGGGCCCTGGTAGAGGCCATGGTCCGGAGCGAGGAGGGGTGGCAGGCAGTCGCCTCCTTCTGCGAAGCAGTAATGTTAGCGAAGGAGGCTGCTGACCGCGTGAGGCAACGGAACTCACGCCGCCGCCGCCGAGATCCCGATCCCGAGTTCCGACCACCGTAGGCGCGGGCTCGCGGACGGCGAGCACTAGGTAGCTCACAGTCCGGCAGTCTGGTAATAATCTGGACCGAGCCTAGTCGTCGACGGCGCGTTCTGTTCCACGCGCGCCTCAAGGAGATGTCAGCAAACTGTAGGGGCCCGGTAGGGCCGAAGCTTCTGGGGAACACGGTATCCGAAAGGTTGTCACCGTGTCCCCCAGATCGATGGCAACGAAGGAACGGGGTAGGGGTTTAATCAGTAAGAGTCTGACACGCCCTCCCGCTCCGCCCAAGAGTGGGAGAAGTCATTCTGATGATTCCCCAATGAAACGGAAAAAAAAAACTACCTACTAGATGTCGAGCTACCCATTGCTCGCCGTTCGCATTGGGCGAAAGAACCTGGGTTGAACGAAAGAGAAAAGAAAGTAAAGAAGAAACAGGAGTCGGTTTTAGGTCGACCGACCTCTAAAGATAAACGCTTTAACGTTTGAATCCCCAACCGGTCCTATGAGACCGCGCTGTTATTGTTTTACTATTATGTCTCGTTTCGCGGGTATCTGAGTAACTACTGGTCCATTGAGGATGCCTGACGTGCTCTGAGTTCGAACTTTCCTTGGACCTTCTTCATCATCATAATTTCAATCGGAAGACGCTCCACTGCTAGACATAGGCCTCCCCATAGTATCGCAAACGATCGGTCCACTGCGTCTTGCATCCGTCGATCCACGACCCTCACCAAGTCGTCGTCGGTCCGCCTTGATAGGCCTTCAAACGCTGCATCTTCCGGTATGTGGACACAACACTAGAAACTCAGCTTCATCGCCTAATTGTTCTGCGAGCAATGTGCTCTGCCCACTGTCACTACGTTTGGCGTTTGGCTTCGGGCTATGTCGGTAACTTTGGTTGTCATATAGATCTCTTCATTTCTGATATGATCACGCAAGGGAAACTCAGAGTATAGCTTTTTCCATTGCCCTTTGGGTGATTTTAAACCTTCTAATGAGGCCCGTTGCGAGCGACCACGTTTCGTAGCCATATGTCACCTTCTTAAAGTAATCCTTCTTCACTGGTCATAGACCAAAATTTTGACAGTTAAAGAAGAACAAGATCCGTCATCAACTTTCAAAATTAGAATGTCCGTAATGATCGGATAGTTTTCGCAATTTTTTTCTATGTATTTTTTATAAAAGTAATATTTTTTCTAAATATTTTATATTGTAAATCAAATAGCTATTTTGAAAAAGCTATCAGATGACTCATTAGTTGCGAGGAAGCAAATTTTGTTACAAATGAGAAATTATAAGATATCTCACTAGAGTCGGTAAGTTTCTTAAGCCTTACGGTGTAATGAGTTAGGTATGTCTAAGTATAGTTTGGTCACTTAAAACTCGGTCACATTAACTTGACGCTTGATGTCATGTTCAAAAACGATATAACAACAACAGCACTAGCCAAATTATCAACACTCGTATCGTAACAAAGATGCTTACCATACCTGACAGTCCTGTCACTTGCCGGGCGAGCTAAGGGAATGTGGTGGAAAACAGGGGGATTCTCGTATTTCAGAGATGCGTCAAGTTAATGTGACCGGATTATATGTTTGGGTATAATTCCGTCAGTTAGCTATGCGGACTATTATGCTTAGGCCATTGCGGCAAATTGGTGGACTCAGGCCATAGAGAATATAACCACTAGAGAGCGCATAGCCCGATTTCTTCTAAGTAAACAACTCACCACGTCGGGCCGGGGGACGAAGAAAAATGCGCGGCTGCTATTGGTCCGTTCAAGGTCAAGTCGTGTACCTTTAATTTGATTCGCTTAAAAATCGGGAGCACGTGACGTGCGTACTGCATTTGCGATTGCCGCTTCTACTAGTTTTAGCATATGTTTGGTGAGCGCAATAGCATCGTACGCGCACTCCACCGGTTATTTGCCTCATGACTCAGGTTCTATACGCACGCACTACAACCATACCACATCGCAGCGACAAAAAGTGGTTACGGTGTGAATAGTGTCGCTGGAACTTCTTGCAGTTGCGTTGTATTAACTACAAATGTCGAAGTGGCTGCGTTATGGTTGTGTTGTAGCCAGTTTTAGCATTAGCATTATCGGCATTGTTATGCTCCCACTGTTGGGACTCAGGCCTCCTCTCTCTAGGAGAGGGGAGATTGTAGCCAGTGTTTTTAGACAGACTAGTTAATTCGCGATCTCGCTGGTGGTTGCATTGTGGTAGCGGTGTAGTCGATATCACCTACACGGTTGCGTTCGACGACAAAATGTGGTCAATTTGAATAAAACTATTTACTATACACTACGTGTTTTTGTCGTGGTGTAGTTGTGCTACGTCTGTACAATCCAGTCACATTAAAACTTGACGCATCTCTTATATACGAAAATTCCCTCGCTGACGCTCCTTTGTCGCACCATCGATACGCGCGTCGATAATTTGTCTAGTTCTCTGTTGTTGTTATAATATTGTATTTGGACATTATTTCATCGACGCCAAGCGTTAAGTTAATGTGACCGAGTTGTACTTGTGTGTTCTATGGTCTGAATAGACCCTTATTCTAACCAGCCCACCTCTCTCCAAAAATTGATTAGGCTTCCCAGATTTTTCAGGGCGTCTGTTAAGGAGTTCGAGGATCCTCAGGTTAGGTTAGGGATATCCACCATGTACCGGTGGAGTACCTACATTCACACAATGAGTTTTTTTTAATGTTTCAGACAAAAATGGCACGATGTCGTCGAAAGAGAAAGTAAGTTAAAATACAAACTAATAAATAATCTGTAATTTATTTGTGTACAAGGGGATCGCACCGAATTTGAGGGGCTCGTGGCTAGATAATAACAGCCGCATGGGTCGATCTACAAGGTTAAGCAACGCTTGTCAAGGTTGGTCTGTGGATGGGTGACCATCTTAACATACCCGAGTTTCCTCCTTGCCTCGGAAAGCACGTTAAACCGTAGGTCCCGGCTGTCATTTGTAGATCTTTGGCAGTCGTTACGGATGGTCAGAAGCCAGTTAAATCTGACTCCAGTCTTGCCATGAAATACCGTGTTACCCCAGTTAATGGGTTGTGGAGGTTTGGTAGGCAGCTTCTCGTAAAATACTAGTATTCAGCTAAATCCGGCTTGACTGGAAGCCGACCCCAATATAGTTGGGAAAAGGTTAGGTAGATGATGATGATGGATCGCACCAAATTTGCACGAATTCAAATTAAATTCACAAGCCTTCCTTATAATTACCGTTCTTTCTTTTGGTGAAAATCACATCCGTAGCGTTGTTTAGGGATTTACCCAATAAAAAATAAAAAATCACATACCTCCAAACTCCCTGTAATCTATCAAGTCATGAACTTACTACTGATGTTCTAAAGTTCGTGTTTCTTGTTTCAGAATGTGCAAAACGTAAGTATTTTCAAATGTTATGCAGCAGAGGTCATCTGATGCGGTTTATGCGTGTTCAACGCAACGCGGCGGTAATTTAATCGCGACCGCTTCGCTTCACTCATCGCCGCACCAAACCCCCGTGCGGTTGGTCGTCAGTCGTCAGCCAAATTTTCGATGCGCGTATCTATAACAAAGATGGTGAGTATACGTGACACTTGCCGGCCGAGCTAAGGGAATGCGGGGGGACGCGGGGAGATGTGAGCATTTCAGAGATGTGTCAACCTAATGTGAACGGATTGTACCGTTTGTTAGAAACGCTGACTTGTCTGGCCTTGTAATTATTAATTGATGCGCAAGCTTGAAGCTATAGGCATTAGGGAAACCCTGCTGAAACTATTTAAGAGCTATCTAGAAGAGCGTACGCAATGTGTTAATATTGGTAATGTCATCAGTGATGATGAAAAAGCACAGGTTTCGGAATTCCCCAAGGAAGTATTTTAGGACCTTTACTATTTTTAATTTACATAAACGATCTCTGTAATCTAAATTTAGATCACGGCTATATCGTTTGTTATGCTGACGACACTGCTCTTTTGCTTTCGGCTGACTCTGAACAAAATGGTCCCCAGTCGATGCCGCAGCAGGAGCGGGCGCTTCAAGCGCTGCCGGCGCTGCGACCGGCGCTACAGTGTCCGCCAGGCGCCCCGCAGGCGACGAGCGCGCAAGAGGGGGCGCACGCGTGGACGCCCGCGGTAAGAATACCGGTTATACATGGTCCCCAGTCGATGCCGCAGCAGGAGCGGGCGCTTCAAGCGCTGCCGGCGCTGCGACCGCCGCTACAGTGTCCGCCAGGCGCCCCGCAGGCGACGAGCGCGCAAGAGGGGGCGCACGCGTGGACGACCGCGGTAAGAATACCGGTTATACATGGTCCCCAGTCGATGCCGCAGCAGGAGCGGGCGCTTCAAGCGCTGCCGGCGCTGCGACCGCCGCTACAGTGTCCGCCAGGCGCCCCGCAGGCGACGAGCGCGCAAGAGGGGGCGCACGCGTGGACGACCGCGGTAAGAATACCGGTTATACATACCGGTACACATCATCATCATCTTCCTGCCCTCGTCCCATTATACTTGGGGTCGGTGCAACTCGGTTTTTTCTTCCATTCTGTGCTTTCACTCGACCCTCTAATCACTAACTTCCGTCTCTTTCATGTCACTCCTCACACAATGCATCCATCTTATCTTAGAACTTCCTCTCCCTCTCCATTCAACCACAGGTGAACTCATAACTCTTTTAGTAATATGCGTTTCGTCCCTCCCCTTTACATGAGAGACTGGTACACATTATTCTAAAAATGCTCACTACCTTGCCCCGTTAAAAACATTGCCCCATACTAGAGGCGTCTTACTTCTGTATCGTAGGTATTTTCACGAAGATTTATAACAGGAATATTAAGTGAGGAATCACCAATTCAATCATTCACATCGTAAGACGTCTAAGTCGTCCCGTCATCTCCGTCCACCGCTTCGCCGTCTCGTGATTTCAGTTTCGAGACTTTACCAGTACCTATACAGATTCTGATGGTATCTCACTGTTCCCTAGCTACCTCTGGCGCTGCCGGTCTCGTTGTGGCTCCTTCAAGCGATGCAGACGCTGCGACCGAAGATACCGCATCAAAAGATCTCGCTCCTGTCGGTCATGAGAGAAAAGTTATATTAACTCCATAGTTGGTAAGTACATCATCAGCTTTCGTTCTATCATCATCATTTTGGGCATGGTCCTCAGGCTGCTGTTATTCCGATCCCGATTTCTAACTACCGTAAGCGCAGGCTTGCGGACTGCGGGCAATGGGTAGCTTGCCTTCGGGGCGTCCGGTAAACATCTGAACCGAGCCCGAATCGTCGACGGTGCGTAGTGTTCCACGCGTGCCTCCAGGAGATGTCAGCAAAACCGTAGGGGACCAGCGGGGCCGAAGCCTTCTGGGGCCATGGATTGGCGTCCGAAAGGGAAATCGGGAATCGGTAAAAGACGGACACGCTCACCTTCTCGCACTCAGATACTCAAAAAACCTTCACAGCGACGCTTTCTAAAAAGGCTATCTCGATACATATTTTGTTGCCACATTAAACTACCTATCGTCTGTACCCTGAGACTAAATTGACACAAGTAACGTTAAATTTACTATAGGAATGATGCCAGTTCTTTTGTGTTGAAATGTAATTTTAGTCTCAAAGATAAAACAGACGTAACATCCGCTTTTAAATCACAAATTAATTAATACTGTTTGATTCGATAGTAGTTTTTGCAAAGCCATAACAAATCAAAAAGACGATTATCTCTTTTGTATTTAAATACGGGGGTTGCTTAGTCTACAGAGGCGTAGTGTGAACTATTTTAGACGAGGGTGAAGCCGCTTCAACGAGGCTTTTTCTTTCATAAATAAGAAAACGTGACAGCGACTGTCACAACCACGTTTGATCACATAGTCGTTTACCATCAGGTGAAATAGTGGTAAAACGCTAGCCTACCAATTAAAAAAAACTCTGAGTTTTCCCTTGTGTGAGGCCCCTTTGGAGGCCGTGAGCAAGTGGCCAATTCACCCACTCCTATAATATATTAGCTACGCTTCTGGTCGTCTAGACTTATCGATCCACATTTTCCCCGTAGCTCTGTCTCTTTAGAACATCGTTTTGCTAGAGCGAGACAAAAAAAAGAAACCATCTGATGCTGGTAAGTGGTAACAGCAAGCTATTTATCTCGCTCTATCATTGAATGATTCTGAAGGAGAGAAAGAGATATCGATATTTATCGCAGTTCCTAAAATAGGACTTGTTTTTCTCTTTATATTAGGCTTCCGCGTAGCCCTAAATGATGGGGATGTTAATTAAATGAAGTAACAAAAGCTCCACAGAAAAGATGGGTGAAAAAGCTTTAAAAAGTTTAAAAAGTATTTCAATTCTTGTGATACGACGGCACGATACTGCCGTTTCGTCGAGAGTTGTACAGTTTGGTATGCAAGCTTCACGCAGGTGTATTTTGACGACGAATACGCGCTATGAAAATATACCTCTGAATCCATCTTTATTTTCGGACTGAAGCGCCCTACCACGAGCTCTTTACACTACTATCCATTTGACAACCTAAACTCAAATGTTAAAGGTAGAGGGTTTAGAGCTATATAGGGTGTATGGCTCCATCCCTCTTTCTCACTCGAACGACTGACGTTTTAACTCGTCATAGTAAGGCCCCTAATTAATACAGCATTTTCTTTTTTTCAGGTAAAGTGTCGTTGGTGATTTGCCACCCAAAAGGTTGAATTACATTTGTATTAGTAAAATAGAATGGTTTAATTTTACAAGAGTCATGTTTAGATGACTAGCTTCTACTGGAATCAGGAAAATATGCGCATGTAGGGTGTAACTTCACTTTTAACTTGCCAGAAATTATTCCTTTAATATTCACTAACTCAGTCACAATGCTACCAATCGCATTACCAACAAAATTTACACCAACATTTATGCAGATTTTTATTCCACTTCCTTAACACAGTGCCAGTGTAGAGCTGCTGCCCAACATGCGGCAATTGCTAAGCTGCCCATCCTGCACAACCACCTGCACTTTACAGGATCTATACGAGGCCAATGCCAGAGCCATACAGGCTACCAAATACCGAGCACAAAAAAATTAATGAGAGTACATCGAGACCAAATGAAGAAAAACAATTTTACATAATCCTGTGCACTTATAAAACGTCAGAAGCTAGTGCACGGATCCAATTTTTCACTGACGTTTAAACTTTAGACATTAAAAAGTCTAAAATGCTATCACTGTTGGACTGCACTGTAAATGCAGATAATTATATGCAAGTTGAAACTACGCATGCAAATTATGAAACATGTTATTGATCATCATCATGAAACATATTATTGATATTGCTCAAAAATTTGTATGTGAAGCTAAAACAAATTTGATAAATAGTACCCGTGCTTTGAGTATAGGTATTTGCCTCTTTTAACCTAGACCTGCTAATCAACTAATGCAAATGTATATTGACCGGAATAAAAGTGTTTGTGAAATTGTGCAAGTGAATCTTTTCAATATCAAGTAAAATAAAAAGGACATATATTTTAAAATAACTTGTTTAATTTTACTCTATATCAGTTCTACGTTTTAACAAAATAAGTGTGGACCTAGTAATGAGCCTTGAGGTACGCCTGACTTAAAGTAGTGACATACTTATACAATTTGGCGTCGATTATATTAAACACATGTATGAGTTTTTAATATGTTCATAGAAATCTATGTATTAGTCATTATTACAACTTGACACAGTGCCCAGTAAATTAATGCTATAAAGACTGAGTTCCTAATCAAAGGCTCAAATAAGATCTTTTCAGCCTGCAGCCACCTTGAACTTCTAGTAGACCAGGGTAGATAATTTTTGAAACCAAAAAAAATTACAGTAGGATGGAACCCATTAGAAAAGGAGGGGAATATGATCAAATTGAAAGGAAAAATAAATTACGGTCGATCCGAGTTCGGGAAGTGGGAGGGGGAGGTTTTTAAAGGTAAAAAATGGTTTATCTTGATTTCCGGCAAAACTACAAGTCCTATAGAAAAAAGTTAAATGGCAAAGTTGTAGGCAATAAAAAGATCTACAACTTTTGTATTTGCAGATTTTTCACATAACCTCAAAATTTAGGTGAAAAATTCAAAAAACCAAGTTTTTGGTGTTTTATTTATATCTTTTTCAAAAACATTTTTTTTTCTACGAAATTTGGTGAAAACTTACCTTATTATGTCCCAAATACACTGTAATTTATTTGATTAAAAATATTTATTTTTTCGCTTCATTTTAATTTAATATCAAAAAAGCACCCTAATTTTCAATCAAAAATTCTGACGTCAAAATATCAGCTTTTTTCAAAAAGTTTGGGGGCTTTTTGTTCGTTGAAATATCTACTTTCTGATGGTGTAAAGAAAAATATACATTACTATAGGAAATATTCTTAGAAAATGCAAAAAATTGAAAAAATCTCAAATTCGAAAAAAAAATTTTAATCATTATGTACAATTTCATCAAAAAAATGTGATTGCTGCAATTTTTTTTAGTTAAAAAGTTTATTTATTTTACTCGAATTACATTAATGTCATAGAAAATCTCATACAAAATAACAAACAGTGTGATAATGAGCTTCTATTGCGACTAAATCAGGCACATTTCTTAAACGAGCTAAAATGTTTTTATCGAAATCATTAATTGTGTTTTGTTTTTTAATATGCTGTAATATATTTTCTCTTGTATCGTTATTTTGAACTGATGAAATTTTATCTTTAGAAATATTACCGAAAAACCCACCGTAGAGAAAGCAATGAGATTGAAAATTAAATATAAGAGCGTCCTTATTTATTTATTTTCCTTCCTGTGATTTCTTACGTCTTGAGCTACAGAATGTAGCTATTCCAGTCTCATCATTATAATGACTTTGACAAGTTCGATGAATAAGAGCTGATGTCAAAGTTTCAAATTTTTTGTATATATTGTCGATTCTCTTCTTGCTAGACGCCACTAAACGATTCAAAGCTGTTTTTTTTATTTCATACACTTGCTTGTCGTCTGACTTATTGCAGATTATACAAACAGATTCTTCCATACTGGTAATCTGAAAAGACAAAATCAAATTAATTATGCCTTCAAAGTTTTATCATGAGTATAACTAAATCTGTTTGTATAAAATAAACGAAGTTACTATTTTTTTATTCTTGTACTGAAATATCATTCAATTTCAATTTTTTAGGTTATGTTACGTTAAACATACTATTTATAAAAGAAAATATTACTATTTTTATTTTGAAGCTGATTAATATAGATTAAAATACAGATAGTATTTTACCTTGCTATGCAGATTCCAAATGTAAAGTACGTAGAGTTTTCTCACAAATCACTTAGAGTAACTCAGCCTGCACGTATATTTTTAAAAACGATGCAGATGTTGTACACTACTCTGTATCTCAAATACTGACTAACGGTCTTTACAGCTGCTATGAAATAGCAGGTATGTAGTAAGGTCCAGACTCTCCTAGGTCCGTCCCCACTTCTCAATTAAATAACTTACAATGGGCTTAAATTCACCGAAGGTCACTCAGGTATATAAATTATTTTTAAAACAGCAATAAATAGGCATCTACAAATATTATTTAAAGAAGATTCTACAACTTTTTCAAAATATTGTAGATGTCTTATTAAATATTAACTTTATTAACTTATTTGTTTGTTAATTATAGAAGTATATTTTACTTTGTAATTTTTTCGTTTATCAATAAAACATGAAATCGTAAGATTTCGTTTTTTCGTTGTTTCGATTTTCGTTTTAGGTTTTTTGAGTAATTAAAGTGTAAATTTTAATAAATACCTGAAAATTGTACATAATGATTAAAAAAATTTTTTAGAATTTGAGGTTTTTTCAATTTTTTGCATTTTCTAAGAATATTTCCTATAGTAATGTATATTTTTCTTTACACCATCAGAAAGTAGATATTTCAACGAACAAAAAGCCCCCAAACTTTTTGAAAAAAGCTGATATTTTGACGTCAGAATTTTTGATTGAAAATTAGGGTGCTTTTTTGATATTAAATTAAAATGAAGCGAAAAAATAAATATTTTTAATCAAATAAATTACAGTGTATTTGGGACATAATAAGGTAAGTTTTCACCAAACTTCGTAGAAAAAAATATTTTATTTGAAAAAGATATAAATAAAAAACCAAATACTTGGTTTTTTGAATTTTTCACCTAAATTTTGAGGTTATGTGAAAAATCTGCAAATACAAAAGTTGTAGATCTTTTTATTGCCTACAACTTTGCCATTTAACTTTTTTCCATAGGACTTGTAGTTTTGCCGGAAATCAAGATAAACCATTTTTTACCCTTAAAAACCTCCCCCTCCCACTTCCCGAACTCGGATCGACCGTAATTTATTTTTCCTTTCATTTTGATCATATTCCCTTGCTTTTCTAATGGGTTTCATCCTACTGTGATTTTCTTTCATTTTTTACCATTTTTGTAGGCTTTGACCCCGGTCTATAGATGCAACGCTGTTGTCTACATTCTTGGCTCATCTAAGAAAAAGCCCAGCTGGCTGCTAAACAATTGGTGATCTTAGCAAAGGTTAGACGGTACTTCACACGCCAAAACAGCAGCAACAAACATGCAGCAGCGCAAGTTTGATTATGAAGTACTCCAGCACTCATCTTTGGGATGGGTTTGCCAAATACCAACTTGATGAACTAGAGTCGATTAATCTATCACATACCCGCGAAACGAGACACAATAGTAAAACAATAACAGCGCGGTCTCATAGGACCGGTTAGGGGAGCCAAGAGGATCATCGGTAATGATGCACTTGTTGAGTCGAAACTCCAGGTCTTGGGCATCGACGCCGAGTTGCTAGCCTGTCAGTTTTATACCATTTACATTAGTTGGAATTGCACAATTTAATTCCGCCAAATCCATTCCATCATCGGGCTCCTAGACTTACGGCGTTACGCCACAAGTAAATGGTAGACATCCCACCCATACACACTAAGCGTTTTGGGAACACATTTATTGTGTGTACACAGCTAAGAAGAGGAATTCCTTGCCGATGTGTCTTTGTTTCTTGATAGCTATAACTTAAGGACCTTTAAGTCTAGAGTGACTAGGTTACTTCTAGTCAAGCGTGCTCCATCGTCGACCATATCATCGTTGCTTACTGTCGGGTAACATATGATCAAACGGGATCGAGCCTATGCATAATAAAAAATAACTATTATATGACCTATATATGAACATTCCTTGCTGTAAACTCAAAACGCAATGTGACGACGGCCAATTTCTTCTTCTTCTTACTGCCTTTATCCCATATTACTTGAGGTCGGCGCAACACGTTTTTTCTTCCATTCTGTTCTGTCACCCGTCATACTATCACTTACTCCCTTTTCTTTCATATCACTCCTCACACAATCCATCCATCTTTTCTTTTGTTCTCCCTCTCCATCCATCTACATGTAAACTCATAACTTTTTGGGAACATGCGTTTCATTCCTCTTCATGACCATACCAAGACAAACGATTATATTCCACAACTTTCACACAACGCCATCTAGGCCCAAGCTAAGCAGAGCTTGTGTAATGAGTAATAGACAACTGATAAACATACTTTTATATTTCTAAATACATTCATAATTCATATTATAGATAAATTACACCCAGACACAGAACAAATGATCTTGGTCATCACACAAACATTAGTCCTGAGTGGGAATCGAACCCACACGACCTCCAGCATAGCATTCAGGGCCACTAACCACTAGACCAACAGGACCTCTTTCTATCATTTCTCACACTGTCAACTGCTTATTTGAACTCCACAATTCAGTTACTGGGTAAGGAACCAGGACACAGGAAGGTCGGTTAAAAAAGGTAAAATATATAAAAACAAATTATTACGAGTAGAGCAAGTGTTTTAATACAAATAGTCTATATTATATAATACAGTTATAAAGTTGTCGAACGCAAATAGGTACAATAATTATCTAAAAACAGTACATTGTTTTTTATTTATTTATTAATATAGGCCTTGTAATCAGGTCTCCTCTCTCTTGGAGAGAGAAAGGGCCATAATCCACCACGCGGGCCCAGTGCGCATTGGTGGATGTCGCATGTCTCTGAATTTTTAGTTCTAGGACATGCCGGTTTCCTCACGATGTTCTCCTTCACCGTTTTGAGAGCAGTGGTGATGAAATAAATTATACAAAGTTATGTCCCTGGCTGGGTTTGAACCTGTGACGTACAACTTGTAAGTCAGGGCAGTTATCACTGGGCCACATAGCTCTCAAAAACAGTACATTTTTTACAAATTAAAATACATTAATTTTCAAAATTTATTTTACCAATATATCCTCCCTTAAAATTATGCTTATTTTCTCCCTTGTGGTGAACAATTCTCCAATTATTTTTATATGTATCTTATTGATTGTATTAACTTTCTAATTTTCAATACCTTTTTCTTCCACTGCCTGGGCAAAAACCTCTACAATTTTTGGTGCAGATCTGGGCCCTACCACAAGCACTTAACGCGATCCTTTTCAGGACCTAAACTGTTAAGGTGTGGAGCTATATTGGGGGTATAGCTCCATCCTTTTTTGTCGATCGCGCGACTGATGTTTTAACGTCGTGGTAAGGCCCAGATGATGATGAGACCTCAGTTTTGTCACATGAAATTACGTACATTTTACGTCACAAAACTTGGGTGTACGTTGGGTGTACGGTACGTTAGGAAAGTTATTTAGAGAGATATAAGTAAAAGTTACAGTACATTTAGTACTTAATCTACTGTAAATGTGCGCGGCGTACAAAATTAGTGCGTGTTGCCGTTTTGAAAAAAAACGAGAGAAACGATTCCCGCAGGAGTAACGCTACTCCAGCAGGAAAGTTTTAAACGAGTATTCTGGAAGCTAAACATTGTAAATGGGCAGATAGCAAATGCTTCTACAAAAATTTCGAGGAAATATACAATTGGTGCGTCTTCAGATTTTGAAGAATGTTGCAACCGTGGGTGAAACTTCATTTTGCAGAGCCCTTTATTTCTAAAACCAATGTCTGTGCGGCTGTAGATCAAACAAACATGGCTAGCTCTTATTTTGTGCGGTTTCTGCGACAAGGACAGATTTCTGAATACATTTACAATTTTCAAGTAAACGTACCTTTTTGAAGACACCTACACAACATCGTAGCGGCTTAGTAATAAAACGAACAACTTTCCAGAAAGCGGTAACATTTCATCTAAACGTATGCAGTGGCTATGAAGAGTTTCAAATGTGTATGCACATGTCATCGTTAATAATATTGCTAAAAGTCCAGACGAAGAGGACCTAACTTTGACGTCAATAAGGTAACACAACAATTTCAACACTGAGAGTGCAGGTTGGTTCCAAAAATTAGTGCGTTTACCCAAATGACCCACTCCAAAACCTAAACTTGGAATGTTTCACATAAAAATAAGTGCAATGAAACATCAGGACATGTAGATACTGGTTCCATAGACTACTAAATTCGAGTGAAAACAAAAAAACATGGATTAGAACCAGTGGCGGATTCGCCATATAGGAAAAAAAGCAAAAGCTACAGTCCCCATAAATTTGGGGGCCCAGCACGTGAAGATATTCCTCATTATAACGTAATAAAAACTAGCCAAAGTATCTTATAACTGAATTATTTGGATATAACAATCAATTTATATAAGACATGTCTCCAAGCAAATATGTGTAGATTAGAACAACGATTGGAATTCCTCCATTATTGTACGTTTCACAAAAATGGCCTCGGAGACTATGGAGTTATTGTTATCCATTGTTAATATTCACATATATACACAAAATATACAACATGTAACATAATTAACCGCACATCCTCTTAGGGGGTCATTGTACTCATCATTATAAACAACTTTTACTATGGGACCAAACCTGAAATCGAGAAAAAATAATCAGCTGTTCCCTACATTTATGTTCGCATATTTCGTCAAAATGTATGGAACAGCTGATTATTTTTTCTTGATTTCAGGTTTTTTTGTTGTTCATAATGATGAGTACAATGACCCCCCAACAACTGATTACACTTATTTTTCAAAGGGTATTAAGAATAAGTTAGACCGCGACTCAACGTGTTTTTTTTGGTGTACAATAAAGTTTATTCTATTCTATAATAATTTTTGACGTTCTAAATTCAAATCTCATTATTCCCTAGACATCGCCTAAACATCATTATCTCCCTAAGGAGAAAACTTGCTTTAAGTTAAGGTTATATGACACATAATAGGGCATTATCATGCAGATGTCTCTCCCAAGTGTTGATTCAACGACTGGTCTTGTGATTGGACATGCCATCATCACGATGAAGTCCCCTTTTTGAAGACTGGCTGGAGCGGCAACACGGCGTCTTCATCTTCCACATGACGCAGGTCCTCACCGGACATGGCAAGTTCGGGAGGTTCCTGCATCAGATCATCAAACGCTTGAAAGTCACCATTGTGATGACCACCCGGTGGACACAGTGGAGCTTATGGTGGAGGTGTGTCTCGCTTAGGCGGAGCATTGCCGTGTCTTCGTGGAGGCAATCGGTAGCAGCGACCTCTCGCGCCGGGCACCGGTTGACCTGGTTCAGGCTATGGTGTGGAGCGAGGAAGAATGGCAGACGGTCGCCTTCTTCTGCGAAGCAGTAATGCTAGCGAAGGTAAAGGCCGCAAGCGTAAGGGAACGAACATCCTCACGTTCCAGCCGCCAAGATTTCGACCCTGATTACCAGCCACGATAGACGAGGGCTTGCGAAGCTGCTGAAAAGCTTGCCGTCCGGCAGTCCGGTAATCGACCGGAGTCGTTGACAGCACATAGTGTTCTACGCGCTTCTCAAGCTTCTTCCACTCCATCACGAGCGAGAGAAATCATTGGTTGATTTCCAGTCTACAAAAAACGTATCCCGCGACCCTCACCACCTCACCTCTCTGTTGGAGTCCTTCCAAAGCTGATTCAGATATGCAATCACCACTTCAGAATCTTTCAGCTCCATCGACCAAGAGTTCTGCAAGCAACGTGTCCAGCTCACTGCCAATTAAGCTTATCTTTTCTCCTAATTAGATCACATAAAAAAACTCCTAGCATAGCACTGTCCATGCTCTTTGGGTGACCTAAGAGCATCTGATGAAGTGTATTGCAACCAACCACGTTTTGTAGCTATATCATATAATATGTCATCACTTGCAATACGGACGGGTCGAAGACTTTCTTTCGGAGGCATTGGTTTGTCGGTTTTGTTGATTAAGTCAAAGTTAGATACTGTTTTGTCGATTCTCTCTGATAGTTTTCATAACCTATCTGTTTATTTAATCATTCTTTTAACAGTCGTACATTTTGTAGGGAAAATTTCAGCGAGTGAAGCTGATGAATAAGATATTTTATTTAAGTAAATGAGGGACTTTATTACAAAATTATTATTTGGAAAAAAAACACGTTAAGCCTCGGTCTAGCTTATCCTTTATTCATGAATCCCCGACCGGTCTCATAGGACCGCGCTGTTATTGTCTTACGCTGTTATTGTGTCTCGTTTCGCGGGTATCGATAGGTTAAGATCCTATTCGAACTACATATTTGTGTATCTATGTGACAATTAACAACTGATAACACTAACTTCATAAATTCAGAGGCTACTTTTATGAAACGTACAATAAAGGGGGAATTTCAATTATTGTTCTATTCTCCAGATATTTGCTAGAAGGCATGTATTATGTAAATTGACTATTATATCCAAATAAGTCAGCTATAAGATACTTTGTCTAGTTTTTTTTCGTTATATTGAGAAATATGTTCACGTGCCGGGCCTCCAAATGTGTGTAGACTACAGTATTAGCTTTTCTTACAACATAGTTAACCCGCCACTGGTTCTAATCCGTATTTTTTTGTTTTCATTCGGATTTAAAAGGATAAGAAGCCAGTATCTACGTGTTTTGATGTTTCATTGTGCTTATTTTTACGTGAAACATTCAAAGTTGAGGTCTCACAGTGGATCATTTGATTGAACGCACCAATTTTTGGTTCCAACTGACACAAACAGGGTTGAATTTGTTGTATAACATTATATTATTGAAGTCAAACTTTGAGCATCTTCGTCTGAACTTTTAAGACTATTATTGACGAAGCCATGTATAGTACATATTTAAAACTTTTTGTGGTAACTGTCTACGTCAGGATGAACTATCACCGCTTTCGGGGAAGTTGCAGGTTTTAGCATTAAGGCGTTACGATGTTGTGTTGGTATCATCAAAAAATTGCGATCACTTGAAAATTATAAATGTTTCCTTAAATCTGCTCTTGTCGCAGAAACCGCGCAAAGAAAGAGCTACCCTTGTACGTTTGTTATACAGCCGCACATACAATGGTCTTAGGAATACACGGATCTCTAAAATGATATTTAACCAAGGGTTGCAACAAACTTCAGAAACCGAAGACGCACTAATTATATATTTCCTAGATATTTTTGTAAAGGCATAAGCTATCTGCCCATTTACAATATTTCGCTGCCAGACTGCTTGTTAAAATTCACCTGCTGGAGTAACTTTACTCCTGCAGGAATTGCTTCTGCCTTTTTTCTTCAAAAAGGCAACACACCAATTTTTTTTTAATTTTTTTTTTTTAGGTGGGAAATCATGATCATGATCTCTCCCGCTCTGGGCGCAGCGGGATAGCGTGTCTAGATTTTAAAGACTTAAACCCACCCCTGCTCCATTTTTGCCTTTATTCCAGGTCCCCGGCATTCTCCGGCCCCAGTAGGCTTCGACCCTAGGCCCCTACAGTTAGCTTCGAGGCTCGTCGTGGAACACAACGCGCCGTCGTTTAAATGGGCTCGGCTGCGGTTGGCGAGCTACCCATCGCTCGCCGTCCGCAGGCCCACTAATCTTATATGCAGCGCACATTTACAGCAGACTATGCACTAAATATACGTTTTACTCACATCTCTCTACATGTTACTGTCCTAATTGGGGTAACGCGATTAAAATCTTCTCATCCAACATACCACAGTGTCTCAAGACAAAAGTCTACTAATGCGTGTTGCCAGTGATGACATATGGTTCCGAAACGTGGTCACAATGAGCCTCATCAGAAGGCTTAAAGTCACCCAAAGGGCTTGTACAAAGCTTGTAGTTTCCTTACATGATCGAATCAGAAATGAAGATATCCGCAGAAGAACCAAGGTTCCACTTACTCAAGTGGCAGTGGGCAGGGCACATTGCTCGCAGAACAGATGGTCGATTAGGACAGATGGTTCTAGAGTGGTGAATACTTACCGGAAGATGCAGCGCTGGAAGGCCCCCCTCAATCTGGGTCGAGGGTCACGGGAATCCGATGGATGCGAGACGCACAGGACTGATCGTTGAGACAGATGGATGCGAGACGCACAGGACCGTTCGTTGAGACACTTGGGAGAGATCTATGCCCAACAGTGGAAGTTTTTCGGCTGAAATGATGATGAAAATGTTAAAGAATCTCCAAGAACCGAAAACAAATGATTGGAGAATTGTTCACCCTTACAGAAATCGTCAGTAGTCGACCCTGTCCATTATATATCAGCGGTGCTATTCTCTAAAAGTCATTTTTATGACGACGAGCTCGACGTCGAGACAGCCGTCAAACTGTCAACTCACAGTTGCAATTGACAATGACAGTTCTTCATACATTTGCGTTCGTTGTTTGACGGCTGTCTCGACGTCGAGCTCGTCGCCATGAAAATTACTTTTAGAGAATAGCATAGCAGATCTTTATTCACTATGAGCTTCAGGTACCGGCATGGATCTTGAGCGCTGGCTTCGACTTGCGCAGAAGTGTAAGGGTCTCTTTAGAGGTATGAAGTGAGACGCGGGGGCAGGGAGTGCAATCCTTGTGCAGTGATTAGCTCTCCGATGTGTACGATGTTCAAAGTGATCCCCTCTCTTTCACCGAGCGCTCAAGATTTATGCCGGTATCTGTATAGCCAATGTGCTACACTATGAGCAATAGCGCACTAGCGGCCAGGCCGCAGCGGCCTGATCGCGGCGGCCATCGAGATACATACATAAATCGCCATAGAGCGCGCGCACCTGGCCGCTTGGTGTGGCCGCTGGCCGTGTGTGCGACCTGGCCGCTGCGGCCTGGCCGCCTAATGCGCTATTGCTCTATGATGTTACCAGCTTTAAAAATTACATATCGATTCCATTAAGGGAGGATTTTGTTTGAGCAACAAACCTTTTCAGTCCAATTACATTAGTTTTTAAAGTCTTTTTTGACTTGTTAAATTTTAAAAATTATAAAATATAGGTTAACCTGTCCTCCGAAATTTCAGTCGCTTTTTATCACATCCCCAATTGGAATAATTCCAATACACAAATGGGTCCTATTCACTTTTTTTTTAAAGTAATAGTCAAGACAAGAAAAACTCCTATATTTTTTTGTTACTATAGCGTCCGGCTGTCATTTGTAGATCTTTGGCAGTCGTTACGGATAGTCAGAAGCCAGTAAATCTGACTCCATTCTTGCCATGAAGTACCGTGTTACCCCAGTTAATGGGTTGTGGAGGTCTGGTAGGCAGCCGCTCCTCCTAAATTACTGCATTAGCATTATCGACCTTATAATGTTCCCACTGTTGGTACTTTGGCCTCCTCTCTAGGAGAGGGAATGGGTTGTAATCCACTACGCGGGCCCATTGCGGATTGGTGGATGTCACATGTCTTGGAATGTTTTGGTTTTATGACATGCCGGTGTTTTCCTTCACTATTTTGGGAGCAGCGGTGATGAAATAAATTACACAAAGTAATGTGCCTGGCTGGGCTTGAACCCGCGACCTACAACTTGTAAGTCGAGGCAGTTACCACTGGGGCACCACTGTTCATACTCCTGGGCCGTTGGTTGTTAATTTTGTCTAAAGGTGGTATTTGGTTCTTAGCAACCGCGATTCGCGATCGCGACCGGGCCGCGCGACCCACTGCTTAATACAGATTTGTATGGAGTACTGAACAAACTAGGCGACCGCATCGCGGCCGGTGCCATACAAATCCATACTAAGCATGTGGGTCGCGCGACCCGGTCGCGGTCGCCAAGAACTGAAGGCTACCTAAACACAAAATGATGTATGGATTTGTATGGCACCGGCCGCGATGCGGTCGCCTGATTTGTTTCGTACTCCATACAAATCTATACTAAAGGAGCTCGTGACTAGATAATAACAGCCGCACGGGTCGATCCTCAAGGTTAAGCCACGCTTGCCAAGGTTGTTCTGTGGATGGGTGACCATCTTAACATACCGAGTTTCCTTCATGCCACGTTTAAGGTCTCGGCTGTTATTTGTAGATCTTTGGCAGTCGTTACGGATAGTCAGAAGTCAGTAAATCTGACTCCAGTAGTACCACGAAGCCGACCCCAGTTAATGGGTTGTGGAGGTCTGATAGGCAACCGCTCCTCGTAAAATACTGGTATTCAGCTAAATCCGGCTTGACTGGAAGCCGACCCCAATACAGTTGGGAAAAGTAGGTAGATGATGACAAATCCATACTAAATAATGGATCACGCGATTTGTTCGCGTCGTGGTCGTAAAGAACAGAATGTTAACTTTACTATTACCCAAAGACTACCTGTCTCGTTCATTACTTAATCTTCTACCTAGCCTTAATCCCGGCCATTGCCAGGGTCCGCCTTACGACTAAGCTTCATCCACTTTGCCCGATCTTTAACACCCATATCAGTCATTCCATTGGCTCTCATGTCGGACTTGACGACGTCCAGCCAGCGCATGCGAGGGCGACCACGAGACCTAGCGCTAAGGACAGCCATATCCATGCATCTCTGACCAACGTACTCCATAGGGCGGCGCATGATGTGGCCATATCATCGCAGACGACACTCTTGCAGTTTTTCCCCCACGTCACGGACACGAAGACTACCTCGGATGAATGAGTTGCGTATGCGATTGGATCGCGTTACGCCGCTCATCCACCTCAGCATCTTCATCTCCGTGACGCGAAGCTCCTGAGTGTGTCTTGTATTTTCTTGTTCATTACTTAATAATTTAGTGAATATGACCTATTTTCACAACGATTCTCAACAAACTAGTTTTTTTAAAAAGGCCTCAAAACAAAACAGTTTATAAAAAGTTGGAAGATTTTCATTTTTGATGTTAATAATGATTATACAAATATAAAAAGCAGAAATACCTAAGGTATTTTAAACGCGAATAAAATCGTATAAACAAATTAATTATTTTTTTCGTTATTGTTTTTTTTTACTTTTTTTTGTAATTTTTTTAAAAATTGTTTTGTATTTTTTTGTTATTTTTTTTATTTTTTTTTTATATGTTTTTTAATGATATTATAGACATCGATTACACGTCTTGGTAAATCCGTATAGTCATAGCTATAAACATCCATTAAGAATTGTCACAACTGTCACTTTTGACAGTTATACTTTATACCAACTTGCTTACCTAACAAATAAAAAACAACTTTTACTATGAGACCAAACCTGAAATCGCGAAAAAAATCACCAGTTCAGTACATGTTGACCAGTTAGTAGGCGAACATAGCCAATGTTTGTATGTAGGAAGGTTGGAACCTATTGAACAGAAGATTTTTTCGCGATTTCAGGTTTGGTCCCATAGTAAAAGTTGTTTGTTATCATGAGTACTCACGTATTTAAGTATCGGTCACTAATTACTAGTCACCCTATAATCAAAGATTTTAACCCTAGTATTTCATACCTTCATACCATGAAAGACAGAATTAGTAGCTGGAATCGTCGCCTGTGCTCTTTTAAATGGCTGCCAAATATCTTCGTAGTTCGACTTACTTGATTATGTTGTTGTTATAAACTAGTGCGATCCCACCTGATGGTAAGCAGTGATGCAATCGTTGATGGTGAGGCGCACTAGTTTATTAAGAGCCTCTTTCCTCGTCGCTACCATAGGCTTGATCTTCACTTTTCAGCTCGATTGGGATGACATATTTACACCACCAGTTGCCACCTCCTAGACGTCAGGTATTCTCCTTTGACAGCGTACACCTGACGTTGTCGTCTAACGCTTGACGTTGACATTGACCTCTGACGTTTGATGTTGACATTGACGTTTGACGTTGACGTTGACATCTGTCATTTGTCATCTGACATTTGACGTTTGACGTTTGATGTTTGACATTGACGTCTGATGTTTGACGTATGACGTTTGACGTTTCACGTTGACGTTGATTTGATAGGTGCCTGGATTTGGTGCCTCACTGCTGGAACGTCACTATAGAACGTCTTCATAGCAGGAAATTTCTCTAGATCTTCGTATGTTTCTCACTTCTTCTTCTTCTTCTCGTCGTGTTGATGTATTCTCTCTTTTTTAGCCCAGTATTTGGCAGCCTGTATGACTCTGGTATTGGCCTCGTTTAGATCCTGTAAAGTACAGGTGGTTGTGCAGGATGGACAGCATAGCATGCTGTAAGTTCTCACTTAATTCTTCATAAAGGTTTTACTCGACCATTCGCCTTTTTTTGAAGACTTTTTCTACTGCAGCTGCGGATTATCTCCTCTGGTACTCTCTGGTAATCTGATGTTTTTCTTAATGGAATAGTATGAGTGTATCTATAGCTATAATTGTACGGATATTCTTCAAAGATTTACAGTTTACACCAGCGCTTCGTGGAATAAGGTGCCATGTTGCCAGCATAAGTACTGGTTGGTAACCCCTTCGGTTTTTTCAGGGTCACCGGAACTTCAATAACCAAGTGGTTCAAAAGCTCGATAGCCTCATCAATTTCTTCGAGCGTCTTCGAAGCAACAAAATCGTCAATGCAAGTAACGTTCGCTTTGACAAATGATTCGAGGAACTTAAGATACTGTGGCTGATCTCTGTAATCTGACCTTGTCTTGTATGTGACGTAGGTCTTCTCCTCGAAAGCGGGTTCCATGGCGGCGGCGCGTTCTTCCTGCATTATTAAACCTTCTTCTTCAATAGCACAAAGGACACACTACACTTTTTTCTCTTGCGAGAAGTTGACGTGCGTTCGCGACCGCGGTTGGGGAGTATCTGAAACTATGGGAGCGATGCTGCGAAGCTCAGGATGGGCCGATCAATAAATCAGGGTTGAGGGGTGCGGGAGGAAGGGTCAGTTCGCGACTGCGTCCCGCGGGCTGTGCCAAATAAGCTCCTCCTGTAAACCTGGCCACTCGCGGTGTTTTGATTGGAAAACGTTAATTATTATTAATATATTTATTTCAGATATCATTATCCATACAGAATCACAAATAAAGAAAACATAAAACACAATAAATTAAACAAAACATAGAATTATCAATTACATACATAAGTCATTCAAATATTAAATTAAACAAAACATTAATTAAAATTAATTACTCAGATACCCGCGAAACGAGATACAATAGTAAAACAATAACAGCGCGGTCTCATAGGTCCGGTCGGGGATTCAAACGTTAAAAGATATAAATTATTTAGCTAGCGCCTAGAACAATACGCCTCCATTTATTCTGGGTTGGGCAATCCGTTCGAGACGAAATCATCTGCAGAATACCGTTGCTACTGCCTCGCACACGCTGCCACAGGGATGCTACTCTCTTGCGTATAATCGCGACTGCAATGGTGGTAGCAAGCTTTTTGGCTTTTTGGTGGCTTTCTAGTTAAATTGTGAAAAAGCTATGTTGAAACAATCGCAGACAAAACGATCTGACGGCGAATATTCCATAGTTGAAAAGTCCTGTCTTCGAAACTAAAACATGCGAACCATTCTGTCGGCGAAACGTCCATAGGTGTAACTTTCTATCGACGAATCTCTCCTAACGAAACGTCCTGTCGGTGAACAGTCCAAAGGAGTAACGCTTGCAGAATCCTTGAAATACTGGTCCAATGTTAATATTTATTAACCTATCAATACCCGCGAAACGAGACACAATAGTAAAACAATAACAGCGCGGTCCAATGAGACCGGTCGGGGATTCATGAATTAATATGTTTATTGAATTGTTTGATTTACATTTTTTTTATTAGCATTATCAGCCTTGTAATGTTCCCACTGTTAGGACTCAGGCCTCCTCTCTAGGAGAAGAAACGGGCCGTAATTCACCACGCAGGCCCAGTGCGTGTTGGTAGAACTCACATGTCTTTGAGTTTCTTGGTTCTAGGACATGCCGGTTTCCCCACGATGTTTTCCTTCACCGTTTTGGGAGCAGTGGTAATGAAATAAATTACACAAAGTAATGCGCCTGGCTGGGTTTGTACCCGCGACTTACTACATGTAAATTGGGGCGATTACCACTGGCTTACCACTACTCACCCACCATTTACATAAATCGTCATCTACCTAGCCTTTTCCCAACTATATTGGGGTCGGCTTCCAGTCAAGCCGGATTTAGCTGAATACCAATATTTTACGAGGAGCGGCTGCCTACCAGACCTCCACAACCCATTAACTGGGGTAACACGGTACTTCATGGCAAGACTGGAGTCAGATTTACTGGCTTCTGACTATCCGTAACGACTGCCAAAGATCTACAAATGACAGCCGGGACCTACGGCTTAACGTGCTTTCCGAGGCACGGAGGAAACTCGTTATGTTAAGATGGTCACCCATCCACAGACCTTGAAGATTGTTTGATTTACATTACTATTTATTATCTAGCTTTTACCCGCGGCTTCGCCCGCGTGGAAATCAGATAACCAAGTAAGTTTAGAAAAAAAATCGTAATATGGGTCCATTCTAAGTCATGGTTTACCCGTATACCAAGTTTTATTCAGTATCAACTAATCACCGGCGCTCTGGGTGCCACAGGTGAAACCCTTTATCTATATATATAAAAATGAAACCCGTTTTTCGTTGTCACGACATAACATGAAAACGGCTTGACCGATTTGGTTGTTTTTTTTTTTTTAAATGTTCCTTGAAGTTCAATGATGGTTCTTACGGAGAGAAAAATTAAAAAAGTAAAAGTTAGGTAAAGTAGGGTAGGTAGGGTAGTGTAGGGTAGTGTAGGGTAGGGTAGGGTAGTGTAGTGTAGGGTAGTGTAGGGTAGTGTAGGGTAGTGTAGGGTAGTGTAGGGTAGTGTAGGATAGTGTAGGGTAGTGTAGTGTAGGGTAGGTAGGGTAGTGTAGGGTAGTTAGGGAAGGTAGGGTTAGGGTAGCGGAGAATATGTAGGGTAGTCATTTGACGGGAGCGAAGCCGCGGGTAAAAGCTAGTTTTTTAATAAATGCAATCCATGAAATGTTGATGTCAGTCCTACATTATTACGATTTCAAAACAAATTTTATGAAATGGTGACAGAAAGTAGTGACTGACTGGAACATCATTTGTAGTCAACACCAAAACTGTGATCGAATGCTCAACTTTTCTTTCAGTTTCAACAGTAAACAAAAGCAAAACTGATACGTGGTAAAAGAAAAATCGAAAACCGGCCAAGTGCGAGACGGATTCTTTCGCGCACGAAGGGTCTGGATCCCCTTCGTTCGATTCGCATTTAGCATAGGAAAAAAACGCAAAAAATAAAGACATTTGTTGTAAGGGAGCTTCACTTAAATATGTATTTTATTCAGTTTTTAGTATTTATTGTTATAGCGGCAACAGAAATACATCACCAGTGAAAATTTCAATTATCTAGCTATCACAATTCATGAGATACAGCCTGGTGTCAGACAGATAAACAGATAGCAATAGGGACTAATTCATTATTTATTTACCTCCTGAAATATGTTCCACAACTTTTCACACAACGCCATCTAGTCCCAAGCTAAGCAGAGCTTGTGTTATGGGTACTAGACAACTGATAAACATACTTATATATTTCTAAATACATACATATTATAGAAAAATTACACCCAGACACAGAACAAATGATCATGCTCATCACACAAACATTTGTCCTGGGTGGGAATCGAACCCACGACCAGTCAGGGCCACTGACCACTAGACCAACAGGCTAGTCGTAACATGCAGATTGAAAACTGCACCTTACACTCTCCTACTGCAGGGTGCAGTTTAGAACCTGCATAGACAGTGTAGCTAAAAGCACGAGTGTCCAGCTTTACGCCATCAATCCTCCCCTGCTCCTCTTGCACCCCCCATTTGATTGATTTCCTACCTGCCTGCCCACGTCCGGTAGCAGTTTGTAGATAATTTAATAAAACAGGCCTGGCCAACTTTATTGGAAATGTGGTCTATTATTTACTAGTTAAATTCTTCGATTGTTGGGTTGGGGGATGTTTCTGTACAATTTATAACTTCTTTTGGTGTACAATAAAGTTTATTCTATTCTATATGTATAATATGTAATTATAAAAAACGAACGCCTGACAGAAAGTAGATAGCAATCCGTAGTTCGTCGTGAATAGCCTCACTATGGTAGGCGTGAAGGTTGTGACAGGAATGACCAAGGTTGTGACAGGTGTGATTGGGTGATTTCCTACCTGCCTGCCCACGTCCGGTACCAGTTTGTAGATAATTTAATAAAACTGGGCTGGACAACTTTATTGGAAACATGGTCTATTATTTACCAGTTAAACTCTTGGATTGTTGGGTTGGGGGATGTTTCTGTACAATTTATAACTTCTTTTGGTGTAAGTACAATAAAGTTTATTCTATTCTATATGTATAATATATGACATATTATACATAATAATATGTATAATATGTCATTATAAAAAACGAACGCCTGACAGAAAGTAGATCGCAATCCGTAGTTCGTCGTGAACAGCCTCACTATGGTAGGCGTGAAGCTTGTGACAGGAATGACTTTTCCTCGACTCCTCATTTGATTGATTTCCTACCTGCCTGCCCACGTCCGGTGCCAGTTTGTAGATAATTTAATAAAACAGGGCTGGACAACTTTATTGGAAACGTGGTCTATTATTTACCAGTTAAACTCTTGGATTGTTGGGTTGGAGGATGTTTCTGTACAATTTATAACTTATTTTGGTGTACAATAAAGTTTATTCTATTCTATTCTATATGTATAAATATAATATAATATGTAATATATTAAGAATAAATTAATTAACCCGCAAAACGGACGCCTGACAGAAAGTAGATAGCAATCCGTAGTTCGTCGTGAACAGCCTCACTATGGTAGGCGTGAAGCTTGTGACAGGAATGACTTTTCCTCGACTCCTCATCTGATTGATTTCCTACCTGCCTACCCACGTCCGGTACCAGTTTGAAGATAATTTAATAAAACAGGGCTGGACAACTTTATTGGAAACATGGACAACTGTTTAATAACTGAAGTCTTGGATCGTGGGGTGCTCACAAGTTGTATACAAAATAAATCTTTCGAAGCGCCTTGTTGACACTTCGCGTGAGCCAAGGGCTGGCTTTTACCTCGAATAGAAGATAAGTATTGCCAATTGCCATACAGCGTGGCTATGCCGCCAGTCTTTTGGGCTAATTACCAGTCGACAGCGATGTGGAAGTTTTTTGATATCATACTTTAGTTGTAATTTGTTTAGAGTTTTTATTATCTGTAAATACACCATAAATCATAATACAGATGTAACTGAATGATATGGAGATTGGGTAACTTTTAGCAGGAAAAATAAAAATATAGACTGGAGCAAGGTGATTAGGTGACTGTATTCTGAATCAAGAACGAATACATATATTTTTTTGCGTAAATTAAAAATTATTTATCCCGCAAAACGGACGCCTGACAGAAAGTAGATAGCAATCCGTAGTTCGTCGTGAACAGCCTCACTATGGTAGGCGTGAAGCTTGTGACAGGAATGACTTTTCCTCGACTCCTCATCTGATTGATTTCCTACCTGCCTGCCCACGTCCGGTACCAGTTTGTAGATAATTTAATAAAACAGGGCTGGACAACTTTATTGGAAATGTGGTCAATTATTTACTAGCTAAACTCTGAGAGATGCACCTGTTATAAAATCAATTTCACCCTAAGGTTGACTGGTAGAAAATGGGCATTAAGTCCGCCTTTGTTTTAGTTTACTTGTGTACAGTTTTTTTTACTTGTGCTTAAATTGTTTATCAATATATAATTTTAAAAATAATAATAAAGCAGGCTTGAGGCGCTAGAGTCAATTGTGAAGCGAGCCAAGAAGATCATCAGTAATGATGCACTTGTCGAGTCGAAGCTTTAAAGTTTTGAGCATCGACGTCGTGTTTTTTTTTAAGTTTATTGTTTAATACTTTTATACTAGGACGAGCTCTTAATATAAATAGTAAAGCACGTTAAGCCGTAGGTCTCGGCTGTCATTTGTATATCTTTGGCAGTCGTTACGGATAGTCAGAAGCCAGTAAATCTGACTCCAGTCTTGCAATGAAGTACCGTGTTACCCCAGTTAATGGGTTGTGTTGTGGAGGTCTGATAGGAAGCCGCTCCTCGTAAAATACTGTTATTCAGCTAAATCTGGCTTGACTGGAAACCGACCCCAATATGGTTGGGAAAAGGCTAGGCAGATGATGAATTTAGAAAATAAAGTCTTTTGAATTTTTAACTAAAAAATATTTAGATCATTTATTTTCACGCGTACATTTTATTTTTCAATTTGATACCTCGCATAGGAAACGAGATATGATTTTTTATGTAAAAAATAAAATTATAAACGTTTATTTTTTTAATACAACCAAAATACACCAGTTGATTGCGACCGACCGATTGGACACCCCTGAAATAGAGTAATAAATATTCGAGACTACGATTTCTTTTGTGATAAAATTATTATGCCATTGAAGGGGTAAATTAAGATGTAATTACCCAAATACCTATAATTTATTCATTTGTTTAGCATTGTAAATTATTTTAGTTGTGGTAGGCACCCCTTTTCTTTTTCCTTCGGTCAGTGACCTCCTACATGAAGGTATGAACAAAGGAATTTTACTTGTTGCATTTCGTGCCATAATCCTATGAGGAGCTCGTGGCTAGATAATAACAGCCGCACGGGTCGATCTTTAAGGTTAAGCAACGCTTGCCAAGGTTGGTCTGCGGATGGGAGACCATCTTAACTTACCGAGTTTCCTCCGTGCCTCAGAAAGCACGTTAATAAGCCGTAGGTCCTGGCAGTCATTTGTAGATCTTTGGCAGTTGTTACGGATAGTCAGAAGCCAGTAAATCAGACTCCATGAAGTCTTGCCATGAAGTACCGTGTTACCTCAGTTAATGGGTTGTGGAGGTCTGGTAGGCAGCCGCTCCTCGGAAAATACTGGTACCTATTCAGCTAAATCCGGCTTGACTGGAAGCCGACCTCAATATACTTAGTTGGAAAAAGACTAGGTAGATGATGATGAAGGGGATAGGTTGAAATATAATATTACCCATAAAGGTACCAATAATTTAGCATAACCGGCCTTGTAATGCTCCCACGGTTGAGACTCAGGCCTCTTCTCCAGCAGAGGGAAAGACAATTTATTAGTCATTTATTCATTTATTTAGCGTAGGTACAGTTCGTCCACTATAAGTTGGCGAGTGTGAAGTTAGGCTCTGCGAATTTCGGCGCTTGAAATATCGTACAAAAATAAAGGTTTTAAAAAAATAAATGCGATTTGCAGTTCTTATTGCTGTTAAAAACAGTTATTGGCATTAAATTTTTTTAAAACCTTTATTTTTGTACGATATTTCAAGCGCCAAAATTCGCAGAGCCTAACTTCACACTCGCCAACTTATAGTGGACGAATTGTAGTAAATTATTTTAGTTCTGGTAGGCGCCCCTCCCCGTTTTTCCTTCGGTCAGTGACCTCCTACACGAAAGTATGAACAAAGGAATTTTACTTGTTGCATTTCTGCCATGCTTCTATGAGAGTTTCGTTCCATAATTTCGAAGTTCATCATCAGATCATAACGTCGCGTCGTTCCTGTGGGTGATTTGGGAGTTTTACCGTTCAATAAAAATAAATTTTATTGGTCCTCAATTGACTGAGAAATCGGTAAACCTACCTCGAATTACATTGGTATAGGCGGTATAGCCGAACATAGAACCTTCTTTTTGAAGTCGTTTAAAAATATCACCTACTGATCGTAACTTGTGCCCTACCTTTTGATTTATGAGTTAGTACGTCCACCAAGGGATCTTTAACAAAATACCTAGGACAAATTAAGCTAGAAAAATATGTCTGCCCAGCAGGGCCCTTTATAATTTGGGTTCTTACGTGCATAAAAAGTACCTACACCATTGTTAGTTATGTAACTTATGTACTTAGGTATTAGCAATAACACAACACAATGGTTTATGTTAGGTATGCATTTCATTTAACCCTTTATTTCTAACTACATCACCCCCGTTTTCGCCAAATGGGTACTTAAGCAGTAAAAAACTATTTAGGTAGGTAATGCTAATTTCCCTAGTTTAACTAGGTTGGTACCTAGTTTACAAGTCGGTAAATAAGTCATCAGATAAAATAGTCACGGTGCAGTAGAGGGTCTCTCCGCTGACCGAATACCATCTTCCATCCTGCATCACATGCCCTGTTACATGTTCTCGTGAGGACCTAATGACAGCATCAGTGGACGGCATTGTTGCGGCTAAATACCTACCTACTGGGACATGCAAGGACTTTAACTAGTTTTGCCATCGACATGCTAAGAAGAACCAAAGACGATCTACATGGTGAGATGGGAGTTCTCGGTCAGTTCCGATCCTCAGTGTTTGTGCGGCGTCTCTCCGCAGACCATGTCCCACCTTCCACCCTGCACCACGTGCCCTGTTACCTGTTCACGTAGGGATCTAATGACAGCATCAGTGGACGGCATTGCTGTGTCCAAATTCTGGATTTGATTGAGAAAAGAAAATATTAAACTACTTGCTGCTTCTTGCTTCTGCGGCTTTAATCGAAATCCATTCGATCGTAAAGAAGTAACAAATACACACACTTTAGCTTTTTTAATAGGTATTAATTACTCAGATACCCGCGAAACGAGACACAATAGTAAAACAATAACAGCGCGGTCTCATAGGACCGGTTGGGGATTCAAACGTTAAGTGTGTGATTATCTATACCTATCTAATCTGTAGGTACTGTCCCACGGTTGAGCAAAGCCTTCTCTCCATTGGTACTGGTTCTAGGCCTCTTCTTACCAAATCCTAAAAAGAAGACATCGCACACATCGACATCTAACAGCCGAACTCAATAACCAACAACATACCGGAGATAGAAAACAAATGAACCCACAGAAAAAAATTATAATTTTTGTATTGTATCATTTGTTTTACTATCTTCAGAATTCCAGATATGCCAAAACTGGAGATATTTTATATAGGTTATTGGGTTCGGCCGTAATTGTCTTTCGTTATATCTCTATGCCTCCTGTGAGGAGTGATTTAAGTAGAGTTGTACACCAGTGGCGACGGGTGCACTTACGTGCGAGTGAATCCGCTGTTTGTACTTGTACCAAAAATTATTATAAACCTGACCTAATTAAGCGACGGAAAATCTTAACTGCGAGATTCAGAAACCGTCGCTCAACTAAAAACGCCATCTAGTGACCGCGTTTCCAACTTTTTTCACAAATTCACAATTTCCTCAAAAGATGACGCAGTGAAACAATATTTATGTAAACACAATTTAAAAAATAGTATGTAAAATATATTATTAAAGTTCACTCACCAAATGCCGTTCGCTCAATGATGCAATAAATCCAAACCGGCGTTTTTATTAATTGTCGAAAAACTACAAACTAAAACCATTATATTATTCTTACCATAGTTACCTATTCAAGTACGATTACAAAACAATACAATTGAACTGATCTTGTTCTTGCTGCACTATCACTACACAAAACTATCACTAGACTACACTTACATATAAACCAATTTCAATCATAAAACTATAAGATTCTAAATTATGATACGAATATATATCAAATAAAATGCAAATGAACAGGTGAAATATGACACATGAATAAGCGCGAACCAAAACTGTCAAACTAAATACTAAATAAATTAAAAAGTTCAGTATCATTCCATCTCGTTCTAGCGGACGCATTTTATGATTTAACTCGATAAATACCGGGTTGCCTGCAAACGCTATTTAGCCGTATTATACTGGCTTGTCGCTTGTATAACACCGCTAGATGTCGCTAGAAACTATGAATTAAAATGTATGACATTCCCGTTTATAAGACCGGGTTACAGACCTGTTTTGCGTAAGTTGTGAGTGATTGCTCCGAAAAAACTTGCAGGCGTTTATTTATTGTTGATTGTTATTTTCACAAGCAAGTATTATGCAGTTATAAGATTTGATTAATACATAATTAATTTGTTAAGGTTTGTTGTTGTGTTTGTAAAGGAAAGCCGGCAGGAATGGAGTTGTTTACAGGCCGCGCTACTGTTGTACACTTGTCCTCCTTTTTACATAGAACTTATCCAAAATAACTAGTTTTATTATGACCATAGGGGACTGATAAGCAAAAAAAAATTTTGGGGTAATATGGTTATCGTGATGAGTAACGTTTTTGCTTCATGAATACCAGTTTACACAAAGACAACTTATAATTTAACTGTACTTGTATTACGTACCACGTTTAGCATTGAGTTGTACCTTTTAATTTTTAATAAAAAGGTACCTACAAGGCTACTGTTTTTCCTTGAATTACTTTAAAATTATAAAAATTAAACTTGCAAACAAAAGAAACTTGTTTTTGTTTTCCTGTAAAGAGGACATTTTTAATTGTATTATTTATCACAGGAATAGATTTCTATATCTTTCATAAAATTACTGCCACCTGTGCTTCAGAAAGCAGTGTGTATCACTCAGAAACATTCGCCTTTATAATATGAGTGTGATATGATGTGAATAGGGAATATGCAGGCAATTTTTTTATTTTTTTTCAATATTCACTTCATTTTGATGTAGAAAAAAAATAAACCATAGCCGTAAGAGTAGTAATTACTTTTTTATAAAATCTTAAAAATATTGGTTTAATTTGACGAGTTCAAACGCTACTATTTCTCGCGCGCTTGAGGCGTGACGTCATAGGTTACGTCCTGTCAGTTTATTGTTTGCATTGAGAGTTAGTTTGATATATAACAAAGTGTTTTAGTCGCGTAATAATCATGGAAGAAGAAAAAAGCCATTTTATAGATATTGCATGATACCAATGTGTATAACACTATAAAAAGTATACCAGATAAATTCACCATTCCTGTCAGTTTTGTGCCCTATGACGTCAAAGTCGTCGCCGTCGTCGTCTCACCATTGGTCGTTTTCATACGACCAATGATGAGGCGTTTTACAAATTTGAATTTCGCTCGTAAATTTTTCACTTTTTGATTTACGTTTTAAATAACTAAATGCATATTAAATTAGAAAATAACGAATTGAGTGTATTATTACCTTAAAAGTTTAGGAAAAAAAAATCAGGCCATTTTATTTTTTATGCGTATTCCCTATTGAGATGTGATGTAATTAACTACGTAAGGAAAACCACAAAAAAAAAGCCAAAAAAAGTATCCATAAATATAATAATAATATCACAATTTTTCTTAAACATTATTTTATTGTTTAAAATTGATTTTGTATCCCTTCGTCTCCGGATCTTGTTCCATCTGAAAATTTTCTGTGGACAAACCAAAAGGTTTCAAGATCATGTTGCCCAAATCCTTCAGTTTTCCGAGCATTTCTGTCTTTAATTTTTCATTTTTCTCCTCTATAAGGGGGGGTAGGCGAACAGTAGCTATTTTGGCTTCTTTGTGGGAGGGATCCAACTCCAAGATTTTTTTGTAGTCAGCTAAAGATTCATCTAGTTTGTCTGTGGCTTCGTATGATTGTGCTCTCCTGAAATGAGAAACAAGGTTTTTGTAAGTAAACTGGTAGAAATCAAACGTTGATCTGTATTGAAAAAATTGGGAGAGAAGTAGGAGGGATCGTAGAGGTGTCAACAACATAAGGGTGGACACTCTCCGTACCAACATCAGTTATGTTTTTTATTAGGTGGGAAATCATCCAATTACTTCTCCCTCTCTCTATCGTGGTGAGAAAGGATGTATCAGACTTTTACTGACTAAAACCCCACTCCTATGTTCCTTCATTGCCTTAGTTCCACAGCCTCAAAATTCTATTTCGCACAACTTTCGAACTTCGAACCTGTAAACCGTAGGGGCCTAGCCCCTACGGTTTTGCTGACAACTATCAGGCTGAGGCTACAGTTGGCAGCGATTTGCGATGCGACTGGAAGAGCGAATCAAATATCACTAGTAAAATTTGGCGTACAGTGGAGCCGTAATCGTGAATTTCCATTATTTGTTTTAATCGCTTATGAATCGCCAATCGCGTCGTGGTCTTATGTAGCCTCAGCCTTAGGCCTCTTGTATACGGCACGATTTCATTCCGTACGTAGCCACGGTCAATTCTCCGTCCGTAAGCACGGCGCGCAGTGCTGTATGGATCACTGAGAGAGCTTGTAGACACAAACGGCGACGCTACGGAACGGCGCCGCCGCCGTGTGCCATCAGTGTTGTAACGCAGTCTATTGAAGTATTGACTCTTGTACTCGGTATGTTTTTTTACGTACGGTTATAATAATAATAATTCCACAACTTTCACACAACGCCATCTAGTCCCAAGCTAAGCAGAGCTTGTGTTATGGGTACTAGACAACTGATAAACAAACGTAGTTACTCAGATACCCGCGAAACGAGACACAATAGTAAAACAATAACAGCGCGGTCTCATAGTAGTCCAGTCGATTACTAAACGAGTAGATTACTAAACGCATACATATTATAGATAAATAACACCCAGACACAGAACAAATGATCGTGCTCATCACACAAATATTTGTCCTGAGTGGGAATCGAACCCACGACCTCCGGCATAGCAGTCAGGGCCACTGACCACTAGACCAACAGGCCAGTCAGGTTAGAAAGACGTTCCGTGTACAAGTCCATTTCCCACATGTGGACAACGTCAGTTATCTTTACCAATTATAAAATAATATGATTCTTACCGTATATAAGCCTTCACATATTTATCGTCCAGCTCGATAGCCTTACTGCAGTCCTTGGCGGCAGGCGCGTACTTCTGAAGCTTCATCTTGGCGGCGCTCCGGTTGCAGTACAGTATTGAACGCTGCTGCGAGAACTGGAGGGGACATGTCCGGAGGCCTGGAACATGAGAAATAGGAATGATTCATTTGTAATGGATGTTTTGTCCAAGGGTCAGCTCACACCGAGACGCGACGCGACGCTGCACGCACATTTTAATAGAGTAACTCAAATTAGAACTTTATTTACTACAGAAAAGATACACATTTCAATGTGACAATTTAGAATACGTTGCTTCATGCAGCGCTGCGCCTCGTGACGCCACGCGGCGTCTCGCTGCGCAGCAGAACGTTTTTACATTCGCGACGTCGTGTTGCGATGCATCTCGCTGCGGCGCGCGGCGTAGCGCTAAATCAATGGCCTCTTCCTGCATCGTCGCGTCGCAGTCGCAGCGCGTCTCGGTGTGAACTAACCCTTAGACTCTTAGTAAATAATTTAGTTTTGAGTGTATATGTGAGTGTTTGTAGAGGGCTGCGAAATAGTTATTTTGATACTGTGGATTGTGGTAACCCTAGAATGCAAAGAGCAACCGAAGAAACACAGGTGGTTTAATTCACTCGGGGGACATAATGCAGTATACAGTGAAGGTGTGCAGTGTGCACCATTTGGCCTCTCATCCGGCCATCGTGCAGAGTGAGAGGGAACGGGAGACGGTCGCCTCCTGCGAAGCAGTAACTCGAGCGAAGGCGATCGCAGTCGCCGGCGTACGGACGACAAGCAATGAGTAGCTCGCCATCGAGCAGTCCAGTAAGAACTGAGCTCGGGTGAAGCTCTGTTCTTACTGGACTGCCGACAACGCCTACTGCCATACACGATTTGAAAGAAAGAAAAAGAATAATAATTCAATCAACAATGTACATTGTTGATCGAAGCATATCAGTAAACGCGTCCGTGAGAGCACTAAACACCCGCTAACGTCCGCAATAAGGACGAGGGATGTGCTTCTACGTATTAGAGAGTGTGTGTCTGTGTGCATGTTTGAATGTCAAGGATTTAAAGAGATGTCAGCAAAACCGTCTCGGCACAGCAGGGCTGATGATCTAAGAACGCAGTAAAAGACTATTACTGCTCTCTCGCTCCAACCTAGAGCGGGAGAAATCATTGCACTATTTTTAGCATTTTTTTTAGCCTTTTCAGCCTTATAATCAGGGACCGGACAACCCCGCTTAAGAATTAAGCCTTTGGACTGGGTAACCCGTACATGAGGTAACTCATATCGCAGTGTTACCTTTTGTTCGAGTTACACTCTCGGAACCCAGCGAAAGGGTTAACACTTTTAATAAGGTAACCGCGTGAAGGGGTTAACCCCTTCGATGACTTAAGCTTTTCAAGAGGTTACCTTCTTGAAAAGCTTTTTTTCGTGTTAACCTGAATTACCTAATAAACTGGAGCTGCGTGTAGGTGGGGGTGCTTGCACCCGTGCGGCGCGGCGCCTCATTGCTTTACTATTTTTATTTAGTTATTACGTACGAAATTGATAACAAGTGACGCGTTTATTTAAGCGAGTTAACATTAATATTTGTTTTTCAACTTTATTTGGATGCAATTTAATTTGTTAAATTCATTTCGTGGATAGTGCATTGATTAGTTTGTTCGTTTCGTTATCGACTTGTGTGTGCAGTTTTCGATTCTTTGGAAACATGTGAAACTCGAACTAACTAATAAGCCAAAACTCTTCTTAGTTTTTATATAATGTAGTGCTAAATTAGAGTATAACTATCAATCTAGCATGATATTTTACATTTGGTAGATAAACACAAACAGATGCTATAAGGTAGGCCGCGAAATTGAAATTTGGTCATTAGGCATACAATTTTTTAGGGTTCCGTAGCCAAATGGCAAAAACGTGATGAACGAAATGACGGACAGACATGGTGAAACTATAAGGGTTCCGCCTTATAGTTTCGCCATGTCTGTCCGTCTGTCCGTCCTCGCTTATCTCTGTGACCGTTAGCACTAGAAAGCAAAATTTGGTACCAATATGTACTTATATCAAACAATATATCACACGCAAGTAGTAAAATAAAAATTGGAAAAACTGTTTTATTAGGGTAGCCCCCCTACATGTAAAGTGGAAAGTGTTTTTTTTTATTTCAACCCTAACGTGTGATATATTGTTGGATAGGTATTTAAAAATGAATACGGGTTTAGTGAAATCATTTTTTGATAATATCAATAATTTTGGAAATAATCGCTCCAAAAGCAAAAAACAATGTGTGTGTCCCCTCTAACTTTTGAACCATAACTCATAAGTTTAGAAAATATGAAAAAAATCTGGAAAGTAGAGCTTTATACAGACTTTCTAGGAAAATTGTTTTGAACTTGATTGGACAACCAGTTTTTGAAAAGTTGGGGACACTTATTGTGACGGACGGGAAACTACGGAACCCTACACTGAGCGTGCCCACGCTCTTGGCCGGTTTTTTTTGTGGTTTTGACATTTATAGTGGGTACCTACATCATACCTACAAGACATACATCATATACATTTTATAAGCAGTTTTTGTAGCTGACTGTACAAAAACACGTCACATTTTTACGTTCGAGCGAGTTGACGACAGAAATAGTAGATGAAATCTGAAGGTGCCGACTTGCGAGCGCTCGCGAGTTTTACAGTAGCGAGATAACGACCAAGCCGTAAATGGCTTGTTCTAATACTCTAATTTAGCTCTAAATTACATAAAAACTAAGAAGAGTTCTGGCTTATTAGTTAGTTCGAATTTTACAGGTTTCCAAAGAATCGAAAATTGCACACAGAAGAGTCGATAACGAAACGAACAAATCAATCACTACACTATCCACGAAATGAATGTACCAAATTGAATTACGTACAAACAAAGTTGCAGAACAGAGATTAATGTTTATGATCAAACTAAAAAACTATTTAACATGCGTTTCAATAAGCGGAATGGCAGATTTAGAAATACTACTGAATAAGAAACGACTCTTAATAAAAACGACTTGACCTGGCAACACTAAACACGTGTACACTTCAGACTGACGAGAAGATCTCCGAACTCAAGGAGGAATTGATTAGGTTACGATGGAGTATTCTGGGATTATCCGAAGTCGAAAGAAAGGGGGGAGGACACGATAATTCTCAAATGTGGTGACCTGCCCTATTTCCGGGAGGGTGACCAGCAGTCCCAGAGTGATGTCGGGGTTTTCGTCCACAAGTCCCTTATGAAGATCGAGAGTGTGTCAACCAGGGTGGCTTACCTTATACTCAGAATATCATCAAGATATTCGCTGAAGGTTATACTATTATAGGTTTATATCCCAACCTTGACACACTCCGACGCCGATCCAGAGCCGTACATGGTTATAAGAGTCACTTCACCGTGGTCATGTGGAACTTTAACGCTAAACTGGGCAAACGAGACGGTGACATTACATCGGTTTGGATTTGGATGTTCGGAACCACCGGGAACACCTACTGGCTAGCTGAATGGAGAAGGAGGGCCTCTACATGATGAACTCCTTCTTCAAAAAGCGTGAGCATAGGAAGTGGACCTGGTAAAGCCCCGGTGGTGCAATTAAAAACAAGATTGACTTCATCTTGTCATTCACTCTTCATCAGCAAATATTCAATGATGTCTCTGTGATCAATGCGGCGAAAACTGGTAGTCATCAGCTCATCGTGAAAGACATTGAATATCAACATCAAGCTTGAAAGATCTCGACTGGTGAAGCCTACGCTCCATCCAGCACAGATCCACAACGGACGGATCCGCACGGACAAACCGTCGTACGGCAAGTATCCATCCTTACGTTGTCGAAACCTGCACGGTCCGGTCAAAGCGCTTTGCCTCGTCGTTTATACCGCGTACATCGAAGGAATGGAACAATTTGCCTGCTGCGGTCTTTCCGTCCGATTATAATTTGGGTATCTTAAGACTAGAGTGAATAGGCTCTTAATAAACTAGTGCGCCTCACCATCAACGATTGCATCAATGATTATCATCGGGTGGGATTGCAGTCAAGCACTAGTTTATGGTAGGTATATAAAAAAAAAATCCAGCTCCAAAACTTCGAGAGCTTTCAGCTTGAACTCCACAATCGTTTCGACTGCCTAGATAGATCCGTGGACCGTGGACGAGTATAACGAGGGTTCGTGAAAACTGTGCATACGATCAGGTTTTTGAAGACCCACCGTATAAATAACAACAAGAAGCTCCCTGATCAAACTCTCGAGCTTATAAAGAAGAGGTGTGAGATGATTCTGCACTGATAACACAATGCGTGCAGATACCGGCAGCTCAATAGAGGATATCGAAGTCCTTAAAACGCTATCTTCGTCACTATGATACCGAAAGGATTAAGGACGTAATTGAGCGGAATGAGGGCTCCAAAGTTTTTATAAGAGATCTGTCTATTGGGCAGAGTCAGCTCACGGAACTGAAGACCGACGGTGGCAGTCATATCCGCTAAATCGGAGCTCTTCGGAAAGATCGAGGCGTTCTATGGACAATCAGGATACACGTCTATCTCTAAACCCACGGTATATCTAGCGAACGACTCAAGAGCTAGATTGACCCGACACTATCAAAGATATCCCGAACGTCAGCCTGTACGAGATTAGGATGGCTCTGAAGCAGCTTAAGAACAAGGCGCCGGGTGAGGACAGAATTACGGCCAAACTTCTGAAGGCCGGTGAAGGTGGAAAACCGGTCCTTAAGGCCCTTCAGAAGCTATTTGATTCCGTGATACTCGAGGGGGAAACGCCACAGACATGGAGCAAAGGTGTGGTGAACTTTTCTTTAAGAAGGGCGACAATGCCCTGCTTAAGAACTACAGGCCCATCTCACTTCTGAGCCAAGTCGACAAGTTGTTTTCCAGAGTCATCAAGAATCGTCTCGCGAGCAGGTTCGATGACTTCCAGCCTCCCGAACAAGCCGGTTTCCGAAAATATTTCAGCACCGTGGACCTCATACATACGCTGCGGAAGACTGAGGAGTATAACCTGCCTCTCTGCTTAGCGTTTGTGGACTACGAGAAAGCCTTTGATTCGATCAAGACTTGGGTTGTACTGCAGTCTCTCCAATGGTGCCAGATTGACTATCGGTACATCGAAGTGCTGAAATGTTTGTACGAAAACGCCACCATGTCAATCCGATTTCAGAACCAGACCTCGAAACCTATCCTCTTACAGCGGGGTGTGAGGCAGGGAGACGTTATTTCTCCGAAACTGTTCACGGCCGCATTGGAGGATGTCTTCAAGATTATGGAATGGAGTGGGCTAGGCATTAATGTCAACGGCGAGTATATCACTCACCTTCAGTGGCCGACGATATAGTAGTCATGGCTGAGACTAGAGAGGAGCTCAGGAGAATGCTCAGTGATCTCAGTAGAGCTTTCGAAAGAGTGGGACTTAAAAAGGAACATGGATAAAACCAAAGTCATGGTAAACATCCATGTAGCATCCCGCTCCTATCAAGATCGGGGACTCACTCTCTCACACATATACACTCGAAGTTATGGACGACTGCGTCTAGACAAGCGGTCCAGTTGGGTAGGTCTAACTTTGAGAAAGAGGTCAATCCTCGAATACGACTCGGCTGGGCGGCGTTCGGGAAGCTGCACGGTATTTTCTCGTCCAACATACCACAGTATCTCATGACAAATGTGTGTTGTCAGCGATGACTTACGGAGCAGTAACGTGGTCGCTCACAATGGGCCTCATCAGAAGTCTAATTATCACCAAAAGGGCTATGCTCCGATTTTCTTTGCGTGATCATATCAGAAATGAAGATATCCGCAAGAGAACCAAGGTTACCGACATAGCCAGAAGAATCGCCAAACTTAAGTGGCAATGGGCAGGGCGCATTGTTGACGCAGCACTAGAAGGCCTCCCACAAGGTGGCGGGAATCCGATGGACGAGAGTCGCTCAGGGCGAGTTGTTGTGGTGACGCTTGGGAGAGGCCTATGTCCAGCTATGGACGTCTTTCGGCTGAAATGATGATGATGACGAATAATGACTGAATAAGCAGTACCTATATGTCATTATGTGTCATAAAATCATGTGCAACAACATTTTTTAGTTTAAATGTAACATTTTCAGTCGTAATATAAGTATGGAGATTTTAATAAGAGAAAGTCAAAAGTACCTAATGTCAAATGATTCTGAAATAACTTTTTTTTTAAATAACTTGGCACCATTGGCCGCATCCTACTCGCTTCATTTAGTCACTTTAACATATTCAGAAACCTAAGTAGATAGCCAGTACAGTCAGCATGAACAAAACCTCGGGCAATAGCTAGTTATTTATACTTATGGTTTTCAATCTGTTATTATTTGACTGTACTTTATACGTGCGCGAGAGTTGACGAAAAAAAAGTAGGTGACATCGAAAGGTTCAAACTCGCAAGCGGCTCGCGAGTTTTGGAGTCGACGAACAAGCCCCAATAAACAAGTAGACATAAAAAAACAAATATTATTAAAATGCATATTTAGCATGTGTAAATGTTTTGTGCTACGAGCAAAATTGAACTACCTATAAGATCATATTATAGTCAATAGTTACTAATCCATGCTTACCTACAAGTCACTCGACAAGTCGATACTCGAAAGAATGGCGCCGACCGCCGGTGGTGTGATGTCACGCGCGGTTTTGGTTATGCAATTTTCAAGCTAATTTCGATTGTAAAGAGTGCATATTACAATGTCATGAGTTGGAATGGCTTACCCTGTTACCGTGTTACAGGGTTTTGAAAGGGTAACCCCTTCGTAACGGGTTGTTTTGACTCGTTCGAAGATGTAACTCGTATCAAAGGGTTTATTTTTGAAGCGCTTAAAAAAACCCCTTCAAAAACCCATTCAACGAGTATCCGGCCGGTCCCTGCTTATAATGTTCCCACTGCTAGGACTCAGGTCTCCTCTCTAGGAGAGGGGGACTATTTCTAACCCTAAAAAAACCGAAAACTTTATAATCATACCTTCAGTATATTTCTCAATGCTCCTATCAAAGTCTCCAACTTTAAACGCTTCGTTGCCAGCCTTCTTCAACTCCTCAGCAATGATCCTCCGTTCCTCCTTCTGGTCATCCGTTAGATCCACCTCAGCGTCCTTCAACGACTCCTCATCGATGTCTGAATCACTGTCTTCTTTGGCATCAGGGTCTTTGTCTGCGTGATCTTTGTCTAAGTCTTGGTCTTCGGTTAAGTCGGAATGTGTTGGTTCTTCTGAAATGGAAAGGGTTGATGGGTTATGGACATTGAAGAGAATACTGCATATCGCCGCTGTAGAATGAAAACCTCGTATGTCAAAAATCCTGTTTTTTTTTTTTTTAAAGTCGTATGTAAACTACGTATTTTATAATACGGCGAAACTGTGAACCCAGTATATGACTACTAGTGCCAACTATCGAGTAAAACGAAAATATTTTATACATTAACGAAATTAACCTTTGTTTTTGTTTCCTGTGAAGTTTGGATTTTTGGACATACGAGGTTATCATTCTACAGCGACAATATATGTATAAGAATCCAGTAATTAGTTGCAATAATTTGAATGGAGAACAACAAAACAGAATTTTATGGAGCCATCGGAGAGCCTCATGCCTGGAGACGAGCTGCCATTGTCAAGCTAGAAAATATAAACAAACTTCGCATCCAGGTTAAGCTCAGCAAATAAAATTCTACAGACGGGACAATGTTGAGCGGTGTCTCTCTTTCCATCTTGAGTCACAAGCCTGGTAACCCGTTCATATAGGGATCTAATGACTATGTCAGCGCACAGCATTGCCATCGCTGAATACAGGGCCAGGAAAGGAATTTAAATTGAAAAAAGAAAACTAGTTTGCTGCCAAAAATCAATGACTCAAATATGATAGATAATAAAAAAAATTACTAGCTAATAATAAACATAAACCTTAACCACAGATAATATAATATTGGCATACAGATGCCTCATCCCATACAAAGAAATTGTCCCGTCGTAACTAGCGTATTTCATCTGCCTATGCTGGCTATTTTTGTTAGTACATTAATCGCGTTCGTTCCCAATAGATGGTGTTAGCACGACTTTGCAAGAAGGGTTATATTATACTTTTATTCGTAATAGATGACATTAAAATGGCACTGTACACTGTACTTTTGTACTGCTGCTACGTACTCATATTATCTGTGATATTATTAAACAAAACAAAATTTAAAAATCTAGTTGTTAACCTTTGAAATTTAATACAGCGCCATCTACTGGTATAAATATTAATTGTTCATTCCAATCATCTATGAAAATTTGAAATAAGAGCCCATTGTTCCATAATTTTGTGTGTATAAGAGTTGATTATGTATGAATAAACCTTAATAAAGACAGAAAAAATAAAAACTTAAAAATTATACACACTTCAACCACAGATCAATACATGTCGCGCCATCTAGTGACATTTATTTGAACCAAACTTTCTTTGTTACGAATGAGACCCCGTGCCTTAACAAAAAAGGAGCCTAGCTGGGAGTATGCTGGATTATATAAAAAAAAATACAGTAAGCACAAAGGTGATAGTATAGTGCTCAAGTGTGTGAAAAAAAGCAGGAGCACTCCCTGTTTTTTTTTCTCAGGTAGAGTAATTACTTGATGGAATCACAATTCAGCACAATAGAATAGAATAAACTTTATTGTACACCAAAAGAAATTATAAATTATACAGTAACTTAAATCAATGAGATAGGTATACATGAAGCGTCTGCCTGTCAGACTTCTACAACCTAGTTACTGGGTTACAAGGCATAAAATATATGTCCAGGTGTTTTTATTAATTACTCAGATACCCGCGAAACGAGACACAATAGTAAAACAATAACAGTGCGGTCTCATAGGACCGGTTGGGGATTCAAACGTTAAATACTATAAACTAGTGCTTGGTTTGATCCGACCTGATGGTAAGAAGTGATGCAATTGTTGATGGTGAGGCGCAATAGTTTATTAAGAACCTATTCACTCTAGCCTAAGACACCCAAATTAGAGGTTTTTGGAAATCAAGTATCCGCAGAGAATAAATAACCAACTTTTGATTACAGAGGAATTATGAAATTGCTTGAGACTAATATTTTAGGATGATATTAAAATAAAATGAAAAATTGCTGCAGTTTGGGCACACACAAGAATAGAGCGCTATAAGACAGACATTCAGCATGGTTAGAATTAATTAGCAAGTAATAGTAATGAAAAATGTGTTTCTTGTAAGACTACGCCCAAGTTATGATGGAAAAAAAGAATGATGAAACATACCGCTAGTTTGTGGGGCATCTCCACTAGCCTTAGGGAAAGCTTCAGCGCTTGTGCCAGGACTTATAACAAACTCTTCAACAGATTCATTAGTTTTCAAAGATGTTTTTAAATCTTTTGTTAATTCTTCTATTACTTCTTCGTTCGCTGGAACTGAACTTTTTAATCTCTCCGACATTTTTGGTTATGATCTTAATATTTTGGGAGAAGCAGTATTGTTGGTGTGTAAGATTTGGAGCCCAAGGAAATACGGAATAAGAGAAAATCGCGAATATTTTGACTTTATAAAATGTACGTTCAACGATGGATTGGCAATTTTGACATTTGTGCGGAAGAAGAAGCGTTTCAAACTTGCTATTTCTAGATCGTAAGCATTGTATTTCTCGAACAGTCTATGACTTGAAAGTGGTATTCTTTTTATCCTTTTGTATTGTTAGTAAATCAAATTGTTTTGTTTAATTCAAAAACAGCTGTTCAAACAATACATTCTGTTATCATTTTCTTTCTCTTGCTAATTACTTTAGTTTTATGCTAAACAATATTTTTTGATTGACCTGGAACGCACCAAGTTTTTTTTTTCAAAATCCAGCAAAGGAACTTTATAATACAAGGCTACGTTTAGTTGACAATATTCGATGGCTTTTGAATTGTGGTTACCTCCCCCTGGACCTGTGGACCTTGTAAGTTACCTCTGATTTAAATTTTAGTAAGTATCAGTCATTGAAAAAATTGTACTAAATTGAAAAACTTCAACGATTGCCCTTAATGTTTTAAAAAATAACTAATGACCTTCTAATGACTAATGATTCACACACACTCTCCAAAATTCATCCTGTAAAACACCGAAAGGCTGGCTATCACAAATGATAATTAGCAAAAATAGCAAAAACTAAACGTAAGGTCAAAGTCCAAACGTCAACGTCAGCTGTTATAGTTTTCCATTTCACTCAGCCAAACTAAGTTTTCTATTATTATTTTTACCTGAAAAAGCAAATTTATACTATAGTTTTACACTTTCATTATTTTTTGTATCATCTACTTAATTATAAAAATTACAGAAATACGAATTTTAATTAATTTAGTTCCTTATGAGGTGACAAGTTTGCAACAATGTGAAAAATTGACACTATTGACAGTTAATCAATGTCATGGACACGGACAGAACTGACTGACGGTATCGTACAACGGTACTGTCATATTGTGTAACCTAAAATAAGCAAGGTCAAGAATAAATTGTGAAATTATCATATTTTTGCTATCACAAATCTTTGAGAGTCTATCTTGCTGAATTACTTATTATACGGTGGCGAATCGTGCAGTGATTCAGCATTTTTGAACGTTACTGTGGCTTAGAAATCGGACAAAATGTTACGGAATTTTGTGAAAAGTTTATCCGCACGAAATCTACGTTGTTCGATTAAGAACAATGGTGTATCTCAGAATTTCATTAGTAGAAGATTCATAGCGCCATTATCGACGACGGAACCAGCGCTGAAAGCGGAAAAGTGAGTACAGTTACTTCATAAATAAATACCACTAATGTTAAAAGATGTTTAGGTTATATCTTTTTAAACAAATGCAATAAACTCAAGGTTACTGAGAATATTTGCATATTAAAACTGCACCAACTAACGGTACCTGACAATTTTAAAAAATGTTTTAAAATACCTATACCTAACTTTTTTGCATCTATTTGGCGTAGACATTTTCGTTGCTATGTATGTATGTTATCTGATAATAGTAGCCTATGTAAGTAAGTTTAGTTTGCTAATAGAAAGATATAATAAATTACTGGAAACTAATTAATACTTACAAGCAACAAATATAATCGGCCCCTTCTGAACCTGAATTCACGAATTGTTTATAGTTAATTAATATTACATATTCTGATATTATAGAAAATCAACACAATAATATTTGAAATAACATATTGTCTTGTCTGTATGTCACTTAAAATATAACCTAAATTAAGCTTGGACATCATGCTTTAATTCATGAATCCCCGACCGGTCCTATGAGACCGCGCTGTTATTGTTTTACTATTGTGTCTCGTTTTGTGGGTATGTGATAGGTTAAGATATTTTAAGTCAAGAGTGAATAGGTTACTTCTAGGCAAAATGCTCCATTGTCAATCATATCTTTGCTTTCCGTTACATGAGGTAGTGGACAAGTGTGAGCCTATAAACAGTAAAGCAATAATTCATTTTGTAGATAAGTATATAAAAACAAAAGTGCCAGCCAGAAAAAAAGGTCGATTCTTATAGAAAATAGCATCTAGGTTACTATCACATACCCGCAAAATGAGACACAACAGTAAAACAATAACAGCGTGGTCTCATAGGACCGGTCGGGGATTCATGAATTAAATAATTTTTATTGCAGCAAAGCTGTATATTAACCTATCACATACCCGCAAAACGAGACACAATAGTAAAACAATAACAGTGCGGTCTCATAGGACCGGTCGGGGATTCATGAATTAAATCATTTTTATTGCAGCGAAACTGTATATTAACCTATCACATACCCTCAAAACGAGACACAATAGTAAAACAATAACAGTGCGGTCTCATAGGACCGGTCGGGGATTCATGAATTAATGACCACATGATTGCTTACCATCAGATGAGATAGTGTTCAAATGCGATCCTATCAATAATAAATAAAATATATTATATTAACCATTTATTTGACTGCTACCTGTGTTTGAAAATGAAATAACCAAAATTATTATTTTCTTATGCAAACTTAAAATGCAGGACAGAAAAAAAACATGTATTTTTATAGCAATGCAATCAAATATTCATTAATTGCAGATAAGTAACCTATTAAAATGCTGTTTTTTGAAATGGTATACTCAGAATTGTGATATCTTTGGATTGACTTGAAATTGTATGTTCAAAAAAACTTTGTGTTTATTATTGGCCTTGTAATGTTCCCACTGTTGGGACTCAGGCCTCCTCTCTAGGAGAGGGAAAAGTGTGTTATTCTTTTTTTGGTAATAATTGTATTTATTGGTTTCTTTGGGTTTCATATTTTCTTTAATATACAATTTTGTATGAAATCTAAGAAAAGTCACATTATTTTGAAATATGCATTCAACCTTTGAAATAATGTGTCTCAAATGGTATTATATATTAATCACATAATACACGGACTTAACAACTTCATAGGTAAAGACCTATTTAACTACAAACACGGTTAATAGAGTTCTAGGCACTAGACTAAAATTATTGCCTATACTTTCCTGTTAAAAAACTTAAAATGTGTGAAAGCCAGTGTCATTATCATTAGTGTCAGTGTTGATACTAGTATCTTTATAAAGTAACTAGCGACCCGCCCCAGCTTTGCTTGGGTGCAAATTATAATTGTTTCTCAGCTATATTATTCATGTATTATACATAAATAAACCTTCTTCTTGAATCATTCTATCTATTAAAAAAATCCGCACTAAAATCCGTTGCGTAGTTTTAAAGATCTAAGCATACATATGGACAGACTAAGTTTTTCGCCTCGTCGTTTATACTGTGCACTTCGAAGGACTGGAACAATCTGCCTGTTGCGGTCTTCCCGTCTGATTATAATTTGGGTGTCTTCAAGGCTTAAGTGAATAGATAGAAGTATTGATAGGAGTGAATAGACTCTTAATAAACTAGTGAGCTTCGCAATCAACGATTGCATCACTGCTTACCATCATGCAGGATCGCAGTCAAGCACTAGTTTCATCATCATTTGCCTAGCCTTCTCCCAACTATATTGGGGTCGGCGTCCAGTGAAGCCGGATTTAGCTGAATACCAGTATTTAAAGTAGTCAGTATTAACTAGTCAAGCACTAGTTTATGTTACTAAAAAAAAAAACAAAACAAATTAGCGAAAAAATTATCGTGCTATCGAAATTAAAATCCTCGATAGTGTGTAACGCATAGTCAGCATTACCAAGTAACTTTATAAAATAATAATAAGTACGTACTTAAAATAGCCCCGGTACCTATCAATAAACAAGGTTCCTATCAGTAAGATAAGATAGTAATAATAATAGTTATTTGTCTAGGAAGTTGAAGTTTTAAAGTATGAGCTTTGAACTGTTATGATAAGACTTTTTTACGTCGAGTTTTTTTAATCGTCTAACTAGGGGCCCTCCTCGCCCATAGCAACTTTTTGTAGCATTGCTGACGAGCGTTTCGTAAACGCGCTACCAGGGACTCAAACTGTAACCGTATTAAGTGTTCTTAACACTGTTTTTTAAAACAGTTTTAACAGAAAAACACTTTTAAATGTAACAGATACAATAATGTTACCGAATCAAACTGTAACCTTTTATATGTGTTAATATGTGTAACAGAAATAAATTGTTGCATAGTAAGTATGGCTGCGTTTACCTGTTACACTTATTAACAGTGTTAACACTTTTATAACTGTTTTGGGTTAAACACATTGAAAACAAAATAAGTGTTACAGATTTGATTCTGTTACAGATTCAACATGTAACACTTATAATTCTGTAACCTTTATGAAGGTGTTTTCAAGTCCCTGCGCGCTACTTTCGCGCTACAGTCGCATTTGAAACGCGCTTCAGCATCGCGACTGTAGCGCTGCTGACGCGCGACCGTGTCAGATGACAGCGGGGAGAGGACGCAGGGAGGGTGACGCGTGAATGAAAAACGAAAACAATCTACATAAAAAATCTAAACTTGTGCTACTGTATCGCGTTTGCATCGCGACTGTAGCGCGTTAGTAACGCGCGTTTGCATCGTGATTGAGAATCGTAGCGTGGGCGGAGGTAAGCTGCTAGCGACTGTACCGATGCGAACGCGCGACAGCCGCGCTACTGCATCGCTTCAAAAAGTTCGCCCACAACCCCTAAGTATTACTCCTGTGTCGTGCGTGCTTTCTCAAACATGTAAAGTCACATACATAAAACACCCAGACCCGGAACACCTATCTGTAGGCTACAAAAATATTTGTGCCGTGCAGGAATCGAACCTGCGACTTTCAGCGCTGTAGTAGTCAATCGCTCAACCACTGCACTAACTGTAACCCGTCGCAATCTTCTCTCGCTGTGGGTGGAGGCAGTGTCAGACTTTTACTGACTAAAAAGCAGTGTTCCTTCTGTTGCCCTTTTATGATAGACTACGGCAACTTCTTCGAAAAATTCGTAGTCATGGAAGACATCGGTCCTAACTGGCAGCGTCAATGTTGCTGCTATTTTTTTTTTATCAGCCTGTTCTATCCCACTCCTGGGCAAAGGCTTCCCTCCATTCTTTCCACTTTTTACGAGCCCGCGCTTCCTCTTGCCAGTTCTGACGGAATGTGTCCAATTCGTCCCGCCATCTCCTTCGTGGTCTGCCGCGACCCCGTCGTACTGTTTCGGGGCACCAACCCTGTGCAAATTTGGCCCACTGTTTGTCGGGCATGCGGCAGACATGTCCTGCCCAGTCCCATTTCAGTTGGGCAGCCTTTTGAGCCACATCAACTATTTTAGTTCTGGAGCGCAATATAGTGTTTCGAACTCGATCCGTTAATTTAACACCTAGTATACTGCGCTCCATTGCTCGTTGTTGCTGCTATTTACCGATATAAAAAAAAACTGTTTGCACTGTTTAATTTAAACTACAAAAACGTTAATCGAACAGTTTTAGTAAAAAATATAAAAATTACTTTTTAATTAAATTATAAATAATATATTTTAATAATAAATTATTTTTCCCTAAAAATGTCGTCGTGGTTGACATTTTTATTTAAAAAGTAATTAAATCATTTATCATCAGCCATCAGCCGACCCTAATATAGTTGAGAAAAAGCTAGGTAGATGATGCAGATCGGCTATGATTACAATAACGATTTCATGCAGTATAATAAATATAAACTACAGATTTTTACAGATAATTTTAGAGAAAATTACAGATTCAGAGGTATAAGCCGACCAAAGTCTACACCACTGGGGGGTCCAGAATCATGTACTGGGTCCATGGTATTCGTTTATGCGTCGATAGCTCACACATGGTGTATATCGATATTACAAAAAAAACTTCTTATAAATAAACATCTATTTACAGCCCGACCCATGCTGAGTGTTCCCCTATTTCAACCCTCACGATATTTCCTTATCGTTCTTTAAAACATGCTTTAAGGGACGGTTTACATCTGACGGAAAATACGTCAAGCGTATCATCGGTCGCGTCCACTCCGTCAAATTCGACCTTTCACATTAAGCGTCTAATCAGTTTGTCCGTTCAGCATCTACAGAGCGGTACTTATTTATTTTTATTGTAAACTCAAGAAATAGAAGTTTTTAGAATAGTCGCTATATTTTTTGTCGCTAGACAGATAATTTAATTCATGAATCCCCGACCGGTCTCATTGGACCGCGCTGTTATTGTCTTACTATTGTGTCTCGTTTCGCGGGTATTGATAGGTTAAGCCAAGATCTTGCAAAAAAGTCTACCTAAGTCCTCACTAGCTCTTACGTCGACCGATAATGCTTTGCCGGAAACGGAATAGACGCTGTACGCTCGACGCACTAACGTATCATCGGTTGAGTGTGAACGGTCAAGTGCTTTTCTATACATTTGTCTGTTCTGGCGTTACGCGACCGATAAATACGCGAAGCATGTTCCGTCAGATATGAACCTTCCCTAACGTCAATCCGTCATCATCATCATCTGCCTCGCCTTTTCCCAACTTTATTGGGGTCGGCTTCCAGTCAAGCCGGATTTAGCTGAATACCAGTATTTTACGAGGAGCGGCTGCCTACCAGACCTCCACAACCCATTAACTGGGGTAACACGGTACTTCATGGCAAGACTGGAGTCAGATTTACTGGCTTCTGACTATCCGTAACGACTGCCAAAGATCTCCAAATGACAGCCGGGACCAACGGCTTAACGTGCTTTCCGAGGCACGGAGGAAACTCGTTATGTTAAGATGGTCACCCATCCACAGACCAACCTAGGCAAGCGTAGCTTAACCTTGAAGATCGACCTGTGCGGCTGTTATTATCTAGCCACGAGCTCCTCTAACGTCAATCCGTACCGAATCTATTTTTAACCCCCGACGCAAAAACGACGGGGTGATATAAGTTTGACGTGTGTGTAAATGTGTATATATCTGCCTGTGGTATCGTAGCTCCCAAATGGATGATCCGATTTTAATGAGGTTTTTTTTGAACAAATTTTATACATGTGTGACTAGGGTTGCTAGATCTTCAAACAAAAATGCCAGACATTTGAGTAAAAAGGCCCACAATTTTTTTTTGATACCATGCTCGGATGTTATACTTTTTACATTTTAATGAAATAACAAGTAATTGCTGGTCCGGAAGACGTAGCATTGGAAGGCCTCCCACAAGGTGGACCGACGACCTGGCGAGGGTTGCAGAAATCCGATGGATGCGAGACGCACAGGACCGGTCGTATGTGGCGACGCTTGGGGGAGGCGTATGTCCAGCTGTGGACGTCTTTCGGCTGAAATGATGAATGATGACTAGTCTGCAAACCTTGCAATTGCAAAAACACATGAAAAGTCTAAAAAGTTGACAAATTTACAGGCCTAATTTGGCCGGACACACAGACACTGTTGGAGTATAACAAAAACAAATCTATCTTACTTCAACACTTTGGTCCTTCTCTTTCTAACCAATATATTATATTATATTTAATGGTCTGAGACCCTTGTCACAACTTGACTGAAATCCCTGGTATGGTTACAGACTTAGTCACTGTATTCCACTAGCCTAGCTTGGGCGCACACGTCTCACGTGATATTACTGAAACACACCTTCCGGTATATAAAGACAAAGATAATAAAAAGTTATTATTGAAATCCTTAAAACGATGTTTCTCTTTGGCGTCCACCTATTAACCCTAACAGACACAACCAAAAAGCCTGACGGTGTCCGGCTCCGGACACCGTCCGGACGGCTGGCTACGCTAGACATCACGCTATTTCCTGATCGTTCTGTAAAACATGCTTTAACCTATCACATACCTGCAAAACGAGACAGAATAGTAAAACAATAACAGCGCGGTCTCATAGGACCGGTCGGGGATTCATGCATGTCAATCTTCACGCCGAATCTATTTTGAACATTTATACACGTGTGACTATCATTTGACCTCCAAAGGCCAATTACTAGATAAGGGCCTGGGTATATTGATACGATATGGCGTCGTTCAAGTAGATGTCCCAAGATAGCCAACGAAAAAAATAAATAAAACAAACATTCTTTTCTTTATTATGAACTAGCGACCCGCCCCGTCTTCGCACGGGTGCAAAGAACAATGTTCAAAACGTCCCCACCCTTGTAGCACTTTTAAACCTATATTAATCGAACGACCTTGACCGTCTCATCATTTTATTGTATGACGGCGACGCTGAAATATGCCTCCGAAAAAAGTTATATCGACATGAAGTAGCCGAAATCAGTCACTAATTATGTTTCCATCTAATACATTTTTCTATTGTAGCACTATAAAACCTATATCAATCGAACGGCCTTGACCGTCTCATCATTTTATTGTATGACAGCGAAGCTGAAATATGCGTCCGAAAAAAGTTATATCGATATGAAGTAGCCGAAATCAGTCACGATAATTATATTTCCATCTACTACAATTATCCCTTGTAGCACTATACAACCTATATCAACCGAACGGCCTTGGCCGTCTCATCATTTTACTGCATAACGGCGAAGCTGAAATATGCGTCCGAAAAAAGTTATACCGACATGAAGTAGCCGAAATCAGTCACAATTATATTCGCTTCTACTACAATAATAATTTATTACGAGTTGGCAAGTTTTTCAATTTAAATACATATGTTCATAGTCCAAAGAAACTATAGGTGGGCAAGATAGCATAGTAATAAAAAGGGCCGCATGCGCATAACATCGCGCAATATTGTTATTATAGCAGAACTTCTTATAGTTCATATTATAGAGTGTACAAGTTCCTTGGAGTAGCATCACGAAAAAAGTACTATACGACACATGTCATCTCATTTCACTTCACCTTTTCATTATTTTCACTTATCTTGCGATATCCACTTCCTGCATTCCCCTTATGTTCAGGACAGCGACACGCAGGGTTGCGACAGTCGTAGGCAGGATCCAGCAATTGTGACTCGAAGTGGCATTGCATAAGTCCGAGACCATGTGCTTTCATGGCTCTCGGACTGCGTCACCACCGGGTTGACCGAGCACTTCCAACGTCTGGCTCCAAAGCTGGAAAGGACTGGGGCTGCCAAGAAGCAGGACCTATCTAACCTAAGAGGTCTAGACGCCCCCTACCGGAGGCTCCACGCGGGGATCGTTCGGTCCGTGGCCCTTTATGGGTGCCGTCGTTGGGTAAGCGACCGGCGGCCAAGCTGAATGCTTGCCAGAGGGTCACGGTCATCCGAATGGTTCGGGGATACCACCGCACGATCTCTCGCAAAGCGGTGAACCTCCTTGCTGGCCTGCCACCGTGGGATCTGGAGGCAATAGTCCTTGCACGCAGGCACGATTTGCACGTGGAGATGCAAGTCGAGGTATAGCGGACAGAGTTCCGGCGGGATCTCAGGATAACATGGTGACTGTGACTGTCACAACTCAGTGCTGGGCACGCTGTCATTGCGGCGGTAAGTCCCCTCTTTGATGTGTGGTAGTAGTCACTACTGGTATGGATGCTGTGACTAATCCGTTCAAAGAAGTCGGGGTGGCGTATGCACTATCTTGAAAAGGCTCCCTGAAGGTATTGGGAAGCGCTCCAGCAACTCGGAAGACAGTGAAGACGTGAGGAAGTGATTTATTAAGTATCGCACAGTACTTTTTTCGTGATGCTACTCCAAGGAACTGGTATACTCTATACGAACTAAAAGAAGTTCTACTACTCGTATAATTACAATATTGTGCAATGCTCTGCACATGCGGCCCTTACGATTACTATGCTATCTTGCTCACCTATAGTTTTTTTGACTAGTTTATGGTACGTAAAAAAACAGAACATATTTAAATTAAAAAACTTGCCAACTTATAATTATAATTGTAGTAGAAGCGAACATAATTGTGACTGATTTCGGCTACTTCATGTCGGTATAACTTTTTTCGGAGGCATATTTCAGCTTCGCCGTCATACAATAAAATGATGAGACGGTCAAGGCCGTTCGATTGATATAGGTTTAAAAGTGCTACAAGGGTGGGGACGGTGTCCGAACATTTTGAACATTGTTCTTTATCAGTGTTACTCTACTATATTATGCATGTATTATACCTAACCTTCCTTTTGAATCACTCTATCTCTTAAAAAACCAGCATCAAAATCCGTTGCGTACTTAATTTTAAAGATTTAAGCATACATAAGGATATAGGGACAGAGAAAGCGACTTTTTTTATTCTAGTAGTGATAGGCCCGCTTTTGACCACTATCTCACCTGATGGTAAGCGATAATGTGGTCCATTCCACTCCTTAGCTGTGAATGTGATCTCAATACGAAAAAACAAATCAAATACGCCCAAGTAGGACACACCACCACCGTATGCTCCACCGTGTCCTCCGGGCGGTCCACACAATAATGAGACCCGACTGTTTCTTCCGCATCAATCCGGTGCAGGAACCTCCCGAACTTCCATGTTCAGTAAGGACCTGGGGCATGCAGAAGTGGAGCACGCCGTGACATCTTTCCAGCTACTCAATAATAATAATACATTTATTTGTTAGAATATTGTTTTTACAAGGTACATATAATTTAACGTCCAAAATATTCTGCCGTTTCTAACGTACAAATGTTTTCAGGAATTCAAATTAAATTAATTGGGAATTCAATTAAAATTAATTGATAAAAATCATACAATGTCAAGGATAAGGAAAACAACAATTGCTATCAATCTAAGCTCCTCAAATAGGGGACTCTCCAGTCCTCTCTTTGAGGAGTGACTAACATTCATGTCAATGGCTTGGCGCCGCGCGCCGTTGTATTATGGCCATACCGTAATACCGAAATTATAAATCTACAAGGTCGTATCAATTGTGTTGATATGACCTGTGGTTTTTGCCGTTTTTGGCGATACATAACTACCGACATACATTTGGCGGGCTTTAGTTTTTAGACTAAAACTTCTATATCGACCTCCCTAAGCAGTATTTTTCTAATATCAATAGTTTTATTGAGCCAAAGCCAAGTACCAAATAGTGGTAGCAATATAAATTAATGAAATAAATTATATATAAATTAATTAAATTCCCCTGATTTATTTACCGTAATTTTACGCTTGCATAATGCAAGTAACTCAAAAAAATATTTTGCTAGATAACGGCATTTGGATATACGACGGCAGCATAGATGACATTATTTCTAAGTTTAGTTTTTATTAAAACAAAAAAACTCGTCTCAAAAACCCTCTTTTTATAAATACACTAGTTGTCCCCCGCGGTTTCACACGCGTCTTTGGTTACTGTTTCGTTCCCATGGGTCGTACTTGATGTTATAGATATAATTTTTTCTCATGAATCGGGTTATCATATATTTGTGGCCCTAGTGAACAGGCAGGCATAAGCCCCATGGTGTAGAATATTAGTTAAGTTTATTGGGATCAGAAACAATTGCTCTATCGTTTGGATAAACGGATTTAACCTATCTCTAAAAACAAATGAGTTCAACTGGCACAAAAAAAAGCTACTAAAGTCGGTTTCAAGTATTTTTGTATTCTTACGGCAATAACTTAGGTTTTTTTCATGATTCATGGTGTGCCAGATAAACGTGTTTTCTTGCTTTCTTTCTTCCTTAATATTCGCGGCGATCTCCGCTCCGCTTTGAGGACGCTCGCAATCTGCTAGTGTGATAACACCCTAGTGGCGCAATTTCATTAGTCGATAGGGCCCGCATGCGAGAGATTTCTGGAACGCATGCCACAGGGCCCGCATTCGGGGAACCGTTTTCATTAGTCGATAGGGCCCGCATGCCGGGTGCGAGAGATGTCTGGAATGCGTACCACAGGGCCCACATTCGGGGAACCGTAGACGGTATACCGAACATGTATCGACTTGGTAACTTTCATTGATTGTTATCTCGCCTGCGGAGACTCCCCGTATGCTGTATACCGAACGAAATGAAAATGCGCCATAAGTTGCGAGGCGCATAGTAAAATTGTTGGCAACACGACATCGTGAATGTAAAAACGTTCCGCTGCTCAGCGAGACGCCGTGCGGTGTCGCGCAGCGTCACGAGGCGCAGCGCTGCATGTATCTTTTCGTGTACTAAATAAAGTTCTATTTTGAGTCACTCTATTAAATTATGCACGCAGCGTCGCGTCGCGTCGCGTCTCGGTGTGAGCTGACCCTTAGAAACGAACTTTAAAAATTAAATAAAACTCTTTAATCCACAGAGTAAAAGTAACATTCATCTTCCACGACGGCAAGCGAATGGAAACGCAAGCGAACGTCGGAGACTCACTCCTGGACGTGGTGGTGAACAACGAGCTGAACATCGAGGGTTACGGCGCGTGTGAAGGCACCCTCACCTGTTCCACCTGCCACGTGGTGCTGAAGCCGGAGGATTATAATAAGTAAGTCTTTTAACATTGAACTCATCCGAGGTAGTCTTGGTGTCCGTGACGTGGGGGAAAAACTGCAAGAGTGTCATCCTATGGAGTACGTTGGTCGGAGATGCATGAATGTGGCGAAGACTGAGTACATGTCCTGTGGCAGCACGGATTCAAACACCATCCGGATAGGTTCGGACATGATTACAAGGTCCGATAAGTTCAGGTACCTTGGATCCGTGCTGCACGATTCTGGCAACGTGGACAACGATGTCCAAGCAAGTATAGGCGCGGCTTGGGCTATGATGAGGTGGATAAGCGGCGTAACGCGATCCGATCTCATACGCAACTCATTCATCCGAGGTAGTCTTGGTGCCCGTGACGTGGGGGAAAAACTGCAAGAGTGTCGTCTGCGATGGTATGGCCACGTTATTCGCCGTCCTATGGAGTAAGTTGGAGATGCATGAATATGGCTGTCTTTGGAGCTAGGTCCCGTGGTCTGGCTGGCTGGACGTCATCAAGTCCGACATGAGAGCCAACGGCCTTATTGGAAAGGATGTTGAAGATCGGACAAAGTGCAGAAAGCTCAGTCGGTCTATTTTCAGCCTGCCGTGAGCTTGCGGACGACCAGGAACGAGTAACTTGCCGTCCGAACGTCTGTTAACCGCCCGAGTCGTCAACGGTGGCGTAGTGTTACACACGCGCGTGTAACACTACGGCTTACGAGATATTTTGGAGGTAGTGGAACAGAGACTAAAGTCCCACATACCTCCATTGAAAAGGGAGGATCCTCCGACCGTCCGGTCGGAGGATCCTCCCTTTTCTCTCTCCCTCGGGTGTTATGTCCGGTTGGCTACTGTCCGATAGACGAATTCGGGCTGTTGTGTCTATTTAAATCGCGCGGAGAACTTTGCTTGCGTTATGCAGGGATCTGTGACGTCATATGTAGTAGATCGTTGTCGCTACATCATGACTAGCTGAAAACTATGCGATTCCGGTTCCGACTCACTGGATCGTAGTCGCTACAATTCTGTCGTTCCAGGACCCCGGGCTTCCGAAAGAGAAGCCCGGGGTCCTGGAACGCAAGGCAAAGAAGAAACATAGGAGTTGGTTTCAGTCAGTAACAGTCTGACACGCTCTCCCACTCCGTCAAGAGAGATTGGATGATTTCCTACCTATAAAAAAGCAGAAATCAGATCAGCATCAGAATCAGAAAAAAATTAAAACACCTGAATTTATTATTGTTTTGAATTTTTGATTTTCAACAGTTCATCTCTCTTTCCCCAGGTTACCAGACGAAGCCTGCGACGAGGAACGCGACATGTTAGACCTAGCCTACGGCCTGACAGACACATCGCGCCTGGGCTGCCAAATAATACTGACCAAAGACATGGACGGACTAGAGATCCAGATTCCAGAGACAATCAATGACGCCAGAGTTTGACGGATAGAGCCGCTTAGTTTATGACCGCTTGGAGATTCAAGCGATTTTTGCAGCAAGACTTTTATGCCAATAGTTGTTCAACTGTGTGCCAACAGTTGACCAACAGTATCCCAACGGTTGGCTAACAGTATCCCAACAATTGGCCAACAGTATCCCAACAATTGGCCAACGGTAACCCAACAGTTGACCAACAGTTTCCCAAAAGTGGTTCAACTGTACGCCAACAGTTGGTCAAATGTGCATCAACTTTTTATACGGGTTATATGGGTGAAATAAGACACTGACATCACATTGATATTGTGTTTTTGTTAGATTAAGAGTAATGTAAGTTGTTCTGTTCTGTGTAATAGAAGTCAAATCGTCGCCTAAGTTCTAACATCGCGTAAGATAAATCGGCAACTTTTCAGGAGAGGAATTAAACTGTTTAGTAACACATAACTCAAATGATTATGTTGTTGTGAGTGTTGTTTTGTGTGCGCGTGTGTGTGTGTGTGTGTTGTGTGTGTGTGTCTGTGTCGAAACATTTTAGAAATAAACTGAGCTACTTACTGTTGCTATGGAGTTCAACTGCGTTCCGCGGTTTTCTCAAATTCAAATTCTTTATTTCTGTAGCTTTTCTGTTCAATACGTATTGTTTCATGCTAAATCGCGTCACCACTGTTTTATTATGACGGTGGGGGATCATCAAAATGACTTCTACCGCTCTGGGCGGAGCGGGAGTCAATCTTTTACTGACTGAAACCCACTCCTTTTCCTTCTTTGCCCTAATTCTGTAGTCTTGGGGATCTCTTTCTTCAACCCAGGCCCCACTGTTTCAAATCGTCGTGTTTGATTCTTCAAAATCTGCGTTGTTTGATTTTGTATCGAAAGACATACGCAACTTGTTTTTTTTTTTAATACTTATGCGATGGTAAAACTTAAGCGATGAAATAAGTGACATCATGACGACAACTTGCAAGAGAAGCTATATTGAGCAACTTTAAGTTACTCCACCGACTAGGGCAACTGTTGCCAGTTGCTGACTAGTTGCCCGTTTAGTAGTTTTTAGTATGACACTTTAATTTTTGAATAATTTATTAAATTTGCTTGCAAAAATCACTTGATTTATCAAGTTATTAATAATAATGCATAATGATGAATTTTGGCAACACAGACTTTCTTTATTTTATTGTGTATATTATATCGCCTGTAAAAAGACCCTTAACGAAAACGAAAACTCCATATTCGACTCATCACTGGGTTCATCATCTTCTAGAACATACTTGGGAATTCACTGGTTCTAGAGATATTGAAAGTCAAAGTCAAATTTTTTTCGTTTTTTTTTCACAATTGTATTCCAAGTATTATAAGTAAACTTTCTTCTGAAGAAACATTATCAAAATTATCAATTTTTCATAACAAATTACGCATTTTAAGTTACAAAAATGCTATGAAAACTTAATAAAACGAGCGCCTTACACACACAAGCGTGCGGTCGGTTCAACGACTAAGCGCAAGCGGCCGTTCACATTATTTTTTAAAGATGAATAAATAAAGCTTTTTCCCAGCAACATTTTTTGGTCTAAGTTACTTAATTACATGTACAGAATGTGTAGTTATCGGCTTTGTGATCGGTCTTTTTACATCCTGTATATACGTAAAAATAGAGATTTGTAAGTCTGTATGTAGCTAGCACTTGGGGTACCTATAAGTAAAATATTGTTGATATTATTTGGAAAATACAATAAAACAAAATACAAATTTGTATTTTTGTGTATAGAGTCGTTTTAAATTCTATATACAAGTAACTTTTTATAACTTCATAAAAAAATTAAATTAGTGTGTGTGTGTTGTGTGTGAAAAAAATACAAAGTTGAAATTACATTATATTTTCCAAAAATATTAACAATAAAAAAAATGAAATGTTGTTTTCAATAAGTACCTTATAGATTTAGATATCTATAAAAGAAGATTTATATTTTCCTAAAATTGTAATAATATTATATTACTATGAAAATAATATAAATAAATACGTATTTAAAATAATATGATTACCATAGAATTTGTATGTTTGAAGTTTTATAAAGCTGTATCAATGAGCAGTTACTGAAATGAATTTTCCACCATTTTTTTCAATTTTTTTTAATAACTATACTCTATTTACTATAAGAAAAGAAAACAAAATAAACTTATGTTACTGTCCATTCAACCGATTTTGACTTCCATTCCGTAGACATAAGGATGACATAAAAAGCAAAAAAAAGTGGTTACAATACCAACTATTTCTGCAAGCGTCATTTGTCATGTCACCAACGCAATAAAAGTCAAAATCGGTTGAACGGAACGGGACGGTAAAACAAGTTTCTTTAAATTTCTTTTCTTATAGTAAATAGTGTCTATTCTAAAATGGTGGAAAAAACCTCAATACATTTTTTTTATGAATTGACGATGTTAAAATTGATACGGTTTTTTATGACTGTTTTTCCAGTTTACTATACTTTAGTATGACGATATAGATTCCTTTTTTAAATAGTTTTTTAAGACAATAGTTCAAATTTTTTTTATTTGTTCTAGGTTCCTTTATTTTCGCACAAAGTTACTAATGGTTCTTTGTTACTTCAGCTCGTTCGAGAAGTTATTAGTATATCGATTTGTATATTGTCAATTTTGGTTTTACTTAAAGGCCTATTACACCACTCGTTTTTACGAACGGTTTTAGTCTACGTCGCGTAATGTAGTAAGGGTAAGACGGTCTTACTTGTACGTAGACTTAACGACAGTCTACGTAGACCGGTCGTAAAAACGGGTGGTGTAATAGGTCTTTTCCGATCATAGGCTCTTAATAAACTAGTGCGCCTCACCATCGACGATTGCATCACTGCTTACCATCAGGTGGGATCGCAGTCCAGCACTATTTTATGTTACTTAACAAAAAGTCAGAAGCTTGTATTTTTTGTGTTTTATAAAAGAAGGAACCTTTTAAAATATTTTTTGATACATTAATAAAAAAATAAAATTACCGGTATTTATTTATAAAATAATTCACCATTTATTAATTTGGTAATTATTCGGAAATTAAAATTGTATTTGTGTGTACAGAGTCGTTTTAAATTCTATATACTGGTAACTTTTTATAACTTCATAACTATGTATTTACATTAATTTAGACTAAAATGCCGTACATTTAGTTGAAATAATACCAAGTGAAATTGTAAACAAAAAATATTGACAAAACACTAAAAAGTTAAAATGGTGACGGATTCGTATTGTTATTTATTATTGTATTTTTTTGTTTTCGTACGTAGGTAATTTATTTTAAAATCACTTAAAGAAATAGACGAAAAGCTAGATTTGTGAAGTGTCAATAATAATTTCCAAAAAAAAAGGTGTGTTTTCTATGATTCCCAATGATATAAATTAATGACAAATGTATTTAGACATTCCGGCCGAAAATATTTTCTAAAATCATATAATTGCCGCCCATTGACCTAAAATTATGACTAAAAATACTTAAGACTTTATGATTTAAATATATGTCGCAGGTTTTTCATAAAATTAGATTTTTGATCAAAAACCTAGGTTTTTGATGAAACACATTTTATACTCAATTTCAACATAAACCTGTATCAATCCAGATTTTTGATAAAAAACCTGAACTAGTTTGGGTTTATGATCAATCTAATAAACATCTCCGTTGACAGCGCCTTTAACGAACCTGTATGGACAAATGAACTGAGTTTGCGTGACATTGCCAAGACTTCAATGAAAAAAAATCCACAGGGCAAGGGTAGTGTTTATGGGCCTGAAAGGATAGCAGATGACCCCTACAGTCGATCATATCACTTTGACACACGATGCATCAAACACCCTGTATAATAGTTACAAAATAATATTTTCTTGGATTTCTTTTTTGGATGCGTAAAACTGAAACATTACATTTCATAATTGGATTGAAGGAGGAGAATATTGATTTAATCAAGGATGTAAAATTTTGATAAATATATAATTGTTTTCGTTTTACTAAGTTGCAAATAAAATAATCCATCAGATTGTTTTATTTATTTCATTTTAATTTATTTATTTGTCATAAAACAAAGCAAACCCGTGGTTTTGACAACAACTTTATCATAAACCTAAACTAGTTCAGGACTTTGATCAAAAATCTGGATTGATACAGGTTTATGATGAAATTGAGTTTAAAATGTGTCATCTTCCGGTTTTTGATCAAAAACCTAATTTTATGAAAAACCGGCGACATATACACCGTGTGTCAGATATCAACGCACAAACGCATACCATGGATCCAGTTGAATCCAGTTCATGATTCTGGACCCCCAGTGGTGGAATTTTTGATCGGCTTTTTAATAATTAAAAAACCTTTACTTTCTTCTTTTTTTTCTTTACTTTTTAACATTTTTAGAGAAACAAATGAATTAATTACTTTTTGAAATTAAAAATGTCGTACGGGATCGGATTCGAGAATTACGCGTGTGTAAACTTAGAACTACATTAAGCCGGGTATCCATTTAGGTTCGCCGTGGTTTGCGAACGCGCCCGCTCCGCAAACCAAACATAATGGATACGTCGTGATCGCGGAGCGCGACTGGAGCACGATCGGAGCACGGCGGAGCGCGAGGGAAGCGGTTTTTTGCGCGATCTCAAAGGGGAGCGCAGTTTAAGCACTGATGTTGCAGCCTAAGTGTGTACACTGTACACGTTAATGTTCACGGAGCACACAGTGTTCGCAAACCACGGCGAACCTAAGTGGATACCCGGCTTTAGACCGACGCACTAGTGGGCCACGCCTGATTTGTACGTAGAACCGCTTCGCGTGGCGTGGGTCTAATGTAGCTCTATCCCATAGTTTCCTAACTTTTTATGAACTACTGCCCCCTTTACAAGAAAACAAAATTCCAACGGCCCCCATTACATAATATTTAATTATAACAAATATATATATTTAGATCGGCGTACGTGGGCTTAATGTAGTTCTAACATAAAAAATTTGAAGTGACTTTTTTTCAACATACTTACCTAAAGATTGTAATAATGACAGATAGATACCTCTCAAACCCTGCAGAAGTATTTATAGATAAATAGTAAAGTAAGATAATGTAGGTATGCAATGATGTTTTGTTATTTTTTATTTAGTAAATGAATTTTATGAATAAATGCATCAGATCAATGTTTTGATTTTATTGTTTCTTCTAACGAAAAAAAAGATTTCCGGACGTCCGATAACAGTCCGAACGTCCGATAACAACACGGACGTCCGATAACAGTCCGAGCGTCCGATAACAACCCGGACGTCCGATAACAGTCCGGACCAAGCCCATGTCGTTGACGGCGCGTATTGTTCGTGCGTCTCAAAGAGATCTCAGCAAACGGTAGGGCCCGGCAAGGCCGAAGCCTACTGGGGCCCTGGATTTAAGAAAACGTGTAACAAGAATCAGTATTGTGTGAAACATCCTTTACATGTACCGTAATTGTTTTATGACTGTCATAAAACTCGACAATTTTCAAACGCACATAAGCGTCGAGCCGCACTTGAGCAAAGTGTTGATCGACGCACTAATGCGGCCAGCCGCACTGAGTGAACTTTTTTCAAACGCGTATGTGCGTTTATAGCACCACTTGAAATACGAATTTTCTTAGCACTTGCAAAAAGTTCGCTAATAATTCAGCATTGTATGCGTTGAAAGAGAACTCTGGGACCCTGGAACGAAGGCAAAGAAGGAACAGGGTGGGGTGTAGTAAGTAAAAATCTGACACGCCCTCCCGTTCCGCCCAAGAGCGGGAGAAGTCAATCTAATGATTCCCCACCTTAAAAAAACCTAACTAATATTATAAATGTGAGTGTGGATGTTTGTTACTTAATCACGCAAAAACGGTTGAACGGATTTGGATGAAATTTGGCATGCATATGGCCTTTGACGTGGAAAAGAACATAGGCAAGCTTTTATACCGATTCTTGAACACGCGGACGAAGTCACGGGTGGAAGCTAGTAAATTAAAAAAAAACCGGGCAAGTGCGAGTCGGCTGCGCGCACTGAGGGTTCCGTACCAACTTACCTATGAAAATAGTTCAATTCCCCAATCGAGTCTTGAAGATTTTTCGAAAAAAAATCTTGTGACGTAACCAAAAATTTTAAGTTTTCATACTTTTTCCTATATTAGAGTTATAATACCTTGCTTCGTGCCAAATTTCAAGATTCAAGGTCAACGAGAAGTACCCTATGAATTTTGATTCCTTTGACAGTGTCGAAATGTTCGGTTTTTGCAACATGAACGGGCGTATCTTTTTTCCCGTCAATTAACAAGTTTGATTTTTGCACAGATTCAAGGAACCGCGGATTTCAATACATAATTTTAATTTCAACTTGATACGTTCACGCGTTCCCGAGATAAAGGGTCTTGACAGACAGACAGACGGACAAGAAAGTGATCCTATAAAGGTTCCGTTTTTTCCTTTTGAGGTACGGAACACTAAAAACCCAGCCATGTTTCAAAATGACGCATGTTTAATTATACCTAAGTACCAAAGAGGTACCTACCTAGTTTTTTTTTTAATTTATTCAATACATGCCTTTAATCAATTTCACGAGTTTTTAATCGATAATATGTCAAATTAAATATTACATTATTGGAATAGAAAGTAATTAACTGCACCGTGTTTTATTTTATTTTGTTTTGGTAGGAAATCATTAAATAAGTTCTCTTGTTCTTGGGTGGAGCGGGAGGGTACTCCTATGCCTTCGTTCTAGGGCTCCGAGGAACTCTTCCACACATTCCATGGCTATCTGCTTTGAATGTGTCTGATATCATATTTGGTAAGTAATATTTGGTATTTTTATTTGTTAAGTTATAATAATTATTTTCATTATTATGATTTATACATATTAGCAAGCAGCTAGTCGACTTTTTACGTGACCAGAGGGCTGGGCTGTTTTTCGGCCAACGAATCAGCATTGCCATCCAACGTGGCAATGCTGCCAGCGTTCTGGGCACTATTCCTATTGACATCGGCGTGGATGAGTTTTTTTTTTCATTTCAATAACGATCTACCTAGCCTTTTCCCAACTATATTGGGGTCGGCTTCCAGTCAAGCCGGATTTTAGCTGAATAGCAGTATTTTACGAGGAGCGGCTGCCTACCAGACTTCCACAACCCATTAACTGGGGTAACAAGGTACTCATGGCAAGACTGGAGTCAGATTTACTGGCTTCTGACTATCCGTAACGACTGCCAAATTTCAATAACGATCATAAGATATTATAAACGTAAGATACCCAACTACTGATATAATTTCTTATGGAAGTATGAATTATGACATCTATTGGTAGGTAGGTACGATACGGTACGTAATAAATTGAATCCTACCAAATGACCAGTGGTAACTGCCCCGACTTGCAAGTTGTAGGTCGCGGGTTCAAACCCAATCGGGCGCATTACTTTAGTGTAATTTATTTCATCACCACTGCTCTCAAAATGGTGAAGGAAAACATCGTGAGGAAACCGGCATGTCCTAGAACCAAAAATTCGAAGACATGTGACATCCGCCAATCCGCACTGGGCCCGCGCGGGGGATTATGGCCCATTCCCTCTTCTAGAGAGAAGGCCTGAGTCCCAGCAGTGGGAACATTATAAGGCCGATAATGCTAAAAATGAACCAATGTTACTAGAGATCTCAGTATTCTCATAGACAGTCATGAAGCAAATAACCGGTGGAGTGCGCGTACGATGCTATTGCGCTCACCAAACATATGCTAAAACTAGTAGAAGCGGCAACCGCAAATGTAGTACGCAGGTCACGTGCTCCCGATTTTTAAGCGAATCAAATTAAAGGTACACGACTTGACCTTGAACGGACCAATAGCAGCCGCGCATTTTTCTTCGTCCCCCGGCCCGCCGTGGTGAGTTGTTTACTTAGAAGAAATCGGGCTATGCGCTCTCTAGTGGTTATATTCTCTATGTAGACAGTAAATTCCCCTATGAGTGTCATGTCGACCATATCGCCAAAAACCTGTGCGTGATTGAGGAGCACGAAGGAGATCTCTCTCTCTCTCTCTCTTTCGCTATACTGTTGAAACTTGGTAAGTAGATGTATTCTGTGAACCGCATTAAGATCTTCACACAAAAAAATAATAAACTTTAGGGTTCCGCATACTTAGAAATGAATCCCAATTTTTTTTTATCAATCCCGTACGTGTGAGGTATTTATGGATAGGTCTTCAAAAATTATATAGAGGTTTCTAATAGTTTTTTTTTCTAAACTGAATAGTTTGCGCGAGAGACACTTCCAAAGTGGTAAAATGAGTGTCCCCCCCCCCCCCCGTAACTAAAATAAGAGAATGAAAAAACTTAAAAAAATATATCATTACTATGCAAACTTCTACTGAAAATTAGTCCCAACGAGATCTAGTAAATAATTTTCGTGTACTAGGTCATAAATCGTAAACCGCAATTAAGTTGATACGGAACCCACAGCGCGCGAGTCCGACTCGCACTTGCCCGGTTTGTTTTTTAATTTTACGCGTATATGTCCGTTAATCAATTACTTCTGTAACTGCTTCAACAATGTTTCCATGTTACATAATTTGGAGGCTTGTATATGGCTCGCTTTGGTTTAATATGTCGTTATATCTAGTAATGTAAGCTGTAAGCCACCCCAAAAAATAAAAATAATCATAATTTAAATATTGTAATATCATTGATCGGGAATAGACGCGAACTGTAAGTACCTATCATCATCTACCTAGTCTTTTTCCAACTATACTGGGGTCGGCTTCCAGTCAAGCAGGATTTAGCTGAATACCAGTATTTTACGAGGAGCGGCTGCCTACCAGACCTCCACAATCCATTAACTGGGGTAACACGGTACTTCATGGCAAGACTGGTGAGAAATCATAAAGAACGCCGAACGGTCCGATTATAATTTGGGTGTCTTCAAGGCTAGAGTGAATAGGCTCTTAATAAACTAGTGCGCGTCATCATCAACGATTGCATCACTGCTTACCATCAGGTGGGATTGCAGTCAAGCACTAGTTTACGAAGTATACATTTTTTTTGTTAGCATTATTGGCCTTCTAATGTTCCCACTATTGGGAATCCACCACGCGGGCCCAGTGCGGTTTGGAGGATGTCAAACGTCTTCGAATTTTTGGTTCTAGAACTTGCCGATTTCAGCGGTGATTAACGCCCGTTTTCAATAACCTACCGATAAATAACTATCCCCGATAAACAGTAAGATTCTGTTGATCCATCCACGACTTTGGTAGGAAATGCTATCCGTCGGTAGGTTATAGGAAAGCAAGTAAAGGCAAAAGGATAGATTTGTTTATCTTTAGTAGCTGCAACTGTAGATAGATAGCTTATTGAAAACGGGAGTAAACAAAGTGGCCTGAGCTTGGCTGAACCCGTAACCTACAACTTGTAAGTCGAAGCAGTTACCACTCGGCCACCAGTCCAACACTGCTCGCAAAAAACATTTTTATTTTTTATTTTTCTTAAAACTTTATGAACTAGTAAGAAACACGGTACCTACAAAGGCGAACTTGATGCTTCAGGCATTTTCTACCAGTCGACCTTAGTGTGGTTCAAAAACATAACATGGTTTTAGCATTAGCATTATCGGCCTTTATAATGTTTCCCACTGCTGGGACTCAGGCTCTTCTCTCTGGAGAGGGAATGGGCCATATTCCACCGCGCGGGCCCAGTGCGGATTGGCGGATGTCACATGTCTTCGAATTTTGAGTTCTACGACAAGCCGGTTTCCTCACGATGTGTTCCTTCACCGTTTTGAGAGCAGTGGTGATGAAATAACTTACCTACACAAAGTAATGCGCCTGACTGGGTTTAATGTTTGAATCCCAAACCGGTCCTATGAGACCGCGCTGTTATTGTTTTACTATTGTGTCTCGTTTCGCGGGTATGTGATAGATTAAACCCGTGACCTACAACTTGCAAGTCGGGGCAGTTACCATTGGGCCACCACTGCTCACTGTTGTGTTGCATGAATACTAAATAAATAAATAGATAATGATAACAATTAACTAACGCAAGAGAACTAAGGTTACCGACATAGCCCGAAGAATCGCCTAACTTAAGTGGCAGTGGGCAGGGCACATTGCTCGTAGAACAGATGGTCGATGGGGACGGAAGGTTCTAGAGTGGCGGCCACGTACCGGAAGACGCGCTGGCCACAAGGTGGACCGACGACCTGAGGGTCGCGCAGATGGTTCTGGAGTAGCGGCCACGTACCGGAAGACTCAGCGTTAGAAGGCCTTCCATGAGGTAGACCGACGACCTGGCGAGGGTCGGGGGAATCCGATGGATGCGAGACGCGCAAGACCGGTCGCTGTGGCGACGCTTGGGGGAGGCCTATGTCCAGCAGTGGACGCCTTTCCGCTGAGATGATGATGATGATGACTAATTTGTTGCAGATTTATTTGATGCAGTACCTGTCTTGATCCCATCAAGATTTACTTCGCAGAAGACCTGCCCACTGTTCCTTGATCCAATAATATGCAGAATTTTATATCAATAATAGTTTTTTTGGCCATCATAGAAGGTAACTTTGTTATTTCTTTATGTTTCGATTGTCTTACTAACAGCCAGTTTCTACATCCAAAGTAACAGCCAAAGTAACGTCATAAAGGCAAAAGTAACAGTAAAACTAACAGTTAAAATTGTGAAGAAACGAATTTAACCGTTATTATTACTTTATGACTTTCCTTAGGCTGTTACTTTGAATGAAGAAATTGGCCGTTAGCCTTTCCCCAACTATATTGGGGTCGGCTTCCAGTCAATGCGGGTTTAGCTGAATTTACGAGAAGCGGCTGCCTACCAGACCTCCTGGAGTCAGATTTACTGGCTTCTGACTATCCGTAACGCCTGCCAAAGATCTACAAATGACAGCCGGGACCTACGGCTTATTAACGTGCTTTCTGAGGCACGAAGGAAACTCGGTAAGTTAAGATGGTCCCCCATCCGCAGACCAACCTTGGCAAGCGTTGCTTATCCTTGAAGATTGGCCAGTGTGACTAGCTGTTATTATCTAGCCACGAGCTCCTCGTTTAATTATTGGTCAAATATGCCTTTACAAGTCACCCAAAGAGCAATGGAAAGGGCTATGCTTGGAGTTTCTTTGCGTGATCACATCAGAAATGAAGTTATCCGCAAGAGAACCAAGGTGACCGACATAGCCCGAAGTATCGCCAAACTTAACTGGCAGTGGGCAGGGCACACTACTCGTAGAACGGATGGTCGATGGGTACGGAAGGTTCTAGAGTAGCGGCCACGTACCGGAAGACTCAGCGTTGGATGGCCTTCCACAAGGTGGACCGACGACCTGGCGAGGGTCGTGGGAATCCGATAGATGTGAGACGCACAGGACCGGTCGCTGTGGCGACGCTTGGGGGAGGCCTATGTCCAGCAGTGGACGTTTTTCGGCTAAAATGATGATGATGCCTAAAAAACTGTCTAATCAGACATGCAAGGTATTAAATTAATCTGAAAAATTGGAAATTCTAACGCGAAGGCCACACTACGACGCCAAAATAGAGATATGGCGACAGGGTTTTTGCTTTTATTTGTTTGCGCTTGACCATTATCTCACCTGATGGTAAGCGATGATGATGTGGTCGACGATGGAGCACGCTTGCCTAGAAGCCACCTATTTACTCTTGATTAACGCCCGTTTTCAATAAGCTATCTATAGATAGACAGCTGTAGACAGTTGACAGTTGCAGTACTAAAGATAAACACATCTATCCTTTTGCCCTTACTTGTTTTCCTATAACCTACCGACGCATAGCATTTCCTACCAAAAGTTGTGAATTGATAGATAGGATCTTACGATGTATCGGGGATAGCTATCTATCTATGAACTGCGGTAGGTTATTGAAAACCGGCGTAAAAGAACCCTAAGTTAGCTAAGCAGAGAATTCCATTTTTGTTTTTGTTAAAAAAAGATTATTTGCGACCACTATCTCACCTGACAGTAAGCGATGTTGTGGTCGACAATGAAACACGCTTGCCTCTATTTTTGTTACAGTTATCCTGGCTCAAAATGGAACGGACCTCGATGAAAATAGCTCAAAAAATGTCGAAGGACTAAGAATAAAAAAGAATAATTTGAAATTATACTACGACAAGTATTTGACCCAACTGATCGATAATGGTGCTCCAGTTTATGGACCTGGTTACTTACATACTCGTAAACCCAAACTTACTATCAAGCCGCCCAGAAGGCCAAATCCTTATGGGCCCCCAGATAACCACAGGCCAAATCCTTATGGGCCCCCAGATAACCACAGGCCAAATCCTTATGGGCCCCCAGATAACCAAAGGCCAAATCCTTATGGGCCCTCAGTTAACAGAAGGCCCAAGATTAAAGGTAAAAGGAAGCCCAAAATAAAGTACCCAGGAAAAGGAAGAAGACCCAAACACCATATCGGACAGGGATACGATTAGACGTCGTGTGGAACATGACAATGCCAGAAATATGAATTAACGTACAGTTCCCGGCACGTAAGTTGGCAAGAGTCGTTAGTTGCGCAGAAATCGTTTTTTAGATCTATTTGGTGGTCAAGCGGAACGCGGGGTATGAGGTAGCGCCGATCTGGCGCGCGATTGGTGCAGTATTATAATAGTAGTCTATGATTGGTGCGTTACTCGACTTTTGTCCGCGCATTACGTCTACTTCCCGTTCGCTCATTCGCTTTTTTGTGCACCATGCGCGAATTTACCCCCACTACGTCAAAATCTTGCCAAGTTACGTGCCTACCCGGCACGTAACTTGGCAAGATTTTGGCTGTAAGGGACATTTATCAAAACAGTAAAAGTGTCCCTTACGACTATGGTCGTAAGGGCCTATTACCCAAAACGTAAAAATGACCCTTACATTAAAAGGCCTATAACACCACCCGTTTTTACGACCGGTCTACGTAGACTGTCGTTGAGTTTACGTACATGTAAGACCGTCTTACTCTTATTACACTACGCGGCGTTGACATAGACCGTTTGTAAAAACGAGAGGCGTAATAGGCCTTTTACCCAAAACGTAAAAATGTCCCTTACACACCTAGACGCGACGTTGAGTGCATATTTTATTAGAGTGACTCAAAATAGAACTTTTTTACTTCACGAAAAGATACACATTTCAGCGCTAGGCCTTGTGATGCCGCGTGGCGTCGCGCTGCGCCTCGTGACGCTGCGCGGCGTCTCGCAGCGCATTGGATGGTTTTGACATTAAATGATAAATGATATTTATTTTGCAAATAGGTTTTTCAGAAAAAATAAAGAAAAAGGACACGTCAATTATTTTTGGACTTTTTTTTTGTAACTAGATGAGGCGTGAATTATTCGCGACGTCGTATTTGTGTGTTACAGCGCGAAATCACTGACCTCTTCCTGCATCATCGTCGCGTCGCGTCGCGTCTCGGTGTGAACTGACCTATACGTGTATTCATACTTCTGGTGTCAATAAGACTATGGTCTATCGGTTTAGGTAATTAACTAAATGTAAACAATCTTGGCATGTCTTTTTATCGAAAAGTTATACCATAGTTAGTAATATCACATACAACATTTTTGGATTTAACCTCTTTTTCTCAGGTCGCGCTTTCATTAGACGGACTATAAAGGTATATTGACCCTATATTGACCAGAACATGTTTAATAATGCAATAATTTATTATGACAAATGCAAATTGATGTGTATAATTAAATTATTTTCTCTAGAGCTAATTGGTTATTTTGTGTACGTACCATAACGGTTATATTTTCTTATGTTTCTACATGGCTGTAATTGAATTTTTGAATACAGTTAAATGGGGTGAATATGAACGTAGGGGTGAATAGGGACCGAACTTTGGAGGGAATTTTCTTGTTATTTTGTTATTTAACAGGTTTTCCCAGCATTTAAGTACTTCTATTTATTCATTAATTGTAATAAAAGTCGATAGTTTATAAAATATTTAACTAAAGTAAAAAATCCTAATCAAAATTTTGTACATATTCACCCCTACGTTCATATTCACCCCATTTTACTGTATTGTACACCCCATGGGTACGTTACAGTGATACTTGTTATAAGCCGATGCATTAAAGAAAGGAATCTTAATTACTCAGATAAGTACCCGCAAAACGAGACACAATAGTAAAACAATAACAGCGCGGTCTCATAGGACCGGTCGGGGATTCAAACGTTAAATGGCGGCTTGTACTCGCGTTGACAGATAAAATTTCAAGTCGATTTTTTTTTTCAATTTAAAAATTATAAAAACATGACCGGGCCGTATTTATTTCAAACTAGTTGAAGATTTTAAAGACACGTGGTGCCATCTATTACTATAGCATTGTTGTTGTTGTTTTCATCGCAAACAGTAGTTACAGACGCCAGCACACCTACTAAAATCTGTCAAAATTCAAATCAATGCTGTTTTTTTTTCTGCCTACGGTACGCGCGAGAGTGAGTATAGACGGCACTAGTGTGCAAGTGAGAAAACATGATAAGCGCCGCCATTTTAGATTCCTTTCTTTAATGAAACGGGTTAGATAATAATATTTTTAAGAGCTAAACTTCCCTGTGACAAACAATAAACGAATCTGAATCTGAATATATTTATATTGACTAAAACTTACCAATAACACGAAAACCCCGAGGTTTCCAGATTTTTTTTCACAGTTTTTCCTGTTCTTGCACCTTGCTTCTTTTCAAATTTCAGAATTCACTGTCAACGTAAAATATCCCACAGGTTTTGAATTAATAATAATATAATAATATTCCACAACTTTCACACAACGCCATCTAGTCCCAAGCTAAGCAGAGCTTGTGTTATGGGTACTAGACAATTGATAAACGTACTTATATACTTCTAAAAACATACATATTATAGATAAATTCTGTGAATAAATTACATCCAGACACAGAACAAATGATCGTGTTCATCACACAAACATTTGGAATCGAACCCACGACCACCGGCATAACAGGAGATCTTATGGAATACACGACAAGAAGTCAACATTACTGGTATACCTACAAGTAAAGGTATAAGTCCTATATATACCTATATTATGAAAGGCTCCAAAAGTACACGTAGATCCCAGAGACGGATTGAGATAAAAATAGCTCAAAAGTTGGAATTATTCTCAGTAGTATTAAATTATTGTCCGAACTTAGAGCCGTTACGCACTGTCGACTACCATGGGTGGCCATATTATTAGGGACAGTACTTAATTTCTTATATTATTATCAACTTTAATTGCATTTTGCAGGTAAATGGTTGGTTGTAGGTTCGGCAAATATTTTTTATTTATTGACTTCATTGATTGAGATAATAAAATATGCAATTTGAAGTCAAAATAATTTATACATTTTTGAAAAAAAAAGATACGTCATAAAATGGATAAATATTGCTAGTATTTTGTGACAGCATCCATTTATCGTGGTATGCTCTCTATGCAACTTCTGGCTTTCTGTAGCAGGTTTTTGGTATAATGGCCACTCTTTAATAAGGGCTACAATCAGCTGGTGTTATTTTTTTCACCGGCAAGAGGATCCAAATATTCACCAAATGTTGAAAAAAGTCAACAAAGTTAAAAAATATCACTTAAAAAAAAATGGCGCGATCTCACAATGTTGCTTTATATCAAAAATAATAATACTGATGCCAGTAATAATATAACATAAAAAAATCTTATATAAATCGGTTGGTTAGCTTAAAAAGTGAGATTTATAACATAGTTGACTTTTTTCGAAATCATCGTATTACGTATCTTTTTTTTTCAAAAATATATAAAAGAATTTGATTTCAAATTTTATGTTTTTATTAACTCAACCAATAAAGTCTTCAAATAAAAAATATTGGCCGGACCTACAACCAACCATTTGCCTGCAAAATGCAATCAAAGTTGATACTAATCTATGAAATTCAGGTACTGTCCCTAATAATTTGGCCACCCACTGTATTCGCCGGCGACTCAGTCTCTCGGCGACCAAAACAGAGAAACTGGGGCCAGGAGACCAAGCTGAGCGACAGTATTCTAAGTAATAAATTTCTCAGTAACTTATCGGAAGCCTGAGCCATTTTTGTGCGCGGCGTCTGATCGCTACGACATCGACAGTTGCTTTCCCACTTTAAAAAATAATGAAGGACTGAAGTATGTAAGTTGTAATCAGTAAACTAACACGCTTTCTCGCAGAGATTGGATGATTTTCCACCTAAAAATAAAGCTGTTAACACAAATAAACAAACACAAACTTTCACTTATAATTTTGATTTAAAATTAAAAAAAAAACAAACGAACCTAACCATTTAATTAAATTACATTTCAGTCGACAGCGATGCGGAGGAGTTTTTCAACGCCATTCTTTAGTTCACTTTTAGTTAGTTCTTTAGGGTTTATTTTATTTTATTTATATAGTTATACATTTTATTTTAACTAGTTTTAAATAAATAAAAATTGTTAGCAAGTTAAAAAAGAAAAACCATTTAATTTCACATGACCAAATCATTGAAGTTATATTCCTTATCGTACTTATCAAGGAATCGCCTCATGTTGTTCTTAGCGATCAGCTTCTTGTTTAGTTCCTCATTGACAAATGATTTCAACGCTCTTTTGTTTTTTCTGGTCAAGTCGAAGGTAGAATAACTCCTGCGGTCTATGGCCGCCATGTCATCGAGGATTGATATCCTGGAAAAAGATAAAAAGCTGCCTAAGTGCAAGTCGAACAAAAATAACTGGGGAAGTGCGAGTTGGACTCGTATATTGAGGGTTCCGTACAAACTGACTTATGTAAACAGTTCAATTTAAGTACCTATCGAGTCTCGAAGATTTTTCGAAATCGTTTTTCTTTTGTTACCTATCTGAATATGTACAGTTTAGAAGCAGACCTGAGTATTTGATTTTAATTACAATTCGATACTTCCATGTGTTCCCGTGATAAAGGGTGTTGACAGGCAGACAGATGAACATCAAAGTGATCATTTATAAGGGTTTTTTTAAATATCACTTTTCTATGGGAGCCCCATTTAAATATTTTGTTTTATTCTGTTTTTAAAATTTGTGGATATTTAGAGGCAACAGAAATACATCATCTGTGAATATTTCAACTGTCTAGCTAACATGGTTAATGACATTCACACACATTACGGTGACAGACGGACAGCGAAGTTTTAGTAGTAGGGTTCCCCTTTGGGTACGGAACCTTATAAAGTAAGAATAATGAACTTTCTTAACCTGCTCTGTCCATTTCTCACAGCTTTCGGTTTTGTAATATAGTACATTCCTTTCTCATCAAACATATTTGCGTTTTCCTCGTCTTTCGACTGTTCTTTAGTTTCAGTCCTCACATGTGACTTCGGACTTACGATAAAGTATACAGGTATTTTTTCAGCACTAGTGTCTTCAGATTCCTTGTTGAAACTACTTTGGATATTCTGTAACGGTTTGTATATCAAGTTTGCGATTGATTCATAGCGGTCTTGATTTGATGGTGTGAGCCGTAATGTCTTTGCTTGTGATTTTAGAAGTGACACTGGAAAAACAAAACATAGTGTGCTTAAGGGGGAAGCGTCAGGGTAGCCCGCGAAATTCAAATTTTCTTACGTTTTTTGCAATTTGCAGGTCAGTCATCAATACCTCCAAGTCAGTTGCACGAACGTTTGTAACTTGAAAAAATCGTTCCTACAACTAAGTGTGCTTGGAGGCTTGTATTGATGATTTTTATGGTTATTATTATGTAAATAGTTTTGTTTTACAGTCGCTAAAGATATTTTTAACTTCATACAACCTACCACTAGCCTGCAAATTGCAAAAAAAACGTAGTTAAGAAAATTTGAATTTCGTGGCCTACCCTGACGCTTTCACCTTATGATGGCCATTTCTTACTAGGCTATCGTTAATGTGAGCATGGTTTTAAAATCTGTATTAATAATAACTCGATATGTGGAATGTCAGCAATCATTGGAGATGGATATGTTCCTTGACTGCACAGGTGTCACTGATAAACGAATCCGAACCCTAGTATCCTCGAATTCAATCACAGACGCCCTGAAAAACATGAGAGGCAAAATTTGCTTTTTGAGACAGATGGGCTGATGAAACAAACTTGCTAAAAGATGGTCGCATTGGTCCACGTGTTAGGCTAGGTGCAATTATAGAAAGAGGAAGAGAGCTCAGATAATTTCGTTCCTGAAAATTAATAGATAAATATTAAATATTAGAAAATTCTTACCCGATACAAAAACGATAAAAACAGTAAAACATGAAAGATTCTTCATATTCGTTTGTCTTAAATAAAAATATAGCTATATCCTACTCGAGTTGGTAAGGCGATATAAAAAGTCATATAATTGATTCAAAGTCAAAGCGAGAAATTGAAACAATTAATAAGAAAGGTCTTAACCGTTATGAGGCTCGGGGCAGATCTTTTTGTGGTGCTCAGGCTACCTCAAGCTGTTAACAACATGCATTTTTTTTGTGAATTTGAGGACTAATTGCTTTCTTTTCCTTTCTTTTCAGTAATTTTAACTTATGTCTGGCAATTTGAGTATTTTCTGCGGCCTAACAAAATGTCCTTTCCTTGGTATTGTTCGTCAAGTCGTTGAGCTCCTTAGTAGTCCTGAGTTGAGCTTTACGACGAATGACAAATGCTTGCACTGACGGGACAGGTCCACTCAAATCTGCATGGTTCTTTCTTTAAAAGACCATCTCAGACACCAATCTGCATAGTTCACATAATATGATTTGACCAATACATTTTGTATGGTTTTTTTTTTCTGACTGTGACCGTGACGCCTGAGTTTGTTTTGGTGTTTCTTCTCAGGGTAGTCAGTTAGGAAACACTGGCCTTTTTGGCTTCTGACTATCCGTAACGACTGCCAAAGATCTACAAATGACAGCCGGGACCTGCGGCTTAACGTGCTTTCCGAGGCACGAAGGAAACTCGGTATGTGAGCCATCACCCACAGACCGACGTTGGCAAGCGTTGCTTAACCTTGAAGATCGACCCGTGCGGCTGTTATTACCTAGCCACGTTTTCTATTAATGTGAACTAAGGAGGATAAAGGGAACATAAAATAAAACAGTTTTTAATATTAGCTTTTTTTATTATGCGTAGACTCGCGTTTGACCCCTGTATCACCTGATGGTAAGCGATGATTTGGCCGACGATGGAGCCCGCTTGCCTAGAAGTAACCTTTAAGAGTATTCACTCTTGACTTAAAGACCTATAGGTTGTAGCTGTCAGGAAACACAGACTCAGAGAATCCCACTCCTTAGCTGTACGTTTAATGAATCTGCTCCCAAAACCGTCGAATGAATGTCCACCATGTATCGATGGCTTAACGCTATAAGCTAGACCTACGGCGCCACGCGCCACTGTCAATGAATAGGCTCGCAGAAATGGCGGTTCTTATTGATTTCGCCTGAGGTTCCTACTATGGTGTATCGGTTTAGTTGGTTAACTAAAGGTAAACAATCTTGGTAAGTATGTCTTTTTATATTAAAGAGGTCGTATATAATATACACAAAGATTATTTAAATTTACTTTATTAGCTAACATCGATTTAAGTAAATACCTAGTTGCATAGATTTTTACATACAATTTTTAGATAAAAAGCCAAGATTGTTTACATCCGTATCCGTATCCGCGGAGATCCCGGGGAGAAATAAGGTCCGTGTCCGTATCCATATCCGTCACTTTACTCGCGGATCTTTTATATTCAGTTGACAGTATAAAAAGCTGCATAAAATAACATACGATTAGGTATGTGATTAAGTAGTATAATTTAAAAATAATCCCTTCAGAGTTCTTTTTATTTCTTAAAATCAAATATTTGGCACCTTTTAATTGCAAACATATAGTGTAGTAAGTTTTCATACTAATAGTATATAACCTAAAGATACTAAATTAATTATTATGTGTTCACGTTAAGGGGGAAGCTTCAGGTTAGCCCGCGAAATTCAAATTTTCTTACGTTTTTTTGCAATTTGCAAGCCAGTGATAGGTTGTATGAAGTTAAAAATACTTTAGCGACTGTAAAACGTAACTAACTAGTTACATAATAATAACCATAAAAATCATCAATACAAGCCTCCAAGCTCACCTAAGTGTGGGAACGATGTTTTCGAGGTCTTAAACGTTCCTACAACTAACTGGCTTGCAAATTGCAAAAAAACGTAAGAGAATTTCGCGGGCTACCTGAAGCATTCACCTTAAGAAAATAGTGATTCATCGATTTCACACAGCATGATGAAAGATATAGGTAGGTATTATCATAAAGCTCAAAAGTAATCTTTCATAAAGTGAGTGTCATTGACAATTAACAAAAACAATATAATTTATTGATAGGTATAATCCGTCTAAAGAAAGCGCGACCTGAGATAAAGAGATTAAATCCAAAAAAAATGTATGTTACCAAATACATTATGTGGTATTACTAACTAGTAGGAGAATCATGTCTTGACACTTCACAATTTTTTTTATTTCCTACAATTGCGGCTGAATACCTAATGTTGCCAATTAAATTTAAAAAAAAATCCAGGTCGCGCTTAAATTAGACGCACTCTAAAACATTTTTTACTCATTCTCATAGGGAATATAAGATTTTCCTTCAGTCATTTGAAATAGCTTGCTATTTAATACACTATTCACTTCTTTGGCCAACGTCTTATCTAATTGCCTATTACGTTTATGCTCAATATGGTCCAGGTAATATTTCCGACTCTGGAACGCTTTGCTATTTTTTGGCGGGCTTTTTTGACGTTTTCCATTCGCCATTTTGTTTTGATTGTTTGATGTTATTAGGTAAATTGGTATCTTGTATTGTGTGTTTAGTATTCTTAGCTGGTCAAGTAGACTGTCCTTGTGATTAATTTGTTTTATTTCTGACGGCGACGAATTCAAATAGTCTTGTAAAGCTTTCGCGTTTCTGATTGTATTTCTTAGCTTCGCGTTGACTGTTGAAACTGGAAGCAATATTGTAAGGTGAATGTTACGAGGTTTTGTCTCACTAGATGGCGTTAAACTCAACATTAAAATTCTTAGCTGTCATCAAGAGTTGTTGATGTTGGACGAAAAATCGAGAGCTAATAAGTTAACGGGTAGCCTAGGGTCAGCACACATCGAGACGCGATGCTGCATGCACATTTTAATAGAGTGACTCAAAATAGAACTTTATCGAAAAGATACACATTTCATTGTGAGAAATTAGAATACGTTGCTTCATGCAGCGCTGCGCTTCGAGACGCCGCGCGGCGTCGCGCTGCGCCTCGTGACGTGATGCGAGAGTGTCAGACTTTTACTAAGACCAATCTGTGCTCTTTCAGTTGCCCTGTGCGTTTCCCAGCTACGGCTATTTCGAAGTATCTTGCAGGCCTTTACGAGTAATGTCTCTTTTTACCCCATCTATAGGTAACCTATTTAATATTTCGAGTACCGTAATTTAATGTCTAATTACGGTTCTCGAAAGAATAAAATGAGAAACTGACTGACTGACATATCAACGCACAGCCAAAAGTACTGGGATTAGGAGTGTGAAATTTTTTACAAAGTTTCCTTTTATGACGTAGGCGAACACTAAGAGAATTTTTCAAATTCATCTTCTAAGGAGATGAAATGGGGGTCCAAAGTAAGTATGAAGAACGCGGGTGAAGCCGCTGGCAAAAGCTAGTTTATCATCAAATAATTATCATCATCATCATCTCAGCCGAAAGACATTGTTGTTGGACATTGCCCCCCCCCCAAGCGTCGTCACAACGACCGGTTCTATGCTTCTCGCAATATCCATCGGATTCCCACGACCCTCTGGGGACATGGATCGGAATTCCGAAAGGAAAGCTCGGTGTCCCCAGATCGAAGGCAACGAAGGAACGGGGTGAGGTTTAGTCAGTAAAAGTCTGACACGCCCTCCCGCTCCGCTCAAGAGTAAGAGAAGATCATTCATCATATTGATGATTCCCCACTTGAAAAAAAAAAACGATCTTAAAATAATAGACACAAACAGATAAATATTTTGTGTACCTGTTACTAAAATAATTACGAGCAAGATCAGGACACCATTTTTCTTCATCGTTCAGTATTTCACGAGTCTTATTTAAGTAATCAAAAACTCATTTTAAACATGGTACAATTACTTTAAAATCAAACCGTGAAATTAAAAATATAATTGCCAATATGACTTACCAACAATTTACTATGATACTTAATAGTCCGGTCAATTTAGACATCCAAGGTTACAATAATTCGCACTTGGCTGAAAATTGGTAGGATTGTCCAACACACTATTATAAAGGAAATGTGAAAAGTCCTCATCGATCCGGCACGTGCAAAAAAAAATACACGTGGTCAAAGGTCACAAAAATGGGTTTTTCGCGATTTTCAGCAAAATGGTAAGTTTTATCATAAAATTAGCTCAGACAAAAATTGTAGGTCGGACAATTATCTATAAAAATGTCTAACTACTTTTTTTCCTAAGAGCCACCGTTTTTGAGATATAACGATTCAAAAAGTTGAAACAGTAGCAAGCGCAACCTGAGAAAAAGAGGTTGAATCCAAAAAAATTGTATGTGGTATTACTAACTAGTAGTGTCGAGACATGATTCTTCATATCTTGACACTTCACAACTTTTTTTATTTCGCACAATTGTGGCTGAATAATGTGGCCCATTAAATCAAAAACTCCAGGTCGTTCTATCATTAGACGCACTCTAATAGCATTGAATGTATTCGGCATAGTAAAATAAAGCAGGTATACGACCCTAGCCACGCAGACAATTGAATGGGAGGCGGATGTTGCTGAAGGTTACACTGGCGTAGAAGATAAGGGAATGGGTTTTTTTTTACCCCAAATTTTCATATTTTATATGTGTTAGTCACACTGACCGATAGAACGATATTTTTGCTTGTATTACGGCTTCAGTAATGTACGAGTATATACGTGGTGTACTTATTCATATTTTGACGATTACAACTCTTTCAATATTTTGAATCGTTATATCTCAAAAACGGTGGCTCTTAAGAAAAAAGTATTTGGACATATTTATAGATAATTGTCTGACCTATAATTTTTGTCTGAGCTAATTTTATGATAAAACTTACCATTTTGCTTAATAACGTGAAAAACCCATTTTTGTGACCTTTGACCGCGTGTATATTTTTTTGCACGTGCCGGATCGATGAGGACTTTTCACATTTCCTTCATAATAGTGTATTGAACAAACCTACCAATTTTCAGCCAAGTGCGAATTATTGTAACCTCACCCCAATTAATTAGTATATTTTGACCGGACTATAAATATTCTACGCATAAAACAATGCTGGTACTTAAATAAATATACAAGCCAGTAAATCTGACTCCAGTCTTGCTATGAAGTACCGTGGTACCCCAGTTAATGGGTTGTGGAGGTCTGGTAGGCAGCCGCTCCTCGTAAAATACTGGTATTCAGTTAAATCCGGCTTAACTGGAAGCCGACCCCAATATAGTTGGGAAAAGGCAAGGCAGATGATGATGATTTAAATATTCTACGCATAAAACAATGCTGAATACTTCTGGTGGGACACGTAGAGAACGCTGCGGGCTTTCGGACGGTAAGCAAGAGGTAATTTGCTGTCCGAAAAGTACTAGACACCAAGTCGATGGATTTCTTTTTCAAGTGGGGAATCATCAGAATAACTTCTCCCGCTCCTGCGGAGCGAGAGGGCGTGTCAGACTTTTACTGACTAAACCTCACCCCAATCCCCATTACTTCGATCTGGGTTCACCGAGCTTCCGTTTCGGAATCCGATCCATGGCCCCAGAGTAGGGAATGCAATCCGGACTATCCGTAATCCGAAAAATCCGGATATCCGCACATTTTTACTCGACTTGTAAATCCGGATTTGAAAATCAAATCCGCGGATTTTCTGAATAATAAGAAATTTTAATTCGCGATGATATTATCTATTTTTATTATTAGTTTAGCACAAGCTTTTGCCCGTGGCTTCACCCGCGTGGAAGACGGATAACCAAGTAAATTCAGAAAAAAATACCGTAACGTGGGTCCAATATAATTCGTGGTCTACCCGTATGACAAGTTGTAATGCATGCGTGCCCAAAAAAGACTGAATGTCTTTTAAGGCGCCAAGCGTCATCATGCTGAAAGAAAAAAGTATGAACTAATTACCAACCCAACATTCTTTGGGCATGCCAGAATTATGGTTATAAGTCCCCTCTTTGAGAAGTGGTTGGAAAGACGTCACTGCGTCCTCACCTTCCACATGACGCAGGTCCTCACCGGACGTGGTAAGTTCGAGAGGTTTCTGCGTCGGATTTGTGCGAAAGAAACGCCCAGGTGTCATTATTATGCGGATCAATCGCCTGGAGGACACGGTGGAGCTTATGGTTAAGGAGTGACGTTTGACTGTCTTGTTGGACGAACACTAGTTGGGAAGTTGGTGGTATGATAACCCCATGCCTCTGAAAACACGTCAAGCTGTGGGTCCTGCACCTGATCTCTCTCCGGTCGTGTTGAATTGCCTTCCCATCTGACTATAAGATTAAAAGAACAGAGAGTGCGCCAGTGTCTGCGTACACACTTGTGCACTATAATATCTGCAGTATACATCAGGCTTCCAGGTTTCAGTAGGCATCAGGCTACCGTTATCAAAATTCGGTCTGGAGGACTATTATTAAAGGTATGCTCCGTTTGGGCAATGACCACACACGCCGGGTCCTGGTACGGCCCATGGACCGGGGCGCAAAGGAATGTGACAGGCGGTCGCCTGCTTCTGCGAAGCAGTAATGCTAGCAAAGGAGGCGGCTGCATGTGCGAGAGAATGACCCTCACGCTCCAGCTCCCGGATCCAGACCCCGATTTCCAGCTACCGTAGGCGCAGGCTTGCGGTTGGCGAGCAATGGGTAGCTCATCGACCCCGCCACGACGCGTAGTGTGTCTCAAGGTGATACAAATCGAAGTGGCCTAGCTGGGTAGAAACCTACTGTTGCCATGGGTTATGTGAAAGTGAACTCCGGGGCCTTAGAACGAAGACAAAGAAGGAAGAGGAGTGGATTTTAGTCACTAAAAATCTGATATTCCGCTCTGCCCAGAACGGGAGAAGTCATTGGATAATTTCCAACCCAAAAATGAAAAAAGTACACATTCTTTGTCTGTACATATTGGAAAAACGGCTTCTTGGAGAGGCCGTAATCCACCAGGCGGGCCCAGTGTGGGTTTGTGGATGCTACATGGCCTAAAAGTTTTGGTTCTAGGATGTTTACCCTTCCCGTTTTGAGATCTACGGCTCTCAAAACGGCGAAGGGCAATCGTGTGAAGGGTAACATCATGTTAATAAACTAATATAAGTAGGTTTGTTTAATTTTCATGAAAAATCCGTAAAATCCGGATAATCCGGATTGGACATAAAATCCGTTTTAAAAAATCCGGATTTTTAAAACACGACGGATTTGCATTCCCTACCCCAGAGGCGTCGACCCTGCTGGGCCCCTACAGACTAAGAGCCGAACCCAATAACCTATCACATATCGGAGATAGAAAAATAAATGAAACAACAGAAAATATGTATAATTTTTGAATTGTATTATATGTTTTACTATCTCCAGTATGCCAAATCTGGAGATAGATAGGTTATTGGGTTCGGCGTTCGTAGACGGTGCATTGTGTTTCACGCGTTCCTCAAAGAGATGTCAGCGTAAGTTATGGGGTCTGATAAGGGGGTATTGCCTATCTCTGTTGACAGCTCAAATGATGATCACTCGTTATACCCAGCGTTCCGAACTACGATAAAAGTGACTAGGGCCACAGTAGCTTCATCTGTCTAGCCTTTTCCCAACTATATTGGGGTCGGCTTCCAGTCAAGCCGGATTTAGCTGAATACCAGTATTTTACGAAGAGCGGCTGCCCACCAGACCTCCACAACCCATTAACTGGGGTAACACGGTACTTCATGGCAAGACTGGAGTCAGATTTACTGGCTTCTGACTATCCGTAACGACTGCCAAAGATCTCCAAATGACAGCCGGGACCAACGGCTTAGCGTGCTTTCCGAGGCACGGAGGAAACTCGTTATGTTAAGATGGTCACCCATCCACAGACCAACCTAGGCAAGCGTTGCTTAACCTTGAAGATCGACCTGTGCGGCTGTTATTATCTAGCCACGAGCTCCTCTGACTAGGGCACAGTGAATTTTAGAAAGGGAAACCATGGTCCTAGAATGAAGTAGGACAATAAAAGTCTGACAAGCAGTTCCGCTCCAACCTAGACCAGGAGAAATCATTAGATAATTACCAAACTAAAAAATAACCAACGATATAACAAGCATCATCTTTATCTCAGCCGAAAGACGTGAATGGTTGAATATAAGCCTCCCCCAAGCGTCGCCACGACCGGCCTGTGTCTCGCATCCATCGCATTCCCGCGACTCTCACCAGATCATCAGTCCACCTTCAATCTTGAGGGAGGCCTTCTAATGCTGCGTCTTCCGATATGCGGTTACCACTCTAGAACCTTTCGCCCCATCGCTCATCTGTTCTACGAGCAATGTGCCCTGCCCACTGCCATTTTAGTTCAGCGATTCTTTATAAACATCATAATGGCGGGAACAACTCCTGGATTAGAATGATTCTACCACGTATATTTCGTACGATTTTGTACCCTTTCTAAAATATTTGTACGTCATATGGCTGAAACGGAATTTCACGATAACCGTGGCCCCGCCATTATGATGTTTATGATTCTTCGGGATATGTCGGTTACCTTGATTCTCTTTCGGGTAATGAGTGTAGATATTATTATACCTAGCCTATACTGTCCTATTTCTGGGCAAAGGCCTCCCTCCATTCCTTCCATCGTTCCCGACTTTGAGCCACTTCTTGCCAATTCTTAAGGAAGACATCCAAGTCGTCCCGACATCTCCTTCTTGATCTGCCGCGACCCCGTCATGCGATATCAGGGCACCAACCATGTGGTTGGCCCACCGCTCGATCGGCATGCGGCAGACATGTCCAGCCCAGTCCCATTTAAGCTGGGCAAACTACCGAGCCATGTCAATGCGACGTTTTGGAGAGTTTGTTGATATAAAATAAAACTCCAACATATAATATCATATATTTATTTCTAGTCATATAAAATATTTATCAGCCCTTAATATATGTATTTTCTACTCCACGCACGCATTACAAAATAACTCAAAACTAATCATAAAATACTGCGATCAGAAAAACTCGTGTAAAGTTAAAATAAAAACCTTATTTTTTAAGTTTTCTCATAGAGACCGCAAAATAAAAAAAACCCTGATTCTCTGGCCTATAATTTACAACAAATCCATCATTAAAAGTATAGCATTTCGAAGAGTTGCGAAAACATCATGTTACATCACATTCAATTTTCATGACAGAGGCTCAAGCTGAAGCGAATTTACATTTGTCACTTTCTGACAAAATCGAGCAACTTTGCTTTTGTAAGCGAATTTACATTTGTCAGTTTCTGACAAAATCCAGCAACTTTGCTTTTGTCAATACCAAATCTTGTTAAAAAAAATTGTCAACATACGCAAAATTACTATATTTTGTCAAAAAATTATGATATTTTCACAAAATAATGTAATAATAAAATTACAATATAAAATAAGTAGGAAGTTACCTATTGTATTCAAGGCTCTATTCGATAACGAATTTAAAACAATAGTGTATCACAAAATAAGTATTAGAGGGCAAACACATTACTATAAACTCGAATACAGACGAACTACCTATTGCTCGCCGTCCAAAAGCCCGGGAATCGTCTTGCGACTCTCAATTCCCGGGATGCCTGGGATATTGACAGAAGCCGGGATAATGCTGACTATGGCTGACACAGCGGAAAAATATACTATACTCCGTCGGTTTAAGTAGTTAACTAAAGGTAAACAATCTTGGCATGTCTTTTTATCTAAAAGTTGTCTATAAATTGTATGTAAAAATCTTTGCAAATAGGTATTTACCTAAATCGATGTTAGCTAATAAACTAAATTTAAATAATGTTTGTGTATATTATATACGACCTCTTTAATATAAAAAGACATACCAAGACTGTTTACCTTTAGTTAACTACCTAAACAAACGGAGTATAGGTACGATTTTTATTAGAAATGACATCACCTTCGTTACTATATCATCATCATCATCATCTCAGCCGAAAGACGTCCACAGCTGGACATATCGTTGCTATATTCTTCATTGACAATAATATGTCTGCACACTAAAAAAAAATCATATATCCCATCCCTACTTAATTAAATACGAAATAAAATTTAACTTAACATTGAAAACAAAAAAATAATAAATACCTGTTCACCACAATTATATTGAAAAATATTTACATGGATTAAATAATAATAATATTTTTATTTTTTTTCTATTGTCTTAACAGTCGCGGTTGTGTCTGACAAAAGCGAGTAATTTATTTATTTCTTTTTTATACAATAGTAAAGTCCGATTTTCTTTATTTTACAATGTGTTGTTTTGAAAGTTTATGGCATTTCGGGAGGTAATTATGTTAGTGATACTCGACCAGAATCAATAATAAAATGATTAGTTATTTTTTTATTTATTTTTTCATTATGGAAATCGATACGTTTGAACTAGCTTTATTAAAACGCGGCCAGTCTGATACTCGCCCTATAACTGCGCTTTCACACACACAAACACTATTTCATTGATCCAAAGCACACTAGCACTTCCCGCACGTTTGTTTAGGGAGTTATTCTGGAAACCAACTAAAACTAAAAAAAGAGTATTATTGATTAAGTGTTGTATTTTTATATGATTATTTGTGACTTTGAAAGACATAATCTTTCAAAACAACACATTGTAAATTCATTGAGGGTGGTATTCAGAAAAATACACACCACTTTGCCCTCAGGCCTTTTTTCGTAATTATATAATTTTCGTTCCAAAACTTGGGCGTTAAAAACATTTCTATAACCTTTTTACCGCTAGGACAAAAATAGCAAAAATGTGCTTTCGTAGCAAACCGCCGGCAATTTCATCTTTAACACAAATAAGAAAAACATTACTTATATGATTTATTAGCTTTTAAGTGTGTCGTGTGTCGTGACTGTGGCATTTGGGGCACATTTTTACTGTGTCACGTATAGATGACTGTGGCGGTGAAAAGGTTACATTAAATAGACAAGAACCGTAACGTCACAGAGAATACAATTATGTAAGGCCAGAATAATTTGCCTAAAGTAAGGTACGACATAATAGCATGGATACCTTAATGTCTATTTTCCCGTGAACGTTTGAGTTCAACTGTTCGAAAAATACTCATTGCGTCATATGTCGCTTCACACGATTTTTTTTCCTGTACTAGAGTGCGTCTAATGAAAGCGCGACCTGGAGATTTTTTAAAATTTAATGTAAGATTACTTAGCCGCAATTGTAGGAAATAAAAAAATTGTGAAGTGTCAAGACATAATTCTCCTACTAGTTAGTAATATCACATACATTTTTTTTGGATTTAACCTCTTTTTCTCAGGTCGCGCTTTCATGAGACGGACTATATCCATGCAATTTTGCTTCTGATTGTACATTGATTTTTATACCGACTTAAAAGAGGAGGAGAAGATGTTCGGCTGTATGTATTTATTTTTATGTCATTTCTCTTCGTAGGTACCCGAAAATTTTATTCGGAATTATGTAACATACATTAGAAAACCATATTGCCATTTCCAAAAATACTTGACGTGAAAAAACAGCTTATTTTTAAACAGTGGTAAGACTAAACGATATTTTTTTAACTAGCAACCCAAGCGTTTAACGCAAAATGTTAACAAAAAACAATACTTGCATAAAAAAATATACTAAAAACTAAAAAAAAAAAACGTTTTGTGCAGAGGAATCATTATATATAAGTAGTTATATATTATGTATAACATATCATCACGGTTGCTTACCCCGAGGGCAAAAACAAAGGTGTACATTCCGGTCACATTAACTTGACGCATCTCTGAGGAGCTCGTGGCTAGATAATAACAGCCGCACGGGTCGATCTTCAAGGTTAAACAACGCTTGCCAAGGTTGGTCTGTGGATGGGTGACCATCTTAACATACCGAGTTTCCTCCGTGCCTCGGAAAGCATGTTAAGCCGTAGGTCCCGGCTGTCATTTTTAGATCTTTGGCAGTCGTTACGGATAGTCAGGAGCCAGTAAATCTGAATCATCTGGCCATGAATTACCGTGTTACCCCAGTTAATGGGTTGTGGAGGTCTGGTAGGCAGCCGCTCCTCGTAGAATACTGGTATTCAGCTAAATCCGGCTTGACTGGAAGTCGACCCCAATATAGTTGGGAAAAGGCTAGGTAGATGATCTCTGAAATGCTCACATCCCCCCGCACTCCCTTAGCTCGCCCGGCAAGTGTCAGGTATGCTCAGCATCTTTGTTATCGATACGCGCCTCGATCATTTGGCTAGTTCTCTGTTGTTGTTATATTGTTTTTGGACATTATTTCATCGACGCCAAGCGTCAAGTTAATGTGACCGAGTTGTATGTCACACCCATATTTCAACATAGTACATTCAATTTTCGTCTTTATTGCATTGAGATACGAACTATTTTGGTTTGCACCATTTGTAAGGCCTATAGGTACTTGTTCAGGGTAGGGATGGCGACCTGATGTCGGAAAATCGATTTTAGAACACGATCCTGTGGGCTTAGATTCGAATCGATTCCTAAATCGATATTTTAAAACTCGATCATTTGGATTTCGATTCGAATCGATTCCAAAAGCAATCTTTTAGAACTCGTTCGTTTGGACTTCGATTCGAATCGATTCCTAAATCGATATTTTAAAACTCGATCATTTGGATTTCGATTCGAATCGATTCCAAAAGCAATCTTTTAGAACTCGTTCGTTTGGACTTCGATTCGAATCGATTCCTAAATCGATATTTTAGAACTCGATCATTTGGATCTCGATTCAAATCGATTTCAAAATTAATGTTTTAGAACTCGTTCGTTTGGACTTGGATTGGAATCGAGTTCAAAGTCGATACTTTAACTTGATCCTTAATTTGGACTTCGATTCGAATTGATTCCAAAATCGATCTTTTTTAGGATCGCCATTTCTAAATGTGGATATATTATGATTGTCTTATGTATGTGAGTTTAGAAGTTTGTGAAGGCACCTGAGATAAATAAGTCATATCTATTACAGACTAACTATTGAAAATAACCGAATAATCGTTATACAGGAATGCTAAATATCTATGTGTCTGTTAATATTGTAATATGGAAATATTTTAAACCCAATATTTTTTTGAAAAGAGTAACCATGGAGTTTTTTGCCGGTTCTTCTCCATAGGAAACGACCAATTGGAACAGTGACTATGTAGGCTCATGTGAAATAAAAACATTTTTGATGGCAAGGCAATTTGAACCGTATAACAGACTGTGTTAGGCAGGTAATCACTCATACGAGGTAATGGTACTGAATCATAAAATATATACAAGAGCCAGGGAGACAGATAAAGCAATTTGAACCGTATAACAAATATTATAGGGTAGGTATTCGCTCATGTGGTCATAAAACCGCAGGTAAGGCAATTTGAACCTTACAATATACTGTATAGGGTAGATTATCGCTTGTGTGGTCATAGAGAAGTAGGTAAGGCAATTTGAACCTTTTAACTGACGATATACGGTAGGTAATCGCTTGTATGATAAGACCTATGGGAGACATGCAAGGCAATTTGAATCTAATTACAGAATATGTAAGGTAGATTATTGCTTGTGTGGTCATAAGAGAGTGTAAAGTAGGTATACGTTCACATGTGGTCACAATAGTACTAAATCATATAACATAACAAGAGCCGACAAGGCAGGCAAGGCAATTTGAGCCGTATAACAAGGCGGTAAGGACGACAGTCGCTCATCTGTCGGCGTTACCGTCCGGGTTCTGCTTGCGCCGATGGTTGTGGTTATTGCTGTCCAGGTGGAGTAAGCAGCCGACTGCGCCGAAATAGCTGAAGGTGAGAAAAGGTGAGATTGTAGTGTATTTGTGTTAGGATAATAGTGATTCATCGTTGTCATTTAGCTTAGCCTGAGTTATTGAATGACTGGCCTGTTGGTTTTTTGGTTAGTGGCCCTGAGGGTCAGTTCACACCGAGACGCGACAATGCATGCACATTTTAATCTAGTGACTCAAAATAGAACTTTATTTACTACACGAAAAGATACACATTTCATTGTGAGAATTTAGAATACGTTGCTTCATGCAGCGCTGCGCCTCGTGACGCCGCGCGGCGTCGCGCTGTGCAGCGGAACGTTTTTACATTCGCTCGTGTCGTGTTGCCAACGATTTTATTATGCGCCTCGCAACGTTGCGATGCGTCTCGCGGCGGCGCGCGGCGCAGCGTGAAGTCACTGGCCTCTTCCTGCATCGTCGCCGAGAGTCTTGGTGTGAACTGACCCTTAGTCGCCAGCTTCATTATAACCTACATTATTGTCAGTGGCGTAGCTAGTCCCTATGGGGCCCCGTATAATAAAAAAAATTGTGGCCCCCCTTTTATTTGATTGGGTTTATGTATTTCGCAATAAACACAAACTCAAATATCAACTGACAATTCGGTGATTCGACAAGCCAATAACTTGAGATTCTTTTATTAGTAACAATTTGAGTTTTTGAACAGTAATTTTATGCTACCAACCGGGGCCCCTGAAGCCTGGGGGCCCCGTATAATTGATACGGCATATACGGCGGTAGCTACGCCCCTGATTATTGTCTAACACTAGAAACTGAACTAAAGCTCTTATAGATCTTTTGCATGTATTAACCACTTCTGAAGTAGAACTAAATAAAATACTTTGAAATACTCCAATGTCACTGTGTAATTATTAGTTTTTCAAAACTACCCACAATGTGTTAAAGTTTTGATGAAAAAAGTTGTAATTATAGTCTTTTTAACATAACATGAGTTGGGTGACAGCAGGACGAAAATATGCATCTTTGAGATGAGAGAAAAGGATAGATAGCTACATTGTATGACTCTGACAGCTGTCACCGAAACTATTCTATAACAAATTTTGTATAAGGGCCTGTTTCACCACCTATGATTAAGTTTCGATTATCTTACTTGGCAGATAATTTTATACAAATTCTGTTCCATTTTTGAATTTATTCAATGAGTAGTGCCTACTCGGACATTGTGAAACAGGCCCTAACTGTAGTATATTCAAAACAAGTGTTCTACTCACCCCTCATGCTCCAAGAAGAGCGCTTTGAGCGCGCCGCGCGACCAGTACGACATGGCGTACGACAACAGTTTCATTGAGAGCGGGTTCACGCGCAGGAAGTTGCCGCAGAACACTACCTGTGAAACAAATAGGAACAAAAGATAAAATACATGTAATACTAGCTGTCCCCTGCGGTTTCACCCGCATTTTACGTTACTGCTCCGCTCCCGTGGGTCGTAGCGTGATGGTATATAGCCTATAGCATTCCTCGATAAATGGGCTATCTAACACTGAAAGAATTTTTCAAATCGGACCAGTAGTTCCGGAGATTACCCCCTACATACAAACTTACGAACTTACAAACCTACAAACTTACAAATTTTACCTCTTTATAATCTTCTTCTTCTAGGCGTTAGTCCCGGCTTTTGCCAGGGTCCGCCTTCCGGCTTAGCTTGCTCCACTTTGCCCGATCTTCTACATCCTTGACAGTAAGGCCATTGGCTCTCATGTCGGACTTGACGACGTCCAGCCAGCGCTTGCGAGGGCGACCACGCGACCTACCGCCAAGGACAGCCATATTCATGCATCTCCGGCCAACGTACTCCATAGGGCGGCGCATGATGTGGCCATACCATCGCAGACGACACTCTTGCAGTTTTTCCCCCACGTCACGGACACCAAGACTACCTCGGATGAATGAGTTGCGTATGCGATCGGATCGCGTTACGCCGCTCATCCACCTCAGCATCTTCATCTCCGTGACGCGAAGCTCCTGGGTGTGTCTGCCCAGTGCTGGCCAACACTCGCCGCCGTACAGGAGGACAGGACGTATGATGCATTTATATATCTGTCCCTTAAGCTTCGGAGGCATTTTGCGGTCGCATACAACGCCCGTTACCTCTCGCCATTTCGACCAAGCCGCGCCTATACGTGCTTGGACATCGTCGTCCACATTGCCAGACTCGTGCAGCACGGATCCAAGGTACCTGAACGTATCGGAGCTTGTGATCCGGTCCGAACCTATTCGGATGCTATTTGAATCCGTGCTGCCACAGGACATGTACTCAGTCTTCGCCACATTTAGTCTCAGACCGCCGTTTTCCAGCGTGTCCTTCCAAATGTTGACCTTCCGCTCAAGTTGGGCTTTGTTCTGGCTAACGAGGGCGATGTCATCGGCATACATCATTAGCCATGGAGGCTGGTCTTGGATGCATGCCGTAACTACATCGAGCACCACGTTAAACAAGAACGGGCTGAGAGCCGATCCTTGGTGAACGCCAACAGATATTGGAAAGACTTTGGATTCGCCAACAGCGGTCTGGACAGAGGATACGGAATCGCGATACATGTCTCTGATAATGTCAATATAGGCCTCGGGCACACCCTTGAAGCGAAGTGCCCACCAGATGGACTGCCGAGGAACACAGTCGAAGGCCTTCTGCAGGTCTAAAAAGGCCATATGCAGAGCTCTCCTTCTCTCCCTGTAAGCCTCAGTCAGAGTCCGCAAGGCGAACACTGCGTCCATGGTGCTGTTGCCCGCCCGAAATCCGTATTGACACTCAGAGACAGTGCACTCGCTACGGAGCCTTGTGTCAATTATGCGCTCGAAGAGCTTCATGGTGTGGCACATGATCTTAATACCGCGGTAGTTACTACAATCCTGTACGCTACCTTTGCCTTTATAAATAGGAATAATAAGGCTTGATCGCCACTGGTTCGGCATTTCCTTGGTGGTCAGGATGCGGTTAAATAGATCCGTCAGAAGGTCCACACCATGTGAGCCCATGGCCTTCCACACTTCGATTGGCACATTGTCAGGCCCGACCGATTTCCGGTTCTTCATGTGGCGAAGAGCAATGCGAGTTTCGTCGGGGGAAATAGGGGAAATAAGACCAAGGTTAGGAGGCGGTTCGGGAGGAAGGTTATGGGGATGCTGTTTGTTAGACAGCTCCTCGAAGTATGTGCACCATCTCTCCTTAACAGAGGGGGCATCATAGAGCAGCTTACCCTGGGCGTCCCTTACACAGAGGCATTTGCTAATGTCCCGTGTAGCTTTTTCCCGGGCACGCGCCAGCTTAAAAATAAGCTTTTGCCCCTCCGCAGTTTCCAGCTTGTCGTACAAGGGCGCCAAACTTTTGCCGCGGGCTCTGGCTACTGCTTTTTTGCAAGCGCGCTTAGCCGCTCCATATGCCTCCCTATCCTCCGGAGAGTTGGACCCCTGCCACTTCTTAAATAATACCTTCTTCTTCCGGGTCGCCTCCTGCACCCCGTCATCCCACCACCACGTCTCCCTGTCCATGGTGCGACCACCACGAGAAGTGCCAAGGACGCGCTTACCCGCGGCGGTGATTGCTGAATGAATCCTACTCCATATCTCTTGAGCGGACTCATGCGGAGAACTGATCTCGAGGTGCTCGACCTCCGCGATGAATTCCGACAGTTTAGGACCATTAAGCAACCACCACTTGGTGCGGGGATTGCGTTTCTGGGTCACTTTTTTCCTTGATACGATCGCCAGGTCCATGACAAGGAGGCGGTGTTGAGCCGTTAAGCTTTCGCCTGGGATAACCTTACAGTTGGTAACCTTGCCAATGTTGCACCGTCGCACCAGCAGGTAATCAATTTGGGTTGAGTATGAGCCACCACGGTACGTAATAAGATGCTGGGGCTTCTTCTGAAAGAACGTATTCGCGATGGCTAGGTCCGACACAGCGCAGGTCCTGAGTATGCTGACTCCCTCTGCATTTAGTTGGCCATAGCCAAAACCACCGTGAACACGTCCGTACTCTCCAGCACGCTGACCTACGTGACCGTTGAGATCCCCCCCAACCAAAATATCTTCAGAATTCGGAATAGCGCGCAATACGTCCTCGAACTCATCCCAGAAGGCCTCCTTTTCTGACTCACAGCAGCCAGTTTGAGGAGCATAGGCGCTGACTAAGTTTGTTACCGACCCTTCGATCAGCACCTTAACTCGCATCAACCGGTCGCTGTATCGGTCTACTTCAAGAAGTCCATCCTGAAGGTCCTTAGACAGTACTACGGCTACTCCGTTCCTGCCCGATGGTGATCCGGTGTACATTAGCCGGTACCCCTGCCCGATGTCACGGGACTTATTCCCCTTCCAGCGCGTCTCCTGAAGGAAGGCGCACTGGACCCGACGTTTCGCAAGTACGTCCGCGAGTTCTCTGCAACGTCCAGTTAGAGAGCCAATGTTCCAGGTGGCAAAGCGGAGCTTCTTTTTGGGTACTAACTTCTTTAGCCGTGCCCGTACTTGACACGGTAGCCCTAGCCCACTTATCGCAGGTTTAAGGCGATGTGCCTGCGCGTCGTTGTTCGGCGACGCCCTAGCCCAAGTACCCATTCTATCCTTTGCCCTATCCATGAATATGTGACTGAGGTTGGTTTTACGTGGGGCGACCAGCCGTCTGACCCCCACAACCCTACGAGAGGGAAACCAGGATCGCCAGAGCCTCGTCCGTTGAACAGCAGGGTGCACCGCTAGCAGGTGAGGTTGGCTTGGGTCCTTAAGATGTAAACGGACCCCAATCACCCCACGGACCCCAATCACCCCAACCTCTTTATAATATTAGTATAAATGTAACATGTTACGGGAGTAATTAAACATACAATTTGATTTATCTAAAACAGAAAAATCGACAATTAAATGTTTTTATTTCCAATAACTTTTTATAGATCGACTCTGTTTTACTGTACTTGTAGTTAGCTAGCAATTTTATAAAAGATACTTTTTCCTTATTAGTTTAGACAATGAGAAATCAATTCGCGAGCAGGCTTAACCTCCCCCCCAATATAGTTCGAAAAAGGCTAGGTACATGATGCTCTGACTAACCCTCTCAAAAATGGTGATGGTGGTTTTGAGCCCCGTATAGACTCCACGTGCTAGCTCGTGGCTAAATAATAACAGCCGCACAGGTCGATCTTCAAGGTTAAGCAATGCTTGCCTAGGTTGGTCTGTGGATGGGTGACCATCTTAACAATAGAGTTTCCTCCGTGCCTCAGAAAGCACGTTAAGCTGTAGGTCCCGGCTGTCATTTGTAGAACTTTGGCAATCGTTACGGATAGTCAGAAGCCAGTAAATCTGACTCCAGTCTTGCCATGAAGTACCGTGTTACCCCAGTTAATGGGTTGTGGAGGTATGGTAGGCAGCCGCTCCTCGTAAAATACTGGTATTCAGCTAAATCCGGCTTGACTGGAAGCCGACCCCAAAATACTTGGGAAAAGGCTAGGCAGATGATGATGACTTAGGGACTACACACACTTATTCAGCTCTATTCAGCTAATGTCCATAGAAAACAACGATTTTGTATGGAGACGCGTACGCATCCATTCAGCTTTACGCGTTTATTCAGCTTTCGCGGCAAACAAGTATAAAATGAGAACAAATGTGTTTTTATCATGCGAGTGCTTTAGATAGAGTTCAGCGCTGTTCTGCTGCGTTCAGCGCTGTTCCACCGCGTTCAGCGCTGTCCCGCCGCGTTCGACGCTGAATGCGGCAGAACAGCGCTGCACACGTATGGTTCTCAACTCCTTGTCAACAAGTTGCGACCTGCATAGTTCCTGGATAGATTAGATTTATCCGAAAATGCTCTTTAAATTTAATATAATTTTGTTTTAATTGGGATACCAATATCGCGATTTCTCCAACCAAATTTCTATTTACCCAAAATGAGTCGACCCACTGTTGTTCGCGTTGTAATTTTATACGGTTATTTTTTTCTATTTCTTCTACAAGTAGCGAAACGACAAAAATATCTCACATAGAACCATCCATGTTGAGGACACAATACTAATTGAGTAGCTGACCGTCTTCGCAGCATATTCATCGTCGTACGTAGTAGATAGAAGTATTTTAGCGGAGATAACACTCTTACGCCGCTGTACGCGGCTGATAGAAGTAGAGCTGTATAAGTGTGACCAAAATCGTTCAGCGAAACGCGAATAGAGCTGAATAAGTGTGTGTAGTCCCTAACCCTCTCAATAATGGTGATGGTGGTTGTGAGCCCCGTATGGATCCCACGCTCCGTTAACTCGGGGTTGCTCCGTACCGGACGGCGAGCTACCTATTGCTTGCCGTCCTACGCCTCCTAAGGAACATTATTATGTGACTCACCCTCTCAATATTCTTATTAGAAGCACACAATCTCGCGATGGAGCTGATGATGTTGATGATGGCTGTTTTAAGCCCCTTATGAAACATTATGCACCGTCAACTCGTGTTTGCTCGGAAGGCGAGCTACCTATTACTCACCATCCTACCAGGAATCGCTCTAGGAGGTCTCCTGCGGTACTCACCCTCTCAATATTCTCGTTAGAGGTGTACAGTCTGGTGAAGGAGCCGATGTTGTTGAAGAAGGGGGTTTTGAGCTCCGTATGGAACACTACCAGAGTTTGTACCTTACTAGACGGCGATCTACCCACATCTCGCTAGCTTACGCCTCCTAATGAACATTATAGGTGACTCACCCTCTCAATATTGTCATTAGAGGCACAACCTGCGAGTTATCCATGGCTCGCTGTCCTACAGTGACCAGGACTAGCTCTGGTCCTCCCGAGATTCATCCTGACAATATTGTCGTTGGAGACACTACCGCGTGATTTGAGCCCCGTATAGAACACTACGCGCCGTCTACCAGTGTCTGCTCTTTGCCGGACGGTGAGCTACCCACTGCTCGCCGTCTCACGCCTCCTAATGAACATTATAGGTGACTCACCCTCTCAATATTCTCATTAGAGGCGCACCAGCCTGTGTGTTACCCATGGCTCGCTGTCCTACAGTGACCAGGACTAGCTCTGGTCCTCCCGAGATTCATCCTGACAATATTGTCGTTGGAGACACACTACCGCGTGATTTGAGCCCCGTATAGAACACTACGCGCCGTCTACCAGTGTCTGCTCTTTGCCGGACGGTGAGCTACCCACTGCTCACCGTCGTACGCCTCCTAAGGAACATTATATGTGACTCACCCTCTCAATATTCTCGTTAGAAGCACACAACCTCCCGATACAGCCGATGTTGTTGGTGATGGCTGTTTTAAGCCCCGTATGGACGGCGAGCTATCTATTGCTCTCCGTCCTACGCCTCCTAAGGAACATTATATGTGACTCACCCTCTCAATATTCTCGTTAGAGGCGCACAGCCGTGCGATGGAGCCGATGTTGTTGGTGATGGCTGTTTTAAGCCCCGTATGGACGGCGAGCTACCTATTGCTTGCCGTCCTACGCCTCCTAATGAACATTATATGTGACTCACCCTCTCAATATTCTCGTTAGAGGCGCACAGCCGTGCGATGGAGCCGATGTTGTTGGTGATGGCTGTTTTAAGCCCCGTATGGACGGCGAGCTACCTATTGCTCGCCTTCTAAAGAACGTTTTACGTGACTCACCCTCTCAATATTCTCGTTAGAAGCACAGAGTCTCGCGATGGAGCCGATGTTGTTGGTGATGGTGACGACGGTGGCGCGCGCTAGGTCTGCGCGCGACACTTTGGCGCGTCGCTCCGCTGAGCACATCTGTCCGAAGCTGTGATCGAAGAATTTGGAAAGTCTTTTATAAATAAAGTTGAAATTTCTGTTAATAGTATGTATAATAACATTTTAAAGTCATGAAAAATTTTTTTGGTTACCAAAAGTGACCACTTTTAGGTGGTGACCTTTAGTGACCATCTTTCGGTGGTGACTAATGGTTACTACCTCTCGGTGGTGACTAGTGATGACCACTTGTTTGTGGTAACCATTAGTGGTAACTTATTTGTGGTGACCATTAGTAACCACTTTTTGGTGGTAACCATAAGTGACCACTTCTTTGTGATGACCATTAGTGACCATTACGGCATGATCATCAGTGATAGGAATAGGTAGTGCCTATTTGCCTAAACTTCGAAGAACAGAGACAAGAAACGGAAACTTCCTTAGAATTAATTTTTTTTCCGAGACATCTGTCCCGAAATTTCGAGACAACACTTAAATACATTTAACGTTTGAATCACCAACCGGTCCTATGAGACCGCGCTGTTATTGTTTTACTATTGTGTCTCGTTTCGCGGGTATCTGAGTAATTAAAAAAAAATGTTAATTGGAATAAGTAATACCTGTTACGATCAACAAGTCATATACAAAATGTTCTCCAAAAAAAAAATCCGAATATTTTTGCTATAACGACTGTGTACGTGATTTATTACGATAATCGGCAAACTTTTGGTAATTATAGACGAATTACTTATTCCAAATATTTTTTTTTTAATGTATTTTTAAGTGTTGTCTCGAAATTTCGGGAGTCTCGGAAAAAAATTAGTTCTAAGGAAGTCTCCGTTTCTTGTCTCTGTTCTTCGAAGTTTAGGCAAATAGGCCCTACCTATTCCTATCACTGATTATCATAGAACAGTGACGGATCTAACAAATGTCGAATTTAAGTTTTTATGACATAACTTTTTTAATACTTATTGTGTAATGTAGTTGAATTTTTTTAGGTACATACTCGTATATTAATTAATAGAGTTTATTTTTATTTATTCAATATAATTTAGTATCCAAATATGGTAAAAAGTGATTTTCGTATTATTTTCAAATCCGACATTGTTCTACGACCATGACGATTTATTGGTGAGGAACATCAGTAACTACTTTTTGGTGGTGACTATTAATGACCACTTGTTTGTGATGACTATTAGTGATAACTTGTTGGTGGTGACTATTATTCACCACATATTGATGTATGCCTCATCTAGTTTTAATTTGAAAAAAAAATATTGACTTATAATTGTCAGAGTGCGTCTAATGAAAGCGCGACCTGGACTTTTTATTAAAATTAAATTTGCAACATTATTCAGCCGCAATTGTAGTAAATTAAAAAAAAAAACAAGTATTGAGACATTTTTCTTCTGCTATGTAATACGAAATTCAATACATATTTTTGGATTTAACCTCTTTTTCTCTGGTCGCGCTTTCATTAGACGAATATTTGAATTCTTACTTCTCCGACTTATATTGAAAAATATTGTTTTTGCAAACAGGTGTAAAAATAAATATGTATTATTTATCATATAATTTTATTTTTAATGCTAGCCACGAAACAACCTTGCAGACCGAAGAAAACGTGTTTTTTTTAAGGTGAAAGCGTCACAGGGTAGCCCGCGAAATTCAAATTCATGTAAGAGACATGAATTTGGAAAGAACTCGAGGAACCATTTTTTCAAGGTCAAAAACATTCCTAAACTTAAGTGAGCTTGGTAGCTTGTATTGATGAGTTTTATGGTTATAATTATGTAACTAGTTACGTTTTACAGTCGCTAAACATATTTTTAACTTCATACAACCTACCACTGGCCTGCAAATTGCAAAAAACGTAAGAAAATTTGAATGTCGCGGGCTACCCTGACACTTTTCCCTTAATGTGTGTCTAAAGCAGAAATGTTTAACATCTAGTCTAGTCTCACCTGCTAGCCACCAGGTCGCCAGGCAGGCCGAACCTGGCGTAGTCTCCTCCGTAGATGTCCCTGACCAGCTTGTCCACCGTGGTGTTGTCTCCCGAAGCCGCCAGCGCGATGGCCTCCTCGAAGCTGCTGCAGCCGGTGAGGAGGCAGCAGAGCCCGAGGAATGTGCCGCCTCCCAGACTGGGGACAGAGGATTTAGTTTTATACTATGGTCTATCGGTTTAGGTATTTAACTGAAAGTAAACAATCTTGGTATGTCTTTTTATATTAAAGAGGTCGTATATACAAAAAAAAAAAACAAGCCTTGGATGACTCCTGGGCTACTAAAATGCATAAAAAATAGAGACAAAATGCATATTAAGGCAAAAAATATACCTGTAATAACCTGATTCTGAAGATAACGTATAATCGCTACAGAAATTTCTGTAATAACTTACTTCGAAGATTACAAATAGCTTACGAATCCACAGAGTTAGAAAAATCAAGAAATAATCCTAAAAAACTATGGAATACAATTAAACAAATAACAAACACACAAAAGACCCATACCATCATCCCTCAAGAGCTACTCAAATTAAGTGACGATCCTAAATATAATATGGCAGAACTCTGATGAAAACCTTACTACCTACTTATGTATAACCCATATTTGCAAATAAATGCTATTGTATTCTATTCTAACATCCCTAAATGAGGTAAATAACTTTCTTAGTAACGTAGGTAAAAACTTGGCTGCCAAAATCGTGTCACCAACACCCAGACAGACTACAGATGCGAGTGAACAATATCGAAACAGCGTTCATAACCCAACTGTCAGTTCTCTTGCCATATTGAAAGTGGATGAAACAGAAGTGGAAGCTCTCATTTGGCAATTACGCCATGACTGTGCTGTGGGTTGGGATGGCATCTCCTCCACACTATTAAAAACATGCCGACATGTATTGGTTCCACCGATAACCTTTCTCTGTAATCGCAGCCTTCAAACTGGTGTATTTCCTGACGCTTTCAAAAAGGCAATAATACATCCAATCCACAAGGGAGGAGACAGAGACTGTGTTAGTAATTATCGGCCAATATCTATTTTAACCGCGCTTTCCAAGCTGATGGAGAGGGTCCTCGCAGATTCTTTAAGGAACTTCCTGGAAAAACACCACATCATTGGCAAAAACCAATTCGGCTTTCGTAGAGGAATATCGACGGAAGATGCAGTTTTGGAATTTACGCAACAAGTCGCCAGGAAGCCAGACAATAAAATAAAGTGCCTGGGAATCTGTCTGGACCTTTCGAAAGCCTTTGACACAGTCTCTGTTCCCAAACTTGTTGACAAGCTGGAGCGTGTTGGTGTTCGTGGATTACCGCTTAAAATTTTTACAAGTTACCTTCAAAATCGAACTCAAATAGTCAAAGTTGATAAGTACTACAGCGACGAGGAACCAATAACATATGGCATACCCCAAGGTAGTATACTCGGCCCTATACTATTTTAAATTTATGTAAACGACCTCTGCAAAATGAACTTACCTAACTGTGACATCTACGCGTACGCAGACGACACCGCTATCCTCGTTTACGGGCCTACTTGGGACATGGTTAAGACTACTGCAGAAGAAGCGCTGTCCACAATAATGAAAAGTTTGAACTCTAATTTATTAACTCTCAATTTAACCAAAACCACGTACATCCCATTAGCAATAAGACGTAATATGAGGCCGTCACAAACATTCAGTATAACAGCTCACTCATGCTTAAATCCGATACCATCTTGTGACTGTCCAACTCTCACTAGATCTGAAACCGTCAAATACCTCGGCCTAAGGTTTTTTTTTTTTTTTTTCTGGTAGGGGAATCATCAGAATGACTTCCCCCGCTCTTGGGCGGAGCGGGAGGGCGTGTCAGACTCTTACTGACTAAACCCCTACCCCGTTCCTTCGTTGCCTTCGTTCTGGGGGGGACTCGGTATCAACCGTTAGGAATACCACATGTTCCCCCCAGAGGCTTCGGCCCTACCGGGCCCCTACAGTTTGCTGACATCTCCTTGAGGCGCGCGTGGAACAGAACGCGCCGTTGACGACTGGGCTCGGTCCAGATTATTTCCAGACTGCCGGACAGCGAGCTACCCAGTGCTCGCCGTCCGCGAACCCGCGCCTACGGTGGTCGGAAATCGGGATCGGGATCTCGGCGGCGGCGGCGTGAGGACCGTTCCCTCACGCGCTCGCGGTCAGCAGCCTCCTTCAAGAGCATTACTGCTTCGCAGAAGGAGGCGACCGCATGCCAACCCTCCTCGCTCCGGACCATGGCCTGAACCAGGGCCCGGCGCGAGAGGTCGCCGCTCCCGATAGTCTCCACGAGGACACGGCGGTGCTCCGCCCAAGCGGGGCACACTTCTACCGTGTGCTCCACCGTGTCCTCCGGGCGGTCCAAACAGTGGCGACACCCGGGCGTCCTCTCCTGCTTGATTCGATGCAGGAACCTCCCGAACTTACCGTGTCCGGTGAGGACCTGCGTCACACGGAAAGAGAGGACGCCGTGACCTCTTTCCAACCACTCCTCAAAGAGGGGCCTAACCACCTCAATGACGGCGTGCCCAGCACTGGGTTGCGACAGTCGCAGTCGCCATGCCACCCTGAGATCCCGCCGGAACTCTGTCCGCCATGCCGCGACTTGTCGCGGCAGCGGAGTTTCGCCCCGGCGTTGCATCTCCACGCGCAAATCGTGCATGCGTGCAAGGACTGTTGCCTCCAGATCCCACGGTGGCAGGCCAGCGAGGAGGCTCGCCGCTTCGCGGGAGATCGTGCGGTATCCCCGCACCATCCGGATGGCCATGACCCTCTGGCAAGCGTTCAGCTTGGCCGCCGGTCGCTTACCTAGCGACGGCGCCCAAACCGGCGCCCCGTAAAGGGCCATGGACCGAACGATCCCCGCGTAGAGCTTCCGGCAGGGGGCGTCTGGACCCCCTAGGTTGGGCAGGAGCCGCTTCAGAGCGGCCCCAGACCTGTCCAGTTTGGGGGCCAAACGTCGGAAATGCTCCTCGAAAGTCCACCGGCTGTCGAGGACGAGTCCCAGGTACTTCATCGACCTCGGCCTAAGGTGGGATAAACAGATTGACGCTCTTACCTCAAGAACTATGCGCTTAATTTACGTCTTTAAGTCATTGAGAGAGTCGGCCAAACTTGATACTCTGAAGATGGTGTATTATGCTCTATGCCAATCGGTTATTGGCTATTGTATTACAGCATGGGGCGGAGCAACAAAGAGTAATATTTTGAGAGTAGAAAGAGCACAAAGAGCTATTATTAAAGTAATGACTAGGAAACCCTATAGATTCCCAACTTCTGAACTATACTCTAACTGCAAAGTCCTCACAGTACGTCAGCTCTATGTGCTCCGTTCGATTTTAAGAACTCACACTTCGCTCCCACTGCCAAATCTAAATAAGCGACAACAGATCATAACAGGATCCCAGCATAAAACCACTTTCGCTAAACATCAATTTTTCATACTTGGCAGATATATATACCATAAGATTAACGAAGACCTAAAAATTCTAAAACTAAATAACAATGCGGTGAAAAATAAAGTAACGGAGTGGCTACTAGAAAGGGACTATGCCTACACGGAGTCTCTACTTACATACATCACCTAAATTCTCGCGCACTCAGATTTCGTTGACATTCACACACTTAAATATGCGCACGCCTCATCTTATCATACACACACACTGTCTCTCAAATTACTCACCTTACACACACCATTGCACACACACACCATTCTACACATAATATATATACACTTTACACAATTATAACGGAACAAATATATTTTTTGCAGACGTTAGACCACACCGTCCATCATTTATTGTATAAATTTGCATAAGAGTTTTGAGGCTGTTCACTGTTTCTCAAAATACAGGTTATGACCTAGTTTGAGAGGCAGGGCTGTAAAATATTTAGTACAGATTTACAACATTACTTCATACCTAAAAATTGTGATATTGTACACCTAACTTTTCTATTTATTGTGTCTCTTTATGTATCTGTACATTTTGATGAATAAACATATTATTATTATTATTATATAATATACACAAAGATTATTTAAATTTTGTTTATTAGCTAATATCGATTTAGGTAAATACTTGTTGCAAAGATTTTTACATACAATTTTTAGACAACTTTTAGATAAAAACCTTTAGTTAACTACCTAAACCGATAGACTATAGCTGTTATTGATATACTCTATAAAGGGTGTAAAAAGACCCTTAACGAAAACCCCATATTCTACTCATCACTGGGATAGTTTTTTTCTTCTAGGACATACCTGGGAATTCACTGGTTCTGGAGAAATTGAAAGTCAAATGAAATTTTTTTTGGTCTAAGTTACTTAATTACATGTACAGAATGTGTAGTTATCGGCTTTGTGATCGGTCTTTTTACACCCTGTATTGTACGCCAATTTTTTTTTTTTTAGTAAGAACTTAAAATTAGTAGTGGTGGTATAATGGGTGGTCTTACATGTAAGCTATATTATTGTGAAGTTTCATCAAAATCTATTCACTAGTTTTCGCGTGAAAGAGCAATCGCCATTGTACCCATAAATTTAAGTTTCTGCATAATTTGTTACTTCTTTTGGTGTACAATAAAGTTTATTATATTCTATTCTTATATACATTCTCATAAACTTTATAATATTAGTAAGATAGCTTCTTTTTATAATGTGAATGTGAGAACACTGGACTTCGAAAACACTGTATGCACGGATTATAATTTTTACTATGCTTTTGCTGGTCTACAATGTCCTTTCATATCTATTCTTATTAACCGTTTTTCTTTCTTTCTTTCTTTTCTTTCTAAATGTTGTAGAAACAAGTTTTTTTTAAACTGTAGCCATGGATTTTTTTGCTCCATAGGAAACGACCAATTAGAACCGTGCGTTAGCTTCTGACGTTTTATAAGTCCCCTTGTAGGCCTGTGCGAAATAAAAATATTGTAATTGGAATACTCTTGTAACTGACTGAAAGACAGAACACGTTGTTGGTAATTATTGGTGACCACCTCTTGGTGATGACCATTATTGACCACTTGTTGGTTTGGTCAGGCCTCCGTCACTCCATGTACTTGCGCGCTATAAGTGCCTACCGCCCAGCCGAGCGGTCTCGGTCCGCTTGCGGATCAAATTCAGTGCGGTTATCGCAAGCGAAGCGCGCGCACGCCGTTCAATTTTAATAGTGCTGTTCGTTCGTACGCGTACCTATGATGACTTACTTGATTTAGATGAGTGCAAATCAAGTAAAAGAAGGGATAAACACCTAACATTTTTCCATTTACCTGACAATGACGAAAGTACGACGAAATTTATAAAAGAAATATTTTATGAACGATACAATTTTAAACTGTATTTAATTATAAATAAATTGTAACTACAAGTCAGAACATTCACAGTTCTCAATAACTTAAGTAAACCCAAAAAGTCATGTTAATTTAATTTTATCGAAGAGGCAGCCCTGCGATTGCTGCGGGATCGCGCGGTGCGAAGCAATCACAACTGTACGCTTGAGCATTAAGGCACATTTTAGCATGCAGTGGTTGCCGACGCGACGTAGTAGGCTATTATAGTAGTAGGTATTGTAATTTTTCTACTGAGTGACGTCTGTTACGTAGTAACTATTTAGTAATCTGTGGTTTGGTGGTGACGATTACTGACCACTTGTTGGTGGTGAACATTACTGATCACTTATCGATGTGTATTTTTACTGCCACTAAGTAACTTACTCTTGAGACTTTTTATCTAATTTCATCATGTGTGTGTGTTCTTACCTGGTACCGCTGACTCGGTAGTAATCATCAGGCGCGTTGACCACCAACACGGAGACGCCGCTGCCGATGTTGACGAGTAGGAACGGGTAGGGCGACGAGAAGTCGAACGTTATGTATGCATACCTACGATGCGCACACCGCGCTGACTGTCATGGCGAAACCAATGCCCGAATAAACCAGTGCGTTGCTAGCTATAGAGTCTTTCACTTGTGTACCCCGCTCCCCGCATTTGCGTACCTAACAGGTAATGCATCTGTTCGGTGACGAATGGAAGAATAAAATGTCTGATTTTTTTTTTGATTTGTGAGAAAACTGAGTAAGAAGTCTTTTTTTATACATTTGTGTTATATTTTCTTTATTGTGCTTTACATAATTTGTATCTGTAATTAGTGTACCATGTGTGTGTTTGTGTGAGAGTGTATGTATCATTACCTGGTACCGCTGACTCGGTAGTAATCATCAGGCGCGTTGACCACCAACACGGAGACGCCGCTGCCGATGTTGACGAGTAGGAACGGGTAGGGCGACGAGAAGTCAAACGGCTTGCGCACGTATTGGCTCAGTGCTGCTTCCGAGTAGGGGGGCTGCGGGGCAGAGGGGGGTAGGTTTTAATACTTTGAACAGTCTTACGCCTGTTTTCAATAACCTACCGCAGTTCATAAATAGATAGCTATCTCCGTTAAACAGTAAGATTCTAGTTGTCAATGTCACAATTTTGTTAGGAAATGCTAACCGTCGATAGGTTATAGGAAAGCAAGTAAGGGCAAAAGGATAGATTTGTTATCTTTAGTAGCTGCAACTTTAGATAGGTAGCTTATTGAAAATGGGCGATAAAAAAATAAGTATCTACCGCCTGTTTTTTACACACTGAGACTAAAATGACATTACAACACAAAAGAACTGGCATCATTCCTATATTAAGTTTGACATTACTTGTGTCAATTTAGTCTCAGTGTATAAAAAACAGACGATATTACTATTAGTAAAAAGTAATAAATAAGATTATTCGTCCCAATCCCAGTAGTTGTTGCCTTTGATATACTTTTTCCTAACCGACAAAAGGGTATTTTTGTACTTACGGGGGTATTCATCAAATAATTTCTCCCGCTTTAGGTGGAGCGAGAGGGAATGTCAGACGATAACTGACTAAAACTCACACGTATTCTTACCCTTTCCGTTTAATAGCTGCGGTAACTTTTTTGAACAATATCGCAGGTGAAAACACAGGCTAACACGGTGTGCTACTCAGGCGATTCAACGCGATCGGGAAGCGACGCGGCGCGAATGTAACAAACAATTGATGCTCTATATTGTGGTGGCCTACATAACCACTCGCACGTGGGTGCGGTGCGGTAACGACTAAAGCGAAGCGGTCACTTGTAGTTATCGCGTCTCGTTGTAGTTATCGGGCGGCGCCCAGTAGTAGCACTCCTGCGCGTTCATACAGTCCACGTACAGCACGCCCGCTATGAGCGGCGCTCCGCCCAAGCGGGGCACACTTGCGTGTGTGGTATACCTCTATACTGACATGGGAGTGCACGGCGCACTCGTCGGGCGGCGCCCAGTAGTAGCACTCCTGCGCGTTCATACAGTCCACGTACAGCACGCCCGCTATGAGCGGCGCTCCGCCCAAGCGGGGCACACTTGCGTGTGTGGTATACCTCTATACTGACATGGGAGTGCACGGCGCACTCGTCGGGCGGCGCCCAGTAGTAGCACTCCTGCGCGTTCATACAGTCCACGTACAGCACGCCCGCTATGAGCGGCGCTCCGCCCAAGCGGGGCACACTTGCGTGTGTGGTATACCTCTATACTGACATGGGAGTGCACGGCGCACTCGTCGGGCGGCGCCCAGTAGTAGCACTCCTGCGCGTTCATACAGTCCACGTACAGCACTCCAGCTATCAGCGCGTCCAGCTCGTCCATCTTCGACAGCCGCATGTTCACTTCCTGGAAAGAAAGAGAGGGAGTGAATTAGTCAAAAAATCACCATTGAATGCTGCACTATGTGATGCAGGGACGATTCTAGCACGGAACAAGTGCCTAAAAGAAAGGACGGACACGGAACATGTGCCATAGTAGTGGCCTATTAAGGGCCATAGTGGCGGACCATCATGGACAATAGTAGTGGCTCATCATGGGCCATGATATCGGGCTATAAATGGCCATAGTACCAGATCGTAATAGGCCATAGCGGCGGGCCATCAAAGGCCATAGTACCGTGCTATTATGGGATTAAGTGACGGGACATCATCGGCTATACTGACCATTATGCATCATAGGGACAGGCCAGCATGGGCCATCATGGGGTGGCCCATGCCAATAACTGCAGAAAACTACCTCGTCCCAAGGATCTCTTGCCTCCTACCTTAATAAAGTCCTCCTCAAACTTGTAGGCGCCGCCGCCGGTCGCGTATATGGTGTTGACCAGGTCCGCCATGCCCTTGGAGCGCGCCAGCTGCAGGAACGCGCCCACCTCCGACGTGGAGAAGCGGGGCAACATGGGCCCATAGTATCTGGCTATCAAGGGCCGCAGTACCGGACCATCATAGTCTACAGGGGCGGGCAATTATGGACTATAGTGGCGAGCCCTTATGAGCCATATTACTGGACCATCATGGGCTATTCTGACGGGTCATAACGCATCATAGGGACAGGCCATCATGGGCCATCATGGGCCACGCTGGTAGAAACTGACCAGTCCTTAATTTTACTATTAAGTTTTTTGGTGTTTGCGAGTCCTACCTTAATAAAGTCCTCCTCAAACTTGTAGGCGCCGCCGCCGGTCGCGTATATGGTGTTGACCAGGTCCGCCATGCCCTTGGAGCGCGCCAGCTGCAGGAACGCGCCCACTTCTGAAGTGGGGAAGCGGATGAAGTGGAGGGTGCCGCGGCGCCCGCGGATGGTTACGTTGTCCATCTGAAGGGGAGAAAAGGAGATAGAGTTAATGACATCGGGTAATGACTATTTAACGTTTGAATCCCCAACCGGTCCAATGAGACCGCGCTGTTATTGTTTTACTATTGTGTCTCGTTTCGCGGGTATCTGAGTAATTAATGTGGTAATGCGATTGCGAAGCGAAGTGGCGAAAATGACACAAATTATTCAACAGCACGTGGGTGCGATGCAGCGATGAACGAAGCGAAGCGGTCGCTATTAGTTGGTTTGTTAATATTGCGCAAACTCTTGTGGTGCAGTGGCTTGTTATAAATATATTGCTGCTGTAGCGATGTGAACCACATCAGATCGCCTTTAAATTGACGCCTATATAGGACACCGTGTTACAATGAATAATATTAAAAGATTTCAAATTCGCAACCAAAGTCTGTCTTACCTGATAGTTACAAACTATAAGTCTGAATAGACCCTTAATAAGCTAGTGCGCCTCGCCATCAACGATTGCATCACTGCTTACCATCAGGTGGGATCGCAGTCGAGTACTAGTTTATAACAATTAAAAAAAAGTCTTTAAGTCAAGAGTGAATAGACTACTTCTAGGTAAGCGTGATAAATCATCAACCACATTGTCGCTTACCATCTGGTGAGATAATTGTCAAACGGGAGTCTATCAATTATAAAAATATATCTTGCCTACCTGCAAATGTACATCGCGCCGACCAGTCTTCCCATACGCAGAGTTCCTGGTGAGGTACCGGCGAATGTTCTTCAGCACCTCGGTTTCCTTGTCCAGCTCTCGCCGGTTCGTCTCGCGAGGTTCGAAGTATACCAGCTTCGTTAGGGTACCGCCGATATCCATGCCGAACCAGGGCATTGCTGGAAATGGAGATGTATTGTAAGATATGGGCGTAGGCTGTGTGAGGAGTAGTGGGTTTTTTTAAGGTGGGAAATCATCCAATGACTTCTTCCGCTCTAGAGTGGAGCAAGAGAGCGTATCAGACTTAGACTATTCCTTCGTTACCTTCGATCTGGGGTCACGAGCTTCCGTTCGGAATCCGATCCATGGCCCCAGAGGCTTCGACCCTGCTGGGATCCTACAGTTCGCTGACATCTAAAATCACACCTGTGCCCTTTGCGTTCTACAGTCTATTCACCGGAGCATGAGCCAAAAGGTAAACAAAGAAATCATTTTTTCAAAATGGCGGCCATAACCCGACCGATGACAAAACGTCACATTTTAATGTAAAATGTTCGCAATATCTGTGGTCTACAATTTAGTAGTATTAAAATGTCTTTTTAGGTTCTTTTACATGTAAACTATTTAATGCATAGTTAATAAACATTAAGAAAATAATTAAAGGCATTTATAATGTTTGATTTCAAATAAATCTGAAAAGATAACATAAGTTCCACAGACATCATTCTAAAATATAATTTCTAATGTTGTCAGTGTATTAATACCGTAGTTATTTTTATAAAATATGTTCACTACATCAATCGTTACATATAAAGAACCCTTTTTATGGTTTGTTTACCTTTTGGCTCATGCTCCGGTGAATAGACTATAGGAACACAGATTTACTTTTCAAAAATATCCCATGGCCCTAGCGAGTATCGTCCCTGCTGGGCCCCTAAGGTATTACTGACATCTCTTAGAGGTGCGCGTGGAACGCGGTGTTGACGATTCGTGCGTGCTAAGGAGTGGTATCAAGATTGAATAGGTTGTTTCTAGGCAAGCGTGCTCCATTGTCGACCAAATCGTCTCTTACCATCAGGTGATATAGTGGTCAAACGCGAGTTTATAAATAACTAGCACCCCGTCCCAGCTTACGGGGTACGGGGTAGACAATTATTTATTTTTGGAAATGTTTTCTACACGTTCGGCTACATTTTTCAAATTTTACCAAGGATCCCTAATTTTTTTCAAAATGAAATGTAGCCTATGTCAAATTGGAAGAATGTAGCATTCTATTGGTGAAAGATTTTTTTTAATCGGCCCAGTACTTTTTGAGCCTATTCATTACAAACATACAAAAATAGGTACAAATCTTTCCTCTTTATAATATTAGTATAGATAATAAAAAAAATACTTAAGATGGATCGATGACTCAGTGAGAGTCACGGGAATCCCATGGATGCGAGACTCACAGGACCGGTCGATGTAGCGACGCGGGGGGAAGGAAGGGGGATATCCAGCAGTGGGCGTCTTTAGGCTGAGATGATGATGATGATGAAAGGTGATTACTTACGAGGGGCATCATTATCCGGCGGTGTGGGGGGCGCGTCCTCGCACGTCTTGGCGCAGTTTTCTTTACTCATCTTCTGCGTGTACGGGGCGACCCTAGCTTTACTTATTAGTTTGGTCCTGAAATACAGAAAACAGAATAGGAAATATTCCATCTACTTATATAAAAGGAGAAACTGACTGACCTTGAGCCTTACCACGACGTGTTCAAATGTTAGTCGAGCGAGTGAGAAAGAGGGATGGAGCTATACACCCTATATAACTCCATCCCCTAAATTGTTCAGTTTAAGTCGTAAATTCGTTCGCGTTAACTCAAAGAGAACTCGTGGCAGGGCGTCGTATCTTCTATTTGATGATAGGAGCTCAGCTTTATAACATCGTTGTAGATGAAGATATTTAAAAAAATCGTCTGTTTTTGTTAAAAGCTAAAAACTATTTAATACAAACTTTTGCCAGCGGCTTCGCCCTCTTGAAAGTAGATTTTTCCATTCAAATTCTGGACTAACATTTCATCTCCTTAGAGGTTGAATTTTGAATACTCCTCTCTCAGTGCTCGCTTACGTAACTTTCGACTAGAATTCTCAAGGAAAGCGTAAACGTGGTCATCTTAAGCAGACTTGGCGACGAACGGTTATCGTAGGACATAGGGAAAACCTGGAGCGAAATGTAGCGTAAAGCTTAAGACCGTACGGAATAGCAGCGCACTGTTGACGCACTCTGCCCCAACTAGAGGATATAGGACCTAAAGGTAACTATTTAGTAATCTGTGCCTAAAGTGAGTAAGCATGATTACAGCTGTGTGTTCACATACCTGGCTATAGCCCTCGGTATGGTATTAAGCGGCGTGGCGCGGCGCTGCCGGCCGCACGCCGCAAGACACCCCTCACACCGGTGCAAGCGCATCTGGAACAACACAATACAAACGTTAACATTTGAAGAAAAAAGAAAAAAAAACAGTTTATTATCTTAAATATAGAAAGAAGAAGGTAGCCAAACCGCCCCGAGGACATGGTGGACTGCCTGCCACCGGAAGATACAGTAGAGCATACGGTGGAGGTGTGCTACGCTTGGGCGGAGCACCACCATGTTCCCGTGGGGTGATCGGCGACAGTGACTTTTCGACCAAGATCGTCGCGCCCAGATTGGCTTTCGTGGCCCACGTGGGGCTAATGTAGGTGTACCTTAAGGTAAGTACTTACGTAGTATTTTTTTTTGTTATACCGGTGAAAAATATCGTGAGGATACTGAGGACAACGGAAACTGCTTTTTTTGTGTGATCTCTCGCAGGTCAAACTATGTGCTTGTCAAAGTGGGAAATCATCCACAAGTTCTTCCGACTTTATGTGTCAGAATTTTACTGACTAGAATCCTCTCCTATGTTCCTTCATTGCCTTCGTTCCAGGGCCATGGGGTTCCCTTCCGCACAACCCATGGCCCCAGTAGACTTTGACCCTGCTGCTGCTTAATAACATCTCTTTCGAGGCGCGCGTAGAACAAAACGCGCAGTCGACGACTTGAGCTCGGCCCGGATGGTTACCGGATGGCCGGACGGTGAGCTAACCAGTGCTCGCCGCAAGCTATGGCCTACGGTTGATTCAATTAAGTTTTTATTATGATGTCATCGGCCATTTTATGCAATAACGATATTTATTTATTATTATGATAATGCAATTTCAAAACTAGTCGCAAAAAGGTCAAATCCGTAAATGTCATGACGATTTATCATTTCGACGTTTTACAATGACATAAACCATCCCCACGTTCTGAGTCACAAAAATGCCTTTGCTCTGTTAGGCCGCTATCCCACTGGCGTTTTACGAGCGTTGACGTCTACGTCGCGTCAACACAGCCACAGATTACTAAATAGTTACTACGTAAACACAGCGTCGACGCCGCGCAGACGCGATGTTGACGTCGCGTGTGCGCGTGACAAGCATTAACGTCCGTTGAACGCGACGTTCATAACGTCGCGCACATGATACTATTGCCAAAAAACGCGACGTTAACGTTGCGCAGACGGGACGTTGACGTCGCGTTAAGTGAACGTTACGGTTACCCTGAACTAATATTGATTTTATCGTGACTCGGAACACGATGCATGGAATATACAGACACACACATACTCAGACACAAAGTTATTATACCGTCACGTCAATAACCACAGGGTGACCCTACAAAATAATGTTAATACAAGGTTAAGATTTTCCACTTCACTTCAAAAAAAACGGAGGACTGCAAAATTTTATGTTACGCTCAAAAAATTAAGAAAATTACGTCTTTTCCTCCTGTATAAGTCAAATACTGTTATTATTAAAAAACTGTAATTGAAAGTCCCCTTTGAATGACGCTTTCAATTTAAACTACGCCATTTAAAAAAAAATCGTCATCACTTATTTATTTATTGTGCAGACCTACCACAGTGTTTTCTTTTTAACCCTTTTGTTGGTTGACTGGTAGAAAATGACCTGATGCATTAAGTCCGCCTATGTACCACCACTGTACATGAAGTTTAAATAAATAAATAAATAATAAATCACCTTATCATCACTCATATTTCTTTCTTTTCTTCTAAAAGTGTAGAGAACACTTCACTTAAAACTTCATTTTAAAACCACTTAAAAAAACATTTTACGAACTTCTCAAACCACCTAAGTCACCTAAACGTTATTCAGAAAGTGACCGAATTTTGTTACTTAGAGATAGTAAAAAGATATTGTATTATCATATGAAAATAATCCATGATAATAACTTCATCATACCTAAGTATTGTTTGATATCAACAAAAGCGGTTAGATAGCTAGGTAATCATCAAATGACTTCTCCCGCCCTTGATGGGGGGTAAGAGTCAGTGCCAAACTTTTACTGACTATCCCCTGACTTCTAATCTGTTCGCTCGAAATCAAAGCATTTGGCATGTAGCACCGAGACTCATGGAGTTCGGCTATTAGGGGCCTCGCCCACGGCAAATTTTTGAAGCGATGCAGTAGCGCGGCTTTCGCGCGTTCGTATCGATACAGTCGCGATGCAAACATGCTACAGTCGCGATGTAAACGCGATACGGTAGCACAATAATTAAGATTTTGTAGGTCGATTGTTTTTGTTTTTCATTCATGTGTCACCCTCCCTCGGTCCTCTTCCCGCTGTCGTCTGACACGGTCGCGCGTTAGCAGCGCTACAGACGCGATGCAGTAGCGCTACAAGAAGTCACCGTGGGCAAGGGCCCTTATGGAGTCATTAGTCTGATGCTCTGTCAAGTGGACTCCGAGCATTTTTCTCTAAAACCACATATCAAAAGCGTCAACTCAGCCGTGTTCAGCTTTTTAAAGAGTTTCAGTAGACTGAGTCACGTAATCTAAACCGTAACGATATCGTAGCAACTTAGTCGTTTAGACCATTATCGTATTCACATCCATCACTCGCAGTATTCCTGTTTCGGCACCCAAGCTATTCCCGTTTCGGCACCAATAGGTATTTTGGATGATAGCAACCTACACAAAATCTCAATCCAAAATGCCTATTGGTGCAGAAACAGGAAAACTTCATCAATCGAGCTTGACCGACACCGATTTTAAAATCGTTTGATCGAAGTGTCGTTGACGCGTATTCAGCAATGTCAAGAAGCCATTGATAGATCGTTTACTTTCAAGCCAATTTAATTGTCGTTCTATCAAATTCCGTTCAAGGAAGACGTGAATACTGATTTTTGGTATCATCGATCATGGAGAGACATCGATCGAACGACTATAAAACTTCAACGATATTTGACTTGTTTGATTTTACTAGTCATAGATTTTCATCTTGAAACACTGTGGTAGGTACCTATATATTTTTTTTTTCAAGTGTCGAATCATCAGAATGACTTTTCACGCTCTCGGGCGGAGCGGGAGGGCGTGTCAGACTTACCGACTAAACCCTACCCTGTTCCTTCGTTGCCTTCGATCTGGGGTACACGGGCTTACCTTTCGGATGTAGTATTTAGTCAACTATGGACTTTGTCTGAAGTAAGTATAAGATTTCATTTATTTAGCAATCAATAAAATGTTGATAGTAAAAGGCCATAGGTTAAAATCCTTTGTTATTCAACAATTATAAAGTTATTTTCATTAATTTACATGATTCATGGGTACGATTCGATAAAGGGTTGTTGAACTGTATAATTAGTTATTTTAATGAAGTGAAGCCCTATGTCGATTAAATGTGACAGAGTTTCGAATAATTGGGTATTTACCTGTCCCAATTATTTACAATATTTTGTCTGGCAGGCAGCCGCTCCTCGTAAAATACTGGTATTCAGCTAAATCCGGCTTGACTGGAAGCCGACGCCTATGTAGTTGGGAAAAGGCTAGGCAGATGATTAATTATTTACAATATTTTATACTAAACATCAAATAATACTAGAAATCATTTTGAGAATACGTTCATTGTGCGTACAGCTAAGGAGTGTAATTCCCTGCTGGAGTTTATGTTGCCTGATGGCCACAATCTGGGAATTTTTAAGTCAAGAGAGAATAAATTACAGGTGAGATGCCGTTAAGCGCAAAAATTATGAATGATATTATAAAAACCCAAAAAAAAGAATTTTTTTCTGAAAACAGCATCAAAATCAAAGTACCTCACCGCGTCAACCAGACGCGATAAACTCAAAAATTACTCAACGAATTTTCATGCAGTTTTCACTTATAGACAGAGTGATTCATGAGGAAGTTTTAAGTGTATAATCAATATAAATAAAATAAGAAACTGACTGACTGACATATCAACTTACAGCCGAAACGAACGGGCAATTTACTAGACTAGGCTTCTTTTTATGACGTAGGTGCGCACTAAGAAGTGATTTCGGAAATCCCACTTGTAAGGGGTTGAAACGGGGGTCCAGAGTTTGTATGAAGAAACTTACTTTCACGCGAGCGAATCCGCTAGCAAAAGGTAGTACAAGTATATTATAATAGAGTTTAGGATTTCCAAGATTTCTAATACTCGCGCAAAGTTTGAGCGTGTTGCTACTGAATAATATCTGTTTACAGATTTCCCGACTCCAGGCGTCATATGATGACTCCATTTTCAGGCGAAAACGATAACTCAGTAATGATAACAAGAATTTCTGGTTTATCTAACATTTCCTGATTACTAGGTGATAGGGAACCGCACCCACAGATTATTCGAGATACCCTACTTTATGACTTTATTGTATGACCAGTGTTGTTAGTGTGATGACATAACATTTTTTTTTAAATGCACATGACATTCTGTTTCTGCTGGTATGGTATGTTTCGACTGGTAGAAAATGCGTCCGCAATCCCAGTTTGTCGTGAACTCGTGACGATAGATAGTAGTTTTAACTATCATGGCTTATATTTTCCGCCGTTGTGCAGTGTTATTTACAATTATTTTATTATTTGGTAGAACACACTAGCAGCTATTAACTAGTACGTTGGTGTTTCATATAGTTTGGAGACATTAACTTTGTCCAACTAATTCTTATTTTAGTAGTGCATAAAGTTTCAATCTACATCGCACGGTAACGTAGTGGAAAGGCACAGGAAAGGGTTATAGCTGATCATCCTTGGAAACTTACCAAGTGAATGATCTTCCCCGATTGTAATACGAGTATAAGCAACATAATTACGCTAGACGAATTTCTACGTCATCGTAACGTATGACTAAAAATGTGAAATCGTAGCCATGAAATTTCAGCTATGACATGTCATTCATCTAGTAGGGTAGAGATGCAATGAAATTTCAGCTAGGTATAGCAAGTCATGCATTTAATGCATGGTTGAAGTCACCTAAAAGTCAAAGGAGAGGACTATTTGTTTATTATTTTAAATAGGCTCACATTGGACTACTCCCATCTGAAGGTAGCGTTGATGTGGTCGACGTAGGAGTACGCTAGCTTAAAAGAGAACTATGTATTTATTTCCGTGTCACCCACCCGTGTTAGTTACTTTTTGCGTTCTAGAACCACAGTAACACTTTCAAGCGTACCCAGGGAAAAACACTGCAGTATGAAAGATCAGAAGAAAACCCCTAGAATTGGATATATGAGACTAAGGGCCTGTTTCACAATGTCCGAGTAGGCACTACTCGCTGAATAAATTCAAAAATGGAACCGAATTTGTATGAAATTATCTGCCAAGTAAGATACTCAAAATTTAATCATAGGTGGTGAAATAGGCCCCTAGATTCTAAAATTGGATATATGAGACCGTTATTTCATGCGAAAGGCCTTATTTGATTGTACCGCCCTGTGACCCTGACAGGCTCAGACAATATGATGCCATAGTTTTGCCCCACTGCCCCCACTCCTGAACAAATGGATACCCCCTTGAACATTCCCGTAGCCATAACGGGTATCATCCCTAGCAAAGCCCTACGTAGTAACACAATCACGCTAGACGTATACCCACGTCACTGTATCGTATGACTAAAACGTGTGTGAAATAGCAGCTATGAAATTTCAGCTATGGTATGACATGCATCTAGTGCATGATTAAAGCCTGGGATACACTAGGGAACATTTTGTCCCGAAACACGACGCGCAACACTCAATATACGTGACGCTGAAACGTTACATAGTGTGCCGCAACATGACCCGAAACATTTTTCTGTTTTAAGACATTCACTTTGGCATGTTCTACGTAGTTGTTGAGCAACATGTTCTGCAACATGTTGCTCCATTTGCCCCCTAGTGTATCCTTGGCTTAAGTCACACTAAAGGGCTATTTTCAAGGCAATGAGAAAGGGAATTTTTAAGAACACTTTCTTATGCGTACAGGTAAAGAGCGGAATTCCCTACCGGAGTCTGTGTTTCCTGATAGCAATAACCTAAGGGCCAAGTCAAGAGTGAATAGGTTACTTCTAGGCAAGCGCGCTCCATCGTCGACCACATCATCGCTTACCATCAGATGAGATAGTGGTCAAACGCGAGCCTATAATTTTTTTTTAAGTAGTAAGTAAGGCATGGTTCTTTTTTTGTTCAAATTATTAATTAACACAATAACGCTAGACGTATAGCTACGTCATTGTAACGTATGACTGAAACATGTGTGAAATCGTAGCCATGAAATTTCAGCTATGGCATGTCATACATCTAGCATCATCATTTACATCCGCTACCGCGTGTATCGCTGCGATAGAAATGAGTAATAGCCTTGTATTGAGGGATAGTTTAAGAGCGTCATCGAGGCACTGGACCGTAAAGGGTTACTGAAGGAAGACGGGTGGGATTAAGTCAGTAAATCTGACACACTGTCTGGCGCGTCCGTCAGAAGAGTCATAAATATCAGCATATAATGCCATCTGTGGTGTTTGAGTAGGCAGAGTTATTATCATTTCAGCCGAAAGACGTCCACTATTGGACATAGGCCACCTTCAAGTGTCACCATCACCACAATGCATATCCTTGATCCTCACCGGGTAATTGGCCCACGTTGTGGGAGCGTCTTCCAGTACGTGGTCGCCTCGCCACTTCCAGAACCTTTCGGCTCCATCGATCTGTTCTGCTAGCAATGACCCCTGCCCATTGGCAAGCAAGCTTGGCGTGTAGTTAAAGTACTGTAAGGATTTAATACCTAGGTAATAGCTTAATAAATTTATCTAGGAAGTAAATAATGAAGCGACATTTATAGCACCACATAGGAACTAAAAAAGCCGCTCCTCGTAAAATAGTGGTATTCATCTAAATCCGGCTTGACTGTAAGCCGACCACAATATAGTTGAAAAAGGTTAGGCAGATGATGATGATAGGTAGACTACATTTACCTAAGATGAAATGTTCATCTAATCTGTGATGCCACATAGAAACTAAAAGTTCTCCGCGTGATTTGATAATGTACAACATCCCGAAATCATCTATCGGGCATCTCCTCGAATCTGACTTTTTTTTTTTCTGGTAGGGGAATCATCAGAATGACTTCTCCCGCTCTTGGGCGGAGCGGGAGGGCGTGTCAGACTCTTACTGACTAAACCCCTACCCCGTTCCTTCGTTCTGGGGGGGACTCGGTGTCAACCTTTAGGATCTGACTAAACATCCGTCTGGTCGGAGGATCCTCCCTATACAAGAAAGATCGAGACTTTTATATATTAGAAAAAGACTAACTGAAACTAAGACTCTTCGTCGAATCAGTTAGTTAAAAACAAAGCAAAAAAAAGCAGTAGCTAAAATGAATTTAAACAAAACAGTCAAAAAACGTACATAGCAACTATTGTATTCAACAAATACCTAATGACATACAAAGTCCACTGTTTAGACGTCAAAAAATACAAAGTAATATGATTTTAATGTTGATGAGGCAGAAGCCCAACTAAATTTTATGTAAACGACACTTTTTTTTGTAAATTTCAATTCGGCAGGTGCAAGAAGACACTTGATCTGCAATTTTGCGTTTTTCTGCGATAGTTGAAGTAGGTACTTACAAAAAATAATATATTTGCAGACATGGCAAGAAATGACTTTTTCACTTTTAGCTAGTGAAAGAATATTCTAATATTAGCCAGTGACTTAGGCTTACGTGATACCATCCGCGAATTGCGAATCATCAGACCACCAACCGTACGTAGTGGACATCCCACCTTCGTGCACACAACGTTTACAGAACACATTCACTGTGCGTACAGCTAAGGAGTAGAATTCCCTGCCGGAGTTTGTGTTTTTCCTGATAAGACTGAATAGGTTACTTAGGCAATCGTGCTCAACCACTAATAAACCAAACCAACCAATAATAAAAGACAGAGTGGAATTCCCTGCCGGAGTTTGTGTTTTTCCTGATAAGACTGAATAGGTTACTTAGGCAAGCGTGATCAACAACTAATAAACCAAACTAACCAAGAATAAAAGAAAGAGTGGAATTCCCTACCGAAACCTGTTTTCTGATAGCTACAACCTGGGGGTCTTTAAATCAAAACTGAACGTTGACCACATCGTCGCTTACCTACCAACAGGTGAAACATTTGGCAAGCACGAGCTTATGAATAACAATAAAAAAATTATAGTGTTTTGTCTCAAAGACAGTGTCAGCAAACTGTAGATTAAGAGTCCTAGCCTAATGGAGACCCAGGAATCATCATTTCAGCCGAAAGACGTCCACTGCTGGACATAGGCCCCCCCCATGCGTCGCCACAACGACCGATCCTGTGCGTCTCGCATCCATCGGATTCCCGCGACCCTCGCAAGGTCGTCGGACCCAGGAATAAAGGCATAAAAGAAACAGGAGTGCATTTTAGTCAGTAGAAGTCTGACAGGACGAGCAGAGGTAATAATTGATGATAAGAGTATAATTGATTTTACCTTAAAAACCACACTACATGTCACGAACTGTCGCCGATATGCCCGATATTGAATTATACGCATGTATCGAGCAACCCGTGACACAGATAAACACAAGGTGGGGTCAGCAGGTTTCCTTATAAAGATTATAATACAATATCAGTCTATTGTCGCATTACTGGTTTTTTTAATTCATGAATCCCCGACCGGTCCTATGAGACCGCGCTGTTATTGTTTTACTATTGTGTCTCGTTTTGTGGGTATGTGATAGGTTAAGGTGGGAAAACATCTTTTGAGTTTTCCCGCTCTAGAGTGGAGTGAGAGAGCGTGTCGGAGTTTTACTGAGTAAGATCACACATTTGTTGTTTTCGTACGTGCGTTCTAGGACTATGAGTATACACCGTGTGTTAGACATCAACGCACAAACGAATCAGGTGGAATCGCAGTCAAACACTAGTTTATACCAAGTAAAAAAAACATAATGAATACCATGGATCCAGTACATGATTCTGGACCTCCTAGCGGTGGAATTTGGCCTGAAGGAAGGTATTTAGCATAAGTAGAGGAATTAATCTAAAAATTGTGTAGTGTAGTAAATAGTTATTTTCAATTCGGAAAAATATGCCGAGAATTGATTCGGGAATTGAATTATTTACTAAGTTAGTGTGTAAGGAACCCTCTATGTGTATCCGACTCGCACTTGCCCAGTTTTTTTTAATGACATGTTGATAAATTAGCGCTGAACTTCGATTCCATGTGATGGTAAGCAGTGATGGAATCGTTGATAGTGAAGCGCACTAGTTAATTAAAAGCCTATTCACGGTAACCTTGAAAACAAAATAAAATTATAATCCGACGGGAAGGAAAACAGGCAAAATAAAAGCAGGCAAATTGTTCCAGTCCTTCGATGTAAGCGGTATATTTTTTTACATATTTTAATTATTTAAGAGGCCTGCGGAGACCGCGCGCTATCTCGAGTTGAGACGAAAGAAAATACGTTTTTGAGGTTGATGGAAGCAATCCAGATAGTATAAACAATTCTTGGACACACCGACTGGAGTAAAGTCATCATCCGCACACTGACAGTTGCTTGCTGTGATAGCAATACAAACTATTGGAAATTTGGGAGAGGTTCCGTAATACCAAAAATGATGAATGAAAAATTAATGTATTTCCAATATTGTTTCGAGTATTTATAACTTGATAATAATATCTGTGTTCCTACGAAAAGATATTTTGAAATATTGTTGTTTATAATATAGAAAAAACAAAATAAAAACATGACATTTTCGCTGTGAAAATGTACAAATTTAAATTCGCTTAAATTTCGTTTGGGGTAAGTTTTTCAACAAAAAGACGATGTAGGAACCTAGATAATTATTGACTGAATCCGAATAATATCATATTATGGTGTAAATATGCTTAAATTGCAAATGATTTTGGTATTACGTCTGTATGGATAATTCTAACGTCGCGCCCAGCTTAAGTCATCTCACAGGAGAAACTAATTGACTGGCATATCAACGCGCAGCCAAAACTACTGGGACAAAGAGCGTGAAATTTTGCACAAAATTTCTTTTTAAGACGTAGCACTAAGAGAGGATTTTTTTTTATAATTTTCATAAACTAGTGCTTGATGCGATCCCACCTGATGGTAAGCAGTGATGCAATCGTCGATGGTGAGGCATTCACTCTAGCCTTGAAGACACCCAAATTATAATCGGAAGGGAAAACCGCAGCAGGTAAATTGTTCCAGTCCCTCGCTCGATATACGCGGTATGAACGACGAAGCGAAACGCTTAGTCCGGACCGTAGAGGTTTACAAAGTAAGGGTGGATACTCGCCGTACGAGGGTTTGTCCGATGGTAGAACGGGGATGGCCAATATTCACCCCCTAAGGGGAGAAGTCGGGTGTTCAAACTGTGTAAGGAGAAACCTACTTCACGCGAGCGAATCCGTCCGCAGAATAAAGTTATTAAAATAAAATGGTTTTGAGAATAGTATGAGATGTATAAATTAATAAAATTATTGTCATTTAGGAGGTCATGGACAAACGGTGGCCTTGTAGGCCGGAAGTCACATTTTTTTTTACCGTAAAACCATCAAATATGTAAAAAAATTAAAAGCCTTCTAAAAGGAAAAAATGATTTTATACTCCATAATTCATGTGAAATTTTATAAATTAGATATGACAGCCGGGACCTACGGTTTAACGTGCTTTCTGAGGCACGGAGGAAACTCGGCATGTTAAGATGGTCCTCCATCCACAGACCAACCTTGGCAAGCGTTGCTTAACCTTTATAATATTAGTATATAGGTAATAAATAATACAGATTGCGTTGGATAAACCACAAGCTTTTTCATGCTCACGTTGACGATAGACGAGTAAGAAAGGGCCCTTTTAATACAACAAGACATTTGTCCTTGGGTTTTTTTATGATTTAGTAAATATTTCCTGGTACGGGGAATACCTTATTCTCTCAAGCGAGATCAGGTGACCGCTTACGTACATATTGAATTAAAGAGATCATTATTTGCACATATACAACAGTCCTAGTCATACATAGCGTAGCATAGCATACGTAGGAAGTAGGAACTAACTTATTAACAGTTACGTCTTGGGAACACATTCACTGTGCGTATAACTCGGTCACATTAACTTAACGATCAATCAAATAATGTCCAAAAACATTATAACAACAACAGAGAACTAGCCAAATTATCGACACGCGTATCGATAACAAAGATGCTGAGCATACCTGACACTTGCCGGGCGAAAGAGATTAATTAAGAGATTACAGATTGTTTTTTTGTTTGTTGGAGGTTATCTCTGAAAGTTCTAGTCTGATTGCTAGACATTTTTTACCGGTAGAAAGCTGAAAATATCGTCACTCAGGCATCTTTATTCCTGAGTGACATAGGCATATTTTAGGCAAGGTATATTTTATGAAAGCGGGAGAAGCCGCGTGAAAAAGCTTAGTCAATAATGAAACAAAGAGAAGATCTGTTCCGCATTTGCCCTTTTAAGTTAACGATGTTTTTGAAAATACCTAGAACAACAAAAATATTCGCATCAACCTTTTATTCTTTAACCGATTTTTTTACGTGAGAATGTCATTAGTTATGTTCCATTATAACAATTAAAAAATAATAAGAATTAGCCACTGTTTGACGTTATTTTAGATTAATTTGAATACCTATTGTTTTGAGATGTAGTTTGTTAAATAAAAGTTTAAACTGGTATCTTGAAGGGAAGACTAATTAAAATAATGATAAAATAACCTAATACGTTTAGGTACGATTTTTTAAACTTATATGTATTTTCAACTAACTACGGTTTTGTCAGTAAATGATAAATGATATTTATTTTGTAATTAGGTTTTCACACATCAATTTTTTTGTCATTTTATTCTAGATGAGGCCGGTGTTTCCTGACTACCCTGAGAAGAAACACCGAAACAAACTCAGGGGACTGCTTGGCCCTGAGAAGGGCCTTCCATCCTGCACCATGTGCCCTGTTGCTTGTTCTCGTGAGGACCTAATGACAGCATCAGTGGACGGTTTTGCCGTGGCCGAGTACTGGGCCAGGCAAGGTATTTCACTGGTTTTACCATCGACACGCTAAGAAGCAGCTACTGGTGGTGTAGTTTTTATTTATTGTTAGCCTAAATTGTGTCCCAATGATGAGAAGATTCTTATCTATTGACTTGCGTTTGACCACTATCTCACCTGATGGTTGGCGATGATGTGGCCAACGATAGAGCACGCTTCCCTAGGAATAACTCACTTTTATTTTAAAGACCCTTAAGTTGAAGCTATCAGGAAACACAGACTCCGGCATGAGATTCCACTCGTTAACTGTACGCACAATTAATGTGTTCCTAAATTGCTTTTGTACGTAAGGGTTGGATGTCTAAAATGTACCTGATTCATGATTTGAAACTACCCGTGTATTAAATTTCATCCAGCCGTTTGAGCGTGAAGGTGTAACAGACACAAATACACACAACTTTCGTTTTCATAATTAATTGTAGTGTGATGATTTTTAGTGATATAATCGATTTTGTTGCCAATTTTTACTCGTCATGTCCGCATATCAATAATATTACATACGAGTAGTAAAATGTGCATATTATAAGAATGTCATATTAATTGGTATTAATAAATGGCCAAGAGATTATTTTTAGTACTTCTTCCTAAGCGACAAGAGGTTTTTTTTACTATTATAATTGTGCGATATTGGTGGGGAGCCTGAATTGATTGAAGTCTGAGAAAGCTCACACGAGTTCCTCCGTGTTGAGGAGCTCGTGGCTAGATAATAACAGTCGCACAGGTCGATCTTCAAGGTTAAGGACCATCCTAAAATAACGAGTTTCCTCCGTGCCTCGGAAAGCACGCTAAGCCATAGGTCCCGGCTGTCATTTAGAGATCTTTGGCAGTCGTTACGGATAGTCAGAAGCCAGTAAACCTGATTCAAGTCTTGCCATGAAGTACCGTGTTACCCCAGTTAATGGGTTGTGGAGGTCTGGTAGGCAGCCGCTCCTCGTAAAATACTGGTATTCAGCTAAATCCGGCTTGACTGGAAGCCGACCCCAATATAGTTGGGAAAAAGGAATAGGCAGATGATGATGATGACGATACGAGTATGTGTGATGTTGGTGGGGAATTATCAAGCCTCAGTAGGGTTGAAGCCTACTGGGGCCATGGGTTATGTGAAAGCGTACACCGAAGTCCTGGAACGAAGGCAAAGAAGGAACATGATGTGGGGCTTTATGGTCTTTCGGTTTAGGTGGTTAACAAAAGGTAAACAATCTTGGTATGTCTTGTTATATTAATAAGGTCGTATATAATATAGCTATAGTTAGTTTAACAATCGATTTAGGTAAATACCTAGTTGCAAAGATTTTTACATACCTACTTACAATTTTTAGACAAATTTTAGATAAAGAGGCATGTCAAGATTGTTTACATTTAGTTAATTACCTGAACCGGTAGACCATAGTTAGTAAGTTTTACATGCCCTCCTGCTCCGCCCAAGAGCAGGATAATTCATTGGATGATTCCCACCTGAAAAAAAGTACTCTCATTCTTTTTTCACAAGGGAGTCTAAGTCTATATAGACCCCTGATATGGACCACTTTAGTTATCATAGCAAACTGCTGTGAACTAATTAAAAGATTAAATCTGATGTGTGTAATTGTTGTTTTCTATTTATTAAATGATACTGAGAGCAGTGGTGGCCTAGTGGTAACTGCCCCGACTTGCAAGTTGTAGGTCGCGGGTTCAAACCCGGTCAGGCGCATTACTTTGTGTAATTTATTTCATCACCACTACTCTCAAAACGGTGAAGGAAAACATCGTGAGGAAACCGGCATGTCCTAGAACCAAAAATTGGAAGACATGTGACATCCACCAATCCGCAATGGGCCCGCGCGGTGGATTACGGCCCATTCCCTAGAGAGGAGGCCTAAGTCCCAGAAGTGGGAACATTTTAAGGCCGATAATGCTAAATGACTCCTCCCATTCTCGGTAGACACTTAGAGAGTCCCGTGTCAGACTGTTATTAACTAAAACCTATCTATATTCCTTCAGCCACCCTTCACATTCTAGGACTACGGTAACTCGAAGAATGGCGATGTTCTAGCGGAGTTTATGACCTAGAGGTCAATTTGGACATCGTAACAAGTTTACGGCGTCAATCTTTATATACCGATAGCATCATCCAAACGATCACGTGTATATCGTTTATTTACTTATTATATTTATCTTGTATAGTCTGTACAAAGTGTTGACAAGTACCTAATGGTTTAACGTTGAGAGCTAGTGTTTTCCGGGTTCATTCCGGTTATTATTAACCGATTTCGAAAAAGGAGGAGTTTTTGAATTCGACTGTTTTTTCTGTTTTGTATTTTTCACTGATTTTATGAGTGTCGTGTTACCCCAGTTAATGGGTTGTGGAGGTCTGGTAGGCAGCCGCTCCTCGTAAAATACTGATATTCAGCTAAATCCGACTTGACTGGAAGCCGACACCAATATATGTAGTTGGGAAAAAGGCTAGGCAGATGATGATGAGTTTTCACTGATTTGTGACATAACAACGCGCGTATGCTTTGAAGGAGCATCGCAGCCAGACTAGTGGACAGTTTACGACTGGTATATGGCCTCATATCATCAATTTAGTCCCTGGGGTTATCAATACATAAACCATGATCGATGAGGACCAGTCTCATGCGGAAGGTGAGCACACCGTGTTGCCGTTCCAGCCATTCCTCAAAGAGGGGCCTTACCGCCAGTAGAGGCTTAAATCCGTCTTTGTACAGGGTTTCTTACTAGTACATAAAGTTTAATAAATAAATATAGTGCAGAAGTGGGTGCGCAAACACAGATCAGGTGCACCCTATGTTCCTTTACTCTCATAGTCCGATGGGACGGCAATCCGACACGACCGGAGAGAGATCAGACGCAGTACCTACCAACGGCTTTACGTGCGCTCTGAGGCACGAGGGCCACAAGGTCCAAACTCCGAGTTGCTACAGAGCAATTAATAATGAAAACACAGAGTAGGACTTTTTATCCGTCACAGGAATCGAACTGAGGACCAGTCGCGCTTGCGACCACGAGCCTAACAGGGCAGTCAAAGAATTACATTATGTAATGCCGTAATGCGTAAACAACAAAAACATTAAAAAAGTAAACAATCACAGCTACAAAGTAGAGTCTTTAAGTCAAGAGTGAATAGGTTACTTCTAGGCAAGCGTGCTTTATCGTCAGCCACATGATCGCTTATCATCAGGTGAAATAATGGTCAAGTGTGCTATCGAACTTGGCTGGTGTTCTGTGAAAGACAGTATGCCTTAAAATATTGAATACAAATCATCGAAGAGTGGACACTCTTCGATGATTTGTCTATACTATATCTATACTAATATTATAAAGAGGAAAGATTTGTACCTATTTTTGTATGTTTGTAATGAATAGGCTCAAAAAGTACTGGGCCGATTTAAAAAATTCTTTCACCAATAGAATGCTACATTCTTCCAATTTGACATAGGCTACATTTCATTTTGAAAAAAATTAGGAATCCTTGGTAAAATTTGAACAATGTAACTAAAGGTGTAGAAAAATGAGTCTTAAGTCACTAAAAAAAGTGTTTTATATCCAAATTTCCAAAAATAAATAATTGTCTACCCCGTGCGAAGCCGGGACAGGCTGCTAGTATTATTATAAAGAGGAAAACTTTGTTTGTTTGGTTGTAATGAATAGGCTTAAAAACTACTGGACCGTTTTTAAAAAATCTTTCAGCATTCGAAAGCTACATTATCCACGAGTAACATAGGCTAAATTTTATTTTGGAAAAAAATAGGGTTCCGTAAGATATCCGGGTTTTTCAGACACAAGGTGTAAACAATCATGTTAAATATAATTTATATGGCAAAACAACGTTTGCCGAGTCAGCTAGTATTCAATATTTTTGGTTTGTTTTTGGTAAATATATATGTTCTATTAATAACTATTGTTCTATGTTTTTTTACGAAAGATGATTTCGTAAAAAGTCACGGAGCAATAGTTGCTGTTCATGATGTCAGTAATACAGTCCTGCAAGGTTTTTAGTGTTTTATAACCCTGTCATCATCATCTACTATAATAGCCTTTTCCCAACTATATTGGGGTCGGCTTCCAGTAAAGCCAGATTTAGCTGAATTCCAGTATTTTACCAGACCTCCACAACCCAATAACTGGGGTAACACGTTATTTCATGGCAAGACTGGAGTCAGATTTACTGGCTTCTGACTATCCGAAACGACTGCCAAAGATCACAAATGACAGCCGGGACCTACGGCTTAACGTGCTTTCCGAGGCACGGAGAAAACTCGTTATGTTAAGATGGTCACCCATCCATAGACCAACCTTGGCAAGCGTTGCTTAAACTTGAAGATCGACCTGTGTGGCTGTTATTATCTAGCCACGAGCTCCTCAAGTTTGCTATTGTTAACTTGTTAAAATCAGCCAACTTGTCAAAATCAATGATGAATGATCGACAGTTCAGACACAATTCTACTATCAGACTTGGAGCCCAGAACTATGTTACTATCATCATAAAAAAAACAAAGGAGAATGCCACGGGGCAGGTCCCTTTTGTGCTGTCGTGTACCTGTTTGGAATAATAACCTTAATAATATTATTTATTTTTTTGACTGCAAATTATGTTTGATATAATTTTTCATAAACTAATGGAATTAAAGTAAAAGAGACATAATTCCATCCATGCTCATGGTGATGTTTAGTCTGTCAATTTGTAATTATAACCTAGATTTTTAAAACAGAAAAATAATTATATCTCCTGAACCAGGGTGGCACATTGAAAAAAGGTTTCCAATTATGAAAATGCAATGTTTTTACTATTAGGTAAAATAAAAATCTTCAAGGCACAAGCATTTTCCACTGGGACCCAACTTCCCTTACAAAACGGGCATTCTCCTTTTGTTGTATGACTTTTTATAAAACATAATTTTGTAAAAACTCATAGAACAAACATAGTAATACAGTCCTGCAAGGTTGTTAGTGTTTTACAAATAATTCTGTATATCTAATAGAAGAAAGAAAAGAAAGAAAGAAAGAAAAACATTTTATTTGCACAAAACAATGGCGACTTTACAGATTAGTTAACACAAAAAGAAAAACAAATCAGCTAGGAATATGCGCCACGTCCGTGCAAAACGGCCGAAACGCTCAGCATCAAGCTGTGGGCACACTTATAGTGCGACAAGTCCACAGCGCTGGTTTTCAGCGTCGGCCGGTAATTGACTCAAAAGACGTCGTATCGGTTATGTGCCAAATGAATTTGATTACTTTAAACAGTGTGTTTTTAATGTGTGTATTTTTAATATTACATAAATACAATAACAATAAAGAAAAAAACTTAATAGAATAAAACATATTTAAATATAATATCAATATAAAAAAATAAATAAAAAGGAATACAACCAAAAAATCGTGATAAAGTGGCAACATCACTCCGCGTCCCGCCATTGGTTGGATGCAATGCAACAAAGGTGACGGGAAAGGATATGACGCGATGATGACGCCAACGCCATTGCGAATGCGATAAGATTGTCTGGCAATGGAGATTCAAATATAAGTAATGTAAAATGTTTGATATAATTGTGCTTGGAACAGTGTTTTGTGTGTTAGTGTCGAGGAAAACATGTCATGGACTCCAAAGAAGCCGACCTCGAGGGCAGATAATGTGTGATTTTGTGTTCACCCGATTGTTTTCCAATTGTGGAATAAGATTTCAAAAACTGATTGATAAAAAAAGTTTAACGAAACGGTAAATAATACATCTATACATATTGTTGCTAAGTAAATAAATAAATAATATTCAAATGTAATTGGATTGAAAATAAACGTAAATTATGAAACATTAAATTATTGCTGACATTTTAAAATTGTGTTATCTAAATTAAAATTGAATTATGATTAATATGTGTTTTATTTTACAGATATATGCAAAGTAAGGAAAACCAGTAGAAAAAACTCTCTGACAGTAGTAAACCGCAGCAGACAGGGACAGAACAAAGAATGCCAAGCCACAGCGCTGCTGAAAATCCAAGTCAAAAGAGTGCGGGTCATAGCTATGAGGTGATAGAAACAATTAGCTTTTAGCTCTGTGAAAGTTGTGTTGTTAAAAGCAGTTTTTTGAGTTGATATTTAAAAGATTGCCTTGTTTTTAGGACTCTCATTGGCGGAGGAAGATCATTCCAGCAGCGCGTGGCCGCAAACCTGAAGGAACCCCTAAATGCTGCGGTTCTGTGCCGAGGTGCTGACAGTGGACCCACCATGGAGCGAAGACCATATTTATAGTGCGTTTGTCGCCAAGCTGTCTATGCGGGTGTTACAGGTGCCGAGAGTGGATTTGAGCTCTGCCATCTCCACCTCCATCTCCCGCCTGAACATGTGGATGTCCTCTCGCAGTGCCCTAAGCTCCTTCATGATCTGCCCAAGGTCAGAGCCAGTGACCGGCGACAGCTCCACGGCGGAAACTTCAGCTCTTGGCGACGCTCCAAAGTTGCTGGGCGTGCTAGTTGCCTCCGCAGCTGGATCCTCTTCGGCCTCTTTTGTGGGACTCTGTATGGAGCCCCTGACGGGGGTGTCCGGCCTATTGTCCCTGACTACATTCTTCTTGCACTCAGGGCAACGCCAATTAAGTGCAACGTTCGCCTTAGTAGGGACGCCAACACATACCCGGTGGTACACCATCTGACACTTCCCGCATTTGGCGCCCTCTAGCGTCGATATAAAGCGACCGCATCCGCCACATTTCGCGCCCGGCATTCTGACCAGCAATCTGAATACTGCTATCGGCTAGGTGACTATTTGGTAGGCGATGTTGCGATAAAGCGCTAGAGGGCTCTGCAGGTGATGTATTTCGCAGATCAACAAGTGGTTTAAAGCGGAGAGGACAGATGGCGCCACTAGCAGACAATGAGCTCAAGCTAGTATAATTATTGGCGGGTAACTTTTTATCTTGTATACCACTTTCTATATATTGTGAACAGTTTTATATATATTGTTTGGCGATTTACAACCCTTAAAACGCACTATTAATAGTCCACTCTATTCTAAGTTACTGCACTTGACACAATGTTTGTAAATATACAAGTATTTTACACCAGAACTCAATGTTTTTAATTTTACTTAAATAAAAATTGGGCAGAGACACACCGATACCGACGTCAAACGTCAAACTGATACTAGCTGTCCCCTGCGGTTTCACCCGCATTTTTCGTTACTGCTCCGCTCCCGTGGGTCGTAGCGTGATGGTATATAGCCTATAGCATTCCTCGATAAATGGGCTATCTAACACTGAAAGAATTTTTCAAATCGGACCAGTGTTTCCAGAGATTACCCCCTACATACAAACTTACAAATTTTACCTCTTTATAATATTAGTATAGAAGTTTAGTTATTAATAAGTTAGTATTTGTAAAGAATAATTAGTGTTATGAATATTTAATAGTTACACCAATTATAATACTTAAATCCTGTACAATAGCCAACATAGATATAAAATAATTGTTATCTTTTATGTTCCCACAATTCTATATTAATTAATATAAGTGTTTTGCCGTTTTTAATTAATAATAAATAAATAACAATTAGTCTATCAATCATAATTTATACATATAAATATATATAATTGAAGTGTCCGATCGTAATACCAAACATAACTTATGTTGGCAAAATGCATCTGTGAAAATATAAATAATCGATATCATCATCTAGGTACCTAGCCTTTTCCCAACTATATTAGGGTCGGCTTCCAGTCAAGCCGGATTTAGCTGAATACCAGTATTTTACGAGAAGCGGCAAATAATCGATATAGCTACAACAAAAATATTTTTTTTTTCAAATTGTTTGTTTGTTTTTTCCAGTTAACCTCCAAAATGGCCGGACCGATTCCGATGAGACTTTCACTGACGGATAGCTGATATTACAAAAAGTAACTTAGATGACTTTTCATATTACCACAGATTTAAGATTTCAAACTACAGAAGCTATAAGTCTTCGAAACAGTAGAAAAAAATTCTACGGGACTTCCACACTGGGATATAGCTGATGTTATAACGTAGTCTATCACACACCCGCGAAACGAGACACAATAGTAAAACAATAACAGCGCGGTCTCATAGGACCGGTCGGGGATTCAAACATTAAGCTATAGTCCGTCTAATGAAAGCGCAACCTGAGAAAAAGAGGTTAAAACCAAAAATTTTGTTTGTGATATTATTAATTAGTAGGGGAAAAATATGTCTTGACACTTCACAATTTCTTTTATTTCCTACAATTTCGGCTGAATAATGTTGCCAATTAAAAAGGCTAGGTAGATGATGATGATGATGATGATGATAAACTAGTGTTTGACCGCGATCCCACCTGACGGTAAGCAGTGATATTGCATCAGAAGTATCCTTTTTTTTATTATATATCTAGTGCTTGACTGCGATCCCACTTATTGGTAAGCAGTGATGCAACAGTTATGTTGAGGCGCATTAGTTTATTAAAAGCCTATTCACTCTAGGCTTGAAGACACCCAAATTATAATCGGACGAAACCAATTGTTCCAGTCCTTCGATGTACGCGGAGTGATTGATTAAATACAAAGGAGTTTCGCAAACGCAATTCCGGGTAAGAGCCAGTCACATATGACGAAAGTTTTTGTATTTGTTTGTTGTTGAAAACCGTTCAGCCGTTCACGAAACGGTTTTCAACGAAACTTGGTGTACAAGTAGACTATGTCCTGTAATAGCTCACAAAGTACCTTTTATCCCGGAAATATATTCTCTTAAAAAGAAAAAAAAAACAACACTTACTTGATGAATAGTAATAACTCCAGCTTGCTCCGTCATTTTGAAAATTAAATTAAAAAAATAAAACTAACACAATTAAACCACTAATATCACAGATTGAATAAATAAATAAATAATTTAGTTTATTTAATTAATCACAGCATCTCTACTCAATCATCTTCTATATCCAAATCCCACAGATTGGCAATACCACTCAATAATCTTCTAATAACCGAATCAACGATCGTATTTAAAAATATGCAATAATAAAATAATATCCACCAACATTCGATGACGATACGCAAGTCTGCCGCGGACATTTACACGGCACGTGTCAACCGCGCGGCGGTCAGGCACTGAATGAGGTATTTGCTGTCCGGAATTCGTATTTGGAATCTGCGCGGGCGCCGATAAGCGGCTATCGGCGCGACGGAGTGACTATCATGAATGTTTAAACGTATATTGGGGTTGTGCATCGGGTCAGCTTGCAGCGTGATGGTTAAGGAAGCTAGTTTATCGATGCTTGGTTTATTTTATTGCTAGGTTCTGCCAGAGGCGTGTAAGTAGGTTTTTCTGTACAAACTTTGGACCCCGTTTCATTCTTTCCGTGGGTGAACTTTGGAAAATTTCCTCTTATTCCGTCCACGTCATTAAAGGAAATCTTGTGCAAAATTTCACACTCCTAAGCCGGTGCAAAATTGCACTCTAGGAAGTCCCAGTAGTGTAGATGTCAGTCAATCAATTTTTCCTTTTAAATACATAGATAACTTATTTTTATTTAGCCTGCCTATAATGCGTCATTCATGCATCAAAGTTCGAAAAAGAGTATCAATGTGAATTCTTCAATTCAAATTTACTTTTCTAAGTTTATCTAGGATATTACTGACACCCCGTGCCCCAGAAAGCACGTAAAGCCAATGAATGACAACCGGGACCAACCCGGTTATCTTTGGCTGTCGTTACAGGTAATTAAGACACCCGAAAATCAGTCCATACAAGGAATATTGTGTTGCCCATTAACTGGGTTGTGGATGTCTGAAAGGGTGTAGCTCCATGTAAAACACAGGAATTCAGCCACATAAGCCGCATTATAGGTGTGCACCGCTTAGGCAGGGCCGTGTCTTCGTGAGGACACACGAGGCTCCGGTACAAGCTATGGTCCGGAGCGAAAAGGAATGGGAGGCGGTCGCCGCCTTCTGCGAAGCAGTAATGCTAACGAAGGAGGAGGCCGCCCGCCGCGCGAAGGGGACAGCCCTCACGCCCCAAGCCGCCGGGATCCCGACCATAATTTCCAGCCAGAGTAAACTTGGGCCTGCAGACGGCGAGTAATGAGTAGATCGCGGTCCGGTTGATCTGGTCACTCTCTAGGCCGAGCCCAAGTCGTCGGCAGGGCATAGTGTTCCACACGCGCCTCGACAACATGCCAACAAAACCGTAGCGGTTCAACAGAGTCGAAGCCTACTGGGGCTGGGGCTATGTGAAAGATAGAAATAGGCTAAGCCCTAGCCTATTTCTAATCATCATCTCCCTAGCCGCTAGGGAGATGATGATTTTATTATTATTGTTAAGCTCGCGCTTGACCACTATCTTACGTGACAATAAGCAATGACGTGATCAATTAAAATCACAATTTTTGCGGCCAAAACCGCAGGCAGAAGGAAGGTAACAATACAAAATGAAATACACTTCAGTAACCGGTAGCATCGCCCTAGTCAGTCAGACGTCACAGTAGGGGTCACAGGTTCAACTTCTGATTTATTCAAACAGTACTCGCTTTACCTACATACATGTATATGTATATGTAATATATTTGTCAGTTCTTAGAAATGTTTTACTTGAAGGAATGAACTCGTTAACACTGTTGTTTTTTTTTTTGGATGGAGTATCATCAAAGCCCTCCTCCGCTCTAGTTGGAGCAAGGGAGTGTCAGTGTAATGCGCGCCCAGGGTCAGTGTTTCCTGATAGCTACATCCACGAATTAGATGGAGCTACATTCGTCATACTGGGCGTCTACGGTTTTGCTGACATCCCTATGAGGTTACGCGTGGAATACTACGTGCCGTCGACGACTCGGGCTCGGTACTTACCGGATAGCTGGCTACCCATTGCTCATCATCAGTGATAGGAATAGGTAGTGCCTATTTGCCTAAACTTCGAAGAACAGAGACAAGAAAGGGAGACTTCCTTAGGACTACATTTTTTCCGAGACTCCCGAAATTACGAGACAACACTTAAATTTTTGTAAATGTTTTTGAATATTTGGGGATACTTATTGTGACGGACGGGAAACTACGGAACCCAACACTGATCGTGGCACGACACGCTCTTGGCCGGTTTTTTTAATGATAAATTCTTTCTACTATAGAGAATAAGTCGCAAACTTTAGGTGCATAAAGACGAATTACTTATTCCAAATAACAATTTTTTTAAATGTATTTAAGTGTTGTCTCGAAATTTCGGGACAGATGTCTCGAAAAAAATGTAGTTCTAAGGAAGTCTCCGTTTCTTATCTCTGTTCTTCGAAGTTTAGACAAATAGGCACTACCTATTCCTATCACTGCTCATCATCCATAGAATCAATGAGCTTATACTATTACGTGTTCCTACAGTTGCCTTGCGTTCTAGAAACACAGGTTTCCCTTTCGGAAACCAACAACCTGCCCCAGCAAGCTTCGATCCTGCTGGGCCCCTACAGATTTGCGACATCTCCTTGAAGCGCTAGTGGAACAACACGCCGTCGTCGATTCGGGAATATTCGGGATCGATCCAGACGGTTACAAGTGACGGGATTACTACGAGTACTACTAGGGTTTTGGACTACAAGCTCAACAGCGCGAGCTGGCTCCAGCAAGGGGCAGGAATCAAGCGTGAGCCTACCACTAAAAAAAAGAGCAATCAATCACTCACTATATTAGAGAATGCTCCTTAAATTGACCTTGATTGAAGTGAAGACATAGTTTACCAAAACCAGCTATATACTAGCCGCGAACGAGTTTGACCTACTCTGACATTAACAATATTAATAAATTATATGATACGTGTGTATAAGTTATGGCCAATTATTTATCCTAAATACATAATTTGGAGTTCGGATCTAGTTTTAACAGATGTTGCGAACGCAAGTATCGATAGTAATTAAAAGTATCAATAATAGTTAGTGTCCGAGATGAGGAGGAGGCTAGATAATAACAGCCGCACGGGTCGATCTTCAAGGTTAAGCAACGCTTGCCAAGTTGGTCTGTGGATGGGTGATGTCTTGACATACAGAGTTTCCTCCGTGCCTCGGAAAGCACGTTAAGCCGTAGGTCCCGGCTGTCATTTGTAGATCTTTAGCAGTCGTTACGGATAGTCAGAAGCCAGTAAATCTGTCTCCAGTCTTGCTATGACGTACCGTGTTACCCCAGTTAATGGGTTGTGGAGGTCTGGTAGGCAGCCACTCCTCGTAAAATACTGGTATTCAGCTAAATCCGGCTTGACTGGAAGCCGACCCCAATGTAGTTGGGAAAAGGCTAGGCAGACGATGATTATCTGAACCGAAGATTTTTTTTCTAAGATGGGAAGTCATCGACTTCTTCCACTGTGGGCGGAGCGGGAGGGCGTGTTAAACTCCTTCTGACTAAAACCCACCCCAGTATCTACATTGCAATAATTCTAGGGTCCCAAGGTTCATTCAACCCAGGGCCACAGTAGGCTTCGACCCTGCCGGGCCCCTTCGTTATGCGCTGTCTACGACATGGGCTTGGTCTGGACCTCCGGTAAAAATAATAAATAATAAAAAATGTTTTTATTTTACATAGGCCTCATGGGCACTTATAAAAAGTCGAAGCTAGTGCACGGTTCCAAATTGGTCGTTTCCTATGGAGAAGAACCGGCAAGAAACTCCATGGTTACTCTTTTCAAAAAAAATGATTGGGTTTACAATATTTTCACATTACAGAACAGACACATATGCGAGGACAGTGTAGACCAATCAAAATTGTAACCCAAATAAAAATAGATTCAATGAAAAACTGGGTTGAATTAAGTAGTAATTAAAATTCGTAGTCTACAGTGTTCTCTCATTCACACTTTAAGAGAGAGGCTATATAAATATGAGAGAAAAGAAATCAAACCTATCAACAAATTAGTTTTTATCAAAATGAAATCACGACTTAATGAAATTAAGGTGATTAATATCCAAATAATATAAAAATATTGCAAAAGCAACGTGTTGAGTAAAAAATAAATTTATGAGTAATAATATTTTATGAAATAAAACAAACATGGAGCAGTTAATAGACAAATTTACACAATAATGTTACCAGGGGGCCACATGTGCAGAAGCAGTTATTTCCAAACAAGCGCGTCTTCGACATAGTCTCTAACCTTGTAATATGCTTTTTTGGTTAGGACACGCTTAATATGGGTTTTGAACTTTCCCTCGCTAAGTTCAATAACCGACTTGGGCAACTTATTATAAAAGCGTATACTATTGACAAGGAATGACTTACTGGTCTTAGCTAGTCTCCATTTTGGTAATACGATTTGGTGTTTGCTACGCGTATTTTTGTCATGTAAATCGCTTCTAATTTTAAAAAGTCCTAGGTTTTTGCGTACATACAATATACTTTCCAGAATATAAAGCGAGGGCAGAGTTAGTATATCAATTTCTCCGAACGTATTTCTAAGGGACTCACGGGGACCCATTTTATAGATAGCCCGGATTGCTCTCTTTTGCAGTATGAAGACTGATTCCACATCAGCGGCAGACCCCCACAATAAGACGCCGTACGACATAATACTGTGGAAATAGGCATAGTATACTAATCTAGCTGTAGCTACATCTGTCAATTGCCTTATTTTTCTTACTGCATACGCAGCTGAGCTTAATCTACCTGAAAGAGTTCTAATATGAGTGCCCCACTGAAGTTTAGAATCAATAGTTAAACCTAAGAATACAGTTTCCGTAATAGTATCAAGTTTTTTGCCGTCAAGCATTAAATTAAGGCCCACTTGAGGAACATTTGGTAGTGAAAACTTTATACATTTAGTTTTGTTCGCATTTAGTAAGAGGTTATTAGCTGCGAACCATTTCGAAAGAACAGCCAGACTTTCGTTTACATGCAAGACATCCGCATCTTTTCTGTCTACTTTAAAAATAAGAGAAGTGTCGTCAGCAAATAAAATTATATCAGCTAAACTAGCCATCAAGTAAGGAAGGTCATTAATATAAACCAGGAAAAGGAAAGGGCCAAGAATTGACCCCTGGGGCACGCCCATCTTTACTAAAGACCCCGAGGACGTCGCCCCATTAATGGTTACTTTCTGCTGCCTGTAAGATAAAGGTAACAGTCACAAGCCTGTGTCTTCTTCTTCCACCTGGCGATAATCCTGGCTATTGCCAGGGTCCGCCTTCCGGGTGAACTTGTTCCACTTTGCCCGATCTTCGACATCAGCTCACAAGCTTGCGTCTAAGGTAAGTTAATTTAGTTGCCACTAAAAAAACACCCACCTTGTAAACTGTCTGCCTCGTTTTCTTTTCCTATCTCTAGGATACCAGAACACTATGTTTTTGTTCCAGACAGGGCTGACAGTTTAGAAGGTGGTACGATGAAATAAAGGCAATAGCAGGGAAAACATGGACGAGGAAAGCGCTAAACAGAACCGTGTGGAAAGAGATGGAGGAGGCCTTTGCCAAAGCTGGGCAAACAGACGAAGCTATCGGTGTCAACGACTCAACAGAGTCTCCAATTTAATATTATTTTGTAAACACGTTGTTAATTTTGGGTGAATAAAGGCTTATATTATTATTATTATAAAAAATCACAGTCGCCATTTTAACAACCATGAACTCCATGATAAACAAACGCACGCCACAAGCAATAAACTTGAACATTCGCAGTCCCGAGGCTCGCATAATAAAGTGTCTGCGCCAAATACATCATTAGCATTAATCAGGAATTCAATGCCAAACTGTTACGTTGATTGAGCAACGCTTGTCAAAACTTGTTGTACTGTTAGTGACATTCCTGGCTTTTATATGTATTGGATAGTAGCATTTTACCGGCGATTATGTTCGCGAAAATCTTCTTCCTTCCTTTATTCCATACTAGCTGTCCCCTGCGGTTTCACCCGCATTTTTCGTTACTGCTCCGCTCCCGTGGGTCGCAGCGTGATGGTATATAGCCTATAGCATGCCTCGGTAAATGGGCTATCTAACACTGAAATAATTTTTCAAATCGGACCAGTAGTTCCAGAGATAACCCCCTACATACAAACTTACAAATTTTACCTCTTTATAATATTAGTATAGATTAATTGGGGTCGGCCGCAACACGTTTTTTTCTTCCATTCTGTCCTGTCAATCGTCAACTATCACTAACTCCCTTTTCTTTCATTTCACTCCTCACACAGTCCATCCATCTTTTTTCTTCTTTGACCTTCCTACATGTAAACTGAGAACTCTTTTAGTAACATGCGTTTCATCCTTCCTCTTGACATGTCTTTACTATACTAAATAATAAATACTATACTAAATGTTATAGGATGGTATCGGTGACAGCTGTCAGATTCATACAATGTAGCTACCAGCTATCTATCCTTTTCTCTCATCTTAAAGATGCATATTTTCGTCCTACTGTCACCCAATTACCCAACCCATGCTATGTAAAAAAGACTATAAGACTAATGAAATCGCGGGTATTCAGCTGTACCGGGCTAGACTGGAAGCCAAACCCAAATAATTGTGAAAAGGATAGGGAGATGAATGTGTACGTATATTGGGTTCGGTTTTAACACGACTAGATTTTATTCAGTAAAGGTCTGACACTCTGCAGATACTATGCTGTGACATCACCAGATCAACGTCATTGCGTTACATCACAATTGTCATGATCTGATGTTTGCAGACCCCCTATAGCGGCAACAATTTTATTAACACCTTTGTTGTGTACAAATATTATCTTGAAGTATATTTAGTTTCCTGTGGTCTTATTGTAATCAGTTTTAGACTAGCTGTGCTCGCGGTACTGCTCAAGATTTTGAACATTATTTTCTGTTTTTCAATTATTTAAGTGTTTAAAGGCCTCTCATAAGGTGTAACGATTATCTGGTGAGACCTACGTATGTCCAACAGTGGACGTCTTTTGACAGAAATGATGGTGATGATACAATCATTTTAGTTTTAGTACACAAATATGAAGGAATATTTAACATAATTTCTTCAACAACGAAATTATATTTAAAGCTTCAAAGCTGCCGACATGGTCTTTGACGTCAAAGTACATGACGCCTGCACGAATTCGTACAGTTTAGGTAATTTATTTGTTTTTTTTTTACATTAGGAAGAAGCCCACGAAAAATTCTACCAAAAGGGTGGTCCAGAATCATGCACTAGATCCATAATATTCGTTTGTGTGTCCATGTCTGACACACGACGTATTTAACCTATCACATACCGGCAAAACGAGACACAATAGTAAAACAATAACAGCGCGGTCTCATAGGACCGGTCGGGGATTCATGAACTAAATGAACATAGAACCTGGCACGGCACGGACCTGGAAAATTAAAAAAGGAAAATTTACTAAAAGGGTTTCCTTGTACCGTCTCCCTTAAATAAATGGACGGACGTAAGACCCACCAGAATATATTTAGCAGGCTTTCTTCGATCACATCTTGGGAAAACCAGTTCAGTCAAACGGGGTGAATAGGAACGCAGGGGTGAATAGGAACGAAAATGGTTACTGGATTTTAACGTTATTTAACAGGTTTTTCCAGCATTTAATTACTCCTATTTATCCATTAATTGTAATAAAAGGCGATGCTTATACAGAAATGAAGATAAAATATTTAACCAAAGTAAAAATTAAAATCAAAGTTTTGTTCCTATTCACCCCTGCGTTCCTATTCACCCCGTTTGACGGTTTACATACGTATTAGAGCCATTATGAGTATTGTTCAAATATTTTGACCAATTTCATGATAACAATAATAATGTTCTAATCAGAGATACACGACCAGACACAATACGGAGACACACCCACTTTTTAGTCATAAGTTCCTAGTATTTCCAGGACCGATTGGATTAAAATTGGCTAATCGGGTTTTAGATCGAAAAAAAAAATATTTTTTTGAGAAGGGATATAATCCAATGACTTCTACAGCTCTAGGTGGAACTAGGGGACGTGTTAGACTTTTACTGACTAAAACCAACCTATATATTTCAGACTAGCTGTCCCCTGCGGTTTCACCTGCATTTTTCGTTATTGCTCCGCTCCCGTGGGTTGTAGCGTGATGGTATATAGCCTATAGCATTCCTCGATAAATGAGCTATCTAACACTGAAAGAATTTTTCAAATCGGACCAGTAGTTCCAGAGATTAGCCCCTACATACAAACTTACAAACATACGAACTTACAAACTTACAAATTTTACCTCTTTATAATATTAGTATAGATACCCTTTGCATTCCATTCAGCACTACGGTCACTCTTTCAAACGATTCCTCCGCCCTAGCAGGGATGGGCGCAATGCTCTGCCGGAGTCTGTGTTTCCTGATAGCTACAACCTAGAAGTCTTTAAGTCAAGAGTGAATAGGTTACTTCTAGGCAAGCGTGCTCCATCGTCAACCACGTCATCGCTTACCATCAGGTGAGAGAGTGGTCAAACGCGAGCCTTTAGACATAAAAGAAACTTCTGTACCATCCCCCTTAATTCATGAATTCCCGACCGGTCCTATGAGACCGCGATGTTATTGTTTTACTATTGTGTCTCGTTTTGCGGCTATGTGATAGGTTAAACGAACGGACAGACATAAGACGCACCAGAATATATGTAGCAGGCTTTCTTCGATCACATCTTGGGAATACCAATTTACATACGCATTAGAGCCATTATGAGTATTGCACAAATATTTTGAGCAATTTCATAATAATAATAACAATATTCTAATCAGAGATACACGACGAGACACCATATGGAGACACGCCCACTTTTTAGTCATAAGTTCCTAGTCGATACCAGAATTAATATGAATTAACTTACCTAAGGTGCATTTTTACCTTACGGGAAAAAGCCCTTACGTCTATAGCCGTAACGGTTTTAGTAAATTAAGTGTTGCCAGGTCCATTTGGATTAAAATCGGGGCAGATGTTAAAATTAATTGAGCTTTTTTCATTGGGTTTTAGTTCGAGACAAATAAAAAATACTTTTTTTGAGGAGGAAAGTCATCCAATGACTTCTACAGCTCTAGGTGGAACTAGGGGACGTGTTAGACTTTTACTGACTAAAACCGACCTATATTATTTCAGATGCCCTTTGCATTCCATAAAGAGCTACGGTCACTCTTTCAAACGTTCCTTCAGCCCTAGAAGACATGGACCCTAGTGTGTGCGTACAGCCTAAGAATTTGAATGCTCTGCCGAAGTCTGTGTTTTCTGATAGCTACAATCTAGGAGTCTTTAAGTGAATAGGTTACTTTTAAGCAAGCGTGCTTCATCGACCACATCATCGCTTACCATCAGGTGAGATAGTGGTCAAACACGAGCCTGTAGACAAAAAAGAAACTCCTGTACCCTCCCCCTAACACGAATGGATAGAAATAAAACCCACCACAATATGTATTGCAGGCTTTCTTCGAGCACATTTTGGGAATACCAGTTTACATACGTATTAGAGACATTATGAGTATTGTACAAATATTTTGACCAATTTCATAATAACAATAATAATGTCCTAACCAGAGATACACGACGAGACGCCATATGGAGACACACCCACTTTTCAAGTAGTGATAACATATTTATGATCTCGAAGAGCTCGTGGCTAGATAATAACAGCCGCACAGGTCGATCTTAAGTTTAAGCAACGCTTGCCAAGGTTGGTCTGTGAATGGGTGACCATCTCAACATACCGAGTTTCCTTCGTGCCTCGGAAAGCACGTTAAGCCGTAGGTCCTGGCTGTCATTTGTAGATCTTTGGCAGTCGTTACGGATAGTCAGAAGCCAGTAAATCTGACTCCAGTCTTGCCATAAAGTACCGTATTTATTGATACAATTATTTCTGAAAGGGCCCTTCAACGAGCAATGGATACCTCGCTGCCTAAATAGGTCGAAGCCTATTAGGGCCATGGGTTGACCTCCGAAGGGGAAACCCATGATTCTGGGACGTAAAGGGCAACTGAAGGCACATTGGTGTGGTTTAGTCAGTAAAAGTCTTTTATGTGTTCACGCACTGATCTAGTCACTAGTAAGATGTTTTTTTTGTGTACAATTTTATTTTTTTAACTAGTACTTGACTGCAATCCCACCTGATGGTAAGCAGTGATGCATTCGTTGATGGTGAGGCGCACTAGTTTGGCACAAATTATCAAGATGTGCGTTTTTAGAGGCTTTTCGCTCCTAGGCCTAATAAATTATTAATAAGTTTAGATCATTATTATCTAAGAGTTACGCAACCAAGGTTTTAGCAATCTAGGACAATGTCAATAGCATGAGTTTATACATTATTTATGTATATTTTTATATAAAAAAAGGTAAATAACAAATTGCTGGTTTGCGAATTTATTTAGAGATTAAAATCTCATACTTTAGAGCTCGTGGCTAGATAATAACAGCCGCACAGGTCAATATTCAAGATTAAGCATCGCTTGCCGAGGTTGATCTGTGGATGGGTGACCATCTTAATAAAACGAGTTTCCTTCGTGCCTCAGAAAGCACGTTAAGCCGTAGGTCTCGGCTGTCATTTGTAGATCTTTGGCAGTCGTTACGGATAGTCAGAAGCCAGTAAATCTGACTCCAGTCTTGCCATGAAGTACCGTGTTTCCCCAGTTAATGGGGTGTGGAGGTCTGGTAGGCAGCCACTCCTCGTAAGGCTGAGGCTACAGTTGCCAGCGATTTGCGATGCGACTGGAAGAGCGAATCAAATATCACTAGTAAAATTTGGCGTACAGTGTAGCCGTAATCATGAATTTGTTTTAATCGCTCATGAATCGCCAATCGCGTCGCGGTGTAATGTAGCCTCAGCCTAAACGTGGAACAGCTGATTATTTTTTCTCGATTTCAGGTTTGGTCCCACACTAAAAGTTGTTCATAATGATGAGTACATTGACCCCCTAAGAGGATGTGCATTAATTATCTTAGGGTACATGTTGTATAGTTTCATGATTTACAGATGGACAGTCGAGTCCGTTTTTTACCGTTTGTGTACGGTACCCTAAAAAAGGCTGGGCAAATAAGATTGATTAATTTGTATTTTTATTCGCGATGATGTCAAATATTTCGGAGAGTCTCATTAAAATTTGAATTATAATTAAACAACCTTGGTTTTTGACAAATTTAAGAAGTCAACTAGACGCACGGCGTCGCGCCGTACCGGTGGTAAACATTCCACCCATACGCACAAAGCAAGGAAAACATTTTATTGTGCGTACAGCTAAGTGGAATTCCCTGCAGGAGTCTGTGTTTCCTGATAGCTATAACTTAGGGGTTTTTAAGTCAAGTTTGACTAGTTATTTCTAGGCAAGCGTGCCACATCGCAAGTAGCTTATTATCAGGTAAGATATAAGTGGTCGAATGCGAGCCTATATGTAGGTCGTGATAGCCTAAAACAGTGTTTATAAAGGGTGTAAAAAGACCCTTAACGAAAACGAAAACCCCATATTCTACACATCACTGGGATACTTTTTTTCTTCTAGGACATACCTGGGAATTCACTGGTTCTGGAGATATTAAAGGTCAAAGTCAAAATTTTTTTTTCGTTTTTTTTTCAAAATCGTATTCCAAGTATCATTTGTAAACTTTCTTCTGAACAAACATTATCAAAATTAACAATTTTTCATAACAAAATATGCATTTGAAGTTAGAAAAATGCAACGAAAACTAAACACAACGAGCGCCTCACACACACAAGCGTGCGGTCGGTTCAACAACCAAGCGCGAGCGGCCGAACTCTCAGCTGAACGAAATTATTATTAATTAATTATTTTTTAAAGATGAAAACAAAAAGTTTTTTCCCAGCAATAATTTTTGGTCAGAGTTGCTTAATTACATGTACCGAATGTGTAGTTATCGGCTTTGTGATCGGTCTTTTTACACCCTGTATGTAGGTATACATAAAAAAACATATCAGCATTGTCCGTTCGAGGACAATTCAAGTCAAAATTAATTTATTACATTTCAAAATCAGAGTCTAATGCAATTTTCGAACTTCTAAAATTACGTAAGACCCCTTGATTGCTTTCTATTTTTTTTTTTGCTTGAAATAACAAGTTATCCTTCAATATCTCAAAGTCAAAGCATTTGTCTATTTCAAACTAGCTTTTGCCAGCGGTTTCGCCCGTGTTAAAGTTGGTTTCTCCATATAAAAATTACGTCATAAAAGGAAGCCTTGTGTAAAATTTCACGCTCCTAGTCCCGGTAGTTTCGGCTGTGCGTTGGTATGTCAGTCAGTTTTTCCGTTTATATATATATACTAGTTTTTGCAACGTATTCTAAATTCTCACAATGAAATGTGTATCTTTTCGTTTAGTAAATAAAGTTCTATTTTGAGTTACTCTATTAAAATGTGCATCTCGGTGTGAGCTGACTCTAAGTCTGTAGTCGGTAAAAAAAGATACACTTGGCTGCGGGAACGGGCACGGTATACTTCCTTCGATAGGCTCTTTCATAAGGAGTACTACACATTCTTGATAGTAAAGATTGATAACGATCCTTTACGGAAATGAGTAATTTGCATTATAACTGTTACCACATAGAAATACACGCAAAATGCACGTTTTTCACATTTTATCAGTAGGAGTTTCGACAGAAACCGTCGTCCATGCATTCTTGCTTGCAAAAGGTGAGTAGTGGTCATCACCATTGTATATTTTTTTATAATATAAACTAGAACTTCACTACGATCCCACTTGATGGTAAGCAGTGATGCAATCGTTGATGGTGAAGCGCACTAGTTTATTAAGAGCCTATTCACTGTAGCCTTGAAGGCACCCAAATTAAAATCAGACGGGAAGACTGCAACAGGCAAATTGTTCCAGTCCTTCGAAGTACGCGGTATAAACGACGAGGCGAAACGCTTAGTAGAAACGTAGAGGTTTCAACAACGTAAGGGTGTGTGTGGTACGTGGTCCACGTACCTACGCCGATATGGGCGCGTCGGTCTCCATATATTTTATGCGGAGAGTGTTTTGAGGAGCGGGAGGCCAAGTCAGACTTTAACTGACTAAAAGTCATTCCGGTTCCTATATTCCAAGACCCCGGGGTTTTCTTTCGTACAACACAGGGTCCCAGTAGGCTTCAGCCCAGCTGGACTCAAGCAGTTTTAACCTATCAATATCCGCGAAACGAGACACAATAGTAAGACAATAACAGCGCGGTCCTATGAGACCGGTCGGGGATTCATGAATTAATAACAACGATGGAGGTCAAAGTCTCTTGTTTGAAAGGGGTCACAGAGGTCATGATAGACGATTCCAAGGACTTCAGTAATCAGTCAACGCTCAAACGTCCTCTAAACGAAGTGAGGGTCGCATTACTTAGGATTATCTAGTATTAAATAATTATATTCGATGACCCCGAGATTTCCACATCCAAGATACTAGTAATTAGTCTCGTGTCGTGGTTTATTTCTTAATTAATTAAATACTGGCTTCTACCTGCGGATTCGTCTGCGTACATAACTAGTAGAAAACTGTCCCAAGGGAATATCATTATCATCATCTGCCTAGCCTTTTCCCAACTATATTGGGGTCGGCTTCCAGTCAAGCCGGATTTAGCTGAATACCAGTATTTTACGAGGAGCGGCTGCCTACCAGACCTCCACAACCCATTAACTGGGGTAACACGGTACTTCATGGCAAGACTGGAGTCAGATTTACTGGCTTCTGACTATCCGTAACGACTGCCAAAGATCTCTAAATGACAGCCGGGACCAACGGCTTAACGTGCTTTTCCGAGGCACGGAGGAAACTCGTTATGTTTAGATGGTCACCCATCCACAGACCAACCTAGGCAAGCGTTGCTTAACCTTGAAGATCGACCTGTGCGGCTGTTATTATCTAGCCACGAGCTCCTCACGAGATTTTGAATAGCATAGTATCAGCCATATAATATTCCCATTGCTGGGACTCACTCAGGCCTTCTCTCTAGGAAGGAAGGTTCCGTAATCCACCTCGCGAAACCAGTACGGTTTGTCACATGTCTTCGAATTTTTGGTTAAGACAAACCGGTCTCCTCACGATGTTTTCCTTCACCATTTTGAGAGTAGTGGTGATGAAATAAATTACACAAAGTTATTCACCTGGCTCGGTTTGGACTCGCGACCTACAACTCATCACCTCAGCTGAAAGACGTCCACTGCTGGACATAGGCCTCCTCCAAGCGTCGCCACAGCGACCGGTCCTGTGCGTCTCGCATCCATCGGATTAACGCGACCCTCGCAAGGTCGTCGGTCCACCCTGTGGGAGGCCTTCCAACGCTGCGTCTTCCGAGTGACACAGGCTATATTAATTTTTACTTAGGTACACGCGGGAGAAGCCGCTGGTCTAAGATAAATATTAGCATTATCGGCCTTATAATGTTCCCACTGCTGGAACTCAGGCCTCCTCTCTAGGAGAGGGAATGGGCCACCACCACCACCACCCCGCGGGCAATAAGTTATACAAAGTAATGCGCCTGACTGGGTTTGAACCCGCAACCTACAACTTGCAAGTCGGGGCAGTTACCACTGGGTCACACATCTATACTAATATTATAAAGAGCTATAATTTGTAAGTTTGTATGTAGGGGGTAATCTCTGGAACTACTGGTCCGATTTGAAAAATTCTTTCAGTGTTAGATAGCCTATTTATCGAGGAATGCTATAGGCCATATACCATCACGCTACGACCCACGGGGGCGGAGCAGTAACGAAAAATGCGGGTGAAACCGCAGGGGACAGCTAGTAATCCATAATCTTAAAAATACCAGTTGCCAATGCTCACAATCTCATACACATGCTTCCCACAAGACAGCATCCAGTTTCATCTCGTTTGAAAGCACGTGTTTTACACATGCGTGACTCTTCAACCTTCGACCTCTACTATCTATGCGTATTATCATTTCTATCACAGCGTGTTACAGCTGATTGTGGATGTTCAATATTAATATTTATTTATTTATTTTAGTACAGCATAAATAGCCATCATCATTTACCTAGCCTTTTCCCAACTACATTGGGGTCGGCTTCCAGTCAAGCCGGATTTAGCTGAATACCAGTATTTTAACGACGAACATATAAAGGGCCTGATCCAGAAGGCAGTAAGTACTCCTCGTTACGGCTCACATAGTAATTCGCAAACTAAACAGAGCTTGTGCTATGAGTATTGGACAACAGATCATCATCTACCTAACCTTTTCCCAACTATATCGGAGTCGGCTTCCAGTGAAGCCGGATTTAGCTGAATACCAGTATTTTACGAGGAGCGCCTACCTACCCGACCTCCACAACCCATTAACTGGGGTAACACGGTACTTCATGGCAAGATTGGAGTCAGATTTACTGGCTTTTGACTATACGTAACGACTGCCAAAGATCTATCAGTCACTTCCTTCTGCTAAGCTTAACGCTAGAGTGGAGAAAAAGATGGCCACAGCCGTGAGGGAACAGGCCACCTCATAGTCCTCACACTTTAGTCGCTGTTTTTTTATCGTGTTACCAGATACTAAACGTTTTTGAATGAAATTAATTCATGAATCCCCGACCGGTCCTATGAAACCGCGCTGTTTACTATTGTGTCTCGTTTTGTGGGTATGTGATAGGTTAAGACGTGTTTCATGTGGTGCCTATTATTCTACCTAAAAACGTAAAACTATGATGATCACTTACCATCAGGTGAGATGTGGTCAAGCGCGAGCCTATCAATAATAAAAAAAACCTAAAGTAACTACAGAAATTACTCATACGTATATCCTAAATCATAATATCATACTAACTATATCATACGTTTACAAATCTGTATACTTAACACAAGGCACCCAACCTCGGAATATCTAACTAGGTATAGGTATCTGCTAGGTCGTAAAAATCGCTCAACCACTGTGCCAACCGTCCTAGAAAAGGTAACTACCCTACGGTAATCTACGCAGGGATGTTATAGACTTCTAAAACCGTAAGTGACACTATCGGATATCCGAAATAAAAAGTAACCGTAATCTTCAGATAAAAACGGAAGAGAGTTACGAAAGATTTTAGTTTGTTTAGCCCGGCCAAAAAAAATGATAATGATAATCTAGACTAGAAAACAAATTCCATCTTGCTATTTGTATTTTACTTTTAAAATTCTAATATCCGAAAACAAGCGCATAATCCGAAATAATTTCATATCCGTAACCGTTTCCGAAACCGGCATAATATTTTTCCAATAACCGCATTCGAAATCGGTATAATATTTTTCCAATAACCGTATTCGAAACCGGTTTAATAATTTTCGTATACCCGAATCCGAAAGCGGTATTAAATTCTTATATCCGTATTCGATACCGGTATTAAATTCCTATACCCGTATCTGAAAGTGATATTACATTTTCATATCCGTATCCGAAATTTCACATCCATAACATCCCTGTATCTACATAAGCAAGATAAAATAAAGAATAACTCTCACAAGGCGTAAAATGGCACGTAACGGAACGGTCACACTCTTCAGTTGTCTCGGCTTGGAAGCTGGGGAAAGGATAAAGGAGGTTAAGCAAGGATTAAGATGGATGGATTATGTGAGAAGTGATACGGAAGAAAAGGGCGCCGCTTCCTTTGCTAGCTTTGCTGCTTCGCAGAAAGTGCTACTTCTCTCTATAAAAGACTTTTTATTAGGGTTCCGTAGCCAAAATGGCAAAAACGGAACCCTTATAGTTTCGTCATGTCCGTCTGTCCGTCTGTCACAGCCGATTTACTCGGAAACTATAAGTACTACAGTGATGAAATTTGATGGGAATATGTGTTGTATGAACCGCTACAAAATTATGACACTAAATAGTAAAAAAAAGAATTGGGGGTGGGGCCCCCCATACATGTAACTGAGGGATGAAAATTTTTTTTTCGATGTACATACCCGTGTGGGGTATCAATGGAAAGGTCTTTTAAAATGATATAAAGTTTTCTAAAAAACATTTTTCTTAAAGTGAACGGTTTTTGAGATATCAGCTCTCAAAGTCGTAAAAAGTATGTCCCCCCCCCTCTATTTTTATAACTACGGGGTATAAAATTCTAAAAAAAATAGAGGTGATGCATGCTAATTAACTCTTTCAACGATTTTTGGTTTGATCAAAGTATCTCTTATAGTTTTTGAGATAGGTTGATTTAACTGTAATTTTGGTTAAGTTATTATATTTGCTGCTACGGAACCCTTTGTGCGCGAGCCCGACTCGCACTTGGCCGGTTTTTTTTGAACAAATCACTTCTCCAATATAGTCCCTCTCATTCATGATGTGTTCAGAAGCCTAATGTTATGAGCCTGCCTACCTTAACGTTTGAATCCCCAACCGGGTCCTAAGAGACCGCGCTGTTATTGTTTTACTATTGTGTCTCGTTTCGCGGGTATCTGAGTAATTAATTCGTTTTGTTTGTGGTATCTTTTTATTCCTATGTGAAATATTATTGATTTGGAAAAATAATATACTACTTACCTATATTTTTATGTGACTATTGTATGTCCCAAGGGCGGGACGTAGCTGATCTATTTAATTTATTTAAGACCTGTATTCTGCCGCGCTAGCGATATTAGCAGTAAGTCAAATTTTTGACAAAATGAGTTAAATATTGATCCCGAATCAGCGCAATGAGCTCTACCAGATGTGCTGACACCTGTTTTGATAGCTGATCGGGAACCAGTAAATTTCGTTTAAAATAACGGCAGCTCTATTTCAGTTGCTTCAACTAACACTAAATATAAAAGGAAATTCGTCATCTAATACTATTCAAATATATATACAACCTTATCGAGTGAAGAATATAAAAGGGGTAGTAATAAAAGCTCCGACAAAAAAAGAAGAATTACCCTTACTCAAAATATTAAATCTACTGCCTAAAATACTAACTTTCCGACTACTTTTGTCCAAATAAAAATGACGAAACGACCGAATGAGATACTGAAATCTTCGAAAAATAAACTTGACTGTTTATTGCTATAATACTTTTCTACCGGCATAAATTACGTTCTACCGAAAAATATGCTTTGTAATTTTTATCTATATTTGCCAACTATTAATTCATAAATTACCTTTCAAATTTCATAGACTGTGGTGCTATTTTAACTGTAATACTATACTAAAAATATTATTCTGAGTGGTTATACAGAAACTTATAAAAAATATATAAATGTACTTGTACAATAACTTTTGCTTGCATCGTATATCATGAATTTTACTTACTACGAGTATGCTTGGTTATCGGTAAGTAGTACCTATTTCGGGCGTTAAAAAGTTAGAATAGTCGTATTTATGCTTTAATGTAAAACCACACGGTAGACTTTGGTTTCCTAGAATATTTACGATTCGAAAAATTGATTAAAAGGCGTAGATGACGGAGCCCCGCTGCGCGGGGCTCCTACTTCTGGGTGGTTTAAAAAAAATAACCTCGAAGGAGGTGGCGGGGTCTGTGTTCGCTCGCTTCGCTCGCTCACTACGACCCCGCCACCTCCTTCTAACCTAACCTGTCCGAGTCGGGTTGCCCCCAAGTCTTGAGCTCGCTTCACTCGCTTTTGCATCTTAAGTTATCCTAGGAACCGAAGAAAAACGGAATGAATCAGAATAAAAATGTAGTTTTAATAGGTAGTAAAAAATGTCTAAACCCGATCTCACGGGCCGAACAGTTAAGGTATTTTCATTATTATTGAGAGTTAAAAAATAAATTTGATAACCAACAATAGAAATTAAAACAGTTCATGCAAGTTGTAAAAATATGATTATTTTGACAAAACCTCTGTTGTCGGTAACTAAGTAATTTTGTCGGAGGTTCAGTATTCCATTCGGAAGTTTAGTTTTGTTATTCGACGACTCATTTTTTTAGGAGGAGAACAAGTAATTTGAACATGCTCTAATTTGTTGTTAAATTAGGTATTTTTTTTCGTTAATGTTTTGGGTTTTTTGTCGGTAATTAATTATAACGCTGGTTAATTAGAATAATAGTCGGCCACAGATCGCTGGAGATTAATTTGTTTTTCGGAACCATTATTATTTCCCATATAAAAGCGCTTTATTTGGGCTATACGTTTCAACCATCACAATTGATATAAACAAAATTTGTAACAAAAACTTTGCGCGTCAATTACTCAAAACTACGCGAAACGTACTTACTGCTCATATCGCTAGCGCGGCAGTATTATGCACCTACCTATGATCCACAATAAAGATATTGAATTGAATTAAAGGAGAAGACCGCCTGCCACTCCTCTTCGCTACCGACCTTGGCCTGTACCAGGGCCAGGCGCGAGAGGTCATGCATCAGAGGTCATAGCGGTGTCTACCCAAGCTGGATACCTTGTATAACCAAGGAAGGTTACAAGCGGCTTTCTCCCCCATGCCATAATAGTCCTTCTGCTAAAGTAATTAAGATTCTGTTTGCAACGTTTTCAGTAGAAAGTGCGAAGGCTAACCTAGATCCTCATTATTTCTTCATTAAAATTATGTAACATAATAAATGCAGGAAGACGCAGCGTTGGAAGGCCTCCCACAAGGTGGACCGACGACCTGGCGAGGGTCGCGGGAATCCGATGGATGCGAGACGCACAGGACCAGTCGTTGTGGCGACGCTTGGGAGAGGCCTATGTCCAGCAGTGGACGTCTTTCGGCTGAGATGATGAATACAATAAACGCACATCCTGAAAGTAGAATGTTCAGGGGCCCTACCACGAGCCCTTAACACTATCCATTTGACGACCTAAACGGAAATGTTAAAGGGATGGGGCTATTTAGGGTGTATAGCTCCATCCCACTTTTTTGCTTAGCCCCTCTTTTTAAGCTTCTGCCCTGCTCGTCTGAACCGAGGTAGAGTCGTCAACGGTGCGTAGTGTTCCACGCATGCTTCAAAGAGATGTCAGCAAATCGTAGGGGCCCAGCAGGGTCAAAGCCTGGGGCCATGCGTAGTCCAAAAGGAAACCCACAGAATCCTGGAACGAAAGGCCAAAAAGGGACAAGGAGTGGGTTTTAATCAATAAAAGTCTGACACACCATTCCTCTCCACTCTAGAGCGGGAGTAGTCAATGATTTCCCACTTAAAAAATCCATATTAGCGTAACGTTGTTTCCAACGACTACAGAACTTTGAACTACTAACGCCATCTATTCTAGCACGTTTGAACTAACATCTGATAAACTACAAGTTAGTATAAACTAAACTTAATAAATATTGATAGGTGCGATCAATGACATTAGTTTAACGCCATCTAGGATTTTAGTGTAGAACTACGATGAGTTGAACGTTAAACCTAGATCGACTTTTGGTACCCACCAATTGGCGCCACTTAGCCGACATGTCTTCTACTTCTCAAAACTGAAACCTACCTAGAGTGCTTTCACGAGCTCTTAATGACCATTTTTTGACCTTAACTGAACTGTTAAAGAGAGATAGAATTCCCTGTATTTCTTTAGTTGTCCTTAGCCGTGGAAATAAATTAGCATATCTTTGGATGTCTCCAGTTAAAGAATTAGGGAACATCTCCTGTTAACATGACCCATTGATATACCACTAAAACCACTCATATTATTCCTACAATATTGCGTTGCGTCCTAGGACCACAGGTTTCCTTTTCGGAAGCCAACCTATGGCACCAGTAGGCTTCAGCCCTGCTGGGCCCATACGATATTGATGACCTCTTTGAGGCGTGAGTGGAACAGTACGCGCCGTCAACGTCTCGGGCGCGTTCTGGAGTGCTATTCTCTAAGAAAACAGCCTTGCGCACAGCGCTGCAGGCAAAGCTGAGCTTTTTAGGGAATAGCACCCCTGGACGACCCGGCGCGAGAAGTCATCGCCACAGGAACTATATAGTAACCATCAGATAGAATATTCTGAAGCGGACATATGAATCGCCGTGTGATACGCTATAATTCATGTGGCAAAGTAGAAAAAGTGGCCCGCGATTGCAATTGAGAAGCACCCAATTCAGATGCCAGTGTTTTCAAGAACAACTTGCGTCCCATTTTGTTGACTTGGACTTACGGTAATATCAATCAATCAATCAATCAATTTATTTGCGTAATATCTATGGGTTTACAAAAGATGTTTATCACAGGTATAGTTTCACCATATTCAGCATATTTGCATGCACATTTATAATATAATATCATAAGAATTTATACATTGATAAAAGTCAGTCCCAATAGAAATAAAAATTATTAATGAAATTACAAAATGTCAAATGGTATATGATTAATTAAGTCAATAATAAATCAATTTCAAACTAAATAAAATGTCAAACTAAATAAATGTCAAGTAAAAATAAATGTCCAACCAAATAAAATGTCAAATTCGTAATGTCAAAAAATAAATAAATTTGAATTACAATTATTTAATTAAGTATGTATTAACCATGGTTGCGTTACATTTTGTCATCGAGGTACTCCTTAACTGACTATAGAAATCGAAAATATGTCGTATAGGTTTTTATTTATTGTATACCTGTTGATTATATATTATTTGCTTTGTACGTATTTGTTTAAATTATTATTAGTTTTAAGCAGCACTGTGCGCAAGGTCTCTTATAAATGATAATGATAAATGATATTTATTTTGCAAATAGGTTTTTTCAAACTCTTTTGCACGTCAATTTTTTTTTGTACTTTTTTTTATTACTAGATGAGGCCGGTGTTTCCTAACTGACTACCCTGAGAACACCGAAACAAACTCAGGAGTAAGGCTCAGGGCTTAGAAAACAGTCTTGCGAACTGTGGTGCCGCAAGGCTGTTTTCTTCGAGCAAAGCACTCCAGGACTCACATAAACAAAAATAGAAACTCGAAATCTATTCAACTGTAAAGTAAAAATTGAAAACAAAATCATTTTCCTTAACTACACAAAAAATTCACGAGTTCCATTAATCGTTATCAAATTACTTATTAATGAAGCTTGACTGGTTCTAATCAATCAAGAATGTCACAACACGAAATCCTATTTCTTTTCTTTTTCCTTTAACCGCCTTAGCATTAGCATTTAGCATTATCGGCCTTATAATTTTCCCGCTGCTGGGGTTCAGGCCTCCACTCTAGGAGAGGTACCTAATGGGCCATAATCCACCGCGCGGGCCCAGTGCGGATTGGCGGATGTCACGTCTTCGATTTTTTTTAACCACCTACGTCGTATAAAACCGACAAACTCAATCGTACCGAATTCTCCAAGGTCGCACATTCAATATAGAATTATTTCCCGACAACGTTGAATCCTATTTTCTTATTTATTTAAATAAAAAATAATGCCGCATTTCTGATCCCGTAAAAGTGGCGTAGGACGCTGTATTGGACAACAAAAACACTCATCAGACCAATTCGATGAAAGCGGTTAAAAGGTTAAAAAATAATTAAAGCCGCATTTCTGAATCCTCCAAAAAATGTGCGGTAACCTGCCTTTGCGGACTTAGGATCCGTTCACACAGACCGGCTCGGAAGAAAGCAGATTTTTATCACGTTGAAAATAGAGTTTTTAAGTGTTAGAAGTGAGGTTTATTTTTGCATGTGCACTGCGCGTTCAATCTTTCTTTATGACAAAATCAGTGCACATGCAAAGAAAGCTTCCCTAAAAAAACAAAAGAACAAAGTAACACTGACTCACCTAACACCATACCGGGTGCAGTCCACCTCTGCAGACAGCCACGGAACAGATCTTCATAAATGAACTAGAACTGTCACTGTCACCGACTCGCTTCCATGCTGTGGAGGACCTGGGGAAGAAGAGGAAACTGCTGTCAGAACTTTCCTTGATAACTACCAACCTCCAATTTTTATTAAAACTGTAATAGCCGTTTCAGATTTATTAGTTCACAGACTATCAATGTAGGTCGTCTCCATAGGTATTCACAGGCCAAAGTTTGTTTGGATAAAGTAGCCAAACCCTGACCTGCAGAACTGACTGGCAGACATACAAACGCACAGCCCAAAAACACTACTGGGAGTAGGAGCATGAAATTTTGCACAAAGTCTCCTTTTAGAACGTTAGGAACGTTTCACGCGGTCGAAACCGCAGGCAGAAGCTATGTAGTTAGTTCACAGATTATTAAATTAAGTCAGTGTTATGTTCAATCATTATTATCATCATCATTTCAGCTGAAAGTCGTCCACTGTTGGACATAGGCCTCCCCCAAGCGTCACCACAACGACCGGTCCTTTGCGGCTCGCATTCATCGGATTCCCGCCGACCCTCACCAGCTCATCGGTCCACCTTGTAGAAGGCTTCCGGAACGTGGTCCTCTTGCGGATATCTTTAGAAATGCAGATCTCCGATAGAGAACTATATAGCCTATCCTCCCACTTTTATTAAATCATAGACTACTACATTTTAGTCCTTTCTATGTGTGTTCACTGTGGGCTAAAGTTTGTATGTTTAAGGATTTGTCACACTGGATGCGTTCTGCGGTCTGCGGTCAGGTCAAAGCGAACGCAGCCCGCATCATGTATGAACAGCATTGTCGGTATTAATATATTTTATATAGAATGCGATCTGACCGCGCGAGCACAACCAAAGAACGCATGTTGGCCCGGCGGGGCGGAGGCGAGGGACCGACCGATAACGTTGACCGGACCGCAGGCCGCAGAACGCATCCGGTGTGACAAATCCCTTAATGGATTAGTACCCTTTAGTATACAGGTGAAAAATCATTTAAATATCTTGTCACAGTGTTTGATATTGAACTTCTCAGTATAGGCTAAGTTTTCATATTTCTTTTCTCAATTCCTAGTATTTCTAGAGTGTTTTGTGAAAAAATAAAGCGGCTAAATTCATATGAAGATAAAAAAAATATCCCATGGGTATATACTCCCTATGGGTAAAAATGTTCATATGTACTAATCCAAGACATGTTCTACAGTGTACCACTTTCCATGCAAATACTTTCAGCCGTTCGAGCATAAAGAAGTAACAAACATACAGATACAAAAACACTCACAACCTTTCGCCTGTCCAATATTAGTATGATTAACAACAAAAAAACCTCTCGTAAGAAACACAACTTACAGAGAAAAATCCACAATTTCTTTTTAACAGCACTCACTATTCACTCACTACTACCTAACCTCTCAGACAATACAATAAGAAAAGAAAAAACTATCAAACAACCAAATCTATGACGTCAAAAAACACAGATAAAAATATATTTAAGAATAACTAGACATCTAAATTTATAATCACTTCCGTCGAAGAAAAAGACTTTACTAAGGAAAATCAGTAAATAATGCTCTTTGATGGAATAACAATAGCGTACTGATAAAAACATTCGATTATACTTCATTCTATACATGCGGTCTTGATTTTATCTATTTGAAACATAGATTAGGGTGATTCCACAAAAGTTGGGTAACTTTGTGTTCCAGTGTTATTTTATATATTTTTTTATTAAATAACCAGTGATAAACATTTTATCATATGAAATAATCATTTTTTTACTATGTCACTCACTTTTGCTACAATCGTTTATTTTTTTCTATAAGGAAAATGGCCTTTTATACCCTCGAAATCAGTCCCTAGCCATGTCACATTTCCAAAATAATGTTTTCGTTCGACTGATTTTGGTAAGCCTTGATGATATTTGAACTTTATGTAACTTTAACACACTAACAATTACATTACCTTGTTCATTGGATCTATTAGGTAAATAAAATCCATTATTTTTCATATTTATTTTGTAAGAAAAGTAGTGTCATCGATAATTATAGTCAGGCCCTAGCCACTCAGTAAATTAAAAAATACGCGGTAATTGAAATAAGCAGCCATTTTAAATTGAACGCGTTAAAAAGTGACAATGTGAAGGTAGCCATAAGCGGGGGCCGTTCCGCGTTGGTCATCTTGACATTAGTGAAATCGGCGTCGATGCTGAGAAAACTCGTGCTGTGCCAGTCAATTGCTCAGGCCCTAGGTGTGTGATTTTATGTAAAGTTAATAAGTTATTATTCTTTCTTGTTAGTGTGTACATGTGATTTGTTTGTTCTGTTGTTGTTGTTATCTATAAATCTCGGTATTTCTTTTTAAAAGTGAACTACGAGTGATTTTGTTCTGATTCGTCAGTCCCTAGACCATCAGGCCCTGGCTGTTAATGTGACTAGGGACTCTTTTAAATAGATTCGTCATTCAGAAACTTTTTGTTGTTGTATAATATGCCGCCGCGAAGAAAAATACTGTTGTCTAAAGAAGAAAATGCAAAAAATAGTCAAAACAGGCAAAAAAAATTACCCGTTTTGCTAGCAGAGTACAAGAAGAAAGAAAGATTAAAATACCTGAGAAAAAAGGAAAAAGGGCAGCAGTGCTGGGCACGCCGTCATTGCGGTGGTAATTTCCCTCTTTGAGGAGTGGTTGGAGAGATTTCAGGAAAACTTAAATTTCTCTTTAAATACTTAATAAAGTGACTGGCCCCTTTAGATACTAAAAGTATATCAATATATGCACTGTCTTTACTAAAAAGTTTTTGATTTAGTACATAAAAACACGTATGGCAAAATTTGGACGAAAGTTACCCAACTTTTGTGGAATCACCCATTAAAACATATATTGAGTTTCCAGTATTTTTTTTTCGGGAGGGCAGTCATCAGAATGACTTCTCCCGCTCTTGGGCGGAGCGGGAGGGCGTGTCAGACTCTTACTGACTACACCCCACCCCGTTCCTTCGATCTGGGAGACATGGACTTACGTTTCGGAATTTAATTGTTCCCCAGAGGCTTCGCTACAGTTTGCTGATATCTCCTTGAGGCGCGCGTGGAACAGAACGCGCCGTTGACGACTGGGCTCGGTCCAGGTTATTACCAAACTGCCAGACGGGAGCGACCCAGTGCTCGCCGTGACTTTCTAGTAGTAAGGTGTGTAGATTGTAGAAGCCACCTACTGAAAACTTTCGGGAGATTTCTGCACCAGATTCGTGCGGAAGAAACGTCCGGGTGTTACCATTATGTGGACCGACCTGAGGACACGGTGGAGCATACGGTGGAGGTGTGCTCCGCTTCGGTGGAGCACCCATGATAGCCCGTGAGGTCATGACGGACCCTGGTACAGGCTATGGTCCGGAGCAAGGTGGAATGGCAGATAATGGATTTCCTTACGCCCCAGCCGTCGCTTACCTATAGATTACTGGGGCCATGGAAAGTCCGAAAGAAATCAAGACCACGAGCTAGTGCGCCTCACCATCAACGATTGCATCACTGCTTACCAACAGGTGGGATCGCAGTCAAGAACTAGTTAATAACAAATTAAAAAAAAGAAGATTTTTATAGTGGGAGAAATCGTTTGAACATTTTCCCCTTAAAAAAAAGATTAAGTCCTTCTATTTATTTCGCGCACGCGTCACCACAGCGACCGGTCCTGTGCTAGTGTGTGTCTAGTTTTCATCGGACCCTCACCAGGTACACGCTCCACCTTGTGGGAGGCATTCAGAACCTTAAGCCTCTTGTACATGAGACGGTTTCACTCCATAAGTCATCATCTCAACCGAAAGACGTCCACTGCTGGACATAGGCCTCCCCCAAGCGTTGCCACAGCGACCTGTCTTGTGCGTCGCGCATCCATCGGATTCCCGCGACCTTCGCCAGGTCGTCAGTCCACCTTGTGGGAGGCCTTCCAACGCTGCGTCTTCCGGTGCGTGGCCGCTACTCTAGAACCTTCCGTCCCCATCGACTATCTGTTCTACGAGCAATGTGCCCTGCCCACTGCCACTTAAGCATACTATAAGTAGGTCCGGTCAATTCTCTGTCCGTAAGCACGGCCCGCAGTGTTGTATGGATCACTGAGAGAGCTTGTAGAAACAAACGGGGACACTACGGAACGGTTTAACAGTTCTGAATACGTTTCTACACTTAATCTTTGAGTGATAATGATAATATCGTGCGTGTAAAGACTAGAACAGATTGAAAGTCAGATAAGATAATATACAAGTGTAGTTTATATTAGAAACTACGTCTTGACTTGCCTTCTTTTCTTGATGTCAAACCTGGGGGTCAAATATTTTTTGTACAAACCGATCACATTAGCTTGACGCATGTCTGAAATGCGAGCATCCCTCTGTTACCCGCCGCATTCCCTTAGCTCGGCCGGCAAGTGTCAGGTATGCTCAGCATCTTTGTTATCGATACGCGCCTCGATCATTTGGCTAGTTCTCTGTTGTTGTTATATTGTTTTTGGCCATTATTTCATCGACGCCAAGCGTCAAGTTAATATGACCGAGTTGCAGATGGAAATAACTTAATTTACATATTCTTTGAAAAACTTCGGAACACAAATACAATACAAAAATAGTCGTAAGATCGCGATAACACATAGTATGACGAATATTGACAATGAGACGTAAAGATGTAAAATTTAAATAACTCATAATTAAATATGTTCAACGTGCAATATGCTATTTGAAATGCAATTCATTTCGTTTATGTACTCTATGATTATATAATCTGTAGTTGAATCTATGGCGCGTAGTGTTCCACGCGTGCCTCAAAAAGATGCCAGCAAAACTATAAGGGCCTGGTAGGGCCGATGCCAAATAGGGCCACGACGAATTTCTAAAAAAGATACTCAATATACCCATGGTCTTAGAACGTAGGACGACAAGCAATTGGTAGCTCGTCGACTGGCCGTCCGGTATGATCGAGCCCAAGTGTGGACGGCGCTTAGTGTTCCACGCGGGCCTTAAAGATAAGTCAGCAAAATCGAAGGATTCCAGCAGGACCGAAGCCTATTCTGGGGCCAAAGGTTGGTTTCCGAAAGGGAAATATGTGGTTCTGAAACGCAAAGCAAAGAAGGAACAGAAGTGGGGTTTAGTCAGTAAATGTCTTACACGCCTTCCCGCTCAAAGTGAAAGAAATCATTGGATGATGTCCCATCCAAAAAACAAATGGTAAGCTTGCCGTCCGGCCGTCCGCTAACCATCCGGACTAAACCGGAGTGTTCGACTTCTTCTTCTTCCTACCCTTTTCCCATATTATTTAGGGTCGGCGCAACATGTTTTTTTTCTTCCATTCTGTCCTCTCACCCGTCATGCTATCATCAACTCCCTTTTCTTTCATATCAGTCCTCACACAGTCCATCCATCTTTTCTTTGGTCTCCCTTTTCCTCTCCATACCCGAGTGTTCGACGGCAGCAAATTTTAGGAAAACCGTTAAGGTCCAATAGAGCCACGGGGAATTTTTGAAAAATACACCCGTTGTCCTAGAAAGCAAAGGCTAACTAAAGGACACAGGTGTAGTTTCAGTCACTCTAGAGACAGAGAAGTTATTGAACGATTTCCGAACTAAAAAAAATCATCATCATCATCATCTCAGCCAAAAGACGTCCACTGCTGGACATAGGCCTCCCCCAAGCGTCGCCACAGCGACCGGTCCTGTGCGTCTCGCATCCATCGGATTCCCGCGACCCTCGCCAGGTCGTCGGTCCACCTTGTGGAAGGCCTTCCAACGCTGCGTCTTCCGGCGCAAAAAAAATATTATGTTGTATTTACATGGATGTAAAGAGGAGGGATGAAACGCATGTTACTAAAAGAGTTATGAGTTTACATGTGGATGGATGGAGAGGGAGAGGGAGGCCAAAGAAAAGATGGATGGATTGTGTGAGAAGTGATATGGAAGAAAAGGGAGTGAGTGATAGCGTGACGAGTGACAGGACAGAATGGAAGAAAAAGACGTGTTGCGCCGACCCCAAATAAAACGGGACAAGGGCAGGAAGATGAAGATGATGATGATGTATTTATCAATACCAATTGTTGTCATGAGGTTTTAATCACTTGTTAGTAGATTTATAATCTTGATAGACATGATAGTAGAAAAAAAAACAAGCGACTTCGGTTGTATTTATTTTGACCTAACCTGACCCGAGTATTCGACTTCAAAAAGGAGGGAGTATGTTCAGCTGTATTTTGTTTAAATATAGTTTTACCGATTTTTTGGTGAATTGTGGACCGATATTGTTTTTTTTTTGCTACCAGTTCTTGACCGCGATCCCACCTGATGGTAAGCACTAAGCAGTGATGCAATGGTTAACGATGAGGCGCACTAGTTTATGAAAGCCTATAATTACTTTAGTTTATGTATTAATAATGTTTAATTAATTAATTAATATGTAATTTAATATAAATACATACATACTAATTAGATATTATCTAAAACTATAAAGCCGGGAGCGATGGAAGGAATGGAGGGAGCCCTTTGCCCAGCAGTGGGACAGCATAGGCTAAGTATAATAATATAATTATCTAACAATATAAATAATAGAAATAACGTTTGAAAGATATAATAATTCCAAGTTGATCCCATAGAAATAGTTACGATGAACTTCGAAGATATAAAATGGAACTTCAAAGGCACCATAAGGTCAAACCAGAACTGTTGTAACAAAGAAAATTGCTTTGTGGTTTTTAAATCAGTGACCGAAGTTTGTGGTTGAATATCAGTCTGGCGGCAAGTTGAATAGCGCCGTAAAGGCAAGATGGGTTATAAAATGACTGATTTAGTTGACAGCGATAGCCACAATTTCATATTTATTGTGCGAACAGCTGAAGAATGGAATACCCGGTCGGATTCTGTGTTTCCTGATAGTTACAACTTAGGGTCAGCTCACACCGAGACGCGACGCGACACGACGCTGCATGCACATTTTAATAGAGTGACTCAAAATAGAACTTTATTCACTACGCGAAAAAATACACATTTCATTGGGAGAATTTAAAATACGTTGCTTTATGCAGCGCTGCGCCTCGTGACGCCGCGCGGCGTCTCGCTGCGCAGCGGAACGTTTTTACATTCGCGACGTCGTGTTGCCGACGATTTTACTATGCGCCTCTCAACGTTGCGATGCGTCTCGCGGCGGTGCGCGGCGCAGCGCGAAGTCACTGGCCTATTTCTGCATCGTCGCGTCGCGTCTCGGTGTGAACTGACCAGGGTCTTTAAGTCAAGACTGTTTAGGTTACTTCTAAGCAAGCGTGCTCCATCGTCGACCACATCATCGCTTACCATCAGGGGAGATAGTAGTCACACGCAAGCCTATGCATGAAAATAATTAAAAAATAATAGTTTTATCAGCGTTGCTAGTTCTCTTATCAAGGGTACAGATAACATTATCAAAACATTATTGATTATATCTATCCCTCCAGAAATAAGGTTAGTGATATCAACTATGTATAGTATATGTGCCGAATTGATTACAATTATTTAAAACTAGCTGTCCCCTGCGGTTTCACCCGCATTTTTCGTTACTGCTCCGCTCCCGTGGGTCGTAGCGTGATAGTATATAGCCTATAGCTACTCCTCGATAAATGAGCTATCTAACACTGAAAGAATTTTTCAAATCGGACCAGTAGTTCCAGAGATTACCCCCTACATACAAACTTACAAACCTACAAACTTACTTTTACCTCCTTATAATATTAGTACCTATAGATAAATAAAAAAAAGTTATTTGATTGTGACTGTTATCTAAGTAACTAGGTATTAGATATGAAAGATAAATTTTTATATAGAAATAGAATCATATCATCGTAAACCTAAAGTCCCCGTCACGAGAAGCTATAAATTTTGTAAACAAGTGTTCAGGAGTTCACAACATTTGGACCAACAAAAAAAAATGAATTTGTTTAAGCTTTAATAAATTATTAAGTAACAATATTAATTAACATAATTATGTATATTATTTAAGAATAATTATTCGTCAGATTCAGTTGTTTCCATTTCTGTGTCAGAATCAGTGACATGTATCACGAAGCTGTCTACAGTTTTATCAATCATCTCATCGATTTATAACAATAACAATCAGATCCGCGATATAGGCAAAGCAATGAAACAAACTCGTACGCATTCGAAACTCGAATGACGCGTTTATTTCAAAATGGTGTCCCGATAGTTTACAATCCCTGCGACGGACCAAGAAACAAAAAACGATAGCACTTTGCGTCGTTAAAATATGATCCGACTAAATTAAAGAGGTTGTTACTTTCATATAACCCGTCTCTATTTCATGTCGATTGAAAATGTTTACTTAGTAAAAGATGTTTGTTTACAAAATTTATAGCTTCTCGTGACGGCGACTTTATTATAATTTTTCTACCATTGGTATTTTCATTTATATCTTTAGGCTATCGTTTGACCACTATATCAACTGATCCATGGGTTGTCCAAAAGAGAATGGACGTAAGACCGTTTTCACATTTTCCGATCCGATATCGGTATCGGACGCCGATACGATATCGGGGTAAGGTAAATGTATGAGATATGTACCTGTCTTTCATATTGTCCGACCCGATATCGGATATCGGAGCACAGAATTTCATACATTTTACTTACCCCGATATTGTATCGGCGTCCGACACCGATATCGGATCGGATAATGTGAAAACGGTCTATGGCAAAAAGGAACATGGAAGTAGGTTTTAGTCAGTAAAAGTCTGACACAAGCACCTGCTCGCGCTCCGCTCTAGAGCGAGAGAAGTCATTGATAAATGTTCTTCTCAACTAAAAAAAAAATCTCAACTGATGGTAAGCGACGATGTGGTCGACGATGAAGCACGCTTGCCTAGAAGTAACCTTGACTAAAGTTCATTCTTGACTAAAACCCTTTTTAGAATTCTGTTCGGTAGCCTGGATTCGGCAAAACCACCAGCCATTTTGTTGTTCGTCTGTTGGTCAGCCCTTTTCCCCAAAAACGCGTGCAATAACAGAGCGAGCTTCTCCCGCTCTTGGGCGGAGCGGGAGGGCGTGTCAGACTCTTACTGACTAAACCCCACTCCGTTCCTTCGTTGCCTTTCGATCTTGGGGACAATCGGTCATATTAATAGAGCGCTCTAGATACTGCGGGTGTCTGTCTGTTCATTAGTGTTGTTGCAACTCGAGAACCACTTATCTAATTTACGTAATTGTTGTTTTAACAATGTATATGATGCTTTGGCTAGGTTTTATTACACTTCCATAATAGGTACATACATATAAAACGGACTGACTGACATATCAACAACATCTGCCTGGCCTTTTCCCAACTATATTGGGGTCGGCTTCCAGTCAAGCCGGATTTAGCTGAATACCAGTATTTTACGAGGAGCGGCTGCCTACTAGACCTCCACAACCCATTAACTGGGGCAACATGGTACTTCATGGCAAGACTGGAGTCAGATTTACTGGCTTCTGACTTTCCGTAACGACGGCCAAAGATCTCCAAATGACAGCCGGGACCAACGGCTTAACGTGCTTTCCGAGGCACGGAGGATACTCGTTATGTTAAGATGGTCACCCATCCACAGACCAACCTAGACAAGCGTTGCTTAACCTTGAAGATCGACCTGTGCAGCTGTTATTATCTAGCCACGAGCACTGACATATCAACACACAGCCAAAACTACTGAAACTAGAAGCGTGCAAGAGGAAGCGTGAATTTTGCAAGAGGCTTCCTTTTAAGACGTAAGCGAGCACTAAGAGAAGATTTTCCAAAATTAACCCCATAAGGCGTACCGCGTACATCGAGGGACTGGAACAATCTGCCTGCTGCGGTTTTTCCATCTGATTATAATTTGGGTGTCTTCAAGGCTAGAGTGAATAGGCTCTTAATAAACTAGTGCGCCTCACCATCGACGATTGCATCACTGCTTACCATCAGGCGGGATCGCAGTCAAGCGCTAGTTTATAACGAATAAATAAAAAAATAAGGGGACGAAATGGGGGTCCAAAGTTTGTATAGAGAAACCTACTTTGCAGAAGCTAGTATTACAAACCAGCTTTTTTCCCCTGACATTGTCCGTGTGAATGCTTGTTTGACTGGCCTATTGGTCCAGTGTTTAGCGGCCCTAATTGCTATGGCGGTCGTGGGTTCGCATTTCGCCCCAAAACAAATGATTCTGTAAAAAGTACGTCGATTATCCCGGGTGTATGTTCCCTTGGGAGAATTTTCCACTATCACGCGGGCGAAGCCGCGGACAGCAGCTAGTGTTTTATATTATCAATGTCTTAAAATGCCTCGGGAAGTACGTTACGCCATTGGTCCCGGCTGTCATTTGTAGATCTTTGGCAGTCGTTACGGATAGTCAGAAGCCAGTAAATCTGACTCCAGTCTTGCCATGAAGTACCATGTTACCCCAGTTAATGGGTTATGGAGGTCTGGTAGGCAGCCGGTCTTCGTAAAATACTGGTATTCAGCTAAATCCGGCTTGACTGGAAGCCGACCCCAATACGTATAGTTGGGAAAAGGCTAGGTAGATGATGAATGTCTTAAAATAGTATTATTTCTAGCAATGACAGTAGAATTTACTTTACAAGCCACGTAACATATTTTTTTACTAAAATCACAGGCTAGTGTGATATTTCATTGACAAACATATAATAACTAATAAATCAAATGATATTTGATTATGAGCCATTTTGCAGATACTGTACATATTTTTTAGAGTTCCGTAGGTACCTGATTCGGTAAAAAAGGAATCCTAATTTTGTTTTTTATTTAAATAAATTAGTGCTTGACCGCGATCCCACGTGATGGTAAGCAGTGATGCGATCGTAGATGGTGGGGGGGTCTTTCGTCGTTTCGCACCACTCTGGTTCGCCCCGCGGGGCGAAACGACGAAGTATCTTCAGGAATGGGCTGTTTCGCACCACGGCTGACCTTGGAGCGCCGAGCGGTGCGAATCGACCAATAGCTCTTAGGAATGAAAAACTTTGAAATTAGTTTGTACCTAAACATAGCAGTGCGAATCGCCCCATTCCTAAGAGCTATTGGTCGATTCGCACCGCTCGGCGCTCCAAGGTCAGCCGTGGTGCGAAACAGCCCATTCCTGAAGATACTTCGTCGTTTCGCCCCGCGGGGCGAACCAGAGTGGTGCGAAACGACGAAAGACCCGGTGGGGCGCACTAGTTTAGCTTATTAACTCTAGCCTTGAAGACACCCAAATTATAATCGGACGGGAAGACCGCAGCAGGCGAATTGTTCTAGTCTTCGATGTACGCGGTATAAACGACGAAGCGAAACGCTTATATCAGTGTTTTTTAAATCGACGGGTTGTGACCTACAGGTGGGTCACTAACTCTTGCTTCGGGGGTCGCGACCTCCAGTTGGGTCACCAACCTTTGCTTAGGGGTCAAGGTCGTGAACCAGGTATAGGGTGAGGGACTCTAAGATACTAAACAAAATAAGGTACATTTTGTTAAGTTTACTGCCCTCTGACGAGAGCAGTGGTGGCCCAGTGGTAACGGCGCCGACTTACCGAGTTATAGGTCACTGATTCAAACCCAGCCAGGCGCATTACTTTGTGTAGGTAACTTATTTCATCACCACTGCTCTCTAAACGGTGAAGGAAAACATCGTGAGGAAACCGGCATATCTTAGAACTAAAAATTCGAAGACATGTGACATCCTCCAATGCACTGGGCCCGCGCGGTGGATTACGGCCCATTGACTCTCCTAGAGAGGAGTCCCAGCAGTGGGAACATTGTTAGGCCGATAATGCTAACAAAACAAAAAGACACTAGGCGCCTACGGTGTCCGCGGTTCGCCGAGCGACTCCCTAGGGCGTCTCCTGTTTCGGGGGTCGGGCGTGAGGATCCGTACTCTCATTTGTCGCGGCAGAGGAGCTTTGCCCTAGCGTTGCACCTCCATGCGTAATTCGTTATACGGTGGAGGTGTGCCCCGCTTGGGCAGATGACCGTCATGTCATTGTACAGGCGATCGGCACCAACGACCTCTCGCACCAGACCCATTCACAGGCCATGGTTCAGAGCGAGGAGGAATAGCAAGCGGTCGCCTACTTCTGCGAACCAGTAATGATAGCCAAGGTGGCGACCGCGCGCGTGAGGAAACAGACTTCCTTACGCCCCAGTCGCGCCGGGACGATTTGCAGCAACCGTTACGCTGTCGCAAGCCCACGCCTACGGCAGGCGTGGGCTCGCGGACGGTGAGCAATGGATAGCTCGCAGTTTAACCGTCCGGACCTAGCCCGTTTCGTCGACGTCGCGTAGTATTCCACGCGCGCTTCAAGGAGTCACGAAAACCAGGGGAGGGCCAGGTTCGAAGCCTACTGGACTCATGGGTTTGCTTCTAAAAGGAAAACTCAGGGTCCAAACAGGGACCGCAAATCAACGAAGAAACATAGGAGTAGGTTTTAGTCAGCAAAAGTCTGACACACCCCCCCACTCTGCCCTAGAGCGGGAGAAGTCATTGGATGATTATCCATCAACAAAAAAAAAAGAGTAATTCTTGCATGTGTGTAAGGACTGTTTCTTCAAATCCCATGGTGGCAGAAAATCAATAAAAAAAATTCTAACTAAATGGGTTAACTTGCTGGTTTGGGCTGTAATTTGTAGACTCTTGACAATCGTAATAGGTAATTAGAACCCTGAAATTCTTGGAACCCATATTACGACTACTCTTAAGGGTTAGGTATCTGTTTCATGTTACCTAGTAACCGGGATGTGGAGGTCAGGCACTTCAGTCGTTTCTTAAAACAAAAATATACTTTAATTCATGAATCCCCGACCGGTCCTATGAGACCGCGGTGTTATTGTTTTACAATTGTGGCTCGTTTTGTGGGTATGTGATAGGTTAATTTATGAATCCCCGACCGGTCTCATGCAACCACTCTGTTATTTTCTTACTATTGAGTCTCGTTTTGCGGGTATGTGATAGGTTAAAATAAGTTACAATTTTAATTTACAAGTCTAGCATTAGCTATACCAAGAGGTAGTTTTTCATACTTATAAACACATTTATTAGCAATATATAATTCATAAACAATTTTAATATTTTGTTACTTAATTAAAGAATTTGAACATGAATATTATAATATAATATTGTCTTTTATATTTTTTATTTTAGAAACAAACAATGTTGCTCTTCCACAATAAAAAGTTTGAAATTCACTGGTGCACTCATTCAAGGTGAATAAGGTATAAATTCTGCTGATATCACTAAAACCAAAATGGTTTAAATACACTTGACCATATAGGTATAGGTAGGTCAAATAAAAAAGTCCCTATCAATGTCTATGACCTTAACATTTTTCAGTAATATAACAACAGGCCAAGGTAATATCCATTCATCCTAACTTTGTCATATTACGCACAGAAATACTAAATTACAGGACAGAGCTCAAAGTACCAAGTAATTACTATAACTACTGTGGCTCAAAACCAGTTTTGCAACTTCAAGTACTATTTACCTAACAAATAACAGTGGCAAACAATGATTTAAAACTACGACGTGATGTAATAAGCCCATAAAAAACGACTAGCGAGATTTTAAATACCTGAAACATCATTTAACAGCGGAATTTGCATTAAAAAGATGATACTTCAAGATTGTGTTTCGTGACCAACCAAATCACATCAAATCAGATGTGATTTCCGACGATAACTTTGTTGATATTTAGTTCAAAAACTTACCGGCAGAATGTAATAGACTGTGTCCTCGATTCACTTGTAACAATTTATTAGTAAAACAACGTGGAAAATTAGGAAAATACCGTTTCACAATACAATAAGAACGCTATTGGAACGTAGACACACAGATAAAAAATGGCCCAAAATTGCGGAATGTCCGAAAAGAATTTGTTGACGTTTCTCTTTGGTGTTGCAAGTTCAAGAAAACCCAAAGCAAAGAGTTATATTATTCGTACTTTTTAAAACAACGCCTCTGTTTTGCCAAAATCATAGGTAATTTATTTGAAAACTTTACTAACGCTCTTAAATAATATATGCGTCCCTACAGCTAATATTATTTGTGTACTTTTAAATCAGTGGGCCCGAGCGTCTAAGTTTCAAGAATTCTGATATAGCTTACGAACACGAACTAAAAAAAAACAATGATGAATATTACAGCTTAATTAAAAATATATAAATTATTTATAATGATTTTCTCGTAAAATTTAGTATTTTTCAATGGCAATTATAATTTTTAAATATTTTTACTCTATGGTTTATTGCACTGGCATCCCAAACAAAACGTCAAAATTTTTCGCACGCCATTGTGTGCAGAAGTCACCCATTTTTAAATCACAAAAATCACAGTTTTATAACAACAAAAATCAAAAGTTAACCGTCAACATAGATTTGTTAATAAATAATGGGTCTACCAGGTTGTGGAATACCGGAGGGTGACCTCCCCCAGTGCTGGTCTGACGACGTCCGTATGAACGCGCTTTTCGCACCTTTTCGTTTGAAGACAGCTAATCCAGAATCATGGGATATGAAGATGAAATTCTGGTCTGATATGCTAAGGCAGTGGTGTAAAAGTCGGAAGGATCCTATAGTGTCTGCTGCGGACGCGAAGACGGCCTTCAATCGAAGAGGGCGGACGCCTGCATGCATGGATATCGTGGTTGAAGAAATGTTTCGGTGAGTCCGTGTTTTTTTTTTAATCAGTCAGTCTATCACCCCGTGTTATTTCTCTATGCCCAATTTTGATGCTCCGTCCCGCGTTTTCGTGGTATTTTTATGGACATTGTTAAATGTAAACAAAGACAAAATGTTGAAATGTTAAGTTATGATAATTATTTCTAATTATTATGCCTGTTGTACAAATTCATAAAGCTTATGCTTCAACTCTATTCGTAAATGACGCAAATAATCGTGACTATGGCTTTATTGTTTTAGTGTTCTAAACATTACAAAATTCTTGTTTTCTCTCACTGAGTAGTAAAGATATCCTTGGCTTATATATACTTTAGTGGCCCTCAAGCTAGGAACTTACAATGATTTATTAAAAAGTTTTACATTTAGAAAAGCTTTTGCCAAGTATCAAGTCAAGTAAACTAATTGTTTCTTAAAAAAATCACAATAATTAACTAGTAGCTAGTAACTGTGTTAGTGCACAGATCACACTTATAAAACGTTAGAAGCTAGTGCTTTGTAATGCACTGTCTGCTGAAGGATGCCTATGTGAAACAATAATTTGAATTTAAACTTATCAATATCCGCAAAATGAGACAATAGTAAAAAAAATAACAGCGTGGTCTCATGGGACCGGTCGGGGATTCATGAATTAATGCTAAAAGTGCTGTTATAAGGCTAAAAGTGCAAACCTTTTTTGTAATGTAAGTAATTTATGAAGCAATTTAACCAATGTTTTTGTATTATGTAATCAATAAAATAATTTTATAATCACAGTACAAGGCGCTGGACGTAACAAGAAATATTACTTAACTATTGTATTTTTTATTTGATATGTATGGCATTATTAGCTGTAATGTTCTTACTGTTATTCCCACATTAATGCCTCTTTTCTAAGAGAGGGAATAGGCTGTATTTAATTCAATTCAATTCATTTATTCAAAAACAATTTACATTGTATGCGAATATACTAGCAACTATACTCTGTCGGTTTAGGTAGTTAACTAAATGTAAACAATCTTGGCATGTCTTTTTATCTAAAAGTTGTCTATAAATTGTATGTAAAAATCTTTGCCAATAGGTATTTACCTAAATCGATGTTAGCTAATAAACTAAATTTAAATAATCTTTGTGTTATTATATTATATACAACCTCTTTAATATAAAAAGACATACCAAGATTGTTTACCTTTAGTTAACTACCTAAACCAACGGAGTATACACATACATGTAATCCACCATGCAAGCCCAGTGAGGATTGTTGGGTGTTTTACTCAAAAAATATATCTATACTAATATTATAAAGAGGTAAAATTTGTAAGTTTGTAAGTTTGTATATTTGTATGTTTGTAAGTTTGTATGTAGGGGGTAATCTCCGGAACTACTGGTCCGATTTGAAAAATTCTTTCAGTGTTAGATAGCCCATTTATCGAGGAATGCTATAGGCTATATACCATCACGCTACGACCCACGGGAGCGGAGCAGTAACGAAAAATGCGGGTGAAACCGCAGGGGCCAGCTAGTATTATATAATTATGACTTGCATTAGAGGCATTGATTCATTTGCTTGATATTTAACCTATCACATATCTGCAAAACCAGACACAATAGTAAGACAATAACAGTGCGGTCACATGCAACTGGTCGGGGATTCATGAATTAATACTAGTTGGACATTTAAAAATCACAGCTAGCAACAACAATTTTTATACGGAAGACCAAAACCAGAACGACAATAAATAAAATCAGTTATTAGCATAAATTATTTCTCTAATATGTCAAGGTTGGAAAGCTGTTTTATAGATTTTTTTTATCTGTAGCGGGCGTAGGATACAGCTAAATAGTTGTTACTATAACATTATCAGCTGTTTGTGATTTGGGGGAAATCAAATTATTGATTATACTATCTAAAATAAGTGAGAGATGTAGTCACATTTCTAAAATTAACTTTTTTTTGCTTCGCACGTTTTGTGCATTTCAGTCACCTTAAGTTTTATGTTCCGTAATGAATTTTATTAGAATGTGGTAAGGTGGCACGGTAATAAAAAATGCACATCTACAACAATGTAAGTTGTTATTTTAAGAAGGTTCAAGAGCGAGTGGCAACCGCTGGAATTTCAAGAAGAACTTTGAACAATATCTATACTAATATTATAAAGAGGGAAAATTTGTAAGTTTGTATGTAGGGGGTAATCTCTGGAACTACTGGTCCGATTTGAAAAATTCTTTCAGTGTTAGATAGTCCATTTATAGAGGAATGCTATAGGCTATACACCATCACGCTACCCACGGGAGCGGAGTAGTAATGAAAAATGCGGGTGAAACCGCAGGGGACAGCTAGTGTTACATATAATTTATATGGCAGAACAACGTTTGCCGAGTCAGCTAGTATTAAATAAGTCAGTATTGAAACACTTTCTACTGAAATTAAGTTCAGCACTCCAAAAAGCCGATTGTCTCTTTCCTAAAGTTAATGTGCAAAATATATCGCCAGGGCCTGTAATGTTTTTACAGTGTTTGACCGCAAAATTGTATTGGGTTAAACTTCTCGGCAAGTTTTGCTAAGGTTGTCAATAATTCTCAGCTCTGTTTTTAATGAAATCACGCCTGTTTCAATGATTTCACATTTATTAGCCAATTCAATATCTTCTAGGAAACTATTTGCGAAATTAAAACAGCCACCGAACTTAATTCGAAAAAAAATCCTGTTAAAACTCAAAATGGTTACTGAATAGCTCCTGCCAGCAACTTCACCCGCTTGAAATTTGAAAATGCTTCCAATGGAATATACTCTGGAGATAAAAAATTTACTATGTGCTATACCAATATGTATGGGCCAAATTTCATCTAAATCTGTGCAATTATTTGACCATGAAGACTTTGACAATCTAAAGAAACGTCATTTGTTTGGCAAATCATGCAAATTCACTTTGTTATATTATGTACATTTTGTCAAATCCAGTTCTTAAATCAATAATTCAATTAGGCCTATGTCCAGCAGTGGACGTCTTTCGGCTGAGATGAATGTATAATAAGTACTTATTGTCTCACTATAATAAACGTTGGTCTAGCTTGGGAGCCAGTTTCCCACAGTAAACTATAATAACAATTGATAGTGTTATTCTAGTTTATTGTGGGAAACTGGCTCCCTATGCTAGGCCTTAGAAACTTGTATAAAGATCACCATTAAGTATATTTATGTAGGTATTGACAGGATATAAAAGGGATATAACCATTTAAAATTATAACATAGTTTTAGTAAAATAAAACAGATTCTTCTACAGAAATAAATATACCATATTACTTGAGGTTGGCACAACACTTTTTTTTCCATTCTGTCTTGTCATCCGTCACACTAACTCCCTATTCTTTCATATCACTCCTCACAGAATTGCCCATTGCTATTATACTGTAATAAACTTTATTATTTTCTTCTTTTCGCATCTCCTAGAGACGAGGCCTGAGTCCTAGCAGTGGGAACATTATAAGGCTGATGCTATGCTATTTTCTTCTTATTGTCTCAATATTCTTCCAACAGCAATGGAGACCTGAGCCCACTATCCAAATACCAGCAGATCCTGCACAACGGCCCCGAAGGTTGGGTCAAATGGGGTGCCCGTCTGGCCTTCCGACCTGCAGCCTTCGCCCTCACAGCGGTGGCTTCGTTCATGCCGACGAGGCAGGCGCTGGATAATGATGGACTGCCCAAAGCTAGTATTGAGTCTACACAGCGATTCGTTCTGGAGTCTGCTGTTAAAGTAAGTTGGAATTATGTTTTTGGATGGATTATTTTGTATTTATTATATTTGAAAGACTATTCCATCATCGGACCACTAGACGTACGACGTTTTTCCACTGGTACATGGTAAACACTCATATTTACAATACATTTTGGGAACACTATACTTCAAACAAGTTGTTCCAAAGACCTGTTGCCATTTCATCCATCCTGAGTTAATCCGATATGTACAGTCTCAGTCTACCTCATCGTCCCCTTGGAGAAGCGACCCGAGGTATCTACTACCGAAGTAGGTAGGAGATCGGTATGGGCGTTCCGGCGAGAGCTAAAGGCACAGGATTGGAGAAACCGCCGAACTCACAGAAAAAATATTCCGTTTTGGTTCCAATCTATTCAAGGCAAACAATCTCCAGTCTGTACCCCTCATACCTCTAATCTGCCCTGGACTGGAAGATCTAGGCCACTCTCGACAACCAGCACAATGTCATCTGCAAACAGCATACACCAGGGAGCCACTTCCTGATTTTCCGACGTCAGAGCGTCCATTATCATCAGGAAGCACCTACAGTCCAACATTTTATTCCATTCAGTGTATTAAAGTAATTTTTTTTAATTTGTTATAAACTAGTGGTTGACTGCGATCCCACCTGATGGTAAGCAGTGATGCAATCGTTGATGGTGAGGCGCTCTTGTTTATTAAGAGCCTATTCACTCTAGCCATGAAGACAACTAAATTGTAGTCGGACGGGAAAACCGCAGCAGGCAAATTGTTCCAGTCCTTCGATGGCGGTATAACGACGAATTATATTTTTCAGGAACAAGCCACAGAACTGCTCCAGAACTACCCTCCAGGAGTAGAACGCATGGGCACCATAGAGGAACTGCTTCGCAACTGCGAGTGGAGTCAGGGTCGCGAGACCTTTGAGCTGCTGCTCGGCTACCTGGTGTGTGTGGGACAGGCCGTGAAGAAGGGCGATGTCGTTAAGTTAGGTGAGTAGCTACCCGCGAGGTTTTACAGGAACAGGTCTCAGAACTCCTAAAGAAGTACCTGTCAGGAGTAGAACGCATGGGCAGAGGCACCATAGAGGAACTGGAAGATGGGAGGTTTTCGTTATGTAAGTAAGTACCAGTGGTGTTGTACAGGAACAGGGTTCAGAACTCCTGGAGAAGTACCTGCCAGGAGTAGAACGCATGGGCAGGGGCACCATAGAGGAACTAGAAGATGGGAGGTTGTCGTTAAGCTAGTTGAGTATGATCTATCAGCGAGGATTTATAGGAACAAGCTACTGAACTCCTGGAAAACGAACTGTCAGGAGTAGAACGCTTGGGCAGGGGCACCATAGAGGAACTAGAAGATGGGAGGTTGTCGTTAAGCTAGGTGAGTATGATCTACCAGCGAGGATTTATAGGAACAAGCTACTGAACTTCTGGAAAACGAACTGTCAGGAGTAGAACGCTTGGGCAGGGGCACCATAGAGGAACTAGAAGATGGGAGGTTGTCGTTAAGCTAGGTGAGTATGATCTACCAGCGAGGATTTATAGGAACAAGCTACTGAACTTCTGGAAAACGAACTGTCAGGAGTAGAACGCTTGGGCAGGGGCACCATAGAGGAACTGGAAGTAGGGTGGTTGTTGTTAAATTAGGTTCGTATGAGGTACCAGCCAGGTTTTATAGGAACAGGCTACAGAACTCCTGGAGATCTACCCGCCAGGAATAGAACGCATGGGCATCATAGAGGAACTGCTTCGCAACTGCGAGTGGAGTCAGGGTCGCGAGACCTTTGAGCTGCTGCTCGGCTACCTGGTGTGTGTGGGACAGGCTGTGAAGAAGGGCGATGTCGTTAAGTTAGGTGAGTAGCTACCAGCGAGGTTTTACAGGAACAGGCCTCAGAACTCCTAAAGAAGTAACTGTCAGGAGTAAAATGCATCGGCACCATAGTGACCTGAACTTGGCTGTGGTGAAGGGTGATGTCGTTAAGTTAGGTTAGTATAAATTCATTGCATTGAGGAAGGGCAGACAACGCCCTCTTCCAACCGCCGTAAAAAGGTCCAGGGTCGACGGATTAGGGGACATCTGCTGGCCATTGCTGAATATCATTCACCTGAAAAGGTAGCGCGCAGTGTTCCACGCGCGCCTCTTTTAGAGAGCCACTCTCCAGATCTGAGATCCATGAGGATCGTGACATCACAACTTTACCCGCAGTTCCCGACACAAGTGTACGAGGGAACACCAGGGTGGTTTATGTCATTAAGTCTGACGTCTGACAGACCCATCCACTTAACCCTGGGTTAAGGACATCCATGAGGATTTCCAAGATTTCAAACTTTTATGACAGGTATGACAACTTCTTATTCAATACCCAATTTAATAAACCAGATACACAAAAACATAAAGCGAGGAGCACTGTATCGCTTTAATTGAACCTTGAAATTACTGACACGCATTATCCTTTCCCACTCACTGCTCTCAAAAGGGTGAAGGAAAACATCGTGAGGAAACTGGCAAAAATTCGAAGACATGTGACATACATCAATCTGCACAGGGACCGCGTGGTGGATTATGGCCCATTCCCTCTCCTAGAGACGAGGCCTGAGTGCCAACAGTAATGCTAATGCTAATTCTCACTCTACCTTAGAGCGGGAGGAATCGATTATTTCTCATCTCAAAAAAAATTCTATTACGGACAATTAAAAAAAAAACACAAATCATAATCATAACCTATTTATCTTGTTCACAGCCGAACCGGACAAGAAAGCGTCGCCAGTGACAGAGACGGACGAAGCCCTAGTAAAGCTGATGTGTGCGGAGACGCGGCTCGAGGGCGAAGCGCTGCGCCTGGCGAGAGACGTGGCCGCCGCGCAGGCCGACGCCAAGGCGGCGCTCCAGGTCGGCAACAAGCTGGCGGTGAGTACCCCACTGTGATACTAGAATAATGGCTCCTGATGGCTTGCCAAAGTGGCCCAATGGTGACTGTCAAGGTGGCTTAGGATGGCTATCCACTATGGACCATGATGGTCGTCCACTATGGCCCATGATGGTCGTCCCCTATGGCCCATGCTGGTCATCCACTATAGCCCATGATGGTTGTCCACTATGGTCATGCTGGCAGTCCACTATAGCCAATGATGGCCGTCCATTATGATCCATGCTGGTCGTCCACTATGGCCCATGATAGACGTCCACTATGGCCCATGCTGGCCGACCACTATGGTTGAATATTGGTCGTCTGCTCACTATGGTCCACGATGGCTGTCCACTGTTTGGCGAGTGACGTCGCCGCCGCACAGGCTGACGCGAAGGTGGCACTCAATATTTGCAACAAGTTGGCGGTAAGTACCCGAGTATTATAGTAATGCCGGCAGAGTTGTTCGTGATGAATTGACAAAAGTGGTCCACGCTGGCTTTCCACTGGTTCATGGTGGTAGTCTACTATGGTTCACAATGGAAAGAAAGAAGATGAATTTGGACCATGATTGTCTCTTACTATGTCCACTGGCTTGTCGTGACTGTCTACTATAGTCCAAGAATGAATGACCCTATTCATTTTTGTTTTTGGCCATTATATCACTTCTGCGTATCTGGTTCAGTTAGCAGCTAAAAGTAATTTTATCTATACTTCTTTGGATAAAATTCTTTCAGGTCTGAACTATTATTTAGTGGATATGGATTTCGTGATGATCCGGTGGTAAAGGGTTGCGGGTTCGAAACCTGGCAAGTACAAATTCGAATTCTTTTTCAAAATTCATTATGTACTTTCAAAATAAAACTCAGGGGTCCTACCATGACATGTTAAAATGACAGTCGTGCGAGCGAGAACCATCCACTATAAACCCGCTCCACCTCTTTAATAGTTAAATTTAGGTCATAAAATGGATCGCGTTAAAAACTCATGGTTGGACCTCTGTTCCCATGACTGCACACTACATCACAGACTTATGGTAACAAGGAGGACATAGAAAACTTATCCTATACTCACTTCTGCTTGCGGCTTCGCCTGCGTGAAAATAGGTTTCTCTCTATACAAACTTTCAAACCCCGTTCCATCGCTTTAGAAGATGAATTTTGGAAAATTTCTTAGTGCTCAAGGAGGGAATCCTTGAACAAAATTTCACGCTCTTCGTCCCAGTAGCTTCAGCTTTATGTTGATATCAATATTACATAATTAACTAGCTGATCCGTCAGACTTCGTACTGCCGTATTTTTTTTTAGATTTTTGCTCACCTTTTAAACCTTCCCTAGAACTCCACGAACATTTCAAGACCAAGATAAGATAAATCCGTTCAGCCGCTCTCGAATTTTAGCGAGACTAACGAACAGCAATTGATTTTTATATATATAGATAGATAAAAGCAGAAACTGTCAGTCAGTTTCTCCTTTATATTATTATAAATTTCTAACCATTTGCCAAATAATATTCAAAATTTCAATTCTCCCAACTGAATAACTCCGCGCGTTCCGGAGATGAAGGGTCTTGGACGACACTGGTCCTTCGAGGGTTTCGTTTTTCCTTTTGCGGGTACAGAACCCTAAAGAACTTGTTGCACCAACCCCAAGTAACACGGGCATGTAACTGACAATGAAGAACACACATATGTAATTAATTTACCTTACAAATAAATCACACTGTCTCTTAATCCTTCCAGGCAAAGAACCATCTCCGGCGCAAACACAAGACCGCGCAGCGCCTAGACCGTTGCAGCAACGCGCTCGAGAACGTGCGCCAGTTGCTGCAACAGATGCGGGATGTTCACGTCAATGTTGCGATCGTCGATACTTACAGGTGAGATAGGTATATGAAATTAAGGGAATTTGCATGTAATTTATTAATTTGCCAGTGCTAAAAATAATTAAATTATACATCTTTAGCCCTGGTACTCAAATATGAAAAAAAAAAATATTAGCAACGAAGTTATATAACTTTAAAGATGCTGATAAGAAAGAGAATTCCGACATAGTCTATGACGTCAAAATCTATGGTACACCCGGTTACACCCGTACGGCCGCAATAGAAAACGGCGTACTGGAGTATTTATTTAAAATTGTTATAGGTATCTTGTTTGCTTTCCTACCAATTTTGATACTTTTTTCACAGTTAGTTTTCTGTTTCTATATATTTTTTGATAAACGGTAAAGGGTGGAAGTGCTTCTTTTAAAAGTTAGGATATTGTCAATGACTTCTACTGCTTCATTGTAGAACGGTAGAGTATTTCTGACTTTTACTGCCTAAAAAGATTGTCGTAACCTATTTTATTTCGAATCTTTCGCTAGTTCAAACGAACGAAAAAAAGCTAGTGAAAACGAAAAATCGAATAAATTATATTCTATTCTATTCTTCTATTCTTAAAGGTATTGTTTACCAGGTTTTGGAGGCCCAAAAACTCAGGGGCCCCGGTGCACTGCCCCGCCCAGCCCATTGGTAACTACGCTAGTGGATCTGACATAATAGTTTTGTTTTGTTTTCAGAACAAGCTCTGACGCGATGAAACGCAACCTCAAGGAGAATGGTTTGGAAGAAGACGCCGTTCACGATACCATGGATGATTTGAAGGAGGTCAGTATATTAACTCGGTGTTCTAAGTGCGTGCGAAGTAGCCGCTTTAACCGCTGTTTATATATTAATACTAGCTTTTGCCAGCGGTTTCGCTTCAGCAAGGAGGTTCCTTCATACAAAATTTGAACACCCGTTTCATCCCTTCAGGGGGTAAATTTTGGAATATCCTTAGAGCAATAGCGCACTAGCGGCCAGGTCGCGGCGGCTTCATACTAATGTATGTATCTCGATGGCCGCCGCAACTAGTGCGCTATTGCTCTTAGTGCTCGCTTATGTCATTAAAAGAAACTTTGTGCAAAATTACATGCTCCTAGTCCCTGTAGTTTTTTTGCGTTGATACGTCAGTCAGATTCTTCTTTTATTTCTATAGATTTGTATGGCATAGTATGGTAGTATATTATTATGCTTTTTTTTAGGGTTCCGTAGCCAAAATGGCAAAAACGGAACCCTTATAGTTTCGTCATGTCCGTCTGTCCGTCTGTCCGTCTGTCCGTCTGTCACAGCCGATTTACTCGGAAACTATAAGTACTACAGTGATGAAATTTGATGGGAATATGTGTTGTATGAACCGCTACAAAATTATGACACTAAATAGTAAAAAAAAGAATTGGGGGTGGGGCCCCCCATACATGTAACTGAGGGATGAAAATTTTTTTTTCGATGTACATACCCGTGTGGGGTATCAATGGAAAGGTCTTTTAAAATGATATAAAGTTTTCTAAAAAACATTTTTCTTAAAGTGAACGGTTTTTGAGATATCAGCTCTCAAAGTCGTAAAAAGTATGTCCCCCCCCCCTCTATTTTTATAACTACGGGGTATAAAATTCTAAAAAAAATAGAGGTGATGCATGCTAATTAACTCTTTCAACGATTTTTGGTTTGATCAAAGTATCTCTTATAGTTTTTGAGATAGGTTGATTTAACTGTAATTTTTGGTTAAGTTATTATATTTGCTGCTACGGAACCCTTTGTGCGCGAGCCCGACTCGCACTTGGCCGGTTTTTATTTGATTTGATTTGTAAAATTCCCGCAAAAATATCAAACCAAAAGTGCGTTTGCTTCGCTTCACTCGTCACCTCATCGCGCCCACGTGCGGTTGATCGCATAGGACACCGTATCTCTTACACCAACTAAAACGCACACTCACACTTGAAGTAAAAACAAATTTGTTTCCTCAGGTAATGGATCAATACGGTGAAGTAGAGAAGGCTCTGGGCACCAACGTGGACGATTTCGACGCGGCAGAACTGGAGGAAGAGCTGCAGGAACTCCTGGCGGGACCCGGCGCGCCCAGCGGTGGCACTCCAGGGAAGGAGGAGCGGGGAGAAGGTCTGTACCATAAAGAGTTTACCAGTACCGGTGTAGCGACCTCTATGGAAAGAAAGAAAGAAAGAAAGAAAATCGGTTTATTTGTGCGGAAAGACGCATACATGATAAGAACAATTTAAAAAAAATATATAAAATAAAAAAAGGGGTAAATATGCGTCAAAAACCGCGCAAAACGGCCGAACGCTCAGCAAAATGCTATGCCCTCATACATAAAACGACGAGGGCACAGCGCTGGTTTTCAGCGTTGGCCGGTCACAGTATGACAAAAAAAGATGTCGGGCGGTGTGGTATGCCAATTGATTCAAATACGAAGATCCAACAGAATAAATAAATAAAAAATAAATTCATAAATAGATACACAAAAGATGTGAAATAGAAGATAATATATATACATAGTGGCAACACCACGACGCGTCCATAGCGCAATCATGCAGCTTGTCTGTATAATCTGTGACAACAGACGCTGATACAGTTCGTCCACTATAAGTTGGCGAGTGTGAAGTTAGGCTCTGCGAATTTCGGCGTTCGACTATGGCGTCACATAACAACTACAAATCCTCCTTTCCGTACCTTACGATGCAATATAGAATGGATACCTTAATGTCTATTTTCCCGTGAACGTTTGAGTTCAAGTGTTCGAAGAATACTTATTGCGTCATTTCTTGCTTCACACGAATTTTTTTCTGTACTATCCATGAAATTTTGCATCTGACTGTACAATTAAAGTTTACCGCGAGATTTGAGTAAATACATCAGCCCAAAATCAGAGGTATGTGAGACAGAGAGTAAAGTCCCGCAAACCTCTGCTGAAAAGGGAGGATCCTCCACCCAGACGTATGTTTTGTCTGGTCTGTGCAACTGTCCGATTGTTGATTTCGGGCTGTTGTATGCTCGTTGGAAAACATGGCTTATCTAGCAAGCTTTTTATGCCTTTGACGAATATACGATGATATAGAACTTGAGTGGAAGCCGACCCCAATATAGTTTGGAAGTGGCTAGGCAGATGATGATGATGTGGCTACTTCAAGCCTTCAGCGTACTTTCGACCTGACTAACTACAATTTTTTTAAATTCCAGCCACAAAACTCCCGTCCCCACCATCATCGAATCCTCGCCGCAAAATCTCAGAACGCGACTTCGTGTTCGATGGAGAGGAACGAATGTTAGCGGAGTTGAACGAGCTCGCGTCCACTACTTACATCGACGACGACAGCGCGCCGAGAAAAGAGCGACAGAAGATCGCCGTCGCCGAGGTCGATAACGGTAAGTCTGCTTTGGGAGGCTGTGAGGGTAACCGGAGGTCATAGAATGTATAGGGTAACCCTCCAGAAAGAAAGAAAAACGGTATATTAGCGCGAAAACGACGCAATCTTAAATATAGCTTTTGTTTCGGAAGCATCAGAATGATTTCTCCCGCTCTTGGGCGTAGCCAGAGGGCGTGTCAGACTCTTACTGACTAAACCCCACCCCGTTCCTGTTGTCCAGCTAACTATATCAAAAAAGGGAAAATATACGTCGGATCCGCGCCAAACGGCCGAGCGTTCAGCATAATGCCATGCCCTCATGTATAATGCGACGCTAGTTTGGTGTGAGCACTGCTTTGGTGCTGGGGAAAAGGTAACCAACATCGTTTTCGATGGAGAAGAGCGGATGTTAGCGGAGTTGAACGAGCTCGCGTCCACTACTTACATCGACGACGACAGTGCGCCGAGAAAGGAGCGACAGAAGATCGCCGTCGCTGAGGTTGATAACGGTAAGCCCCTTCAGACTTAAAAATCCAAGAGATATCTGCAAAACCGGATGGGCCCAGTAGGATCGTAACCTACTGGGACCATAGGGTCGCTTCTGATAGGAAAACCCTTGGTCCTAGAACGCAAAGAGTAACTGACAGACGTTGCTGAAGTGGATAACGGTAAGTCTGCTTCTAGAAGCTGTGGGAACAATTGAAAACTTCTGCTCTTAGGTAGGAGGGCTAAGGTGATGAAGCAGGGAGGTCACGACCCTCAGCATTGAGGAATACGATGCATGGAGGAGGAGGCTCTTGGGTAGAGCGGATCAGACTTTACTGACGAAAACCTAGGAGATGTCAGTAAAACTGTAAGGGCCTAGTAGGATCGAAGCTTCGAACTATAGGGTCGCTTCTGAAAAGAAAACTCGTGGTCCTAGAAAGCAAATTAACTGAAGGACACAGGTTTTATACTGTAAAATTTTCATGGTGGAGGTGTACCCCGCTTGGGCGGAGCACTGTTGTGTTCTTGTGGCGGCGAGAGAAAAACCAGCACGATCATTTATTTGATCGTGCTGGTTTTTCTCTCAGACTAAGAGCGTTTTCGCATTATCCGATCCGATATCGGTATCGGACGCCGATCCGATATCGGGGTAAGAAAAATGTATGAAATATGTGCCTATCTTTCATATTGTCCGACCCGATATCGGATATCGGAGCACGGTATTTCATACATTTTACTTTACCCCGATATTGTATCGGCGTCCGACACCGATATCGGATCGGATAATGTGAAAACGGTCTGAATCACAGACACAGAACAAATGTCCAAAAAACAAATGAATGTGAATGATGATGTGTGTGTGATGTGAATATGTGTGTGTGTGTGTGTGTGTGTGTGTGTATGTATGTGTGTGTGTGTGTGTCTGGGTGAATGAATGTGTGTGTGTGTCAAATGTTCTGTGTCTGATTTTAAGTTCGACGAAGAAGAACGAATGTTAGCGGAGTTGAACGAGCTCGCGTCGACTACTTACAATAAATAACTTGTAACTCACACAAAATAAATAAAATAAGTTGCTTATCTATATTTATTTGTCTTCCACAGCCCCCGCAGCGAAACCACCTTCCACGCCCAAGTCTTCGAAGCAGAAACCCTCGAAGCCATGGTACCCGCCGACGGGAGAATGTCTGCGCGGACAAGTGTGGTCTACTAGTAACAAGCAGTGTACCCTCACCGACATCGCGGGCGGCTTTGGAGAGCTCCGACAAGATGAGCGGTTGCACCCAGGTAAGGAAAATATTCTTGCATGGTCTTTTCACAAATAAAAGGATGAGACAGCAGCTCATCTGCTACAAAGCTGCCCAGTGCGAGCTTGCGGACGGCGAGCACTAGGTAACTTGCCGTCCGGCAGTCCGGTAATGGTCCTGGACCAAGACTAGGCTTGGTCAACGGCGCGTTCTGTTCCACGCGCGCCTCAAGGAGATGTCAGCAAACTACAGGGGCCCGGTAGAGCCGAAGCTTCTGGGGACGCGGATATTCCGAAAGGTAAGCCCGTGTCCCCAGATCGAAGGCAACGAAGGAACGGGGTGGGGTTTAGTCAGTAAGAGTCTGACACGCCCTTCCGCTCCGTCCAAAAGTGGGAGGGTGTGTTCGAAGCCTTTGGGCTCGTTTGCCCTCGAAGCTCTGGTTCTTGCCGACGGGAGAATGCCTGCGCGGTCAAGTGTGGTCTACTAGTAACAAGCAGTGTACCCTCACTGATATCGCCGGTGGGTTTGGAGAGCTGCGGCAGGACGAGAGGTTGCACCCAGGTGAGATAACTAGTATAGTCATCATCATCTACCTAGCCTTTTCCGAGAGGAGCTCGTGGCTAGATAATAACAGCTACACAGGTCGATCTTCAAGGTTAGGCAACGCTTGCCAAGGTTGTTCTGTGGACTAGTGACCATCTTAACATACCAAGTTTCCTCCGTGCCTCGCAGAGCACGTTAAGCCGTAGGTCTCGGCTGTCTTTTGTAGATCTTTGGCAGTCGTTACGGATAGTCAGAAGCCAGTAAATCTGACTCCAGTCTTGCTATGAAGAACCGTGTTAGCCCTGTTAATGGGTTGTGGAGGTCTGGTAGGCAGCCGCTCCTCGTGCTTTCAAGGCTCGAAGCCATGGTACCCTCTGACGGGAGAATGCCTGCGTGGACAAGTGTGGTCTACTAGTAACAAGCAGTGTACCCTCACCGATATAGCTGGTGGGTTTGGAGAGCTCCGACAAGATGAGCGGTTGCACCCAGGTGAGATAATTATTCTTGCATGGTCTTTTCACAACTAAAAGACTGACTAAAGGATGAGACACCAGCTCATCTGCTACTAATTTGCCCAGTGCGGGCTTGCGGACGGCGAGCATTAGGTAACTTGTCGTCCGGCAGTCCGGTAATGGTCTTGGACCAAGCCTAGTCGTAGACGGCGCGTTCTGTTCCACGCGCGCCTCAAGGAGATGTCAGCAAACTACAGGGGCCCGGTAGAGCCGAAGCTTCTGGGGACGCGGGTGGGTTTGGAGAGCTGCGACAAGACGAGCGGTTGCACCCAGGTGAGATAACTAGTATAGTCATCATCATCTACCTAGTCTTTTCCGAGAGGAGCTCGTGGCTAGATAATAACAGCCGCACGGGTCGATCTTTAACTTTAAGCAACGTTTGCCAAGGTTGCTCTGTGGACTAGTGACCATCTTAACATACCGAGTTTCCTCCGTGCCTCGGAAAGCACGTTAAGCCGTTGGTCCCGGCTGTCATTTGTAGATCTTTGGCAGTCGTTACGGATAGTCAGAAGCCAGTAAATCTGACTCCAGTCTTGCTATGAAGAACCGTGTTAGCCCTGTTAATGGGTTGTGGAGGTCTGGTAGGCAGCCGCTCCTCGTGCTTTCGAGGCACGAAGGAAACTCGGTATGAAATCCTCGAAGCCATGGTACCCGCCGACGGAAGAATGTCTGCGTGGACAAGTGTGGTCTACTAGTAACAAGCAGTGTACCCTCACTGATATCGCCGGTGGCTTTGGAGAGCTGCGACAAGACGAGCGGTTGCACCCAGGTAACTAGTATAGTCATCATCTACCGAGCCTTTTCCCAACTATATTGAGGTCGGCTTCCAGTCAAGCCGGATTTAGCTGAATACCAGTATTTTACGAGGAGCGGCTGCCTACCAGATCTCCTCAACCCATTAACTGGGGTAACACGGTCCTTCATGGCAAGACTGGAATCAGATTTACTGGCTTCTGACTATCCGTAACGACTGCCAAATATCTACAAATGACAGCCGGGACCTACGGCTTAACGTGCTTTCCGAGGCACGAAGGAAACTCGGTATGTTAAGATGGTCACCCATCCATTGGCAAGCGTTGCTTAACCTTAAAGATCGACCCGTGCGGCTGTTATTATCTAGCCACGAGCTCCTACTCCCAAGTGTTAATGTTAGATTAGATAAATATGATGATATTTACTCAGAAAACACTCTAGTTACATACTCAATTAGTCGGAAATATAATTATAATGATGATACATACAGACACTTAATCAAACTTGTGCAATAATCGCTTATTCATCAATAGACCACTTAATAATAATACGCAGTGCATAATATCCTGTAAATAGATCATACGTTTTTTATAGTTTTAAATGTTGATTAAAGTTTTATAGTGAAAATATTTCGTTAGAAAGTGTTTAAAGTGTGATTGTCTGTGCCTGTAATGTTGACTTCCCTTAAATAAAAAATAAATAAAAGAAATATTGCGATGTGTAGGACTTTATGGGCATGTTTCACAATGTCCGAGTAGCCACTACTTCCTGAATAAATTCAAAAATGGAACAGAATTTTGTATGAAATTATCTGCCAAGTAAGATACTCGAAACTTAATCATAGGTGGTGAAATAGGCCCTAAGTGTACAAAATGTCTCCCAATTTGAAATGAAAAGCTGTCAAATTGTCCAATAATATGTAATATTTCAACTTTAAATATAGTTTTATAGTGAAAATATTTCGTTAAAAAGTGTTGAAAGTGAAATATCGCGATTTATAGGACGTTAACAATTCACACTACTCGTGATTATATTTGATTTAGAAGCCTCTACCATAAACCCGCCAAAAATCAACAGCGCCCACTTGTGGGCTATACTGCCCCCATTGGGAATCTATGACTTAACCCTCTTCAAAATATCTAGACGCTACACTGCTTTGTGAGTAGCTAAAAGTGCTACATTTGACCTTTAACATCATCTGCCTAGCCTTTTCCCAACTATATTGGGGTCGGCTTCCAGTCAAGCCAGATTTAGCTGAATACCAGTATTTTACGAGGAGCGGCTGCCTACCAGCCCTCCATTTCAACTTTAACAATGGCAGAAAATTATAAAGAGAACAAATGTTCCATCTGCTCCGGAAAATGTAAACTACAATTCCATCAAGACATTGAAAAAGAAATCCTGAGAATGAGACCACACACAAGTTATATTACACACGATCCGTTGACGCGTCAATGGGAGGTTGTTATTCAAAATTTCGACGAAGAATTTCCCAAAGAGGCAACATACAACATACATAGAACCTCCTTCTTGAAGCCGGTTAAAAATACAAGAAAATACGGTGATGACAGTGATGATGATGACAGAGAGATGTTGAAACAAGAAATTATAAGTGTCGTCAAAGATATGACTGCCAAACAGTTTGGTAATAAAAAGAAGTATGTTGCTGATTTAGAAAAATCATTATTATTTTATAAAGAAAAATATGATGAGATGAAAACGGCTTTAGAAAATCAGTTAGAGAAACAAGAAGCTAAGTTAAAACAATTTGATAAAATCAACAAAAATATGGCAAATTTAAAAAAATATAAAGAAGAATTTAAAGAATTAGAAACTGGTCTAATCAATTTAATAGAAATACAAATTGCGGAGTCAACATCAAATATATGTGCAAAATATGATAAAATTATTGCAGATTTAAAAAATTCTATCGCCCTTTATAAAGATAAGTATGAAAAGATGAAATTGATGTTAGAAGATAAATTAGAACTTGTAAATAAAGTTGAAAAACAAAATTCTTCTTTGCAACATCGCTTGCAACAATTAAACCAGCGTTTGAACGTGTTGGAAACTAGTTTGAAACACGTAAAAGTCGAGCTGAATTATATACAGCTAGGTAAGATATGTATTACAATGTGATGTGCGAGTCAAAACTCAAGTTTTAATTATAATATTAGACACACAACGCCATCTAGTCCCAAACTAATCAGAGCTTGTGTTGTGGGTACTAGACAACCGACAAACATTCTTGTATATATTCTAACGCCCGTTTTCAATAAGCTATATAAAGCAATATCTACAGTAGCAGCTACTAAAGATAAACAAATCTATCCTTTTGCCCTTACTTGTTTTGCTATAACCTACAGAGGGATAGCATTTCAATTTACAATTTCCTCCCAAAAGTTGTGGATGGATAGATAGAATCTTACTGTTCATCGGGGATATCTATCATCTATGAACTGCGGTAGGTTATTGAAAACGGGCGTTAATACATATCATGTAGTTCACGCGCACTCTCCGAAATGCATCCTGTATTCAAACATAAATTTTCATTGTACCTATTGAATTTTATTTGTAAGCTGTATTTCCAAAGTATTCTAGAATGTAAGGTATTTGTTGCATAAATAAATTGTTATTATTAAATTATTTATTAGCATCAGCACTATTGGCCTTGTAACATTCCCACTATTGGCCTTGTAACATTCCCACTGCAGGCTTCCTCTCTAGGAGAGGGAATGGGCTCTAATTCACCACGCGGGCCCAGTGCGGATTGGTGATGTCACATGTCTTCGAATTTTTGGTTCTAGGACATGCCGGTTTCCTCACGATGTTATCCTTCACCGTTTTGAGAGCAGCGATGATGAAATAAACTACCCAACATAGCAGTTTACAATTTCTTAGTCGGGGCAGTTACCACTGGGCCACCACTGCTCTCAACAATATTATTTATTACTTATCCAAAAAATCGAAGACATCCACCAATAAATATATATATAAATGTTCTTATAAATATTCTAAGAGAAATAGATGCATGCGTCTATTTCATTTTAAGAGCGGCGAGCCAGCAATGGACAAGCCATTTTTCTAAATTTCAGTTGAGGATGCGCGAAAATGTCTAAATCTATGAAGTACTAGCTTTAGCCCGCAGCTTCGCCCGCGTACATAAAATATAGCCTATGTCACTCGGGAATACAGCAGCTTTCTATTGGTGTAAAAATTTTAGCAATCGGACCACAGATTACCTCATAAACAAAAAAACAAACTTTACCTTTTTATTATATTAGTATAGATTACTTATCCAAAAAATCGAAGACATACACCAATTCACACTGGGCCTGCGTGGTGGATTACGGCCCGGTCCCTCTCCTAGAGAGGTGGCCTGAGTCCCAGCAGTGGGAACATTATAAGGCTGATGCTATGCTATTACTTATCCACATCACCCTTGTCCCCAGGTCAACAGCTGAACGTAGACTTCACGACGCCTCCTCGACTCTACAACACAGACTTCCAAGTGCGCGACCACAAGATGAGCGGCGGCGTCTGGCTCTACAACAGAGACAGCAACAGTAACATCGATGGCGGCCTCGCCACCAGCACTGAGTACTTCAGGTGAGGATACGACACTTGGAAATACATGAAAACTACAAAACCCGTTCAAACACGCACTCATCATCATCTGCCTAGCCTTTTCCCAACTATATTGTGGCCAGTCTGATACTCGCCCTATAACTGGTCTTTCACACACACTTACAAAGACTATTTCATTGATCCAAAGCACACTAGTTAACAACCTCCCGAAATGCCATTTACTTTCAAAACAACACATTGTATTGGGGTCGGCTTCCAGTCAAGACGGATTTAGCTGAATACCAGTGTTTTACGAGGAGCGGCTGCCTACCAGACCTCCACAACCCATTAACTGGGGTAACACGGTACTTTTTGGCAAGACTGGAGTCAGCAACATAGACTTCCAAGTCCGCGACCACAAGATGAGCGGCGGAGTCTGGCTCTACAACAGAGATAGCAACAGTAACATCGATGGCGGCCTCGCGACCAGCACTGAGTACTTCAGGTGAGGATACGACACTTAGGAATAACTGAAAACTAGAAAACCCGTTCAAACACGCACTCATCATCATCTGCCTAGCCTTCAAGTGAGGATGGGGAACGGAACGTGGAAACTGCGGCGTATATGCACCATGTGTGCAATCGACGCACAAACGAAAAACCCTAAAGTCTGTTTATTTAAACCCTGAGACTAAATTAACACAGGCAAATGTGAAACTTACAATAGTAATGATGTAAGTACTTTTGCGTTGTGACAACTCATGTGATGTCATTTTAGTCTTAGGGCCAGTTTTTTCATCAAAGGTAACAGCCAAAGTAACGACATAAAGTAATAATAACGGTTAAATTTGTTTGTTCACAATTTTAACCGTTGGTTTGACTGTTACTTTAGCCCTTAACCTTTACTGCTCATTGAGGGGCTGTTAAAGCTATAGTCACTGTCATTTTGACAAAATTGTATTGACTTCACTGCGTTCATTATGGATGCGTTCAAACTGATTTTATTTAAAAAATAATATTTTTTTTTAAGAAATAGGGTAAAGGCGGGAATAAATGCCCCGGTGGCATAGATGCCTCGTTATCAAAAAATGACTAACGGAAAAGGAACTCCGACTCACACTTGCCCGGTTTTTTTTTATTTTTAATATGTACGATTGTAGCAGAACCATGCCACGAAAATATAAAAGAAAGGAAGGAGCTACACGAACTCGCTAGCATTAGCATTATCAGCCTTGTAATAATCCTACTGTTGGGACTCAAGTCTGCTCTCTAGGAGAGGGATGGGCCATAATCCACCAGGTGGACGTGGGCCGGGGTGGACTGGTGGATGAGAGTATGTTCGAGTTAGAGTATGGAATACAAAGCAATTACAGTCAGCTTTCGAGGAAATGGACAGAAACACCATGGGGGGTTAAAATTCTAAAATCACAAATGCTTTTAGAATTTTAACAATAGGTCCAAAAATATTTAAAGGATTAAACTAGCTAGCAATACATATCCCGCCTTTACCCTAAACATCAAATGACATTTGACATATGGCACTACTGGACAGTGATGTTGCGATGTTGTCATGATTAAAAAAAGCTCCCCACGTGTTTTTGGGGTAATTACGACGTTTGCGTAGCGGCAACTCTATTGACTTTTAGTTTAGCTGTTATTTGGATGAAGAAACACATTTGCCATTATGACAGCTATGGTCAAGTAAATGTTAATGCTTTTACTGATAGTTTTAGTTTTTGATGAAAAAACTAGCCGTTAGAGATTAAAAAACAGACTTTAGGAGGGTTTTTGAGGTGCCTACCCTGTTTTTCCTTGTCAAGTTACACGATAGAACAACATTTGCCGAGTCCTTTTTTCTGGACCCCTATTGGTAGAATTTTTTGTCAGCTTATCCTAAATTAACAAAAAATCTATATTTAAAAAATATTAAGTCCTTATTCTAAGGGCCTGTTTCACAATGTCCGAGTAAGCACTACTCACTGAATAAATCCAAAAATTTGACAGAATTTGTATGAAATTATCTGTCAAGTAAGATACTCGAAACTTAATCATAGGTGGTGAAATAGGCCCTAAGATTTTTATTAAAAAACAAGTAAATAAATTACTTTTTAATTAAAAAGTACTAAATTAATATTATCGATTAAATCGTTATTCAGCCGTTATAGAACGAGCGGACGGTAAGCAATTCTTTGCTGGCCGTCTTGCTTACCTAAATTGCGATCGAGACATAGGAAATGTCGCCTCTGCCTTTGTATAGTGTTTCTTACTAGTACATAAAGTTTTACGCCCGTTTTCAATAACCTACCGCAGTTCCTAGATAGATAGCTATCCCCGATAAACAGTAAGATTCTTTCTAACAATCCACAACTTTTGGTAGGAAATGCTAACCGTCGGTAGGTTATAGGAAAGCAAGTAAGGGCAAAAGGATAGATTTGTTTATCTTTAGTAGCCGCAACTTTAGATAGATAGCTTATTGAAAACGGGCGTTAATCATCATCATCATCTCAATCGAAACACCTACACTGCTGGACATAGGCCAAAGTTTTAATAAATAAATAAAAGTAGAAATTCTCATACTAAATATCTCATTTCTCATGATTGTTCCAGTACCGAAAGCCCAGGGAAGTCGACGACCCTGACCGGCTTCCAGATGGCGCCCGGCGGCGAGCGCCGGAAGTCGACCACGGAGTCGGCTCCGCACGACTCCGTCGACGAGCTGCAGCGAAGACTGAACAACCTCAGAGGATTCAACTTATAATATTAAGTGTTAACAGGTAATATAGTAACGTTCTTTGTCAAAAATTGTAATATGCTATCGTCTGTTTTTTATACCCGGAGACTAAATTGACATAAGTAATGTCAAATTTACTATAGGAATGACGCCAGTGCTTTTGTGTTGAAATGTCATTTTAGTCTCCGGGTTTAAAAGATAGTAGATATGTAATTTCTTTAACTATGTCGATAAAAATGAGTCACGCGACCTCTTATTTGTGCGATTCCACGCGTATCTTTCGTGCTACGTGCACGCGAAGTTTTGCGTGAAAATATCATACTACTTGGGAACGCTTCGCTTTGCTCGGCGCCGCACCGCACCCACGTACAGGTCATGTAGGCCACTGAACTATTCCGGTTTCTTGCTATCAATTGTTTGTTCCATTCGCGCCGTATCGCATTGCATCGCATACGCAAGACATTGCATTAGGTAGCTAAATGTGCCAAATGGTTTGACACATTTTTAAATCCAACTTCTTTTACTTACTAAGACCCACCCGTGTTCCTTCCCGGCCACAGTGATTCTAACAACCCTAACCTCTCTATTTGACTCCATAAAAGATTGAAGTATCAAAAAAAAAGTAAAAATTTCACGCTTCGAAACCCAGCGATTTACAGCCGAACCCAATAACATACCTATCACATATCGGAGATAGAAAAACAAATGAAACAACAGAAAACATGAAATCAATTTTGTATTGTATCATTTGTTTTACTATCTCCAGTATGCCAAAGCTGGAGATAGATAGCTTATTAGGTTCAGCCGTTAGGCATTATATTTTTTTTTAGATCTGTAAAAATATTTTTGGCAAAGGAATTTTATATTTATTTTAAGGCCATAATTAGAATTAAAACTAGGATAATAGATTATGTATATAAAAAATTGTTCGCTATACTATTCGAAGATGTATCTAGTTAAAATGCACGTAGGATCGCGTTGCATTTGTCGTAGTGTTAAAGCGATATCGGATTCTGAAAGTTTTTCAATCATCATCATCATCTGCCTAGCCTTTTCCCAACTATATTGGAGTCGGCTTCCAGTCAAGCCGGGTTTAGCTGAATACCAGTATTTTACGAGAAGCGGCTGTCTACCAGACCTCCACAACCCATTATTGTCTTTTGTTATACCTCCAAAATGTCTTTTGTTATAATCCAAACTAGCTCCTTCCAGCGGCTTCGCCCGCATCATTATCATCATCATCAGAAAGACGTCCACTGCTGGACATAGGCCTCCTCCAAAAGTCGCCACAACGACCAGTCCTGTAAGTCTCGCATCCATCGGATTGCCGCGACCCTCGCCAGGTCGTCGGTCCACCTTGTCCTACCTCTATCTATACTAATATTATAAAGAGGTAAAATTTGTAAGTTTGTAGGTTTGTAAGTTTGTATGTAGGGGGTAATCTCTGGAACTACTGGTCCGATTTGAAAAAATCTCTCAGTGTTAGATAGCCCATTTATCGAGGAATGCTATAGGCTATATACCATCACGCTACGACCCACGGGAGCGGAGCAGTAACGAAAAATGCGGGTGAAACCGCAGGGGACAGCTGGTGTTATATTTCACTAGTGACAGTAGTGGTGAAGCAATGTGTAATATCACTGCTCACACAATCCATCCATCTTTTCTTTGGTCTCCTTCTCCATTCATCTACATGTATACTCATACTCTTTGGACTCTTACTTCAATATAGTAGGAAAAAGATAAGAGGAGATTGATAGACTTTCAGAAGCCAAAATGTAAAAAAAAAACAGATGATGCCTAAAATAGGTAGGATTTATTTAAATACATGCTTAAAGTAGTTTAGATTTATAGTATTTTTGTAAATAAATACTGATATAATAGCAGCTGAATTATATTTCAATGTTAAGAAGGCATTCATAAGTATTCCACAACAATACTCATCATCTTAGCCGAAAGACGTCCACTGCTGGACATAGGCCTCCCCCAAGCGTCGCCACAGCGACCGGTCCTGTGCGTCTCACATCCATCGGATTCCCGCGACCCTCGCCAGGTCGTCAGCCAACAATACTATTATGTCAATGAAATAATCAGAAATATTTTCGATCAGTTGAAACTAATTTAAAATTGTTAACATTTACTCAAAAGCCCTGTTACGTGGGTAGGCTTTTTTTAATATATAACATAAACTAGTGCTTGACTGCAATCCCACCTGATGGTAAGCAGTGACGCAATCGTTGATGGTGAGGCGCACTAGTTTATTTTTGTGGATTAATGGATTTCGAAGCAATAATTTGAAGTTTAATAAAGTGGTATGTCCGATTTCCGCGGATAGTCATTTTCTTTACTAAATAATGCTCCTATACACTAAAATAATAATACTTTATTGATACAAGTCTTCAAAACCAAAATGAACTAAAAATATTGAGTTTAGCGCCATCTAGCGAAAATATATCCACACTATACTCCACTCGCGTTGAGATGAGACATGAACAAACCTCTTTTACTGTCCGTTCAACCAATTTTGACTTTTATTGCGTTGGTAGCATGACAAATGACTGCTGCAGTAAATAGTTGGTATTGTAATCACTTTTTTTGCTTTTAATGCCATCCTTATGTCTACGGAATAGAAGTCAAAATCGAATGAACGGACAGTAAAACAAGTTTGTTTAAATGGCTAATGTTCTTACGAATGGAGTATGAAGTTCATAGTTTGTGAGTTCCTTATGCATGTAGGTAGAACAATTTTAAAATAAAAATACTTATAAATAAAATTCCTTAAGGTGAAAGCGCCAGGGTAGACCGCGAAATTCAAATTTTCTTACGTTTCTTGCAATTTGCAAGCCAGTGGTGAGTCATCAATACATCCCTCTTAGTTCATATAAGTCGAGGAACGATTTTTTTCAAGGTCAAAAACGTTCCTAGACTTAGTGAGCTTGGAGGCTTGTATTGATGATTTTATGGTTATAATTATGTAACTAGTTACGTTTTAAAGTCGCAAAAGATATTTTTAACTTCATACAACCTACCACTGGCCTGCAAATTGCAAAAAACGTAAGAAAGAATTTCGCGGCCTAACCTGACGCTTCCCCCTTAATTTATTCGTCTAGTTAAACACACGCCATATTAGTATAAAACGAATTCATAAATAAATAATTATAAAATTGAAAAAAAAAAATGTTTTGTTTTAACCGCAGAATCTAATCAGAAATTTTTATAATTAAGTTTTTGTATATATGTCGTGTTTAAAAGAAAAATATATAAAAATAATAAATAAATAAATAGTGATATTAGAATAATGGCTGGTCCTATTGTATTATATAATTATGTATTTTAGTTTTATATGTTTTAGGATTGTGGGGTAAAATGATTGAAAGGAGTACTCCGGATAAGAGATGTAACGAAAATTCGATTCCAGTTCCAAAAACACGGAACTTCCGATTGATTTTGCACCTTCGGTTCGTATAAATTTTAATCGGAACTTTAATATTCCACAACTTTCACACAACATCATCTAGTCCCAAACTAAACAGAGCTTTTGCTATGGGTACTAGACAACTGATAAACATACTTATTACATCCATACACAGAACAAATGATCGTGCTCATCACACAAACATTTGTCCTGGGTGAGAATCTAACTCTCGACCTCTGACATAGCAATCAGGGCCCCTAACCACTACACCCACAAACGTAAGTTTTTTGCCATTTTTTTTCCTAGGAACGAAACGAAAAGAATTCTGTTGCATCTCTACTCCGAGCTCTTGAAATGACTGATAGATTTATGAAGGCTAATATATATATATGTATTGATATAAAATGATAGAAGGAATAAAAAAGGAATATGACTGATATTGTATGTAAATATAATATGTAAATACTCCTCTAATAATATTATATGTAGTTAGGATATATTTTTTTTATAACACAACCTAGATAGGAAAATATCAAAAATTTTTGGAAAAAATACCAAAAAAAATTGTAGGTAATGTAAAAAATTAAGCTTTTTAGCTCTAATTAAGGTTAAAGCGTTAATTAACGGCCGTTTGATTGATTGATAAAAATACATTTATTTTAAACTAGCTGACCCGGCAGACTTCGTACTCCCGATTTTTTTTCTTTTTAAATCTTTCCTAGACCTCCACGAACATTTAGATAATAAGATAAGATAAATCCATTCAGACGTTCTCGAGTTTTAGCGAGACTAACGAACAGCAAATGATTTTGGAAAGATATGAATCACATTCAAACAAAAATAAACATTAGTCACTTTTGAATTGTCACAATGTCGGTCAGTCAAAAAAAGAATTTGTAAAACTGTAATCGATTACTAAATACAAAGAAATGAAATTGATATCAAAACATAGTAATCGATTAATTATCGACTCTTAAAAATCGGAAATTATATTTATCGATTTCGTTGACCCCATCCTTTTTTTTCAACCTGTTAGAACTATCAAACGGTATTTCTTAGATTTATATTTTACAACTACCCTACGGTCGGTTATTAACGCTATCGCCTTATCACTTTAGTTATGTATTAAAATTATATTCCAGATGATGTGTTGTGAGTTTTTATATATCATTTATTAATTGTGTTAGTTTCGCAGCCAGAATAATAAATCAAAATATAAAAATATTACTAGCTTTAGCCAGCGGCTTCGCCTGCGTAATGCTAGAAAATTATCCCAAAGGAACATACCGCCCCGTCCGAAAGCGGAAGAAGTCATTCTGGTGATTTCACACCTATAAACAAGTGAAAATACGCACTCGCAGAATAAAAAAAAAAAACGTGTACAGGAGTAATACTAAATTCGGTTTCCATATCATCATCTGCCTAGCCTTTTTCCCAACTATGTTGGGATCGGCTTCCAGTCAAGCCGGATTTAGCTGAATACCAGTATTTTACGAGGAGCGGCTGCCTACCAGACCTCCACAACCCATTAACTCGGGTAACACGGTACTCCATGGCAAGACTGGAGTCAGATTTACTGGCTTCTGACTATCCGTAACGACTGCCAAAGATCTCCAAATGACAGCCGGGACCAACGGCTTAACGTGCTTTCCGAGGCATGGAGGAAACTCGTTATGTTAAGATGGTCACCCATCCACAGACCAACCTAGGCAAGCGTTGCCTAAATTCGGATTCCATAACGGATATGAAATTATTTCGGATTATCCGCTAGTTTTGGATAGTTTCAGTTGCGGATATAACAATAATTTTAAAATTATAAAAACAAACAAAAGCAAGTTTTGTCTTTCTAATCTAGATTATCATTAATTTCGTTCAAAGAGTAAGAAACATACACACACACAGTCATACAAATTTTCTCGTAATGTTAGTCTGGCTGCGAATCATTATGTAATCAAAATGACTTTTGTTATTGTGCCTATAATATTATTATTAACATTTAAGTTTAAGTTAAGTATAATCGACACTGTCTACGTAAAACCCAGGTATTTTATTAAAGTAAATTTACTTATAATCTGCGTAAATATCTAATAAAAAAATATTTTTTCAAATCGGTCGGCAAGCGACGAAGTTACGCGTGAACAAACATAAAAAATACAAACGTCCGAATTGAGAACCTTTTCCTTTTTTTAGATGTCGGTTAAAAATAATATGTATATAAAAACTGAAAACCTACCATGACCTCTTAACGCGATCTATTTGACAACCGAAACTAAAATGTTAAAGGGATGAAACTATGTCGGATGTATAGCTCCATCCTTCTTTCTCACTCGCACTACTAACATTTTAACACGTTCGCGTTATGGTAAGGACATTTATTCAAATTTATGAAATAAAAAACATTACCTCTCCTTTTAGAGGAGTCGGTTAAAAAAACGTAGACGGTGTCGAAAATTCGACATATTAAATTATATTGTATACTCATCATAGTGCCTTTAATGTCTCCTAGAGATCTATACAAAGTAACGTTAGCGATCACAAGTCCCTAAAATGTTTGGGATTGGCTAAACAACATAACATACCAGCAGCCCATGGACTTTTTTTGTTCGAGGAGTAACCTTCAAAAGGCGCCCAGACTTTGGGGATAAGTCCGGGGAGTGTGGGATTTTTACCTCACTAAAACCAGACCAGTGATCACCATCAGCACAAAGAAGGGTTCCTGTTGCCTCTCAGAAGACCATTCCGGAACCCCTCTGTACAATACCTGTTTCGGCACATCTCTAAAAGTAGCGCATAACCTACTGTCCACGGCGTAGCTTTATACGCATAGATTCAGATTTGGATGGTAACTAAACCCATGACATCCCGCATAGCAGTCCGGGCCACTAACCACTAGACCAACAGGCCAGTCAAAAATTAAGAGTGTCATATCGCTCAGTTTTTGGAATTGTAGAAGACATATAAGCAATACCTCCAAAAAAAAATACTCGTATCCGACTGTCTTGTTAAACTTAAGCCTGGGATACACTAGGGAACATTTTGTCCCGAAACACGACGCGCAACACTAAATTTACGTGACGCTGCAACGTTGCATATTGTCCTGCAACATGCCCCGCAACATAGTACGTGACGCGGGGCATGTTGCTTGCTCCCGCCTCGAGAGCGAGCGCATGAGTCTCGCGTCAGTATGCATGTTCCACGTAGTTGTTGAGCAACATGTTCCGCAACATGTTGCTCCATTTGTCCCCTAGTGTATCCTTGGCTTTAAAGTATAATTGATATCTAATTCATACATTTTGGACGTATTTGTCATTGCTAAGTATGTAACTTTGTATAGTAACTAATGTCTATGATAAATTGGAAACTCTTTTTGACACTGCCAAACTTGAAACACTGTCTTTTGAGACACTTATTTTTAAGGTCCCGGACCTCGAAAGGAAAAAAACGGAAGCCTTTTAGGATCATCTTTGGCTATGGTATTTCTCGTTTGCTAAGTATAGCATACAATAATCAGCATAATGATGTTCCCACTGCTGGGATTCCGGCCCAATGTTCGTTCCCGACCTAGTCTTTACCCCACAGGGGTTTTTTTTTCGGTATGGGAATCATCAGAATGACTTCTCCCACTCTTGGGCGGAGCAGGAGGGCGTGTCAGACTCTTACTGACTAAACCCCTACCCCGTTCCTTCGTTGCCTTCCATCTGGGGGACACGGTGACCCCTTTCGGATTTTCCGTGTTCCTCAGAGGCTTCCCACAGGAGGTGACTTAAGTGTGTGGAAGCATAGTTTTCATTTATAAAGCCCGCCACAGGCAAGTCCGGTTAAGCATACGACAACCTCATAGGTTGACCTGCGAGAAACTCATAAAAAAAGGACACAGGCCTTTGAATGTCTGGTTCTAAGCCCTAAGGCATGCCAGTTTCCTCACGATGTTTTCCTTCACCGTTATAAGAGCATTGATGATGAAATATATTACATAAATAAAATTTTAAAGGTGCGAACCCAATTCAGGGCCGTTGCCACGGCCACCATTGCTAAATTTTTTATAAAATTTATTTTACATATTTATGACAACTTATTATCAATTTGTTTTAATAAAGTTTTCAATCTATGATAGACAAAGAAGGAACATTTGTTTGTTTTGAAAACTATAGTGTGATATTTATATTAAAATTATTATGCTTAAGTTTTTTTTTTATAATAAAAAAGGGTATAATTTTACCCAGTGTGATTGTAAACTATTCTAATAATGTTATTCGTAATTTAGTTTTTAAGTTATTTTCTAAGAAACTATAAACGACCTCACCTTACCAATTTTTTAGTTTTGTTTTTAATCATATTTTTTAAGGGATTGTATACTAAATTTAGTTTTTTTATAATAATGATTTTTGCTTACTGCCTTTTAAAATGTATTTATATTTAGATTATTTTTGTAACTTTGTGTTTGTAATGTGTGACTATTTTTTTTGTATATAAATGTAATTCTTCTGTACGTGTGTTTGTCACGTAACTCCTAAATGGCTTGATCGATTTGGATGAATTTTTATGTGTATATTTGAGTAGGCTCTCCTGGATGTTTTGAAAATACCATGAATAAATTCTCTTAATCAATTAATTTTCTAATAGGGGTGTATAAGGGTGTGCATAAATTACAGTTAGATATTATAAATAATAATAAATAAATAATATTCCACAACTTTAACACAACGCCATCTAGTCCCAAGCTAAGCAGAGCTTGTGTTATGGGTACTAAACAACTGATAAACATACTTATATATTTCTAAATACATACATATTATAGATAAATTACACCCAGACACAGAACAAATGATCGTGCTCATCACACAAACATTTGTCCCGGGTGAGAATCGAACCCACGACCTCCGGCATAGCAGTCAGGGTCACTAACCACTAGACCAACAGGTCAGTCTTATATAACTAGCTAGTAGTAACTAGTATTATATAACGAGCTTCTGCCAGCGGCTTCGTCCGCGTGAATCCTTGTTATAGCAAACACAATATCGAAGTCAAAGACAGATAAAGAACCTATATCCATCCTTGTAGTTCAAACTAGCTTCCTACAAAATTTCATCAAAATCAGTCCAGTAGTTTAACAGTGACAACGTAACAGACACACAGACAGACAGAGTTACGGTCACAAGAATGAAATAATGGGAAAAATTTGAATTCGGTTAAGAAGAGATTTTGTAGGCGTTTCATTTGTATATTTGTATTGAGACAAAATCCACAATTTCTCTTAGAATAATTTAGTGAGTAATGTAACTAAATATTAAATAAATATAGCAATAATTTGCTTTACTGTCATTTTATTTTTTAAGCAATATATTTTAATGTGTTTTTTTTTGTGTATTGTACTGTTATTTATTGTTAGACTGTTAATGTAAATTATAAAATGTGTAAATAAAAATGTAAATATAATGTACGGACGTGCCAAAGTTTTTTGTTTTATTTTTTTTCTTCTAGTGACCCACCCTAAAGTTGTTTTACGGTTCCGTAGCCAAATGGCAAAAACGGAACCCTTATAATAGTTTCGCCTATTTTGAACTTGATGGGACGAACAGTTTTTGAAAAGTGAAACACTAAATGTGACGGACGTGAAGCTACGGAACCCTACACTGAGCGTGGCCCGACACGCTCTTGGCCGGTTTTTTTTATATCAGAGACTAATATTACATTACGTGGGTTGTCACACTTGTCACAATACAAAAGAATTGGCATAATTAATTACTATTGTAAGTTTAACATTTGCCTGTATCAATATAGTCTCAGGAATAAAAAAAATAGACTATAGTTCTGCACAGGTGTTGGAAATCTTTGAAGTTCTCGGCTTTACTATAATATGCATGTATTATATATTATACAACGAAATTTTCCCCATGAATCATCTCTGATTGTCCATCTGTCCATTGGTTAATAGATTGTGAACCAGCTGGTTTTGGGTCAGGATGGTCACAGAACAGAAAACAAGTGGTCTTTTAATAAGTTTATTTTACTTAACAAATTTTACAATGTCGTGCGTCTCTCCGTTCGTATATTCCCGCCATATTAGATTCTTAACCACCATAACTCAAGAATGAAGTTGTCAACACATAGTCTTTTAAAGCTACATAAGTTATTAATATTATACAACTGAATTAACTAATAAAATGGTTAATTACATATTAATCATTAAACAATAATATTAATCAAACAATCCTGCACAATCATTAACTTTTAACAATAATTTTAGACACCGGAAGCTGACAAGCGGAAGGTGTCAATGTTTTTATTTTTTAAATTATTACAAGGGTTATGTCAAGAGACCAAAGAGTTAAACAGGAATTAGTTCATTAAGGAGTTTACATGTCAAGCTGGTAAATATGCAGGACCCGATGTCTGTAACACTCGGCCATCCTGTGTTCCCCGTGTCCCACGGCGATCAACAACACCACCACTGGTCCCTACTTGGTACCTGGTGTACCACTGCTAAACGGCACCTGGAATGGAAAACATATGAGCAGTAAATTTAATCATGTAAATTTATCAAGTTGGTGTTTTGCGCAGAGCAATTGCAAATTGTCTTTTTTTCTGCCTGGCGTTAGTCCCGGCCGTTGCCAGGGTCCGTCTAAATGAGCAATTGCAAATTGTGTTCTAGAATAAATTGTTATTATTTCACATAGCTTTTATTTTTATGTCTCAGATCCTACCATTTATCAGTAATTGTGAATTCTATTTATAGAATCCAATCCTCACACAGCATTAATTATTTCTACCATAGCAACATAATGCCTTCTAAGTCATGCGGCTTTTATTAGGTACTTGCAAGTCACACAGCTTTGATATAATTGACGATTCACACAGCTTTAATTATTCCTAATTCACACAGCTTTTACATTGATGATTCACACAGCTTTGATTATTGACGATTCACACAGCTTTGATTAATGACGATTCACACAGCTTTGATTATTATTGACGATTCACACAGCTTTGATTATTGACGATTCACACAGCTTTGATTATTGACGATTCACACAGCTTTGATTATTGACGATTCACACAGCTTTGATTATTGACGATTCACACAGCTTTGATTATTGACGATTCACACAGCTTTGATTATTATTGACGATTCACACAGCTTTGATTATTGACGATTCACACAGCTTTGATTATTGACGATTCACACAGCTTTGATTATTGACGATTCACACAGCTTTGATTATTGACGATTCACACAGCTTTGATTATTGACGATTCACACAGCTTTGATTTATTTATGAGTCACACAGCTCTGATTAAGTATTCCTAATTAACAGTTTTAACTATTTTTGGTGTATAAAAAAAAATAACTGTTTTATTTAGCTCAATTTCTTAGCATATATTTAATTCAATCATTCTACTAATATTTGCTTAATTTTAAAAAAGAAGTACTTAGACAAAGTATGAATAGGTAAGTATGATTTTAACCTTCTAACAAATCTATCAGATCGTCCCTATCAACTTCATGGTCACTACCACTACTTTCATCTGATATAGACGAATTATAAGGTCGGAGGACTTCACCGCGCACAATAGCAGTAAATTTTCTGTACCCTTTCATACCCTTTATACTACTTATCGTATAACAATCTAATGAGTGGTCAGCTTTGCATATTTTATAGGGTCCTGTATACAAACCGTTTAGTTTCCTAGTTACATTCGCGCTTTCTCTAGTAATTCCTCCTTTCCATAACACCAATTGCCCTATGGAATACTTAATGCATTGCTTATGAGATCGGTCGAATCTATCCTTCATAAGGGTCATATTTTTATCAATACGCAATTTAGCCGTCGCTCGCCGTTCTTCAAGTGCCTTTGTTTGACCTTCAAAATCAGTGGGTTCTCCGTTTGGATAAGCCGGTAACCGCGAATTGGAATGACCGAATAATAGTTTAAAGGGCGGAAAACCTGTTGTAGCATGAGGGGTATTATTTATGCCCCAAACTACATCACTCAAGTGATCATCCCAAGTACACTCACTATCAGACATAGTGTTTAATCCGTTTATTAAAGTTCGGTTAACGCGTTCTACTTGGCCATTCGATCTAGGGCTTGCAATAGCGTTAAGGATATGTTTGAATTGCATTTCTTCAGAAAATTCTTTGAAATATCTACTTGTAAACGCCTTTCCCCTATCTGTTATTATCCTACTGGGATTTCCAAACTGTGAAATAATATCTTTCAAATGCTTTATAGTTTCAACGGAACTACAGCTTTTACAAGCTTTTGAAAACACGAATTTTGTGAACGAATCTATGATAACGAGTACATAAGAGTTTCCTTTACGCGTTTTAACGAAAGGGCCTAAATGGTCAACATGCAGTGTGTGCATAGGAACAGCCGCTTTTTGAATCGGGTGTAATTCTCCTTGCAACTTACCATGATCCCCTTTTCCGTAAGCACATTGCAGACAGGATCTGATATATTTACGAATAAATCTAGTCATACCCTCAAACCAAAATTGCGCTTTAATAGTCTTTTCACATTTTTCAAAGCCAACGTGTCCTATTTGATCGTGAAATTTTTGTAATAAACTCCATTTTGCTAATTTAGGTATAATAAAACGATGCCCGTTAAGTGTTTGTCTAAAAAGGAGGTCATCTTTTATTATTTAATTACTAATTATATTTTTATTGTCAGTACCATTCCGCAACTGAGACAGGATTGACTGAATGTTTTCGTCCTGTAATTGTAACGTTACCAGCCAATCGGAATTGTCAATTAATAAAACAGGACTCGGTACTGGATTCCTACTCAGAGCATCGACGTGTCTCATACGATCACCCGATCGATACTCGATTTGTAGATCGTAGTCTTGGATTGAGAGCCACCAGCGGGCTATGCGAGGAATAAGGTCTTTTTTAACCAAGGTGGTTCGTAACGCAGCACAGTCTGTCACTACAGTTACGGGAATGCCTACGAGATAAATTCTAAATCGTTTGAGAGATTCTACAACTGCTAAGGTCTCCAGCTCATAGCTATGGTAAAATTGTTCTTCCTTACTAGTAACCCTACTAAAATAAGCAATCGGTTTTAGGACATTATCACTTTGGTACTGCATGAGTATTCCACCTAGTCCAAGTTTACTAGCATCTGTGTGGAGCTCAGTACGTGCATTTCTATCATAAATGGCTAATATCGGTCTTTCAACAAGACGTTCTTTGAGAGTCTGAAATGCAGTTTCTTGGGCAGGGCCCCAAGTCCACTCTACATCTTTTTTTGTTAACTGTGTCAGAGGTCTGGCTATTACTGCAAACCCACGGATAAATTTTCTAAAATAAGAAGTCAAACCTATAAATTGACGGATTTCATGAATATTACGCGGCTTTTTGTATTCGGCTACGCAATGAATTTTGGCTTGTCCTGGTTGTATTGTACCTGCGGTAATTTCATGTCCCAAATAATTCACGCTTTGTTTTAAAAATGAACATTTACTTAAATTCAGTTTTAAATTTGCTTCTGACAATAGTTGTAATACTTTACCCAACAATCCGAGTCCATCATCGACCGAATTCGTAGGAAGCATAATGTCATCAAGATAAATTGCCACATCGTTACCTAAACTACCCAAAACTACTTTGATGAGACGTGAGAACACCGCTGGTGCATTTGCCAGACCAAATGGCATTTTCAAAAATTCATATTGACCTGAAGGTGTCACAAATGCGGTTTTATGGACGGAATCTTCAGCCATTGCGACTTGATAGTAGCCTTGTGCAAGATCTAGAGTAGTAAACCGAGATTTTCCAGCTAAACGAGTTACCTGGTCATCTATATGAGGCAATGGATATCGATCCTTTACAGTGCATGCATTGAGTGCTCTGTAATCTATGCATAATCTATAATCACCACCCTTTTTCTTCACAAGGACCACTGGACTTGCATAGTCAGACATTGATTCTCTCACAACACCTGCTTCAATAAGGTCTTGTACTTTTTCGTTGACAATCTCATTTTCCTTAAAAGAAAGTCTATAAGGTTTGCGATAAACAGGTTGCTCGGTCGTTGTCTGAATATGCATCTTCAACACGTCCGTGCATCCTAATTCTTTAGTATTTCTAGCAAATAAGTGTCTGAATTTATTCAATAATTTTAACAATCGATTGCAATCATTACTTTCTAAATCACCTACATTTATATCAGATAACTGTAACTCTTTGCCAGTCAATTGATTAATTGACATTACATTCGCATGCATACTACCGTTAACATCACTGACTATTTCCGCACGTGCTATTAGTCTATTCGACTGCCACTCTATATTATCGTTTCCGATGTTAACTATTTTTAAAATGCAATCCTTCGACCTTACGAGTCCTCCTATGATAACATAAGACATACTTCCTAACTCAAAATATACAGAATGCACTAGGAAAGTATGGTTAAAATTAACATCAATATAAACTTGTACAAACGCAGAACTTTTTTGAGGTATTATACAATGATATTTTAAATATACTGGGTATTTTGAAATGAAATCTCTTTCGTTCAGTTGTATATGAAACAGTTCGTGATTCAAATTTAAGTTACTCACAAAATTAACAGATTTTTCAGAAGTGACTAAACTTATGTTCTTTTGATTTATCATTGGTTGACCCATTATTAAGTCTATATCAGCTAGATCATTGTTAGATAATTCAACAAAACCATTTATAATTATGTTATCAATTTCAACATCAACATGAGATGTTCCCAATGAATTTGAGTATGCTCCACCAAAACCTTTCATTATAACTGCAGAAGGCATGACTCTTAAATTCATTTTATTGGCTTGTGACGCTGTAAGAATATTTAATTTACTACCCGTATCAATATATGCAATGAGATTGTGTCCATTTATCACCACTGCCTTCTTATATAGGTCTATGTAAATATTGTAAGTAGTAAATAAAACATTGTATACCTTTTGTGGCTGCTGCTGTGTAGAGCCGGCTGCAAACCAGCAATTTGCAACCGTGTGACCTGGACGATGACACACCTCGCAGCGAGGAACTCTGCAGTCCTTTGCCTCGTGTCCCTGCCGTCTGCATGCGTAACATTTCTTCGGCAGCACATCATTTTCTTTTGACTTGAGAGCAATGTTGGCTCCTCTCTTCCATACTGAAGTTGGCCGCATAGAGTTGTTTGCTTCCTCTTGCCTCGATTTGGTAGTTTCAACTTGCTTATAGTTTTCAAGAGATGATAAATACCCATAGTACAGCTGCTGTGGTGTTTCGCATTTATAAGCTTTTGCGTTGGCTCTTATTTCCACCGGTAAACCTCTGATGATGCACGAAATAGCAGACTCACCGTTGATATTACATTTCTTGAGGAGAGATATTTTATCATGGAAATATTTTGTCATCGTTTCCGAGTCAGTTTTTTTCCGTGCGAGCATAGTCTCCAAAATGTCAACAAAATCGGTAGAACGGGGAAAGGCGGTCTCTAACGCGTCTTTCCATTCCTCCCATGTGAGATCGTAATTATCCAAATCGTCATACCAATCCCGCGCGGATCCACGAAGACGGATTTGCATAATGAACTGGCGATCTTTGTTGCTCCAACCATAAACGTCGCCTAGTTGGTCAATCTTGTGCAGCCACCCTTTGACGTTGCTTGATTTTTCATCCGGCTGGAACTTTGGGATGACTTCAGCATCGGTATGGGTAACACGTTGTCTTTTCCATTGATGGTTATTATCAAAATATACCGGATCGGGCGAAGAAAAAAAATCAGCATTTTCTTTATGTTCCGAAGACAATATTTGGCGTTGCCTCTTTTTCTTGGCACCTAGGCCACCAATATATGGGCCTGACATATCCCACTTCTGACTGTGAACCAGCTGGTTTTGGGTCAGGATGGTCACAGAACAGAAAACAAGTGGTCTTTTAATAAGTTTATTTTACTTAACAAATTTTACAATGTCGTGCGTCTCTCCGTTCGTATATTCCCGCCATATTAGATTCTTAACCACCATAACTCAAGAATGAAGTTGTCAACACATAGTCTTTTAAAGCTACATAAGTTATTAATATTATACAACTGAATTAACTAATAAAATGGTTAATTACATATTAATCATTAAACAATAATATTAATCAAACAATCCTGCACAATCATTAACTTTTAACAATAATTTTAGACACCGGAAGCTGACAAGCGGAAGGTGTCAATGTTTTTATTTTTTAAATTATTACAAGGGTTATGTCAAGAGACCAAAGAGTTAAACAGGAATTAGTTCATTAAGGAGTTTACATGTCAAGCTGGTAAATATGCAGGACCCGATGTCTGTAACAAGATAGAAAATTACGTTTCAAAACGGAACCGCTGGAACGAAGGCAAAGAAAGAACAGGAGTGGGTTTTAGTCAGTAAAAGTCTGACACCCTCCCTGCCCTCCCGCTCCGCTCAGCGCGGTAGAGCGATCTTTCAAATAATACTGTGAGTTTTTGTAAATGTCATGCATAATTTCGCAGTTTTCTCGCTATGTTTTAGCACAACACTACTAAAATACATATATTTATATTGTTTATTATATTCATATCTATTAGCACCTATCATGGCCACATACTCTAATGGTACTTTCACTAGCTAATTTGATCTGACCCTGTTGAACTGTCTTACGCCCGTTTTCCATAACCTACCGCAGTTCATAGATAGATAGCTATCCCCGATAAACAGTAAGATTCTATCTATCCATCCACAACTTTGGTAGGAAATGCTATCCGTCGGTAAATTATAGGAAAGCCAGTAAGGGCAAAAGGATAGATTTGTTTATCTTTAGTAGCTGCAACTGTAAATAGATAAGTTATTGAAAACGGGCGATAACCGGTCCTATAGATACCTAGCATAAGTAGGTACATGATGCATCACAAAAAGTTAATGTTACAAGCTTTTTTTTGGAATGGGAATCATCTGAATTAAGTACTTTTCCCGCTCTTGGGCGGAGCGGGAGGGCGTGTCAGACTCTTACTGACTTAACCCCACCCCGTTCCTTCGTTACCTTCGATCTGAGGGACACGAGCTTACCTACCTTTAGCAATATAGCTTAGAACGTTTTCTCATTATCCGACCCGATATCGGTATCGGACGCCGATCCGATATCGGGGTAAGTAAAATGTATGAAATGCCGTGCTCCGATATCCGATATCGGGCCGGACAATATGAAAGACAGGTACATATTTCATACATTTTACTTACCCCGATATCGGATCGGATAATGTGAAAACGCTCTTAGAGCTATTGATGTTGTGATTATGTTCGTTGATGATCTTTCATCAATGTTTGTATGCCAAAACGGTAGAATATACAAGGATACTCTATTTTTGTCACCTCATTGTAAATCTCTAAAACGCCTCTTAATCTGCTGATCATTGACGTGGCTCGGAAGGCTACCCAGCTTAAGTGGGACCGGGCCGGACATGTCTGCCGCATGCCGATCGAGCAGTGGGCCAGTAAAACACAAGGTTGGTGCCCTGAAATCACACGACGAGGTCGCTGCAGACCAAGAAGGAGATGGCGGGAGGATGACTTAGATGTCTTTCATAAAAAGTGGCTCAAAGCCGCGAACGATGGAAGGAGGTCTTTGCCCAGCAGTGGGACAGCATAAGTTAGGTATAAATATTGTAAATACCTGCATTCTGAACAAATAAATCAATATTCTATTCTGTTCGAATGATGTTCAGTGGCTGTTTTAATTTTATTTACAAACTAGCTTTAGCTCGCAGCTTCGCCCGCGTACATAAAATATAGCCTATATATAGACTCAGGAATTCAGCAGCTTTCATCTTAATATATATAAATCTCGTGTCCCAATGTTTGTCCTCAATGGACTCCTAAACCACTTAACCGATTATAGTAAAATTCGCACACCATGTGCAGTTCGATCCAACTTGAGAGATAGGATAGTTTAAATCTAAAAAAAAAAAAAAAAATTGGGTAAAGTAGGGTAGTGTAGGGTACAGTGGCGAGGGGTAGACTTGCGTGCGAGTTAATCCGCTACTTATTCCAAAAAATATTATAAACCTGACCTAATTAAGCGATGGAGAATCTTAACTGCGAGATTCAGAAACCGTCGCTCAACTAACAACGCCATCTAGTGACCGCGTTCCCAACTTTTTTCACAAATTCACAATTTCCTCAAAAGATGACGCAGTGAACCAATATTTATGTAAACGCAATTTTAAAAATAGTATGTAAAATATATTATTAAAGTTCACTCACCAAATGCCGTTCGCTCAATGATGCAATAAATCCAAACCGGCGTTTTTATTAATTGTCGTAACACTCGTAACTTAATTTTGGGAACAGGATTTCGTTGCAATACAAAGAATCTATTATAGTACATTACGATATTAGTGCGTAATGATGGTTATAACATGCGAGGCGGAATTTCAGCCCGAGCCGAAGGCGAGGGCGTAACTGAGCCGAGCATGTTATAACCAATACGCACGTATATCGTACGACGTTTTTTAACACATTTGCGAGGAAACAGAAAAAAAACATTTAACCTCACACACAAACAGCACACTCACAGCAATTTTTGCTGCGCACTTATTGTGTGAGGAACATATTCTTAGTGTTTAGCGCCAAAGAAATCGAACGCAAGTATTGTTTGGTAAAATGACAAAATGACAAAAATGACAAAAAATTACGAAAATGACTAAAAATGACTGAACTGACAAAGAGTGACAAAAAATTACAAAAAATGACAAAAAGTGACAAAAAATGACAAAAAATTACAGAAAATCACAACAAATCACAAAAAATGACAAAAATGACAAAAATTACAAAAAATGACAAAAAATGACAAAAAGTGACAAAAAGTGACAAAAAATGACAAAACATGACAAAATCACAAAAAATGACAAAAATGACAAAAAGTAACAAAAAATGACAAAAAATGACAAAAAATGACAAAAAGTGACAAAAATGACAAAAAATGACAAAAAGTAACAAAAAATGACAAAAATGACAAAAAATGTCAAAAATGACAAAAAGTAACAAAAAATGACAAAAAATGACAAAAAGTGACAAAAAGTGACAAAAAATGACAGAAAATCACAACAAATCACAAAAAATGACAAAAAGTGACAAAAATGACAAAAAGTTACAAAAAATCACAAAAGTTGATCAAAAATCACAAAAAGTGACAAAAATGACAAAAAGTGACAAAAAGTGACAAAAAGTGACAAAAAGTGACAAAAAGTGACAAAAAGTGACAAAAAGTGACAAAAAGTGACAAAAAGTGACAAAAAATGACAAAGAATTACAAAAAATGATAAAACATGAAAAATGATAAAATGATGAGGCTATTCAAATTTCGAACTAATCGCCGCGCGCGAAATGGCAAATAATGCTGTTATGGAATTTGTATGGACTATAACTTAACTATTTGCTTTGGTATAACACACGCGTTTTTTATGACCCGCTTTACATATCTAAAACCGGTGGAATTACATCAGCTTTACGAGCAACTGTGTTAAAAAAAATATTATATCTCTACCATGAATTAATGCCATTACAAAATAGCACGAAATATATGTACAGTAACGTTAAAAACAAAAAAAAATCAACTACAAAACAGAAAATGAAAGATAACCGCCATGATAATTCGGTTGTATAAAAAACCCTACCAAATAAGATGTATTACTCGCCAATATCAGTTATTATGCAGTGAAATTAATTCTTATTTTGGAATCATTATAATTGCACAATGAATGAATTTTTTCTTTCTCGCTTGCACCTATGCAATGTTTACTGTCTTCTTCCTCATAACTCGGTCCGGATCGAGTTATATTGAGTTCAATTTTCTACGTGCGAAAACGAGACGGCAAGAGTTGGAGTAATAGGCGTTAGTTTATAGGAAAGAAAGAGATAGATGCGTATTATGGGTTTTAGTTGTTTGAAAAGGTAATCCGGTATTTTTCGGCTTATGATTTTGGCATTGACGACAAATGTTGTATACATTTAAAAAAATCGAAGTAATTGAACAATAGAAGGGTTGTTGACCTATAGATTTCTGTATCAAAGTGAACTCGTAAGGAATGGAGTTATATGAAGGCTTCGCGACTGGTAGGGTAGTGTAGTGTAGTGTAGGGTAGTGTAGGGTAGTGTAGTGTAGTGTAGGGTAGTGTAGTGTAGTGTACGGTAGTGTAGTGTAGCGTAGTGTAGTGTAGTGTAGGGTAGTGTAGGGTAGTGTAGAGTAGTGTAGGGTAGTGTAGAGTAGTGTAGGGTAGTGTAGTGTAGTGTACGGTAGTGTAGTGTAGTGTACGGTAGTGTAGTGTAGCGTAGTGTAGGGTAGTGTAGGGTAGTGTAGGGTAGTGTAGTGTAGTGTAGGGTAGTGTAGAGTAGTGTAGGGTAGTGTAGAGTAGTGTAGGGTAGTGTAGTGTAGTGTACGGTAGTGTAGTGTAGCGTAGTGTAGGGTAGTGTAGGGTAGGTAGGGTAGTGTAGGGAAGGTAGGGTAGGGTAGCGTAGGATAGTAGGGTAGTCATTTGACGGGAAAAATTCCAAAAATAAATAATTGTCTACCCCGTGCGAAGCCGGGACGGGCTGCTAGTTGGTGAAAAAATGTTTAGCAATCGGACCAGTACTTCCACAGATTACCTCATACGAACAAAAAAAACAAACTTTACCTCTTTAAAATATTAGTGTGGATTGATGACGGGTGACAGGACAGAATGGTAGAAAAAAGGTGTTGCGTCGGCCTCTCAAATAACGTGGGAAAAGGGCATGATTATGATAATGAAATTGATTCCTAGTTTTGTACGCCAAACGTCTGTGCCTACAACTGGACAATATGTGGAATCATTGAAACAGACGCGATCTCGGTAAGGAGCTGTATACAGGAAAAGTTTTTAACCACTGCGTAAATTTTTTTTGGTCGCTCAGTGTAAGTAATAGAATACAGGTCGATCTTCAAGGTTAAGCAACGCTTGCCAAGGTTGGTCTGTGGATGGGTGACCATCTTAAGATAACGAGTTACCTCCGTGCCTCGGAAAGCATAGGCTGCCTACCAGACCTCCACAACCCAATAACTGGGGTAACAGGGTACTTGAGTGCAAGACTGGAGTCAGATTTACTGGCTTCTGACTATCCGTAACGACTGCCAAAGATCTATAAATGACAGCCGGGACCTACGGCTTAGCGTGCTTTCCGAGGCACGGAGGAAACTCGTTATGTTAAGATGGTCACCCATCCACAGACCAACCTTGGCAAGCGTTGCTTAACCTTGAAGATCGACTTGAGTTCTATTGCTTACACTGAGCCACCAAAAAATATTTACGCAGTGGTTAAAAACTTTTCCTGTAGTTGCGAAAGCATTAGAATGTGTTACATTCGCATTCTAGCGGATAACTAAATGATGTAGTTACTCAGATACCCGCGAAACGAGACACAATAGTAAAACAATAACAGTGCGGTCTCATAGGACCGGTTGGGGATTCAAACGTTAAGTAACTAAATACCTACCTACTTTCCAAAATTCAGACTGTTTGATTGGTTACCTAAATGGAGCCATGTTTTTTTAGAGTCCCGAATCCGAAGGGTAAAACGAGACCCTATTACTTAGACTCCGCCGTACGTCCGCCCTATAAAGGGTGTAAAAAGACCCTTAACGAAAACGAAAACCCCAAATAGTCCTCATCACTGGGATAGTTTTTTTCTTCTAGACCATACCTGGGAATTCACTAGTTCTGGAGATATTGAAGGTCAAAGTCAACAATTTTTTTTCGTTTTTTTTTTTAGAATTGCATTCCAACTATCATTAGTAAACTTTCTTCCGAACAAACATTATCAAAATTATCAATTTTTCATGACAAATTACGCATTTGAAGTCACAAAAATGCAATGAAAACTAAACACAACGAGCGCCTCACACACACAAGCGAGCGATCAGTTCAACGACCAAGCGCGAGCGGCCGAACGCGCAGCTGATCAAAGTTATTATTTTTTAATGATGAAAAAAAAAAGTTTTTTCCCAGCAATATTTTTTGGTCTAAGTAACTTAATTACATGTACAGAATGTGTAGTTATCGGCTTTGTGATCGGTCTTTTTACACCCGGTATAAGTAGGTATCCCCCGTCACCAGGCTTTACCTCATGAATCGTGATAGCTAGACAGTTGAAATTTTCACACATTATGAATTTTTGTATTTTTTAAAATTTTTTTGTAACCGAGGAGCTCGTGGCTAAATAATAACAGCCACACAGGTCGATCTTCAAGGTTAAGCAACGCTTGCCTAGGTTGCTCTGTGGATGGGTGACCATCTTAACATAACGAGTTTCCTCCGTGCCTCGGAAAGCACGTTAAGCCGTTGGTCCCGGCTGTCATTTGGAGATCTTTGGCAGTCGTTACGGATAGTCAGAAGCCAGTAAATCTGACTCCAGTCTTGCCATGAAGTACCGTGTTACCCCAGTTAATGGGTTGTGGAGGTCCGGTAGGCAGCCGCTCCACGTAAAATACTGGTATTCAGCTAAATCCGGCTCGACTGGAAGCCGACCCCAATATAGTTGGGAAAAGGCTAAGCAGATGATGATGAATTTTTGTAACCACTGTAAGAACAAAGACTAAAAACAGAATAAAATAAATACTTATGTGCATAAAATAAGTGGGGCTGATATACCTACAGAAAACGACAGTGTTTTTACTACGAACGATAAGAAAACTCTTCGTGTGCGAGTCCGACTCGCACTTAGCCAGTGTTTTTTTATGATAACTAGTGCTTGACTGCGATCCCACCTGATGGTAAGCAGTGATGCAATCGTTGATGATGAAGTGCACCAGTTTATTAAGACTAGAGCTAATTCACTCTAGCCTTGAAGAACTACACAGCTAGTCAATAAATAAATGAAAACGCATAATTTAGCTTGCGTCAATACGGCAAAGAAAATAGTGCGACCTGTTTTTTTGACATGCTCCTAATTACAAGTGTCAACATAAAGACGAATCACTTCGAATTGCATCAATAACTTAACAAAAGTCGCACCTTCAAATCCTTACATAATGAAACATCTTTTCCTTTCTAATAAAACAAATACTGAACAGCTGTAGCCAATAGGTCATAGTTCATTTTAATTCTTAACAGTATACAACCTCTGTGCACTCAGTCGCCTTGCGGACGCCATTGAAGAGCGTCGATTTTCGAACGAATTATTAAGTGTCAAAAATTGGCGGGAACTTTTCGGGTGCTTTTTTTGCCGAACTTGTTTTGTGTGAATTAGATTTTCATTTCGGTGAAAGACTTGTTTGAAGATTTGGAACGAGAAATTCTGCGGGAAAAATGCATTTCACAACTACTTTGATATTGGTAAGTTTTTTTATATCCCTTTTTTATTTTTAGGGTCCGTTCCTGAATTATATATATTTGGAGTTAAGTCTTTAGAATTCAGAAACGACCAATATTTTTATCGGTTCTTTCTCTATTCTGACAGAGATCTTTGTAAGTCTATAGAGACTTCAACTCATACTAAAATTTTATCATAGGTATACATAATTATTTGAAATCTAATCCCCCAGTCCCTATCTTTTTTTAAACGTTATAATAAACAAGCAAGTAAAAAATACTCATACGGTATGTAGGTAGCACTCCACCAATTGGAAAAAAATGCTCTTTCAATATCACCTCGATACTATTAAGAACGAGATTAAATAGCAACGAGATTAGATTTCCAAATGAATTTTTTTATTCATTTTGGTAAACGCTGCTTGCATACAAAATTATACTTGTCATGAGTGTGCGACAGCATTACTAAAATCGCTACTTATCTACTGTAGCGATCGGAGTTGAAGTTAAGATTTATTTCCATGAAATTACGCTTTTACATTATTAGCAAAAATCACTAACAGAAAATCCTAAATCTCATCTGACAATCTTCTTAGGTAGGTACTTACTTTGTAACTTTAATTAGTTTTTTGTGTTTTTGTTTCTCCACGTAATTTCAACTCGATAAATAAGTACCTTCACACGTTCCCGAGATAATGGCAAATCCAATAAAGTATTTTGAAAGGGTATTGAGAAAGGGTCTTGACAGACAGAGGGACAACAAATTGATCCTATAAGGGTTCCGTTTTTTTCTTTTGAGGCACGGAACTCTAAAAAAAAGATGGAAAAACTAGATTATGTTTACCAAATTCCTAGTAGTAAGCTTAAGCATTGAGTGCTTACTACTAGGAATTTACATACCTTAGGTATACTTATTCAATAGATTTTTTTTATCATGTATGTTCGATTAACACTGCTAGCATACAAAATAATTTTTCCAATGTGTGTATTTTCGACAAATTCACGTTCTATTCCTTACACGCTTTTAAGTTTCATCATCTCCCTAACCGTTTTCAACGCTTGCCAAGGTTGGTCTGTGGATGGGTGACCATCTTAACATACCGAGTTTTCTTCGTGCCTCGGAAAGCACGTTAAGCCGTAGGTCCCGGCTGTCATTTGTAGATCTTTGGCAGTCGTTACGCATAGTCAGAAGCCAGTAAAGCTGACTCCAGTCTTGCCATGAAGTACCGTGTTACCCCAGCTAAGGGGTTGTGTGGAGGTCTGGTAGGCAGCCGCTTCTCGTAAAATACTGGTATCCGGCTTAATTCGACCTGACTGGAAGCTGACCCCAATATACTCGTAGTTGGGAAAAGGCTAGGTATATGATGATCTCCCTAACCTTTTCCCAATCACCTTTTTTTCCAATTGGGGAATCATCAGTATGACTTCTCCCGCTCTTGGACGGGGCGGGAGGGCGTGTCAGACTTTTACTGACTAAACACCACCCCGTTCCTTCTTTGCCTTCTTTCTGGGGTCACGAGCTTCCCTTTCGGAATCCAATCCATGGTCCCTTTCCCAACTAGCTTGGGTTTGTCTTCCAGTCTAACGGGATGCAGCTGAATACCCGTGTTTTACATGGAGCGACTGCCTATAAGACATCTACAACCCAGTTACTGGGTGCACAACACGATACTGTTTTGATAGACTGATGGTCAAATTCTGGCGTCTGATTAACCTGTAACGACTGTCAAAGTTCTACTAATGAGAACCGAGACCATTGGCTTTACGTGCTTTCCGAGGCACGGGGAGTCAGTAATGTCCTAGATAATCTTAGAAAAGTACATAATCCGAAAGACGTCCACTGCTGGACATAGGCCTCCCCCAAAGGTCGCCACAACGACCGGTCCTGTGCGTCTCGTGTCTATCAGATTCCCGCGACCGTCGCCCCTTAAAAAAGTACGAGTAGGTACATATGGATAGAAAAATTCACATTGGTACATTGCCCGGTTTCGAACCCGCAACCTCGTGCATGACAAGCGTCTTAACCAATGGGCCATCACGACTAGTTTCTAGACTACTCAAGAGTCAGGACTAGTTTGTAAGGTAAAATTCAATTGCCCCATCGAAAAAAGTTTTTTTGTGACGTACTCGTAGGTAACTACATAGTTTTCAGATTAATTCCTTTACTTAGGCTATAAGACCTTGCTTCATGCCAATTTTCAGAATTTTAGGTCAACGGAAAGTACCCTATGAATTTGGATACCCGATATGAGCATGTCAAAATATACGTTTTTTTGCGATATAAACGTCATCTCTTTTTCTCGTTTACTTACACTACAAGTTTATGGTTTTCACATCTTCAAGGGACCGCAAACCTAAGCTCTAAGAGGTTTTAATTTCAACTTAAAACCTCCAGGCTTTCCCGAGGTAAAGGCTCTTGACAGACAGACAGACACACTACAAAGTGATCCTAGAAGAGTTCCGTTTTTCCTTTTGAGTTACGGAACTTTAACGTTTGAATCCCCGACCGGTCCTATGAGACCGCGTTGTTATTGTTTTACTATTGTGTCTCGTTTCGCGGGTATCTGAGTAATTAAAAGCATACTTTTAACATATCCGAACAGCTTTTGGTAAAGTCCGAGTGTTAAATTTCTCAACTTTGCATCCGAGATTTCACCATAGATAATAAAGGCAATTTATAATCTATTTCCACTCATCTTCATTAATAAATTTTATTTTTATGTCTATGCCACACCCGGAGTTCACTTCTATAGTAAATGTCAACTCTTAAGTGGTAGATAGTAATGTAGTAAAACTATGTAGGTATTAAGAAATATACAAAGAATATCAGTATAATATATCAGTGTATTCGATTATTCATGAATTTTATTTTACTTAAAGTTTGTCAACATTGCCGACCAGACCAGTCCTATTACGAGTTCTTAACGCGATTCATTTGACGTCCTAAGCTGAACTGGTAAAGGGACGTAGCTTTATAGAATCTATAGCTCCATCCGTCTTTATTGCTTACACTTCTGACATTTGACACGTTATAGTAAGTCAGGCCCTCGACGGCGGAGCGGGTATAGAATAGAATAGAAAACATTTATTCGGGACAGACACAGCACAACGATTACAAACAAAATAAATTAGAAAAAAAAAAAAACAAAATAAGAAAAGTACAGAATGCGTCGGGCGTGCCCGTACCGAAAGGGTGTTAGACTAAAACCCATAATAGATATGGGTTGGGCAGGAGAGGTTCCTCATTCTTTGACTTGCGTTCCAAGACCCCGAATTTCCCCTTCGGAAGAAACTTATGGCCCCAGTGGGTTTCAGCCCTGCTGGGCTCCTATGGTTTATCAACGGGTACAAATCTAAAAAGTTTTTTAATTTAAGTAAGTTACTACTGCAAATCTATATCTATACTAATATTATAAAGAAGAAAGATTTGTACCTATTTTTGTATGTTTGTAATGAATAGGCTCAAAAAGTACTGGGCCAATTTAAAAAATTCTTTCACCAATAGAATGCTACATTCTTCCAATTTGACATAGGCTACATTTCATTTTAAAAATAAATAGGGATCCTTGGTAAAATTTGAACAATGAAACCGAAGGTGTAGAAAAATGAGTCTTAAGTCACTAAAAAAAGTGTTTTATATCCAAATTTCCAAAAATAAATAATTGTCTACCCCGTGCGAAGCCGGGACGGGCTGCTAGTTTTTTATATAAATATCATATACCACATTTTATAGTATAAATATCATATATCGCATTTTATAACATAAATATCACATACCATAGTAAAACATAATAATTTTGATTACCTCGACAATTTTATCGTACGCGTATATGCGTTGAAACAACAGTCATTAGTGACCCATACACATCAGCTAATCAATATTATAATTGATTACATACATACTTAACTATTTACAACTCACAGATCACGGAATCAACGACACTCATCATCTGCCTAGCCTTTTCCCAACTATATTGGGGTCGGCTTCCAGTCAAGCCGGATTTAGCTGAATACCAGTATTTTACGAGGAGCGGCTGCCTACCAGACCTCCATAAACCATTAACTGGGGTAACACGGTACTTCATGGCAAGGTACAGTCAGCATCAAAAGTCGATGAACAGAATCAACATAACACAACATTTTATTGTGAACAGATGAAACACATTTTATTGCGAACAGGTGTTTTGTTATGTTGATTCTGTTCATCGACTTTTGATGCTGACTGTACCATTTACCACAAAAACATATATTTTTAAATTCGTGAACAAAAAAATGATTTGTAAACCTGTTGCTTAACACTTGCCAAGTCGAAGGCGCCTGGGCTTACGAACGGCGAGCAATGGGTACCTTGCCATCTGGACGTCTGGTAGCAGTACAGATCAAGCCCATGTCGTCTCTCTTGGATGCTAAACCTGATTGTGACGTGTTCGCTGATGAATGGAAGAACATGTAGTCTATTTGTTTGGAGTTTTGGGAGATGAGTGTATGACTGCAGATTAGTTATATATTATTTTAATTTTGTATAAAACTAGTCTTTAATTCATGATTCCCCGACCGGTCTCATAGGACCGCGCTGTTATTGTCTTACTATTGTGTCTCGTTTCGCGGGTATTGATAGGTTAACTAATGTAATTGGCCTTTGGCCATGTTATGTTAAAGTAAATAAATAAAAATGTCGACGGCGTGTATTGTTGCACGTGCGCCTCAAAGAGACAGTGTCAGCAAGGGTCGAAGACTATTGGGGCCCAGGGTTGAACGAACGAAAACCCCGGGCCCATTAAAAAAAAGGCAAAGTAGAAATAGGTGTGGATTTTAGTCAGTAGAAATTTGACACGCCCTCCCGCTCCTCCCCAGAGCGGGAGAAGTCATATCGATGATTTCCAATCTTAAAAAAGAAACACTTGCCAAGTAAAATAAACTGGGTAAGTGGGAGTCGGACTCGCGTACGAAGGGTTCCGCATCAAAAAACGTAAACGGCAAAAGAAGGAACACTAGTGAGTTTAAGTTACCGTCCGGTTCTAATTTAGGTGTCTTCAAGGCTAAAGTGAATAGGTTCTTAATAAACTAGTGCGCCTCACCATCAACGATTGCATCACTGCTTACCATCAGGTGGGATCGCAGCACTAGTTTTTATCATTTAACCCACAGAACATATAAATTTATATGTTCTGTGATTTAACCTATCACATACCCACAAAACGAGACACAATAGTAAAACAATAACAGCGCTGTCCAATGAGACCGGTCGGGGATTCATGAATTAAAAAATCTCCTTCTCGCTCCACTCCAGAGTGTGAGGACTTGTTAAATAATTTCCTACCCTCAAAAACAAAAAGTAGTTTGCCGCCGAGGTGTATCCTTACTCTGTATTACAACTTAATTGGCAAAAAACGAGCTTCATAAATAATAAATTATGAATATTGTATAGGGTCAGCTCACACTGCGACACTGCGCGCATATTTTATGACAGCGATGGAAAATCTATATATAATATACTAGCTGTCCCCTGCGGTTTCACCCGCATTTTTCGTTACTGCTCCGCTCCCGTGGGTCGTAGCGTGATGGTATATAGCTTATAGCATTCCTCAATAAGTAGGCTATCTAACACTGAAAGAATTCAACTCAAATCGGACCAGTAGTTCCAGAGATTACCCCCTACATACAAACTTACAAACCTACAAACTTACAAATTTTACCTCTTTATAATATTATAGTATAGATAACTGTCACCAGTGACTGAAAAGCTGAAAGGAAATCGTTTGTCTTGGTATGGTCATGTTAAGAGGAGGGATGAAACGCATGTTACTAAAGCAGTTATGAATTTACATGTGGACGGATGGAGAGGGAGAGGGAGACGAAAGAAAAAGAAGAAGGAGATTAGCATTAGCATTATTGGCCTTGTAATGTTCCCTCTGTTGGGCCTCAGCCCTCCACTCTAGGAGAGGGAATGGGATCCACCACGCGGGTCCTAGTGCGTGATTGGTAGATGTCACATGTCTTCGATTTTTTGTTTCTAGGACATGCCAGGTCCACCTGTCCGATTCGCACTTGGTAGTTTTTTTTATAATAAATTTTTAGTCATCTGCTGATCTGCCTAGCCTTTTCCCAACTATATTGGGGTCGGCTTCCAGTCAAGCCGGATTTAGCTAAATACCAGTATTTTATGAGAAGCGGTTGCCTACCACACCTCCACAACCCATTAACTGGGGTAACACGGCACTTTATGGCAAGACTAGAGTCAGATTTACTGGCTTCTGACTATCCGTAACGTATAATAAATTATATTATATGTTAAATATGTAGTCCCATATTTGTGAAGCTATCTAGAAAAGTTTACGCAGCGACCAACTAATCTCAGTGTGAGGTAACCCTTAAAAATATTGTGTAAACGTCAAACATTTGAGTTCAAAGGCGCGTCGAAATCATTAATATTGTTACGCCGTGAAACTTGAGTACGCTATATCTTCGACGAAACCAAGAGTAGCATCAAATAATTAAAACGCATTGCTGTGCGAAGCTTCGAGAATAGGAGAACATACTCAGGCCTGGCAAATTCCAGAAAAGTCCGACATACGCTATTATTATTAGATAACATTCAGTAGGTAGTTATGTGGGTGGATAAGGGAATTTGTACCTTCCGGTATTAGCAATAGAGTCGAAACTCGCATGTAAGGTGGTAGATAAGTACCTACTTACGAGAATAATAATAATGATTTATGGCCTCCCGATCAGACCCTATTGTTCTAGAATGTCCTTGAAACGTCGGTATCGAGAAATGTCGATGGCTTCGCATATAAATACGGGTCCCCGGCTAGAAGCAGTTCAGTTTGATTTCGTCAGCGATACAGAGCGAACTACCTAAGTGCTTGAAGTGATACCTAGCGACCTAAGCGATACTAAACGGAACTCTGAGTGTTTATAGTGATTGGTTATTTGTTGATTGGACTAATTTGTCATTGTTTTGTGGTTAATAAAGTTCATTGTTTTGTGGTTAATAAAGTTATCTGCTAGTAAACCGGCATTTAATTACTCACGTTCGTAACAACTGGTGTCAGAAGTGAGATGCCATTACTACAGAGGGACGACGAACAGGGACCACGAACAAGGAGGCAAGTGGAGATGGATGCTGCACGTCAACGTCTGGAAGCGGAAGATCGGGCTGGTATGGGAGCAACGGCAGCTGCTGAGGCGCCAACAGGGCCATCCTCGGAAATGAACCTCGCCGCAGTGTTGGCCGCCATGCAAGCTAGTATGGAACAAGCCCGCCGCGAACAGGAAGCTGCCCGCCGCGAACAGGAGGCTAACCAGCGTAAGCTCCAGGATCTAATCGCGGCTAACCAGGAAGAAGCCCGCCGCGAACAGGAAGCTGCCCGCCGCGAACAGGAGGAAGCCCGCCGGGATCAAGAGGCTAAGCAGAACCTGATCCTCGAAAAAATCGATCACGGCCTCGTCACGTTGGGCGAGAAAGTGAAAAATCTCACCGTAGAGGTCAAGGAGGTTTCCGCCCGAGCTGATAGCCTCGAAACCAGAATTGATGGCCACGAAGATCGCCTGCTGGACATCAACAAAAAAATCGTCAAGCTCGAAGCACGCGATCCCGTTGCTGTTTGCGCACCATCGCACACCCACTGTGCATCAGCCGCAAAATTTGATATGCCGCGTTTTGATGGCACGTCGTCCTGGACGGCTTTTAAGTACCAATTCCAAACACTGGTCAAGACGAACCGCTGGGATGATGACCAGTCTTTCGCGGCGTTAACTTTGGCCCTACGAGGGGACGCTCTGCTGGTCCTAGAGAACCTTCCTCCAGACGGCAGGACGTTGGAGCGTCTAATGGAGGGACTAGACACTCGCTATGGTGACAAGCACCTCGAACATGTTTTCCGCGCGCAACTTCGCGAGAGAACGCAGAGGTCGAACGAGAGCCTTCAGCAGTGGGGAGTAGAGGTTGAACGGCTGGTCCGGCGGGCATACATGTCGATGACACCGGAGATGGTGGAAGTAAATCTGGTGCAAGCATTCATCGACGGTCTACGGGATACTGAAGTCAGGGCTACGGTGCGACTCGGACACCACCAAACTCTGAAGAGTGCGATGGCCCACGCTTTGGAAGTGGAAGCCGTACGACAAGACTCACGTACGCACAGAGTTCGGGAAGTGGTGGTCTCACCTTCAGTGCAACCACGTCACCGAGAAGTGGCTTCGTCGGCAAAGTCCCGCTATATTCCGACGTGTTATGGATGTGGAGAAAAAGGGCACATTCGTACCGATTGCCCCAAGAGGAAGAGGGGAAGTGTGGACTCCGGAACTCAAGTTAACGAGGAGTCGTTAAACTAAATGTCGCCAGGGCCGCGGGGCGGGTGCTGGCTGGTCAACTGAAGGCCCCAACCATCACCATCAATCAAGTCCACAACGGAAATAGTTTGATCATCGAGGGAACGCTGAATCAACGTGCTTGCAATTTCACCGTTGACACCGGGGCGTCACGGACTATTATAAGACCTGAGTTGCTGAAACGCACCATCTTGTGGCAAACAGAAACCCCAGCCTACCGACTTCAGACAGCCACCGGCCAGCCAGTCTCCGTCCTCGGTGATACAGAAATTGAGTTTAAAATCGGTGATCAAGTGTACACCCATTCAGCGTTAATTGCGAACATTACCGACGATTGCATACTGGGTCTCGACTTCCTGCGGAATTACCGATGTGTTTTAGATATCGATAGAGGAGTATTGAAATTCCCAGACCAAGAAGTCTTCCTGCAAGGAATTAACACATGCAACCTGTATTGCTTAAAGGATACCACATTGGCTCCAAGAACGGAAACCTTAGTCGAAGTTAAATTTCCTAAGAAAATTAGGCAACGCAGATGTGTTATGGTTGAAGACATTGGCCGGCACCCGGAACTTATCACCGCGAGGACATTAGTTATGACGAAAGGAAGATCCAAGGTCAGGATTGTAAATCTTGGGAAAAAGGAGATACAGTTGAAGAAAAACAGTGTTGTTGGAAGATGTGAAGAAGTGAAGTATCTCCGCCAAATCAACACATCTTCAGTAAAACAAGACGCAATAAAAGGTGAACCTGATCACATCCAGCAACTTCTGGAAAATTCTAAGAGTAATTTTTCAGTTTCGGAACTACAGCAAGCCAAGGAATTTCTGCTACGGTTCCGGGATATCTTTGCAACGGGAAAAGATTGCGGAAGAACAGGTCTCGTCAAGCATGAGATAAATACAGGTGATGCTAGACCAATTAAACAGAGACCGCGCCGCATACCCTGGGCTAAAGAAACTGAGGTAGCAGAAATGGTAAAGGATATGGCTGATAGCGGAATAATTGAACCTTCTACGAGCCCATGGTCTTCTCCTGTCGTTCTGGTGAAGAAGAAGGACGGCAGTACCAGATTCTGTGTAGACTACAGAAGGCTGAATGATGTAACGAAGAAGGACAGTTATCCCTTGCCTAGGATAGACGACACACTGGATATGCTCAGTGGTATGAAGTGGTTTTCAACCATTGACTTGAAAAGTGGCTACTGGCAAGTGGAAATTAGCGAGAAAGATAAGGAAAAGACAGCGTTCAGTACAGGAATTGGCAACGGCCTGTGGCAATTTAACGTCATGCCTTTTGGGTTGTGCAACGCTCCAGCGACGTTTGAACGCCTCATGGATAGAGTCATGGTGGGCCTTCTTGGTGACGTCTGTCTGGTATATTTGGATGACGTCATTATAATGGGCCGCACTTTTAAGGAACACCTGAGGAATATGGAGAAAGTATTCACCAGGATACGGGGGGCTAACCTAAAACTAAGCCCAAAGAAGTGTGCCCTGTTCAAGAAGGAGGTCAGCTACCTAGGACATGTCATCTGCGCCGATGGAGTGAGAACCGATCCTGAGAAGATAAAGGCTGTCCAACAGTGGCCGGTTCCAAAGAACAAAACAGAAGTACGTGCATTTCTAGGGTTGTGCACATACTACAGACGGTTTGTTATGAGTTTTTCGGACATTGCAAAACCTTTACATCAGCTGACTGAGGTTAAACGAGATTTTATCTGGGACAAGAACTGTGAGTCAGCATTCAACGAACTAAAGCAACGGCTATGTGAAACGCCTATACTGGGGTATCCGAGCAGAGACGGAAGATTTGTCGTCGATACCGACGCCAGCAACACAGGAATTGGTGGAGTGCTGTCGCAGGTGCAAGAAGATAGGCAAGTCGTGATAGCTTACTTCAGTAAGGCACTTTCAAAACCAGAAAGGAACTACTGCGTGACTCGACGAGAACTACTGGCTGTTGTAAAAACTTTGCAACATTTCCACAAGTACCTCATAGGGAGACAGTTTACGTTGAGGACGGACCACGCTGCATTGAAATGGCTTCTACAATTCAAAAACCCTGAGGGTCAAGTTGCAAGATGGCTAGAGCAGCTGCAGGAGTTCAACTTTGTGACGGAACATCGTAGTGGAAAAGGGCATAACAATGCTGACGCCCTGTCGCGACGTCCATGTAATGAGGACTGTAGACATTGCCAGCAAAATGAAGCCCGGGAACACGTGAACTTAATTAGGGCTGAAGGCAACTTTAAGAAGTCCCAGGAAGAAGATGACGATATTCGACCTATACTGGACTGGAAGCGTAGTGGAACTAGGCCTCAGTGGAATGAAGTATCGTCACATAGTCCTGTCACAAAGAGCTACTGGGCACAGTGGGACAGTTTAGTCCTAGAAAATGACGTGCTTTGTAGGAAATGGGAATCGAACGATGGCAAGGAGGTGACCACACAAGTGATAGTACCACGACGCGAAGTGGTCCCCCTGCTTCAGGAGATACACGATGGCGCTTCTGGTGGACACCTGGGAATCAAGAAAACTCTACTGAAAGTGAGACAGCGATATTTCTGGCTCAATTGTAGAGAAGACATAGAGCAATGGTGTCGGAAATGTACAGCATGCGCATCCGTGAAAGGACCACAGACTAGGAGCAGGGGCAAGCTTCAGTTGTACAATGTAGGAGCCCCATGGGAACGCATTGCCATCGACGTTGCTGGACCTTTCCCAGTGACAGATGACGGAAACAAATACATAGTGGTGATACAGGACTATTTCACAAAGTGGCCTGAAGTTTTCGCCATACCCAATCAGGAAGCGACGACAGTGGCGAAAAAGGTGGTCGAAGAAGTAGTATGTCGGTATGGCGCACCTTTGGAGATCCATTCCGATCAAGGCCGCAACTTCGAATCTGCGCTGTTCCAGGAAATGTGCACTCTTCTGGGGATTTACAAGACACGCACAACACCTGCGCACCCACAGTCGGACGGAATGGTGGAGAGGTTTAACCAGACCCTGGAGAATCACCTGGCTAAGGTTGTCGATGACCACCAGAAAGATTGGGACCGGTATATTCCACTATTTCTGATGTCTTATCGATCAGCAGTGCATGATAGCACGGGCCATACCCCAGCAAGAGTAAATTTCGGCAGGGAGATGAGACTTCCAGTCGATACCATAACCGGCGTGCCACCTGACAAGACTAAGCCAGTTACGGACTTCGTAAGTGACCTCCAAGATCAATTGGATGAAGTGCATAAACGGGTGCGTGAGAATAGCCTGCACACCAGCGTTAAAATGAAAACTCGATACGACCGCAATGCCAACGCCAAGGGATTTGAGGAAGGTGCACTGGTTTGGCTCCACAACCCACTTCGACGAAAAGGGAAGTCGCCGAAACTTCAAGCTCGATGGGAGGGACCCTACACCGTGATAAAAAGGATCAACGACGTTACCTACCGCATCAAGAAAGGGTTACGAGGGAAACCTAAGGTAGTCCACGTGGATAGATTGGCGCCGTATCACGGATCTAATAATGCTCGGGACGAGCATGACTAAGAGGGGGGCACTGTTACGCCGTGAAACTTGAGTACGCTATATCTTCGACGAAACCAAGAGTAGCATCAAATAATTAAAACGCATTGCTGTGCGAAGCTTCGAGAATAGGAGAACATACTCAGGCCTGGCAAATTCCAGAAAAGTCCGACATACGCTATTATTATTAGATAACATTCAGTAGGTAGTTATGTGGGTGGATAAGGGAATTTGTACCTTCCGGTATTAGCAATAGAGTCGAAACTCGCATGTAAGGTGGTAGATAAGTACCTACTTACGAGAATAATAATAATGATTTATGGCCTCCCGATCAGACCCTATTGTTCTAGAATGTCCTTGAAACGTCGGTATCGAGAAATGTCGATGGCTTCGCATATAAATACGGATCCCCGGCTAGAAGCAGTTCAGTTTGATTTCGTCAGCGATACAGAGCGAACTACCTAAGTGCTTGAAGTGATACCTAGCGACCTAAGCGATACTAAACGGAACTCTGAGTGTTTATAGTGATTGGTTATTTGTTGATTGGACTAATTTGTCATTGTTTTGTGGTTAATAAAGTTCATTGTTTTGTGGTTAATAAAGTTATCTGCTAGTAAACCGGCATTTAATTACTCACGTTCGTAACAATATGTATTGATTGATAAATATATAATGAAGTGATGATGGCTTTGACATTGGAAGATGGACATTCTGCGTTGAATTATAATAAAATAATACGTGTGAAATGGTTTCGGAAGTTCTTATACCGTTGCGAGACGGAACAAAGATGGTATTTTTAGGTAAATTATTATTTCTCTCTTACCATTTATTTTGTACTAGCTTTTACCCGCGGCTTCGCTCCCGTCAAATGACTACCTGTATATCCTACGCTACCCTACCCTACCTACCCTACCCTATACTACCCTACACTACCTACCCTACTTTACCTAACTTTTTTTTTTAGAATTCTTCTCTCCGTAAGAACCATCACTGAACTTCAAGGAACATTTAAAAAAAAAAACAGCCAAATCGGTCAAGCCGTTTTCATGTTATGTCGTGACAACGGAAAACGGGTTTCATTTTTATATTTATAATAGATTTTTTTTCCACAACTGTAGCCCGCGACTTCGTCGTGATCTGGTCACAGTTTTGTATAAGTTTTATTTATTATTGCGCGGAGCTCTAATTCTTTTTCTAAAATAGAAGAGCTGTCTATCAGTGAAAGTCTCGTCAAAATCTGTCTTACCGTTTCGGAGTTTCGCCGGACCAAATAGATAGACAACAAAATAAACAATACGTTTTTGTTATAGATAGGCGTTCTTATGCATTTAATAAAAAATATAGGTATTTGGATATAACAAACAGATACTGGAATTTTATTTAAATGTAATGTATGTAAAGATGAAATAGACGAATTGACTAGCTGTTATTTGCGGATTTTTTTTTTATTTTTACTTAGCACAGCTTGTGTATTTAGCCAATGTCTTGTCCATTAGTTATTCTGTGGTCAAGTTATCTGTGGAGGTTTATTATGAGTGATTGGTTTTGTTTTAATTAATATAGTGTTCTAAATGTTTTATTTTTCTGGAATCATCTGAATGACTTCTCCCGCTCTTGGCCGGAGCGGGAGGGCGTGTCTGACTCTTACTAAAACCCCTACCCCGTTCCTTCGTTGCCTTCGATCTTTTTTCGATCTTCGGGGGGGACTCGGTGTCAACCTTTCGGAATACCACGTGTTCCCCAGAGGCTTCGGCCCTGCCGGGCCCCTACACTTTGCTAACATCTTCTTGAGGCGCGCGTGGAACAGAACGCGTCGTTGACGACTGGGTTCGGTCCAGATTATTTCCAGACTGCCGGACGGCGAGCTACCCGGTGCTCGCCGTCCGCGAACCCGCGCCTACGGTGGTCGGAAATCGGGATCGGGATCTCGGCGGCGGCGACGTGAGGACCGTTCCCTCACGCGCTCGCGGTCAGCAACCTCCTTCACGAGCATTACTGCTTCGCAGAAGGAGGCGACCGCATGCCACCCCTCCTCGCTCCGCACCATGGCCTGAACCAGGGCCCGGCGCGAGAGGTCGCCGCCTCCGATAGTCTCCACAAGGACGCGGTGGTGCTCCGCCCAAGCGGGGCACACCTCTACCGTGTGCTCCACCGTGTCCTCCGGGCGGTCCACACAGTGGCGACACCCGGGCGTCCTCTCCGTTCTAAATGTTTGGATTTTTAAATCATTTTTTGAGCTTGGGTTTTTTTGATACTAACAATTTCTTTTAAATTACAATTAGTTTTGGAGTTTTCCTAATTGAAACAAAAAATCTTCCATAGGTATTGATTGTTATTCTCGATTTTTTGCGCATAACAACACTTTTGTACACTTTATTTAAATATGTAGATAGATATGATTTACATTTAACTATTCACATATCGCTCGATATTTGAACTTGAAGGCGCGTCAAACTCATAAATATTCTTATGATTGATAAGTAATTAGAATTCGTCGAAGATATTTGGACATCCATTCATGCATAAATCTGTCGTTTTTCACAACTGTGATATGAATACCAATAGGATCGGTCATAGGCTATTACTATTTAACTATGCATGTTTATATAGTAGGTATCTACCATCTACTAATCCCCAATGTAGTATAGAATTATAGATATTTGACAGTCGTTACGGATAGTCAGAAGTCAGTAAATCTGACTCCAGTCTTGCCAGGTTACTAAACGGCCGGACGGATATCTACTCATTGCTCGCCGTCCGCAAGCCCACGCCTACATTGGTTTCTTTTTCAGTTCTTATAGTTTATATCCTAAGTTTGTCTGGTAGATATCGCTGTCAGCGATAAGATCGCCATTGTCCCCAAAGATTTTGTAAACAGTGTTACTATTTTGGTGCACAAAAAAGTTTATTCTATTGGGGATTAGTAGATGGTGATATGTAAAAATCATCATCATCTACCTAGCCTTTTCCCAACTATATTGGGATCTGCTGAATACTAGTATTTTACAAGGAGCGGCTGCCTACCAGACCTCCACAACCCATTAATTAGGGTAACACGGTACTTCAAGGCTGGAGTCAGATTTACTAGCTTCTGACTATCCGTAACAACTGCCAAAGATCTACAAATGACAGCCGGGACCTACGGCTAGAGGAATACAACAAAACAACTATTTTAAATAAACAATAACATTTAGGAAAGCCAACCAGTTTATTTAATTAATCCGTCCCACTTTATCTAAGTGTCAATTCTCATTGAAAATACAATAACGATGAGTTTTTTAGCAGAAAATTAAGTATTTTTATAATATTAATATTCGAAACTCATTAACCTGTAACCCCGTGGCTCAGTAGCAATATTTAATGTTGCCACATTTAACGACTTTGCTGAACCAACAAGGTTTTATGGCGGCAGTGGCGTAGCTAGTTCCTAAGGGGCCCCGTAAAATAAAAAAATGGGGGATCTGATTGTGGTAAAGCCCAGTTCTAGTTGGGTTTAGGTATTACGTAATAAAAACTATTTTTATTACGAAATAAACCCAAATCCAAAAGTTTTTAGAAGGAGAAAGGGGAGGCTTTTGCCCAGCAGTGGGACATAAACTAGGCAAAAAAAAAACAAATAGAATTTGACCATTCGGCAATTTGACAGGCCGGCAGAGCTAGGCAGGGTTTCGGACACTAATTTTATGCTTCTAACCGGGGCCCCTGGAGCCTGGGGGCCCGTATGTATACTAATATTATAAAGCGGAAGAGTTTGTTTGTTTGTTTGAACGCGCTAATCTCAGGATCTACTGGTCCGATCTAAAAAATTCTTTCACTGTTCGATAGCCCATTTATTTAGGAAGGTTATAGGCTATATAACATCACGCGAGGACTAATAGGAGCGGAGCAGTAACCAAAAATGCGGGTAAAACCGCGGGGTTCAGCTAGTAATTGATGCAACTGATATGGCAATAGCTACGCCCCTTATAAGAACTTACCTAACCTATAAAACGGCACTTAATATAATTTTACGACTAAATTCATAAGAAATTTTTATTACTTTCAAATATAAATTATTAATAAAAACCGATTGTTCAACAAGCTTTAAATATCTGTGTGATTAAGAAATATATTGCATTATTTAAGTACTCGTATATACTTAAGCATAATTTTTGAATTAATTTGGTACTTATTCACAACATGATCTTAGTTAGATATACAAATAATTGTTCTAGACTGTCTGTTTATCGAGGAGCTCGTGGCTAGATAATAACAGCCGCACGGGTCGACCTTCAAGGTTAAGCAACGCTTGCCAAGGTTGGTCTGTAGATGGGTGACCATCTTAACATACCGAGTTTCGTCCGTGCCTCGGAAATCACGTCAAGCCGTAGGTCCCGGCTGTCATTTGTAGATCTTTGGCAGTCGTTACGGATAGTCAGAAGCCAGTAAATCTGACTCCAGTCTTGCCATGAAGTACCGTGTTAGCCCAGTTAATGGTTGTGAAGGTCTCTCTACAATAGATCTGCTACTAACAGCCGGGACCAACCGCCCGTATAATATAAATAGGTATATTTTCTAAGTAAAGACACACGTAAACTTTAGTCTAATTAAAAAATAGCCTTTTTCAACTTTAACCTTGTTTAATTCTAGTTTTTAATCAAACATTTAAATATTCTAATGACGTTACAACGAAAATTCAGTTTCACACAAAAAAAACCAATATCGGATTAGAAGCAATACAAAAATAAAAAATTTAGACTAAAAAAAATTAAAGTTCGTTTTTATGGAAAAAACTGGTAAAGTAAATTAATATTGTTTACCCCACAATTTTATCTTTGTTTTTACATTAGAAATCTAGATTTTAAATGTCGAGGTTCAAAGTGACTTCAATGTTAACAAATCTATTAATATTTACTTTCTAGGTAGGTAAGCACGCTTTTCACATTATCCGATCCGATATCGGTGTCGGACACCGATACGATATCGGGGTAAATGTATGTCGTGCTCCGATATCCAATATCGGGCCGGACAATATGAAAGACATTGTACATATTTCATACATTTTACTTACCCCGATATTGTATCGGTGTCCCACACCGATATCGGATCGGATAATGTGAAAACGCTCAAGCCTTAGGTCCCGGCTGTCATTTGTAGATCTTTGGCTGTCGTTACGGGTAGTCAGAAGCCAGTAAATCTGACTCCAGTCTGGCCATGAAGTACCGTGTTACCCCAATTAATGTGTTGTGGAGGTCTGGTGGGCAGCCGCTCCTCGTAAAATGCTGGTATTCAGCTAAATCCGGCATGACTGGAAGCCGACCCCAATATAGTTGGGAAAAGGCTAAGCAGATAATGATGATGATGAAAATACAGCCTGATGACAGACGGATATACGGACAGACAGACTGACAAACATTTTTTTTATCATTTATCATATTTATCATTTATTGATGTAAACTAGAGCTTGACCGCGATCCCATCTGATGGTAAGCAGTGATGCAATCGTAGTTGGTGAGGTGCACTAGTTTATTAACCTATCACATACCCGCAAAACGAGACACAATAGTAAAACAATAACAGCGCGGTCTCATAGGACCGGTTGGGGATTCATGAATTAAGGGCCTATTCACTCTAGCCTACTAATACTATTGTCTAGTCTTAGTAATAGGGTCCTATTTTACCCTTTGCGTACGGATTCCTAAAAAAACTTACTTTTCACACGACTGCCCAACAAAAGGAGTGCTATGTTTTTCTATCTATAAACGGATCTTCATTATTTTATTACAATTTTACGATCATTAACAAAAAGGATTCGAAAAATTTTCGCTGATTATCTTTTTTAATTTGCATAAGAATTATACTTACTTAACATTTTAACAATAGTTACATGATTATTATTTTAATTTAATAACAAATATTTTTATAGCTTTTACCTTGAAGATTGACTTAATCATATTTACATACCTAATATAGAATAGCCTATTATTTTAACGTTTGAATCCCCAACCGGTCCTATGAGACCGCGCTGTTATTGTTTTACTATTGTGTCTCGTTTCGCGGGTATCTGAGTAATTAAAGCTTAATCAGCCTTATAATGTTCCCACTGCTGGGACTCAGGCCTTCTCTCTAGGAGAGGGAATGGGCCGCAATCCGCAACGCAGTCCCAGTGCTGCATACATTTTGACGAAATAAGTCAACATAAATGTAGGGAACAGCTGATTATTTTCTCGATTTCAGGTTTGGTCCCAGAGTAAAAGTTGTTATAATCATATTCATATTCATATTCATTTATTAATTTGTTGACATAGGTAACATTAGGTCTTAAATAACATTTTTTCCGCTATGTTAGCCAAAAATAGCATACAAATATATCATAAATTGATTAATAAATTAGATTAATTAATTAGTATTACAAGATGTCAATACAATTATTAATAGTTACATTACAACAAGACCAATTACATAATATAATCCACACACAATGTCAATACAGTTATAAACAATTACAACACATAAAATTATAAATTAGAAATGTCACAATATGAACAATCAAAATGTCATACAATTCATACACAATGTCAAAGTTAAATTTAATAATTAAAGCACATAAAATTGTAAATTTGAAATGTCACAATATTAATCAAGTACAAAACACACTATTTAGTCATGTTTTATCTTCTAAGTATTCTGTGATACTGTAATAGGCCTTAGAAATCAAAAACTTTTTTACAGTACTTTTAAAAAATGTTCATAATGATGAGTACAATGACCCCCCAAGAGGATGTGCGATAATTGAAAATGATTGTTAATTGGTGATTGATGTTACATGGCGTTTAATACAGCCAAACATATAACCTACTCTATTTTGAAGTTGGTTAATAAGAAACCCCTGCGTAAAATTGCAGCGTCCTAGTGCCAAGGGTTTTGGCTGGGCGTTGATGAGTCAGGATTGACTTTTATATGTACTTATAGATAAAATAATTTTTCACGTAAGTAAACTACACAAGAGGCACTCGAGTTATAGATAAGTATATACTCTAATGAATAGACAGTGATTTCTTCAATGTTACGCGTTGTATTCGTAAAAAATGTAAGGTTTAAATTATATCTATTAAATCATAAATTACTACATAACTGATGCCAGCGGCTTGACCCGCATAAAAGTAGAAAATTGTCCCAAGAACACACACACATATTCCCGGGATGAAAATTATCCTGTATACTATTACAGGACATGATCAATAATGATCATTCTGTCCGTATGCCAAATTTGACTGAACTATATATCTATACAGCCATTCTAGCGTGAAGAAGTAACAAACAGACACACATAAACTGTCGCTTTTATAATATGTGTGTGACACAAAATTTTGGCACACGATATGTAATATTTTGATTACCGTGAATGTTTAACAAATAAGTGATCTGTCAATTCGAGTGATTTGCCAATTATATAGCATGTTTACTTAATGTCATCGGCATCGCATTAAAAAAATATAAATGCGGCTTTAGGATTGACCTTTTTTATCCATAGGCTCAACCACTATCTCACCTGATGTTAAGCGATGATGTGGCCGACGATGGAGCACGCTTGCCTAGTAGTAACCTATTTACTCTTGACTTAAATACCCTTAAGTGGTAGCCACAGTAAATGTGTTCCCCCTACGCTTTGTGCGTATGGGTGGGAAGTCTACCATGTATGTACCAGTGATGCAACCGCGTACGTAAGTGGTCCGATGGTGGAACTTGGCGGAAATTATTATCATATTGAGCGAACCGAGGCGTATTGTAAATACGAACGTTTTTGTCGCGGGAAGTTCACTATTACGTTTACAATACCGGCCTAACACGATATTTTGTCACGAACGGGGATCTGATGGAACCCGCTACGTAGTTCCAAACTTTAGGGTCGTATCACACTAGCAGCAGTTCATGAATCCCGACCGGTCTCATTGGACCGCGCTATTATTGTTTTACTATTGTGTCTCGTTTCGCGGGTATGTGATAAATTAATGAGCACTACTTTTTACACTATTAAATACTTACATCCCTGTTAAAATCATAAGAGCCTAATAATTGGCAAAGTTTGAAGTACAAAACAAATACTTGTTTATAAAATGGATTCCCCGGTGACCTTGTTTTAGAAGTAACGCTTCGTTTTACGTAATCACTCCGCAAACTGTGTTGCTCACTTGACATCGTAATAAACTATCATAACTTGAGGTATTTGCGAAATAACCACAGCGGTGATTTGTTAGACCATGGATTTGAACGTTATGTGGATATCTATAACATAGATATATATGTATGTACCGGAAGACGCAGTGTTGGAAGGCTTCCCACAAGGTGGGACGACGATCTGGCGAGGGTCGCGGGAATCCGATGGATGCGAGACGCACAGGACCGGTCGCTGTGGCGACGCTTGGAGAAGGCCTATGTCCAGCAATGGACGTCTTTCGGCTGAGATGATGATGATGATGATCTGAAGTCTGAACATTTTGAAGTTCGATCATTCGCAGGCAGCAGTGCACCTTCACATACCTTTACAAGACCTTTAAATTGTGAATCACTCTGTAGGGTAGGTATATCACGAAGTTGTCAATCCATAAATTTACAACCACATCAATTATGTAAAACTACTTCGGTACGTCTAATGTCAAACAATGATTCGTAAACCTTTGCAGAGGATGTAGGCTGACCCTCTTTGTAACGCATTACTAATAGATTTGCATTCGCAGAAGCAAATTAAGGTATAGCTAGAGTGCGTCTAATGAAAGCGCGACCTGGTTTTTTTTTAAATTTAATTGGCCACATTATTCAGCTGCATTTGTAGGAAATAAAAAAAAATTGTGAAATGTGACATGATTCTCCTACTAGTTAGTAATACCACATATTTTTTTTGGATTTAACCTCTTTTTCTCAATTCGCGCTTTCATTAGACGGACTATAATAATCTTCCACAACTTTCACACAACGCTATCTAGTCCCAAACTAAGCAGAGCTTGTGTTATGAGTATCGTGCTCATCACACAAACATTTCTTGCGTGGGAATCGAACCCACGACCTCCGGCATAGCTGTCAGGGCCACTAACCACCAGACCAACAGATCAGCCAGTAGGCAACTACTGACTGATCTGTTGGTAAACCGTAAATCCGTTTACAATTAGTGGAGCTCCACATCAGTAACTGAATCTATCAGTTATCGATTAAGAATATTTTATATTTCGATAATCCGAAAAAAAAATAATTCTTAATTGTAATCGAAACCTTATAACACTACATAGTATAAAACAAAGTCGCTTTCTCTGTCCCTATATCCCTATGTATGCTTAAATCTTTAAAACTACGCAACGGATTTTGATGCGGTTTTTTTAATAAATAGAGTTATTCAAGAGGAAGGTTTATATTTGTAATATTATTTACAGGGTGTAAAAAGACCGATCACAAAGCCGATAACTACACATTCTGTACATGTAATTTAGCAACTTTGACTAAAAATTAATGCTGGGGTAAAAACATTTTTTTTCATCTTTAAAAAATAATTAATTAATAATAACTTCGATGAGCTGAGCGTTCGGCCGCTCGCGCTTAGTCATTGAACCGATCATACGCTTGTGTGTGTGAGGCGCACGTTGTGTTTTGTTTTCGTTGCATTTTTCTAACTTCAAATGCGTATTTTGTTATGAAAAATTGATAATTTTGATAATGTTTGTTCAGAAGAAAGTTTACTAATGGTACATGGAATACGATTTTTTTTTGACTTTGACCTTCAATATGACCAGAACCAGTAAATTCCCAGGTATATCCTAGAAGAAAAAAAGTATCCCAGTGATGAGTAGAATATGGGGTTTTTGTTTTCGTTAAGGGTCTTTTTACACCCTTTATGTAGTAGGGAAACGCTGATAATTTTGCACCCGTGCGAAGCCGGGCGGGTCGCTAGTAAAATATAAAAGTTTCGGATAAAGGCGGAGTCTAAATGACAGGTTACGATAGGTTTTTTTTAATTGTTATAAACCAGCTGCTTAACTGCGATCCCACCTGATAGTAAGCAGTAATGTTTGTGATGCCCGGTCAAACAAATGATCTTCAAAGTAAACGTAGAAATAGGTAAGTCATCTTTGCAAACCATAAGCAAGTAACATTTGACAGATAGAGGTCATTGTCGTTCCTATTCTTATTTGTTTCACATAGTACCTGGCCACTACCCTAAAACGAAGGCAATGAATGAACTGGGTGGGCTTTATTCAGTAAAAGTCTGACACGCTCTCCCATTCCGCTCAAGAGCGGGAGAAGTCATTCTGATGATTCCCCATTTGAAAAAAAAAAACAATAGAACTTGGGCACTAATTAAACATTAGTAAACATATACCATTAAAATCATTAGAACTTATGTTTTTTAGCCTCTTCGTGATAGTTCAACTTTTCAATACCTAAGTACCTACGAGTATTTGGCAATTTAACTAAAAAATGCAACAAAAAAGTATGCATGAAACCGATTTTCAATGTTGCAATATCATAAAAATTTTAATTGTCAGCTCTTACAAAAGTATTGGAATGCGGCAGAGAATTGGGGACATCGGCTAGACTAGTCTTCTCATCATCTACCTAGCCTTTTTCCTAACTATATTGGGGTCGGCTTCCAGTCAAGCCGGATTTAGCTGAATACCAGTATTTTACGAGGAGCGGCTGCCTACCAGACCTCCACAACCCATTAACTGGGGTAACACGGTACTTCATGGCAAGACTGGAGTTAGATTTACTGGCTTCTGACTATCAACGACTGCCAAAGATCTACAAATGACAGCCGGGACCTACGGCTTAACGTGTTTTCCGAGGCACGGAGGAAACTCGTTATGTTAAGATGGTCACCCATCCACAGGCCAACCTTGGCAAGCGTTGCTTAACCTTGGAGATCGACCCGTGCGGCTGTTATTATCTAGCCACGAGCTCCTGTTACAAAAGTATCGGAATGCGGCAGAGAATTAGAGATATTGGCTAGACTAGTCTTATAAGAAATAATAATAGAATGTACATAATTATGTTTTTGCTAAAAATTTGATCTTGATATCAAAGATTTTGTAAAGTTTATCTAGTTTACCTACTCTTTTTAGGGTTCCGTAGTCAAAGGGTAAAACCTTTAGTAAAAGGGAGCCTTTTACTAAGACTTTGCTGTCCGTTTGTTTGTCTGTCCGTCTGTCACCTGGCTGCTTTCCTTTTGTTTGTCTCATAAACTGTGATAGACAGTTGAATAACAATTTTCACAAATAATGTCTTTTTGTTGCCGGTTTAACAACAAATACTAAAAATAGAATAAAATTAATATTTTTCACATATTTTTTTACTGTTAAATAATTGATAGAATATATTGCGATTATTTTTTTGCGTTTACTTTATAGTAGCATGCAATTTCTTCAAATGTCAAAACGTGTCTAGTTATTTTTTGACAACTCTACCCAGAATAAGGTAGGTACTACTGTACAATCTGGGTACATTAACTTGACGCATCTCTGAAATGCTCACATCTCCCCGCTTCCCCCCGCATTAAAAAAAAAAAATGTTTTTATTTTACATAGGCCTACATGGGCACTTATAAAAAGTCGAAGCTAGTGCACATTCCCTTAGCTCGGCCGGCAAGTGTCAGGTATGCTCAGCATCTTTGTTATCGATACGCGCGTCGATAATATGGCTAGTTCTCTGTTGTTGTTATATTGTTTTTGAACATTATACATCGACGCCAAGCTGCAAGTTAATGTGACCCAGTTGTACAAAGTACAAATATGTCATGTTTTTTTTTCAGTAGGAGAATCATCAGAATGACTTCTCCCACTCTTGGGCGGAGCGGGAGGGCGTGTCAGACTCTTACTGACTAAACCCCTACCCCGTTCCTTCGTAGCCTTCGATCTGGGGGACACGGTGACAACCTTTCGGATTTTCCGTGTTCCCCAGATATGTCATGTGCATATCGTTAGTTCGGATACGTTGACAAAACAATGAAACGGTTGAATCGTGAATGTTAACTATTGCCCTTTTTGAGACAATTTGATATATTTGTCATTTAACATTTAATGTCACCTAAATAATTTGGGGGAGGCCGTGTTATTCAATCGTGAATGCGTGATTGTGTGGGTGTTTTATTGCTATTCATGTTATGCACAAGTAGGCATGTACCCATTGTTAGGGCTCTAGCTGTTTGTATAGGGTTCTCAGATTTATTAATTACATAGATGAACTCGGGCCATAATATTTAAATATTTAATATTTACGGTACTCCTGTTCCATTATCTATCTAAATTTACTTAAAACACCCTCCTTGGGTGTTCTAATAAGTTCTATCTCAATAGATCAAAGTTCGGTAACATTCAGGTATTCGCATCAATAAGAAAATAGATCATAAATAGATAATAAAAAACAATTAAGAATAGATAATAAATCACAATTAATTAATTCACAGTTTTATTGCATCTAATCAATCGCTATTTGTTGTTACCGTTAAAGTAGAAAAAAACGCTTGTGAAGATTTTTAAACGACTACACTGTCGTTTAAAAATCTACGCAAGGATTTTTTTACCTGTATTTATGTATAGAAGGTAGGGTATTTAAACTGTTAATGAGGCTCCTGGAGTGTGGGCGTACCATAATTATGGCGGTAAGTCCCCTCTTTGAGGAGTGGCTGGAAAGACTTGACGGCGTCCACACCCCAAAGAGAACCCCCGGACCTTGGAATTAGGGCAAAGAGGGAGTGGGTTTTAGTCAGTAGAAGTCTGGCACGTCCTCCCGCTCCGCCAAAAGCGGGAGAAGTCATTTTCTTGATGGGACCTTAAAAAATGCTCATCATAAACCCTATTTACTTAAGTAGGTAAACCTATGTAGTAAATTCATAGTTATGTAACCAATTTGAAACTTTTACGACATCATAGGTACAATAAAACTTAACGAAGTATGTTAATTAGAACCAATATAATATTATTAGTAGGTACATTTTTACGACAATCATAAAAATATTAAGGAAAAACTGTTGTTGTTGTATTTCATAGACAAGATAGTTTTTAGGGTTCCGTACCTCAAAGGGAAAAAACGAAATCCTTATCTCAGGATCAATTTGTTAGTCATCTGTCTGTCTATCTCGGATATATAATACCCTTTATCTCGGAAATGCGAAAAGGTTAAAATTAAAACCATATAATCTAGTCTACGGTCCCTTGAAGCTGTGCAAAAATCAAACTTGTAGATTAACGAAGAAAAAGATACAGCCGTTTAAATCCCAAAAAAACGTACATTTCAACACTTTCAAGGGAATCAAAATTCATAGGGTAAGTACTTCCTTTGACCTAGAATCCTGAAATTTGGCATAAAGCAAGGTCTCATGTCACAAATATAGGAAAAGTACGAAAACTGAAAATATACCTACCTCAAATAATAAAAAAATTGTGTTTCGAAAAAAAATCTTTAAAACTTGATTCGAGAATTGAACTGATATTGGTAGGTAAGTTGTTGCGGAACCCTCAGTGCGCGCGTCCGACTCGCACTTGCCCAGTTTTTTTTAATTGTCTCTCAAATAATTAATATATCTCTACCTACTTATATTATTTGTTACAGAATTGTTTTATTTTTTAGTTTAAAGGTTAATTGGATATGCTTAATTATAAGTAAAACTAGTTTAAATATAAATAACCAAGTTTGATTTGATAGTAGTTTTTGCAGCTTCTGCAGCCATATTACTTACAATAATACCGGCCAAGTGCGAGTCGGACTCGCGCACGAAAGGTTCCGTAAGTACAGTCCGTAGGAAAATCCTATCAGGTGGGATCGCAGTCAAGCACTAGTTTATAACTAGTGTCCGACTGAAGGTGCAATTTTGGCCGAAGCCGAAGCCGAAGGTGATGACAAAAACACTAAATTTGACTAAATTAGATTCGCGCTCTCAAACTTGTTTCGACTTGATTTGTTTACTAACTGCGATGCGTTCGGCCCGGACGGAGGCGCGGCGAAACGCTGCACTGATCTGCGCACTCTCCGTCTCGCTCTAGCATCGTTCAGTAAATTTCAAATTTTGACAATTTTGCAAACCTTCGGCTTCGGCCAAAGCTTCGGCTAATTTTTGGCCGAAGCCGAAGGTGCTTTTTTTGGCCGAAGGTGGCCGAAGCCGAAGCCGAAGCATCGGTCGGACACTATTTATAACAAATAAAAAAACCCGGCGAAAAGTGTGAGTCGGAAACGCGGACGACAGGTTCCGAACCGTCATTTGCAAACAAACAGGCCAAGTGCGAGTAGGACTCGTACAGGAAGGGTTCCATACCATTCGTAGCAAACAAAACCAGGCAGGATCGAAGCTTCTGGCGCCATGGGTTGGTTTCTGAAAGAAAAACCCGGAACCCTGGAACGAAGGCAAAAAATGAACAAAGAAGTGGGGTTTTGTGTCAGTAAAAGTCTGATACGCCCTCTCACTCCGCCCGAGAGAGAAGTCATTCTGATGACTTCCCACTTAAAAAAAAAGCTGTTCCGGCGTGAAGTACTATCTCACGTTTGCCAAAAACTTCAATTTTTTGGCAGTTAATTGAGCTTTTGCCTCGAGGTAAGAGCCGAAATTGATGTAACACCTAACTTTATATTATTAATTGACTGGCCAGTTCAAAAGATGCAATCAAAAGTTAATCTACTGGTTAAATCAAAGTTCAAGTAAGGTCGCGCCTTAATAAACCGGTAATACACACTTACAGAAAGTTATAACTAATTATATATTATGATCGCGAAGATCATACTTACATTCACTTCTTAGTAAATGTTTAATCAAGAATTCAGGAATTTTAAGGCCATGTTGTATTGATCATCGAATATTATCTATACTAATATTATAAAGAGGTAAAATTTGTAAGTTTGTAGGTTTGTATGTAGGGGGTAATCTCTGGAATTACTGGTCCGATTTGAAAAATTCTTTCAGTGTTAAATAGCCCATTTATCGAGGAATGCTATAGGCTATATACCATCACGCTACGACCCACGGGAGCGGAGCAGTATCGAAAAATGCGGGTGAAACCGCAGGGGACAGCTAGTATTATAATATTGTTGATCAAGTTATATTTATTTAAAGTATAAACATGCACTTTTAGAGAAAATTTACAATTTATTTATTTACAACCACTTGTATAATATTACAGAGCATATCCAAAGCTTGCGGACGACGAGCAATGAGTAGCTCGCCGTCCGAACGTCCGGTAGCAAGCCCATGTCGTTCACCATCATCATCATCATCTGCCTAGCCTTTTCCCAACTATATTGGGGTCGGCTTCCAGTCAAGCTGGATTTAGCTGAATACTAGTATTTTACGAGGAGCGGCTGCCTACCAAACCTCCACAACCTATTAACTGGGGTAACACGGTACTTCATGGCAAGACTGGAGTCAGATTTACTGGCTTCTGACTATCCGTAACGACTGCCAAAGATCTACAAATGACAGCCGGGATCTACGGCTTAACGTGCTATCCGAGGCACGGAGGAAACTCGTTATGTTAAGATGGTCACCCATCCACAGACCAACCTAGGCAAGCGTTGCTTAACCTTGAAGATCGACCTGTGCGGCTGTTATTATTTAGCCACGAGCTCCTCGAAAGCAAGCCCATGTCGTTGACGGCGCGTATTGTTCCACGTACGCCTCAAAGACATATCAGCAAATCGTAGGGGCCCGACAGAGTCGAAGCCTACTGGGGCCTGGGTTGACGAAAGAGAACCCAGGGACTCTGGAATTAGGGCAAAGAAGGAACAGGCACATTTAATCAGTGGAAGTCTATAATTTCGAAACGAATAACTAATCAGCACGCGAGATACGTTCCGTTCTATGTATAGATATCATTTCACAATTTAACAGTTTCACTTCGACAGATTATAATCTACCCAAACATCATCATCTACCTAGCCTTTTCCCAACTATATTGGGGTCGGCTTCCAGTCAAGCCGGATTTAGCTGAATCTACCCAAACATAATACGTCAAATTGTAAACATTAAGTTATGGTTCACAATCGTTGGACAGTTTACAATCTCGTAAGATAGATTATAATCTAACGGTATTTACAATTTTACGGTGACATCACTACATAGTATAAAACAATGTCGCTACCCGCTGTTTATCTGTCCGTATGTACGCTTAGATCTTTAAAACTACGCAACGGATTTTGATGCGGATTCTTTTAATAGATAGACAGATTCAAGAGGAAGGTTTATATGTATAATACATGCATAATATAGTAGAGAAACTCTGAACCTGCCCTCAAATGTGATATCTCTCTGTCACTCACAGGTTTGCTGGGAGAAAACTCATTGTTGAGTTAAGTTCGCCTTTGTACATCATCTACCTAGCCTTTTCCCAACTATATTGGGATATTCCAGTCAAGCCAGATTTAGCTGAATACCAGTATTTTACGAGGAGCGGCTGCCTACCAGACCTCCACAACCCATTAACTGGGGTAACACGGCACTTCATGACAGGACTGGAGTCAGATTTACTGGCTTCTGACTAACTAACGACTGCCAAAGATCTACAAATGACAGCCGGGACCTACAGCTTAACGTGCTATCCGAAGCACGGAGGAAACTCGGTATGTTAAGATGGTCACCCATCCACAGACCAACCTTGGCAAGCGTCGCTTAGCCTCTTCTAGGTTCGATCCGTGCGGCTGTTATTATCTAGCCACGAGCTCCTCTCAAATTATGTGAACATAAATGTATGGAGTAGCGGATTGAGCCGTTGTATAATATCTTATATCGTTTGTGACTGTAAGGTTATCATCATCTGCCTAGCCTTTTCCCAACTATAATGGGGTCGGTTTCCAGTCAAGCCGGATTTAGCTGAATACCAGTATTTTACGCGAAGCGGCTGCCTACCAGACCTCCACAACCCATGTGACTGTAAGGTTATATTTCCTATTAAATTTGCCCACCTATCATCATAAATAATATGATTTAAATCTCATTAATAGTCTCCACAAATTGTAGTAAATTTATGTAAGTCTTGTATTTACTGCTTATTTAAATCAGGTGACTATCAAAATCACATTGCTAGCGTTGTCTGGTAATAGAGTTCGTCTAATGAAAGCGCGACCTGAGAAAAAGAGGTTAAATCCAAATATTTTGAATGTGGTATTACTAACTAGTAGGAGAATCATGTTTTGACACTTCACATTTTTTTTTATTTCCTACAATTGCGGCTGAATAATGTTGCCAATTAAATAAATAAAAAAAACTCCAGGTCGCGCTTTCATTAGACGCACTCTACCAATTTTGTGTGCATTTAAAAAAAGACAATTGTTCTCTAACCGGTCCTGTGCGTCTCGCATCCATCGGATTCTTGCAACCCTCACCAGGTCATCGGTCTACCTTGTGGAAAGCCTTCCAACGCTGCATCTTCCGGTACCATAGCATTATCAGCCTTATAATGTTCCCACAGCTGGGACTTAGGCCTCCTTTAAGAGAAGTTATACGGTCGCCACTCTAGAACCTTTCAGCCTCATTGACCATCTGGTCTACGAGCATTGTGCCCTGCATACTGCCATTTAAGCGATTAGCAATTCTTCCGGCTTCTTCTTCTTCTTCCTGCCCTCATCCCATATTACTTGGGGTCGACGCATCATGTTTTTTTTCTTCCATTCTGTCCTGTCACCCGTCATAACATCACTGACTCCCTTTTCTTTCATATCAGTCTTCACACAGTCCATCCATCGTTTCTTTGGCCTCCCTATTCCTCTCCATCCGTCCACATGTAAATTCATAACTCTTTTAGAAATATGCGTTAGCGATTCTTCGGGCTATGTAGGTAAAATTTTCTTCTTTATTTCTTCTTGTTCTTCCTGCCCTTGTCCCTTATTGGAAGTGTGAACAGTTGTCCACTTGTATCAAAATTTACCTATTATTGCATTATTTTTCGATGGGACCGATTGTAGCTTAATTCATGAATCCCCGACCGGTCCTATGAGACCGCGCTGTTATTGTTTTACTATTGTGTCTCGTTTTGTGGGTATGTGATAGGTTAAAAAGAAAGAAAGTCCCAAATTTTACGTTACGTTTCAAAAGTCACGGTTGTGAGTGTATTATGTGATGCTGTCGCAACCGGTTGCTGTAGAGCTTCTCACGGTTCAAACTAAGTGGGTTGCGAAGCTGGTTCGTTTGGGACTGAGGCTCTCAAACTTTTGCCACCAAAAACTGCGGGAAGGAAGAAAATCGTTGAAGAATTGCTGTGGTTGTATACCGAAAAGAGTTTTTTTTTATTATGTACTAGCGACCTTATTACCAGACTGCCGGACAGCGAGCTACCCAGTGCTCACCGTCCGCGAGCCCGCGCATATGGTGGTCGGGAATCGGGATCGGGATCTCGGCGGCGGAAAGAACTTAGGTGGATTTTAATGTAGTAAAAGTCTGACGTTCTCTCCCTCCAGCCTAGAGTCGGAGAAGTGATTTCATTACCTGAAGAAAACTTTTACTGTGCGCAATGCGATTCAAATAAAAATAGGAACTTCAATTTTTTCAATCATCTTTAAAACGTTACTAAAAAGTTAAAGTATCCAAAGAAAACTTATTTGCGTATCAATAACAGTTTTTCGATGTTGATGAACCCTAAGGGGTTCACGAAGGTGACTAACTTTGAGAAACTCTGTTTTATGTAGTCCCCGATCGTATTTAGCGATAGTGTGTCAATTCTAAGTAAAAATGTTTCTAAAGTTTTACGTTGAGTAATAGTCAAGCATTTGAGTTGAATGGGCGTTGTCTATATAAATCTGCCATGTCAAGAGATTTGCTGTTGCGTTGTTTATGAAGGTCCGACCACCGTAGGTGCGGGCTTGCGGACGGTGAGCACTGGGTAGCTCGCCGTCCGGCAGTCCGATAATAACCCGGACCGAGCCTAGTCGTCAATGGCGCGTTCTGTTTCACGCGCCTCAAGGAGATGTCAGCAAACTGTAGGGAAACCTCTGGGGACACGGATATTCCGAAAGGTAAGCTCGTGTCCTCTGATCGAAGGCAACGAAGAAACGGATTGGGGTTTAGCCAGAGGCTGACCTGTCCTCCCACTCTGCCCAAGAGCGGGAGAAGTCATTTTGATGATTCCCCTACCTAAAGAACCCCGGTACCTTGCAACGAAGGCAAGGAAGGAAAAGGAGTAGGTTTAAGACAGTAAAAGTCTAACTCGCCCTCCCGCTCCACCGAGAGCGGGAGAAGTCATATTGGTAAATTCCCACTTAAAAAATTCTTACCTGGGTTGGCATAATCCAACGCTAGTAAGGGTTTCCCTCTCCTGGGAAGGAAGCCCCTAAGATCAAATGATGAACCCCATGGGGTTCACGAACACCACTTTGAGAAACTCTGTTTTATATAGTCCCCGATCGTATTTAGCGATAGTGTGTCAAATTCTAAGTAAAAATGTTTCTAAAGTTTTACGTTGAGTAATAGTCAAGCTTTTGAGTCGAATAGGCGTTGTCTATAGATATTTGCAATGTCAAGAGATTTGCTGTTGCGATGTCTATGAAGGTCCAAATCTAAATCCTACCAGTATTAATCATCTACGGGCCCGCGTTGTGGATTACGGCCCATTCTCTCTCCTAGAGAGGAGGCCTGAGGCCCAGCAATGGAAACATTACTACTACGCCGATAATGATCATACATCATCTGCCTAGCCTTTTCCCAACTATATTGCGGTCGGCTTCCAGTCAAGCTGGATTTAGCTGAATACCATTATTTTAAGAGGAGCGGCTGCCTACCAGACCTCCACAACCCATTAACTGGGGTAACACGGTACTTCATGGCAAGACTGGCGTCATATTTACTGGCTTCTGACTATCCGTAACGACTGCCAAAGAGCTACAAATGATAGCCGGGACTACGAGTACACAAGAAATAAGAATCTTTCAAAAAATCTTTAAAAACCCCTAATTTGTAGGTCCCTATGTACATATATACGTATAATTATAAAATTTAGAGGAGCTCGTGGCTAGATAATAACAGCTGCACGGGTCGATCTTCAAGGTTAAGCAACGCTTGCCAGGGTTGGTCTGTGGATGGGTGACCGTCTCAACATACCGAGTTTCTTTCGTGCCTCGGAAAGCACGTTAAGCCGTTGGTCCCGGCTGTCATTTTTAGATCTTTGGCAGTCGTTACGGATAATCAGAAGCCAGTAAATCTGACGCCAGTCTTGCCATGAAGTAGGTACCGTGTTACCCCAGTTAATGGGTTGTGGAGCTCTGGTAGGCAGCCGCTCCTCGTAAAATACTGATATTCAGCTAAAGCCGGCTTGACTGGAAGCCGACCCCAATATAGTTAGGAAAAGGTTAGGCAGATGATGTAGGTATATATACCTATTGAATAACAGCATCTTGATCTTGACAAATCGATGAGATATCCAGCCATTCACTTCTAAACATCAAAACAGCGGATACAAATACAAGCATCTGTTTCGCAACTATTGTATAACTAAGTAGGTATTTTTAGTTGCAATATAGTCTCATAATACATGTTAATTATATTTATAAATAGGGTCTGCCTACACGGTAATAAATGGTAGTATATAAGGTGATAATGAATTAAAACGTTTTGCGAAATAACCATTTTTAAGCGTTTTTAGGGTTCCGTAACCAAATGGCGAAAAACGGAACCCTTATAGTTTCGTCATGTCTGTCTGTCCGTATGTCTCAGCTATTTTTTTCCGAAACTATAACAGCAATATTGTTGAAACTTGATAAGTAGATGTGTTCTGTAACCGCATTAAGATTTTCACACAAAAATAGAAAAAAAAAAACAAATTTTAGAGTTCCCCATACTTAACCTATCAATACCCGCGAAACGAGACACAATAGTAAGACAATAACAGCGCGGTCCTATGAGACCGGTCGGGGATTCATGAATTAAAACTAAAACTCAACATTTTTTTTTTCATCAAACCCATACGTGTGGGATATCTATGGATAGCTCTTCAGAAGTGATATTGAGGTTTTTAATATCTTTTTTTTGTAAACTGAATAGTTAGCGCGAGAGAAACTTCCAAAGTAGTAAAATGTAACCCCCTGGCAACTTCTAAAATAAGAGAAAGAAAAAACTAAAAAAAATATATGATGTACATTACCTACCATGCAGACTTCCAACGAAAATTGGTTTGAACGAGATCTATACTCCGTCGGTTTAGGTAGTTAACTAAAGGTAAACAATCTTGGCATGTCTTTTTATCTAAAGTTGTCTATAAATTGTATGTAAAAATCTTTGCAAATAGGTAAGTATTAACCTAAATCGATGTTAGCTAATAAACTAAATTTAAATAATCTTTTATATACGACCTCTTTAATATAAAAAGACATACCAAGACTGTTTACCTTTAGTTAACTACCTAAACAAACGGAGTATAGTAAGTAGTTTTTTTGTAATACAGCATAAATCGTAAACCGTAATTAAGTTGGTACGGAACCCTCGGTGCGCGAGTCCGACTCGCACTTGCCCGGTTTTTTAGAAGGTGTTGAAATCGATGATGGAACTAACGGAAATCGCTTTGAATGTTAGTACAAACGTGGTCGCTCACAATGGGCTTCATCAGGAGGCTTAAAGTCACCCAAAGGGCAATAGAAAGGGCTACGAATTAGAAACGAAGATTTTCGTAAGAGAACCAAAGTTATGAAAGTTACCGACAGTCAGGCAGTGAACTGGGCGACTGGGCACATTACTTGCTGCACTTCCGCTCCGTCTTAGAGCGGGAGAAGTCATTAGATGACTTCCCACTTAGGAAACAAGATGTAGGTAGGTGTATAGAATGGGTCTACCTCTTAAAGCAGAACTTTTATCGTCATAATATTATTTTGCATAACAACGCATAGCATAATCTTCATTTCGCAGAAAGTTGTTTGGCATACACTCACTTATCATAAATTCGAAACTCATAATTTTGTAAGTCCGAATCATCTTTAGGCATAATTTTCATGGTCATAATAATTGAAAAGCAGAACCATCAAATCGCAAAAAATTCGCAGTCAGTATATTTATTAACACTATATTTTTTTCGCCACGAATTTACGACAGTTACATTAATTGTTTGAGCATGCAGCAGGCATGCTGCTTGGTGACAGGCATGCAAAATGCAAGCAAGCATGCAGCACACAACCAGACATGCAGCATGCAAACTGGCATGCATGCGCGCATTCTGCCACGGCTCCGACGCTGCGGGGTTTGGGCGGTCCCACGCGAGCTTAACATCGTAGATGGTTTCAACCACAGGTTTCAACGCTCACCACCGCAGCTTCGGCTTGCTGACCGGCTTGGCCGGCTAGCCTCACACGTGGCCTTCAAATCACCTGCTCCTCAGCTTCGGAGCCGCCCTACCCCTTAGCGCCTACGCTATTTTAAATTACACTCTAATGGTAGGCCAAACAAGACTACGTAAAGTCGGTTTTGCGGCGATTCGAAAAATTGCTTAAAAGGCGTAGTCGACGGGCTCCTACTTCTGGGTGGTTTAAAAAAAAATGTTCGAGTTGGGGTGCCCTCAAATCGTAAGGTAAGGCGTGGTCGACGGAGCCCCGCTGCGCGGGGCTCCTACTTCTGGGTGGTTTAAAAAAAAATAACCTCGAAGGAGGTGGCGGGGTCTGTGTTCGCTCCCTTCGCTCGCTCACTACGACCCCGCCACCTCCTTCTAACCTAACCTGTCCGAGTCGGGGTACCCCTAAGTCGTGAGCTCGCTTCGCTCGCTCTTGCATCTTAAGTTATCCTGGTAACCGAAGAGTGAAACGAGTGACAGTGACACAGACACAAATTGGCGACTTTTTTTTTTGGTCCTTTTTAGTCCCCATATCCTGCGACACTAAACTAAAGTCAAGCCGTATTATTATGGCAATCGTAACTATGCCAAGTAAAGTTCTGCCATGTTAAAAGTATGCCGTTGCAATTTCTGACATGTAAATATTCTGCCAATCAATAGTTATGCAGCATAATTTTTATGCTTTAAAAATATTCGATTAAAGAAGATTATGCCAAGTGTGTTATGCCAAATGAAATTCGGAGTATCAAGATTCTGCCAAATAGAAGGTACCCGTATAGAATATCAATCTATAGGCACATCTTTAAACATATAAGTACTTAAATAAAATTGAAGTATCCGTTTGTAATATCAAAATGACATTAATTTACTATTTCCGGTAAATCTACGAAACCGCTAGACCAATTTTGGCGGGTTTTACTGATCAATACGACGCAGAGTTCAAATTTTTTCAAATAAAATATTGTACAAAGTCAAACACAGACAAATTAAATTCCTCTCTTGTTCCAGGTCCTAGCAGCAGCCTCCTTCTCATGGTGTCAGAAAGATGATGAGATCATCCGCCAAGACTTCGATGGACCACATGACGACGGGTCTTACAGATGGGCCTTGCAGACATGTAAATCAATTTAACATTTTTTTTAAATTGTTATAAATTAGTGGTTAACCGTGATCAAAATTAAAAAAGAATAATAAAAATTAAAAAAAAAACAAATATCAAATAGCATTAATTTCAAATAATTCATTTACTGAGCGCTCTGCGAAAGCGAGGGGATCGCTTTGCGCATCATACACATCGGAGAGCCAATCACGGTACAGGTTCCCTGGGTTCTCATTCGTTCAACCCAGGGCCCCCCTGCCGGTCCCAGATAGGTGACACTGCCTCTTTGAGGCGCCCATGGTGTTCTATACGCGCCGTCGACGACATGGGCTTGGTGCAACAATAATCAACTGTATATCTTTACCGTACCGTTTATGATCCACAGCGGGCGGAATCTTCCACGAACAAAAAGGCAGCTTGGAGCCGGCCAGGAGTGGAGAGCCAGGCCTGTTCGTGCAGGGGCAGTATCAGTACACGGCTCCCGATGGACAGGTACGCTCATCATCATCATCACTTCAGCCGAAGAACGTCCACTGTTGGACATAGGCTTCCCCCAAGTTTCGCCACAAGGAACAGTCCAGATCATCACTTCAGCCGAAAATCGTCCACTGTTGGGCATAGGCCCAAGGGCGTCGCCAAGGGGGGGCAGGGGGGGCAGCTGCCCCCCCCCCCCCTAGAGATCAAATGTAGCTAGCCGCAAAGCGACCAAAGTGCGAGCAATTGACTTCCTTAATAATTAATAAATGCAGAAATTATACTTATGCAGCTATATTATAAACTGCAAGAAATTATAGATTTAAGGAAGCTACTTAAAAAGTCAGCGAAAGAAACAGCGATACGCGGGGTTGCGACAGTCGTAGACAGGATCCAGCAATTGGGGCTCAAGGTGGCATTGCACAAGTCCGAGGCCATGTGCTTTTATGGCCCTCGGGCCGCGCCGCCACCGGGTTCCCAAAGATTGGTAGGGGGGGTGGGGGGTCCACATCGGCGTCGTACGATTAAGTACCTGGGACTCGTTCTCGACAGCCGGTGAACTTTCGAGGAGCATTTTCGACGACTGGCTCCCAAACTGGACAGGATTGGAGCTGCTCTGAAGAGGCTCCTGCTTAACCTAGGGGGTCCAGATGCCCCCTGCCGGAGGCTCTACGCGGGGATCGTTCGGTCCATAGCCGTTTACGGAGCGCTGGTTTGGGCGCCGTCACTGGGTAAGCGACCGGCGGCCAAACTGAACCCTTGCTAGAGGATCATGGCCATCCGGATGGTGCGGGGATACCGCACGATCTCCCTCCCTCCTCGTGCGATCTGGAGGCAACAGTCCTTGCTCGCATGCACGATTTGCGAGTGGAGATGCAACGCCGGGGTGAAACTCCGCTGCCACAACAAGTCGCGGTATGGCGGACAGAGTTCCGGCGAGATCTCAGGGTGGCATGGCGACTGTGACTGTCGCAACCCAGTGCTGGGCACGCCGTCATTGCGGTGGTAAGTCCCCTCTATGAGGAGTGGTTGGAAAGAGGTTACGGCGTCCTCTCGTTCCGTACGACGCAGGTCCTCACCGAACACGGTAAGTTCGGGAGGTTCCTGCATCGGATCAAGGAAGAAAGTACGCCCGGGCGTCACCACTGTGTGGACCACCCGGAGGACACGGTGGAGTACAGGGTAGAGGTGTGCCCCACTTGGGCGGAGTACCGCCGTGTCCCCGTGGAGGCTATCGGCGGTGGCGACTTCTCGCGCCGGGCCCTGGTACAGGCCATGGTCCGGAGCTAGGAGGGGTGGCGGGCGCCGCGCGCCGCCTCCTTCTGCGAAGCATTAATGCTAGCGAAGTAGGCTGCCGACGGCGATCGCACGAGGGAACGGCCCTCACGCTGCCGCCGCCGAGATCCCGATCCCAATTTCCGACCTACGGTGGTCGGAAATTGGGATCGGGACTTGCGGACGGCGAGCACTGGGTAGGTCCGGTCCAGCAGACCGGTAATAACGAAGGCCGAAGCCTCTGGGGAACACGGAAATTCCGAAAGGTGTGCCCGTGTCCTCTCAGATCGAAGTCAACGAAGGAACGGGGTGGGGTTTAGTCAGTAAGAGTCTGACACGCCCTCCCGCTCTGCCCAAAAGCGGGAGAAGTCATTCTGATGATTTTCACTTGAAAAAAAAAATCGTAATCGAGGCAAAGACTTGCAAAGTGCTCTCAGCGTCCATATTTTTTATCATCCATAATATTGCCCCATTGCCCCCCCCTTTGTGATAAGCTGGCGACGCCCTTGCAGGCCTCCCCAAGTATCGTGACAACGAACGGCACAGCAATACGCTTTTAATCATCGTAAAATTGTTGACGTTGACCCTTTTTAGGGTTCTGCACCCAAAGGGTAAAAACAGGAGTCAGGACCCTTTTTTGCTACGGACCGGACCCAGTAGCTTGGGCCACGAGAATTTTAAGAGACATGTTGTAGAATGGGTTGTGGAGGTCTGGTAGGCAGCCCCTCCTCGTAAAATACTGGTATTCAGCCAAATCCGGCTTGACTGGAAGCCGACCCCAATATAGTTGGGAAAAGGCTTATATGTCGCTATAGGTAGACGACGTTGTAGAACGGCAAGGGTAGGTAATTGAGGGGTACACTCCATAATTTGAAAATAAATTAGAACTTCCAGCCAAGACATTAGAAGCCTAAGTCTAAGCGACTACATATTCCTAGGCACCCCTTTTGGGGTACGGATCTAGGCTTTACTTAATGGACATTGTTTTTTATTATTATTATAAACTAGTCTAGCCGCATTAGCAATCGTAGATGGTGAGGCGCACTAGCTTATTAAGAGCGTATTCACTCTAGCCTTGAAGACACCAATTATAATCGGACGGGAAAACCGCAGCAAGCAAATTGTTCCAGTCCCTCGATGTACGTGGTATAAACAACGAAGCGAAACGCTTAGTCCGGACCGTAGAGGTTTCGACAACGTAGGGGTGAATACTCGCCGTACGACGGTTTATCCGATGGTAGAACGGCGATAGCGGAATCAGTTCTTTGGTTGTCTAGGTGGTGTGTGTGTTGGTACCACAGAAATATTAATAAAGACGAGAAATGGCGAGCGGGCGAATTCATGTCTGCAAGCCATGCGCCCGTGGGGCAATGTGCTAGGCAACGGCCGTCACATAATACCTTGATCGTGACGAAATCCTGCTAATACATTGCTCCTTAACCACTACGTAATTTTGGCGCTCAGCAACTGAACAAGCAATGTAAAAATAACATAACGATACTTTATGCGGTGTACTTCATAATACGGCCGCTGTGGAGACACATGTTCCGATACATTTTTAACAACATAACATATCTCTTCCTTTCTGATATCTATGGTCCGGACCGTAGAGGTTTCGACAACGTAAGGGTGAATACTCGCCGTACGACGCGACGGTTTGTCCGATGGTAGAACTAAGGTAGTCTATACTCCGTTTGTTTAGGTAGTTAACTAAAGGTAAACAGTCTTGGTATGTCTTTTTATATTAAAGAGGTCGTATAAAATATACACAAAGTTTATTTAAATTTAGTTTATTAGCTAACATCGATTTAGGTAAATACCTATTTGCAAAGATTTTTACATACAATTTATTGACAACTTTTAGATAAAAAGACATGCCAAGATTGTTTACCTTTAGTTAACTACCTAAACCGACGGAGTATAGGTGGTAAGTGTGTTGGTACTCACTGGGTTGGTAGCAGGCGAATGTAAGTCCTTGTAGTTCTCCAGGAGTATAATTTGCACACACAACACAACAACACTATATAGTTTGAAAAGCACAATCACCAGGAAACTTAGAAGTCTTTGTTAAGCGGTGGTAAGTTTCAGCGGGTAGACGCGATTGCACATTTATGTTATCGGCGCGGGCGCACGTATGTTCCTCTAGCTGCGTAGATCATGACTAGCGAGAAACGAATACAGTAACGCGGCGGAAGAATCTAAGCAATCTGAGGGTAGATTGAATTACGCCCGTTTTCAATAACCTACCGCAGTTCATAAATAGATAGCTATCTCCGATAAACAGTAAGATTCTAGCTGTCAATGTCACAACTTTTGGTAGGATATGCTAACCGTCGGTAGGTTTTAGGAAAGCAAGTAAGGGCAAAAGGATAGATTTGTTTATCTTTTTAGCTGCAACTTTAGATAGAAAGCTTATTGAAAAAGGGCGTTACGCGATGTCCTGCGTGAGCGACGAACTCGACGCGACGCGACGCTGCGAACGCGACGAACGCGATCAACTCAAAGGCATACCCCACATGCGCCTTATATGACAGTCTGCGGCGAGACGCGACGTAACGCGCATTTGTTTTGAGGGCGACCAGATGCGACAACACGAACTATAACATTTTTCGCTCTAAGAAGAGTTCCTTGACAGTTCATCTTTTTCTATGGCACGCATACTACTTTAGACTAATCAAAAATAAACTAGCAAAACCAAATAAAAATTAAATGATAAAAAAACTACTGCCTTTCGTAAATTACTGTAGTTATAATTAACTGTTCATAAATTAAACAAATAAAATAAAAAAGTCTGTACTTTAAATAATTATGAACTTTGAAGCAAAATTGTACTGTACTTCTCCATGATTCGAGAAGTAATGACCAAAATCACGTAGGACATTTGTCGCGTATAGCATCGCGTCGCATTAAGTCGCGTCGTGTTGCGTCGCGTTCGTCGCTCACGCAGGATACCGCGTTAAGATCGCCGGCGCGTCATCGATTATGCGTGTGTCAAATGTGTCACGTCAATGTTCGTGTTTAGTGTTAGGTACTGAGTGTGTGTCCGTTTGAAATGAGAATAAATAAATAAATATACAAATATGTATGTATGGGTAAATAGATATAATAGATGTTGGTGATTTGTATATACAGGAAAAGTTTTTAACCACTGCGTAAATTTTTTTTTGGTGGCTCAGTATAAGTAATAGAACACAAGTCGACTTCAAGGTTAAGCAACGCTTGCCAAGGTTGGTCTGTGGATGGGTGACCATTTTAACATAACGAGTTTCCTCCGTGCCTCGGAAAGCACGTTAAGCCGTAAGTCCCGGCTGTCATTTACAGTCGTTACGGATAGTCAGAAGTCAGTAAATCTGACTCCAGTCTTGCCATGAAGTACCCTGTTACCCCAGACATTGGGTTGTGGAGGTCTGGTAGGCAGCCTATGCTTTCCGAGGCACGGAGGAAACTCGTTAAGATGGTCACCCATCCACAGACCAACCTTAGCAAGCGTTGCTTAAAATTGAAGATCGATCTGTGTTCTATTACTTACACTGAGCCACCAAAAAAAATGTACGCAGTGGTTAAAAACTTTTCCAGTATATTTATTGTTTATGTGTAATGTGTATATGTAAGTCACCCACAGTTCATTCATGATCATTTGCGAATGACTTTAAGACTACAGACTCAATGGCATCCATGCTAGAGCTTAGGATTTGTAAGAGATTTCGCGATCCTGGAACGCAAAAGGCAACTAATCAGGATCACAGCAAGATCGAAGCTTACTAGGGCCAGGGGTTGTCTGAAAGGGAACCCAGTTGTACTCGGACTCAAAGTAATATAATATAATATGTTCCACAACTTTCCACACAACGCCATCTAGTCCCAAGCTAAGCAGAGCTTGTGTTATGGGTACTAGACAACTGATAAACATACTTATATATTTCTAAATACATACATATTATAGATAAATTACACCCAGACACAGAACAAATGATCGTGCTCATCACACAAACATTTGTCCTGGGTGGGAATCGAACCCACGACCTCCGGCATAGCAGTCAGGGTCACTAACCACTAAACCAACAGGCCAGCCAAAGTAGGTACATAGGAGTGGGTTTTATTCAGTAAAAGTCTAATCTTAGAGCGGGAGAAGACATAAGGTGATTTTCCACCAAAAAAGGGGGGGTTTTTAGGTCCGACTCTCTCGCTTCACCCTAACAGTATCACCAGTATCATCTGCCAGTACCACCAACTCTTTCTAATCCATAATTCTCCTTAATTCCAGGTGATAAACGTGCTCTACACAGCGGGTGAGAATGGCTTCGAAGCGCGCGGTGAGCACATTCCCACCCCGCCGCCGATCCCCCCCGCGATACAACGCGCTCTCGACTACCTCGCTACTAAAGCGCCATCTACTGATACCGACTATTAATGTTAAACTACCAAGAAAAAATCTGAATAAAAATATACAGGGTATAACAAAAATAACGCGATTGGGTACTGAACTATTTTTTTTTTTGTCAAGAAGTAACTATCCGAATTCCCAAATATTTTAAAATAAAAAATCAAACGCATTCAAAAAGTCTGGTGGGAGGTGAAATTGTCAAGTAATAGAAAAAGGATGCACAGACTGAAATGTGACGACACTGCAATTAGGTTATAAGTGTGCAAAGGAGATAGCGAGATTGTCCTATCACGCTCTCACTCTTTTTCATACTGATATTTATGGAATGCTAAAGTCTGTTTTTTTATCGCTGAGACTAAATTGACATAGGCAAATGTCATACTTACAATAATTGTAATACTTTGTCAGTTCTGTTGTGTTGTGACAAGTGTGACAACCCACGTAATGTAATTTTAGTCTCGGAGATTAAAGAAACAGACTATAATTGCTACTTCATATCATAATTATTTTAAACTAGCTGCAGCCAACGGTTTCTCCCGCGTGATAGTAGAAAATTATCCCAAGGAAAGAAAGAAAGAAAAATGTCTTATTTGTCACACATACATATATACACACAGGAACATACTCCCAGGATAAAAAGTATATACTATTCCAGGACATGGTCTGTATACCAAGTTTCAAGTTCCATTCAGTAGTTTTTGCGTGACAGACTAACAAACATCCGTACATACAAATTATCACGTTTATAATATTAGTAGGATCACCAGTTATTTTATTTTTATTTGCTTTTAGTACAAAATATTGTAGCCAGCATTACTTTGTGTATTTCATCACCACTGCTCTCAAAACATCGTGAGGAAACCGACATGTCTTAGAACCAAAAATTCGAAGACATGTGACATCCACTAATCACACTCTCCTAGAGAGAGTGGGCCTGAGTCCCAACAGTGGGAACATTACAAGGCCGATAATGAGAATGCTAATTGTACAAACTAAACTTAGGAAAGTGCCCAATTCTTGAAAAAAATATTTGTTATTGACTGTATGCGCTCTAGAACCTGTTTTTTAATCCCTGAGACTGAATTGACACAGGCAAATGTCAAACTTACAATAATAATGATGGCAGTTCTTTTGTGTTGTGACAAGTGTGACAACCCAAGTAATGTCATTTTAGTCTCAGAGATTAAAAAACAGACTAATCATAATATTAATAACATGGCCAGTTTAAAAATATGAAGTACAAAATAATATTATGACATAGTTTTAAGTTTTATTATTAAGTTTTTCATTGGACATCTTTCAATTAAATATTTTTGTAATAAAAAAATAAAACCATTATAAAAATAAAATGTCTTTTTATTTATTTATTTTAATAAAAACATGGTAGGTATATATATACAACAAATTCTTACTTAATCTACATTCTGAACAAATATAATATAAAATGTATAAACTCATGAAAAAAAAAACAATAAAATAAAAATGGCTGTCCACTCTTTGATCGCATTATTGCAAATTCAGTCAATTTATATACAGGTACACCACTATTTTTTATTTAGTACAAAAAAGGGGCTCTTCCATATTTATGTAATTAAAAATAATTAACAAAAAAAGCAGAAAAATAGACCATGAATATTTTAATTGATTCACAGATAACAATATTGCTATTTAAAAATACTACGCTCAGTTCTTTTTCTCCATTTTGGTCGCCATTCATAGTAATACGATATCGTAATATCATCATCTACCTAGCCTTTTCCCAACTATATTGGGGTCGGCTTCCAGTCAAGCCGGATTTAGCTGAATACCAGCATTTTACGAGGAGCGGCTGCCTACCAGACCTCCACCACCCACCCATCAACTGGGGTAACACGGTACTTCATGGCAAGACTGGAGTCAGATTTAAACGAAACCTAATATTTTCATGAATTGAGTGATATTTTTGGATATAAACTTGACTAACTATGAGACTTTACATGTATAATAACAAGACTTTTTATAATAAGCCTTTTATGTATTAGTAGTAATAAAAAATTAGTGGTATGTAGTTGTATTACTTTATACATTTTTCATCTGGAATTGCATTAAAAATTTCACAGACTATTTCAGTCTATTTTATTAAAAAAAAAACTTGGTAGATATATACAACAAATTCTTACATGATATGGTACATTTTGTAGAAATATAACATTTAAAGTTAGTAAACTCATAAAAAAAAAACAATGAAATTAAAATGGCTGTCTACTCTTTGATCGCATTTTTGCAAATTCAGTCGATTTATACATACTTGTATAACCTATATATACTATATAAATAACATTTGGCGCGTAACCAAAAACTTCCATCTTGGATTTCAATATAATTTGCACAGATTATTTCACAATAGAATCATAAGTCCTGAGCCTCATAGCAAATTTAGTAAAAAGACCCTGTGTTTAACATGAAATATTAAAAAAAAACTAAAATAATTTAAAATATTGAATTTCGCGGTTTACTTCTGTAATAAGGGTAAAATAATTACTTGGGTCTAATTTATTTTAATTGTATTAAGGAGTGTGTAAAAATATCCACAACCAATAAATCTCCTATTGCGATTTATACAGTGTGACTCTTTATAATGTTAGCATTAACATTATCGACCTTATAATGTTCCCATTGCTGGGACTCAGGCCTCCTCTCTAGGAGAGGGAATAATGTACACATATCGAAATCAGGGAATCTAGGCTTTATTTTAGCGACGAGAAAATATTAAAAAAATCTAAATATTTGTTTATTATCATGCCGTCATTTCGATATATGCACATTATAAAGACTCACACTGTATTGTTCAATCCTGTTTTCTCCACAAACCTCCACCAAATACTTTGTGAAACAGTTTTATAGCTGTCATAGAGAAGTTTCGGTTTTTAAATGAATTATTTAAGTAAAATATAACAAAAATATGAAATAACTAGCTTCTGCCAACAATGAAGTCCGCGTGAAAAAAGGTTTCTATGTACAAACTTTGGAAGCCCGTTTAAACCCGCCTAACCCCCTTGCTATCCTGTCTTTGTGCCTTATTGCTCGTATAGGCGAGCACTAAGGCACAAAGACATACATACATAAAAATGTTTATTTTTATGACATCACTACATAGTATAAAACAAAGTCGCTTTCTCTGTCCCTTTATCCCTATGTATGCTTAAATCTTTAAAACTTCGCAACGGATTTTGATGCGGTTTTTTTTAATAGATAGAGTGATTCAAGAGGAATGGTTATATGTATAAGACATGCATAATGCGTGCGCGCCGGGGCGGGTCGCTAGTTATATTAAAAAATCTGAAACCTCTCTATTAGCATAGCTTTAAAATCACCCCATTCAGGTCTAAAAAAATCTATATATCAGTCCATGAAAAAGTGTTGAATGAAAAATATAACATTAACTTTGCTTCATAAAGTTTAAATATAACCACCTTATTTATTAAATTTATTTTACTAAATTCGTTATAAAATTCTTAAGAATAAATATTATACTTTAACCACTTAGGTTGGATATTTCTGACAAACACTCTCGCATTTATTCCGCCAGGGTCGGACATCCACGACCAAATACTCTATCTCTTCAGCTCTAAATGAGATGGAGTTTTGGAGGTAATGTAACAGAGAGTAAAGTCCCACATACCTCCGTTGAAAAGGGAGGATCCTCCGACCGGACGGGTGTTATGTCCGGTGGGCTACTGCTCGATAGATGATTTCGGGCTGTTGTATCTATTCAAATCGCGAGAAGAACTTTGCTTGCGCGATGCAGGATTCTGTGACATGTAGTAGATCGTAGTCGCCACAGAGTACACACGACCCTGGCGAATAGGACACGAAAACACTCGTCGGACTAACCCGACGCGGGTGGTTAAAGGGTTAAAATACATTTCTTTTCAATAGAAAAATGGCACAATTATTGCGAACCTTATGATATATATTATACAAGAGGGTAGTCAGTGAAAAATGGTCTTTTTTCAGTCAATTTACAAAATTATGAAAATTTTATTATTCGATACCAGAAAAATTAATTAACGTGTTAAGGGACATTTTTAGGTTATGGGTAAAAGGCCCTTACGTCCATAGTGGTAAGGGACACTTTTGCAGTTTTAGTAAATGTCCCTTACATTAATGCATATTTCTGGTATCGATTATTATTTGTTTTTAGCACAAATGTTATGATTTAAGTCTGTTACAAAAATAATGGTTGATATAACACATAAAATCAGCCTATACGTTCCAGGGACTCAAACATTCTCTCTAGGAGAGGGAATGGGCCGTAATCTACCACGTCGGCCCAATGCGTGCGTCCGGTAGAAGAAATATATTCCCTTATCTAAAGAAAGAAAGAAAGAATAAAAGATAAATCTTCGCCTGTACCTTGCTACATTTGGTGCCGATGATGTAACTCAATAAAATTTGCAATTACATTATTTTCATCAACTAGGTACCCTAGTTTATTATTTATGAAAAACATCAAAAGATTTATTATATGTGTAGATAAAAGTCAAGCATCAGCTAAAAGAATGTACCCCAAGGAACTGAAAATAAAATTAGTTGCCTACTTTTCCTCGGGGCAACTCTGGAGTTGCCAGGTATAATAAATAAATAAATAAAAAAAAAAGAGTTGCCAGGTATAAAGAGGTACAAATCCGGTCATATTAACTTGACGCATCTCTGAAATGCGAGCCCGGCAAGTGTCAGGCATGCTCAGCATAATTATTTGTTATCGATACGCGCGTCGAGAATTTTTCTAGTTCTCTGTTGTTGTTATATTGTTTTTGGACATTATTTCATCGACGCCAAGCGTCAAGTTAATGTGATCAAGTTATAAGTAATATATATCTTCTACCGGATCTTAGATCAATATCTATACTTGGGTTTATACCCACAACTCGTAAGTCGGGGTCATTACCACTGGGCCACCACCACTAGTTTGGGTGACACATATTAGACTTTAACATTATTAAAAAACACACACACAATTTTTGTAAGACGACCAAAACACTTTTTGGTCGTCTTACAAAAATTAGGAGATTATTTCATAACCTTTCTAGAAAGAAAGCCTGAGTCCCAGAACTTTATACAGCCCATTCTCTAACGCCAAACCATTAATAAAAAAAACAGACTAACAAATAACTCCAATACAAAAATCCCTCTACTAAAAATAAAAAATCTAAATACACACTAGCGCCATCTATGAGCGTTATCTATCAAACTTGTCGACACTGTGTAGTGGTACCGTGGTGTCCTGATAGATGGCGTTGCTTCGTTCTTGCAGCATCTTCTGTCCTTCTTCTGACGCTGCTTCTTGCGTTGATATTTGCTTCTCAGCTGTAAGAAGGATGGAGAAGAGAATGTTAATATAGTTAGAACTGTAATTTTTGGCTCTTGAAAGTAACAAAAGTGGCAAAGGCACAGAGTCACTTAAGCTAATGACATTTTTTAAATTGTTTGTACGAGTATCTAAAAGTAACAGTATTTAAAATTGCAAATGGCGAGCAATGGGAGCGTAGGGGCTCGCGAAAAATGGAAGAAGTGGATTTATCATCATGTAAGATCGAGCTCGAAAATTGATTTACTCCTAAGATAGGATAGGTCTTGATTAAAAATAAGCTCGTTTATGGAAGCATAGGTTATGACAATGATAAGTTATTTTTTGGATTGTGGAAAATGCTAGAATAAGCGGAGCGAGCTATAACAATTAGAACACTTATTATGTGTTATTATTCATTCACTAGTGGCCTTTTATAAATACCAGAACCAGATAGCATTTAGTAAATTTTTGCACACATCGGGGCCCCTGTTGCTCGGGGGTCCTGTATCATGAATACGGCAGATATGGCGGTAACTACGCTCCTAGTTTCATCATCATCATCTCAGCCGAAAGACGTCCACTGCTGGACACAGGCCTCCCCCAAGCGTCGCCACAGCGACCGGTCCTGTGCGTCTCGCATCCATCGGATTCCCGCGACCCTCGCCAGGTCGTCGGTCCACCTTGTGGGAGGCCGTCCGACGCTACGTCTTCCGGTACGTGGCCGCCACACTAGAACCTTCCGTCCCCACCGACCATCTGTTCTACGAGCAATGTGCCCTGCCCGTTGCATGTGCTGCCTAGTTTCATACTATAGAAAAATCTCAAAACACACCATAAAAGATACAGTACTAACCTTTCCGCCGATCACTCCTGGAGACCAGCGCGAACAGGACGGCGTGGAGCGCCGAGCCGACGACCGCGGTCACCGCCAGCACCCGGAACGAGCCGCGCCCGCCGACCCAGCTGTACAGCTGTCCTCCTACTAGAGAACCTATCGCGAAACCTGGGACAAAAATAACAATATTTTAATTCATGAATCCCCGACCGGTCCTACGCGGTGTTATTGTTTTACTATTGTGTCTCGTTTTGAGGGTATGTGATAGGTTGACAAAGGTTGACTGGAAAAGAAAGCCTTGTTGTATATTGGTAGCTTATTGAAAATGGGCGTTACCATTTTTAATAAGCTACCTATCTAAAGTTGCAGCTACTAAAGATAAACAAATCTATCCTTTTGCCCTTACTTGCTTTCCTATAACCTACCGACGCGACGGTTAGCATTTCCTACCAAAAGTTGTGACATTGACAACTAGAATCTACTGTTTATCGGAGATAGCTATCTATTTATGAACTGCGTTAGGTTATTGAAAACGGGCGTTAGTCCGCCTATGTACCATTACTGTACAGTCAGATGCAAAACTGCATGGATAGTACAGGAAAAAATCGTGTGAAGCGAGAAATGACGCGACGAGTATTTTTCGAACACTTGAACTCAAACGTTCACGGGAAAATAGACATTAAGGTATCCATGCTATTTTGCATCGTACCTTACATAAAGTTTAAATAATTAAATTTACTAAATACATAAACAATTCTTTGTAGAGCTCCGTACCTAAAGGGTAAAACGGGACCCTATTACTAAGACTGCCGCTGTCCGTCCGTATATCACCAGTTTGTATCACATGAACCGTGACGCTAGACAGTTGAAATTGTCACAGAAGATGTATTTCTCTTGCCGCTATAACAACAAATACTAAAAACAAGATAAAATAGATATTTATACTACACCTGCTCGGAAAGTACCTAGATACTTTATCAAATTTACGGTAGAAAGTACGTCATTGCATATCGAACAAATATGCGGCGAGAAAACGCATCTGAGCGGGAGAGAAAAGTGTATGAAAATCCATTTCTTACGTGGTTTTTCTTTTTTAATTTTGGGTAAGACTATGCGCTGGTAACCTAAATATCAAAAGCCAAAAAGTTTTTTCAAACGACACCCTCGACGGTAATCGGTCACTTTCTCCTCTCGGTGAACAATGTACTATTATGTGGGGCTCTATTTTATTGGTCTATATTTATACTACGGACGGTACGGGACTCTTTGTGTACGAATCCGATTCGCATTTTTTTGTACATAGACTTACCAACGCCATCGTCCATGCCTGCTACGATGCCCTGTACTGTGGCGGAGTACCCCCGGGGGCCCCCGCAGGCCCCACTACGTGCGAGCATCATGAACACTTACCGACGCCATCGTCCATGCCTGCTACGATGCCTTGTACTGTGGCGGAGTACCCCCGGGGGCCCCCGCAGGCCCCACTACGTGCGAGCATCATGAACACTTACCGACGCCATCGTCCATGCCTGCTACGATGCCTTGTACTGTGGCGGAGTACCCCCGGGGGCCCCCGCAGGCCCAACTACGTGCGAGCATCATGAACACTTACCGACGCCATCGTCCATGCCTGCTACGATGCCTTGTACTGTGGCGGAGTACCCCCGGGGGCCCCCGCAGGCCCCACTACGTGCGAGCATCATGAACACTTACCGACGCCATCGTCCATGCCTGCTACGATGCCTTGTACTGTGGCGGAGTACCCCCGGGGGCCCCCGCAGGCCCCACTACGTGCGAGCATCATGAACACTTACCGACGCCGTCGTCCATGCCTGCTACGATGCCCTGCACGGTGGCGGAGTACCCTTCAGGGGCCACGTGCGCAGCATAGCCCACTATGGTGGAGTAGCACAGCGCGTATGTCGGGCCCTGCATTATACCCTGTGGGACAAGAAAAATATATCAAAATATTACCCTAATGGTATCGGTCCGGACAAAAGAGAGGTGGCGCGGTGGCATCTGCCCCGACAGAGATGTGGTGGCCCAGTGGCATCTGCCCCGACAGAGCAGTGGTGGCCCTGTGGCATGTGCCCCGACAGAGAAGTGGTGGCCCAGTGGCATCTGCCCCGACAGAGCAGTGGTGGCCCTGTGGCATGTGCCCCGACAGAGAAGTGGTGGCCCAGTGGTCTCTGCCCCGACAGAGCAGTGGTGGCTTAGTGGCATCTGCCTCGACAGAGATGTGGTGGCCTAGTGGCATATGTCCCGACAGAGACGTGGTGGCCTAGTGGCATCTGTCCAGACAGAGACGTGGTGGCCTAGTGGCATCTGCCCCGACAGAGCAGTGGTGGCCCTGTGGCATGTGCCCAGACAGAGATGTGGTGACCCAGTGGCATCTGCCCCGACAGAGATGTGTTGGCCTAGTGGCATCTGTCCAGACAGAGACGTGGTGGCCTAGTGGCATCTGCCCCGACAGAGCAGTGGTGGCCCTGTGGCATGTGCCCAGACAGAGATGTGGTGACCCAGTGGCATCTGCCCCGACAGAGATGTGTTGGCCTAGTGGCATCTGTCCAGACAGAGACGTGGTGGCCCAGTGGCATCTGCCCCGACAGAGATTTGGTGGCCCAGTGGCATCTGCCCCGACAGAGATGTGGTGGCCCAGTGGCATCTGCCCCGACAGAGATGTGGTGGCCCAGTGGCATCTGCCCCGACAGAGATGTGGTGGCCCAGTGGCATCTGCCCCGACAGAGATGTGGTGGCCCAGTGGCATCTACCCCGACAGAGATGTGGTGGCCCAGTGGCATCTGCCCCGACAGAGATGTGGTGGCCCAGTGGCATCTGCCCCGACAGAGATGTGGTGGCCCAGTGGCATCTGCCCCGACAGAGATGTGGTGACCCAGTGGTATCTGCTCCAACAGAGATGTGGTGGCCCGGTGGCATCTGTCCCGACAGAGATGTGGTGGCCCAATGGTCTCTGCCCAGACAAAGACGTGGTGGCCTAGTGGCATCTGTCCAGACAGAGACGTGGTGGTCTAGTGGCATCTGTCCAGACAGAGACGTGGTGGCCTAGTGGCATCTGTCCAGACAGAGATGTGGTGGCCTAGTGGCATCTGTCCAGACAGAGACGTGGTGGCCTAGTGGCATCCACCCCGACAGAGCAGTGGTGGCCTAGTGGCATCTGTCCAGACAAAGACGTGGTGGCCTAGTGGCATCTGCCCCGACAGAGATATAGTGGCCTAGTGGCATCTGCCCAGACAGAGATGTGGTGGGCCACTAGGCCACCAGAGATGTGGTGGTCCAGTGGCATCTGCCCAGACAGAGCAGTGGTGGCCCTGTGGCATCTGCCCCGACAGAGATGTGGTGGCCCAGTGGCATCTGCCCCGACAGAGATGTGGTGGCCCAGTGGCATCTGCCCCGACAGAGATGTGGTGGCCCAGTGGCATCTGCCCCGACAGAGATGTGGTGGCCCAGTGGCATCTGCCCCGACAGAGATGTGGTGGCCCAGTGGCATCTGCCCCGACAGAGATGTGGTGGCCCAGTGGCATCTGCGCCGACAAAGATGTAGTGGCCCAGCGCATCTGCCCCGACAGAGATATGGTGGCCCGGTGCATCTGCCCCGACAGAGCAGTGGTGGTCTAGTGGCATCTGCCCCGACAGAGCAGTGGTGGCCCAGTGGCATCTGCCCCGACAGAGCAGTGGTGGCCCTGTGGCATGTGCCCCGTCGGAGCAGTGGTAGCTTAATGTTAACAGCCCCAACAAAGTAGTGGTTAAACACTGACATGGAATTTTTAACAGGATTTATTCTAGTGAAGTTCAGTGGCTGTTTTGATTATTCGCAAATTGATTCCTAGTAAATATTGTGATGTAAAATTGATGTACAACGCGGTCACATTAACTTGACGCTTGATGTCAATGAAATAATGTTCAAAAACAATATAACAACAACAGAGAACTAGCCAAATAATCGACGCGCGTATCGATAACAAAGATGCTGAGCATACCTGACACTTGCCGGGCGAGCTAAGGGAATGCGGGGGGACGCGGGGGGATGTGAGCAGAGCAGAGATGCGTCAAGTTAATGTGACCGGATTGTAGGTTTCTATCTAAAGTGTTTAACAGCGGGAGAAAATATGGAATAATTGAAAAAGCCGCGATTACGGCAAAATAGAGCTAATAATGTTCTAGTAATACTGAAGTATAAGTATTGACTTCGTCAGCGAAGCTTGCCGATAAGTCTGACTGCTTGACAAAATACTGCCAAATAAGAGACTGAAAATTATATCATTTCTGCATACACAGTGATGATGACCTAGCCTTTTCCCAACTATATTGGGGTCAGCTTCCAGTCAAGCTGGATTTAGCTGAATACCAGTATTTTACGAGGAGCGGCTGCCTACCAGACCTCCACAACCCATTGACTGGGGTAACACAGTACATCATGGCAAGACTGGAGTCAGATTTACTGGCTTCTGACTATCCGTAACGACTGCCAAAGATCTACAAATGACAGCCGGGACCTACAACTTTACATGCTTTCCGAGGCACGAAGGAAAATCGGTATTTTAAGTTGGCCACCCATCCACAGAGCAACTTTGGCAAGCGTTGCTTAACCTTGAAGATCGACCCGTGCGGCTGTTATTATCTAGCCACGAGCTCCTCATGACTGTTAAATCTAGTATAGTCTATATGGCTCAGAAGTAGAACTTACCTCGATGAACACGAGATGCCAGGGATTCTGTATGAAGGAGATGCACAGCATCCTGACGCCGTAACAGAACAGGGCGAACGTGAGCGTCGCGCCGTACCCGAAACGTTTGATTATTTTACCTGGAATCACACAAAACAATGATATGACAGAAAAGGGAGTTAGTGACAGTGTGACGGGTGACAGGACAGAATGGAAGAGAGAAACATGTTGGCCCACACTAAGTACTATGGGTTAAGGGCAGGAAGAAGAAGAAAACAATAAAACAAAAATAATCTCTAACTCGCCGTATACAGTGCAGGCCTTTCCCATTGGTGGAACAGTATACTACCTGTGGAGCCTCGTGGGGCCCGCCATTTTTTATTATTTATTTATTTATTTAATATTAATAAATTAATATAAATAATATTAATAATATAAACTGTTATTGCTCTGTTTCTGTTGCTTCTGTAATTATACTACTAGAGTACAATTTTAAATCGGCCGGGGTTTAGTGGCACAATTTTTTTCCAGCGGTTCTCAAAGTTAAAAGGTAATTACTTGTTTACTGGCACGTTTTTGTGCCACGGGGTTCTCATCATCTGCCTAGCCTTTTCCCAACTATATTGGGGTCGGCTTCCAGTCAAGCCGGATTTAGCTGAATACCAGTATTTTACGCGGAGCGGCTGCCTACCAGACCTCCACAACCCATTAACTTAACTAACTTAACTTTTAGTAGTATCTTTTCTTACCTGATTGTAAAAGTTTTCCCAGGGAATATACACCCAGTACAATTTTCCAGGACATGGTCTACGGTCTACCCATGTGCAGAATGGTCTATCCGTGTACCAAGTTTCATCGAAAATTCTTGATACGGTCTACCCGTGTGCCAAGTTTCATCAAAAAACCCTGAATACTTTTTAACCCGGTACTATATTCCCTTGGTATAATTCTCTACTATCAAGCAGGTTTTTTTTTCAAGCGGGGAATCTGATAGAATAACTTCTCCCGCTCTTGGGCGGAGCTGGAGGGCGTGTCAGACTTTTACTGACTAAACCCTACCCCCGTTCCTTCGTTGCCTTCGATCTGGGGACACTGAGTTAACCTTTCGGAACTCCGATCCATGGCTCTAGAGGCTACTATCAGACGGGCAAAGTCATTGGCAGAAGCTAGATGGATTTGACTGGCCTGTGTTGGTCTAGTGGTTAGTGACCCTGACTGCTATGCCGGAGGTCGTGGGTTCGATTCCCACCCAGGATAAATGTTTGTGTGATGAGCACGATTATTTGTTCTGTGTCTGGGTGTAATTTATCTATAAGTCATATGTATGTATTAAGAAGTATATATTAAGTATGTTATGTTTATCAGTTGTCTAGTACCCATAACACAGGCTCTGCTTAGCTAAGGACTAGACGGCGTTGTGTGGAAAGTTGTGGAACATACGTACCAGAGAAGAAGAAGAACAAGAGTTCTCCAACGAAGCTCTGCGCGGCCACCACCACTCCTTCTATCAGCTTGATCTTAGCTGTGTGACCCGTCTTCTCTGCTAGTTCTTCAAGGAACCTGAAATAGTGGCATTACAAATTTATTTATTTACTAGCTGTGCCCGCGACTTCGTCCGCGTAGAATAGTTATTTTGGGCATCATTTATTTTGGCGAACAACCTCCTCAGCTTTATAAATTATAGCGGTTACCCACGACTTTGTCCGCGTCATTTTCTGTTTATATTTTAGACAATATAGTTTTTAAAAGAACATAATTATTTTAAAGTACTTCTGTGTAAATGATATTTTTAGTTTTATTTTCGTGTGGCAGAAGAACATATTGGTTTTTTCCACAGCCTGATCTTGACAACGCGACATACAGTTGGCCGTGTGAAAAGCAGTCTTGACGTAAATCAATTCCTACGTGTTTAAATGTTTGCCCCTGTGATTTATTAATTGTAACGGCGAAAGATAGCTTAACGGGAAATTGAATTCTTTTAAAATTAAAAGGTAAATCATTTGGAATCATTGGGATGCGAGGTATAAGCACTGTTTGACCAACTGCTGGACCAGTCAAAACTATTGCAACGATCACGTTATTGCGAAGAAATTTGATTTGAAGTCGGGTCCCGTTACATAAATTTGGTGGTTTAAGATTTCTAAGTAAAATTATTGGGGCACCTATTTTTAACTTGAGGGAATATGGGGGAAGGCCACTTGGGTTCAAAGAATTAAGAAACTCCTGTGGGTAATGGACCGCATCTTCCTGATCCATTACATTATCAATAGATGTGTAGGTAGCTATGTCTCCTGGAAGTTTACTTAAAATTACGTCATTAATTTCATCCACGCTACTGTTTCTCGCTGCCAATATTGCCCTTTGACACATCCATTGATGATCTTTATTTTCTATTTCGCTGATTTCAGGGTAAACTTTTGAAATTAAGTCCTCAATGTTACTCACTCTTTCTCCTAAATCACGATCAATTTCAATTTTATTTTCAAAATGTGGTACTTTCCCGTCTCCTATTAAAAGTAACTTTGAAGGAAAAGTTATACTACCTCCCCCCAAATGTGCTCTCATATTTGTAGTTAATTTTAAGATGTCTACAAACTTCCATAATGAGCAACTTTTAAGGCAAGACTTCACAATGTCTGCTCTAGTTCCCCTTACTATTACTGGTAAAGTTTGTCGAAAGTCCCCAGCAAACATAACAGTAATCCCACCCATGATTTTATCACAGCTTCTAATATCTCTAAGAGTCCTATCTAGAGCCTCTACATGAGCTCTATGGATCATGGTGCATTCGTCCCAGATTATTAAACTGACATCTTGTAAAACTTTTCCCAAAGGGCCATTTTTACGTATAGAGCACACGCTATCTTTCTGTAAAGAAACAGTTAGGGGCAGTTTAAAAGTGGAATGAGCTGTGCGTCCACCTGCTAATAAAGTAGCAGCGATACCTGACGACGCTACTGCCAAAGCCAACCTTCCCTGAGACCTTACTTTCGCTAATATAAGATTAGTAATAAAGGTCTTGCCGGTTCCACCGGGAGCATCCAAAAAAAATATTTTTCCTTCACTAAAAAGAACACTTTGCATAACACAATTATACGCGGTCACCTGGTCATTAACTAATTTTGGTTCATTTTGAGTAATATAATCATTTAATTCATTTAGATCATACGGTTTTCGCAACGCTACTTCTAACGGATCCAGATGAATAAGTGAATTAATCCTTTTTGATACAGGTAGCCCAAAATCGGTTAGTGATTTATCGCAAATCTCATGAATTTTATCTTCAATTATGATTAGTCCATCATTGTATATATCATCATTATATGCTAATGTCATATCCTGATTCTCATTACGCATTCTGTTTAATATATCTTCACATAAAGCATTACGAAATGTATTCCATAACTCTAAGGGGTTAGATGGTTGGCAAAATATAAGGATGATGGTAAATAATTCTCTTAATTTTGTGGCTGGCTCGGACATGGCAGCATCTGACATCGTATTATGCCAATGTTCATCTCCCTCCAGTAAACCTAATTCCTTGCAAGCGCCTTGATAAGTTTGGCAAATAACACCATTCACGGTCCTTAGATGTTCAAATGACATTGGACCGCGAACATGTTGCAGTAACATTCTTAAATAAAAACATTCAGTTTGAGTAGGATGAATGTTGTAGACACGGCCTAAAGTTGTGTCTTTTTTTACACCGGGATATCCTTCAACAACTTGCCCACGTTTTCTTCTAGAAAATGAATTTCTTTCCCATACGTAATACTGGGGTACTTCATGATATAAAAGGGTTTTTGCAAAATCGTCACTTTGGCAAAGACCAAAGAACGCTGTAAGTGTCGTTGATGAAGGATTATTAACGCGATCTTGAAGGTTTGCATTATTATGAAAATAAACTCTTTGTCCATTTTCTAAATGAACTGCTAAATGAACTATTGCCGGAAAACGTTCATGAATAGGAAATTGGAAAATTCTCCAGAGCGCTTCCGAGGAACTTATATAGCGACCATTTAGATATTTTTCTACTTCATCGTTATTACTTTGTAACGAAAATGTGGCTTGATCAGAACCTTTATGAATATACTTACAGATGTACTTAATAGCTTTGACCGATTGACAAAACTCTACGTTAATGTGTGCATTGAAAATTCGTGATAGCACTGGATTATAGGGAACAACCCACCTATTATCCACGCTCATATCTGTACCTTTGACACGAATTATTGCTGTGTTTCCACCGTTATCTGGAGACCTGCGCCTATAGGTTGGGTAACCGTCATCCCCGGTTTGTGTTTCAGAAATAAAATTCCTAGGGAACTTTTTAGAACAAATTTTTTCTTTCATACATGGTGACGCAGGGTTATGAAATCCGCAAGGACCATGTATCATATTTTTTATGACAATATTATGAAGAATTGGATCTTGTTGTTTGTCAGGTATTTCAGCCGATATTATTGCATCTATAGAATCTGGTTGTACTTTGTTAGCCAGCCACAATAAAATGTGGGCGTGTGGTAAACCTCTTTTTTGCCATTCTACGCTGTAAACAAAGGCTTTCGATGGTCCAAAAATATTTTTCTTCGTTAGTAGGACTATCATTTTTTTGAGTTTTAAATGAAATACTCTAGAAACCAAATCGTGTCTGTCGTAAGATTTTTGATCGGGTAATAACTCAATTTTTATTTCCGGCCATTCGGAGTTACACGTAAATGTAATAAAGAGATCTGGTCTTCCAAATTTCCTGACATATGTCATGGCATCTTGACTTTTTTCGTTCATGTATCTGGGGGATCCTGTAAATGACGACGGCAATATAACATGCTGGCCAACATTAGAAGCGTTTATATTCTTATCATTAACCACGGCATCTCTTAAATGAATGTACTCTTCTGCTCTCAATTTTTTTTGATTTCGTTTGATAAAGTCTAGCCTCTCAGAAATCATTTTAGCCGCCATATCAACACAATATTGGTTGAATAATCCTTTGAAATAATGTATGCTGTTAAAACTATTTATTCTAACCATGAGTCTAAATGCATAGAACTGCATACATGATACAGTTTTAGATCTAGTAGCAGTATTTTGCTGTGGAATATTTATACAGTAACCGTCATTACCAAAGGGAAACAGTAAAGGATACTGAAGTGGGTCATAAGATCTATGAATTTCAGAAACTCGTTGAAGTCTACCATCTCTCGCAGTCAACACAATATCTCGGGGACCTTTGTCTTCATCTATCAAAAGAACAGCTACTTCATCTACTACTGGCGCATTATACCGACCTCGATGCTCGTTAGGAGGTTTCACATCAGCATGAATAATAAGTTTGAAGTCATTCGGTGGTCTATTTTCAAGATTGTATTTAAAACTTTGAATATACGTATTATGATCGTGAAGATATGTTTGGAGAACGTCGATAAGATCGATTTGCAAGCTTGGATTTAAATTTGAGCGCAAGGATACCTGATCTGCATGGGAAACAAAATATATTTGCAAAAATTCGGGTTGTGCTCCTTCAGCTGGAAGTAAGTTACCGATCAAGTGATAGACTTGCCCTTGGACTTTAAATGTGGGCATAAAGTTTCCCTCACGAATCTCTTTGGCACCAAAAGAAGTCATCTGAAATAGTGTATTATATTGTCTTGAGTGATTTAAAAAATGCTTTGATGATGGATGTGAGCCTGATATCAGTTCTTTTAAAACTGTAGTTGGTTCCGGAATTATAGGTATATTTACTTTGCCACCACTACAACACAGTCCAGGAGCTTCAGTCGCCCATTTTTTTGCTTGGCATAAGTTGCATATTTTATCCATTCTGCCAATATCAATATCATTTAGCTCAGTATAGTCAAGGGTACAATCATAAGCAAACGCAGCATTTAATAAATTATGTTGCCTGCGAGTTCTATTTCTTGCTGATCGTGCATTTTGCTGTACTAATCGATGGGATCGTTCAGTGCTCGATTCTCGATCGCGGTTAGCCAAAGTTCGGGAATTCTGTGAGGCTAAACGTTGAGAACGTTCAGCGCTCGATTCCCGCAGTCGGTTCACCAAAGTTCGAGAACTCTGTGAGGCTAAACGTTGAGAACGTTCAGCGCTTGATTCCCGCATTCGGTTCACCAAAGTTCGAGAACTCTGTGAGGCTAAACGTTGAGAACGTTCAGCGCTTGATTCCCGCATTCGGTTCACCAAAGTTCGAGAACTCTGTGAGGCTAAACGTTGAGAACGTTCAGCGCTTGATTCCCGCAGTCGGTTCACCAAAGTTCGAGAACTCTCAGAGGCTAAACGTTGAGAACGTTCAGCGCTTGATTCCCGCAGTCGGTTCACCAAAGTTCGAGAACTCTGTGAGGCTAAACGTTGAGAACGTTCAGCACTTTGTTCCCGTTGTCGGTTTGCCGAAGTTCGGAAATTTTGTGAGGCTAGACGCTGCGAACGTTCAATGGTCGATTCATTAGCACGGTTTTGTTCACTGATTGCTCGTTGAGTAGCCAACCTATGCATATGTTCATCTATTGTTTCATTGCTGCGCAAAACTCGCAGCCGCTTTGCAGTAGCAGTCTGTCGAGAAAGCTGAGATCTTTTTCTAGTCATTATAGTGACGAAAAAAGAACGTAGGAAATGAAAACTTAACCAAACCGTAAATCGTAATCAAGAAAAAAACAAACGTAAGGTAAATAATTAGGAACCTAATTGTTTTTACCTGTATTTGGTGCTTACGTAAATCAGATAAAATATATGTGAAAAAAATAACCGTAAAACGATAACTGTATGCTTAAACTACATATATATACGCCAAACAGTTTTAAAGAAGCATAAAAACCTACCTTATGACTCACGGTTACAATACAAAAGAAGGAAAGACATTATTGCACTGATTCCTCACACTAAATCCGTATTTGCTAGTAGACAATTTAATAAACGCTCGGCTTATTTATATAATCAGATAAACAAAAATTTATACATATACACGAAAACATATTATGAAAGTAAAAAAATATAATAAATTGGTTAAAATCACTCACCTATGATGACACAGAGGCACTACTGGAATACATACAATAAGAAGCGCCACATACACACGTACTTGCACACACTCACCATCACACCATCGCACATACACATACACCAAACACCCACCTTCTACACCACCTTCAACCTCCACACACACACACACTTCCTTCTACACACACTTAGTGTTAATAATTGTGAAATTATTAGAAACAAAATAGTATCCTTAAAACAAAATGAAATAGTATTTAAAAAGTATTATTACACGACGATATTATATCGCAAAAACAAATAAAGCTGCATACAACCGTTCCGAAAGGAGCCGACCACGCATCTGAGACGTGCGGCATGGTACCTCGTATTCTACACCCCCCTCTCCGCGTCGCCGTCGCTCGCAAGCCACGCCTCTGCTCCTTGCAGCATCATGCGGCGCGGGTGAATTTTATATGGGTGTTATTTTAAAATTGTAATATCTTCTAAGATGTTCATTGAAATTAAGTGATGTCAAAGACAATTTTGTTCACAATTAAATACTCTTAATCAACAACACATTTATTTGGATAAAGATTAATATTATTACGTTGATACAACTCTTAACAGATAATGCATTAATTTCGATCAAATTTGATTACCATAAAAACGGTTCTAGTGAGTTAATCTTAAAAGACAGACATATACTGTCGCGGACATTTTTTTAGATCAATTCAAGAGGAATAATTCTTTCAAACATATATTTTTGGTATCTTGAACCGTTTTCACGGCGCACGCAACGGAAGCCCTCAAGTGTGCCTCAAGGATGAATAATTTTCCCCGTTTTTTTTCACGTTTTCCATTATTTCTTCGCTTCTAATAATTGCAGCGTGATGTTATATAGCCTAAAGCCTTCCTCGATAAATGGTCTATTCAGCACAAAAAGAATTTTTCAATTCGAACCAGTAGTTCCTGAGATTAGCGCGTTCAAACAAACAAACAAACAAACTCTTCAGCTTTATAATATTAGTATAGATTTAACGATCTTATCAAGTCAAGACCTTTCCAAAAACAGTACTGGAAAGACACCCTTAAAGATAGACTGAATCCTACCAAACCTTTTTATTAAGTTAGAATAACGAATAATCAAACAATTAAACGATAGTATTAAGTCAGGACCATTTTAAAGACAGAACTACAAACGCACCTAAAATTTTACAAAAGAAACCGTTATTCGGAGACATGGGCGAAGGTCATTTTTTCAAGGAACATCTTAACGCTGCCCGCCCACGACAGACATTTTGTAGGTCCGATAATCGTCACAAATTATAATCCTATAGTATATTCTGACCGATTTTTCGTAGGCCGTGTGCGTTGCACTATATCAGTGTGTTCTATGTTTTACCTATAAAAAATCGTTCACCAATTGTCGGTTGTGGGCGGGCAGCGAAACACCGCGATTCAGAAAAATGACGTCACACGCCAACGCCATCTATCGAATATCTATGTTCAATAAGTTATTGCACGCAGTTGTTCTCTATGTTTGATAGATGGCGCTGTTTTAAAATTTTACTTCGAATTTTATAGCTGAACCCCGCGGTTTCACTCGCATTTTTGGTTACTGCTCCGCTCCTATTAGTCTCCGCGTGATGATATATAGCCTATAACCTTCCTGAATAAATGGGCTATCTAACAGTAAAAGAATTTTTTTGATCGGACCAGTAGATCCTGAGATTAGCGCGTTCAAACAAACAAACAAACAAACAAACAAACAAACTCTTCCGCTTTATAATATTAGTATAGATTCTTCATGCACAAAATACATAGGCAGACTTAAGTGGCCTGCGTACACCGCGCGCTATCTCGAATTGAGACGAAATAAAATACGTTTTTGAGGTTGATAGAATCAATCCAGATAGTATAAACAATTCTTGGACACACTGTCTGGAGTATAGTCATCATCCACACACTGACAGTTGCTTGCTGTGATAGCAATACAAACTATTGGAAATTTGGGAGATGTTCCGTAATACCAAAAATTATGAATGAAAAATTAATGTATTTCCAATATTGTTTCGAGTATTTATAACTTGATAATAATATCTGTGTTCCTACGGAGAGATATGTTGAAATATTGTTGTTTATAATATAGAAAAAACAAAATAAAAACATGACATTTTCGCTGTGAAAATGTGCAAATTTAAATTCGCTTAAATTTCGTTTGGGGTAAGTTTTTCAACAAAAAGACTATGTAGGAACCTAGATAATTATTGTCTGAATCCGAATAACATCATAATTATTATGGTGTAAATATGCTTAAACTGTAAATGATTTTGGTATAACGTTTGTATGGATAATTCTAACGTCGCGCCCGCCTTAATGCCTTAGGCATTCGCTACCAGTCAACCTAGGGTGGTGAAGAGATAATATGGTAGGTGCATAAAAGAGAAATAGTTATTTAAAAATATAGGTAACAACAATATATACATACAAATAAGATAAACATACAAATAATAATAATAATATATAATTATATGATGAATATATATATATATATATATATAAATATTATATAACAAAGTAAGATTAATAAGTTATTGAGACGATTCTCTCATCAGTGGAGAAAATAATTCCGCAACTTCCGCTTAAACGCATATCGACTTTCAGCCGTCCTGATTTCGAGAGGAAGTGCGTTCCACAGAAGGATAGACTGGATATAGAAAGAAGAATGGATAAAATCAGAAGTATGAGAAGGACAGAGCAGTAAGAGATTATTAGTAGAACGCAGATTCCTAGCGTGTGACGAACATAGAAACTGAAAATGAGTTATGAGATAGGCTGGGGGCGATGGAGAATTGAGTAGAGAAAAAAGGGTAGTCAGAGCCCGCAAATTTCTTCTCTGGCGAATAGGCAACTATTTGAGTTCCAACCTGAAGTTCGAAACATGGTCATATTTCCTCAGGTTAAATATAAACCGGATGCAGTTGTTGAGCAGTCTGTCTAGCTTATCCAGCAAAACCGCGTTCAGGTCAAAGTAACACACGTCACCATAGTCTAGGATAGGGAATATCAAAGTCTGCCCAAGCATTGTCTTAGTTTTGGCAGGTAAAAAGTTCCTCAGACGATACAGACACCGCAAAGTCCCATTGACTTTTTGGCATACACTAGCGACTTGACTTTGCCAGCCAAGCGTCGAGTCCAGATGCAAACCAAGATCCTTTACGCTAGGACTGATGGGGATGATGGACCCATTGAAAACAATAGGGGGCAGAGAGCTAACCACCACTCTACTCATCATGCGCGAGCTACCAATAACAATGGCCTGACACTTTGAGGGGTTTACAGACACCCCAAACTTTTCAGACCAGCCATTGATAGCCTCCAGATCCCGGTTTACATCCTCTATAGCGTCTGACAAACTTTCCACCCGCGCAGATGCATACAACTGAAGATCATCGGCATAAAGATGATACGAACACCGAAGACAGTGAGTTATAAAATTAATGAAGATGGAAAATAACAATGGAGAAAGAATACCGCCTTGTGGAACTCCAGCACCAAGATCACGCCAACTCGATGAACTCTCATCAACGCGAACCGACTGCTGGCGTCCCCGAAGATAAGAAGAGAACCATTCCAGTGCTTCGGGAGAAACCATAAGATGGGAAAGGATAGAAAGGAGTATATCGTGACTGACGGCATTAAAGGCATTGGAGAAGTCAATCAATACCAACAGAAACCTTTGTTTCTTCCATTGCTTCTCTAACGTCGCCAGTCACTTTAAGGAGAGCGGTGGTTGTACTGTGTCCAGGTCTAAATCCAGACTGGAATGAGCTTACAAGGCTATGTCGGTGAACAAACCTCGAAAACTGCTTGTGTACGCAGTCCTCCAGTACTTTAGAAAGGAATGGGAGAATGGAAATAGGTCGAAAATGATTAGGCAAGGAAGGATTTGAGATTTTAGGAAGGGGTCGGACATAGGGAATGCAATCCGGACTATCCGTAATCCGAAAAATCCGGATATCCGCACATTTTTACTCGACTTGTAAATCCGGATTTGAAAATCAAATCCGCGGATTTTCTGAATAATAAGAAATTTAGAATAATTCGCGATGATATTATCTACTTTTAATATTAGTTTAGCACTAGCTTTTACCCGTGGCTTCACCCGCGTGGAAGACGAATAACCAAGTAAATTCAGAAAAAAAATATCGTAACGTGGGTCCAATATAATTCGTGGTCTACCCGTATGACAAGTTGCAATGCATGCGTGCCCAAAAAAGACTGAATGTTTTTTAAGGCGCTAAGCGTCATCATTATGACAGAAAAAAGTATGAACTAATTACCAACACTACTACATATTTTGGGCACGCCATAATTATGGCTATAAGTCCCCTCTTTGAGAAATGGTTGGAAAGACGTCACTGCGTCCTCACCTTCCACATGACACAGGTCCTCACCGGACGTGGTAAGTTCGAGAGGTTTCTGCGCCGGATTTGTGCGAAAGTAACGCCCAGGTGTCATTATTGTGCGGATCGATCGCCTGGAGAACACGGTGGAGCTTATGGTTAAGGTAAGACGAGACTGTCTTGTCAGACGAACACTAGGTTCGTAAGGGCGAATGCTGAGCGTGGGTAATGGGTTCGAACTAGAGGTCAAGCAAATAGTGCTATTGGGTTTTTCCATTAGGAATTACTCTATAGCTGCCCTTAGTTTGGAAGTTGGTGGTATGATACCCCCATGCCTCTGAAAACACATCAAGCTGCGGGTCCTGCACCTGATCTCTCTCCGGTCATGTTGCCTTCCCATCTGACTATAAGATTAAAAGAACAGAGAGTGCGCCAGTGTCTGCGTATACACTTGTGCACTATAATATCTACAGTATACATCAGGCTTCCAGGTTTCAGTAGGCATCAGGCCACCGTGATCAAAATTCGGTCTGGAGGACTATTATTAAAGGTATGCTCCGTTAGGGCAATGACCACTCACCGCCGGGTCCTGGTACGGCCCATGGACCGGAGCGCAAAGGAATGTGACAGGCGGTCGCCTGCTTCTGCGAAGCAGTAATGCTAGCAAAAGGAGGCAGCTGCACGTGCGAGGGAATGATCCTCACGCTTCAGCTCCCGAATCCAGACCCCAATTCCCAGCTACCGTAGGCGCAGGCTTGCGGATGGCGAGCAATGGGTAGCTCATCGACCCCGGCACGGCGCGTAGTGTGTCTCAAGGTGATACAAATCGTAGTGACCCAGCTGGGTCGAAGCCTACTGTTGCCATGGGTTATGTGAAAGTGAACCCCGGGGCCCAAGAACGAAGACAAAGAAAAAGAAGAAGAAAAAGGAGTGGATTCTAGTCACTAAAAATCTGATATCCCGCTCTGTCCAGAACGAGAGAAGTCATTGGATAATTTCCAACCCAAAATGAAAAAAAAAATACATTCTTTGTCTTTACATGTTGGGAAAACGGCTTCTTGGAGAGGGCGTAATCCACCAGGCAGGCCCAGTGTGGGTTTGTGGATGCTACATGTCTTTAAAGTTTTGGTTCTAGGACTTGCCGGTTTCCTCACGATGTTTCCCCTTGCCACCGAACGGCGAAGGGAAATCGTGTGAAGGGAAAAAAATATTTAAAAAAAAAATTGTAATAAACTAATATAAGTAGGTTTGTTTAATTTTCATGAAAAATCCGTAAAATCCGGATAATCCGGATTGGACACAAAATCCGTTTAAAAAAATCCGGATTTTCAAAACACGTCGGATTTGCATTCCCTAGTCGGACATAGATATGCGCCACAAGAATGGGAATTGACCAGAATCGAGGGAAAAGTTTATTCTGTGAGTAATGAGTGGGAGCAGATAGTCAAGGATCAGGGTAACCATATGACGACTGATGTCATCATGGCCCACTGCCTTGGATTTTATAGAAAAGAAAGAAAGAAAGAAAGAAAGAAAATTATTTATTTGGCAACAAGCAGATAAACACACAGTGTTGAAACAAGTAGATATAATCTAAAGCAAAAAACTTAAAAATAAACATAAATAGAATCGACAATTAATTTGACACTGCATGTCACACGGTTGCGCCAAATAGGTCCAGTTCAGCAATAATGCCAGACAACTACGTGGTAGTTACCTGACGCTGGTTTTCAACTGAACCTAGAGTGAAACGGGTGACAAAGGAATTAAAAATGAGTGGCCAATGTTAAAATGTAAGGTAAATAAAAATAAATAAATGGTAATATGAGATAAATAATAATATAAGTGATCAGTGTACAAATATAAATATATTTGGATGACCAGAAATGACAAAACATAAACCGGTTTGTTGACACCTCAACTTCAGTAAGTCTAAAGTGTAGCTGTAGGCACAATAAATATGTCTACACACCGCCATCACTGCGCGCGGTGCAACGATACATTTAATTTTATCTACCTAATATGCCTCGGGCAGCTAAGCGCAACGGACGAATTGCGAACAACACAAAATAAAGTAGAAAAAAGTTACTATAAACTTCGGGTACATGGTAAAAAGTACAATTAAATAATACGTGTATTGCTTGACACTAAACTAAGTGAATTAAATTATGTTATTGATAGGAAGTGAATATAGTCTGAATTAGTGTATGTAGGTATGTAGGCAGATGGTGAGTATGGTTTCTTCGAGTAATTGTTTACTTACTTACTATTTAAGTGCATTAAGGTATAAGTGTAAGCATTTTTCTTTTTTTTTTCAGTTCAATGCCACAATTGCCATGCCACCAGATTGAGTGGCGACGGCGACACAGAACACATAGTACTGGATGCAAGTGGGCCAGACAAATGAGGCAAGTCATCATAAAAAAACATACGATATACGGTGACGATATTATTCCCATTAAAATTACTAAAATTAAAACAATTAAAAAATAATGTGTCCTTCGTTTCCCACAGGTCTCCCAGATACGCGGGAACGTAATTGTGGTTTTGGATAAATCGCGACCTATTTGCGGCTGCGCTGGTACCTCGCGAGCATTGTCGCGGATGACTCACTACACCCCCGGGCTGCGGACTCAACGAAATGAGCAGACAACGGAGCCCAAGGGACCCTCATCACCCACAGCCGTAGCTATACACAAACAATTTATAATTTATTACATTTTCGTTCTCGTGCAGCATGATCAAATGTTTTTGGTTTAAAAAAACATTTTCACAAAAAAACATTATGGAAAGGATAATCTTTTAAATTTCATCTAAAGCAGCTGGAGAAAAGCAAAATGGTTCTATGGTAGGACCGGGTAGGCCAGAAATGAAATCCACCGTCTGGGATAACATTTGTGTGTCCAAATGACAAGTGGTTGTGAAGTGACGGTTGATATCATCCAGGCCAATAGTCTTAGGGAAATCCACATTACGTGCCCTACCGATACCAAGAGTTCCTAAGAATTTCCAGGTATCAGCAGGGGAAGAAGAAGAAATGTTATCAAGAATGTGAATGTTACAAATATATCCTACGATATTCTCACGGGAATTTCTTAAAAGGAAACCCATGGTCCGAGAATGCAAAAGGTAGCTGAAGGACACGGCTAAAGTATTAGCGAGTATTTTTTAATTATTACTAATAGTATAATACCTCATCTATATATATAAAAATGAAACCCGTTTTCCGTTGTCACGACATAACATGAAAACGGCTTGACCGATTTGGCTGATTTTTTTTTTAAATTTTCCTTGAAGTTCAATGATGGTTCTTAAAGAGAGAAAAATAAAAAAAAATACGTAAAGTAGGGTAGGTAGGGTAGTGTAGGGTAGTGTAGTGTAGGGTAGTGTAGGGTAGTGTAGGGTAGTGTAGTGTAGTGTAGGGTAGTGTAGGGTAGTGTAGGGTAGTGTAGTGTAGGGTAGTGTGGGGTAGGTAGGGAAGGCAGGTTAGGGTAGCGTAGGATATGTAGGGTAGTCATTTGACGGGAGCGAAGCAGCGGGTAAAAGCTAGTACTATATGTATACAATGTGTTGTTTTGAAAGTGTATGACATTTCGGGAGGTAATTACGACTATGTTAGTGATACTCGACTAGAATCAATAATAAAATGAGTAGGTAATTTTTTTTATTTAATTTTTTTATTATGGAAATCGGTACGTGTGAACTACCTTTATTAAAACGCGGCCAGTCTGATACTCGCCCTATAACTGCACTTTCACACATAAAAACACTATTTTATTGATCCAAAGCACACTAGAACTTCCCGCACCTTTTGATTTGTATTGATGATTTTTATGGTTATAATTATTTAAATAGTTACGTTTTACAGTCGCTACAGATATTTTTAACTTCACACAACCTACCACTGGCCTGCAAATTGCAAAAAACGTAAGAAAATTTGAATTTCGCGGGCTACCCTGATGCTTTAACCTTAACGTTTGAATCCCCAACCGGTCCTATGAGACCGCGCCGTTATTGTTTTACTATTGTGTCTCGTTTCGCGGGTATCTGAGTAACTACAGCCCTACACGATGTAGCTCTCAGAAAACACAGACTCCGGCAGGGACTATACCATTGGACTTACCAGAACATGTAATAGATGATGAAACTGTCGAAGGTACCGGCGACCACCGCGAAGATGATGAAGACCACGACCTTCGGGATCCTGAGGACATCGCGCAGAGCCTTGCCCGAGTCTTCCGGGCTCGATAGCGCGGGTAGCTGAAGAAATAGTATGTAATTTTATTAATTTCTTACAACATATCGTCTGTTTTCTACACCATCTCATCTACCTAGCCTTTTCCCAACTATATTGGGGTCGGCTTCCAGTCAAGCCGGATTTAGCTGAATACCAGTATTTTACGAGGAGCGGCTGCCTACCAGACCTCCACAACCCATTAACTGGGGTAACACGGTACTTCATGGCAAGAATGGAGTCAGATTTACTGGCTTCTGACTATCCGTAACGACTGCCAAAGATCTTCAAATGACAGCCGGGACCAACGGCTTAACGTGCTTTCCGAGGCACGGAGGAAACTCGTTATGTTAAGATGGTCACCCATCCACAGACCAACCTAGGCAAGCGTTGCTTAACCTTGAATATCGACCTGTGCGGCTGTTATTATCTAGCCACGAGCTCCTCTCGTCTGTTTTCTACACCCTAAGACTAAAATGACATTTCAAAATTTCAACACAAAAGAACTGGCGTCAATCCTATAGTAAATTTGACATTACTTGTGTCAATTTAGTCTCAGGATATAAAAACCGGCCAAAAGCGTGTCGGGTCACGCCCAATGTAGGGTTCCGTAGTTTCCCGTCCGTCAAACTAAGAGCGTTTTCGCATTATCTGATCCGATATCGGTGTCGGACGCCGATACAATATCGGGGTAAGTAAAATGTATGAAATACCGTGCTCCGATATCCGATATCGGGTCGGACAATATGAAAGATAGGCACATATTTCATACATTTGATCGGATAATGTGAAAACGGTCTAAGTCTAATATCGGATATCGGAGCACGGAATTTCATACATTTTACTTATCCCGATATCGTATCGGCGTCCGACACCGATATCGGATCGGATAATGTGGAAACGGTCTTACCCCGATATCGTATCGGCGTCTGACACCGATATCGGATCGGATAATGTGAAAACGGTCTTATAGTCCGTGCTCTCACAATCGTACTAAATGATATTTTGTAAGTAGGTTTTTACAAATAATAATATATTCCACAACTTTTCACACAACGCCATCTAGTCCCAAGCTAAGCAGAGCTTGTGTTATGGGTACTAGACAACTGATAAACATACTTATATATTTGTAAATAAATACATATTATATATAAATTACACCCAGACACAGAACAAATGATCATGCTCATCACACAAACATTTGTCCTGGGTGGGAATCGAACCCACGACCTCTGGCATAGCAGTCAGGGCCACTGACCACTAGACCAACAGGCCAGTAAATACTTTTAAACTAAATTTTAATTTAAAACCAAGTTGCCTGGAAGAGATCGCGGAATGCGATAAGGCCGCCCATTGTATGTGTTTTAGTTTAAGTTTCTTTTTGTCATAAAATGTAATGGTGAACAATAGATAGTATAATAATAATAAATGTCATTGTTTTCTTTCGTCATTTTATACTAGATGAGGCCGGTGTTTCCTAACTGACTAAGAAGAAACAAACTCAAGGGTCACTGTTTCTTTTGAAGTCCATACAAAATGTAATGGTCAAATCACATGAGAACCATGTAGATTAGTGTCTGAGATAGCCTTTTGAGGAAAGATCCTTGCAGATTTAATGAGTGGACCTGTCCAGTCAGTGCAAACATTTGTCAATATTCGTAAAGCTCAAGTCAGGACACCACAAAAGTTTTTTTTTTAGCATTATCGGCCTTGTAATGTTCCCACTGCTGGGGTTCAGGCCTCCTCTCTAGGAGAGGGAATGGGCCGCAATTCACCACGCGGGCCCAGTGCGGGTTGTTGAATGTCACATGACTTTGAATTATTGGTTCTAGGACATGGCGGTTTCCTCACGATGTTTTCCTTCACCGTTTTGAGAGCCTGGCTAGGTTTGAACCCGTGACCTACTACTCGTAAGTCGGGGCCGTTACCACTGGGCCACCACTGCTCTACTACAAAAGTACTCACCGTTAAAGCTCTACAGCTGTACAAATCGACTGCCGTTGCTGCCATGGCTACAACAAATGCTGGCGTGAAGTCCTTATACTCCCCAGAAACGCTGTCAATCAGCCAGCCACCCAGTAACGCTGTCAATCCGTACCCAGCAGTGCCCCACGCTCTCTGGGCACCGTACTTTGACCCTCGGTCTGGTCCTACAAAAAAAAATTGTTTAATTCATGAATCCCCGACCGGTCTCATTGGACCGCGCTGTTATTGTTTTACTGTTGTGTCTCGTTTCGCGGGTATTGATAGGTTAATGGGCTTAAAGAGACAGCTACAGGTCACTAGATGGCGGTGTACTTAACATTGTTAGTGGTCCTACATTTAAAAAAAAATAGTTCAATCTATCACATACCCACAAAACTACGCTGTTAATGTTTTACTATGGTGTCTAGTAAAACATTAACAGCGCGGTCTCATAGGACCGGTCGGGGATTCATGAATTAATTACTCAGATACCCGCGAAACGAGACACAATAGTAAAACAATAACAGCGCGGTCTCATAGCACCGGTCGGGGATTCATGAATTAATGGACTTTGTCAGCGACAGCTACGGCGCCAATTGCTGCTATAAACTCGCTAGATGGCGCTGTACTTAATATTTTAAGTTTATTTTTTTATAGAGTATTGGAGTACTATAATCCAGTGCATGAAGAGTTCCGTATCGTCCGTAGCAAAAAAAAAACCGGTAAAAATTCACGCTGTATGGGAACCCACTTACTACTTTATTTCTTACCGTTTTTTTTTTTTGATATTGTACATGTTTTGTAAATTTGCTCCTGTGTAAATAAAGAGTTTTTCTTTCTTTCTTTTTCTTTCTTTCTATTTTATTCTGTTTTTAGTATTTGTTGTTACAACGGCAATAGAAATAGGTAAATCATGTGTGAAAATTTCAACTGTCTAGCGACAAACAGACAGACCGACGGACAGCGGAGTTTTAGTAATAGGATCCCGTTTTACCCTTTTGGTAAGGAACACTAAAAAATGATGACTACAATAATTCCAACTATGGTATGTTTTTTAACGTTTGAATCCCCAACCGGTCCTATGAGACCGCGCTGTTATTGTTTTACTATTGTGTCTCGTTTCGCGGGTATCTGAGTAATTAAACCCGGAGACTAAAATGACATTTCAACACAAAACAATTGGCGTCATTCCTATAGTAAATTTGACATTACTTGTGTCAATTTAGTCTCCAGGTTTAAAAAACAGACCAATAATATATCAACAAACCACTAAAGTCCGTTTTTTAATCCCTGACACTAAATTGACACAGGCAAATGTCAAACTTACAATTACCTATAATGTTACCAGTTCTTTTGTGTTTTGACAGGTGTAACGACCCACATAATGTCATTTAATAATAATAATAATAAATGGTAGTCTCAGAGATTAAAAAACAAACTTTAGGTAGTTCGATTTGAAAAAATCTTTTTGTGGTTCTACAAAAACAAATAATAATAAAAAACTCTTACCCAGGACGTCGAAACAAACAGCATCTCCAATACAATTAGCCACATTGAACGCAACAGTACCAATACAAGTCAAAATAACGAACGCCCAAAATGGCGCCGTCATGTAGAAATTATCACTTTTCTGCTCAACTTCCACTATCCGACTTTCATTCTTACTAAAATCCACTAAAGAATTATCATTTACTACACTATCTATACTTCTCTTAGTCATATTACCCTGTATATCAATATCATTCTCATAGCAAAGCAAGTTACAATCTTCTTTAGGTATACAAGTAACTTCGCCATCTTGAAAATCGTCAAAACCCATAGACAGATTGAAGCAAGAAGAATTTGACACTTCATTGTCTATGTACACCGTGTTTATGAACGGCCCATCTGACAGGTAGACGTCAAAATTTCCCGCCACACTGCAGTTCCAGTGACATTTGTATTTTTCCAAGTCGGTAGTGACGTTTGGATTCGGGTAAGGTTTTAAATAGATGGTGTCGTTTAGTCGATAGACTGATTCTAGTAGTGTTGTGTTCTTTGTTTCTCTTTGGTCTGACATTGGTAAGAACCATAGACAACAGTATGAGGTTGTCATTACTGTTATTAGCAGCATGAAGACTAGTTTTCTGTGTGCCTGAAAAGATGAAAAAGAATTAGAAAAAACAGATATTATTATAAGGTATAAAAAAAGAAAACAGTATGGAGATACTCTAATGTCAGATGAACAGATTAAAATTTAAAATTCACATTATGTGCCTCTGCAATTTTGTGACGAATATAAAAATTAAGAATGCAAATATTTGTTCATTACGGGAATTGAACCCGCGACCGTACCATCAAATGTAATAAGTCATAGAACAATAGTTGTTTATGAATTTATGATGTCAGTAATACAGTTCTGCAAGGTTGATAAAGTTTTACAAATAAACTCATCTGCCTAGCCTTTTTCCCAACTATATTGGGGTCGGCTTCCAGTCAAGCCGGATTTAGCTGAATACCAGTATTTTACGAGGAGTGGCTGCCTACCAGACCTCCACAACCCATAAACTGGGCTAACACGGTACGTCATAGCAAGACTGGAGTCAGATTTATTGGCTTCTGACTATCCGTAACGACTGCCAAAGATCTACAAATGGAAAAATGAAAAAAAAAAATACTTACGGGCCAAAAATCGACGACATATCCGAATACAGGCTTGGCTGCTGCCCACAGCAGGGGTAGGACTGCCGTGACCATCCCCATCACGGATGGGGACACCCCCAGTTGCCGCCCGAAGACATTGATCTGGGGCAATATGGGGCCCAGGGCTGGGGACAAAGATAGAAAAAAAAATTAGGTATATCTATAATAAAAAAATGTGTTGGTAAGCGCATAACTCAACAACGCCTGGACCAATTTGGGCAATTCTTTTTTTAAATGTTCGTTGAGGTTCAAAGATGGTTTTTAGCGCGAGAAAATTAAAAAAAAAATTATCAAAAGTTAGGTAAATAGGGTAAGTAGGGTAGTGTATGGTAGGGTAGGTAGGGTAGGGTAGCGTAAGATAGGTCGGGTAGTCATTTGACGGGAACGAAGCCGCGGGAAAAAGCAAGTCTTCTATGAAATCCCGAAGAATTGCTAAACTTAACCTATCAATACTCGCGAAACGAGACACAATAGTAAGACAATAACCGCGCGGTCCAATGAGACCGGTCGGGGATTCATGAATTAAGTGGTAGTGGGCATATTGCTCCTAGAACGGATAGTTGGGTATGACAGCTTCTGGAGTGGTGAAACAAAAACCAGCGTCGGAATTGAAGGCCTCCAACAAGGTGGACCAATTGAGATTTGCGGGTTAGTCGAAAGACGTCCACTGCTGGGCATAAGCCTCCTCTGAGCGTCGCCACACCGACCGGTCCTGAGCGTCTCGCGTGCAAAGGATTCCCGCGACCCTCACCAGGTCATCGGTCCACCTTGTGGGGCGCCGTCCAACGCTGTGTCTTACGGTACAATTCTTGATTATTTTAAGTAAAATAAAAAATAGATGCCCTTTTTTTTTGTTTTTGTTTTCGAGGGGAAACCTTGAAAAGGCGCCCAGACTTTGGGGACAAGTCCGGGGAGTGTGGGATTTTTACCTCAATAAAAGCCACCCCGGTGATCACCATCAGCTAGGGCTTTCAATACCGGTATTACGGGATCCCGCAATACCGTGATCACGGATATATTTTGGTCTTTTTTCAATACCGGTATTGACTAGCCTACAGAATGTTTGGGCGTGCGTCAGAATGGCTGGTTGTATGTGGTGTTGGTCTATGAGAGTTGATTCGAAAATTACTACATAGATGTAATTAAGATATGTTTGAAGTTACAACAAAATTGGATTAACGTTTGAATCCCCAACCGGTCCTATGAGACCGCGCTGTTATTGTTTTACTATTGTGTCTCGTTTTGCGGGTATCTGAGTAATTAATCATTTATCAATGTAGTTAATATGTAGCAATTATTATTATTATATTATTTAAAAAAAATATATTGACGCAATACATTTTGGGAAACTCTGTATGATTGAATTAAAACAAGGAGGTGATCAGCCAACCAAAAGTCAGGATTGCTGGTCAAAAAAATATTTTGTTTCTAAATACATATCCTATGTAGCAAATATAAGCAATTATGTAGCGATTTTCGAATCAACTCTAATAGACCTATGCCACAGACAACCAGCCATTCTGACGCACACATGTTTGGTGCATCGTGTACCAAATTAAAATGGTTGACTGAATCATCTGCTATTCTTTCAGGCCCCCTAAACACTGCCCAAGCCTTGTGGATTCTTTTTCATCGATGTTTCAGTGTTTTTTGAAAAATAGACCAATATTTTACATTTAAATTCAAATATTAGAAAATGTAATAGGTGTTGACTCTAAATTTTAATTTTATTTAGAAGTGTATTGTATAAGAGTACTTTTAAATCCAAAATTAGTAACATTAGTCATCTACATTTTAGAATTTACTCGCAAAGTTTCGGACTTAAATTAAAGCTGTTCATGTTACAGCTATTTACATGGCTACAAAAAAGAACTAAAAGTAACTGGAATTTTCAAACTCTCTCAAAAATTCTCAACTCTATCCTCTTGCCAGTGATGTGCCACATGCTACAAAAATCTTTTTACAACTTTGTGGATTCGCTAGTTTTGTGAATCGAGTTACATAAATTTCATATTTAAAATTATGGTTTGAAAAAAAAATTTGCTTAAATGGTACCTGAAACACCTATTTAATCTGTAGTATCACTCTCTTTTCGTGGGTTTTATTGGGAACAAAAAATAAAATTGAGTTTTTAACCAATAATTGCATTATTTATTTAAATATTATTATGATTCGAAGAAGAAACTCTAAATTAAAATTAAATTTTTTTTTAATTTTTTTTTTATACCGGTATTGAACTATTCCAATACCGGTATTGATACCGGTATTGAAAAAATCCGGTATTTGAAAGCCCTACCATCAGCACACAGAAGGGGCCCTGTAACCTCTCAAAAGACCAATTCTGTAACCCCCTCTGTACAACGCCTATTACGGCACTTCCCTGAGGAGACTGTATAACGGTCTCCTCTGAGCCTCACTGTGTACGGTAGCACGTGATCACTATTTAAAAGTTAGCTATAAAAAACATCTTCTTCTTCTTCTTCAACTTGGCGTTAGTCCCGGCTTTTGCCAGGGTCCGCCTTCCGGCTTAGCTTGCTCCATTTTGCCCGATCTTCTACATCCTTGGCAGTAAGGCCATTGGCTCTCATGTCGGACTTGACGACGTCCAGCCAGCGCATGCGAGGGCGACCACGAGACCTAGCGCCAAGGACAGCCATATTCATGCATCTCCGGCCAACGTACTCCATAGGGCGGCGCATGATGTGGTCATACCATCGCAGACGACATTCTTGCAGTTTTTCCCCCACGTCACGGACACCAAGACTACCTCGGATGAATGAGTTGCGCTAGCTATAAAAAACATCTACTTTGTATAAATTAATTAAATAATTGCTCAGTATCTCGATTCATGTAATACCTACTAGCTAAGTCAATCATTACTTATCCTGCTAGAATACCTACATAACAAAATAAAGTCGTTGATAGATCGTTTAGTTTCAAGCCAATTGAATTGTCGTTCCATCGAATCCCGTTCAAGGAACACGTGAGTACCGTATTTTGGGTAGGACTTCGATCGAACGACTATAAAACTTTAACGATATTTGACTTGTTGGATAAAAAATATACTATAACTAATAACATTACAAATAAATATTTACACAAAATAAAAAACCCTAAAGAACTAACTAAAAGTAAACTAAAAAATGGCGTCGAAAAACTCCTCCACATCGCTGTCGACTGGTAATGTACCCAAAAGGCTGGCAGCATTGCCACGCTGTATGGCAATGCTTATTCTCTGGCCAAGATAAAAGCCAGCCCTCGGGTCACGCGAAGTGTCAACAAGGCGTTTAGAGAGTTCTTTAAATAATTGGTGGGCGCTCGGACCCCACGGTCCGAGAGTTTCAACCCCAAACGGCTCGAATATATAATTATTTGACTTGTTTGATTTTACGTGAAACAAGCTACTACAGGTCGAGAATACTGTTGGGGTCCTAATAGGGTCGAAGGAAGCCTCTGGGGCCATGAGTTAGCTTCTGAAAGGGCAACCCGGGACCCTGGAACGAAGGCAAAGAAGGAACGCAGTGGGTTTTAGTCAGTAAAAGTCTGACATGACTGACACGCCTTCCTACTCCGCCCAAGAGCGGGAGAAGTCATTTTGATTTCCCATATTAAAAACAAAAAGGTTTAGAGAATCGAAACGGGAGTTCACGATTTAACTCATGAATCCCCGACCGGTCCTATGAGACCGCGGTGTTATTGTTTTACTATTGTGTCTCGTTTTGTGGGTATGTGGTAGGTTAAACATACGCGCACTTATAACCACTGCGCTAAGGAGATATGTGCATGTGTCATAGTAAATAAATGAGTACATAACAATCATCATAATAATAAACAACTCAGAACTAGTGTATCCATTAAAATTATAGTTCAAATTGGGACATATTTTTTTTATATAACATCTCTGATGCATCATGCGGAGGAGCTCGTGGCTAGATAATAACAGCCGCACGGGTCGATCTTTAAGGTTAAGCCATGCTTGCCAAGGTTGGTCTGTGGATGGGTGACCATTTTAACATACCGAGTTTCCTCCGTGCTTCGGAAAGCACATTAAGCCGTAGGTCTCGACTGTCATTTATAGATCTTTGGCAGTCGTTACGGATAGTGTTGCTGCTTTCATTGTTAGATAGCCCATTTATCGAGGAATGCTATAGGCTATATACCATCACGCTACGACCCACGGGAGCGGAGCAGTAACGAAAAATGCGGGTGAAACCGCAGGGGACAGCTAGTAAACAATATAAGTAATTAATTGTCGTAATCAATACTTGCACATACATTTTGTATTTCTCATACAGTTCTATTTTTACACACCGCGTTGATTGTCTTCAGCATGCATTGCGCGAATGCACGTATGGCAGTCGCGTTATAGCAATTAATACTGTGACTGTAGGCACTTTGATTATGTCAGCCATATACCTAGTTTATGTTAGGTATGAAAAATGTAACCATAAGTTCTTTTTTATTTATTTATTTATATTTTATCAGGAGAAGGAGCTTGTGGTTAGATAATAATAGCCGCACGGGTTGATCTTCTAAGGTTGAATGTTGGTTTGTGGATGGTGGTGACCATCTTAACATACCGAGTTTCCTCCGTGCCTCAGAAAGCACGTTAAGCCGTAGGTCCCGGCTGTCATTTGTAGACCTTTGGCAGTCGTTTAGGATAGTAAAATCTGACTCCAGTCTTGCCATGAAGTATCGTGTTACCCCAATTAATGGGTTGTGGAGGTCTGGTAGGCAGCCGCTCCTCGTTAAATACTGGTATTCAGCTAAATCCGGCTTGACTGGAAGCCGACCCCATTATAGTTGGGAAAAGGCTAGGCAGATGATGATGATGATGATGAAACCCTTCTCGACTTTCACACGACCTACACTGCTGGAAAAATCCAGCCAGCCATAATATCTAAATTTATATTCTTCTAAAACCATTGTATAATGGCAAAGTACATAAGACCAGTAATAATAATTATACTTATAGCGTTAAGATTTTTATGATATCTCTCGTTCAATGCTGTTTCATCTTCGCAAAATGTATCTTGCAAACAAGGTAATATAAAATTATGGACTTCTTCCTTTTAGCTTAGGATAAGCAGTTATTGCAATAAAAAAAACTGGGCAAGTGCGAGTCGGACTCGCGCATGATGTACCATCTGCAACTGGTACTGAACACACTGGAACAATTTGCCTGCTGCGGTTTTCCCGTCCGACTACAATCTAGGTGTCTTCAAGACTAGAGTGAATAGGCTCTTAAGGATCCTGCGGAGATCGCTCGCTACTTCGAGTTGAGATGAAAATAAAATACGTTCGCGGTATATTGCTATCTTTGTTTGGCAAAAACAAATGCGAAATTGCATATGTGTGTGTACGTGTGAGTTGGACAATCTTCACAGCATAATATGGAACAGTTTTGAACTTGACAAAATAATTCCATCAAAAACACAGCTTGTAAAAAACTCAAGTCTCGCAACACTACTCTTCTACCGTAAAAATATGTGAGATCCATGTTATACCAAGTCAAAATATCTTGTATGTTTTAAATAAATGAATTTAGCTTTGTAATCGCATGAAAACACAATGTATCTCAAAAGTAATTAAGTAAATCGTTTAGTGCGATTACCAAGTCAAATCTTAAAAATGTAACTTTGTAATCCTATACATTTATATGGGATTACTAAGTTATATATGCAGTTGGTGTATTTAGAAAACTAGGCCGAAATTGCAAAATATTTTAGTTTTCCCTTGGTTTGTACAGTAAACACTAATTGTAATCAAAATTTGAAACTTCTGTCTCTATGTCTGCTAAAAGTACCTTAGACTTTTTATGTTCGTTCAGTCAGTGAGTGACAAAATTTAGAAACTTTGATAAGAAAATTTAATGAGATTTGAAATATATCGTCTTTTTAAGAAGCCTGCTTGATCTAGTTTCGTCCACAACAAATTTATAAGAGGTTGAAAATGGCTCGAAATGTTTCGAGAAAAGGATGCCACATTTTTGCGTGACTTGGCGGGTGGGACACTACCGTGCCCCCAGATTACCTATGCTCCATTGAAGAAATAGGGTCGTCACTTTTAATGTTATCCTAAAAATAAATTTAATGCAACAAAAGTGTTCTGTAGTGATCAATCTATCGAATGGAAATCAATAATATTTTTATTTTACGTGGGCCTACATGGACACTTATGAAACGTCAGAATCTAGTGCGTAGTTCCAATTCGTCGTTTCCTATTGATAAGAACCGGCAAGAAACTTCATGGTTACTCTTTTCAAAAAAATATTGGGTTTACAATATTTCCATACTAACTGTGTCCGCGACTTCGTTCGCGTGGATGACAAAACTTATCAATAAGTTTTTAGTGTAGTTAGTGTTCGTATAATTATACGAATGACTAATCTTACCTAAGAATACTAAAATACCCTACGTTACCTACACACTATCAAATATACTACCTACACTTGATATTAAAATCTATACGGTCTGCGCCCTATAAAAGTAAACCTAAGTACCTACCTAATTAAAAAAAAAATGAGTTCGGTATCGGTCTCGTAACACCCCCTGCCATTATTTTTTTTTTGATATTTTCAATGTACAGAATTTATACTTCTACAAATTTATTATAAGTATAGATTACAATATTAACAGACAGATTAAGATTTATAACCAAATGTACAATAAAAATAATATTTATCAAAAAGCTGTCGAAATAGTAGTAATCAAATCGTAGTCTAGTGTTCCCACATTCACACCATAAGAGAGAATATAAATATAAGAAAAAAGAACAAACCTAATAACATGAGATGTAACTAACAAAAATAAATCACGACTTAATGAATCTATGGTGATTAAAATCTAAATAATATAAGAAACAAACGCTCGCAAACCGCTTGTGCGATATGACCCCTACGCTAGTGTGAATGCCTATAGGAGGGGAACCGATTTTCTAGAGGCGTAACTATAGCTTGGCCAGAAAGAGTAGACAAAAATTGAGGTCGCAACTATCGTTTAGATGCTTTTAGATGGTATCATTTATTCTACTTCATAAACGATCTTGATACTTAAAGTATTTTTTTTAATGTGAGAATAGGGAAAATCATCAAACTAGATGAGTAATTTATAATTAATAAATAAAAAAGCTTAGGAAAGTTTATACATCTTTATTAATAGGGCTGTTCTTTAAGTTGTGTCGTTTGAAATAAGTACAGACAATCTAATAGATTATTACCATTTACTGTTTTTCAAAGAATTCTCCACTATATTACACTTTTTCATACGTCCAAAACCAATTTTTAAAACATTTATTCCACTCCGAAGTGGGGAATGGCGAATTTATCGTAGGAGAGCGGTTGCCAAATCGGATAGTCAAAATGGCCGAAGAAGCTGTTGACGAATATTTGTATTCGTTAACACGTCGTTCTTTGTTGAGCTGAAACTTTGACCACGAAGACTGCTTGATTTTGGGGAATGTAAAAAAATCGTTAGGGCTCAAGTCAGAGGTTTAATTAAGGCGTGTGATCTAAAATTTCGACATTTTGCTAAGCTGGTGTTGTAAATTTGCCATCGTTTTTATTACTTCCGTTTATTATGCGTCGGATGCCGCTTTTTGATTTTCCTGGAATCAAAATAAAACATGAATTTAGAATGACGTAGATGACGATCAAAAAATGCAATCGCTCTATAAAATAAAGTCATTGTGAATGACATTTTCAAATGTAAACAAACAACTAATGTTATGTTAAATCCGTAAAAAACGTCGATGATAAGGTAAAAGTACGTAATTCCGTTAAGGTCCCAGTACCCGTTAACTAGTCAGTTTTTTAATTTTTGCGTCTTTCTATCAAAATCAAATTAAAGTTTGCAAATGGCATTTTATTCTTGGTACTATTTTATACAATTTTAATGAAAACATTCATCAAAAAGTTTAATGATGTCAAAACTGTACGAGTTTAAAAATTCGTTATTAAAAAATTATCTGTAAGTTCAAAGTTCTGTCAGTGAACTACGAGACCACCCCGTCGCAGAGATCATCTAGCCGTACTTCGACGGACAATGTTAAGGTAAGAGTGTTAATATTTATAAAAAATTGTGTGTATTATTTAACGATTTAACTCATAAATTAAGATAAATCTCATCGAAAAGTAATTATTTTTGCATGTTACATCTATTGGTACTCACAAACCCCTACTTGACCTAGTACCCGGTAAATTCGTCTGTTTTTTGCCGGTTACTGGTACACTATCAACCTGGTAACATATGTTGCACGGAAACCCGTTATTGTATCCTTATTGCTTTGAAATAGGTGTCATTTTCCTTTGAAACTGTAGTTTTTTGTTTTTTTATATTAAATATTTTCTGCCGGATAATGGGACATGCATTAACAGATGCATTTAAATCCGTCACGGTTCTTATTGCCTTGAGTTAAGTTTTATTTTCCGTTGACTCAATAGAATGTAGCTACTAGATATCTTGTTTGTTTTGTCACCTCGTGCATTTGGTTGCTTGTGCGTTTTGCCGTATGATTTCCCGTTTTTGTACAGTTTGCGTTACAGCTCTGCTGGTCTAAAACCAGTTTTTTTTATTCCTTTATTATGGAGCGCAGTTTTAGTACATTAATATGAATATTGACTACTGGGCAATATTTTGTAGCGTACTTTAAAACAACAAACTTACATGATGTGAATTGGTACGTACTTGTTTTACCCGCGTAGATATTTTGTCTAGACATACTTGTTCTTTTCACCAAGCTGGCCTGTGTGTTTCACTACCATGTAAGGTTTTCTTGAGTTAGTCATTATCATTATCATCTCAGCCGAAAAACGTCCAGTGGTGGGCCTCCCCCAAGTGTCGCCACAACGAACAGTCCAGTGCGTCCCGCATCCATTGGATTCCTGCGACCCTGAGGTCATCGGTCCACCTAGTGGGAGGTCTCCCAACACTGCGTCTCCCGGTTCGTGGCCGCCACTTCAGAATTTTCCGTCACCATCTACCCTCCGTTCTGCGAGCAATATGCCCTGACCACTGCCCCTTCAGTTTGGCGATTCTTCGGGCTATGTCAGTAACCTTGGTTGTCTTGCGGATATCTTCATTTCTGATGTGATCACGCAAGGATACTCCGAGCATAGCCCTTTCTATTGCTCTTTGGGTGACTTTTCTGGACAAGCCTTCTGATGAGGCGCATTGTGAGCGACCACATTTCCGAGCACACACTGTGGTAATTTGGACGAGGAGATACCGTGCAGCTTCCCGAACGCTGCTCAGCCGAGTCAAATTCGACGATTGATCTCTTTCTCGAAGTTAGACCCAACTGGACCGTCTGTCCCAGGTCGACGTAGTCGTCCACAACTTCGAGTGTAGAGTCTCCGATCTTGATAGGAGTAGGTACTACATGGATATTTATCATGACTTTGGTTTTGTCCATGTTCAGTCCCACTCTTTCGGAAGCACTACTGAGATCACCGAGCATTGTACTGAGCTCCTCCGTAGTCTCAGCTATGACTACTATATCGTCGGCAAACCGAAGGTGAGTGATGTACGCGCCGTTGACATTAATGCCTCGCCCTCACCATCCCAGAACCTTGAATACATCCTCCAATGCGGTTGTGAACAGTTTCGGAGAGATAACGTCGCCCTGCCTCACACCCCGCTGTAAAAGGATAGGTTTTGAGGTCTGGTCCTGAAGTCGGACTGACATGGTGGCGTTTTTGTACAAACATTTCAGCACTTCGATGCACCGATAATCAATCTGGCACCGTTGGAAAGACTGCAGTACCGCCCAAGTCTCGGTGTTTAGGCTTTCACGTAGTCTGCAAACGCTAAGCAGAGAGGCAGGTTATACTCCTCAGTCTTCTGTATAACCTGCCGCAGCGTATGTATGTGGTCTACGGTGCTGCCGCCTTTTCGGAATCCGGCTTGTTCAGGAGGCTGGAAGTGGTCGAATCTGCGCGCGAGACGATTCGTGATGACTCTGGAAATCAACTTGTAGATATGGCCCAGAAGTGAGATGGGCCTGTAGTTCTTAAACAGGGCATTGTCGCCCTTCTTTAAGAAAAGTACCACCACACCTCTGTTCCATTCTTGTGGCGTTTTTACCTCGAGTATGACGGAACCAAATAGCTTTTGAAGGGCCTTAAGCGGTTTTCCACCCGCCTTCAGAATTTCGGCCGTAATTCCGTCCTCACCCGGCGCCTTGTTATTCTTAGGTTGTTTCAGAGCCATCCTAATCTCGTACAGGCTGACGACCAGGATATCTTCAATATAGTGTCGGGTCAATCTAGCTCTTGGGTCGTTCGCTAGGTTTGCCGTGGGTTTAGAGATAGACGTGTATAACTTTCCATAGAATGCCTCGATCTCTCCCAGGAGCTCCGATTTAGAGGATATGACTCTGCCATCGTCGGTCTTCAGTTTCGTGAGCTGGCTCTGCCCAATAGACAGATCTATCGCAAAGCCTTTGGAGCCCTTCGAAATTAAATTGGCGAAGATCGCGTATCACAGTATCTGCACGCATCTTCTTCGAGTCGGATCAGAAAGCCTCTTGTTCTTATTTTTATGAGTATAAAACTCCAAGAGCTATCAGCTCGAAACTAATAGCTCTCGGAGTTTTCTCATTATATAAAAATAAAAACCAAATGCGACTAAAATGTGAATAATTCGTTTCGGAAGTCATTGGTAATTCAATTATTTCAACATAGTTTTGGGGTTCAACAGAATAGTGGCAAAAAAGGTCTTCTTCTATTTAATTTACTGCTTTGCAACTTAAGACTTGACTAATGATGACACTTGACCTTGTGTCTTTTCAGTACTAGTTTTGTCTTCTTTGACAAAATTTGTTATATAAATATGCCTCATTCCATGTTTCTTGCAGTTTCACTTTCATTTATTAAGTCACTGAACTCACGTGAGTTCAGATTTGGGTGCAAGATGTCAGTCAGACCTGTGAAGTTATCCAGATGATCAAAAATCGTTGATAGGTACTAAAAATTGTCTTAAAATCGTAGCCATGATTGAATCTGTATAAAGTTAAATTATTTTGCGTATTTATTTGCCTCTAAACTTTGAATAATTTTTCGAGGCATCTATGAATATACCTTTCGAAGTTGAACTTCTGGTGCCGTAAAAAGCTTCGAGCTTTTGCTTACTTGAGTAGTGCCATAGTAAAGTACTGCTGCTTTCCTGAACTAAAGCATGGGTTTGTGTTTAATTTTGGGCCAATCTGTGACCTACTTCTGGGTTGCTTTATGATTACTTCAAACTAGTAACAACTTGGTCTGTCATTATAAATGGGTTTACTTGCTCTATTTTTTAAAACAACTGCTTGGCATCAACTGAAATTGAGAAAAAGGAGAAAAAGCTAGGTGATGTTTGTTTTTAAATAATGTTCATTAGACGGACTATAGTAACAAAAATGTTACTATAGTCCGTCTAATGAAAGCGCGACCTGAGAAAAAGAGGTTAAATCCAAAAAAAATGTATGTGGTATTACTAACTAGTAGGAGAATCATGTTTTGACACCTCCCCCATTTTTTTATTTCCTGCAGTTGCGGCTGAATAATGTTGCCTATTAAATTAAAAAAAAACTCCAGGTCGCGCTCTCATTAGACGCACTCTAAATAGGTTTTGAAATTATTATTTTTTTACTTTTTCGTACTTATACATTTCAAATCAGAAATTAGCAAATAGCCTGTTAATTTTCTTTCAGCTAGTCTTGAGTGACAAACAGAAGGCCATACCAAAGATCATGGAGGCGGTTAGAAAAGGAGCCTCGATTCCAGCTGCAGCCAGGCAGTACAATATTCCACGGTCAACGTTGGACGACAAAATACGCGGTCGCTCGTCTATTAAATGTTCCAAAGGACCTGCTACAGTTTTGTCAAAAGAAGATCATTTAAGAAGATGGAAATAAAAACTTATGTTTGCTTTTTCTATTTTAAAGATATAAAAAATTAAGTTAAAATATTTTTAAGGTTCGACTCAAGATGAAACTAAAATATTACTAGTGTTAACCTATAATTTGTGTAACACAAATTAAAAAGAAATTAAAACGAAACATGTTTTTTTGTTAAATACAGACCCCAATTATTTTCACTACTCTTTTTATTTGAAAATATTTTATTTCTATGAACTTTAACGTAAGGCAGTAGAGTTCAGATTCGCGGTTAAAATTACCGGATTCTGGGACCATTTAACGTTAACTAGTACAATTCTGCCGGATACTGGTACAACTAGCTGTTTTTGTATATTTTTTGTTTTATTGTTAATTAACATTAACACTAATTTAATAGCATTATAATATACTAAAAATATATTAAATTATCTAACTAGTCATATAAAATTTATTTTTGTAACTCTACTAGTTTTAGTCTAGCGCGCATGCAAAGTCAGGGAAGTTCAAAACTTCACGGTTACTGGGCCTTTTACCTTATGGATTTTTTTAAAGACCTAACTGATGTTAACTGTAACTTGGATCATGAACTATATATATTATATAAAATTAGAGTGAATAAATACCTGGCATATCAGCAACTCGTTTGTAAAGATTGTCCAACTCGGTTAAAAGTTTTCCGGCATGATACTCCGCCAAACATCGTTTCAAAACATTGTAAATTACTTCTCTGGCACCACCTTTTATCGTTTTGCCCATTTTTAATAACAATTCACTGACTAAAACGTTTAATAGTTACCAAAATAGCAATAATTCACAAACTACTTTCTTTGTTTTGGTATTTTGACTGTTGTTTGACATTGGTTTTCGAGTTGCTATACGTGGAAAATTTTAGTTCATATTTATTTAATTTCTACTCTTTCTGGCCAAGCTATACAAATTTTCAGTTTTCAGACTTTTCCCTATATTTGCTATAAGACCTTTTTTATGCCAAATTTCATGATTCTAAGTCATCGGGAAGTACCCTATAAATTTTGATTACATAGAGGGTATCAAAACGTACGTTTTTTGCGATATAAACGGTTGTAACTTTTTTTTTCGATAACTTATATGTTAGATTTGTGCACAGCTTCAAGAGATCGCGGGCCTATTCTCGAACTCGACAACTCCACGTGTTCCCGAGATAGAGGGTCTTGACAAACAAAGGTTTCGTTTTTGCCCGTTGAGGTACGGAACCCTTAAAACGAAACGATAATTGTTGAAAAGTTTTATAGGAATTGAATTTCGATCAAATATTTTTCGAACCTATGATAAGTAGGTAACCCTGTAGGAGCGACACACACGCAAGGACTTTATGTACCCTGGAATGATTACGAAGTAATATCACACAATCTGAAGTGAACTTCATTTTCATTGCCATTAAGTTCATATTTTTGATTGACAAGCAAAAATGGAAAAAATGTACCCAGAAAGACGGAGCATAGAAAGAGGTAGCGTGTCCTTTTCTTACTCGTCTATGGAAACCATGGTAGAAAGAGATAAGATACCCTTTTGTGAGTACGTTTTTGAGGTTGACGTAATCAATCCAGATAGTATAAATAATTCTGAGACACACTGATTGAGGTAATGTCATACCCACACACTGACATTTGCCTGCTGCGATAGCAATAAAAACTATTGAAAATTTGGGAGAAATTTGGATGTGTACCGTAATACCAAAAATGATGAATGAAAAATTAATGATTTTCCAATTTCTTTTCGTTTCTTTATAACTTGATAATAATATCTGTGTTCCTACGGAGAGATATCTTGAAGTATTGTTGTTTATAATATAGAAAAAAACAAATAAAAACATGACATTTTCGGTGTAAAAATGTGCAAAATTAAATTCGCTTAAATTTCGTTTGGGGTAAGTTTTTCAACAGAAAGACGACGTAGGAACCTAGATAATTATTGTCTGAATCCGAATAACATCATATTATGGTGTAAATATGCTTAAACTGCAAATGATTTTGGTATTACGTTTGTATGGAAAATTGACACTTCGCGCCAGCCTTAATAAGCTAGTGCGCTTCACCATCAACGATTGCATCACTGCTTACCATCAGGTGGGATCGCAGTCAAGCACTAGTTTATAACAAATAAAAAAAAACCGGCCAAGAGCCTGTCTGGCCACGCTCAGTGTAGGGTTTCGTAGTTTCCCGTCCATCACAATAAGTGTCCCCAACTTTTCAAAAACTGTTCGTCCCATCCCCCAAGTTCAAAATAATTTTCCTAGAAAGTCTTTATAAAGCTCTACTTTCCAGATTTTTTTCATATTTTCTAAAGTTATGGTTCAAAAGTTAGAGGGGGGAGACAAATTGTTTTTTTACTTTTGGAGCGATTATTTCCGAAATTATTGATATTATCAAAAAAATATTTTAGTAAACCCCTATTCATTTTTGAATACCTATCCAACAATTTATCACACGTTAGGGTTGAAATTAAAAAAAAAATCGCGTTTTACTTTACATGTAGGGGGGCTACACTAATATTTTTTTTTTCCAATTTTTATTTTTGCACTTTGTCGGCGTGATTGACATACATATTGGTACCAAATTTCAGCTTTCTAGAGCTAACGGTCACAGAGATTAAGCGAGGACGGACGGACAGACATGGCGAAACTATAAGGGTTCCGTTTTTGCCATTTGGCTACGGAACCCTAAAAAGCTAAAACCGAGTCTGGCCACTGTGGGGTAGGTCCGGAGGAGAGACGGAGCAATGGATAATTCGCCGTCCAGCCGTCCGGTAAACGTCCGGACCGAGCCCAAGTCGTCGACGACGTGTAGTGTTCCACGCACGCCTCAAGGAGATGTCAGCAAAACCGTTTGAGCCCAGCAGGGTCGAAGCCTCTGGGGCCATGGATTCGCTTCTGAAAGGAAACGCAAGGCAAAGAAGGAGCACAGGAGTGGGTTTTAGCCAGTAGAAGTCTGACACGCCCCCCCCCCCCCCCGCTCCACCCAGAACAGGAGAAGTCATTCAGATGATTTCCCACCTTAAAAAAGTCTTTTCTTACAGTCTTTTATCCATTTGTTTTTCTTTTACATCAACTAAGTATCATCATCATCGTGAGATAATAATAGACCACGAGAGCAAATACGGATAAAGTTAAAATAAACAATTCGATGCTCTCGTTACCAGAAAACACTGCAAATAAAACCGTCATAAAACGACACTAATCTCTAACATAACATCTTAAGCTGGGTACTCACTTAGCAGTGTAGCACGTAACGTATCAGATACGGTATCAAGTGAGTAAGTAGGCACGAGCCTGCTGCGAGCCGCTCGCGCGTGGAGCGCTGCAAGCTCGCAGTGACCCGCCGAGTGGCGGTTTCACTGCGAACACAAAGGCGGCTCGCAGTGTGCTCGTGGACGGCGTCACAACCGCTTGTGTAGTGAGTACGTACGCGCGAGCTTCAAATAAACGATTGAGGTTGTTGGCGTGACGTCGTTGCGAGCACTGCCGATCCGGCAGCTCGTAGCTAGATACGCGGAGGACCGTGGACGAGCCGTACCCACTTGCAGGTTGATACCGTATCTGATACGTTACGTGCTACACTGCTAAGTGAGTACCCAGCTTTACACACACGATGTCAATTAAACACAGTAAAACTAAGTTTCAAACAATTTAAGGGCGCTATTACAATTTTTCTTGAGTTTGAGCGTTTTGACAGCAATGACATTACAACACAAAAGAACTGGCATCATCCTATAGCAATTTTGACATTTCCTGTATCAATTTAGTCTCAGCGTATAAAAAACAGACGATAGCTACATAAGACGAAGGGCGGCAGCAGCCGCGCTCGATTTTTACATTGCGTACAACAATTATTATAAAATACTAGCTTTTACCCGCGGCTTCGCTCCCGTCAAATGACTACCCTACATATTCTACGCTACCCTACCCTACCTTCCCTATACTACCCTACCCTACACTACACTACCCTGCACTACCCTATACTACCCTACACTACCCTACATTACCCTACACTACCCAATACTACCCTAAACTACCCTAAACTACCCTAAACTACCCTACACCACCCTACACTACCCTACACTACCCTACACTACCCTACACTACCCTACACTACCCTACACTACCCTACACTACCCTACACTACCCTACACTACCCTACACTACCATACACTACCCTACACTACCCTACACTACCCTACACTACCCTACACTACCCTACACTACCCTACACTACCCTACACTACCCTACACTACCCTACCTACCCTACTTTACCTAACTTTTTTTTTTAATTTTTCTTTCCGTAAGAACCATCATTGAACTTCAAGGAACATTTTAAAAAAAGAATCAGCCAAATCGGTCAAGCCGTTTTCATGTGATGTCGTGACAACGGAAAACGGGTTTCATTTTTATATACAGGGTGATTGGAAGATCGATGCAAAGCTTTAAAGCGAAGATAGTACAGACCATTTAGAACCATTTAAGACATGATTATGTTCGGCGAAGTTTTATAATTTTTTTTTAAACCTACTTTTAAGATTTTTTTCACAAATTCCCAAAATTTTATGTAAACTGCATATTTTTAGCCAAATTAAATGATAAATGAATTAACTTTTATTTTATTTAATTAAAGTAATGTCTAAGCAACCCGAAAAAACATGTTTTAGGCTTTTCTGTCATAAGACGATTTTTTTACGGACATTTAAAGTTCAGCAGAAATTTAGAAAAAAATATCAGTACGTTTTTTAAACCTTATTAAAAAAATAACAAAGGGTGCTTTTTTTGTTCAAACCTTTTTGAATACATGTGTGATAAGCGTTCTTTCTTTTGAGGTATCATTTACGCGGATATCTTACAAATTGTTGAAGTTAGGACCTAGAAACCGATTGGAGAGAGATTTTTTTAAATTTCGGCAGACTACTTAAAACAACATTTTAATTAAAATTATTTATTTTTCATACATAAAACTTTAAGGCGAAGATAGTACAGACAATTTAGAACCATGTAAGATATGATTGCCTCAGACGAAGTCTAACCAATTTTTTTTAACCTATTTTTGTATTATTTTTCAAATATTCCCAAAATTTTAAGTAAACTGCTTATTAATGGCCAAATTAAATGATAAATGAGTTCATTTTTATTTTATTTATTACGGTAATGTGTAAGCAACGCAGCAAAGTATGTCTTAGGTTTTTCTAACATTGGATTTTTTTTACATACTTTTAAAGTTCAGAAGAAATTTAATTTTTTTATCAATACGACAGAAAAACCTAAGACATACTTTGCTAGGTTGCTCAAACATTACTGTAATAAATAAAATAAAAATGAACTCATTTATTATTTAATTTGGCCATAAATAAGCAGTTTACTTAAAATTTTGGGAATATTTGAAAAATAATACAAAAGTAGGTTTAAAAAATTTGGTAAGACTTCGTCTGAGGCAATCATGTCTTAAATGGTTCTAAATTGTCTGTACTATCTTCGCCTTAAAGCTTTATGTATGAAAAATAAATAATTTTAATTCGAATGTTGTTTTAAGTAGTCTGCCGGAATTTAAAAAAATCTCCCTCCAATCGGTTTCTAGGTCCTAACTTCAACAATTTGTAAGATATCCGCGTAAATGATACCTCAAAAGAAAGAACGCTTATCAAACATGTATTCAAAAAGGTTTGAACTAAAAAAGCACCCTTCGTTATTTTTTTAATAAGGTTTAAAAAACGTACTGTTAATTTTTTCTAAGTTTCTGCTGAACTTTAAATGTCCGTAAAAAAATTGTTTTATGACAGAAATGCCTAAAACATGTTTTTTCCGGTTGCTTAGACATTACTTTAATTAAATAAAATAAAAGTTAATTCACTTATTATTTAATTTGGCTAAAAATATGCAGTTTACATAAAATTTTGGGAATTTTTGAAAAAAATCTTAAAAGTAGGTTTAAAAAAAAAAGATAAAACTTCGCCGAACATAATCATGTCTTAAATGGTTCTAAATGGTCTGTACTATCTTCACTTTAAAGCTTTGCATCGATCTTCCAATCACCCTGTATATAGATTATTTTACTTTTAAATAGACCAATTTTTTTTTCATGCATTATAACAATACCTCCTTAATTATCAAATATATTTTATTTGAATTTGGATTATACTTTCATAGATAAACATTATAGTTTCGTACAGAAAATTGTCAATAATTCTCAGTTTTACAGAATTATGTTTGGTGTATTACTGCATGAATCGCAACAAATTGATTTAAGCACTCTAAAGAAGAAGGCACAGTTGTATCATGGACATTTAAAAAAATGATTAAATTCTCAAAAAATCTTCGGTGTACCAAAGAATCAAATGATTCCCAAAAGCGTAATTTTAGAAACACACTTTGCGGCGACAAGGAATTTACTAATGTACGTGAAAAAATTGATATATTTATTTAAAACACTCCCAAGATCAACTATCAAACTTTCTTAAGCATATTTTTTTTTTTTTTGTGCTATATATCTAGAGCATAATCAGACATCAAAACTCGAATCAAACGCTTAAATTCAAGAAAAAATGTGATAGCACCCTTAATTGATAACATATAACAGACTGGCTGTTATATGTTAGTTGTAGTGTAGTCGCAAACTAAGTCTTCTGAGAAGCAGTATTATTTGTGATTGATGTCACAAATAATACTGCTTCTCAGATAATCAATATTACCACGATATTTGGCAGTCGTTACGGATGGTCAGAAGCCAGTAAATCTGACTCCAGTCTTGCCATGAAGTACCGTGTTACCCCAGTTAATGGGTTATGGAGGTCTGGTAGGCAGCCGCTCTTTGTAAAATACGGTATTCAGCTAAATCCGGCTTGACTGGAAGCCGACCTCAATATAGTTGGGAAAAGGCTAGGTAAATGAAGATGATGACACTAATCTCTAAAATAACATCTAACACAAAGATTGTCAGTATACTACAGTCAAACTAAGCCGACTTAAGTTCCAAACAATTTAATTGATAACAGAACAGACTGATAGCAGTTAATTACATGTCGTTATGCGCGCTGATAACAATCATAATCTCTTATCACTCTGATAACGCATAAATTGCACTGCTCTTTAATATAGCATATGAGTTATCGGTTAAGAATGTTTTCACTGTATTGGGCTCGTGAAGTCGTGAATAAATAAGTACTTATAGGGTTTTTTTATATAACACTAGCTTCTACCCGCGACTTCGTCTGCGAGGATATATTTTTAACAAAAAAGAATCGGGATAAAAGGTAGCCTATGTTCTTTTCCATGTCCAAGGCCATATGCCTGCCATATTTCATCCAAATCAGTGATTAAATAACAAACATCCACACTTTCACATTTATAATATTATATATAAGTTAGGATAAACTACTGCTTGACTGAAACCCCGCCTGATGGTAAGCAGTGATGCAATCGTTGATGGTGAGGCGCACTAGCTTATTAATCTATCACATACCCGCGAAACGAGACACAATAGTAAAACAATAACAGCGCGGTCTCATAAGACCGGTCGGGGATTCAAACATTAAGATTAAAGATGAACCTATTTACTCCAAAAACACTGTCTTGAAGACTTCCAAATTATAATCGGACGGAAAAACCGCAGCAGGCAAATTGTTCCAGTCCTTCGATGTACGCGGTATAAACGACGAGGCAAAGCGCTTAGTTCTTCGCCTATAACAGCGTGGTATCCTCAGCAGCGTTGGAAGGCCTCCTACAAGGTAAACCGATGACCAGTAAGGGTTGCGGGAATCCGATGGATGTGAGACGCACAGGATCGTTCATTTGCGGCGACGCTCGGGGGAGGCCTGTGCCAGCTGTGGACGTCTTTCGCCTGGTAGAGGTTTTAGTCACTAAAAGTCAGACACCCCGTCTAGTCCAGTCAAAATAGACTAAATTATTATTCAAGTTTGCATTAATTCCCAACAAGCTGGATTTTTGTGCAGGCCTTAAATACGTCATTACGAATGTTATGTCAAAAGTCCCCATCGATCCCGCTTGTGCGTTGTTTTTTATTCGAGGTCAAAGGTCACAAATTAGCGTTTTTTGCGTATATCTCTGAAACAACGAGAGCTATCGAAAAATGGTTCAGGCAAAGTTTGTAGATCGTAAAATTGTCTACAAAAAAGATTCAACACTTTTTCTTCTACGATGCACTGTTCTCGAATTATGGCTATTTTAAACATAGAAAATACGAATATGCACTCATGCTATGGGATGATGGGTTCGATGAATATTTGAAGGACAAACCATCTGTAACGATACATAAGCAGTGTCGTAAAGCATACACTCGGAAGAGCAGCATCGCTGCAGCTAAAAGACAGTGTGAGGTGGAGATAGCTACCAAATCTGGGATTAGTCCTCCTCGTACTAGCACGAGGAAATGAATCGTCTTTTTGACAAAATACTGTTTGTTCTGTGGCAATGAAGCAAATAAAACGGCTGAAATAAAAAAAAGCGCAACATCTTCGACCTAGAGTGTCCTAAACTTTCAACCCTTGATTTCAAGAAAACCATCTTTAAGGAAGCTCAGACTTGTTCTCATGAGCTAGCAAGTAGTGTCTAGTGACTAGCTAGTGATCTAGCAATGACACTACTTGCTAGCTCATGAGAACGAGTCTGAGCTTCCTTAAAGATGGTTTTCTTGAAGTCGAAGGTTGAAAGTTTAGGACACTCTTGGTCGAAGATGCTGCGCTTTTTTTTATTTCAGCCGTTTTATTCGCTTCATTGCCACAGAACAAACAGTATTTCGTCAAAAAGACGATTCATTACCTCGTGCTAGTACGAGGAGGACTAATCCCAGATTTGGTAGCTATCTCCACCTCACACTGTCTTTTAGCTGCAGCGATGCTGCTCTTCCGAGTGTATGCTTTACGACACTGCTTATGTATCGTTACAGATGGTTTGTCCTTCAAATATTCATCGAACCCATCATCCCTTAGCATGAGTGCATATTCGTATTTTCTATGTTTAAAATAGCCATAATTCGAGAACAGTGCATCGTAGAAGAAAAAGTGTTGAATCTTTTTTGTAGACAATTTTACGATCTACAAACTTTGCCTGAACCATTTTTCGATAGCTCTCGTTGTTTCAGAGATATACGCAAAAAACGCTAATTTGTGACCTTTGACCTCGAATAAAAAACAACGCACAAGCGGGATCGATGGGGACTTTTGACATAACATTCGTAATGACGTATTTAAGGCCTGCACAAAAATCCAGCTTGTTGGGAATTAATGCAAACTAGAATGTCTATTTTGACTGGACTAGTCCCTCTTTGCCCAAGAACGATTTCTCATCTAAACACTTCTATGAGAGGTCTAGTAGGCAGCCGCTCCTCGTAAAATACTGGTATTCAGCTAAATCCGGCTTGACTGGTAGCCGACCCCAATGTAGTAGTGTTAAAGTCGAATACCATAAAGAAATTCGGTCACATTCCGAACTCAGAACCCCTATAATGTCAAGATTGAGGATATCTTCAGTAAAGTGGCGTTTCCTACTCTATGGGCCGTATGACGTCAATAGACTAGACCTAGATCTATAAACAAATTAGGCCAAGTGTCATAGCGTGTAATGGATGGGATTTTTTTAGGTGGGAACTCTTAGAATGACTTTGTCCACTCTAGAGCGGAGCCGGAGGACGTCCGTTCCCTCACGAATGTAGTCTCTTTCTTCGCTAGCATTACTGCTTCGCAAAAGGAGACGAGTGCCATGTCTTCTCGCTCCAGACCATGGCCTGTACCAGCGAGAGGTCTCTGCAACCGCCGATCGCCCCCATAAGGACACGGCTATGCAAGTATGCACCGCCCAAGCGGGGCATACCTCCACCGTATAGGTGGCACTCGGGCGTTCCTTCAACACGAATTTTGAGCAAGAACCTACCCTACTAACTATGTCCAGTGAGGACCTGCGTCTTCCTGAAGGTCAAAATGCCTTGACGTCTCCCAACCACTCCTCAAAGAGGTAGTTCAACCACAAAATTTTTTTTTCAAGGTGTCGGATCGATAAAGACTTTTAAGTTTAATTTATGATGGTGTATTAGTTCATGAATCCCCAACCGGTCCTATGAGACCGCGCTGTTATTGTTTTACTATTGTGTTTCGTTTTGCGGGTATGTGATAGGTTAAATAGTCATACCAATTTTCAGCTGGGTGCGAATTATTGTAACCTTACACCAATTAATTCGTTTAATTTGACCGGGCTATTCAGATAACGGCATTTTAGCTAAACAACAGCAGCCGTTGACTCTGTATTCGACCGTAGCTGATCATGACCCTGAGTCAAGGCCCCTCCGGTTTGACAGGCGCTTCCTATCGTAATGACATAATGGCTATCGTGGATATGTGCACTAGATAGCGTTCCCGGTGACTCATACGGCTATAAATGTATAGCTACTGTATAATCAGCTGTGCTCTTAAGGACGCCAAGCCTGAGATACATTTTAAACAACGTAGATACGACAGAGGGGAAAAAAATCCGCTTCTTCATGCATTTTTTTAGCATTAGCATTATCGGCCTTATAATGTTCCCACTGCTGGGACTCAGGCCTCCTCTCTTGGAGAGGGAATGGGCTGTAATCCACCACGAAGGCCCATTGCGGATTGGTGGATGTCACATGTCTTCGAATTTTGGTTCTAGGACATGCCGGTTTCCTCACGATGTTTTCCTTCACCGTTTTGAGAGCAGTGGTGATGAAAAACACAAAGTAATGCGCCTGACCGGGTTTGAACCCGCGACCTACAACTTGTAAGTCGGGGCAGTTTCCACTGGGCCACCACTGCTCTGTCTCTCCATACATTTATGTTCACATAATTTGACAAAATGTATGGAGGAGCGGATTTTTTTTTCGCGATTTCAGGGTTGGTCGCATAGTAAAAGTTGTTCATATTGATGAGTACAACAACCCCTTTTAAGGAAAGCCCCTCTGTCGTATCAACGTTGTATAACCGCCTTTATAAATTGATTGAATTCTAGCGTTTGAATTCCCAACCGGTCCTATGAGACCGCGCTGTTATTGTTTTACTATTGTGTCTCGTTTCGCGGGTATCTGAGTAATTAAAATTTAATAACATAAATATAATTATACAATTAATATCATTAAAACTCTAAGGGCCTATTTCACCACCTATGATTAAGGCGACACAAGTCAACATTTTTTCCATACAAACTTCGGGGGGGTTTTACTCCACTATTTGACCATGTACATCCAAAGTTAAACATAATATCGTTTTGTCTTATTATTAATTTTGTCTGTACGGAAGCAGAATTGTAAAATAATAAGCTAATAAAAAGTTTCGAGCTTCTAAAGTTTGGTTTTTTTGGCTAATTTTAACACAACTTTGAGCGTAAATTAGAAATAAAAGAAGCATCAAATTTAAAAAACGAAGCCTGTACCGACACAGAAAATTTATCGAAAAATTTAATAAATTTTATTTGAAATTGATTGATGCAGTGGTTTTTTCGTAAAACCCCTTCTTCCAAAGGCCTTTTTGTATTTTATCACGCGCGCCTTTTACTCTGAACTATCGTGCATCTCACTGAATAAAGTTACCCCTGATTGCGGTGCGGGGGGACGATGTGTCAAAGCGCTGCGCGCGGCTGTGGGGTTTAGTTCAGTCGACGGGTGTTGTGTCTCGTCCAGGCAACTGCCCAATTGAGCGAGGCGGGTGTTGGGTCTGGTTCGGGCAACTGCCCAATTGAGCGAGATGGATGTTGTGTCTGGTCCGGGCAACAGCCCAAGTTTTTTTTGTTTAGTCTTTTGAGTGCATCTTCCGACCAGAGAGTTGTTATGTCTGGTCGGGCAACTGCCCAATTGAACGAGACGGGTGTTGTGTCTCGTCCAGGCAACTGCCCAATTGAGCGAGGCGGGTGTTGTGTCTGGTCCGAGCAACTGCCCAATTGAGCGAAACGGGTGTTGTGTCTGGTTCAGGCAACTGCCCAATTGAGCGAGGCGGGTGTTGTGTCTGATCCGGGCAACTGCTGCTGCACAGCACGCCGGTCATGTGGCCCGCGTCCGCGGACGATAGGAAGGTGAACTCAGTGCGGCGCCACAGCGCTCTGTGAGGTGAGGTACACGAGCACGGCGCGCGACCAGACGGGCGTTGTGTCTGATCATTATTGTGCAGTAGAAGGGTGTCAAAATAAGAAAACAAATGTCGTTTTTTTCATTGCCGAGAAACGAACAAAGGTACGTAAGAGCGTTTTCACATTATCCGATCCGATATCGGTAACGGACGCCGATCCGATATCCGGTAAGTAAAATGTATGAAATGCCGTGCTCCGATATCCGATATCGGGCCGGACAATATGAAAGACAGGTACTTATTTTATACATTTTACTTACCCGGATATCGGATCGGCATCCGACACCGATATCGGATCGGATAATGTGAAAACGCTCTTAGGAATTATTTTAAATCTTTTGTTTTTCGAATTCGAGCGGCACACAGCATACACCGCAACAACCGAAACGGTATGACATGTGTGCATCGTGTAATTTCGTTTTTATTCGGAACGGTTCGGAGCGCTATGTGCAAAGCAGACGTCGCGTCGCGTCGTGCGTGAGGACTAGCGTCTAACCGCTCATCACTGATACTATCTCTTTCGGGCACGATGTCAAGTGAGACAGCGTGCTTTATGGCCCCGCCCGCCAGTGAGTTCAAGCCCGCGCAAAGTGGGACCTTAAGTTTCGAGTATCTTACTTGGCAGATAATTTCATAAAAATTCTGTCACATTTTTGAATTTATCCAGTGAGTAGTGCCTACTCTTACATTGTGAAAGAGGCCCTAATTTTCCTTTTATTACGCACGAAATAAATTTCATAAATCTATGCATAAAAATTCAATAAGGATAAATAAATTATAGTTGATTAGGTATTATAATTGTTTTTTCTTGTGTTTTAATTGTAATGATAACAATATTAAATATTGTAAATATTTCCTTACCAAACCCGTTTTCCGTTGTCACGACATCACATGAAAACGGCTTGACCGATTTGGCTGATTCTTTTTTTAAAAATTCTAAAAAAAAAAGTTAGGTAGTGTAGGGTAGTGTAGGGTAGTGTAGGGTAGTGTAGGGTAGTGTAGGGTAGGTAGGGTAGTGTAGGGTAGTGTAGGGTAGAGTAGAGTAGGGTAGTGTAGTGTAGGGTAGGGTAGGGTAGTGTAGTGTAGTGTAGGGTAGGGTAGTGTAAGGTAGTGTAGTGTAGGGTAGTGTAGGGTAGGTAGGGAAGGTAGGGTAGGGTAGCGTAGGATATGTAGGGTAGTCATTTGACGGGAGCGAAGCCGCGGGTAAAAGCTAGTAATCTATAATATTATTAATTTAATAAAGCTGAAGAGTTTGTTTGAACGCGATAATCTCAGGAACTACTGGTCTGATTTGAAAAATGCTTTCAGTGTTAGATAGCCCATTTATCGAGGAATACTATAGGCTATATACCATCACGTTACAACCCACGGGAGCGGAGCAGTAACGAAAAATGCGGGTGAAACCGCAGGGGACAGCTAGTTACTGATATAATCAAAGTGCCTGACTGAAGTCACAGTATTAATTGCTTAGGCTCTGTTTAAACTACCAGATAGTAAGTGATTACAATTTAAACATCCAAATAAATAACGAGCCTTGTTGACATTACATTAAAAATAAATACATATACTTAGGTATACACACACGCATACAGACACACACATTTATTCTATTGGTTAAGAAAACGGGACAAGGGCAGGAAGACGATGAGATAATATTGTAAAAACATTAAAATTTATTTTAAAAGAGTAACCATAGAGTTTCTTGCCGGTTCTTCTCCATAGGAAACGACCAATTGGAACCGTGCACTAGCTTCTGACGTTTTATAAGTGCCCATGTAGGCCTATTTAAGTATGAAATAAAAATATGGAATTTGAAATGTTACGAAGTCTATGCGAAGCAAGCGATAGTACAATAGCGGTGGGAGGCTAAGAACTCACGGAGCGATTTTCGCCCGCGACCGCCGCGTTCGTGGAACTGCGGTTTTATTTCAAAACTCACGAGAACGGTTATTTGCGTGGTTACGCAGCCGCCGCGGTTGCGATCATCGCCCGCAGACGTGGCGGGAGGTGACCGCAAGACGGGCGGTTGCAAAATAGTGTTGGATTTCTGTACCTCCCGCCACCCGCCGGCCCCGCAGTCGCCCGCCGACCGATCGCAGAGCGCGCGGGCGCCACCCGCCGAGGCTGCGGGCAGCCACGGCCCGCGCGATTCTACTAGTTGCCCGCCGGTACAGCGGGATCCGTATACAACCGCGTAAGCGGCGGGCGTAAAACGCGTCGTGAGTTGTGCTTTAATTTTTTACATATGTATCTAAATTCTACAGAAGCTGCGGGCCCGCAACCGCGGTGGACGCGGGCGAAAATCGCTCCGTGAGTTCTTAGCCGGAGCGAGGGCGAGAACAGTACGCGACACAGCAAAATATGTACAGAGTTGAAATGCGTTAGATAGAACTACGAAATTTTGGAGGTTTCTTTTTTGGTAAATGTGTTATGTTTTGTAAAAAGTCATAGAACAATAGTTATTGTTTATGATGTCAGTAATACAGTCCTGCATGGTTGTGTAGTGTTTTACAAATAACCCTGTACAGTCTAAAGTCCTGACTGACTCACTAACTAATCAATTCTTGGACTTACAACGCTGCCATTTTGCATGGAGGTTCCTTTTATTGTGTATACATTACCGCTAATGTGTATAAATCAGAGTGCAGATAAATTAGATAACCTGCATATTTCCTAGTTAATCACTCTTTATTATGTGTATAAATCAAAGGAGAAAAAAGCCGACGAAAAATTCCACTACTGGGGGGTCCAAAATCATGTACTGGAACCACGGTATTCGTTTATGTGTCCATGTCAGACACACCCGATGTTTACTTGGGGTCGGCGCGGTTTCTGTCATTGTGTCCTGTCACCCGTCATACTATCACTAACTCCCTTTTCTGTCATATCAGTTCTCACACAATCCATTCATCTTTCCTTTGGCCTCCTTCTTCATCTCCATCACCTTAATTCATGAATCCCCGACCGGTCCTATGAGACCGCGCTATTATTGTTTTACTATTGTGTCTCGTTTTGTGGGTATGTGATAGGTTAAGGCTTCTTGTAAACGACACGGTTTTCTCCGTCCGTAAGCACGGCGAGCGGTGTTGTATGGATCACTGAGAGAGCTTGTAGACACAAACGGCGACGCTACGGAACGGCGCCGCCGCCGTGTGTCATCAGTGTTGTATCGCAGTCTATTGACTCTTGTATAATACCCGGCAAATAAGTTGGCAAGTTTCGCGCATGGTGCACAAAAAAGCGAATGAGCGAACGGGACGTAACGCAGTGCGGAGGTAAAAGTCGTCTAACGCACCAATCATAAACTACTATTATAATGCTGCACCAATCGCGCGCCGGATCGGCGCTACCTCATACCCCGCGTCCCGCTTGACCACCAAATAGATCTAAAAAACGATTTCTGCGCATTGCCAAGATACGTGCCGCCGGTTATACTACACACAGTACGTTTTATTATGTACGTACGTACGGTTAGAAAAATGTTCTGTGTTTAAGAGGCCTAAGGGGATGAAATTGGAATCCAAAGTTTGTATAAACCTACATTCACGCAGGCGACGAATCTAATAAGAAATAATCGTCATCATCATCATCATCTCAGCCGAAAGACGTCCACTACCTCCATAGGCTACCCCAAGTGCCGCCACAACGACCGGGCCTGTGCGTCTCGCATCTATCGGATCCCCGCGACTCTCGCCAGGTCATCGGTCCACCTTGTGGGAGGTTTTTCTACGCTGCGTCTTCCGGTACGTGGCCGCCACTCCAGAACCTTCCGTCCCCATTGACCATCCGCTCTTCGAGCAATGTGCCCTGCCTACTACCACGTAGTTACTCAGATACCCGCGAAACGAGACACAATAGTAAAACAATAACAGCGCGGTCTCATAGGACCGGTTGGGGATTCAAACGTTAAGGGGGAAGCGTTATGTTTTTTGCAAGCCTCCAAGCTCACTTAACGTTTGAATCCCCAACCGGTCCTATGAGACCGCGCTGTTATGTTTTGCGGGTATCTGAGTAACTACGTCTAGAACGAAACAGCCTCGGAACGTTTTTGACCTTCAAAAAAATCGTTAAGTACTCGACTTATATGAACTAAGAGGGATATATTGATGATTTTTATGGTTATAATTATGTAACTAGTTACGTTTTTCAGTCGCAAAAGATATTTTTAACTTCATACAACCTACCACTGGCCTGCAATTTGCAAAAAACGTAAGAAAATTTGAATTTCGCGGGCTACCCTGACGCTTTCACTTAAGTTTGGCGATTCTTCGGACTATGTCAGTCACCTTGGTAGAAATAATCGTATTTCAAAATATTGTTGTTCCGTTGCTTAACATGCCTTTATCTTTTTCACAATAGGTATTATCAGTTATCATTTGATTAATGCAACGTTCGCTATCAGTCAACTTAAAATGTGAGGCAATAGAGAATGCGCTTGTAATGTAGTCATTGATATACAGAAAGGGTTTTGTATATATTACAAGTAGGTATATTATATTGCGCACACGGAGAAGGAGCTCGTCAACCTGCAACTTGCAAGTCGGGGCAGTTACCACTGAGCAATCACTGCTCTCGATAATAAATCACATTAATTAATTCACAGTTTTATTGCATCCAATCAATCGCTGATTTGTCGGTACCGTTAAGTAGATACAGAGTACAATTCGTCCACTATAAGTTGGCGAGTGTGAAGTTAGGCTCTGCGAATTTTGGCGCTTGAAATATCGTACAAAAATAAAGGTTTTAAAAAAATTTAATGCCAATTACTGTTTTTAACAGCAATAAGAACTGCAAATTGCATTTATTTTTTTAAAACCTTTATTTTTGTACGATATTTCAAGCGCCGAAATTCGCAGAGCCTAACTTCACACTCGCCAACTTATAGTGAACGAACTGTATAGTCGTTTAAATATCTTAGCAAGGTTTTTTTTTCCTTTATTTATGTATAGAAGGTAGGAGGAGCTCGTGGCTAGATAGTAACAGCCGCACGGGTCGATCTTCAAGGTTAAGCTACGCTTGCCAAGGTTGGTCTGTGGATGGGTGACCATCTTAACGTAACGAGTTTCCTCCATGCCTCGGAAAGCACGTTAAGCCGTAGGTCCCGGCTGTCATTTGTAGATCTTTGGCAGTCGTTACGGATAGTCAGTAGCCAGTAAATCTGACTCCAGTCTTGCCATGAAGTACCGTGTTACCCCAGTTAGTGGGTTGTGGAGGTCTGGTAGACAGCCGCTACTCGTAAGATACTTGTATTCAGCTAAATCCGGCTTGACTGGAAGCCGACTCCAATATAGTTGGAAAAAGTCTAGGCAGATGATGACTACCATCCAAAATACCTATTCGCGCCGAAACGGGAATAACTTGGGTCGAAAAATTTGGTGCCGGGAACGGGAATACTGCAATCATTACACGCCTCTCTCGATTCGCACGATAAAAGTCATGGCCACCCCTATAGATGCCCAAAAACAAAAAAGCTGACGAAAAAAAAGGGTTCTTCGATATTTAAAATGCTTTTTGGAACCGGTATTTTTACGACATACTTATTTTTTGTTACAAACCTTTTTGGTAGGGACCAAAAAGGTTCGGGTCAGTAACTTAGTAATGGCACCTCAAATAAAATGGAGGAATAAGATGGTTTCAATCTTTTATCTCTTTTTTAGAATTCCGCACCCAAAGTTAGTACCAATTACTTTTAGAAAATCTCCAATCTTGCCATGAAGTACCGTGTTACCCCAGTTAATTGGTTGTGGAGGTCTGGTAGGCAGCCGCTCCTCGTAAAATACTGGTATTCAGGTAGATCCGGCTTGGCTGGAAACCAACCCCAAAATAATTGGGAAAAGGCTAGGCAGATGATGATGACTTAATTAGGGTTCCGTACCTCAAAAGGAAAAAACGGAACCCTTATAGGATCACTTTGTTGTCCGTCTGTCCGTCCGTCTGTCAAGACCCTTTTTCTCAGGAACGCGTGGAGGTATGAAGCTGAAATTTATATCAATTACTCAGGTCTACTGTCCCTTGAAGCTGTGAAAAAATCAAACTTCTAAGCCAACGCAATCAAAAGATACAGCCGTTTATGCCGCAAATTTTCGACACTTGCAAGGGAATCAAAACCTACAGGGTGCTTCCCGTGAACTCAGAATCTTGAAATTTGGTACGAAGCAACGTCTTATAGCATAGATAAAGGAAAAATTACGAAAACCATAAATTTTTAGTTACATCACATAATATATTTTTTTTTACTAATTTTAAACTTACTACCCATTTCCTCATAAACGCGTAGAGGTATTAAATTGAAATTCATACCAAATACTCAGGTCTATAATACCTTTAAGCTGTAACAAAATCAAACTTCTATGTCAACGCAATCAAAAGAAACAGCAATTTAAGCTGCATATTTTGAAACTCGCAAGTACTCGCAAGGGAATCAAAACCTAAAGGGTACTTCCAGTCGACCTAGAATCTTGAAATTTGGCATGAAGCAACGTTTTATAGCACACATAAAGGAAAAATTCCGAAAACCTTAAATTTTTAGTTACATTATAAGATTTTCTTTTTTGTAAAATCTTTAAGACTCGATTCGAGAATTGAACTGTTTTCATCTTGATAAATTGGTACGGAACCCTCAGTGTGCGAGTCCGACTCGCACTTGCCCGGTTTTTTTTAAGTACCTGTAGCTCCTTCTACAGTTATGATAGTAATCAAATACAATGGGATTTATTTATAAAAAGCCGTCCCCTGCTAGGTTTACTCTTGTGGATCATTGTCAGATGTTATACAGCCTAGAATATCTACCTACCTAGCTTTGTTTTTTTAAAGGGGAATCATCAGAATGACTTCTCCCGCTCTTGGGCGCAGCGGGAGGGCGTGTCAGACTCTTACTGACTAAACCCCACCCCGCTTCTTCGTTGCCTTCGATCTGGGGGACACGGTGACAACCTTTCGGGTTTTCAGTGTTCCCCAGGCTTCGGCCCTGCCGGGCCCCTACAGTTTGCTGACATCTCCTTGAGGCGCGCGTGGAACAGAACGCGCCGTCGACGACTAGGCTCGGTCCAGATTATCACCAGACTGCCGGACGGCGAGCTACCCAGTGCTCGCTGTCCGCGAGCCCGCGCCGACCGGAGATTTACTGGCTTCTGACTATCCGTAACGACTGCCAAAGATCTACAAATGACAGCCGGGACTATCCGTTACGACTTACGGCCAATTTCTTCAAAAAAGCTAAAACTAAAACTAAAATAATAACTTTTCCTTGACCATTACTGTTGTCAATAGCAACTGTCATCTTGTAAATGTTTTCATCCAAGTGACAGCTAAATTAAAAGTCGACTAAAATAAAATGTAGGGATAAACGCAGTGAAACCTATACAATTTTGTCAAAATGACAGTGACTTTGGATTTAACAGCTTTTCAATGAGCAGTTACAGTTAAGGACAAAACTAACAGTTAAAATTGTGAAGAAACGAATTTAACCGTTATTATTACTTTATGACGTTACTTTGGCTGTTACTTTGGTTGTTACGTTTGGTGAAGAAATTGGCAGTTAACGTGCTTTCCGAGCAATTACGAGAATGTTATAACTTCATTAGTAGTTAATTATTTTATTGTTGTTTTTACATGTCATTTATTTATAGAATCTTATTTTTATCTAGCCTCTTTTTTATTAAGTATGTGAATGTGGAAACACTATAATGTCTGTTTTTTAATCCCTGATACTAAATTGACAAATGCAAAACAATAACAATGACTAGTGACAACCCACATAGTGTCATTTTAGTCTCAGACATTAAAAAACAGACTTTATAGTCTATATATTACGTCCATGGTTTCATAGCCTATTTTCTATTTCAATTTAAGTAGTTTTTTATTATTATCATTTTTATGGTAGGTATTTTGTTTTTAATGGTTGTGGCTATGCTGCTGGCTTAGTTACAAGACCTATAAGCCAATTTTTATGGTATTTTGAGATACAATGTTGACTTGACACTATCCTCACATATCTATTAATTTCAACCATACTAGCTTCTGATGTTTTATAAGTGCCAATTCATGTAGACCTATGTGAAATAAATAAACATACATATTTTAAATTTCTTTCTTAAGTACTTATGTGATTTCTGGTACATATGAAAGCAGACTAAGCATTTCGCCTCGTCGTTCATACTGCGTACATCGAGGGACTTGAACAATTTGCCGTCCGATTTTAATTTGGGTGTCTTCAAGGCTAGAGTGAATAGGCTCTTAATAAACTAGAGCACCATCGACGATTGCATCACTGCTTACCATCAGGCGGGGTCGCAGTCAAGCACTAGTTTATAACAATAAAAAAAAAGAAAAAGGGAAGTCAGAATGGAAGAAGAAAATGTGTTGTGCCAACCCCAAGTTATATGGAATAAGGGCAAGAAAAAGAAGAATGTGATTTCTGGTAGAAAATGCCTACGGTATTAGGTCTGCCTTTGTACAGTGTTTACATGTGCATAAAGTTTAATTAAATAAATGACAGATAAAACTCATTATGTTAAGTAATTCAAGTAAATAACACTATAATAGTACCTACATATTATCTTTAATACATGTTCATACTACTATTTTCAATGTGTATATTAATTAATTAAACCTATTTAGGTATTTATTAGTTCAGCTGTTTGTACGTATTTATTTTAAAGTGTAGAGAATAATGATTGCCATACTGTATGACAATACTGCTAGCCTTTTGACTACATTACCAGTCAACAATGATGCGGAGAAGTTTTTTGACCCTATAATTTTGATAACTTTTAGTTCTTTCTTAAAGTTTATATATATTTTTAATGATAGTGAATGCACTAGCTTCTGGCGTTTTACAGATAAGTGCCCATGTAGGCCTATGTAAATAAAAACATTTTTGAATTCAACCTATCACATACCCGCAAAACGAAACACGGTCTCATAGGACCGGTCGGGGATTCATGAATTATGTACTTAATTGATGTTGATATTTTTTTTAAATATGTAACAACTGTAAATATTACAAATAATTGAAGCTTAATAAACCTTTGTAGTTTCATTCTGCTGTGTAATGATTGAGAAATGAAATGTCTTTCAAGTTCAGATTCTATAATGCACACATCAGTAAGTTCTAAGATATATAAGAAAAGTATAAGAAATAATATAGGTAATTAAACTATAAAAATAGTTACAAAAATAGTTATAAAGCGCTAGTTTATAACCATTAAAAAAAATAGTTTTCAAGCCAGTTTCTATTTACTTAAAAATATAAAAATATTCTAAAACTTATTATAATTAATAATCAAATTCATGTTCATAAAATCTCTGTTGGTGATTAGCTTAGCAGGCAATTAATTTTAATTTCCAACAATACCTACATAAAAAATATTTGAAAAATGAAAATAAAAAAATACCTATAAAGGACCACAAAGCAAAAACAGAATTAATTAAAAAAAAACACTCACCCGCGAAAAAAAAGAAAAAGTGAGCCTTTATGGGCAGCAGCCCTCTGTCTATCTTGAATTTCATTTTTTTTTGCAACAACAAAATTTCACATTCAGCCTAGAAATTAATCGCGTTATTATTTCATCGTACACACAGGTCACTGAACGCATACGACATAGTTTTTTACTGCAGACAAGACAGGTTTTAGCATCAATAACAACTTTCTACTACTAAGAATTGCACTGAAATACAAGTCTAAACACTGGTGCCATTATGAACACAAAGGATTATGAGACGTATCAAGATAATGCTTATTTTGCCTGTTATCGCGCGAGACGCGACTTACTCAACGATTATTATTGTCTGAATAAACAGAACGATAGATAAACTCAATCATTGTTGTCATAATAATAAAACTGAATTGACGTTTTGGAACCAGCTGACGGGGTTGCTAGTGTCTGTTCTCAAAGTTGCTTACTTTTTAAAGCGATTGGGTGAAGATCATATTTTTTATACGACTCAGGGTTGTTTATTTCATTATTTAGAGCTTAAGTCGTGTATAGAAATGATAACTCCAGATGTCATACAAAAATAACGTTTATATTCAGGAATTTTTCAATAGCCTTTTTACATGACGTTTCTATGACAGTGTATTTAATATAGGTACAATTCGTCCACTATAAGTTGGCGAGTGTGAAGTTAGGCTCTGCGAAAGTTGGCGAGTGTGAAGTTAGGCTCTGCGAAAATTCGCAGAGCCTAACTTCACACTCGCCAACTTATAGTGGACGAACTGTACTCTATGGTGCGCCGCGTGCAATGGCTGCTATAATCGGTGACCGTGGCAAACTCAAATTTTCAATTTTGCACAAAATTACTTTTTTATTTATTTACTCAAGAAATCACATCTGTTCTCTATTGAAGTGGTGGTTAAAAGTGTCTTTTTAGTGAACTACCAAGCGCGTACAATCTGTCTCGTGGTTCTTATCTTGGGACTATTTGTGTCCCCGTTATCATTTTAATATTTTCTAAAATTAACAAGTTTAAGGGGAAACTGTAAATGATGGCTACACGAAATACTATGTCACCGCTGTTTGTCAGCTGTCATTTTAATGTCAATTATTTTTTTATCTCACAGTTCCTGTCTCTTTTTATCACACACAATTACTGTGTGCTATCTCGTTTATACATGCCAAAAATGTATTAATTTGAATTTCGAATACTCATAGTGATGTGACTTTGCATATGTGTTTTATTCACAATCGAGAGTCTCACTTTTAGAAACCATATTTTGTTATTTTAGAGGACAGAAGAAACGGTACATCTTCGTAAATAATTGGTTTTTATTATAGGTACTAAATTTGTTATAGGGTGGTTTCGGTAACAGCTGTCAGATTGATACAATGTAGCTATCTATCCTTTTCTCTCATCTTAAAAATGCATATTTTCGGCCTGGTGTCACCCAACTCATGCTATGTAAAAAAGACTATTATAGGTTGTAATAAATGTAGGTAGCTCTGTCTTTAGAACTAGTGACAAATACCCAGTAAATGTAACAAATAAGTTAGGTTGCACGGGAAAAGGAAAAGGTAAAGCATTCGTGTAAAATTTATTAATTTTGTAAAATATATCGAAAAAAGCGAAGTGGGATAACTTTATCAAAAAAAAAAACTTAGAACCCATACTTTTGCTCCACCCCTGAGCAAATGCTGGGTACGCCCATACCGCGAAGTACAAAATAAGCTCCAGTATTTCAAAAGTAACTAAATATTATCATTACCTAAAATGTGTTTTTATCTGAATTCTAGTCATAAATTAATATATGTCTGTACTACACCCTAACAGATATGACCTTTTTTTTATAGAAAGATAGATAATAATGATAACAATCGACTATTTTTTTTTAATTTTCTTTCATAGTCTATCAAATCCTTCAGACATGATAATTTAAATCGATCGACTTACAAACAGTAGTAACAACTAGTTACATCACTAAAAGCCCGCGATTTTCAATTGTTTTTTCTGTATTCATTTCTTCCATTTGAATTTTGATTGCTTAACATGGCCGGCCTCCTTAGTTTGTAAATAAATAAAAATACACAAGAAAATGGAGGACGAAGAGTTTGTAGGTTGCATCAGTTGCATGAACACCAATGATTTATGCGACCTATTTGCTGTGTACGCGGAGAACACGGAAACTTATGCGAAAATGTTTGAAACCTGTTTTGATATTAAGGTTATATGTGAAGCCATTTCTTTTTGTAGTATTTTGATTATAGTTTAACTTGTAGTATGTAGTAAATAGATTTATTATAAAAAGTATGCTTTATAGAAGAAGAAGAATATTAGTTGCTAGTGGTAATATGTATAAATATTAATAAAGAACATGGATTGTATTTAGGAAATATTTACAGAAACAAAATTATAAACGAAAGAATATCTAATGTTTTCTTTAGTCTTTGGTATGGCCTATGTTTATTTTAAGAAACGCCGTAACAACAAATGTCTTTAATTTATAAATTGACTATTGAAAAAATTATAGGCGTTTAAATATGGAATTATTAAGTGCACACTACAATATTTTATTAAAATCATCGATATTTTTTTAATCGGTAATAGGTTTTTAGTAAGAATCGCTAAACTTAAGTGGTAGTGGGCAGGGCACATTGCTCGTAGAACAGATGGTCGGTGGGGACGGAAGGTTCTAAAGTGTCGGCCACGTACCGGGAGACGCAGCGTTGGAAGGCCTCCCACAAGGTGGACCAATGGCCTGGCGAGTTCGGAGTTTAGGGAGACGGGAACAGTTAATTTAAATATAAATAAGTTTATTTTCTTTAATCACTATAAAATTAAAAAACAACATTTTCAACACACTCGAAAATAATGACTAGTCTAATGAAAGCGGGACCTGCAGTTTTTTTTTAAATTTAATTAGCAACATTCATCTCATCTGCCTAGCCTTTTCCCAACTATATTGGGGTCGGCTTCCAGTCAAGCCGGATTTAGCTGAATGAATACCAATATTTTACGAGGAGCGGCTGCCTACCAGACCTCCACAACCCATTAACTGGGGTAACACGGTACTTCATGGCAAGACTGGAGTCAGATTTACTGGCTTCTGACTATCCGTAACGACTGCCAAAGATCTCCAAATGACAGCCGGGACCAACAGCTTAACGTGCTTTCCGAGGCACGGAGGAAACTCGTTATGTTAAGATGGTCACCCATCCACAGACCAACCTAGGCAAGCGTTGCTTAACCTTGAAGGTCGACCTGTGCGGCTGTTATTATCTAGCCACGAGCTCCTCTTAATAAAGAATAATTAGCAACATTATTCAGCCGCAATTGTAGGAAATAAAAAATATGAAGTGTCAAGACATGATTCTCCTACTAGTTAGTGCATACCACATACAAAATTTTTGGATTCAACCTCTTTTTCTCAGGTCGCGCTTTCATTAGACGGAATATAAACGCCAAATATGTAACTGCCGTTCTGATTGGAGCGAGAAGAAGTGTCAGACTTTTACTGACTAAAACCCACCTGTTTTCTTTCATTTGCTCTTAGCCCTGACCGAGCAGGGTCGAAGCCTACTAAGGCCATGGGCGACTTCTGAAAAAATTACCCGTGGCCCTAGAAAGCAAGCAGCATAGTACAAAGGGTCGGCTTTTTAGCATTTTTAGCATTAGCGGCCTAATAATGTTCCCACTGCTGGGACTCAGGCCTCCTCTCTAGGAGAAGGGATGGGCCGTAATCCACCGCGTGGGCCCAGTGCGGATTGGTGGATGTCGCATGTCTTCGAATTTTAGGTTCTAGGACATGCCGGTTTCCTCACGATGTTTTCTTTCACCGTTTTTGAGAACAGTGGTCATGACATAAATTACACAAAGTAATGCGCCTGGCTGGGTTTGAACTCGCGACCTACAACTTAAATCGGCCAGTTACCACTCGGCCACCACTGCTCTCAAAGGGTCGGTTAGTCAGTAATTATCTGTAGTAATGCCCTCCCGCTCCGCCCTAAACCGGAAGACGTCACTGATTGCTGGTTTTCTGTCGTCTAGATATTTCGAGGTACCTACACGGTACCATTCCATCATCAGACCACTATAGGGTATTCAACGAGGGTTGAGCCAAAAGGTAAACAAACCATAAAAAGGGTTCTTTATATGTCACGATTGATGTAATGAACATATAAAAATAAGTATGGATTTAATAACTACACTGACAACATTAGAAATTATATTTTAGAATGATGTCTGTGGAACTTATGTTATCCTTTCAGATTTATTTGAAATCAAACATTATAAATGCCTTAAATTATTTTCTTAATTTTTATTAATTATGCATTAAATAGTTCACATGTAAAAGAACCTAAAATGACATTTTAATACTACTTAGTTGTAGACACAGATACTGGGAACATTTTGCATTAAAATGTGACGTTTTGTCATCGGTCGGGTTATACCCGCCATATTGAAAAAATGATTTTTTTGTTTACCTTGTGGCTCAAGCTCCGGTGAATACACTGTAGACGTACGGCGTTGCGCCACCGGCACATGGTGAACATCCCACCCATACGTACAAAGCGTTTTGGGAGTACATTTATTGTGTGTACAGCTAAGGAGTGGAATTTGTTCCTGGAGTCTGCGTTTCCTGATAGCTACAAAGTAGGGTAATAGTCGAAAGTGAATAGGTTCCTTCTAGGCAAGCGTGCTCCATCGTCGACCACATCATCGCTTACCATCAGGTGATATCTCACCTTCTTCTTCTTTTCGAATCGAAGGCAAACTCTTCAAATTGTTTGGGCCCAGTAGGTAGCTACATTAATTAAGCACTAAATCGGTTGCGCACCCAGGTAGGTCGCTGCAAACACAATTTGGCCAAATGGGGTTTCAAAGACCCGTCGGTTACCCAATGTGAGTGCGGTGCTTATCTGTACAAAACATGAGCCACACGTTGGAGTGCCCCAAGTGCACTTTGGAGGATCTGATGAGTGCCACCGATGCTGCGATTAATATCTCACCTAATGACTATCGTGGTCAAACGCGAGCCTATCCATATAACCGGCCTCATCTAGTAAAAAAATAGTCCAAAAATTGACGTGTAAAACTGTTTATGAAAACCTATTTGCAAAATAAATATCATTTATAATAAAAAAATTAACGTTTTTTTCGATACAAACAGCTGTAGGTATCTTTTTTTCGTTAACTTACATGTTTGATTTTTGCACAGCTTCAAGAGATCGCGGACCTAAATATATGATTTTGATTTCAAATCGATATCTCCACGCGTTCCCGAATTAAAGAGTATTAGACAGACAGACAGACGGACAAAAAAGCGATCCTATAAGGGTTCCGTTTTTTCCCTTTAAAGTACGGGACCCTAAAAAGTAATTAAATTAGGTGACTTCCTACTCCCACATTAAAAACAAGCCCTGCGCACTCTAAGATATCATTTTTTGTTTGCAGATCCCAAACACTTTGAAGTACATATGTTCGGACTGCGTGGAAATCCTGGAGAAGTCAGTATCCTTCAAGGGACAGACCACCAAGAGCTTGGCAATGCTGCAGAACGTAAAAGGTAAGGTGTCTTCAAGCCTAGAGTGAATACAGTACCCGGCACGTAACTTGGCAAGATTTTTGACGTATTGGGGGTAAATTCGCGCATGGTGCATAAAAAAGCGAATGAGCGAACAGGACGTAGACGTAATGCGGCCACAAAAGTCGACTAACGCACCAATCATAGACTACTATTATAATACTGCATCAATCGCGCGCCAGAACGGCGCGCGCTACCTCATACCCCGCGTCCCGCTTGACCACCAAATAGATCTAAAAAACGATTTCTGCGCAACTAACGACTCTTGCTAACTTACGTGCCGGGAACTGTAGCATATCATAGCGTCAGTCTTATGAGGTTCCCAATGCTGGGACTCAGGCCTCTAGTAGTGGGATTAGACCGTAATCCACCACGCGGGCCCAGTGTGGGTAGGTGGATGTCAAATGTCTTCGATTTTTTAAGTCCAGGACATGCCGGTTTCCTCACGATGTTTTCCTTCACCGTTATGAGAGCAGTGGTGATGAAATAAATTACATAAAGTAATGCGCCTGGCTGCATTTGAATCCGCGACGGGACCATTACTACTGGGCCACTACTGCTCTCTTGGAGACTAATAAATAGACTCTTAATAAACTAATGCGCCTCACCATCGAGGATTGCATCACTGCTTACCATCAGGTGGGATCGCAGTCAAGCAATAGTTAACACCAATATTTAAAAAAACACTATTTCTCTGATGGTAAGTAAAGATGTCCGTTCCCTCACGCATGAGACCGTCTGCTTCGCTAGCATTAAGCGGGAACTACATCAGATCGACGCGCACGTGGGCCACGCCTGATTTGTACGTAGAACCTCGTCGCGTGGCGTGGGTCTAATTTAGCTTGACAAGTCTAGTTGCCATATATAGGAGCTCGTGGCTGGATAATAACAGCCGCACAGGTCGATCTTTAAGGTTAAGCAACGCTTGCCTAGGTTGGTCTGTGGATGGGTGACCATCTTAATATAATGAGTTTCCTCCGTGCCTCGGAAAGCACGTTAAGCTGTAGGTCCCGGCTGTCATTTGTAGATCTTTGGCAGTCGTTACGAATAGTCAGAAGCCAGTAAATCTGACTCCAGTCTTGCCATGAAGTACCGTGTTACCCCAGTTAATGGGTTGTGGAGGTCTGGTAGGCAGCCGCTCCTCGTAAAATACTGGTATTCAGCTAAATCCGGCTTGACTGGAAGCCGACCCCAATGTAGTTGGGAAAGGCTAGGCAGATGATGATGAGACCGACGTGCCCAGATCGGCGTACGTGGCCCTCGTGTGCCCAATGTCTTCTTCTTCTGTATCGTTGCACTCTTGGCAGAGTGGTCGTGGTTGTCATGAGGGTAGCTCTCCGGAAGTTGTTAGGGTACGCCGCACAACTTCGCGCCACTTTTGCCTGCTGGCAGTCATCCGCGCGCACTCGTTCAGTGGGCCGCCAACAGCACCATTGATCTAGTCTGTCCATCGCATCGGTGACCTGCCACGCGACCTCGTCCCGTTCACCTTTCCTTGTACAACAAGGCGTTTAAAGGAGTCATTTTTGCGTCGACATAAAGGGTGTAAAAAGACCCTTAACGAAAACCCCATATTCTACTCATCACTGGGATACTTTTTTTCTTCTAGGACATACCTGGGAATTCACTGGTTCTGGAGATATTGAAGGTCAAAGTCAAAAATTTTTGATCGTTGTTTTTTCAAAATCGTATTCCAAGTATCATTAGTAAACTTTCTTCCGAACAAACATTATGAAAATTATCAATTTTTCATAATAAATTACGCATTTGAAGTTAGAAAAATGCAGCGAAAACTAAACACAACGCGCGCCTCACACACACAAGCGTGCGGTTGGTTCAATGACCAAGCGCGAGTAGCCGAACGCTCAGCTGATCGAAGTAATTATTAATTAATTATTTTTTAAAGATGAAAAAAAAAGGTTTTTTCCCAGCAATATTTTTTGGTCTAAGTTACTTAATTACATGTACAGAATGTATAGTTATCGGCTTTGTGATCGGTCTTTTTACACCCGGTCTAAGGCCAAAGTATTTTAAAATACGATTGCGCACCAACGTAGACAAGCGTTCCTTGACGCCCAGTTCCTTCAGTATGGAAGCGTTTGTTCGGAATTCGGTCCAGGAGACCCCGAGCATCTTCCTCCAACACCGCATTTCTAGAGCGTCAATCTTTTTGGTCTCCGTCTGTCGCAAGGTCCATGTCTCCGCGGCGTATAAAATTATGGGGAACACTAATGTTTTAACGAGCCTGGTCTTCGTGGCTTTAGTTACTTTTCTGCTATGCGCAATGTAGTTCTATCTTAAAAGGGACCCAAAGGGTAGTGGAAAAGACTACCCTCGAAGTTTCCTTGGAAGATCGCATCAGGAATAACGATATTCGCAGGAGAACCAAGGTGAGGTGCACTAGTTTATTAAGAGCCTATTCACCCTAGCCTTGAAGACTAGCCAAATTATAATCGGACGGGAAGACCGCAGCAGGCTAATTGTGGAGTAAACCTATATTAAAAAATTATCTTCCAGATGAAGAGTATTTAGATGAGTCAATCCTCGAAGAGGCCGAATGCATAACTCCTGATGATACGAAGAGTTTGATCGTTCTCAAACCTCCAAATTCTGACGGTGATGATGATGAGATGGACGGTAAGAATGTTATCATCAGATTTCGTTACCTATATTTTAGCATTTGCAGCGGGGTTTACTACACCCATTTTTAGGGTTCCGTACCTAAGTCGCCAGAAACGGAATCCTCATTGGATTAGTTCGTTGTTTGTACGTCTATCAAAACCCTTTTTCTCAGGAATCCTTGGAGGTATGAAACTGAAATAACACTAATATAATAAAGAGGTAAAGTTTGTTTTTTTGTTTGTATGAGGTAATCTGTAGAAGTACTGGTCCGATTGCTAAAAATTTTTCACCAATAGAAAGCTGCTGTATTCCTGAGTGACATAGGCTATATTTTATGTACGCGGGCGAAGCTGCGGGCAAGCTAGTATCAAATACTTTGGTCTTTTACAAAAAGCGCAGCAGTGAAAAAATCAAACTTCTAAGTAACATAGTAAGATAAGGCCGTTTATGCTTCGTTTAAGCATATGTATACTGGTTGTAATATAATCTTAATATATATAAATCTCGTGTCACAATGTTTGTCCTCAATGGACTCCTAAACCACTTAACCGATTATAATAAAATTCGCACATCATGTGCAGTTCGATCCAACTTGAGAGTTTGAGAGATAGGATAGTTTAAATCTAAAAAAAAAGTCTGGTAAGGTAGGGTAGTGTAGGGTAGGTAGGGAAGGTAGGGGGATATGTAGGGTAGTCATTTGACAGGAGCGAAGGCGCGGGTAAAAGCTAGTAATCCTATAGGTTTTGATTTCCTAGAGCGTGTCATGAAAATAAAGGTTGTAAGGGACAGCCCTCCACAAACTTTAAGGGCTTGCTCAGTAGACGAATATGAACATCCTCCAACAAATTTTTTTTTCAGGAAACGAAAAAAAAATTCAGCCTCATCATACAAAATTATAAATTTTATCGGACAGTTTGTATGGAGAGGTCTATTATTTTTTTCGTTTCCTGATTGATTTGATCGTTGACTGAATTTTTTTGTGGGATGATGTTCAGATTCGTCTACTAAGCAAGCCCTTAAAGTTAGTGGAGGGCTGTCCCTTATACCCTTTATCCTGTTAACCTAGAATCCTGATATTTAGTCAGGAAATACCGGTTTCATTTATCTTAACCTATCACATACCCACAAAACGAGACACAATAGTAAAACAATAACAGCGCGGTCTCATAGGACCGGTCGGGGATTCATGAACTAAATTTATTTATTTTATTTATTATTTATTTATTAAAGCTTTATGCACATTGTACAAAGGCGGACTTAATGCCTTAGGCATTTTCTACCAGTCGACCTTAGGGTGGTGCAGAAACACGGCTTAGTAGGTGCAACTAACAGCTAAACAACAAAAAGAAAAAAAAAACTAATATTAAATAAAATATAATAATATAAGCCTTTATTACTGTTTTACATCATTTACACTATTAAATATATTTGTTGCTGACGATCGGTTTACAGTAACAGCTTGTCCTTCGACAAAGGCCTCCTCCAAAGATTTCCACCTATCTCAAATATATAAAATAAAATATATACTTATATAAATAAATTGACAACGGTTCCGTACTAATCCGTACCTTAAAAGGAAAAATTGAACTAATATAGGATCACTCGGTTGTCCGTCCGTCTGTCTGTCTAAAGGTATGATTCCGAACTCGGCAACAAGCAGCAGTGCTGTTGCCGCAGTGCTGCCACTAAGGTGCTGCGCAGCAGTGCTGCCTGCCGCGCTGATTCCGAGCAAGGCAGCAGTGTCGCTCTGTTCCCCTTTTGAATCTGAGAAATTCATCCTTTTCTACTCTTGTTGCGGCGGCAAACGCGTCACTACTGGTCTGTCGGCGGCGGCGCGCGGCGGTAGGGCGACACTGACGCGCAGCAGTGCTGCCGCTGAATTGCTGCCGCGACATTGCTGCCTAGCTCGGAATGTAATCTCATATAAGCCAATAGAAATTGTAGGGGGCCAGTAGTGTCGCGGCAGCACTGCAGCGGCAGCACTGCTGCGTGCAGCGTGGTTCGGAATCGTACCTTAATTACTCAGATACCCGCGAAACGAGACACAATAGTAAAACAATAACAGCGCGGTCTCAGGACCGGTTGGGGATTCAAACGTTAAAGCTGTGAAAAAATCTAATTTCTAAGTTAACAATTAGACGTTGGGTCCTTCCCTTTGACCCAGAATTCTGAATTTTGACACAAAGCAAGGTCTTTTCCGATGGATGCGAAACGCATAAAACCGTTCATTGTGGCGACGCTTGGAGGAGGCCTATGTCCAACAGTGGACGTCTTCCGGCTGAATTATGATGATGGTCTTTTGGTACATGCACCTATAAGAATAACTCTGAAAATAGTAAGTCCCAAAAATAATAATTTTACACAATTTTTCGAGACTCCGTTCGGGAATGAACTACACTAGAATAGAATAGAATAGAATAGAAAACATTTATTCGCCACAGACACAACACATCAGCAAAAGAAACACATTATAAAAATAGAGAAACAAAAAACACAAAACAGAAAAAGAAAAATTAAAAAAAAAGAAAAAACAGTTACAGAGAAATTGTGCTGAGCGTGCCCATGCCGAAAGGGTTACCATCTCAGCATATGCTGGGCGTCAGACACCCAGCGCTGGTTTTCAGTTGGCACCCTGCAGTGACACACGGACGAGGGTAAATGAAATAAATACATATAACTAGATAAATTAATGCTATAAATGTTATAATGTAGAAAGTAAATAAAATATTTTAATTTTAACACGTAAATAAATATATTAAATGAATTTTTTTTTATGTATGCTACACTTACAAGAATAAATTTTAAAATACCTACAAATAGACAATATAAAATGACGCAGCCCGCTCAACGCGGTGCCGTATCACCGTGCAGCCGCCATCGTCGTAGTAACACCAGTAATGGAAATAAAATTGCTTCTTTCTTTATAAATAGGAATATAGTGCCAGTAAATGGATATTTCAAGTGCACAGGTCTACCACCGGCCAACTGTCAAAGTTTAAAATTAAAAAGTGGTCGAAGCGTTGTGGTTCTTGGAGACATACCGCGTCACATTCAGCTCAACATGAGGTTAGTTTATGCACTAAGAGATTATAAATAAAATAAATCAATGGAGATATACTTAAATTCGTGACTTATTGAACATACATTATGAGATTATTCATTATGATTAAATTAAAAATAATTTATTGTATTAAATAAAAAGATTAAATGAACGATTTATCAATGTTAATGTCATTAAATTTGATTTGTGCATTTAAAATAAATGACTTTAGTCTCGTCTTAAATGTACTAATGTTTTTAAGATCCCTAATGGGTGGGGGAATGTTATTCCAACATTTGGAGGCCGCGTACCGAAAGCTTCCTCGGAAGGCGGCAGTACGGTGATGCGGGGTAGCCAGCTGCTGAGCACAACGCCTGGCTTTGCGCTGGCGGTGACTATTTACCCACACAAGCTTCGAGTACAGGTATGAGGGACATTTGTACTTGATGACGCCAAAAAGAAGACAGGCTAAGTGTAACTTCCGACGTGATTTCATCTTTAAAATATTATGCTTGTTTATAAATGGTGTAATGTGGCTCCTTGGTGGTACGTTGAAGCAAAATCGCGCGCAAGCATTTTGAACCCGTTGGATTAGTCGTACAGTTCGTGCCAGAAGTCGAGGGCCAACGACGGTATCGGCATAATTTAACTTAGATAGCACTAGACTTTCAACCAGAAGTACACGTAGATCTTCGCTTAAATATGGACGCATCTTATATAAAACTTTTAGACGGTAGAAGCAGTTTCTTACACAATTTGCAATATGAGACTCAAATCGTATTCCTTGGTCCATGATTAAGCCCAGATTTCTTGTTTCATAAACCCGATCAATACATTGGCCCATTACGCTTACGTTTGCATGATTTGTATTTATTTTACTCAGTTGATTCTTAGATCCAAAAAGCATAAATTTAGTTTTGGCTGGGTTGAGTAGTAGGGAGTTTTGTTTCGACCAGTCCACGATCCTGTCTAGGTCTTCATTTAATGATTTCACTGCTATCTCATAGTCTTCAGGTTTAAACGAAAGATATAATTGAATGTCATCAGCGTAAATATGGAATTTAGCATTTTTGGGAACATTAACAATATCTGCTGTATACAAAATAAATAAAGGGGGACCCAATATAGATCCCTGTGGAACACCTTTTGTTACTGGAGCCATATTTGAAAAAATACTGGATCCATTTGCAACTTGAATTTCAACCAGCTGCTTACGATTGCTAAGATAACTTTGGAACCATGCAACCGTCGGTGTATCAAAACCATAATACGCCATCTTAGATAGCAAAAGTGATAAATTAATAGCATCAAATGCCCGAGAAAAGTCCAGTAGAACCAACAAGGTACAACATCCTTCATCTTGAGCCGATAATATGTTATCCGTAACATCTAACAGAGCCGTTGCAGTGCTACGACCCTTCCTAAAACCTGATTGAGCCTCTGGTAGGATGTTATTTTGCTCAAGGTATGTAGATAATTGGGCATTTACGACTTTTTCTAGTACCTTTGATAAAAAGGGTAAAATGCTGATAGGCCGTAAGTCCTTGATAGTGCTTGGGTTCGCAACTTTAGGTATAGGGCGCACAACTGCAATTTTCCACAAGTCAGGAAAGGTCGATGTAGAAATTGATTTGTTAATAATGGAGGTCAGAATATCTAAGGATTGTGGGAGGGTCATAAGAAACATGTCAAGCGTAATGTGGTCAAAACCCTCTGCATTTGATTTACATTTCGATAAGAATTTGATGATTTCGGATTGGTCCACTTGATTAATAGAAAAAATACCTTCGTTATATCTATGCGACTCAAAAAAAGCCAAACATGATGCTGGTGCCAGACTATCACCAGGGACATTCAAGAAATGGGAATTAATCTCATCAGCATCATTGATATGTGAGGGTATTTCAGACACACCTTTAAAGGGTAATAGAGTTGACTTAAGATTTTTCCATAGGGTTTTGGGATGGCGTATTTTATTATTAATATTGTGTTTGAAATAAGCCACTTTTTCATAGTATAAGGACCTATTGACTAGGCCTTTAAGCTCCTTATAATATAATATTTTGCTCTCTGACACAGATTTTCTACATCTAATATTTGCCTGATTGCGGAGGCGCATCATAAACTTGATGTTGTCCGTGATCCATGGATATGACCTTTCCTTAATAATTTTAACCTTACGTGGAGCGTATTTATCAAAAAGCGAGGTGACGTTATAGTTCAGTTGATCCACCATAACATTCACGTCACCTGCCGCAGCTGTCGCAAGCCAATCCACTGAGACCAGGTCCTCCTTAAACTTGTCCAGAGGTATGTTTTTTTTTCTACAAGTGATAGTAATTGGCGTTTTTTTCTCCTTTTTAAAATGAAAGGCAACTGCAATAAAAGCATGCGCACCAAGCGCACTGATCCAGTGCCCCTCAATGTCGCGCGCCCTCGCATCCGTACACACGAGGCCTATGAGAGTCTCGCTAGTGGAAGAAAAATGAGTAGCAGATTGCACTAGTTGACTTAGTTGGAGACTTTGAAGAAAAATGTTCAATTTATTCGTTCTAGTGTCTGCTTGATTAAACCAGTTAATATTAAAGTCGCCCAAAAGAATAATGTGTTTACAAGAAGTAATAGAATTTACTGTGCAAGTAAGCGCGTCTAGAAATAAATCAACATCCATCCATGGGGGTCTATATGCAGTGCCTATAGCAATCTTGACACCATTTGTGCTCAGAAATAGCCACATCTGTTCAACTGAATCTCAATCTGAATCGTGGAGAGGGTCAGCCGGGTGCGCATGGGTACGCACCTTTATCCCGTGCTTGATGTAAAATCCAACGCCCCCGCCGCGGCCGCCGCGCACGCTCACCCGGGCACGGCAGGCGCGCGCCCCTCCTCGCCCGCTCTAAGCCAAGTCTCATTTATTGCCATTATACTGACATCATGATGCTCCATAGCAGCAATAAAATCATCATGGTTAGTGCCCAATGAGCCAGGGTTGAGCAATCCAATTTTAAAATACTTTGCACTCATTACAGTGGATATTTGTCACCAATCAAAACAATGATAAACATAAAATACTGTAGTTTGACGAGGAAGCAAATAGTACTGGGATTTTCGTAGTAATAACAATGTTTTAACTTTAATGTAGCTTCATGAAAAATGCAAAAGAATGTCAAAATAGGCTCACACAGTTTCCACACGATTAAAATGTCACTCAATAAAAGCATTAATATGTCAATTTGAAGTGTGATTGTAGGTCTATAATAAATGTAATATGAGTAAGATGCCTGTGATAAATAAATACAATTGAATATGAGTAAATGAGAATTACATAATAAAAAACTGTAAAGATGGAAGATAGGTACCAACAAACTTGTGCCACTACGGAAATGCCAACCAAAACAATGTACCGTTTAGGCTGGGCTAGCTGCAGCCTGGAAAATACAGTAGTAAAGAAAGGTACAATAACAAACACAGAAAGAATACAAACGTTGTAACGAACAAAAAATCGAACATGAATTTTAAAAAATATTTTTAATCTAAACGGTATTCCTATCAAACTGTACCATTGCCAAAAATTCGGACCATATCAAGTTCAGATCGTATACGTTGTGGGGGTACGCCATCCTCTTTCTTCACATAAATGCGGCCGTCTTTCGTCCACACGTATTTATAATTTTGCCTCTGCCCAGCCTCACGTGCTTTAGAAAACAACTTTCCGTTGATTGCCGTCAGTCGCTCGTTCAAATAGAACCGTCGCGTAGGCCCGCGCAAGTCGAGATCCGCCGTGGTAAGGCCGCGTCGCACGCGCGCCGCTCGCAACAGTTGATCCCGGGCAGCGCGGCGCGATAGTCGCACAGCGAGCCCGCGCGGCCGCGCCAGCTCCACCGCGTCCGCAGCGCCAGTCACGTTAAGGTTGCGGCGCACCATGCCAATACGCTCAGCGTTTACTATGTCGCGTTCGTCAATGCTAATTCCCAGCTTTGATGAGACCAAATGCACCAAATGCAACGGGCTTTCATCTTTTGTCTCCGGAATGCCCGTTATTATGACGTCATTGAGCAAATGATCCTGATCGCGTTCGTTCAGCTGTAATTTCAGCTCCGCTATAGTCGCCTCAAGGTGGTCAGCAGATGACGGCTCCTTCTCCTCAAAACGTCTCTCGAGATGGGTAACCTTGTCCTCAACCACACTCATGCGTTCCCTGCACAGCCCGACATCAGCTTTTAAGCTCGCCATTTCGTCACGAAACTGTCGCAACTCCTCTCGCATAGCACCAAGCTCCTCACGAAAGCAGCGAATCTCGTAGGCTACGTTGAGCTCGCGAGTGCCTGTCGCCATTAGGGAGAGAGGCTGAATAGGCTGGTTGGCTGCTGGATCTTCAGTTGTTTGCTCAGCCACTGTACTCTGGTTTACTGCTGGAGACTGAGTCTTGGGAGAAAGCTGAATGGCCGACTGGCTGTTTACTATCATGCCGTCTGATGGGCCCTTGACTGGCGTGGCCGAGTTGTCCTTTCTCGGTATCTTTGCCTTGCAATCCGGGCACAACCAATTAGGCGAAACCTTTGTTGACGACGTCATGCCAATGCAAGTGGGATGATACGATCCCGGGCACTTACTGCAGCGAACACACTCAGCCCTGGGCAAAAATTGACCGCAGCCACCACACTTCGCCATATTCGTGGACTTGATGTTTGTAATGTACTTTAGATTCAGTTGTATAATTGCTGTGTATAAACAGAGGTTAGTACCACTATGTAATCACAGATGGCGTTAAGGACACGTAATTAGTGAGTTACAAACTGTTTTTTTTTAGGTCCTGTATCTTTCAGTGAGCTTGATTTTCACCACAACGCGACTTACACTGTACACTACTGTACTTTCAGTATGTTTGTTTTTAGAACTTCAGTTTTTTGGTTTTTAAACTTTCGGGTAGGCGGTGAGCACTGGTGTTATTTTGGTTTAGTATTTTAGTTAATTATTAATGATTTAAATATCACTGGCACTGTACTACGTGAATTATTGTACCAAATTCAAGTTCTTTATCAATAAATATCACTTGAACAGTTTGTATTTACATTTAAAAAACACGCAAGTATCGCTAGCTAATCAGCTGTTACCGACGTCCGTGTCGTCACTCTTTACATAGGTACGGGACCCTAAGAACGCGTATCAGACTCGCACTTGCCCAGCTATTTTAAAATAAATAAATCATTTTTTTTATATCTAGCCTATAGTGTCCCACAGCTGGGCAAAAGGCCTCCCTTCATTCCTTCCATCATTCCCAGCTTTAAGCCACTTGCCACTAACATTTTCGAAAACCACAGAAGATTTGGATGAAGAGCATGCAATCCAAGCCTTAGATGAAACGACCTGCATCTACTGCGATCTTCAACTACCAACAGTAGATGATGTCCACGACCACATACGGACGGTCCATGAACTGGAGCCCAGGACTGGGCTGCCTTTGAGAGAGTGTTCCTTATGCGGAGTAGCCTTGAGAGACCCTGCTGATCATCATAACAGGTTAGTTACTGAGGGTTTTTTTATGGTAGGGGAATCATCAGAATGACTTCTCCCACTCTTGGGCCGAGCGGGCGGGTGTGTCAGACTCTTACTGACTAAACCCCTACCCCGTTCCTTCGTTGCCTTCGATCTGGGGGACACGGTGGACACCTTTCGGATTTTCCATGATCACCAGAGGCAGTAACTGAGGGTCAGTTTACACCGAGACGCGACGCGACGCGACGATACTGGAAGAGGCCAGTGATTTCACGCTGCACCGCGCGACACCGCGAGATGCATCGCAACGTTGTGAGGCGCATAGTAAAATCGTTGGCAACACGACGTCGTGAATATAAAAACGTTACGCTGCGCGGCGTCACGACGCGCAGCGCTACATGAAGCAACGTATTCTAAATTCACACAATGAAATATATGTTCCATATATATATGTTCCACAAACTTTTTCACACAACGCCATCTAGTCCCAAGCTAAGCAGAGCTTGTGTTATGGGTACTAGACAGTAGACAGCTGATAAACATACTTATATGTTTCTAAATAAATACATATTATAGCTAAATTACACCCAGACACAGAACAAATGATCATGCTCATCACACAAATATTTGTCCTGGGTGGGGATCGAACCCACGACCCCTGGCATAGCAGTCAGGGCCACTGACCGCTAGACCAACAAAAGTCAAATGTGTATCTTTTCGTGCATGCAGCGTCGGATCGCGTCGCGTCTCGGTGTGAGCTGACCCTTACGATCGAGGTCCGGTCACATTAACTAGACGCATCTCTGAAATGCTCACATCCCCCCGCGTCCCCCCGCATTCCCTTAGCTCGCCCGGCAATCACACTTGTAACTATACTCCGTTTGTTTAGGTAGTTAACTAAAGGTAAACAGTCTTGGTATGTCTTTTTATATTAAAGAGGTCGTATATAATACACACAAAGATTATTAAAATTTAGTTTATTAGCTAACATCGATTTAGGTAAATACCTATTTGCAAAGATTTTTACATACAATTTATAGACAACTTTTAGATAAAAAGACATGCCAAGATTGTTTACCTTTAGTTAACTACCTAAACCGACGGAGTATAGTGTCATTGCCGGGCGAGCTAAGGGAACAAGGGACCACAAGGGAACTTAAGTCTTTTTTAACCCTGACTCTCCTAACTAGTGTTTTAAAAATAAAAATAAAATAAAATAATCTTTAATTCGGATAAGTGACATCCATATGGGTTAGTAAACAATATAGAAAAATTTGAACCTATGTTAGTAAACTTACAACCTATTAATTTATTTTAACACAAGGTGGTTGTTCATGATACATCTATGAACAACATCACCCAACAGAGGACTATCGTACCTCCCCGCTATGGTCTTCAGGATGGAGTTGGAACTAGCCCGCACTCTAAAGAGCAAAGTGCGGGCTAGTTCCAAAAAGGTTTTTACTACATTATAATTTCTAGGACGAGTAGCATACCGTTAGAAAGGGTATCAACTATAGAACTTTTAAAAATAAAGCTAAGTTCAAAATGGCTCTCAGTATTTTTATTTAACGAATTTAGATATTGTAAAATTTTATACATTCAATAAAAAATTAAACTTTGTAAGCTTGTAAGGAATTTTCTTGAAAACATTTGTATCAAACAAAGATGTAACTATTTGGATTTAAAAGAATTTGGTGAATATAAAAACATTTATTTTGTGCCACTACACCCACTATGGTCTATCGGTTTAGGTAATTAACTAAATGTAAACAATCTTGGCATGTCTTTTTATCTAAAAATTGTATGTAAAAATCTTTAGAACAAGGTATTTACATAAATCGATGTTAGCTAATAAACTAAATTTAAATAATCTTTGTGTATATTATGTACGACCTCTTTAATATAAAAAGACATACCAAGACTGTTTACCTTTAGTTAACTACCTAAACCGATAGACCATAACAAAAAAGAGAAACATTTTGGTTATTTTTTTCATAAAAAGAATCATATCATGTAACTATCCGTGACATTTAGGACAAAAGGTAAGGCTAGGGCAGAACCTAGATAACGACTTCCCAAATTCCTGGAAAAATTGTGTCAACCATGCACCAAACACCCTATACAACATGTACCTAACATAATAAGCGCACATCCTCTTGGGGGGTCATTGCACTCATCATTATGAACAACTTTTACTATGGGACCAAACCTGAAATCGAGAAAAAAAATTCAGGTGTCCCATACATTTTGACGAAATAAGCGAACATAAATGTATGCAACAGCTGATTATTGCAGCACTGTATAATATAGCAACCTCACTTTTTAGGTGTCATGGCGTAAAATCGGATTCCGATGGCAGAAAGTATCCATGTCATTTCTGTGATAATATTTATGTCAGCAAGAAAGCCTGCTTCACCCACCTTCGGATGAAGCACGGACGTAAGTACCTAATTCTTCTTAGCATCATCATCATCATCTACCTAGCCTTTTCCCAACTATATTGGGGTCGACTTCCAATCAAGCCGGATTTAGCTGAATACCAGTATTTTACGAGAAGCGCCTGTCTATCAGACCTCCACAACCCATTAACTGGCTTAACACGGTACTTCACGGCAATACGAGTCAGATTTACTGGCTTCTGACTATCCGTAACGACTAGCAAAGATCTACAAATGACAGCCGGGACCTACGGCTTAACGTGATTTCCGAGGCACGAAGGAAACTCGGTATGTTAAGATGGTCGCCCATTCACAGAGCAACCTTGGCAAGCGTTGCTTAGCTTTGAAGAGCGACCCGTGCGGCTGTTATTATCTAGCCACGAGCTCCTCACTACTTCTTAGCATGTCAATGGCAAAACTATTAAAATACCTTGCCTGGCCCAGTACTCGGCCACGGCAATGCCGTCCACTGATGCTGTCATTAGGTCCTCACGTGAACAGGTAACAAGCGACGTGGTGCAGAATGGAAGGTGATGGGATATGGTTTCCGGGAAGATACCGCACAAACACTGAAGATTTCGGAAAGTATGCGCAGGAATTACATGATCTGATTCCGCCATCTCCTTTCTACCATTGGACAAACCGTCGTACAGCGAGTATCCACCCTTACGTTGTTGAAACCTATACCGTCCGGACTAAGCATTACGCCTCGTCGTATATACCACGTACATCGAAGGACTGGAACAAATTTGCCTGCTGCGGTTTGCCCGTCCGATTATAATTTGGGTGTCTTCAAGGCTGGAGTGAATAGGTTCTTAATAAACTAGTGCGCCTCACCATCAACGATTGCATCACTGCTTACCATCAGGTCAAGCACCAATTAAAAAAAAACGGGTTTTCATTCATACATTTTTCTTTCAGTAAAACTCTGTAACGAGCAAACACCAAAATATGTGCCAAGGGAGCGCAAGAAATGTCATATGTGTAACAGAGATTTTAGTCAAAAGCAGATTCTCAATAAACACTTGTGGAAGGCACATGGATTTGAGGTAAGATCCTAATCATCATCATCTACCTAGCCTTTTCCCCACTATATTGGGGTCGGCTTCCAGTCAAGCCGGACTTAGCTGAATACTAGTGTTTTACGAGGAGCGGCTGCCTACCATACCTCCACAACCCATTAACTGGGGTAACACGGTAATTCATGGCGAGACTGGAGTCAGATTTACTGGCTTCTGACTATCCGTAACGACTGCCAAAGATCTACAAATGACAGCCGGGACCTACGGCTTAACGTGTTTTCCGAGGCACGGAGGAAACTCGGTATGTTAAGATGGTCACCCATCCGCAGAGCAACCTTGGCAAGCGTTGCTTAACCTTGAAGATCGACTCGTGCGGCTTTTATTATCTAGCCACGAATCAAGACACATAATTCTACTAAATTATGCATGAAGAAAATGCTCTTAACCACTCTATATTCATATCGTCTTCCGACGCTCGGGGAATACGATCATTGCCGAATATTGACGAAGATTTCTATGCGCATTATTACTTTGGGAGACCTGTACGTGCGAGGACGTTTTTTTTAGCATTATCGGCCTACTGCTGGGACTCTTGCCTCCTTTTTAGAAGAGGGAATGGGCCATAATCCACCACGCGGGCCCAGTGCGGGTTGGCGGATGTCATGTCACATGTCTTCGAATTTTTGGATCTAAGACATGCCGGTTTCCTCACGATGTTTTCCTTCACCATTTTGAGGGCAGTGGTGATGAAATTAAATTACACAAAGTAATGCGCCTGAGAGCGTTCCCACATTATCCGATCCGATATTGGTGTCGGACGCCGATACTATCGTATCGTATGGCCAGTCAAAAGTGTATCTTTTCGTGCATGCAGCGTCGCATCGCGTCGCGTCTCGGTGTGAGCTGACCCTTAGACCGTTTTCACATTATCCGATCCGATATCGGTGTCGGACGCCGATACGATATCGGGGTAAGTAAAATGTATGAAATGCCGTGCTCCGATATCCGATATCGGGCCGGACAATATGAAAGACAGGTACATATTTCATACATTTTACTTACCCCGATATCGTATCGGCGTCCGATACCGATATCGGATCGGATAATGTGAAAACGGTCTGACTGGGTTTAAACCCGCGACCTACAACTTGCAAGTCGGGGCAGTTACCTACCACTGGGCCACCACTGCTCTCGGGTGCGAGGACGTACGAGCGAGCAATGGGAAGCTCGCCGTCCGCCCTTAGAGTTTGTAATGTGTTTCTTCAGGTGGAAAAGCGCAAAGCCTTCATATGTCCACTTTGTGATGAGCGAGTCAGCTACGGATCTAACTTTAGTGCCCATTTGTTGCATTCTCACCGGGTTCACGAGCAAGTAGAACAGTTGGAGTTCCATAATATGGACGGTGAGTTTTTTTACAGCTATCACACAACGCCATCTAGTCCCAAACTAAACGAAGCTTGTGCTATGAGTATTATGGTCTATCGTTTTAGGTAGTTAACTAAAGGTAAACAATCTTGGTATGTCTTTTTATATTAAAGAGGTCGTATATAATATACACAAAGATTATTTAAATTTAGTTTATTAGCTAACATCGATTTAGGTAAATACCTATTTGCAAAGATTTTTACAAACAATTTATAGACAACTTTTAGATAAAAAGACATGCCACGATATTTTACATTTAGTTAACTTCCTAAACCGACGGAGTATAGACCACTATGGTTTTTGAGAGTAAGAGCCCGTGAACGCCAGACCTACAGTATTTTATAAAAGCTAAGTCTGGCAAGGGGTTTCCACTATGTAAAGTGTGGCAATGAAGTGTGATTTTTAATAATATTCTGAAGGTAATACCAAAAAATCAATCTTTATAATTTGACGTAAGTAGATCGGTATTTTACACAACTTGGGTACCGTGTACCTACCAAAGCCACCGCAACCCAAACTTCATAATTGGCCATCGTTGTTACCTGTGTTGGGACCATGCACTGACAAACTTTCAGCTTTTATAAAATATCGTAGGTCTGGCTTTCACGGGCTCTTAGTGTCTAAACATACTATGCCGAAGATACGCGACCGAAGTTCGGCATGATTACGGCTGTATTGCTATTTGAATTACTGGCGACACATTATGCCGAAATTACGTTGCGTTACAGCGTACAACTGAACTTCGGTCGGGCATAAGTTCAGCGGCAATTCAGCGGCAACGTATTCTGTAGAACACACATTATACGCGACCGAAGTTCTCTCTCTCGAAACGCTGCGAACTCTCTCGAGCGCTCGAAACACTGATTCACACAAAATTGCGCCACTGAATTTCTGCCGCGTAAGTTCGGCACTTATGATGTGTCATATCAGCCGAATACGATGGAACGTAAAATCAGCCGCGGAACTTCGGTTGCGTACGTTCGGCATAGTATGTTTTGATACTTATCTATAACATTTCTCAAATAAAATTTCCAGATTTCATGATATTCAAGAGTGCAATCCAAGAGGAAACTAAGTACAGGTTTAGAAAGACTACGGCCAGTAAGCAGACCATTGAGGGAGTGAGGTCTCACTATATGTGCAGCCAGTCTGGAGTCTACGTTTACCAGGTGAGACAGATAAAAAAAAATAGCCTAAGTTTGAACCAGAGATGGTCATCATCTACCTAGCCTTTTCCCCAACTATATTGGGGTCGGCTTCCAGTCAAGCCGGATTTAGCTGAATGCCAGTATTTTACGAGGAGCGGCTGCCTACCAGACCTCCACAACCCATTAACTGGGGTAACACGGTACTTCATGGCAAGACTGTAGTCAGATTTACTGGCTTCTGACTATCCGTAACCACTGCCAAAGATCTACAAATGACCACCGGGACCTACGGCTTAACGTGCTTTTCGAGGCACAGAGGAAATTTGGTATGTTAAGATGGTCACCCATCTATAGAGCAACCTTGGCAAGCGTTGCTTAACCTTGAAGATCGACTCGTGCGGCTGTTATTATCTAGCCATGAGCTCCTCTACGATGAGCACTAAACACCGACCCTGTGGGTGCTGAATCCACCACTCACAGAGTCGGCGCCGTTGTCGCAGTGTTGGCGCTAATCTCTTCTCCTCTTTATTTATTTATTTGAAATTCATGCAACATTCAAGATACACAGGCGGACTTAATGGCGTAGGCATTCTGTACCAGTCAACCTAGGGTGGTGAAGAGAGAAGGTGGCAGGTGCTTAAAAAGACCCCCTAAACCCCTCCCCCTTCTAAAAATTTCCTTTACTTTCTTCTTCTTCTCCTTTTAATTCTTTCCCCTTCTGTGACAAATACAATTTTACTCCGTATTCCCCGTAAATTAAATACCCAATAATTTAATTATAATTTGGGTGTCTTCAAGGATCAGTGAATAGGCTCTCTAGTGCGCCTCACCATCGACGATTGCATCACTGCTTACCATCAGGTGGGATCGCAGTCAAGCACTAGTTTATAACCATTGAAAAAAAACAATTAATTTTCTGACAATCCCAGGGTAAAGGAAAACGCCCAGCGCCCGAGAGACAGATATACAAAACTGGTAAAGCGTGTCCCGCTCATATGATAGTCACTGAGACTATGGACCGTGTTCTCGTCACCTTCTACAAGACCCATGTGGGCCATGGACGTGAGTACATCTTCATCATCTTCATCTTCTTGGCGCGGGTTTGCGGAGCGCGAGCGATGTGTAGCTGTGGGGCAATGCCCTACCTTAAAAATATCAAAACTCATCATCATCTGCCTAGCCTTTTCCCAGCTATATTGGGGTCGGCTTCCAGTCAAGCCGGATTTAGCTGAATACCAGTATTTTACGAGGAGCGGCTGCCTACCAGACCTCCACAACCCATTAATTGGGGTAACACGGTACTTCATGGCAAGACTGGAGTCAGATTTACTGGCTTCTGACGATCCGTAACGACTGCCAAAGATCTACAAATGACAGCCGGGACCAATAGCTTAACGTGCTTTCCGAGGCACGGAGGAAACTCGGTATATTAAGATGATCACACTGTCAACATCCACAGACCTACCATGGCAAGCGTTGCTTAACCTTAAAGTTCGGCCCGTACGGCTGTTATTATCTAGCCACGAGCTCCTCGGTAGCTTGTCGTCCAACAGTCTGGTAATCGTTCGGTTTGAGTCGTCGACGGAGTGTAGTCTTCAATGCGTGTCTCAAAAAGATGTCAGCAACACCGTAGGGACCTAGCAGGGTGTAAAACGCCCTCCCGCTCCGCCCTAGAGTAGGAAGAAGTCATTCTGATAATTTCCGACCTAAAAATAATCATCAGGTTCCTACGCTTGGCCCCTATTACTTGAGGGCGACGCAATACGTTTTTTTCTTTCACACGGACGAAATTAGAATTCTATTGGAATACAGAAATATTGTAAACCCAATAATTTTTTGAAAAGAGTAACCATGCAGTTTCTTGCCGGTTCTTCTCCATAGGAAACGACCAATTGGTACCGTGCACTAGCTTCTGACGTTTTATAAGTGCCCATGTAGGCTTAAGGTGAATGCTTCAGGTAGCCCGTGAAATTCAAATTTTCTTACGTTTTTTGCAATTTGCAGGCCAGTGGTAGGGTTTATGAAGTCAAAAATACTTAAGCGACTGTAAAACGTAACTAGTTACATAATTATAACCATAAAGATCATCAATACAAACCTCCAAGCTCACTTAAGTCTAGGAACGTTTTTGACCTCGAAAACATCGTTCCTCGACTTATATGAACTAAGATTATTATTATATATTTAACTAAGACTATTTTTATTTTTTGCGACTGTAAACGTAACTAGTTACATAACTAGTTACGTTTTACAGTCGCAAAAGATGTTTTTAACTTCATACAACCTACCACTGGCCTGCAAATTGCAAACAACGTAAGAAAATTTGAATTTCGCGGGCTACCCTGACGCTTTCACCTTAGGTGAAATTAAAACATTTTTGATTGACCCTATCACAATAATACTGGGTGTAAGGGACAGCCCTCCACTAACTTAAAGGGCTTGCTCAGTAGACGAATCTGAACATCTTCCCACAACATTTTTTTTCAGGAAACGAAAAAAAAAAATCGATCTCTCCATACAAACTGTCCGATAAAATTTATAATTTTGTATGGTGAGGCTGAAATTTTTTATCGTTTCCTGAAAAAAAAAAATTGTTGGAACCGGTGTTCAGATTCGTCTACTGAGCAAGCCCTTAAAGTTAGTGGAGGGCTGTCCCTTACACCCAGTATTATCACCCATTTTCTAGCTTGTCCTTATTTTGAGCCAAGGGAATCTAAGAAGATAAAAACTGAATCACAAGCATCGTCTTCTTCCATCATTGATGAGGCATTAAAGACTGAATTGGAGCCGAAAGACGAAGGTAAGAACTCTTTTTTAGGCTGCCCGTCCACGTCCGATAATCGGTGACCGATTTTTTGTAGGAGAAAAATAGAACACACTAATAGCAATAGTGCAACGCACAAATGTTGGTCAGAATATAATATACTAGCAATCCGCTCCAGCTTCGCACGTATATGTATCAATCGTGTGTGTTGTAGTGTCTCAAACTTAAGCCCTGGCAGGGCATGGCAACATTTATATTATACACATAATATTACATGGGTCAATCAACTTTTATTTGTCCTGTAAGTACTATGTTATGTCCCTGACCAATAATCGCAGTTCTAAAGAAAATTAAGTGGTTTGTTGGCATATGTCGCATTTATCGTAATATTAAGCAAATATACGAGTAAATTATTTTAAAGAAATCACTATTATACTGGAATTTTAATGGTTGTCCGGTTAACAAAACATCTGATGAAGTGTTTTATTGTTTGTCCCCCAGTAGGTTAGTACAACGAAACATTACTTTATACAAAAAATACTGTATGGCAATTAATTACGCTTTTACATAATTATTTATTACAATATCTACTATGATGGTAGCATATAGATTTTTGTTTGATTTAAAATTTTAACGATATTTTGGCATGTTCATTTTGGTCCCTAATATATTTTAATATCCTGACTTCCACCGGGCAACGGCAAAAAAGTTCCGCAACCAAAACACAGATGGCGTGATTAGTGCCTTGAGAACAAGTCGATTAATTTGTTGACATCACGCATCTAGCCGCCATTTTGAATTCATCTTTCCCGCAGCGCCAGTCGGCCGAGTGTGTTTTGAAAAAATGGGTGGCTTTATTGTGTGTCTACCGGACAACCGGCACAACAACGTAAGTATTTGATATATCGTAGTAAATTAAAGTGAAAATATTCTATTTAGTCTATATTTTTCATTGCGCGTTAGGACCTAATTCAAAATATCATTATTTATTACCAGGGAGCGCAAATACTGATAAATGTCACTCGGACAACCGGTCACTTGGACAACCAAAACCGTTGTCCGTGGGGCATTTTGGTTGTTCTTAGGACAATAATAATAGAATCAGTATAAAGCAATACTTTTTCTTTTAATAATAATTAGTTACTGAAGAGCTTCTTACAAGGGCTAGAGCATTTATTATTGTTTAATATAAATTATATTGATATTTTGACAAATTTGAACTTTTTACTTCTTGTCGTGTGTTAGCTTACTTACCTAACACATTTTTATAGTCCTCTATTCTACTTTTTTAAATTATTTTTAGATAATGGGTTTGACGGAAAAAGAAAAATCAAGACGCTATAGAGAAAGACGTAAAGCAGACCCGGAGAAATTAGCTGAGCGAAAGAGATAAAAAGGGAAAGCTACCATAGGAATAAAAAACTAGTTTCAAGTATGCTGCTAGAAGATAAGAAAACTGCAGAATTATATGGAAGCTGCGAAAACAGTCACAGAAAAATCGCCAAAGAGCTGATATTAATTATTAAAGAGCTGATAGTATTGCATTTTTAGATCTGTTCATTATTTAATACTTTATGGTCATGTTGATTCTTTCATAAAAAAATATAATAAAACTGATAATTATTGTCATATTGTTGTTTTTTTTACATAAAAAGAACAAATACAGGCGATTTCAATCCTAGTATCTCCTTCGGACTCTGGACAACCATTTTGTCCCTGTCTCCGAAAGATACATTATCGTCATAAATACTTAAAAAAAACAGAAAGGTATACAAAATTTTCAAATATGAATGTAACAATTAAAAGTGAATTCATAAACTGTTAAATATTACGCTATAAATTATTATTTTATAAGTTAAATGTAAAGTTCGTTACATTTAAAGTTTGTCGTTGTCCAAGTGACAATATTATTGGGAATAACTTATAAATTAAAAGCCACGTCATTTATTTATGGATAATAAATTGGAATCTATCCTATAATCAGTGAAAATAAAGTGACGGTTTACAATTTGACTGAATTTTAATGGTTCAGAAGCCTATTTTGTTCAGTTGTCCAAGGAACTGTTTTAACTAGGGTCATGTAGATTTCGGAGGCAAATTTACTATTTTATTTAAATAAATCTTTCTGCTCTATGTGTTTTCTTAAAATATAAATAATTATCTACAGAAAATATGTAAAAAAAATTTAATTCACAAATAAAATTTTAAAAATCAAATTTATTATTGATGTACACTTAAAAGTTGATTGACCCACATGCATTATATAGTACATTTACATCCTGGCGAGGGTCGCGGGAATCCGATGGATGCGAGACGCACAGGACCGGTCGCTGTGGCGACGCTTGGGGGAGGCCTATGTCCAGCAGTGGACGTCTTTCGACTGAGATGATGATGATGCCTAATTTGGTAAAACACAATTTACTGTGCATTCACTTGACATCCAGAAATGTATTATTGATTGTATTGTGTTTATGCAATAAAGATTTTGACTTTGACTTTGATAAAAGAAACAAAGACTGCTTTGCTGTAGAGACAAAGTAAATTTGTCTCTACAGCACTCGACTCCACAGCACCCTCACCAGCTGCTCGGGAGAATTCCGCCCCGATCATTTATAACGTTATTATCTTGTAGGAGATACGGCAGAGGAATCTGCATGGATGTGTGATGCTTGCGGCGTTTCGTTCGGTGATGCAGACAAGTTTAGGGACCATGTCGCGACCCATGGCTTGGAGCTGTTCCCTTGCCAGTACTGTGACGACGTAAGTATACACACAAAGAGCGGGAACTGACAAGAAGCAAATTGTACTTACAACAACAACAACAACTACACAACAACAACAAAGGTACAAGGTAGATACAAGGGTCAGTTCACACCGAGATGCGACGCGAAGCGACGATGCAGGAAGAGGCCAGTGATTTCGCGCTGCGCCGCGCGCCGCCGCGAGACGCATCGCAACGTTGCGAGGCGCATAGTAACATCGTCGGCAACATGACGCGCGACGTCGCGAATGTAAAGCCAAGGATACACTAGGGGACAAATGGAGCAACATGTTGCGGAACATGTTGCTCAACAACTACGCGGAACATGCATACTGACGCGGGACTGGTGCGCTCGCTCTCGAGGCGGGAGCAAGCAACATGCCCCGCGTCACGTACTATGTTGTGGGGCATGTTGCAGGACAATATGCAACGTTGCAGCGTCACGTAAGTTTAGTGTTGCGCATTGTGTTTCGGGACAAAATGTTCCCTAGTGTATCCCAGGCTTAAAAATGTTCTGCTGCGCCTCGTGACGCCGCGCGGCGTCAAGCGCTGCATGAAGCAACGTATTCTAATTTATCACAATGAAATGTGTATCTTTTCGTATAGTAAATAAAGTTCTATTTTGAGTCACTCTATTAAAATGCGCACGCAGCGTCTCGTCTCAATGTGAGCTGACCCTCACATTAACTTGACGAATGGCGTCTATGAAATAATGCCCAATTTAAAAACAATATAACAACAACAGAGAACTAGCCAAATTATCGAGGCGCGTATCGATAACAAAGATGCTGAGCATACCTGACACTTACCGGGCGAGCTAAGGGAATGCGGGGGGAAGCAGGGGGATGCTCGCAACAAAACTTTAGTTTAACCATCCTTCGCGCCTGTCTGGTAGTCTGTCTAAAAAGTCAAACGACTTGGGTAATTATTAGGGTACAAATAATTTTTATTGTTTTAAAGACCCCTTAAATCATTTAAAAATCGATTCGATAATTTTTATAAGGTTCTATTATATTTTGATTATCGATCAATAGTCCAGTCAAAATAGACTAAATTATTATTCAAGTTTGCATTAATTCCCAACAAGCTGGATTTTTGTGCAGGCCTTGAATACGTCATTACGAATGATATGTCAAAAGTCCCCATCGATCCCGCTTGTGCGTTGTTTTTTATTCGAGGTCAAAGGTCACAAATTAGCGTTTTTTTGCGTATATCTCTGAAACAACGAGAGCTATCGAAAAATGGTTCAGGCAAAGTTTGTAGATCGTAAAATTGTCTACAAAAAAGATCTCGACACTTTTCTTCTATAAAGCATCGCTTTCGAGATATCGTGACTTTAGACCGCAGGAAAGTCGTATTTTAAGTATAACAATCACTGTAGTACTTAGCCTCAGCAGCAACTAAGTTATATTCATACTGAAAGCGGGCAGTGACACTACTTGCTAGCTCATGAGAACGAGTCTGAGCTTCCTTAAAGATGGTTTTCTTGAAGTCAAAGGTTGAAAGTTGAGGACACTCTTGGTCGAAGATGCTGCGCTTTTTTTTATTTCAGCCGTTTTATCAGCTTCATTGCCACAAAACAAACAGTATTTCGTCAAAAAGAAGATTCATTACCTCGTGCTAGTACGAGGAGGACTAATCCCATATTTGGTAGCTATCTCTGCCTCACGCTGTCTTTTAGCTGCAGCAATGCTGCTCTTCCGGGTGTATGCTTTACGAGACTGCTTATGTATCGTTACAGATGGTTTCTCATTCAAATATTCATCGAACCCATCACCCCTTAGTATGAGTGCATATTCGTATTTTCTATGTTTAAAATAGCCATAATTTGAGAACAGTGCACCGTAGAAGAAAAAGTGCTAAATCTTTTTTGTTGAAAATTTTACGATCTACAAACTTTGCCTGAACCATTTTTCGATAGCTCTCGTTGTTTCAGAGATATACGCAAAAAACGCTAATTTGTGACCTTTGACCTCGAATAAAAAACAACGCACAAGCGGGATCGATGGGGACTTTTGACATATCATTCGTAATGACGTATTCAAGGCCTGCACAAAAATCCAGCTTGTTGGGAATTAATGCAAACTGGAATGTCTATTTTGACTGGACTACACGACCTTTTAATCAACCTTGCTTGACTATTCGACCCACAGAAAATTCGGAATTCCATTAAAGGTATATTAAACACTGACAAAAACAAACAAAATAGTGTCGAGCACTGGCACAAAACAAGTAATAGTCTATACACTACACGGTCAGCTGATGCGAACTGTAGGCGCCGCCATATTGGCCTCGGCTGCTCTGACGTCAACGTCACGCGACATGCAACACACAAACGTAAAAGTTTGGGACGATCGATGTAATAAAAGTTAAAAAACAAAAACTCGAAGAGAAGTGTTTGTGGTGTGGTGTGTGTGTGTGTGTGTGGTGTGGGTGTGAGTGGTGTGTGTGTGTGGTGTCGTGTGTGTGGTATATCGAGTGTGTGTCGTGTGCTCAAGTCGTTCGACTTTTTACGCCCGTTTTCAATAAGCTATCTATCTAAAGTTGCAGCTACTAAAGATAAAGAAATCTATGCTTTTGCCCTTACTTTCCTATAACCTACCGACGGCTAGCATTTCCTATCAAATTTGTGGATGGATAGATAGAATGTTACTGTTTATCGGGGATAGCTATCTATCTATGAACTGCGGTAAGTTATTGAAAACGGGCGTTAGACAGACTCTCCCTCAGTTCTCAAGTGGATCCCCTCAATGCTCATTTTTTGTTTTCAGGATTTCCAAAACTTAGATGCATGGACCCGTCACGTTCGTTTGGAACACAATATGGGTAGCTTGTTCTAGAAATAATGTATTTTTCCAATCGTCATTGTCAAAACAAAATCAGCTTTGCCCTTTTTCGAACTTTCAGGGTTACACAACTTATTGGCCTTATTTATCATAATACAAGAAATGCTATAACTTATTTTAGATAAGCTTGCAATAAAGTACATTGACCTTTCCCTTATATCTCTGCGATGGTACATGAAAAACAAACAATGAACTGTTTTTCATAAGTAGAAAACGTAAAGGATCGCAATAGATGTCGATTCAAGACAGTTTTATGTCATTATTTCCGTTTTTGAAATTAAGAATGTCAATAAATGTAGGTGGGTCAATGACTTATTGCGAGTTTATCTGGAATAGTCTTTAGTGCTTATGACCACTAGTTGTGGAACTATGACCTAAAATAAAATGTGCTATGGTCTATCGGTCTAGGTGGTTAGCTAAAGGTAAACAATCTTGGTATGTCTTTCTATATTAAATACGTCGTATATAATATAGGTAAATTTAGTTTATTAGCTAACATCGATTTAGGTAAATACCTAGTTGTAAAGATTTTTACATACAATTTTTAGACAACTTTTAGATAAAAAGACATGCCAAGATTGTTTACATTTAGTTAATTACCTAAACCGACCATAAGTATGTGCAGCAGCTAAAACTTCAGGTAAACTTCTTTTGTCAAGTATCTTATATATATGTACTTTTTGCACATAGCAGGTTTGGTTAAGGTGAATGCTTCAGGTCAGCCCGCGAAATTCAAATTTTCTTACGTTTTTTGCATTTTGCAAGCCAGTGGTAGGTTGTTAAAAATACTTACGCGACTGTAAAACGTAACTAGTTATATAATTATAACCATAAAAATCGTCAATACAAGCCTCCAAGCTCACTTAGTTGCAGGAACGTTTTTAACCTCGAAAAAATCGTTCCAACACTTAGGTGAGCTTGGAGACTAGTATTGATGATTTTTTATTAGTAGAGTTGTTCCTCGTTGGTTTAGGGGCCTCGCCCACAGCGACTTTTTGAAGCGATGCAGTAGCGCGGCTGACGCGCGTTTGTATCGATACAGTCGCTAGCACCTTGCCTCCACCCACGCCACTATTCTCAGTCGCGATGCAAACGCGCGTCAGTAGCGCTACAATTAACCTATCAATACCCGCGAAACGAGACACAATAGTAAGACAATAACAGCGCGGTCCTGTGAGACCGGTCTGGGATTCATGAATTAAGACTTTGTATGTAGATTGTTTTACAAAAAGTAGCCGTCGATGAGGTCAGTTCACACCGAAACGTGAAGCGACGCGACGATGCAGGAAGAGGCCAGTGATTTCACGCTGCACGCCGCGAGACGCATCGCAACGTTGCGAGGCGCATAGTAAAAATCGTTGGCAACACGACGTTGCGAATGTAAAAACGTTACGCTGCGCAACGAGACGCCGCGCGGCGTCACGAGGCGCAGCGCTGCATGAAGCAACGTATTCTAAATTCTCACAATGAAATGTGTATCTTTTCTTGTAGTAAATAAAGTTCTATTTTGAGTTACTCTATTAAAATGTGCATGCAGCGTCGCGTCTCGGTGTGAGTTGACCCTTAGCTTCGAGTGAGAGTGACTGATTCGAACAATCGGAATCTAGCGATCCATTCCGTTGACTCGGAACAATCGAAAACGATTGAAATAGAGAAACTGCTAGCGGAAAATAGAGTGCGTCTAATGAAAGCGTGACCTGGAGATTTTTTTTTTAAATTGGCAACATTATTCAGCCGCAATTGTAGTAAATAAAAAAAATTGTGAAGTGTCAAGCAAGACATGATTCTCCTACTAGTTAGTAACACCACGTACAAATTTTTTCGGATTTAACCTATCACATACCCGCAAAACGAGATACAATAGTAAAACAATAACAGCGCGATCTCATAGGACCGGTCGGGGATTCATGAACTACTGTTTTTCTCAGGTCGCGCTTTCAATAGACTGACTATAGGACTGTTTTAAGAAATCAATACTATTTTAGTTAAACGCAGAAGTTAGCTTTTATTTGTAATGAAGTGTTCAATTCTTTTTAATATAATGTATTAATTATCGATAAATAAATAGTTTTATGACTTTGCATTATTTGTATCTCATCATCTACCTTTTCCCAACTATATTGGTGTCGGCTTCCAGTCAAGCCGGATTTAGCTGAATACCAGTATTTTACGAGGAGCGGCTGCCTACCAGACCTCTACAACCCATTAACTGGGGTAACACGGTACTACATGGCAAGACTGGAGTCAGATTTTAGTGGCTTCTGACTATCTTTAACGACTGCCAAAGATCTACAAATGACATGGATTTTTATTTAGCGTATTTATATATACAATGTATATAATAATTATATATAAATAATAATAATGTGTCTTTATTTCCTGTTAGCTACAACCCAGGAATCTTTAAGTCAAGAGTGAATAGGTTACTTCTAGGTAAGCGCGCTCCATCGTCGACCGCATCGTCGCTTTCCATCAGGTGAGATAGCGGTCAAGCGCGAACCTATCAAAGATAAAAAATAATAAAAAAGCTATTCTTTATGTTAATTCTTTATTGTACACAAAACTTAATATTACACAACGGCAGTAACACTTACTACTATTGTATATTATCTACACTAATATAATAAAGAGGTAAATTTTGTTTTTTGTCTGTATGAGGTAATCTGTGGAAGTACTGGTCCGATTGCCAAAAATTTTTTCGCCAATAGTAAGCTGCTGTATTTCTGAGTGACATAGGCTATATTTTATGTACGCGGGCGAAACTGCGGGCTAAAGCTAGTTAATAATAATTTTATATTAAAGGGTGTGGGAATACTAAAAAACGTCGTTTTCGTTGGTGAATTAGGAGTACCTACATAGAAATAATAATAATATTCCACAACTTTCACACAACGCCATCTAGACCCAAGCTGTGTGCGCAGGAATTGCATGAACTGATTCCGCCATCACCTTTCTACCATCGGACAAGCCGTCGTACGGCGAGTATCCACCCTTACGTTGTCTCCTCGACAGCCGGTGGACTTTCGAGGAGCATTTCCGACGTTTGGCCCCCAAACTGGACAGGTCTGGGGCCGCTCTGAAGCGGCTCCTGCCCAACCTAGGGGGTCCAGACGCCCCCTGCCGGAGGCTCTACGCGGGGATCGTTCGGTCCATGGCCCTTTACGGGGCGCCGGTTTGGGCGCCGTCGCTAGGTAAGCGACCGGCGGCCAAGCTGAACGCTTGCCAGAGGGTCATGGCCATCCGGATGGTGCGGGGATACCGCACGATCTCCCGCGAAGCGGCGAGCCTCCTCGCTGGCCTGCCACCGTGGGATCTGGAGGCAACAGTCCTTGCACGCATGCACGATTTGCGCGTGGAGATGCAACGCCGGGGCGAAACACCGCTGCCGCGACAAGTCGCGGCATGGCGGACAGAGTTCCGGCGGGATCTCAGGGTGGCATGGCGACTGCGACTGTCGCAACCCAGTGCTGGGCACGCCGTCATTGAGGCGGTTAGGCCCCTCTTTGAGGAGTGGTTGGAAAGAGGTCACGGCGTCCTCTCTTTCCGTGTGACGCAGGTCCTCACCGGACACGGTAAGTTCGGGAGGTTCCTGCATCGAATCAAGCAGGAGAGGACGCCCGGGTGTCGCCACTGTGTGGACCGCCCGGAGGACACGGTGGTGCACACGGTAGAAGTGTGCCCCGCTTGGGCGGAGCACCGCCGTGTCCTCGTGGAGACTATCGGGAGCGGCGACCTCTCGCGCCGGGCCCTGGTTCAGGCCATGGTCCGGAGCGAGGAGGGTTGGCATGCGGTCGCCTCCTTCTGCGAAGCAGTGATGCTCGTGAAGGAGGCTGCTGACCGCGAGCGCGTGAGGGAACGGTCCTCACGCCGCCGCCGCCGAGATCCCGATCCCGATTTCCGACCACCGTAGGCGCGGGTTCGCGGACGGCGAGCACTGGGTAGCTCGCCGTCCGGCAGTCTGGAAATAATCTGGACCGAGCCCAGTCGTCAACGGCGCGTTCTGTTCCACGCGCGCCTCAAGGAGATGTCAGCAAACTGTAGGGGCCCGGTAGGGCCGAAGCCTCTGGGGGGAACATGTGGTATTCCTAACGGTTGATACCGAGTCCCCCCCAGAACGAAGGCAACGAAGGAACGGGGTAGGGGTTTAGTCAGTAAGAGTCTGACACGCCCTCCCGCTCCGCCCAAGAGCGGGGGAAGTCATTCTGATGATTCCCCTACCAGAAAAAAAAAAAAAAACCCTTACGTTGTCCAAACCTCTACGGTCCGGACTTAACGTTTCGCCTCGTCGTTTATACCGCGTACATCGAAGGACTGGAACAATTTGCCTGCTGCGGTTTTTCCGTCCGATTATAATTTGGGTGTCTTCAAGGCTAGAGTGAATAGGCTCTTAATAAACTAGTGCGCCTCACCATCGACGATTGCATCACTGCTTACCTACCACTAGTTTATAACCATTAAAAAAAAGCTAAGCAGAGCTTGTGTTATGGGTACTAGACAACTGATAAACATACTTATGCCCGTTTTCACCAACAGCCCCTAAATTTTAAGTGTCTCTTAAGCCAATATAATCACGGTTTTTGCAAGTTATTAATAAGTTATTATTCTGAATTAAAGTATGACATCTTTAAAAGTGTTCGATTTCATACTTTGATTCAGAATAATAACTTTATAATATGCAAAAACCGTGATTATATTGGCGTAAGAGACACTTAAATTTTAGGGGCTGTTGGTGAAAACGGGCATTATTACCACTTATTACATCCATACACAGAACAAATGAATGTGCTCGTCACACAAACATTTGTCCTGGGTGGTAATCGAACCTACGACAATCGGCATAGCTGTCAGGGCCACTAACCACTAGACCAACAGGCTGTTTATATTTTCCGAAGACTTCCTACACAAGGCGAGGCCTGTCCCGCAGGAAGCTTACAAGTTTTTCTTTCGAGTTTAAAAATTATAAGTAGGCATAAAAAATAGGGGAAAAATAATAATAATAATAATAAAAATAAAATAACTAAGTATCTTGACTTAGCTCGCGAGGTTGTCGACATGTGGGAAGTGGACACCGCAATCATTGTGCCGATAGTCGTGACGGCCAATGGCTTAATAGCCAAGAGCCTCGACGAACACCTGAGGAGGCTCTCGTTAAGCAGCTGGATCAAGGGTTTGATCCAGAAAGCAGCACTCTTGGACACGGCGCGTATTGTCCGGAGGTTCCTCTCTCAGGAGCCCTGACCGCCGGTAACTTGGACCCTGTTCCCGATGCCGGTGGGCCACTATTTTTTATATTTTTAAATGTTTTTTTAAAGTTTTTGTAAAAATATTTAAAAATGTATAAAATATGTTCTAATGAAAAATAAATAAAAATAATAATATAATATTGTATGTCTATTATAACTTAACAGAGTTAAAGTATAGCTTACCAGGATTTTATACAATACTAATCTTAGAAAACAATAATACAAACAAAATAATAACTAATAATAGAAAATTACAAATAATAACAAAAAAATTACAACCAAATAAACCAATTCTAATTTAATTCCAATTTCCATTTTTTTTCTTTTTAAATTCCAATTTTCTATAATAAGATACTATTTATAGAATATAATTAACAGAAACCTTAGTACCTATAGCCTAATACCTATAGATTATTTAAAAATATAAGATCAGTCCTTATCATAACAACTGTCTTATAAAATTATTTATTTATTTATATACTCTTTATTGTACACCGTAAAAATACATTTTTCACAAGGAGCTTAACATTAGTAGGGGTGGTACAATGGGCGGTCTTATCGCTAACAGCGATTTTTTACAGACAACCTTTGGATGGAATTTACTTAAAAGGAGAATAGATACGCAGGTAGTCACTGGTGTACTATTTACATATACATATATACAATACACAAATAATGAACAAAATAAAAATAATCATATAATACATAATACATACCTATATATATAAATAAATACAATATATATATATATGAAAGAGGAGATTATTATACTTAATGACGATAATCAAGAGGAGAGGTAATGATCCTTGACCATATTTTTAAATGAAGCTAAAGTTTTTGTAAATGCTCTATGCTATCCTGTCCCATCTTTCATTTCTTATAAGGAAAGCCCTACGCTTTTCCTGTACCAAATCCATAATATTTAATCGCTTTTTTCTCGTCAGAGCCTTTAAATAATCTTCTGACAGGCTCTCTTTTAATGCAAACAATAACAGGATAAAATACGTCAAGTCATCGTTCATAGCTTTTACCAATGACGTTTTGATTTTTAGATAGAGATATTTGCTGAAATCATCAGGATAGTACGTAAAGACTCCTTTGCCTTGTTCTAATAGCAAGTCGAATATTATTTGTTCATGATCTTTAACGATTGCTTGCAAATCCTCGTTAAATTTAATTTTATAATTTAAGATATAGAGGATTTTTTTGCGACGTTTAAACATAACATTCAAAATGAAATCCCAAATAGACTTTTGCTCATCTTCACTGGTTTTCGTCTTCAATAAGTTGCAGATATAATGCACAGCGAAACATTCAGCGATTGCCATATCCTGTATGAACTTCGGTATACCATTTACCACGCTAACTATCAGACCCGTTTTTTCTGTACCTTCTTTAACCTTGTCTATGGTTTTTTTAATTTCTCTCAGTTCTTTCTCGCTAAAAATCTTGTCTGCATCTTGATGGAAAACAGCGTAAGCACCCAACTTCTGATATGTGGTAAAAAAATTCTCTCTTTTTATTGCAAAAAGCATGGATTTTTCAGTATTACTCAAACTTTTGTTTTTCTCTTGGAAGCCTATTTTTAGTTTCATTTCTGTAAGTTTTTCAGAGACTGTGAACCAATCGTATTCAAAACTCCAACGATTGTTTACGACTCTTTCGTCTTTTATTCGGTACTCAAAGTATTCAGCAATCTTGAAAAGACGTGAAGGCGTGTCATATGTTTCTAAATACTTAACGGTATAATTACAGTAGCTAAGAAGTGTGTTTAATTTCTTAACAACAAACTCCGGACAACTACTTACTTCGTTTCTTAAGTAACTTAAAAAATTTAAGCACACTTTCATGAATACTTGTTGTTTTCGATGTTTTTCACTTTTTACACTTGGCTTTAGGTTATAAGCATCAACTGTATGATAATGGGTCGCCATAAACTCCACAAAACTACACAAATTATCGCACTGTTCTATAGTTAGTTCTCTTAATGCTATATTTGATTTCCAAAACTTCACCAAATACATGTGTTGTTCGGTTTCAGTAAAATGTTCTATTTCATATAAGTTACCAAATTCTCGTTTAAGCTTCGATATTATTCTTTTTTTGTAAGATTTGCAGCTTGTGATCCACATTTTATGTTTCTTAGGATAATTTCTAACAGTTGTAAGTAAAGCTAATACTTCATCTGTGTACGTCGGACAAATTTCGTCGAAGTCCTCGAATAGAAATATGATTTCTTTTCTATTGTAATAATCTAAAAACATTTTATGTTGAAAAGCGGTCAATTCAGCACCTGTACAAGATTTTAGACTCACTACACCGTTTGATTCTTCCAGTTCAATCGAAAAATCATTATTTCCTCTCTGATTCTCAGTCAAAACTTCACAAAAAAACTTTAAAGTTTCCAAGACATCGATGTTTGTTTTATTTTCTTGCCATTTGCTAAATTTTTCAGAGTGTTCCAGCAAATTGATCCTTATTATCCACACTTCAGGGTTCAGGTCTTTCGTTTTCAGTGACAAATGAGTGAGCAGAGTTGTCTTACCCATTCCAGGTTCAGCTGTGACTAATGCTACGTCGGTTATATCATTTAGTGTTAGTAACACATTACCGGGCTGACGAGATGATCTTATATTAGGTCCCGAGTTATTGACTCGAAAAACACGTCTGTCGATATACAAATGTTTAAATAATTCGTAAATTACAGTGCTAATTGATTCGCCTAAAACAACCGGTTCATTGTTCATGACTGTATTTAGTACTTCTCCTTCAACAAAAGCCATGGAATTTTCATCTACGATCGAGTCTAAACTCACTTCTACTTCTTGAAACTTTACTTTGGCATTTTTTAATAAAGACTTTTGTGAGTTTTCACTCATTTGAAGTAAGCTACACTTTTCATCTATCACTATATTATTTGCTTGTACGAAATAAGTCTGTATCGTTTTCACCAACGCCTGTTTTATAACAAATATAGTTCGTTTGTTTTCAAGCACATTTGCGATATTTTCTAATCTTTTAGTCCCGTTCTTATTTATGTTATTGCAAACAATAATAATGATTTTATTTTCTTTTGTATTTTTCAATTCCATGCTGACGGTATTGTAATCTTCTGCTTGTAGATCCAAAATATATTCTAGATCAAAAACAAAATGATCAACATTTTTCATAGATTGTACCATTTTTGTAACGGTCAGTGCGCTGCTCTCTGTAACAACAACTGTAGCTGGAGGATGATCTTTCAATTTTGAATTACTTAAAACTTTCTCACTGAAAGTGTAATCGGTATTGTTCTTTATTTTTTTCATATACTCTTTACTTATGGACGACAAAAGAGGTTTATCTCTTATTAATGCTAAGGCATCTTCATAATGTTTGCTTTGTTTTGTTAAATACGGTGCTTCTTTCAACATCCACCATCTTTGAATCAAGTCGTGATATTGAACAAAGATAGTGTCGACTGAAACTGGTACATTATTTACTTTCAGACACTGATGATCTTCTATTTTGTCCTTCAGAAATTTCTCTACACCCTTTTCATTCGCCTGATTCGTGAAAAATAAAAGTTTCTTCAAGAAATCTTTCGCTAAATTCTCGTCTTCTTCGTTTCTTTGAAATGAAAGTTTTGGAAACTTTGTAACTGTCGCATCAAACTTGTATTCATGCAAATTCTCGATTTCACTTTGCAATTTTATGAAAAGCCTTTTGGATAGTTCTTCCAGTGCTTCCCAGTTATCTGTGAACTTCAACAGTTTTGAGTTTACTTCAGAAACTAGTATGTTTCCAACCATACCAGCGATACCTCCGTTTAGTTTTAAGAGTCCATCTCCCAAAGACTCATCTAAAGGGACGACTCTATCAGCACCTGATTTGGCGATTAATTCAGATATTTTCGATTTTAGATGATCTAGTCTTCTTTCGGTTTTACTCTTTTTAATTGTAATTGTTAAATCTTTATTACCGAACGCGGTGGGAACTTTAAATTGACGTGAGCTTAAAATTTCGTAAACTGCCAAATCAATTTTGTTTTCATTTAACTGTCTTATTCTGAGTACTTCGTTATAAAGCGCTTTTTTTAATAAAACAACAAATTCTTCGTCACTTTCAAAGAACTCTTGCCGAAAACTGGCAAGTCGGTGTTCGTCGTCTTCGTTTACATATTGAATCTCAGAAACTTGGAAAACTTTAAGCGCCATAAGAACATGATATCTTAAAATAACATCGTCCATAGGTAGTATAGAGTCATCTTCTTTACAAATAAACTGTCCTACAACTTGGGCTAACACCGTGACTTGATCTTTTAACATTTTCAAATCCTCATCATCATCACAGTCAAAAGTAAGTTTTGGGAACGTTTTGACTTTGATATGAAACTTATACTCGTGTAAACTCGGGACAACAGACTGCACTTCAGTGTGCAGCCTATTAGCTAGTTCTCCAGATACCCCATTGTCTGCAAATTTCAAGTATTTACAGTTTTCATCTGGTACAAGTATATTACCAATAGTGCCGGCTAGACCTGCGTTTATGTTCAGAAATTCTTTTCCTATTGATTCATCTATAACGATAATGTTTTCCTTTGATGAAGTTTCGATCAAATCCACTAACTTGTTTTTTAAACTGTCTATTACGGATGCAATATAAACTAAAGGTTCAACGTTATCTTCTTTACCTCTTATTGTTAAGTCTTTGTTACCAAATGAAGCAGGAACTTTAAAATCTCGTTTTTCTAGCATTCCCTTCGCTGCAAATTCCATCGCTTCTTTGATTTGCGATTGTAGAACATCAACTTTTTCTAGTTGTCTTTTCGAATCTTCGGACACTGACTTACTGACGAATTCTAGTTTAAACTTTTTATCATCAAATGTGACAACATTTCCTATCAAGCTACTGAGCACTGTGATATCCAACGGTTTGGTAAATAGTTTTGATAATAATCTGTTGAGTTCTGATTCTTTCAATTTTCGTTTTTTTAACATTTCAATAAAGAGTTTGTCTTTAAATAAAATTACAAATTCATCGTCGCTAGTAAAGAAGTCAGCTCGGAATCTTGCGACTCTGTGTTCGTCTTTTTCATTTTTAAATTTGATCTCCGAAACATCTAATACCTTCTGTACCAGAATGACATGGTACTGTAACAGCAACTCGTCATTCATTGACATAATAGAATCATTAGTTTTCTTATCATCATTGCCTTCCTCATCACCTTTGGTATTATCAGAGAGGAACTTTGCTAGTTGAACAGCAATTGCAGAAAATTGTTCTTTCATGACAATTTCACATAAAAACACAATATCTTCATCCTTATGACCTGGTTGCAAGCCTTTATCACCGGTTCCAATCCAACTGTTGAGTTTATTAGCCAAATCATTTTTAAACTCCTTAGTATTAAGATCTGCTTTGGCAGTCGTGTACATTATGAAGAAGCATTCTATTTCTTGAAAGTTGCCTTTAAATAGGACATCTTTGTTGTTCGGTTTGAATAAGCGTCTTATGCTGAGGTAGCTAGAGAACCATTTAGCTAAGTCATTCTTACTGTTCAGTGTAAGTTGTACTTTGTCTCCTTCTCTGTGTTTGGCTTGTATGAAAACTGCTACAGGTTTAAATCCATCTTGAACTTTAATTTTGGCTCTTATACAAATGTCGTCGAAAGTTCCTATGTCAGAAACATTGGTGGCTAAGCTATAGTCTTTGATATTGTCATCGAATCTCGTACGGTAGTGTATAAGACTTATAAGTTTTGTCTCGTACAGCTGACCGCGAATGCCGGAGGTACCGTCACGTTTTTTGTGCATTTTGATTTGAAATATGTTTAAACTAGCTTCTGCCTGCGGCTTCGCCTACGTGAGAGTAGGTTTCTTCATACAAACTAAGAGTTTTAGACCCCCGTTTCCGTTCGTCGAGGCGAAAGGCTTAGTCCTTCACCAATAACAGTGCAGTATTCTCAGCAGCGATGCAAGGCTTCCTATAAGGTGGACCGATGACCTGGTAAATGTTGCAGGAATCCGATGGATGCGATACGCACAGGACCGTTTATTGTACCGACGCTTGGGGGAGGCCTGTGTCTAACAGTGGACGTCTTTCGGCTGAGATGATGATGATGATGATTCTCAGCAAATCATTTTGATTGTTCTTTCTTGTGTGTGTTGAGACAACTTCGAATATTCGAGACTGCTGTTTCTCAGTTTGGTCTCCTACAGTTTTCAAGATCTGTAAATAAAATTGTAGGTTATGAACGCTGTTTCAGATATTCGGATGCACTGCGCTAAATAATACCTACTAGCTTCTGTTAGAGGTTTTGCTCGCGGAAAGTAGGAAATATATGTGTATGTCATTGATAAAGTAGCGTTGGACTGGTGAATGAATTTTTAAAATCGGCTCAGTTATGCTATTCTCTAAAAGTCATTTTCATAACAAGCTTCAAACCTAGTAATATATATGTCAATGCTTCAAACACCGAACGCAATTATATGAAGGACTGTCATTGTTAATTGCAACTGTTTGTTGACAATGACAGTTCTTCATACATTTGTGTCCGCTGTAAAGCCAAGGATACACTATGGGACAAATGGAGCAACATGTTGCGGAACATGTTGCTCAACAACTACGTGGAACATGCATACTGACGCGGGACTCATGCGCTCGCTCTCGAGGCGGGAGCAAGCAACATGCCCCGCGTTACGTACTATGTTGCGGGGCATGTTGCAGGACAATATGCAACGTTGCAGCGTCACGTAAATTTAGTGTTGCGCGTCGTGTTTCGGGACAAAATGTTCCCTAGTGTATCCCAGGCTTAACTCGACGCCGAACTCGTCGCCATGAAAATGACTTTTAGAGAATGACACCGCAGGTGCCTTATCATGAATTCATGACGTATTAAAATGTCAGTTTTGTGAGCGACGGCGATGGAGCTATACACCCTATAGTATAGCTCCACCCCTTTAACAGTTCAGTTGAGGTCGTCAAATGCATCGCGTTAATAGCTCGTGGTGAACAAAATTTATCTTTGTGAGTATATTTTTTATATGTTGTTTCCCTTTTTCAGTGGTGGAAATTTTCGTCGACTTTTTCTTAATTTAAAAAAATCTGTTGTTTAAAAAAAATTAAGTAGGTATTTAAAATCGTTAATCTAATCAGCCTCCTGTCATGTCATTGTGACTTGACATATGACTTGACATTATGAGTTAAGCCTGGGATACACTAGGGAACATTTTGTCCCGAAACACGACGCGCAACACTAAATTTACGTGTCGCTGCAACGTTGCATAGTGTCCTGCAACATAGTACGTGACGCGAGGCATGTTGCTTGCTCCCGCCTCGAGAGCGAGCGCACGAGTCCCGCGTCAGTATGCATGTTCCACGTAGTTGTTGAGCAACATGTTCCGCAACATGTTGTTCCATTTGTCCCCTAGTGTATCTTTGGCTATAAGCCAAAGATACGTCGTCGCTCACAAAACTGACATTTTAATACGTCATGATAAGGCACGGCATGAAGAACTGTCTATTTCAATAACAGGCTGCGTTGGATATCTTGGGTAAACTTGTAGTGTTTCTTTTTTTTCCATTATTTTTCTTTTTGACCTTTTTTATGTTAAAATAATTAATTAATACATATATTATTTATTTAACGATTTATGTACACACACAAAAGAATTAGAAAAGAAAAAGGAGACAGAAAATAGGTACAAGGGTAATGCTTATTTCTAAAGAAATCTCTTCCAGCATACCGCGTAATATATTATGTACATTGTAATTAGGTAGGTATTACCATGGGTGGCCATATTATTAGGGACAGTACCTAGATTTCTTATATTATTATCACTTTGCATTTTGCAGGTTAATGGTTGGTAAGATGGATGAATATTGCTAGTATTTTGTGACAGCATCTATTCATCGTGGTATGCTCTCTATGCAAGTTCTGGCTTTCTGTAGCAGGTTTCTGGTATAATGGCCACTCTTTAATGAGGGTTACAATCAGCTGGTGTTATTTTTTTCACCGGCAAGAGGATCCAAATATTCACCAAATGTTGAAAAAAGTCAACAAAGTTAAAAAATACCACTTAAAAAAAATGACGCGATCTCACAATGTTGTTTTGTATCAAAAATAATAATACTGATGCCAGTAATAGTACCAAATAAAAAAATCTTATATAATTCTGTTGGTTAGCTTAAAAAGTGAGATTTATGACTTTGTTGACTTTTTTCGAAATCATCGTATTACGTATCTTTTTTTTTCAAAATTATATAAAAGAATTTGATTTCAATTTTTATGTTTTTATTAACTCAATCAATAAAGTCTTTAAATAAAAAATATTAGCCGGACCTACAACCAACCATTTGCCAGCAAAATGCAATCAAAGTTGATAATAATATAAGAAATTCAGGTACTGTCCCTAATAATTTGGCCACCCACTGTAACTTGCATCGGATCGATACGTTTTCATGCTATTTATGCAGCTGTGTTACTTTATCCATTGACATTGAAGACAAATGGATATTTGCTACTGGAAAAAGAAATTGGTTCCCCGCAAAGAATAGCAGAATTTGTCCAGTTAAATTCACAAATGAACAATTTTATGCGTCATTGAAAAGACGAACTTTGGCCAAATACTAGTACAATTAAATTTACGTGAAACAGTTGAGTAAAGTCACTCAACTAATCGTCATACTAGCCTTTTCCCAACTATATTGGGGTCGGCTTCCAGTCAAGCCGGATTTAACTGAATATCAGTATTTTACGAGGAGCGGCTGCCTACCAGACCTCCACAACCCATTAACTGGGGATTTTTCCATCCATCTTATGGCTATTGACCACCACAGTGACGCCGCCGATACTGCTCTGCTTCGGCAACCTGACGCGCAGCTCATCGCTCTGGGGCTTTAATGCTTGCCATCAAGACTGGCTTTTCCCATACCAGAGGACCGACCACGCTGGGAGTCAAGCGCGAAACGTTGCCGTTTCGATGGGCCTCTCCCTGTTGGTAAGGCAAGCGACAAGCGTGCCTGATGTAGATGGTCATACTGTCAATTGTCTGGATCTTCTGCTGACCACCGATCCGGGCAGATGTATCGTAACAGTTTCTTCACCACTAGGAACTTCAGATCACTGTCTGGTGAAATCTGTATTGTCCTTCTCCCCGCCTTACTGCGACTCACGCGGAGAATTGCGAATGAGGCGTTACAAGTCAGCAGATTGGGAGATTGCATTGCATTAGCAGGTTGAGATGCGGCACTTCTTTGCGTCTTATCCTTGGCAGAAGGTCTGCTTGACTGCGACAGATCCGTTGAGCTGTGCGGAGGCTATATCCGATGTGGTGCGTCTAGCTATGGAGTACTATATCCCTTATAGTGACGTACCCATCGGTGGCTCGGCTCGCCCTTGGTTCAACGCCGATTGTGCAGAAGCTGAAAAGTGTAAACATTCGGCGTTTCTTACCTGGGTGGATGCTCGTGACCGCAAAGCTCCGGATCTGACCTCAAAGAAGAGAGCCTTCAACCATGCTGCCAAGTCCTACAAAAAGGCACTAAGGAAGGCTCGCTTCGATCGCATTACTCACATTGGCAAAAAGCTCTCTGCACAGCCAGCCGATAGCAGAGCATCCTGGTCCCTTGCCAAGTCGGTCTAAGCGAACTTCTGTCGGCCCACATTGCCTCCGCTGGTTCGGCCAGATGGAACACTGGCTCATACGGCGAGAGAGTAAGCAGGTCTCTTTGCATCTCTCTTCGCCCGTAATTCTCGTCTTGACACTAGCAGTGCTACTCCACCGACTCTGTCTCACTGCTACACTTCGATGTCCGAGGTGCGCATTAGGAACAAAGAGGTTCTGAGAGCGTTGTGTCGTCTTGACGTGAATAAAGCTAGTGGACCGGACGGTATACCAGCGATTGTTCTTAAGGCTTGTGCGCCCGAGTTGTCTCCTGTGTATGCCTCTCATATAGGACTGGTATAGCACCCAAGTCCTGGAAGCTTGCCAACGTGCAACCCGTGCCCAAAAAGGGCAGTCGTACCGATTTCAATAACCTCTATATACTTTGTAAGATTATGGAGTGTGTATTGAACTCGCGCCTCATGGCTTACCTGGAAGGTAACGATCTCCTCAGTGACCGACAGTACGGGTTTCGCCGCGATCGATCTACTGGGGACCTTCTGGTGTATGCCACTCACCTGTGGGGCGAGGGATGCCGCGACAGAAAACCTCCACGCGTGCTCGCGGGCTGGAATTCCCTAACGGATTCTTCCGGAGTGAAGGCCAGTTCGCGGGACGGTGCACCCTGGGAGGCGGCCAACTACTCTCTTGGGTACTTCTGCCCAAGGAGCCTCGATGGCCGTCTGCGAATGTTCTGTCTGAAGGAGCGCTTCAACGCGTGTCCCTTTGCTTCAGCAGAGGGCACAGTGGCGAAGCAAGAGCGGGCTCGGTATGCACTTACCCTGCTACCGGGCAGGCAGGAGGAAGACTCGCTCCTCCTCCTGCCACCGTTAGTCTCGTAGCCCCATTGATTGTCCAAGGTCATGTTTCTGACTTTTGGTGGGGGTCGAGGGTCCTGGCTTAACCGCCCGGGCCGCGAGGAAGACAACCTCTATAAAAAATTACCCCAAACCTCCAAGCGGCGGCGCACCGTGAGGGAGGTTGTTAGCTTGACTAATGGGTAGCTAAATTAGTCTCTAGTGCGGACCACTTATTTTGAGCAAGTACCCGAAGTTTTTACTCGTGGGAACTGATATGGATAAATGTTTAAAAAAAAAAACACCCAAGGACGAGAAGGCGAGGAGCGATGCGCGGTCGGAGTCCGACGCGGCGTCGCGGAAGGGCTCGGAGAGCTCGGGGGAGGAGCTGGGGAGCGACTCCGGAAGCGTGCGCAGCTCCCGGAAACGCTCTCTAGGAAGAGAGGGGTCGGACGAGGAGTCCGACAGCCGAAGGGGCTCGGCTCGAAAGATCCCCACCGCTCGGCGGGGAGCGAGCCAAGCCCGCGGCAGAGGGAGGGTGTTGACCTCCAAGGAGGCTGCCGAGAGGGCTGGGAAGCTTGCCGCGGAGGGACGCCATCCCGGAGCACCCAGCCCCGGTCCCTCGGGGCCGTCTGGCGGTGAGATCGACGACGGGGGAGGCTCCGCCGACGAGGCTCACCAGGAGGTCTGCGACCTGGTCTTAGAGTCCTTGCAGCTGGTGGCCAGAAAGAGCACCCCGAAGGGCAGGACTTCTGCCGTCGCCGAGGTCGTGCCCCCTATTCTGGAGGCCTTCCAGAAGGCCCTGGATAAACGGGGTGCGAGGACCCGGAGGGAGGTCCTGGAAGCCGCCGCCCCTCCGAGGGAAGTCTGCTCCCAGCAGCCTCCAAAGGCGGGGAGCCCGCAGGGGCAGGGGTCGGCGCAGACCCAACCCCAGCACGAGCCAGAGGGACAGGCTCTGACCCTGCTGCGGCAGGAGCTAGCTGCCTTCCGGCAGCAAATGCTGCGGCAGCAGGAGCAGTTCCAGCGGCAATTGTCCCTGCTGGAGGGGATGGTGCTGCGTCCCCCACTCGCGGGCTCCGGTCGCAGACCGGCGGCGTCGCACGCCGCCGCAGCTGCGCCTACGGCAGCTGCCGCGCCCAAGGCTGGCCCGTCAGGGCAAGCCGGGCGTGGGGCCGTGACGGCAGCGGCTGCGACCGCTAGGCAGGCCCCAAAGACGAAGCAGCAGGGGAGGGCAGCTCCTGCCCTTGCCCCTCCTGCGAAGGGCAAAGCGGCGCCCACCGCTAGGGCGGCGCCCACCGCCTATGCGGCGGGTGCTCCAGCCGCTGTGGTGGCGAACGGGCGGCCTAGGCTGCCCCCGCCTGCCGATTCTCCAGCTGGCGCCGAGTGGTCGGTCGTCGGCGCCAAGAAGCAGGCGGGCAAGGCGGCCAGGGCCGCCAAAAAGAGGGAAAGGCGGCAGCAGCGCAAAAAGCGTGCCGTGGCGAACCGGCTTCGCGCCCCGGGCGCCGCGGCTGTAGTGATCACACTACAGCCGGGCGCGGAGAAGAGGGGCGTGACGTACGACGCCGTGATGGAGAAGGCCAAAAAGGCGGTACTCCCTCACCTGGACGAGTACGGGGCCTCGAAGGGCTTCCGCATGCGGCGCACCGTGACCGGTGCCTGGATGCTGGAGGTTCCCGGCGAGGACAGCGGTCCTGCCGCGGACGCCCTGGCTGACAAGGTCAGGGCGTCTGTGAACGAGGAGGACGCCCGAGTGTCCAGGCCCACAAAGTGCATCGATATGCGCATCATGGGCCTGGACGACTCCGTCAAGGTGGAGGAAGTGGTGGCCGCCGTCGTTGAGGCGGGAGGGTGCACGACCGACCAAGTGCGAGCGGGCATCATCCGCCTTGACGGCACGGGTATGCGAGCCGTCACGGTGAGCTGCCCCGTGTCGGCGGTCAAGGCCATCACGGCGGAGGGCCGAAGGCTCTTGGTGGGCTGGGTTTCAGCCCAAGTCAAGGTGCTGGAGCCCAGACCTCTGCGGTGTTTCCACTGCCACGTGGGGCACCACGCGGGAGCCCGTTGCGCCGCGGAGGTGGACCGCAGTGACCGCTGCTTCCAGTGCGGTCAGCCCGGTCACAGGGCCGTCGAATGCCGTGCGTCGCCGCACTGCTACGCATGTGCGGCGGCAGGCAAGGCTGCCGACCACCGGGCTGGGAGCAGGTCCTGCGACCCCCCCGCCACAGCCAAGGGTAAGGTCCGGAGGGGCCCTCACCCCAAAGTCCACACCGCCGCAGCCAAGGCTGACGCTGCTGCCGCCATCGCCGCGGCAGAGCCCTCAAGGGGGGCTCCGGAGGAGACCGTAATGGACTGTCAGTGATGGCCCCATTACGTCTCCTCCAGGCGAACATCAACCACTGCGCCCCCGCTCAGGATCTGTTGCTCCAGAGCATGGCGCAGTGGTCGATCAATATCGCCGTGGTCTCCGAGCCGTACTTTGTCTTGCCCAGGGAAGACTGGGTCCAGGACCTGAGCGGCTCGGTGACCCTAATTTCGTCGGCCGCCGCCGGTACCCCCGCCTCTCGAGTCCATCACGAGAAGGCGGGGCTGCGTGGCAGCACGGGTCGGGGACATTGCAGTGGTAGGCGTCTACCTGTCCCCGAACCGAGATCTCGCCGATCTCCACAACTCCCTCATGGAGCTGAATGCAGTCGTCGCTGGGTTCGGATCCCTCCCCGTGGTCGTCTGCGGGGACTTCAATGCCTGGAATCTGGCTTGGGGCTCCCGGCTGACGAACCGACGGGGTCGGATGGTGGAGGACTGGGCTCTGGAGACAGGCCTGGTCGTCCTAAACCGGGGTTCTGTCCCCACGTGCGTGCGGATGCGGGGTGAGTCGGTGGTGGACCTCTCGTTCGCCAGCCCCGCTCTGTCGCCGCGCGTCGTCGACTGGCGCGTAATGGAGGGGGTGGAGACGTATTCTGACCACCGGTACATCCGGTTTGACGTCTCCGCCCGGATCTCGACCGCGCCGGTCAGGGAGCAGACCCCGTGTGGTCCGCGGTGGGCGCTGAGGCAGATGGACCGGGACGCTCTCCTGGAAGCCGCGAGGGTACAGGCCTGGGTGCAAGCACCGGACAGGCCTGTCGAAATTGACCTTGAGGCAGAGTGGTTCCAGGAGGCCATGTCGCAAATTTGCGACGAGGCGATGCCCCGAGTCCATCCAGGACGTGCTCGGCGCCAGGTGTACTGGTGGTCGCCGGAGATTGCGGCTCTGCGCGAGGCGTGCACCGCCGCGCGGCGCCGGTACGCCAGGTTCCGCAGGCGCCGCACCCGCCCGCCGGATGCGGTGGCCAGGGAGGCGGAGCTTTACGAGGGGTACAGAGCGGCAAGGCGCACTCTCCGAACAGAGGTAAAGCGGGCCAAGTTGGAGGCCCGCAATGTGTGGCTGGGGACTCTGAACAGGGACCCATGGGGACGCCCTTACCAGGTGGTGCGGGACAAACTCCGCCCATGGGCTCCCCCTCTGACTCAGAGTCTCCGGCCCCAAGTTGTGGAGGGTGTGGTGGCCAATCTGTTCCCTGAGCGAGGGGAACACTCTCCCCCGCTCATGGCTCCGCCACCTGCGGTACCCGTAGCGGACCACACCAGCGACGACGAGGACGACGCTCCAGAGGTGACCGAGGTAGAGATGAGGGCGGTGGTACGAAGACTCAGTTTCAAGAACACCGCCCCAGGACCCGACGGCGTGCACGGCAGGGTATGGGTCCTGGGCATGGAGGCTCTCGGGTCTCGATTGCGAGGGCTCTTTAGCGCATGCATGGAGAGAGGACAGTTTCCCCGTCGCTGGAAGACCGGGAAACTGGTCCTCATTGCGAAGCCGGGGCGCCCCGCGGACTCTCCGTCCGCGTACCGGCCCATTGTGCTGCTCGACGAGGTGGGCAAACTCTTTGAAAGAGTAATTGCAGACCGCCTCGTCGGGCATCTTGCGCGGGTGGGGCCGGACCTTTCGGACGGCCAGATCGGCTTTCGCAGGGGGCGTTCCACGGTGGACGCCATCATGCGCGTGAGGGCTCTCACGACGGGGGATGCGGTGTCTCGGGGCAGGGTCGTCTTGGCGGTGTCTTTGGACATCGCCAATGCCTTCAACTCCTTGCCCTGGAGTTGCATCGGGGCGGCACTTCGGTATCACGAGGTGCCCGCCTACCTCCGTCGTGTGATCGAGGCCTACCTGTCGGATAGGTTCATCATCTATCCCGGTCACCAGGGAGAGTGGAGACGGCGAGAGATGTCGTGCGGTGTTCCGCAGGGATCGGTACTAGGACCGCCCCTGTGGAACATCGGATACGACTACGTGCTGCGCGGCGACCTCCCCGACGGGGTCAGCGTGGTCTGCTACGCAGACGACACGCTGGTCCTGGCGCGGGGATAGTCGTACCAGGCAGCGGCCGAAACAACGACACGCGGGGTTGCGACAGTCGTGGAGAGGATCCAGCAACTGGGACTCAAGGTGGCATTGCACAAGTCCGAGGCCATGTGCTTTCATGGCCCTCGGTACGCGCCACCTCCGGGTTCCCAAATAACGGTAGGGGGGGTCCACATCGGCGTCGGGTCGGCGATGAAGTACCTGGGACTCGTCCTCGACAGCCGGTGGACTTTCGAGGAGCATTTCCGACGTTTGGCCCCCAAACTGGACAGGTCTGGGGCCGCTCTGAAGCGGCTCCTGCCCAACCTAGGGGGTCCAGACGCCCCCTGCCGGAGGCTCTACGCGGGGATCGTTCGGTCCATGGCCCTTTACGGGGCGCCGGTTTGGGCGCCGTCGCTAGGTAAGCGACCGGCGGCCAAGCTGAACGCTTGCCAGAGGGTCATGGCCATCCGGATGGTGCGGGGATACCGCACGATCTCCCGCGAAGCGGCGAGCCTCCTCGCTGGCCTGCCATCGTGGGATCTGGAGGCAACAGTCCTTGCACGCATGCACGATTTGCGCGTGGAGATGCAACGCCGGGGCGAAACTCCGCTGCCGCGACAAGTCGCGGCATGGCGGACAGAGTTCCGGCGGGATCTTAGGGTGGCATGGCGACTGCGACTGTCGCAACCCAGTGCTGGGCACGCCGTCATTGAGGCGGTTAGGCCCCTCTTTGAGGAGTGGTTGGAAAGAGGTCACGGCGTCCTCTCTTTCCGTGTGACGCAGGTCCTCACCGGACACGGTAAGTTCGGGAGGTTCCTGCATCGAATCAAGCAGGAGAGGACGCCCGGGTGTCGCCACTGTGTGGACCGCCCGGAGGACACGGTGGAGCACACGGTAGAAGTGTGCCCCGCTTGGGCGGAGCACCGCCGTGTCCTCGTGGAGACTATCGGGAGCGGCGACCTCTCGCGCCGGGCCCTGGTTCAGGCCATGGTCCGGAGCGAGGAGGGTTGGCATGCGGTCGCCTCCTTCTGCGAAGCAGTGATGCTCGTGAAGGAGGCTGCTGACCGCGAGCGCGTGAGGGAACGGTCCTCACGCCGCCGCCGCCGAGATCCCGATCCCGATTTCCGACCACCGTAGGCGCGGGTTCGCGGTCGGCGAGCACTGGGTAGCCCGCCGTCCGGCAGTCTGGAAATAATCTGGACCGAGCCCAGTCGTCAACGGCGCGTTCTGTTCCACGCGCGCCTCAAGGAGATGTCAGCAAACTGTAGGGGCCCGGTAGGGCCGAAGCCTCTGGGGGGAACATGTGGTATTCCTAACGGTTGATACCGAGTCCCCCCCAGAACGAAGGCAACGAAGGAACGGGGTAGGGGTTTAGTCAGTAAGAGTCTGACACGCCCTCCCGCTCCGCCCAAGAGCGGGGGAAGTCATTCTGATGATTCCCCTACCATAAAAAAAAAAAACCTGTGGGGCGAGGCTCTCGAGAAGAATGGGGAAGGTCTTGCCTTTTCATTGGACGTCTCGAAGGCCTTCGATAGGGTATGGCACGCCTACTCAGTAAGCTTCCAGCGTACGGCATCTCCCCTGGCCTGATTAACTGGATAAAAGACTTCCTGCGCGAACGGTCCCTCCGAGTTGTTGTCAACGGATGCTCATCGGAGCCCATGATGACTAATGCCAGAGTTCCTCAGGGGACTGTTCTCTCTGCAACTCTCTTCCTGCTCCACCTCCACATCAACGATCTGCTGATGCCCGGTATCTACGGGTATGCAGATGATAGCACAGTTGTAGAGAGATACTTTCCAGTTACTCGGGCTAGTAAGGAGCTAATCCGGTCTGAAAGAGAGGCTATGGTAGAGCGTGCGAATGACTCACTCCAGGCAGTCTTCAAGTGGGACGAAGCCAATTTGTTGGGATTCCGTTCCGGAGGAAAAGGAGCCCGTTCACCTTGGCTCCTGCTTTCCGGAATGTATCCCTGGAATGCACCGACCGCCTTCAGATCTTAGGAGTTGAAATTTTCTCCGACCTCAACTTTGGGGGGTTTATTGAGTCCAAGGCCAAGATAGCTGCTAAGAAACTCTGCGTTCTGACAAAGGTCCGGCGGTACTTCACATCGGGACAGCTTCTAATGTTGTACAAAGTACAGGTCCGATCGTGTGTGGAGTACTGCAGCCACATATGGGCTGATGCTGCAAAATGCCACCTGGCAGCTTTGGACTCAGTGGAAAGGCGTGCGAAGAGTCTAATTGGAGATCCAGATTTGGAAACCTCTACGCTGCCGCGCACATCGAAGGGCTGGAACAATTTTCCTGTTGCGGTTTTCCCGTCCGATTATAATTTAGGTGTCTTCAAGGCTAGAGTGAATAGGCTCTTAATAAGCTAGTGCGCCTCACCATCAATGATTGCATCACTGCTTACGATCAGGTGGGATCGCAGTCAAGCACTAATTTATAACAATTAAAAAAAAAAGGTTTTAATTTTAACTCTATACCTCTACGCGTTTCCGAGATAAAGAACAATAAAAATTCAGACGGAGAGACAACAAAGTGATCCTTACAAGGGTTCCGTTTTTTCCTTTTCAGTTACGGAACCCTAAAAAACGACACAAATTCTATAATAACTACAACAGCCGCTGAACTTCACACAAAAAAGTTCCTCCAAAAACAATAAAATTACTTTGAAAATGTGTCAAGATTTTATTTTGCTATTTATTATACCTACTAGCGACCCGCCCCTGCTTCGCACGGGTGCAAAATTATCAGTGTTACTCTTCTATATTATGCATGTACTATACATATAAACCTTCCTCTTGAATCACTCTATCTATTAAAAAAAAACCGCAACAAAATAAGTTGCTTAGTTTTAAAGATTTAAGCATATATAGGGACAGAGAAAGCGACTTTGTTTTATACTATGTACCAATGGTCATAGGCCCATAGCGTATCGATACCTACGCGTAACTGTTGCTATATTTAGTTTTAAAAAAAAGAACAAAGTATACTGCCGTCCAGCTCCTAAAGCGCAGTTAAACATGGGTTTTTTTGTTACGTTATTTTACTGCGCTTTAGAGGCTGGAAGGCAGTATAGTACATTCGCGTTTAGAATGCAGTAAAAACATCATCGTCCGTCGGCCTAGCCCCGCCCCTTAACCAATCAAAGCTGTTTAAGTGTATTTTTATAAATTTTAAAACTGAATCTTTTAAAATATAAAATGTTTGGATTTAAAATCACTGTAAATACACCTTTACAAGGGCGTCGCCAAGGGGGGGCAGGGGGAGGGGGGCAGCTGCCCCCCCCCTAGAGATCAAATGTAGTTAGCCGCAAAGCGACCAAAACTGCGAGCGATTGACTTCCTTAACTATTAATAAATGCAGAAATTACACTGATGCTGCTATATTATAAACTGCAAGAAATTATAAAGGAAACTACTGCTTTTGCGGAGAAGAGTTGGACATTACATCAATGCCGCGTATTACGGGGCAAACAACGTCATAGAAACAATCAGTCAGTAGAAAGCCCTTCAGAATACTGGAAGAGATCTTTACTAATACTAATATACTTAGATTCAATTATCACCTCCCTTGAAGTTCCTGGAGTAGCATCGAGGTGGCACTTCGGCACCATGAGGTGCCCGCCTACCTACGTCGCGTGATCGAGGCCTACCTGTCAGATAGGTTCATCATCTACCCCGGTCACCAAGGAGAGTGGAGACGGCGAGAGATGTCGTGCGGTGTTCCGCAGGAATCGGTACTAGGACCACCCCTGTGGAACATCGGATACGACTACGTGCTGCGCTGCAACCTCCCTGACGGGGTCAGCGTGGTCTGCTACGAGACCAGAGAGTCGTCCCAGGCGGCGGCCGAAACAGCGACACGTGGACTTTCGACAGTCGTGGACGGATCCAGCAATTGAGACTCAAGGTGGCATTGCACAAGTCCGAGGCCATGTGTTTTCATGGCCCTCGGACCGCGCCACCACCAGGTTTCCAAATATGGGGTCCCCATCGGCGTTGGGTCGACTATGAAGGACCTGGGACTCGTCCTCGACAGCCGGTGGACTTTCGAGGAACATTTTCGACGTTTGGATCCCAAACTGGATAGGACTGGGGCTGCTCTGAAGCTGCTCCAGCCCAACCTAGGGGGTCCAGACGCCCCCTGCCGAAGGCTCTACGCGGGGATTATTCGGGCCATGGCCCTTTACGGGGCGCCGGTTTGGGCGCCGTCGCTGGGTAAGCGACCGGCGGCCAAACTGAAAGCTTGCTAGAGGGTCATGGCCATCCGGATGGTGCGGGGATACCGCACGGTCTCCCGCGAAGCGGCGAGCCTCCTCGCCGACGGCAGGCCAACTGTGGAACTGTGGGATCCGGAGGCAACAGTCTTCGCACGCATGCACGATTTGCGCGTGGAGATGCAACGCCGGGGCGAAACTCTGCTGCCGCGACAAGTCACGGACTCACGGTATGGCGGATAGAGTTCCGGCGGGATCTCAGGGTGGTACGGCGACTGCGACTGTCGCAACCCAGTGCTCGGCATGCCTTCATTGCGGCAGTAAGTCCTCTCTTTGAGGAGTGGTTGGAAAGAGGTCTCGGCGTCCTCTCGTTCCGTATGACGCAGGTCCTCACCGGACACGGTAAGTTCGGGAGGTTCCTGCATCGGATCAAGGAGGAAAGGACGTCCGGGTATCGCCACTGTGTGGACCGCCCGGAGAACACGGTGGAGCACAGGGTAGAGGTGTGCCCCACTTGGGCGGAGTACCACCGTGTCCCTGAGGAGGCTATCGGCTGTGGCGACTTCTCGCGACGGGCCCTGGTACAGGCCATGGTCCGGAGCGAGGAGGGGTGGCAGGCTGTCGCCTCCTTCTGCGAAGCAGTAGCGTTAATAGTGTTAGCGAAGGAGGCTGCCAGCCGCGAGCGCGCGAGGGAACGGCCCTCACGCCGCCACCGCCGAGATCCCGATTCCAGTTTCCGACCACCGTAGGCGCGGGTTTGTAGACGGCGAGCACTGGGTAGCTCGCCATCCGGCAGTCTGGTAATAACCCGGACCAAGCTCAGTCGTCAAAGGCGCGTTCTGTTTTACGCGCGCCTCAAGGAGACGTCAGCAAACTGTAGGGCCGAAGCCTCTGGGGAACGCGGGAATTCCGAAAGCTGCACTCGTGTCCTCCCAGATCGATGGCAACGAAGGAACGGGGTGGGGTTTAGTCAGTAAGAGTCTGACACGCCCTCCCGCTCCGTCCAAGAACGGGAGAAGTCATTCTGATGATTCCCCGCTTGAAAAAAATATCGTCATCGAGACAAAGACTTCCAAACTGTAATGCTTCATGCTCTCAGCGTTCATCTTTTTTATCATCTATAATATTGCCCCATTGCCCCCCCCCCCCTTTGTCATAAGCTGGCGACGCCCTTGCACCTTTATCTTGCAGTTGCACTGATAAATCACTGCATTCTTAACGCGAACGAACTATAGGTAGATAACTTACCAACACTTTTGTAAGATAAAATATCCTCAAGCAAAATCACAATAATGAAATTAAAAAAAATAATAATAATAATATATAATTGATAGTAAACAGTAAAATCAAAATTATTAACAATCTCAAACGTTTTTATTTTTCTTTATAGTCATAGCATTTTTATACCTAGTTCCTTTTGTTGTATTTAGAATTAAAAAAAAATAACTTACCTACCAACACCTTTGTATGATAAAATATCCAATTCTGTTTTTGTGTTCACATTGAGCAAAATCACAATAATTAAAGAAATTCAATGAAAAAATACTTTTACGTTTCATAAGCCAATAGGAATTTGTTTAAATTAATAATATAACTATAAATAGTAAAATCTAAATTAATAACAACCTCAAACGTTTTATATTATAATGAGTCAAGCAGTCTGTTTATCAGAAAATATTTTTATCTTGAACTCTTTAAAATAATTGCTAGCGCAAAAAAAAAAACAAATATCAGCACGTACTGTATAACCTAAAAAAAATCTTGCGTACTCTTTTTGTAATTAAAATAGAAATAGTGCTACTAATATTACTGAATATGTTTTGTAATTAATATAATTTTTTCTTTCATTCGTTTCGCGTAGAATCTCAATTATAAATTTTTGAGAAAGTGTATCCGAAAGGGATTATGTCAAAATAATAAAATCAATATGATATCAAATGAAAAAAAATACCTTCGTATACCTGATACAAAAAAAAATAATATCGATTAAAATACATAGTTAAAATGTATTAATGGATTGTTATTATACTATATTTTCTGGAATTTCGTTTTTATTCTTTCATTTTATATGTAATCCCAAATATACATTGTTGCAAAAGTATATCCGAACGGAGCTACATAGCATACATTTTTTTTCGTACGGCAACACAATTTAAATATTGATACTGGGGATTTTTTATTTAGCTCCGTTCAGATACACATTCGCAACTTCATATATTTGAGAGACTATATGAAACAAAAGAAAAAGACGACATAAAAGAAAAAAGAATGTAATAAAAATCCATTAATTCATTTTAATAATGTATTTTAAACGATTTTATTTTTTTTTTAAACAAAGTAATTACCCTAAGTTTTTTTTTGTACTGGCAATTATTTTCTAGAGTTAAACTTCAAGAGAAAAATAAATTTTGATAATAAACTACTTGCTTGACTGATAATATCAAACTTTTGACGTTATCATTATTTTACTGTTTATGACATAATTCCGTTCGGATACACTTTCGAAACAACATAATTAGATATATTTTAGATTATGTGAAACTAATAAAAAAAAATTATAACCTGTAGGTCCTCGGCTTTGACAAAAATATTAAGTAAAATATAAGTAGCACTATTTCTGCTTAATAAACAAAAAGAAAAATGCAAATAAAAATGAAAGCAGTTTTTAAAGAGTTATACCTACGTATTGATATTTAATTTTTTGCGCTAGCAATTATTTTGAAGAGTGCAAGATAAAAATAAATTCTGATAAACAGAGTGCTTGACTCATAATATAGAATGTTTGAGGTTGTTATTAATGTAGATTTTACTATTTACATGTATATTATTAATTTAAACAAATTCCTATTGCCTTATGAAACGTAAAAGTGTTGTTTCAATTAATTCCCTTAACTATTGTGAATTGTTCAATGTGAACACAAAAACAGAATGGGATATTTTGTCTTACAAAAGTATTGATAGGTAAGTAATTTTTTTTTAATTCTAATTATAGCAAAAGTAACTATGGTCTATCGGTTTAGCTAGTTAACTAAAGGTAAACAATCTTGGTATGTCTTTTTATATTAAAGAGGTCGTATATAATATACACAAAGATTATTTAAATTTAGTTTATTAGCTAACATCGATTTAGGTAAATACCTTGTTGCAAAGATTTTTGTATACAATTTATAGACAACTTTTAGATAAAAAGACGTGCCAAGATTGTTTACATTTAGTTAAATACCTAAACCAACGGAGTATAGGTATAAAAATGCTATGACTATGAAGCAAAATAAGAAAACCGGCCAAGAGAGTGTCGGGCCACGCTCTGTGTAGGGTTCCGTAGTTTCCCGTCCGTCACAATAAGTGGCCCCAACTTTTCAAAAACTGTTCGTCCCATCAAGTTCAAAATAATTTTCCTAGAAAGTCTTTATAAAGTTCTACTTTCCTGATTTTTTCATATTTTCTAAACTTATGTTTCAAAAGTTAGAGAGGGGGACACACTTTATTTTTTACTTTTGGAGCGATTATTTCCGAATTTATTGATATTATCAAAAAATTATTTTCTGTCTTCGGAATGGCAGTCAATTCGATTGAACGGACTATAAAACAAGTTTATTTAAATTTCTAATCTTAAAGTAAATAGAGTAAAAGTATTTTTTGATATAGCGGCAACAGAAATACGTCATACTCTCATCTGTTTTTTAAACCCGGAGACTAAAATGACATTTCAACACAAAAGAACTGGCGTCATTCCTATAGTAAATTTGACATTAAGTCATCATCATCATCATCTGCCTAGCCTTTTTCCCAACTATATTGGGGTCGGCTTCCAGTCAAGCCGGATTCAGCTGAATACCAGTATTTTACGAGGAGCGGCTGCCTACCAGACCTCCACAACCCATTAACTGGGGTAACACGGTACTTTATGGCAAGACTGGAATCAGATTTACTGGCTTCTGACTATCCGTAACGACTGCCAAAGATCTTAAAATATCAGCCGGGACCAATGGCTTAACGTGCTTTCCGAGGCACGGAGGAAACTCGTTATGTTAAGATGGTCACCCATCCACAGACCAACCTAGGCAAGCGTTGCTTAACCTTGAAGATCGACCCGTGCGGCTGTTATTATCTAGTCTCCGGGTTTAATTCATGAATCCCCGACCGGTCTCATTGGACCGCGCTGTTATTGTCTTACTATTGTGTCTCGTTTACCGGGTATTGATAGGTTAAAAGACAGAGATTAGCTATTGCCAGCGGCTTCGTCCGCGTGAAAGTAGGAAATCATCGCAAAGGAATTTACTTACCCCCGGGATAAAAATTACCCTATATGTTATTTTAGGGCATGGTCTATATGTACACCAAGTTTCATCGAAAATGAGTTGTTTTTACGTAAAAGAGACACACATCCTCACACAAGCTTTCACTTTTATATATTTTTTTATTTGATACTAGCTTTTGCCCGCGGCTTCGCCCGCCCGCCTGTCACAAATACGGTAATTTTATGACGTAAACATATTTTTTTTTTTTACATAAAATATAGCCTATAGCATTCAGGAAAAAAGCAGCTTTCTATCAATATAATACATTTATGTAATTGAACCTGAATGAGAACCTGATGAGGAGCTCGTGGCTAGATAATAACAGCCGCACAGGTCGATCTTCAAGGTTAAGCAACGCTTGCCTAGGTTGGTCTGTGGATGGGTGACCATCTTAACATAACGAGTTTCCTCCGTGTCTGGTAGGCAGCCGCTCCTCGTAAAATACTGGTATTCAGCTAAATCCGGCTTGACTGGAAGCCGACCCCAATCTAGTTGGGAAAAAGGCTAGGCAGATGATGATGATGTAATTGAACCTGAATCTTCACAGATTATCCCATACAAACAAAAAAACAAACTTTACCTCTTTATTATATTAGTATAAATAAACTAGTGCTTAACCGCGATCCCACCTGATGGTAAGCAACGATGCAGTCTTAGATGGTGAGGCGCACTAGTTTATTCAGAGAAAGATTAGTAGAAAGAAATGTGAAATCCCCCGGATCGAAGGCAACGAAGGAAAGGGTGGGGTTTAGTCAGTAAGAGTCTGACACGCCCTCCCGCTCCGCCCAAGGACGGGAGAAGTCATACTGATAATTTCCCTTCCAAAAAAAAGCCTATGTCGACGTACCACCACAAAGAGCTGATGTCAGTTAAACAGTAGGTGCCCGTCAGTGTCGAAGCCCACTGGGTCCATGGGTTGTACGAAAGCTAACCCCGCGGGGTTCCTTTTTCCCTGGAACGAAGGCAAAGAAGGAACAAGAGTGTTTTACGCCCGTTTTCAATAACCTACCGCAGTTCATAGATAGATAGCTATCCTCGATAAACAGTAAGATTCTATCTATCCATCCACAACCTTTGGTAGGAAATGCTGTCCGTCGGTAGGTTATAGGAAAGCAAGTAAGGGCAAAAGGATAGATTTATTTATCTTTAGTAGCTGCAACTGTATGGGCGGTGGCAGCCACTCCTCGTAAAATACTGGTATTCAGCTAAATCCGGCTTGACTGGAAGCCGACCCCAATATAGTTGGGAAAAGGCTAGGTAGATGATGATGAGTAGCTGCAACTGTAGATAAATAGCTTATTGAATACGGGCGTAAGTCAGTAAAAGTTTGACAGTTTGACAGTCATTGGATGACTTCCCATCTAAAAAAAACATGTCAAGGACAGTACGGGACTAAAGCACTACTGACATTTTAACACGCTAGACTGATTTTAAAAATTCATTCATCTGTATATGCACTAGAGTGCGTCTAATGAAAGCGCGACCTGTAGTTTTTTCAAATTTAATTGGTAACATTATTCAGCTGCAATTGTAGGAAATAAAAAAATAGTGAAATGTCAAGACATGATTCTCCTACTAGTTAGAAATACCACAAAATATTTGGATTTAAACTCTTTTTCTCAGGTCACGTTTTCATTAGACGGTCTATACATTATCACTGAATAGCTATGTCCACGCTGTGCCCTTTTTTGTTCAACAAGGGCATGCGTCATAGCGCAGTCAACAGCGCAAGTCGGGCATGCCTTTGACGCATGTGCAATGACAGTTGAAAGTGTAGCGCTTGATTCTTTTTTTTTCTGGAATTTCTTACATATTATTATTAATTTATTTATATATTACTAGCTGTCCCCTGTGGTTTCACCCGCATTTTTCGTTACTGCTCCGCTCCCGTGGGTCGTAGCGTGATGGTATATAGCCTATAGCATTCCTCGATAAATGGACTATCTAACACTGAAATAATTTTTCAAATCGGACCAGTAGTTCCAGAGATTACCCCCTACATACAAACTTACAAACATACAAACTTACAAATTTTACCTCTTTATAATATTAGTATAGATGTAATATACTTAATTTTACAGGAATATGTACTTAATCTTTTTCTGAGAACCGTGAGATTATTTACACTTTTCTAAAAATCCAGGTTTTCGAGATGTAATCCTACGAATGTGCGATATACTTCCTAAAATACTTTCATGCGAGCAAAACCGGCTGGCAAAAGCTAGTATTATTTAGCGCAGTGCATCTGAATACCCACAACAGCGTTCTTAATATACAATTTTATTTACAGATCTGGAAAACTGTAGGAGACCAAACTGAAACAACAGTTTCATATATCCGAAGATATATCAACACACACAAGAAAGAACAATCAAAATGATTTGCTAAGAATCATCATCATCATTTCAGACGATAAAACGTCCACTGTTGGACATAAGCCTCCCTAAGCGTCGCAACAATGAACGATCCTGTGCACCTCGCATACATCGGATTCCCGCAACATTTACCAGGTCATCGGTCCACCTTGTAGGAGGCCTTGCATCGTTGCTGAGAATACTGGACTGTTATTGGTGAAGGACTAAGCCTTTCGCCTCGACGAACGGAAACGGGGGTCTAAAACTCTTAAAGTTTGTATGAAGAAACCTACTCTCACGTAGGCGAAGCCGCAGGCAGAAGCTAGTTTAAACATATTTCAAATCAAAATGTACAAAAAACGGGACGGTACCTCCGGCATTCGCGGTCAACTGTACGAGACAAAACTTATAAGTCTTATACACTACCGTACGAAATTCGATGACAATATCAAAGACTATAGCTTAGCCACCAATGTTTCTGACATAGGAACTTTCGACGACATTTGCATAAGAGCCAAAATTAAAGTTAAAGGTGGAACTAAACCTGTAGCAGTTTTCATACAAGCTAAACACAGAGAAGGAGACAAAGTACAACTTACACTAAACAGTAAGAATGACTTAGCTAAATGGTTCTCTAGCTACCTCAGCATAAGACGCTTATTCAAACCGAACAACAAAGATGTCCTATTTAAAGGCAACTTTCAAGAAATAGAATGCTTCTTCATAATGTACACGACTGCCAAAGCAGATCTTAATACTAAGGAGTTTAAAAATGACTTGGCTAATAAACTCAACAGTTGGATTGGAACCGGTGATAAAGGCTTGCAACCAGGTCTTAAGGATGAAGATATTGTGTTTTTATGTGAAATTATCATGAAGGAACAATTTTCTGCAATTGCTGTTCAACTAGCTAAGTTTCTCTCTGATAATGCCAAAGATGATGAGGAAGGTAACGATGATAAGAAAACTGATGATTCTATTATGTCAATGAATGACGAGTTGCTGTTACAGTACCATGTCATTCTGGTACAGAAGGTATTAGATGTTTCGGAGATCAAATTTAAAAATGAAAAAAACGAACACAGAATCGCAAGCTTTCGAGCTGACTTCTTTACTAGCGACGATGAATTTGTAATTTTATTTAGAGATAAACTCTTTATTGAAATGTTAAAAAAACGAAAATTGAAAGAATCAGAACTCAACAGATTATTACCAAAACTATTTACCAAACCGTTGGATATCACAGTGCTCAGTAGTTTGATAGGAAATGTTGTCACATTTGATGATAGAAAGTTTAAACTAGAATTCGTCAGTAAGTCAGTGTCCGAAGATTTGAAACGACAACTAGAAAAAGTTGATGTTCTACAATCGCAAATCAAAGAAGGGATAGAATTTGCAGCGAAGGGAATGCTAGAAAAACGAGATTTTAAAGTTCCTGCTTCATTTGGTAACAAAGACTTAACAATAAGAGGTAAAGAAGATAACGTTGAACCTTTAGTTTATATTGCATCCGTAATAGACAGTTTAAAAAACAAGTTAGTGGATTTGATCGAAACGTCATCAAAGGAAAACATTATCGTTATAGACGAATCAATAGGAAAAGAGTTTTTAAACTTAAACGCAGGTCTAGCCGGCACTATTGGTAATATACTTGTATCAGATGAAAACTCTAAATACTTGAAATTTGCAGACAATGGGGTATCTGGAGAACTAGCTAATAGGCTGCACACTGAAGTGCAGTCTGTTGTCCCGAGTTTACACGACTATAAGTTTCATATCAAAGTCAAAACGTTTCCAAAACTTACTTTTGACTGTGAAGATGATGAGTATTTAGAAATGTTAAAAGATCAAGTCACGGTGTTAGCCCAAGTTGTGGGACAGTTTATTTGTAAAGAAGATGACTCTATACTACCTATGGACGATGTTATTTTACGATATCATGTTCTTATGGCGCTTAAAGTTTTCCATGTTTCTGATATTCAATATGTAAACGAAGACGACGAACACCGACTTGCCAGTTTTCGGCAAGAGTTCTTTGAAAGTGACGGAAAATTTGTTGTTTTATTAAAAAAAGCGCTTTATAACGAAGTACTCAGAATAAGACAGTTAAATGAAAACCAAATTGATTTGGCAGTTAACGAAATTTTAAGCTCACGTCAATTTAAAGTTCCCACCGCGTTCGGTAATAAAGATTTAACAATAACAATTAAAAAGAGTAAAACCGAAAGAAGACTAGATCATCTAAAATCGAAAATATCTGAATTAATCGCCAAATCAGGTGCTGATAGAGTCGTCCCTTTAGATGAGTCTTTGGGAGATGGACTCTTAAAACTAAACGGAGGTATCGCTGGTTTGGTTGGAAACATTCTAGTTTTTGAAGAAAACTCAAAACTGATGAAGTTCACAGATAACTGGGAAGCACTAGAAGAACTATCTAAAAGACTTTTCGTGAAATTGCAAACTGGAATCGAGAATTTGCATGAATACAAATTTGATGTGACAGTTAAAAAGTTTCCAAAACTTTCATTTCAAAGAAACGAAGAAGACGAGAATTTAGCGAAAGATTTCTTGAAGAAACTTTTATTTTTCACGAATCAAGCGAATGAAAAGGGCGTAGAGAAGTTTTTGAAAGACGAAATAGAAGATCATCAGTGTCTGAAAGTGGATAATGTACGAGTGACAGCCGACGCTATCTTTCTACAATATCACGACTTGATTCAAAGATGGTGGATGTTGAAAGAAGCATCGTATCTAACGAAACAAAGCAAACATTATGAAGATGCCTTAGCATTAATAGTAGACAAACCTCTTTTATCGATCATAAGTAAAACGTATATGATAAAAATAAAGAACAATATCGATTACACTTTCAGTGAGAAAGCTTTAAGTAATTTAAAATATAAAGATCAACCTCCAGCTACAATTGTTGTTACAGAGAACAGCGCACTGACCGTTACAAAAATGGTACAATCTATGAAAAATGTTGATCATTTTGTTTTTGATCTAGAATATATTTTAGACCTACAAGCAAAAGATTACAATACCGTCAGCATGGAATTGAAAAATACAAAAGAAAATAAACTCAATATTATTGTTTGCAATAACATAAGTAGGAACTGGACTAAAAGATTAGAAAATATCGCGAATGTGCTTGAAAACAAACGAACTATATTTGTTATAAAACAGGCGTTGGTGGAAACGATACAGACTTATTTCGTACAAGCAAATAATATAGTGATAGATGAAAAATGTAGCTTACTTCAAATGAGTGAAAAATCACAAAAGTATTTATTAGAACATGCCAAAGTCAAATTTCAAGAAGTAGAAGTGAGTTTAGGCTCGATCATAGACGAAAATTCCATGGGTTTTGTAGAAGGAGAAGTGCTAAATAAAGTCATGAACAATGAACCGATTATTTTAGGCGAATCAAACAGCAATTCAAATTATGATAAACTTAAACATTTGTATATCGACAGACGTGTTATCAGAGTCAATAACTCGGGACCTAATATAAGATCCTCTCGTCAGACCGGTAATGTGTTACTAACACTAAATGATATAACCGACGTAGCATTAGTCACAGCTAAACCTGGGATGGGTAAGTCAACTCTGCTCACTCATTTGTCACTGAAAACAAAAGACCTGAACCCTAAAGTGTGGATAATAAGGATCAATTTACTGATACACTCTGAAAAATTTAACAAATGGCAAGAAAATAAAACAAACATCGATTTCTTGCAGACTTTAAAGTTCTTTTGTGAAGTTTTGACTGAAAAACAGAGAGGAAATAATGAGTTCTCGATTGAACTGGAAGAATCAAACGGTGTAGTGAGTCTAGAATCTTGTACAGGTGATGAATTGTCCGGTTTTGAACTTAAAATGTTCTTAGATTATTACAATAGAAAAGAAATCATATTTCTATTCGATGGTTTCGACGAAATCTGCCCTATGTACACGGATGAAGTATTAACTTTACTTACAACTGTTAGAAATTATCCTCAGAAACATAAAATGTGGATCACAAGCAGATCTTATGACAAAATAATATACATGCTGGAAGAAGAATTTGGTAACTCATATGAAATACAACATTTTACGGAATCGGAACAAAATGTATATTTGGCGAAGTTTTGGAAATCAAATATACCATTAAGAGAACTAACCAAAGAACAGTGTGATAATTTGTGTAGTTTTATGGAGTTTATGGCGCCCCATTATAATATAGTTGATGTTTACAACCCAAGGCCAAGTGTAAAAAGAGAAAACCATCAGGTACTATTCATGAAAGTGTGTTTTAATTTTCTAAGTTACTTGAGGAACGAAGTTAATGTCTGTCCAGAGTATGTTGTTAATATCTTTAAGACATTTTTTAGCAACTGTAATTATACCGTGACGTATATGGAAACATTTGACACGCCTTTGCATCTTTACCTGATCGCTGAATACTTTCAGAACCAAATAAAAGACGAAAGAGTCGTAACTAATCGTTGGAATTTAGATATCAATGCGTTCACAGTTTACGATACCTTCATAGAAATGAAACTTAAAAAGATACGATTCCAAGAGAAAAACAGAATTGATTTGCATAATCCTGACAACTTGATAATTTATGAAAACGTTAGAGCTATATTTTTTACCAAACATCAGAAGTTAGGTGCTTACGCTGTTTTCCATCAAGATGCAGACAAGATTTTTAGCGGGAAAGAACTGAGAGAAATTAAAGAAACCATTGACAAGATTAAAGAAGGTACAGAAAAAACAGGTCTGATACATAGTGTGGCAAATGGTATACCGAATTTCATTCATATGACATTCACTGAATATTTCGCTGTGCAATATATCTGCTACTTATTGAAGACGGAAACCAGGGATGATAAGCAAAAGTCTATTTGGGATTTCATTTTGAACGTTATGTTCAAACGTCGCGAAAATGTCCGCAATATACTAGGTTATAAAATTAAATCCGACGAGGATTTGCAAGCAATCGTTAAAGATCATGAACAAATAATATTCGACTTGCTATTAGAACAAGGCAAAGGAGTCTTTACGTACTATCCTGATGATTTCAGCAAATATCTCTATTTAAAAATCAAAAAGTCATTGGTAAAAGCTATGAACGATGATTTGACGAATTTTATCCCGTTATTGTTTGCATTAAAAGAGAAACTGTCAGAAGATTATTTAAAGGATGTGACGAGATGTACGCCTAGAATAAAGCGATTAAAATTTATGAATTTGTTAGAGAAAAAGCGTAGGGCTTTGCTTCTTAGATATGATGTTTCTCAGTTAGAGAGTGGTGGTAGTAGGCTAGTGACAATACAGCGGATAGACCAGGCTACTGGTCTGAGTTGGTCCCACCGAGGTGGTCCGCCCCGACCTAAATACCCTGATGACTTCAACCCCTTCGGTTGAAGTCTCACTAGTTCGACGATCGAACTAATGAATCGAACTAGTGGGAATGAACGGTCAATTTTCTCATTTGTTCGACCGTCGAACTAGTGAGAATTTTTTTTCTCATTTGTTCGACTATCGAATTAATTAGATTTAAAAAAATATAGCCTACTTGCTGTCCCCTGCGGTTTCACCCGCATTTTTCGTTACTGCTCCGCTCCTGTGGGTCGTAGCGTAATAGTATGTAGCCTATAGCATTCCTCGATAAATGGGCTATCTAACACTGAAAGAATTTTTCAAATCGGACCAGTAGTTCCAGAGATTACCCCCTACATACAAACTTACAAACATACAAACTTACAAATTTTACCTCTTTATAATATTAGTATAGATGTCACTCAGGAATACAACAACGTTCTATTGGTGAAAAAATTTTAGCAATCGGACCAGTACTTCCACAGATTACCTCATACAAACAAAAAAACAAACTTTACCTCTTTATTATATTTATTAGTGTAGATAAGTTTTTCAACTGTTTATTTGATCAAAGATATGCTATAGATGTACAAATATAAGTACACGAATATATGTATATTTTATAACGAACCAAGCGCTTTTTTATGTTATTACGAAATTAGTAAAACATTTAAATGTAGTAGAACTATTTTTAAATCTAATTAATTCGACAGTCGAACAAATGAGAAAACAAATTCTCACTAGTTCGACGGTCGAACAAATGAGAAAAAATAGTCTCACTAGTTCGAAGATCGAACTAGTGGGAATGAACGGATTTTACTCACTTTTAGAGACGACCAGTGCCGGAGATCCATGAATATGGCTGTCCTTGGCGCTAGGTCTCGTGGTCGCCCTCGCAAGCGCTGGTTGGATGTCGTCAAGTCCGACATGAAAGCCAATGGCCTTACTGGCAAGGATGTAGATGTTCGGGCAAAGTGGAGCAAGCTAAGCCGGAAGGCGGACCCTGGCAAAAGCCGAGACTAACGCCAGGTAGATGAAGAAGTGCCCGTTGGTCCTTTCAGACTTCGGCAAGTGTGTAGGGATGTACACATTCCTCCTCACTCCAGACCATGGCCTGTTCTAGGGTCCGGCTCAAGCCGATAGCAGACTTTTAACACTAGGGCTTCGGGATTGTTTGAAAGAATAACTGCGGTCCTGGCAAAGGGAAAGTGAAACTGAAGGTCCACCAATTGCTGAGCTTGAAACCCTGTCGGTTCGGGCACGCCACAGAACAGTTGAGTCCGTCTAAGGAAAGCGCGACTGGAGAAAAAGAGGTTAAATTCAAAAAGGAGAATGCCCGTTTTATAAGGGGAGTTGGGTCCCAGTGGAAAATGCTTGTGCCCTGAAGATTTTTATTTTACCTAATAGTAAAAACATAGCATTTTCATAATTGGAAACCTTTTTTCAATGTGCCACCCTGGTTCAGGAGATATAATTATTTTTCTGTTTTAAAAATCTAGGTTATAATTACAAATTGACACACAAAATATCACCATGAGCTTGGAATTATGTCTCTTTTACTTTAATTCCATTAGTTTATGAAAAATTATATAAAAAAATATTTGCAGACAAAAAAATAAATAATATTATTAAGGTTATTATTCCAAACAGGTACACGACAGCACAAAAGGGACCTGCCCCATGGCAATCTCCTTTTGTGTGTTGTATTACTAACTAGTAGGAGAATCATGTTTTGACACCCCACAATTTTTTTTATTTCCTACAATTGCGGCTAAATAATGTTGCCAATTAAGTTTAAAAAAGAAACTCCAGGTCGCGCTTTCTTTAGCCGCATCTCGGCGCAATCGTGTTTAAAGTACTCTTATTTTGTATTTTGTGTTGTTACTCGTACTTTCCGTGCCTCGGAAAGCACGTTAAGCCGTGGGTCCCGGCTGTCATTTGGAGATCTTTGGCAGTCGTTACGGATAGTCAGAAGCCAGTAAATCTGACTCCAGTCTTGCCATGAAGTACCGTGTTACCCAAGTTAATGGGTTGTGGAGGTCTGGTAGGCAGCCGCTCCTCGTAAAATACTGGTATTCAGCTAAATCCGGCTTGACTGGAAGCCGACCCCAATATAGTTGGGAAAAGGCTAGGCAGATGATGTTGTTACTCGTACTTAAGTAACGCCTGCATGGAATAAACTATTACTCTATTCTACACGGATAGATTCCACCAGAACTGGCAAGGGGAAGCGCGGGCCCGAAGAGTGGAAGGAGGCTTTTGCCCAGGAGTGGGACAGAATCATCATCTGCTTAGCCTTTTCCCAACTATATTGGGGTCAGCTTCCAGTCAAGCCGGATTTAGCTGAATACCAGTATTTTACGAAGAGCGGCTGCCTACCAGACCTCCACAAGCCATTAACTGGGGTAACACGGTACTTCATGGCACGACTGGAGTCAGATTTACTGGATTCTGACCAGGAGTGAGACAGAATAGGCTAGCAAAAAAAATCTATGTGGATGGGTTGTAGTCAGCAAAAGTCAGACTTTTCCTGTCACTCTTTTACGGGACTATTGCGGGAGAAGTTCACGATTTCCTATGCCAAAAAAGAGGCTGAATTTTATTTATTTGATTATTTGTCGATTTACTCTTCAAGCTTTTTTAGTTGTTTTTATTTTTTAATTTTATTAAGTCTTTTATAATTTAATTGTTAATAAATAAAAGGTGATTTTTATGTTACATTAATTCGTTTTTTTTTTTTTGCGAGCGTAGAAAGTATAAAGAGAAACTTTTATTACATATTATCTCAAACTTTTTCGTCCATGTGTTGCATGTCGCGTGACGGTGACGTCAGAGCAGCCGAGACCAATATGGCGGCGCCTATAGTTCGCATTCAAATTCAGGTGTTCCATACACGTTTGCATAAATCGACAAAATGTATGGAAAAAACTGAAATCTTTTTCGTTTTTAGGGTTCCGTACCTCAAAAGGAAAAAACGGAACCCTTATAGGATCACTTTGTTGTCCGTCTGTCCGTCCGTCCGTCTGTCAAGACCCTTTTTCTCAGGAACGCGTGAAGGTATCAAGTTGAAATTAAAACCATATATTGAAATCCGCGGTCCCTTGAGTTGTGCAAAAATCAAACTTGTAAGTTGACGGGAAAAAAAGATACGCCCGTTTATGTTGCAAAAAATGTACATTTCGACACTGTCAAAGGAATCAAAACTCATAGGGTGCTTCCCGTTGACCTAGAATCTTGAAATTTGGCACGAAGCAAGGTATTATAGCACTAATATCGGGAAAAGTCTGAAAACTGAAAATTTTTAGTTACGTCACAAGAAAAAAAGATTGAAAAGTCTTCAAGACTCGATTCGAGAATTAAACTGTTTTTATAGGTAGGTTGGTACGAAACCCTCAGTGCGCGAGTCCGACTCGCACTTGTTTTAGGATTGGCCCCATACTAAAAGTTATTCATAATGATGAGTATTGCCAGTGTTTTCATTTATTGTCGTATTGTCATATCCACATTGTATATTGCGATACAAGTAAGGCAAAATCGTGGTGATTTTAACGTTAGGTATGAAACTAACGATAGAATCGCGGGTGTATCGCAATCTTTTGCGATTATCTCGCTAGTGAATCATTGTAAACGGGACTAAATAAAAAACAACAGGAAAATAACACAGTATTTATTTATTTAACTTTAAGGTACATATTGCATAATACTTTTAAAGCTAATATTATTGCTTCAAGATGATTTTAGGTAATTTGTTAAATACCTACTTAAAAACTACGTGATACAATATAAAGCGCTGGCCACACAGAAAAGACGTAAGACGCAGACGGGGCGTTATTTATTAAAACTTCATGCTTAGGCATTCTCTACTCCTGGGTATCAAGTCTGCTATTAGAATTGACAGTTTGGTAGTACCATCATCATCTGCCTAGCCTTTTCTCAACTACATATATTGGAGTCGGCTTCCAGTCAAGTCGGATTTAGCTGAATACCAGTATTTTACGAGGAACGGCTGCCTACCAGACCTCCACAACCCATTAACTGGGGTAACACGGTACTTCATGGCAAGACTGGAGTCAGATTTTCTGGCTTCTGACTATCCGTAACGATTGCCAAAGATCTATAAATGACAGCCGGGACCTACGGCTTAACGTGCTTTCCGAGGCACGAAGGAAACTCAGTATGTTAAGATGGTCGCCCATCCACAGACCAAACTTGTCAAAATCAACAATTATGAAGCCTATGATCGAGAAATCTGTACTATTCTAATAGCACACTTGAGGTCCTGTAATGTAACCTAATCTAACTAAATTGTGAGATTTTTTATGAAGCAACTAAAGAATAATAATTATTATTAACTCTCATATAATCTATTTACAAGATCTTAATCCTAGGTACTGTCGTAGAGTACCTATACAAGATTTCTTTTGATAGAGACCGTCTAATGAAAGCGCGACCTGAAAAAAAGAGGTTAAATCCAAAAATTTTGTATGTGGTATTACTAACTAGTAGGAGAATCATGTCTTGACACTTCACAATTTTTTTTATATCCTACAATTGTGGCTGAATAATTTTGCCAATTAAATTTTAAAAAATCCCCAGGTCGCGCTTTCATTAGGGTCCGTTCACACAGACCGGCTCGGAGAGGAGAGCAGATTTTTATCACGATGAAAACAGAGTCTTAAGTTTTGTAGTAAGGTTTATATTTGCATGTGCACTGTTTTGTCATAAAGAATGCTTGAACGCGCCGTGCACATGCAAAAATAAACCTTACTACAAATACTTAAAGCTCTGTTTTCAACGTGATAAAAAATCTGCTCTCCTCTCCGAGCCGGTCTGTGTGAAAGGACCCTTAGACGCACTCTAGTATTTATTCATATCAATAGAGTATGTCTATTGAAATGAATAAATTTAAAGATTCTACATTATATACTACATAAGAAATAAATAACAATTTTATTGCGAAAAACAGAGGTCCACTATACAAATTATAAAACTGTTATAAAATATGAAATACAGATAATATTTATACGAAAAATATATCGAAGGTGAAGTGCCAATACCTCCTAACTGACATTTTTTTTGGGAAAATTACTTTTTAGCTATAATCTATAGTAATATTATAAAGAGGTAAAATTTGTAAGTTTGTATGTGGGGGGTAATCTCTGGAACTACTGGTCCGATTTGAAAAATTCTTTCAGTGTTAGATATCCCATTTATCGAGGAATGCTATAGGCTATATACCATCACGCTACGACCCACAGGAGCGGAGCAGTAATGAAAAATGCGGGTGAAACCGCAGGGGACAGCTAGTAATTTATAATTATGTATGTTTTCGCATATTTGACTGAAATCTCCGAAGCGGATATTTAATTGCAACTGTATGAAGTTAAATAAATGTTTGAAAATAAATAAAGATACTTCTCCAACTAATCCAACATGTCAATTTATAGTATTACCTCCAAACGTATTTTGGTCAAAAAAAAAATTATTTTACAGATAAGAGGTATTGGCACTACGTCGTCGATATTTGAAAATTTTCAATCATTTAATTATTTTTACATTATATTTTTTGTATGTTGTATTTATCAACAAATATAAATACAATACATTGTTTAGTTTTTGTGTAAATAATAAAAAATTGCAACCTATTGAATATTAATGTTTGAATCCCCGACCGGTCCTATGAGACCACGCTGTTATTGTTTTACTATTGTGTCTCTTTCGCGGGTATGTGATAGATTAATTGGAAACGAGTGTACACATACAAATTCTTTCTACGAAAAATGTATGTATGTTAGTATTACATTGCTATCTATAAAATACTTTTCACAAAAAAAAAACTCAAATGCACGTGGGTGCGATTCAGCGATAAGCGAAGCGAAGCGGTCGCAATCATTTAGTTTGATATTTTTTTTGTTTTTTTAATGGTGACCGAAGTGACAATTTCGCGTGCACGCAGATCATAACCGCCGCATCGCGTTCAATTTGCGTGAACCGCATTCACGTTGGATTTGCATTTGTCCTGGGTGGGAATTGAACCCACGACCTCCGGCATAGCAGTCAGGGCCACTAACCACTAGACCAACAGGCCAGTCACAATACAGTAAAGTAACAAATGAAAATACAATTATTTTCTTACTATTGAGATTATCTTAATTAACTATAGGACTTAATTCTAAGTCTTAATTAATCACAGCATCTGAAACAAATAAAATATGTTTTTATTATTTTTAACCTTGCAAATGTTAAATACCAGAAGTTGGCAAGAAATTGACTTAGACTAAATGGTTTATAATTTCGCATTTTACACAAAAAAGCGAAAAGCGAACGGGACGTAACCCAGTACGGAGGCAAAAGTCGACTAACGCACCAATTACATACAATAGACTACTATAATAATACTGCACCAATCGCGCGCCGGATCGGCGCCTACCTCATACCCCGTATCCTGCTTGACCAGTTTGACCATCAAATAGATCTAAAAAACGATTTCTGCGCAAGTAACGACTCTTGCCAAGTTACGTGCCGCCGGTTATACTAGAGGCCTAAAGGATTTGACACACTGGATGCGTTCTGCGGTCTGCGGTCAGGTCAAAGCGAACGCAGCCCGCATCATGTATGAACAGCATTGTCGGTATTAATATATTTTATATAGAATGCGATCTGACCGCGCGAGCACAACCAAAGAACGCATGTTGGCCCGGCGGGGCGGAGGCGAGGGACCGACCGACAACGTTGACCGGACCGCAGACCGCAGAACGCATCCAGTGTGACAAATCCCTTATTACTTACAGTGTCACTCGTCCTTCGGTCTCCGTTGGCCGTAGGCTGCGTATGCCCTGGGGACCTGCCGGTACTGCCACCACTCCACGGCTATGGTGACTGCTGCCACCAGCGCTGCTGCCCCGATGACTATGCCTTTCATTAACACTTCCATGCTCGAAGATCTGGAACATGCACAAGAAATAATATAGGTTAAGTCATAGACCAATAGCGCACTAGCGGCCAGCGGCCAGGTCGCGGCGGCCATCGAGATACATACATTAGTATGAAACCGCTATAGAGCGCGCGCACTTGTGGCCGCTGGCCGCGTGCGGACAGGACGCGCGCGCTCTATGGTGGGTTGGGCCGCCGCGACATGGCCGCCTGCGGCCTGGCCGCTAGTGCGCGCCTGGCCATACTCATTATCTACCTATAGCCTATTCGCCGAGGCTTGACCCAAAAGGTAAACAAAGAAATCAATGTTTCAAAATGGCGGGTATTACCCAACCGATGACAAAATGACAAATCTTCACATTTTAAGGTGGGCGCGACGTTAGAATTATCCATACAAACGTAATACCAAAATCATTTGAAATTTAAGCATATTTACATTATAATATGATGTTATTCGGATTCAGACAATAATTATCTAGGTTCCTACATCGTCTTTTTGTTGAAAAACTTACCCCAAACGAAATTTAAGCGAATTTAAATTTGCACATTTTCACAGCGAAAATGTCATGTTTTTATTTGGTTTTTTCTATATTATAAACAACAATATTTCAAAATATCTTTCCGTAGGAACACAGATATTATTATCAAGTTATAAATACTCGAAACAATATTGGAAATACATTAATTTTTCATTTATCATTTTTGGTATTACGGAACCTCTCCCAAATTTCCAATAGTTTGTATTGCTATCACAGCAAGCAACTGTCAGTGTGCGGATGATGACTGTACTCCAGTCGGTGTGTCCAAGAATTGTTTATACTATCTGGATTGCTTCCATCAACCTCAAAAACGTATTTTTTTGCGTCTCAACTCGAGATAGCGCGCGGTCTCCGCAGGCCTCTTAATGTAAAATGTTCGCAGTATCTGTGGTCTACAATTTAGTAGTAGTTATCACGTCATTTTAGGTTCTTTTACATGTAAACTATTTAATACATAATTAATAAAAATTAAGAAAATAATATAAGGCATTTATAATGTTTGATTTCAAATAAATCTGTAAGGATAACATAAGTTCCACAGACATCATTCTAAAATATAATTTCTAATGTTGTCAGTGTATTAATTCCGTAGTTATTTTTATAAAATATGTTCACTACATCAATCGTGACATATAAAGAACCCTTTTTATGGTTTTTTTTTTACCTTTTGGCTCAAGCCTCGGCGAATAGGCTATAGCGCTTTCCCAACTATATTGGGGTCGGCTTCCAGTCTAGCCGGATTTAGCTGAATACCAGTATTTTACGAGGAGCAGCTGCCTACCAGACCTCCACAACCCATTAACTGGAATGCAGTGGATTCGTTAAGAATGCAGTGATTTATCAGTGCAACTGCAAGATAAAGGTGTATTTAAAGTGGTGTTAAATCCAAACCAATTATATTTTAAAAGATTATTAGTTTAATGAATTTATTAAAATACACTTAATTCGAGCTCGTGGCTAGATAATAACAGCCGCACAGGTCGATCTTCAAGGTTAAGCAACGCTTGCCTAGGTTGGTCTGTGGATGGGTGACCATCTTAACATAACGAGTTTCCTCCGTGCCTCGGAAAGCACGTTAAGCCGTTGGTCCCGGCTGCCATTTTGGAGATCTTTGGCAGTCGTTACGGATAGTTAGAAGCCAGTAAATCTGACTCCAGTCTTGCCATGAAGTACCGTGTTACCCCAGTTAATGGGTTAACAATAACAGTTAACAATAACAGCGCGGTCTCATAGGACCGGTCGGGGATTCATGAATTAAGTGTCATCATCATCTGCCTAGCCTTTTCCCAACTATATTGGGGTCGGCTTCCAGTCAAGCCGGATTTAGCTGAATACCAGTATTTTCCGAGGAGCGGCTGCCTACCAGACCTCCACAACCCATTAACTGGGGTAACACGGTACTTCATGGCAAGACTGGAGTCAGATTTACTGGCTTCTGACTATCCGTAACGACTGCCAAAGATCTCCAAATGACAGCCGGGACCTACGGCTTAACGTGCTTTTGACTGTTATACATATGTTTACCCTAAAAAGGGGTCAAAGTCTCAAGTCCACACTTGAAACTTGTCCCCTTTTTAGGGTTCCGTAGCCAAATGGCAAAAAACGGAACCCTTTATAGATTCTTATTTAATTGGTACGAAACCCTCGCGGTGCGCGAGTCCGACTCGCTCTTTCCCGGTTTTTTTTCAAGTGGGCAATCATCAGCATGACTTTTCCCGCTCTTGGGCGGAGCAGAAGCCAGTGTCAGACTTTTACTGACTAAATCGCACCCCGTTCCTTCTTTGCCTTCTTTCTGGGGTCACGAGCTTTTCTTTCGGAATGAAACTTTGACCCCTGAGCAGAGTTTGTTTCGGTGTTTCTTCTCAGGGTAGTTTATTATGTCTTATACAAAATTATAAAACATTGACTAACTTAAAAAAAAATCCGTACCTACGTTCGTATGAATGGGTGTGTGTCCATGTTTGTTACTCTTAAACGGCTGAACGAATTTGGATGAAATTTGAAAGATACTTTTCAATACACGTACTCGTAAACCCGCTCGTATCTCGCTTTTAGGTACATAATTTACTGGTTTTCGCACTAGTGCAGAAAAGTTCGCAGGCTCGCTCAATTTAATAGGTACACCGTTTTATCGTATCCACAACTGATTTACATCATCATCATCATATTTCAGCCGAAAGACGTCCACTGCTGGACATAGGCCTCCCCCAAGCGTCGCCACAACGACCGGTACTGTGCGTCTTTTTACTCGTTTATTTATAAGTTCGTAAGTGTGTTGAAAAACGTCGTTTTATACACATGGAAATTAGTCATTGCAGCTGCATTCGGTTCCATAACACCCTCTCCTACGGCTCGGGCGCATTCCGCCTCAGTTGCAATGACAATCTCGCTCCACTTGTATCAAAATATCTACTACTGTTTTATCCCGGGAGTAGGTAGGTATGTTCCCTTGGAAAGATTTCTAAAAGCTAGTACCTATGCGACATATTGATACAGTCGAATTTTTGAAAAACACTAAAAAGTCGATGAAAAAAATCCACTGACCTTGGGTAGGTGGTGTTTAGGGGTCTGAAAGGATAGCAGATGACCCCTACAGTCGACCATTTCAGTTTGGCAAACAATGCACCAAACACCATGCATAATAAATATTATGGTGGGCGGCTACCAATCTCTCTTGCGTAGGTTCCAAATAGGTAGGTACCTACGAGTATTACCTACATATAAAAGTGCCCGCGTACCTATAGACTTGGCAATCTTCACCAAAACAATGTTTATCTATCTACCACGATGTCGAAATATACCTTGTCGTATTAGGTAGTAAATAAGAAAAGAAATGCATTCATTTCGTTAGATAAGTAGGTATTTTTGTAATTTTTGTAACTTTGCCATAAATAGGTAACTAAATTATAAACTTATAATAAAAAAAACAGTAACAATATAAAGAAAATGTACTTACCTACGGTCCTACGTGCACAGAATTTTAATGATTTAAAGACCTCGGACGTAATTGCGCAAATACAATTTCGTTACCGAGGAGATTCTACGATAAAGAGTTACTATTTTGATCTTATTGTCTCAAATTAGTTAGGAAACGAACTTTGTCCGATTAACTACTTAAATAAAAGTAAATGTAAATAATCTCTTCACTACCCCTTTTACTTTATTTTGTTTTCGCAATTCCGCGCGATTCTCACATGAAAGCAGAATAAATAAGTACACTTTTGTTGACATAAAATCTAATAAAAGTTATGACAAGACAACGAATGGAGATCCATTTCACATAATCTAGAACATTATTTTTTTATTAGTAGACATGCAGAAATGAAAGGAAATATGAATAATATCAAAATTTTGGATGGTGTGAATGGTAATATGATAAGAAATCACTTGTAATTTAGAATATTATCTATAAAAAATAATATTTTTATTTTTATATTACAAATCAATTGCGCGTGAAACGGGACGCGGAGTCATTCCATTCATAACCATCCAATCATAAACTTTGTATCTTTTTGTAAAAAATTATGATTGTAAAGTAAAGATTAATCAGATAATTAATGAATTACGTGAAACTTTCTTGAAGACTGATGTGTAGTTGTATATAAAACGCCGAAATATTTTTTTTTTACGTAAAGCATTCATTTTTGGCGCGTTCCAATGAATGAATCGGAACGTACCGTATTGACATCTATCAACTTTGACATTGACAACCAGTCCGAAACGAAAATAATTTCATTCTCACAAACAAATACGCAGTACAAAATGAGTGTTCGCGAGGAAGATCGTCAGAAAAATAGCTGCCCAAGCCGTGGTCTCGGTATTGCAGCCGCGGCTATTGGCGTCGGAGTAGGCGCAGCCCTTTACTATTTCTTCAGCAAAAGACCAGAAAATCCAAGCACTGAAGGTTCTTCCAGCAATTGGAACTGTGAACGACAACAAACCTTGTGAGTATGATTTTAAAACCTATTTTTCTATATCTGCTTCTATTTGGCACGATTTCGTTTATTGCGGTAGGAAATCGCAATTTTTCGTTCGTTACCTTCGATAAATAATAAATTTTTCGAAAGCATTTTACCTCCATTTTTTTTAATGTCGTCATTGTCTATGCCTTGCTGGAGTAGATTTTTTCTGGAATTGTATTTTTTTAAATAACGAACTTGAAATGGATTTCTTTGTGTTTTTAAGAAAGTGGTAAGTACCTACCTACGTAATATTTTAATTAGATCTTAGTTATAGTCAGGAAACATTTTTTAAACACCTAATTTGTGTCTTGAAAAATATATGCAACAATATATTTTCACCATAAAATGTGACTTACGCATACTGGCCACGTACGCGTAGTTTCATAGACGAATGCGTAAATACGCTTGGCATATGCCTGTGTGAAGGTTGGACACACAACTATGAAACTGTTTCGAAGCGGCAGTGTCGTGGTGTTGTTGCAGTTTCGTTGACAGACTGGACAGTATGCCTTACTCAATTACTTAATAAATTACTGAATCATATCATTTATTTTGTATTTACTGTCTGTTTTTTATACCCTGAGACTAAAATGACATTTCATCACAAAAGAACTGACATCATTCCTGTAGTAAGTTTGACATTACCTGTGTCAATTTAGTCTCAGGGTATAAAAAAACAGACGATAGATGCCAAATCAAATGATTGTTCATAATATTTTGTAAGTAGGTAGAAATATTTTTTTGACATTACCTGTGTCAATTTAGTCTCAGGGTATAAAAAAACAGACGATAGATGCCAAATCAAATGATTGTTCATAATATTTTGTAAGTAGGTAGAAATATTTTTTTATGAAGGACTTTCCTATTAACCTATCACATACCCGCGAAATGAGACACAATAGTAAAACAATAACAGCGTGGTTGCATGAGACCAGTTGGGCATTCATGAATTAACCTATCCTAACAATAGTAAGACAATGACAGAGCGGTCACCGCTTACCGCTAAGGGATTCATGAATAAAAATTTTAAAATTATGCCCATTTAATTAGATGCAGCTATACAATGGTTATTTTGCTCTTTTTTTCAATTCTTATAACGTACTGATATCTGTTTTCTGAAAAGTAACACTGTAACAAAGATAATACAAATCATTGCTCGTAAAATGAATGAGCAGGGCCGTGAGCTGTGGTGGCCGAGTGGTAACTGCCCCAACTTACAAATTGTAGGTCGCGGGTTCAAACCCAGCCTGGCGCATTACTTTGTGTTATTTATTCCATCATCACTGCTCTCAAAACTGTGAAGGAAAACATCGTGAGGAAACCGGCCATGTCCTAGAACCAAAAATTCGAACACATGTTACATCTACCAATTCGCGCTGGGCACGCGTGGTGGATTATGGCCCATTCCCTCTTTTAGAGAGGGAGGCCTGAGTCCCAGCAGTGGGAACATTAAAAAGGCCGCTATTGTTAAAAAATGCTCGTAAAATTATTTAATTCATGAATCCCCGACCGGTCCTATGAGACCGCGCTGTTATTGTCTTACTATTGTGCCTCGTTTTGCGGGTATCTGATAGGTTAATAGGTTTTTCTCAATCCTTTCATGACAATGTATTACTTAAATTATACAGGAAAAGTTTTTAACCACTGCGTAATTTTTTTTTGGTGGCTCAGTGTAAGTAATAGAACACAGATCGATCTTCAAAATTAAGCAACGCTTGCCAAGGTTGGTCTGTGGATGGGGGACCATCTTAACATAACGAGTTTACTCCGTGCCTCGGAAAGCATAGGCTGCCTACCAGACCTCCACAACCCAATAACTGGGGTAACAGGGTACTTCATGGCAAGACTGGAGTCAGATTTACTGAATTCTGACTATCCGTAACGACTGTAAATGACAGCCGGGACCTACGGGTTAGCGTGCTTTCCGAGGCACGGAGGAAACTCGTTATGTTAAGATGGTCACTCATCCACAGACCAACCTTGGCAAGCGTTGCTTAACCTTGAAGTCGACTTGTGTTCTATTACTTACACTGAGCCACTAAAAAAAATTTACGCAGTGGTTAAAAACTTTTCCTGTATAAGTCAATTGGTGCCTTTCGCCCTGACCAGACCTTGAGCCCTGACCAGTCAGTATCTTGGACCCTATTCCCGATACCAGTGGACTACTATATTTTATGTAAATGTCTTTTGATTTTGTATTGAAATGTTTGTAAATGTAATTTCCCTCTCCTAGAGAGGAGGCCTGAGTCCCAGCAGTGGGAACATTATAAGGCCGATAATGCTAAAAATGCAATTTATATGGTGTCCTTGAATTATCAATTGAAATGTCCCACTATGTTTCTTGTAGGGCCGGGCGGCAAGGCGATTGCTATATTAGGTAAGATCGAAAAGAACATATGAAGCAATCCGTATTACAAAATTAATTTGAGCCAAAAATGTCAACAAAAATAATGTTTCTTGTGAAACCCCTCTAATTTATTACTTTTTTGAAAATTTATTTATTTATTTATTATGCTCTTTATTGTACACCAATATTATAGTAATAGTAACAGGAAACCTTATAGTAAAAAATATACAAATTGGCGGCCTTATCGCACTTGGCGATTTCTTCCAGGCAACCTTGAATGGACAAAGAAAGACCTGGACACAAAATCGTTATTACTTTTTGTTGTAGCGGCAATAGAATTACACATTCTCTGAAAATTAACTTAACCCATCTAATGAATTATCTAAAGAGTAACAAATTTAAAGAGAAACACAAAGATAAATGTGAGAAAAATAAATAAATGTTAAAAGGACTTCAAGGTTCATAGATTGTTGGTCCAAATTTTAAAATAGTTAGCCATAGAAAAAAAAACTGTATTCTGTAAGAACATGCTTTCACAAACATTTTTTGTTATGGCAACAAAGCTGTGGGACCAAGCTCGAACTGTTTGATTTTACAATTCATGTTACCAAAAATTTACTTTACTCATCATCATATGCCTAGCCTTTTCCCAACTATATTGGGGTCGGCTTCCAGTCAAGCCGGATTTAGCTGAATACCAGTATTTTACGAGGAGCGGCTGCCTACCAGACCTCCACAACCCATTTTACTGGGGTAATACGGTACTTCATGGCAAGACTGGAGTCAGATTTACTGGCTTCTGACTATCCGTAACAACTGCCAAAGATCTACAAATGACAGCCAGGACCAACGGCTTAACGTGTAAAAATTTACTTTACTACTCCAGTCTAATCACTCCAGTCTGTCTATTTACTCCAGTCTTGCTTGGGTTGTGGAGGTCTGGTAGTAAATCTGACTCCAGTCTTGCCCTGAAGTACCGTGTTACCCCAGTTAATGGGTTGTGGAGGTCTGGTAGGCAGCCGCTCCTCGTAAAATTCTAGTATTCAGCTAAATCCAGCTTGACTGGAAGCTGACCCCAATATTGTTAGGAAAAGACTAGGCAGATGATGTTACCGAAAATGTTTACGGGAAGGTTTTGGTCCTACAATTTTGGTGGGATAATAAAAAATGGTTTAGGGGTAACAGATTATAACGTTTTTTTTTCTAGAACTGTTTTTTTTTTCATTTGGAATTTGGACCGAAATAGATCTCTTTTCACCTCATTCATTTTTAATTTTATCAGCCAACATTGCATGTAAACACCTAGAGTGCGTCTTATGAAAGCGCGACCTGAAGGTTTTTTTTTTAATTTAATTGGCAACATTATTCAGCCGCAATTGTAGGAAATAAGAAAAATTGTGAAGTGTCAAGACATGATTCTCCTTCTATAGTCTATTCGCCGGAGCATGAGCCAAAAGGTAAACAAACCATAAAAAGGGTTCTTTATATATCACGATTGATGTAGTGAACATATTTTATAAAAATAACTACGGTACTAATACACTGACAACATTAGAAATTATATTTTAGAATGATGTCTGTGGAACTTATGTTATCTTTTCAGATTTATTTGAAATCAAACATTATAAATGCCTTTAATAATTTTCTTAATGTTTATTAATTATGCATTAAATAGTTTACATGTAAAAGAACCTAAAATTACATTTTAATACTACTAAATTGTAGACCACAGATACTGCGAACATTTTACATTAAAATGTGACGTTTTGTCATCGGTCGGGTTATACCTGTCATTTTGAAAAAATGATTTCTTTGTTTACCTTTTGGCTCATGCTCCGGCGAATAGACCATAGTTAGTAATACCACTTACAAAATTATTGGATTCAACCTCTTTTTCTCTGGTCGCGCTTTCATTAGACGGACTATATCAACTTGTACTCCATTCTTTTCCATGTTCATTCACGTAACACCATTTTCATTTCAACATTAGCCGTCCGTCTGAATCAGATGACTCCTACACAACGGTTTCCGAACATGAGACTTCGGACACCAGCATTAACAGAACTGCAGAGTCTGTCATCATTTACGATATAGAAGCCTCCTTAAGCGCTGAACACTCAACGGCTGATGAAGATTCTCATACGGATACTAATGATGAAGTTGACGATGACGATGATGATGTAGATGTAAATTCAGAAAGCGATGCAGATTCAGACTTGGATGCCGCTATAATCATGTCCCTTGATATGTATAGGGACAGTTCCTTTGAAATTACATCACCGAGGTCATCTGAACCTGAGCCTTCTGATTCAGAATCTGATCATAGAGAATGGGACATCACTGCCACTTCGAGTGGAGTTCCAACTGATATGAGTTGGTTAAACATACTTCAAGGTGGTGTGGCAGAAAGGGTTCGAAGGAACAGGAAGTAAGTTAATTTGGATCTGCTGTGGAGGGAATCTAATCTCTATTTACAATGTGTTGAAGAAACTTGTTTTACTGTCCGTTCAACCGATTTTGACTTCCATTCTGTAGACATAAGGATGACATTGAAAGCAAAAAAGTGGTTACATTACCAACTATTGACTGCAGCCGTCATTTGTCATGCCACTAACGCAATAAAAGTCAAAATCGGTTAAATGGACGGTAAAAAAAGTTTTATTAAATATCTAATCTTATTGCAAATGCAGTATAGGCTGTCCGCAAACGGCGCAACTTTTTTTGATGTTTGAGTTGCGGTAGCCGGCAACTTGCTAGTTGTTAACAATAATTTTCGATACGGTATTAAGAAATTGCGCGGTACAGGAACTTGGAGGTTGCTTGTTTCGATGATCGATAATACTTTTTGTCATCTAGAAACTATGGTACCACGTGCATCAATTTGCTGGTTTCTGTAACTGCCTATTTTATTCCCTCCTCGTCCCTCGCAACTAGAGTAGATGTTTTTATTTAAATGAAAGCTGAAAATTGCTTGAAGTCATCATAGTAATCGTAAATTTAAAAAAGAAAGTTCATTGCTTTTGAGTTATTTTAGTCATTTGATTTTTAATTATGATAACTGCACCAAGTTTTCTTAAGATTGTTTTGCATTTTCCACGTGTCAAATTGTATGTTGATTTATATTTGATTAGTGACCGTAACACGTACATAATTATTTACAGAATTATAATCATTAAAATTGTCAATAAAACTCCCTAACTTCTGCTAACCGTATTGAATATAGCTGGCTACCGCGAAACTACCGTTGGCGTTACTACCGCTGGCGCTTTCACCTTAACGGAAAAAAAATTAAAAGTTGATAGTTGCGTCAACTGAAGTTGCTCTGTCTGCGGATTGCCTTATAGGTAATTTCATGATAAAACCTTTTTTTTTTTTCATCTTACTAACATCTGTACGGAACTTGCGCGTTTCATTCATTCATTCTCATTCATCAATCAATCATATACCTATAATTTAATCATTTGACTGAAGTTCACATATTTGAATGTCCGATACCATTTCCTTGATTTAATAACACTAGTTTACAAATTTTTGTTTTTTCTCTTACCCATTCCCAAATTTATACCAAACCTGTTTTGTCTAGTGTTCTTATCACGAAATTGTATGTAAGATATTTTTATCACGTCAAGTTTTTTAATTATTCAAGAAGTTTTTTAAACAACAATTTTGGGGCGTATCGAGTGTATCAAACGTTATAGTTGTGTTTAATTAGTGAAATTAGTTACAAAACAATTGTTAAAATGTCCTCAAGAAAGTATTAATTTAATTCGAATAACTTTTGTTAAGTTTGTGGTAAAGTTATTTTGACAAACACGACGACACCAACTAGAGAAGCAGTACAACAGGCGTATTTTCAATACTTCCAAATTCCCGTAACAAACATTGAAAATATTGGTTTCTGAAGTGATATGTGAAAATAATAGAAGCATATTAACTAACTGGGCTACAGGGAATAATATAAACTTGCGTTTCATGCCCGTCATTGCTTGCAGTTTAAGTACAGAAAATGACATCATTAAATTTTGCATATTTAAAAACCGTCTGTCCCAAACTCTCTGATACTAAACTTAAAGAAATAATACTTGTAAAGCCCCAAATTAAAATAAAATTGAATAATAACAATTTTGATTGCCACTTATTTAGTGTTGAAAAAGATGCCAGAACCAGTAGCTTTGCTTTCTTGGGCAGCAATAAAACTGATGAATATGAATAAATTGTATATTATTTATTGATTAAATATCTCAAAATGAGTGTACATATGTCATTGAAAATTTATTTTTTACATTCACACTTGAATATTTTTCCTGAATACATGGTAAGCGTGAGTGATGAAAATAGCGAACATTTTCATCAAAATTCAAAGTTATGGAGAGAGGTTTCGAGATTTGTGGGATAAAAATATGTTAGGCGATTACTATAGGAGTACTAAAAAAGAAACTGACACTAATTAGTATGAAAGTTGTGCCAGTTATTATTTTTTTAAGTAGCGGCTATGTAAGAAAATCGAAATATAAAAATATTAATATTTTTAAAACTTGACGTGCTAATTTTTTTTTTGCTTCCGTATCCAACTAAGGGTTAAATACCCTACCCATTTTCATTGGTTTCATATATGGGTATAAAATCTTGTAAACTAGTGTAATCTAAGTAGTACTACTTAGAATTAACTTAAAATATTTAGTACAAGGCCTCCCACAGGGTAGACCGATGATCTGGCGAGGGTCGCGGAAATCCGATGGATGCGAGACGCACAGGACCGGTCGTTGTGGCGACGCTTGGGGAGGTCTATGTCCAGCAGTGTATTTCGGCTGAGATGGTGATCAGCGCCGTCCGTGCAAACACGCGCTTTGTTATGGTCAGTTCACACTGAGACGCAACGCGACGATGCAGGAGGCCAATGATTTCACGCTGCGCCACGCGCCGCCGCGAGACGACGCGTCATCGCAACGTTGCGAGGCGCATAGTAAAATCGTTGGCAACACGACGGTCGCGAATGTAAAATCGTTCCGCTGCGCAGCGAGACGGCGCGCGGCGTCACGAGGCGCAGCGTTGCATGAAGCAACGTATTCTAAATTCTCACAATGAAATGTGTATCATTTCGTGTAGTAAATAAAGTTCTATTTTGAGTCACTCTATTAAAATGTGCATGCAGCGTAACGGCTCGGTGTGGCCGTCGCGAGCGTCCGCTTTATGCTGGCGCCACACATTGGATATATTGGTTCCAAGTTATAATCTTGGATCCAATACATACACCAATGTGTGGATCGGTCTTTTTATGCCCAGTTACGGGCCAAGACCAATGTGTGGCGCCGACATTACGCAGTTTCAACCCTAAGTGTCCAAACACACTATGCCGAAGATACGCGACCGAAGTTCGGTATGATTACGCCTGTAATGCTATTTGAATTACTGGCGACACATTATACCGAAATTACGTTGCGTTATAACGTACAGCCGAACTTCGGACGGGCGTAAGTTCAGCGGCAATTCGGCGGCAACGTATTCTGTTGAACACACATTATACGCGACCGAAATTTGGTTCGATTGCCGACGAAGTTCTAGCCAAGATCAAGACACGACGCCACGACAGCGCTCGAAACACTGAATATACTCACAAAATTGCGCAACTGAATTTCTGCCGCGTAAGTTCGGCACTTATGGTGTGTCATATCAGCCGAATATGTTGGAACGTAAAATCAGCTGCGGAACTTGGGTCGCGTACGTTCGGCATAGTGTGTTAAGACACTAAAAGCCTTAGTTACTGTGTTGTGTAAAGCAATATTATTTTTTATAAATTTCAGGGCCCACAATGAGCTCATGGCTATTAGAAGACAGGAAGCTTTGTAAGAATATTTGTTTTTCAATGAAAATTTAATTAACAAAAATAACGTGTTTTTTTTTTACTAATATTTGAATGCATGAAAGTGTTTTGTTGAAGGCTGTGTGATTTTTTTTGTCATTTGTACTTTTATTTCGCCTTCGAAAATGATGTGAAATCGAAACTATTTTAGGATTTTTGCTCAGTATATAAAAAAATAGGAGTAGGAATTTTATCACCACCATCCGTATAGGAAAAGTTTTTAACCACTGCGTAAATTTTTTTTTGGTGGCTCAGTGTAAGTAATAGAACGCAAGTCGATCTTCAAGGTTAAGCAACGCTTGCCAAGGTTGGTCTGTGGATGAGTGGTCATCTTAACATAACGAGTTTCCTCCGTGCCTCGGAAAGCACGTTAAGCCGTAGGTCCCGGGTGTCATTTAGATCTTTGGCAGTCGTTACGGATAGTCAGAAGCCAGTAAATCTGACTCGTCTTGCCATGAAGTACCCTGTTACCGCAGTTATTGTGTTATGAAGGTCTGGTAGGCAGCCTATGCTTTCCGAGGCACGGAGGAAACTCGTTATGTTAAAATGGTCAGCCATCCACAGACCAACCTTGGCTAGCGTTGCTTAACCTTGAAGATCGATCTGTGTTCTATTACTTACACTGAGCCACCAAAAAAATTTACGCAGTGGTTAAAAACTTTTCCTGTATAATATTACTGGCCAATTTTAGCAAGAACTAGTTTCGCCATAGTTCAGTTTCCCAACCTTTTATGAACTACTATCCCCTTTACTAGAAAACAAAATTCCAACGCGGAGGGCGTCATTTGTAGATCTTTGGCAGTCGTTACGGATAGTCAGAAGCCAATAAATCTGACTCCAGTCTTGCCATGAAGTACCGTGTTACCCTAGTTAATGGGTTGTGGAGGTCTGGTAGGCAGCCGCTCCTCGTAAAATACTGATATTCAGCTAAACCCGGCTTGACTGGAAGCCGACCCCAATATAGTTGGGAAAAGGCTAAGCAGATGATGATGTCAAAAATTAGGACTATTTTATCACCACCATCTGTATTTAATGTTACTGGCCAATTTTAATAAAAACTATTTTTGCCATAGTCCATAGCCTGCCCCCCTTTACTAGAAAACAAAATTCGTCGGGGGCGACAATTGTAGATCTTTGGCAGTCGTTACGGATAGTCAGACGCCAGTAAATCTGACTCCAGTCTTGCCTTGAAGTACCGTGTTACCCTAGTTAATGAGTTGTGGAGGTCTGGTAGGCAGCCGCTCCTCGTAAAATACTGGTATTCAGCTAAACCCGGCTTGACTGGAAGCCGACCCCTATATAGTTGGGAAAAGGCTAGGCAGATGATGATTTGGATTTGGACCCGCTGCTGCCACAATCGTTTTTCGTACAGTTTTCATTGCATGCGTTGATTGGATTAATTGGTTATTGCGATTACTGTTAACATAATTATACGTAGCTAGTTTACACATGTGGGTTAGTTACGTAACTACTAATTAGTGAATTAATGTTTGTTTAGTACCGGACACCGATAAGGTACCCAGTACTTGGGATTTGTTCTAAAAAGTAAAACACAAACTGTTTACTGTACTGCGTGGACTTCTGACGTATCTCATTTATTTTCAAAAAACCATTTACCTTATATACTATTGCCGGTAACGAAACCATAGCGACTTCTAATTTGACGCCAACACCATCTATCGAGCGCCTCGGCAACATTACAAATTAAATCGTGAACATACCGCCCACCAAGGACGTTACTGACGAAACCGTCCTTTTAAAATTTGAAATAAACATAATTTGGACTAAATCTAATCGCTATGGTTTGTCTATACACTTTGGTAGACACAATGAACTAACAAAATATTACAATGAACTTACAATTAATTGATAAAATACCTATTCAAGAAAGTTTAAAGAAAACTTAATAAACTAAAATATTACAATAAACTTAGAGAAAACTTAATATAGGTGTACAATTGTTTAAAATGATAACTTAACAGAACTCACAATATAACTGAACTGAAGGTTACAAGTGTACTAATATGATTCAATTATCTCAGTCGACTACAGGTAAAATACAAATTTTGGATGTTGGTCTTTTTATTGTTGAGGATTTGGTGCGTATCGTGACGACGCGGGTGACATTATCATCACCAGGATGTTTTTGTTCTATCCTACCCATCAACCAACGACTTGGCGGCAAGTCGTCTTCTTTGACTAACACAATGTCTCCAATTTTTGGTTCATCAACTTGAGAGGACCATTTGTAACGATGATTCATTGTAACCAAATATTCATGAGACCAACGTCTCCAAAACGACTGTAGCATTCGCTGAATGAATTGCCAGCGCGATAAATAACTGACATTTGAGTCTTCGTACTTGTGATCTGGTACATGCACTAAGGGTTCTCCGACTAAAAAATGTCCCGGAGTTAATGGTAACGGTTCACCAGGATCATCCACCTTAATTATGCTCATGGGTCGCGAGTTTAGACACGCTTCCACTTGACTGAGGAGTGTAGTTAGCTCTTCAAATGTGAGAGTCGCGTCACCGATCACTCGTTTTAAGTGGTACTTTGTGGACTTCACTCCTGCCTCCCAAAGTCCGCCAAAATTGGGACTGTGAGGAGGAATGAAATGCCACTCTGTACCATTCGCCTCGAGATGTTCGGCTATGGACGGCTGGATAGCTGTCAACTGTTGCAGCTCCCTTGAAGCACCCACGAACGTGGTGCCATTGTCACTCCACAGTTTAGCACAATGACCTCGTCTCGCAACAAAACGTCTAAACGCTGCTAAAAAGGTTTGAGTGCTCATGTCACTCACTGCTTCTAAATGCAGGGCGCGAGTGGCCATGCATACAAACAGGCATATATAGCCTTTGTAAGAACGATAGCCTCGACCCTTTGTTGTCCTTATATTAATCGGACCTGCATAGTCAACACCACTGTGCAAAAAAGGCCGAGCTGGGGTGCACCTAACACTTGGAAGTGAACCCATTAATTGATTTTTTGTACTGGCTCTTTGCCTAGCACACGTCACACACTTGATGACATGATGTTTGACTAGACTTCTGACCCCTATAATCCAGTAGGCTGATCTTAAATAATTCATCATGAGCTGTGGACCTCCGTGAAGGGTTTTGTGGTGTGCATCAGCTATGATGAGCCGAGTGAGGTGACTGGAGTGAGGCAGAATTATTGGATGTTTCATCTGTTCACTTAGTTGTGATCTCTCCAGTCTACCTCCAACTCTTATTATATCCTTATCATCTAGGTAAGGGCAGAGTGATTTAAATTTATTTGAGTGTGTAATATTTTTGTCCTTTAGTTCCTTATATTCTGTTGTAAATACTTCCTTCTGTGTTATCCTAATACAACATTCGAGTGCAGCGTCTATTTCTAGTTTTTGTAAATAACCCTTTCTGTATATTTTGTTCTCCTTTAGAAATCGTCGGCAATATGCAACAATCCTAACCAATCTTTGTAATTTTGAAAATTGATCTAAGAAGGAACTGTTTGGAATGATCGCCACATGTGACTTTGCTGACACTTCTTCATCCGTACTGCACTCATTAATTGGCCTATTATAAATGATATTTCGCGATTTAAGAAACGACGGTCCCGAAAACCATAAGTCGTTCCCTAGAAGCGAACTGGGCAGTATCCCTCTAGAGGCACAGTCTGCTGGATTTTGCTTCGTGGGGACGTGAAACCATTGCGACGCTTTCATTGAACTCAATATTTCTGACGTCCTATTGGCCACAAACGTCTTCCATTTACTGGGGTGGCTATTTATCCAGGCCAACACCACAGTGGAATCTGTCCACGCCTTAACCTTGTCTTGGGATATACTCAAGACTTCAGCTGTTTGAGATAGTATCTGTGCCAGCAGGACTGCTCCGCAGAGCTCTAACCGAGGGATGCTTATCTGCTTTACTGGCGCAACCCTAGTCTTAGCAACCAGCAACGACACGTGAATATTGCCATCTGCATCTACAATCCGTAAATAAATTACAGCAGAGTATGCTGTTTTTGAGGCGTCACTAAAACCGTGAAGTTCCAGATGGTCGTTAGACTTAGTGCCAAGCCAACGAGGAATCCGAACCTTGGTAAGTAGTAACAATTCCTCACGATAAGATCTCCATTCATTTATTAGATCATTGGTTAGCTCCTCATCCCAACCAACACCTGCGAGCCATAATTTCTGGATAAATACTTTTGCTAAAACCACACTAGGTGCTAACCAGCCTAATGGGTCGAAAAGGCGCGCTATCACAGAAATAATAGCTCGTTTAGTTACAGGTGCGATCGTCGCCGGCGGGAGGTTCACCGTGAACTGGAAGGTGTCTGCGTTGCGGTTCCAGGTAAGTCCTAGAATTTTGATAGTACTATCCAATTTTATTTCTATTTCTTTTTCATTAAGTTCTGGTTTGTTGTACTCTATTGTTTGTTCTATGTTCTGTATGATTTTGTGCTTATATGTGTTGTCCTTGTTTAAGTTGTCCTGGTTAACGTTGTCTTGTGTCCTGTTTTGATCTATTTGTCCTTTCCCTTTATTACTCTCCAATTCCTGTATCCTTTCTATAATTTCTTGTGTATTGCTGTTCCATTTTTGGAGCGTAAAACCACCTTGTTCTAATAACGCGGTCATTTGTCGGTATATTTCCAGACCTGCTTCGACATCATTACAGCCTGTCATCAAGTCGTCCATGTAAAAGCAGTTCAAAACCATATCTCCAGCGATGGGATACTTCTTACCTTCATCGTATGCGACTTGATGAAGGGTTCTAACTGCTTGGTATGGTGCTGATGCCGTACCAAAGGTTACCGTCAGCAGCTCGTAATCTTGAATTTCGTTTTCAGGATTGTCTCGCCATAATATGCGCTGAAACTTTGCGTCCCTATCTGAAATCTTGATCTGGCGGTACATCTTGACGATGTCTGCTACAAGTGCTATAGGGTGAAGCCTCCACCTTAATACTGTGTGTCTCAAATCAGACTGCAATGTAGGTCCTACCATCAATGTGTCATTGAGTGAAACTCCATTGTTGTTCTTCTCGGATGCATTGAAGACTACGCGTACCTTTGTAGTAGTTTTGTCTTCCCGGATTACAGCATGGTGAGGTAAGTATATCGCCACTTCCTTATCCTTATCGCTCTTATCTACCTGTCTCATGTGTCCTAGTTGTAAATATTCTTCTATTACTTGCTTGTACTTTACCTTTAGATCTATATTTCTTTTTAGCCTTTTTTCTAATGCCTTAAATCTTTTTTCAGCAATCTCACGAGAGCCCCCACCTTTACAAGGAGGATTTTCATCGTGAAAAGGTAGCCTCACTACATATCGGCCACTGCTATCTCTTTTTGTAGTTTTAGTATAAAACTCTTCACACTTCTTTTCTTCAGGTGACAGCATTTTCTTTGAACTATTTTGGTCCTCAATTTCCCAAAACCTTCTTAATATGTCATCTTCATTAACTTGAGCATGCATCACACTGATTTTAGGTGTATCTTTGGCTACGCCTCTACTAACTGCACCGGATAGGATCCATCCTAAGGTTGTGCTTTGAGCAATCAGAGTGCCTGAAGGAGCCCTAATGATACCTGCCTTAATAATGCAGCTGTAAGCATCAGCGCCTAGTAACACATCTATTTTGTGCGGAATGTTGAACTCTGGATCTGCGAGCTGCAACGTGTTAACACTTAACCAATCTAGTGTAGTGTTAACCTTGCGTTCGGGTAAGTATGATGTAATTTTGCTTAGAACGTAAGCATTAATTACAAGATTAAAATTGGCATCTACCCGAGACTGAATATTCAAATGTACCATGTACTTTGCCTTGGTTGAACTATTACCACCAAGACCTAAAATAGTCCCTTGAATGGGAGTCTTTTTCAGGTTGAGTAGCTGAACTACGGATTCTGTCACAAAACATGCCTGCGAACCCTGATCTAGTAAGGCTCTGACAGTCTGGAATTCACCAGAATGTGACTCGGCTTTTATTAGCGCTGTGGCTAATAAAACCTGTCTGGGCTTGGGAATATTACCAGTCGATAAACACGAGACTATCGGACTAGTATTAGCTGAACTAACACTGTCGATAGACGATGTTGTCGGAGGTTGATCCCGTTTGTTCGACTCCTGACCTAAATGAAGTAGCGAGTGATGGCGCTTCTGACAAACCTTACAAGCGGTAGGTTTTCTACATTCAGCAACCAGGTGATTGCCACCTAAACAGTTGAAGCACATTTTATTTTTGGCTACGAAATCACGTCTAAATTCAACTGTTTGCCTTGTGAATTTCTTGCAGAAACAAAGTTTGTGTTCTTCTGAGCAAAATTCACATTTTAGCGATGAATTTTTGGCCAACATTGCTCTTGTGGTATGAGCTGTACTTTTATTATTGGTGTGGCCCTGGTGAACTGGAGTCCTTTTAGGCTCGATACACTCTAACGCACGAAAACGGTTCTCGATGAAATTTTTAAATTGGCTGAAAGTTGGTAAGTCATTGTTGGAGTCATTGTTGCAAATACTAAGCTCCCATTGTTTCCGAGTTTCGTTGTCTAATTTAAAGGTAACAATATGTATGATAATGACATCCCACGTACTCACGTTTATTTTTAAATTACTCAACGCGTTAAGACAATCACACGTGGTATCAAGCAACTCTTTTAAAGATGTAGCTGATTCCACCTGCATACGTTTTTGACCGAACAACCTCTTTAAAATACAATTTGTTAAGTATTTTTTATTGTTATAACGCTTTTGTAACTGAGTCCAGCACTGAATATAGTTGGCATCAGTTATAGGAGTGTGACGTATTAACTGCTCTGCTTCACCAGAAAGGTGACCTTTTAAATAATGGAGCTTTTGCACATTATCTAGAGTTTCATTTTTGTGTACTAATGATGTAAAAAGATCATAGAATGTTGTCCATTCATCATATTTGCCTGAGAATATTGGAATGGAAATTTTGGGCAACTTAACAAACGAATTATTTATGCTAGTGGCACCATTATTAGTTTGAGGTACCGACACATTAGCTACCTGAATTTTATTGAGAGCGATTTTCATTAAACTTTTGTAAACAATATAGGTGTCCTCTGTAGCATCATAAATATCATAAATATCAATTACTTTTTTTACTATGTCTTCTGCTTTATACCGTTCATGTAATTTTGTGTAATTTTCCTTAAACAATGCCCAATCCTTTTCCAATAACTCTTGCTTTATTTCTATGTATTCTACCGTTAATCTATCTTTACCACATTTTTTAAAATTTGACAATCCCTTTGTGATAACATTCTGTTGTTCTTTTAAAACGTTAATTATACCTTCCATTTTTTATAATTGAATTAAGTACATTACTTCCGTATGTGAAATTGAACTACAATTTCATAAACACAACAATTATTGTATATGTAAATAAATCAATGTAAACCTAAACTAAATAACAACTTTCTCAAAGAGATGTGCAAAATTTATAAGTTCATAAAGCAAGTAAATTTTTTTTTTTTTGAAAAAGTTTATCTAACCAAATAAACACAAGTCCAAATCACTTCTTAAAATTTTACAAGTGTTTTGGTAACACACAAAATCTGGCGGAAATCGGGCATAGGTTCCCCGTACCTCCGTTTTCTATAAAAATATTCTAAGTCCTAAATCTAACTAAATAGAATAAACTAAAATATTCTAAGTTTAAAAATGTTCTTAAAATTTTACAAGTCCAAGAAAATCCAAACTTCTTCAAGATTTTTCTATGTTTAAAATCTCCTTAGAATAGAGTTCAAATTTGATTGACTCGAACTGTTTAACAAATAAAATGTACTCACAAAACGCACTTCACACAAACACCAAATTTCAACCTGCATGTGGCGCCCTCTGTGGCTGCTAGCTGAACTGCGCGTGATGTTCCCTGTGACGTCACGTGATGGCTGCGGCTGGACTGCGACTGCATCACCTTGATGACGCCATCCAGTGAAGTGTTGATCTGAGAGTGGCGCCCTCTGTGGCCACTCCTTGAACTAGTCCGACAATGCTGACTCAGCTTACCGCCAAAGCTGGGCGAAGCTGTCGTCGCTATTGCGGAGAACCATGTACCTTGCCGCAGCGTTGCACTGCGAGTACACGGGGTAGCGGGCCAGCGTAGGCCTCCACTGATTTCAAAAACTTGTCCAAACGATCCGGCTCGAAGGACCAATGTTTAGTACCGGACACCGATAAGGTACCCAGTACTTGGGATTTGTTCTAAAAAGTAAAACACAAACTGTTTACTGTACTGCGTGGACTTCTGACGTATCTCATTTATTTTCAAAAAACCATTTACCTTATATACTATTGCCGGTAACGAAACCATAGCGACTTCTAATTTGACGCCAACACCATCTATCGAGCGCCTCGGCAACATTACAAATTAAATCGTGAACAATGTTAATTTATTTACGTTCGTTTGTATTTCTGGTTTGAATTGAAATGTGAATGTGTAAAAATATAGCAATACTAGCTGTCCCCTGCGGTTTCACCCGCATTTTTCTTTACTGCTCCGCTCCCGTGGGTAGCAGCGTGATGGTATATAGCCTATAGCATTTCTCGATAAATGGGCTATATAACACTGAAATAATTTTTCAAATCGGACCAGCAGTTCCATTGATTACCCCCTACATACAAACTTACGAATTTTACCTCTTTATAATATTAGTATAGATATACGTATAGGGTGACTGGTAATTAGTGACCGATACTTAAACACGTGATTGTACTCATTTTAACAAACAACTTTTACTATAAGCTGAATTTGCGATAATATCTGTTCTTCAGTACATTTATATTCTCTTACTAACGGCCAATTTTTTCATTCAAAGTAACAACCAAAGTAGGTAACAGCCAAAGTAACGTCATGAAGTAATAATAACGGTTAAATTCGTTTCTTCACAATTTTAACTGTTAGTTTTGTCCTTAACTTTAACTGCTCATTGAAGGGCTGTTAAAGTCAAAATCACTGTCATTTTGACCAAATCGTATAGGTTTCACTGCGTTTAACCCTACATTTTATTTTGGTCGACTTTTAATTTAGCTGTCAGTTGGATGAAGACATTGACACAAGATGACATTTGCTATTGACAACAGTGATAGTTTTAGCTTTAGTGATAGTTTTAGCTTTTATGAAGAAACTGGCCGGTAGTGATCAAAATGTAAGTACTGAACAGCAGATCTTTTTCGCGATTTCAGATTTGGTCCCATAAAAAAATTGTTTTTATTTAACAATAATGTAAGAAAGAAAGAAAGAAAACATATTTATTCTTCACTTTCACCCCCACAACGTTTTAATATCTGTAAATATGTCTAAGAACACTCACACATTTTTTTTTCCGGTAGGGGACTCATTAGAATAACTTCTCCCACTCTTGGGCGGAGCGGGAGGGCGTGTCAGACTCTTACTGACTAAACCCCTACCCCGTTCCTTCGTTGCCTTCGATCTGGGGGACATGGTGACAACCTTTCGGATTTTCCGTGTTCCCCAGAGGCTTCGGCCCTACCGGGCCCCTACAGTTTGCTGACATCTTCTTGAGGCGCACGTGGAACAGAACGCGCCGTTGACGACTAGGCTCGGTCCAGATTATTACAAGACTGCCGGACGGCGAGCTACCCAGTGCTCGAGCGAGCGAGCCCGCGTCTACGGTGGTCGGAAATCGAGATCGGGATCTTGGCGGCGGCGGCGTGGGTTCCTTTGCCTCACGCACTCGCGGTCGGCAACCTCCTTCGCTAACATTACTGCTTCGCAGAAGGAGGCGACCCCCTGCCACCCCTCCTCGCTCCAGACCATGGCCACTTTTATAAAAAAAATAACTAAACTGAAATCGCTTCATCCGTTCGGGAGCTATCATGCTCAGACAGACAGAAACGTCAAACTTATGACATATTATACGTATTTGTATTACGCAAATCAGAAGGCTTCCCACAAGGTGGACCGACGTCCTGGCGAGGGTCGCGGGAATCCGATGGATGCGAGACGCACAGGACCGGTCGCTGTGGCGGCGCGCGCGGGGAGGCCTATGGCCAGGCGCGCACTAGCGGCCAGGTGAAACAAATGAAACCGCCATAGAGCGCGCGCTTCTGTCCGCACGCGGCCAGCGGCCACAGGTGCGCGCGCTCTATGGCGGTTTCATACTAATGTATGTATCTCGATGGCCGCCGCGTCCTGGCCGCTGGCCGCTGGCCGCTAGTGCGCTATAGGGCTATGTCCAGCAGTGAACGTCTTTCGGCTGAGATGATGATGATTACGCAAATACATATTTGCGTCGGAGGTCAAGAAAGATACAACAATTACGACAACAACAATTACAATTTACGATTTTTTTTATCTGTTCCCAGTCGTGAACGCTCGTGGACCCTGGAGGAATGTTCGATCTGCTTCGACGTGATGCTGCGGAACCAGGACGTGACCTCGCTCCCCTGTGCTCACAACTTCCACACTGACTGCATCATGCCTTGGCTCCAGGAGAAGCAGACGTGCCCTAACTGCAGGAAGGTTGCTGAATGATCGCGCTAACTTGTGTAAGTGCATTTTTTCTCCCGTTTCAGCACCAACATTTTTGGCACCTTAGCTATTCCCCATAGATATCAGAAAGAAGGAGATATGTTATGTTAAAACTGTATCGGAACATGTGTCTCCACAAGCGGCCGTATTATGAAGTACATCATCATCTACCTAGCCTTTTCCCAACTATATTGGGGTCGGCTTCCAGTCAAGCCGGATTTAGCTGAATACCAGTATTTTACGAGGAGCGGCTGCCTACCAGACCTCCACAACCCAATTAACTGGGGTAACACGGTACCTACTTCATGGCAAGACTGGCGTCAGATTTACTGGCTTCCGACTATCCGTAACGACTGCCAAAGATCTACAAATGACAGCCGGGACCAACGGCTTAACGTGCTTTCCGAGGCACGGAGGAAACTCGTTATGTTAAGATGGTCACCCATCCACAGACCAACCTAGGCAAGCGTTGCTTAACCTTGAAGATCGATCCGAGCGGCTGTTATTATCTAGCCACGAGGTTTGCTGCACCATTAAAAATAAATATACTTCGGGCTATATTGGTTGTAGGAGCATGTGGCTACGTTACAACAACCACAAGGATTTATCTTAAGTTGATTAAATTGTGGGAAGATGTTGAGATTCGTCTACTGAGCAAGCCCTTAAAGTTTGTGGAGGGCTGTCCCTTACACCCAGTATATCGAATCGGGAATAGCACAGAAATATTAATAAAGACCTGTAGTTTGTAATGTTTTAAAAAATCCGACTTATACAAAAACTTTTTTAACTTTTGTTACAGATAATTTGCTGAGCATTCGAAGAAGGATAGTCATATAAGCCAACGACAAATATTCGTCAAACATTGGGCCCAAGGAACGAATCAATCTTAATATTCATATCAGGAACCAAAATTATTATTACAGACTATATTAAACTAGAATTATTAGTGTTGTCGCCGAAACTAAAGCTGAATTTCGGCTTTAGTGTCGATTTCGTCCGGAATCTAAGCCGAAACTTCCATTTTGTCGCCGAAACCGAGGGTGAATTTCGGCTTTAGTGTCGATTTCGGCCGGAATCTAAGCCGAAACTTCCATTTTGTCGCCGAAACCGAGGGTGAATTTCGGCTTTAGTGTCGATTTCGGCCGGAATCTAAGCCGAAACTTCCATTTTGTCGCCGAAACCGAAGCTTAATTTCGGCTTTAGTGTCGATTTCGGCCGGAAACTAAGCCGAAACTTCCATTTTGTCGCCGAAACCGAAGCTTAATTTCGGCTTTAGTCTCAGTTTCGCCCTATAAATAAGCCGAAATTTCTATAAGGTAATGTTTTCATTAGGGAAAAAAAGGATAAAAATTGTCTAGTATTAATCAGTCGTTGTTTCTATATTTTTAAATTACATATTGATACCTCTTTCGAAATAATATTATTTATTACTTGCAATTTAAAATTATTAAAAAATATTGTTTCATATTCATTTGGTAAACATTATTGGGCACTGTTTAAGTTTAGATTAAAAAAAAAATTACCAAATCGAAATTGATAGAAAAAAAAAACGAAAAAAAAAATTGTTGAAAATTAAAATCATAGACACGACTTGATGAACTAGAAGCTAAAAAAAAATCTTTTAATACTCTTTGTAATTCTAAACAAAATATTAACTGACTTTTTATCGCCATCCATTTTTTTTCTAGACAAAAAATATAAATAAAAAATAAAATACCTATATAAAAATGTACTGCATTTTTGTTGGTATTGTTTGATAAAAATGTAGATAATTAATTTTTAATTTTCGTTTTTTTTTTAATAATCTTATTTATAATTGGTCCGATTGATGTCTAATAATTAAATTTTAATAGAAAAAATCAAATATAATCACTCAGTGTTATTACAAAAAAATATCATCACCATCATCTTTCTGCCCTTATCCCACTTTTTGATGTTGATGATGATGATATTATTACAAAAGAAACATATCTAATAATGTTAACATACAATTAGATTTTAAGCTGGCTTTAAATTCTAGTTAATGACATTAATCTAAAAAAAAACATACAAAAGAAAAAATATAATTGATGTTGGATACCCCATTTAAAAAAATTCAGTTAAAGCTATTTTTTTATAATCAAGAGTGATAAGCCAAGTACGCAGGAGATATAGTGCACAACTGTGTTCGCAAACACAGGTGCACTCTCTGTTCCTTTACTCTCAAAGTCCGATGGGACGGCAATCCGACACGACCGGAGAGAGATCAGGCATAGGACCAACGGCTTTACGTGCTCTCCGAGGCACGGGGGTATCACACCACCAACTTGCAAACATCGGGTAGCTATTGAGTAATAAAAACCCAAAAAAAATCCAATAACACCAAAAACCCAAAAAAAACAAAAACCTTAAAAAATACAAAAAAAAACTAATAACACTTAGCCTAATGGAAAACCCAATAGCAGTTTTTGCCCGACCCGGGAGTCAAACCCAGGACTCCACGCTCAGCGGTCGCTCTTCCAACCGCTAGACTAACTGGGCAGTCAGTCATTTATAATACACTAATACACTAAGGGCCTGTTTCACAATGTCCGAGTAGGCACTACTCACTGAATAAATTCAAAAATGTGACAGAATTCGTATGAAATTATCTGTCAAGTAAGATACTCGAAACTTAATCATAGGTGGTGAAACAGGCCCTAACTCTTGCTTCTCCATTCCATTTCATCTTACCATAATTTTGTAGCTCATACATAGCCTTCCTCGATAAATGGGCTATCCAACACAAATATACTTTTTCAATTCGAATCAGTAGTTTTTGAGATTCGCGCGTTCAGACAAACACTTCAGCTTTATGTAGCATAGAACTAGTTTAAGGGTAAGTAAATCAAATTAAATTTACTAGTAAGAATCCGTAGACAAACTGTTTTTCTTTTTTTCTGTATACTGGTTGTAAGGGACAGCCCTCCGCAAACTTTAAGGGCTTGCTCAGTAGACGAATCTGAACATCCTCCCACAATTTTTTTTTCAGGAAACATAATTTCAAAAAAAAAATTTCAGCCTCACCATACAAAATTATAAATTTTATCTGACGGTTTGTATGCAGAGGTCGATTTTTTGCTGAGGGCTGTCCCTTACACCCTTTATATGAAATCAAGATAAAACAATTCTGTAAAACGTCGGAAAAGACAAAAAAATAATAATTTCATGACCTATTAATTAATTAATTTATTTTTCGATTATTTTAGTTTTGTAAATAACATCTAAAAAAGGTTGGTGAAAGCCTGAAGAATTTTTTTAGTCATGAACAAGTCTTTTTTAATATATAAAAAAAAAAAAAAAAAATTTGACTATGTTGAAGCCAAGTAGAGCCAAATAATTTTTCTGATACTCAACTTCTAGTCAGAAAAATTCAGGGCTTTTCCAATCTGTACTAATAAAAAGATTCCTTTTCTAAAAAAAATCGGTAAAAAATGAAGTTTTTAAAAAAAGGCTTAAAATGGTTGTTAATTTACTCTGATAATAATAATAAATATAAATTTGAAATCATAAGAAAGCATCTAAAATGTGAGTAGGTAAGTACTTATTTCTGAGATTTTTTTTATACACGGTGTCCCAGATATCGACGCATAAAAGTCTACCATGGATCCAATATATGATTCTGGACCCGAGTGGTTTAATTTAACATCGGCGTTTATCTTTTATAGAAAAAATAATTGTAATTACTTACCTTTTTAATTCGAAGGAAAATCATCATGTACCTAGAGCCTTTTCCCAACCTTATTGGGGTCGGCTTCCAGTCAAGCCGGATTTAGCTGAATACCAGTATTTTACGAGGAGCGGCTACCTACCAGACCTCCACAACCCATTAACTGGGGTAACACGGCACGGCACTTCATGGCAAGACTGGAGTCAGATTTACTGGCTTCTTTCTGACTATCCGTAACAGCCAAAGATCTAGAAATGACAGCCGGGACCTACGGCTTAACATGCGAAGTAAAATATCGTGATGTAACATGTCCTGGAGCCAAAAATTCGAAGATAGTGACATCCACCAATCCGCACTGGTCCTGTGTGCTGGATTACGGCCCATTCCCTCTCCTAGAGAGGAGGCTTGATCCCAGCAGTGGGAATATGAGGCTGATTAACCGTATAACATTGTTATTTTCATCAAAAAAGAACAATTTTATACGATTTAATTCATGAATCCCCGACCGGTCCTATGAGACCGCGCTGTTATTGTTTTACTATTGTGTCTCGATTTGTGGGTATGTGATAGGATAAAATAAAGTTTATTTTTTTTATAAAAAAAATATTCGACATAAAATTCTACCACTGGGGGGTCCAGAATCATGTACTGGATCTATGGTATTCGTTTGTGCTTCTATGTCTGACACACAGTATATTGAGGTTATTTAACATTGACGGAAAAACAAAATACAGATTTCCTCATAAAATTGCAGTTAAAAAATCAATTTGTAGTTCTTCTCAACCTTGTATTGATTAAATGTGAAATAAATACCTACCTAATACTAAGCGTTTATCTTAAAAAAAAAATCTTGCTTGATTTTTAATATTTATTTATTTTTAGGGTTCCGTACCTCAAAAGGAAAAAACGGAACCCTTATAGGATCACTTTGTTGTCCGTCTGTCCGTCCGTCTGTCAAGACCCTTTTTCTCAGGAACGCGTGGAGGTATGAAGCTGAAATTTATATCAATTACTCAGGTCTACTGTCCCATGAAGCTGTGAAAAAATCAAACTTCTAAGCCAACGCAATCAAAAGATACAGCCGTTTATGCCGCAAATTTTCGACACTTGCAAGGGAATCAAAACCTACAGGGTGCTTCCCGTGAACTCAGAATCTTGAAATTTGGTACGAAGCAACGTCTTATAGCATAGATAAAGGAAAAATTACGAAAACCATAAATTTTTAGTTACATCACATAATATAATTTTTTTTAATAATTTTAAACTTACTACCCATTTCCTCATAAACGCGTAGAGGTATTAAATTGAAATTCATACCAAATACTCAAGTCTATAATACCTTTAAGCTGTAACAAAATCAAACTTCTATGTCAACGCAATCAAAAGAAACAGCAATTTAAGCTGCATATTTTGAAACTCGCAAGTACTCGCAAGGGAATCAAAACCTAAAGGGTACTTCCAGTCGACCTAGAATCTTGAAATTTGGCATGAAGCAACGTTTTATAGCACTCATATAGGGAAAAGTCTGAAAACTGAAAATTTGTTGCTACGTCACAAGAATTATTTTTTTGTAAAATCTTCAACGCTCGATTCGAGAATTGAACTTTATTCATAGGTAAGTTAGAGGTATTGAGTTGAAAATTTAGTCGATCTGTGTCCTAGGACAGCGGAACTGGTCTCTGTATAGGCCATCTTTATACGGTTCCACTCCTCGTCCAGTGAGTCCGTAGCAGTTTCCAGTACTGCAAAGCGATTACGTAACTCAAGCTGAAATGCTTTACGAGTGTCAGAGTCATGCAGTTTGCTCACGTCGAACCTTCTTCCTACTTTGCCAGGTCCTCCAGCTTTACGGGCTACTGCAATTTTAAGCCGGACTTCAGCAACCACCAGATGGTGGTCGCTATCAATATCGGCGCCCCTGCGGTTACGGACATCGAGCAATGAAGAACGCCAAGTGGAACTAATGGCAAGGTGGTCGATTTGGTTCTTGGTGACGCCATCGGGTGAGTTCCACGTGTACTTATGGTGGTCGCCATGGATAAATAATGTGCCTCCGATAGTCAGGTCGTGGTTCTGACAGAACTCGATGAATCGTTCGCCATTCTCGTTGCTCACTCCAAGTCCATGCGTACCCATATGCCGCTCGCGGTTTGTGTTTACATTCCCAACCTTTGCATTTAGGTCCCCCATGACGAAGACGATGTCTTGCTTTTTTATGCTCCTAAGGGTGGCGTTGAGGGCGTTGTAGAAGTCGTCTTTGGTATCCTCTGGTGATGCATTGGTTGGGGCGTAACACTGTACGATGGAAATCTTCCGGGCTCTTGAGTTAAAACGGGCGTACATAATCCGGTCTGAGATTGGTTTCCAGTCCACAAGGCTTTTCCCTGCTGCATTTGAAAGAAGCAGTCCCACGCCATACTCGTGTACATCTTCCTCACTTTCCTTGCCCGAATACAGCAAAGTCAAGCCCTTGGACGTCCTCATCTCACCAAATCCGTTTCTTCGCACTTCGCTTAGGCCGAGAATTTGCAAGTTGTAATTCATCATTATTACTTCAGCTTGGGCTAGTCGACTGTCGCTGCTAAGCGTACGTACATTCCAAAAAGCAATTCGTGTCCGTGTTTTCATGCCAAAAGTCGTTTGTGAAGTATCGGTCCGGTTTCTTATTGTTTCAGTTTCGAGAATCTTATATTGTCGGGTAAGCGAGTGATTAGCCCACTGTACCTTAATCCGCTAGCGGGGCTGCCGCTTCAGAGCCTGCGGATGTGCTCGGTTTTGTTTCAGGTATCCTCCCTAGTGAGTCGATTCTGTTTTAAGGCGCAGAATGCTCGCCCTTCGCCCTGAATCCGTTAGCTCAGCTGCAACTCAGGGTGGCGGACGCGCGGCGGCGCGGTTGCAGCAGGTCCCAGGGAGGACGGCGGGGACGTGGATGGCTCGGACTGGCTAGGGCTCTGCTTTGTACGGTACTCCGCCACGAGCACAGCAGATGGTTATTTGGCACTTTATAGGCAATGTTGTCCTCACTAACAACGATTCCCACCAAGACCATACCCTAGCTTCCCCCCCCCGGAGTTGAAATTAACACCATATAATTGGGTCCGTGGTCCCTTGTAGCTGTGCAAAAATCAATTTTCAATTCAATTGGTAAAGTGACGGGAAAAAAAGATTCGTCCGTTTATACTGCAAAAAACGTACATTTCGAGACTGTCGAATTGTTCGATTGAACTGTTTTTATAGGTAAGTTACTACGGAACCCTCAGTGCGCGAGTCCGACTCGCACTTGCCCGGTTTTTTTAAATATGAAATGTACTTGTAATATTTATCATAGGTTATGTGATCAAAACGAGCAATAATCAAACCGCTGGCTGAGCCGCGAGTTTATTTTGCAAATGGCAACACAGATTAAATGCGACAATAATCATAATGTTACCAGAAAAAGGAAAAATTATATAAGTGAATTAGTTTATCAATAAATTTAAATATGACATAAAATATCTACTATAATATAAATTGGAGTTTATAAATGCTGGGAAAAACGGTTAGATAACATAAAAAAACCCCTTCAATTCTCTATTGACCCCAGCGTTTCTTTTCACCCCAACACTAGTTACTTTCTTTCTAGCCATCATCATCTTTCATACAATCTATCGTTTTTTTTTGTCAAGTGGGGAATCGTCAGAATGACTTCTCCCGCTCTTGGGTGGAGCGGGAGGGCGGGTCAGACTCTTACTGACTCAACCCCACCCCGTTCTTTCGTTGCCTTCGATCTGGGGGACACGGGCTAACCTTTCGGAATTTCCGTGTTCCCCAGAGGCTTCGGCCCAATCTATCTATCGTGTCTTTGGTCTTCCTCTATTCTCCTTCCAAATTCAAACTTTAAAAATGTTTCCATATTTGAAAATTTGTTACTTTTTAAAATTTTATTTTAACCAAGCAGTTTTTCATCTGTGTTGCCTAAACTATTTTTAAATGTGATATTAATATGTGTTAGTACTAAAATTGTAGATCATAGACTGGTTAGAATTTTTCTTAAATAAAGGTTTTACTCGAGAATGTTGTTTTATAATGTTAGTTTATATTTTTCTTGGCTTTATTTTAGTTAAGAATTAATCATGTAAAATACCCGGAAAATAAGTTGGCAAGTTTCGCGCATGGTGCACAAAAAAGCGAATGAGCGAACGGGACGTAACGCAGTGCCACAGATTACTATACTCCGTTTGTTTAGGTAGTTAACTAAAGGTAAACAGTCTTGGTATGTCTTTTTATATTAAAGAGGTCGTATAAAATATACACAAAGTTTATTTAAATTTAGTTTATTAGCTAACATCGATTTAGGTAAATACCTATTTGCAAAGATTTTTACATACAATTTATAGACAACTTTTAGATAAAAAGACATGCCAAGATTGTTTACCTTTAGTTAACTACCTAAACCGACGGAGTATAAATAGTTACTACGTAACAGATACTTCACTCAGTAGAAAAATTACAATACCTACTACTATAATAGCCTACTGCGTCGCGTCGGCAACCACTGCATGCTAAAATGTGCCTTAATGCTCAAGCGTACAGTTGTGATTGCTTCGCACCGCGCGATCCCGTAGCAATCGCAGGGCTGCCTCTTCGATAAAATTAAATTAACATGACTTTTTGGGTTTATGTTATTGAGAACTGTGAATGTTCTGACTTGTAGTTACAATTTAGTTATAATTAAATACAGTTTAAAATTGTATCGTTTATAAAATATTTCTTTTATAGATTTCGTCGTACTTTCGTCATTGTCAGGTAAATGGAAAAATGTTAGGTGTTTATCCCTTCTTTTACTTGATTTGCACTCATCTAAAGCAAGCAAAGCATCATAGGTACGCGTACGAACGAACAGCACTATTAAAATTGAACGGCGTGCGTGCGCTTCGCTTGCGAAAACCGCACTGAATTTGATCCGCAAGCGGACCGAGACCGCTCGGCTGGGCGGTAGGCACTTATAGCGCGCAAGTACATGGAGTGACGGAGGCCTGGCAGTGCGGAGGCAAAAGTAGTCTAACGGACCAATCATAAACTACTATTATAATGATTATAATACTGCACCAATCGCACGCCGGATCGGCGCTACCTCATACCCCGCGTCCCGCTTGACCACCAAATAGATCTTAAAAAACGATTTCTGCGCATTGCCACAAGTTACGTGTCGCCGGTTATACCTATGCGAAGATCAATCAATCAATTTCGGACGGACCTCGACTTATATGAACTATAAAGAGGGATGTATTTATGATTTTTATGGTTACAATTATGTAAGTGTGGTCTATCGGTTTAGGTAATTAACTAAATGTAAATAATCTTGGCATGTCTTTTTATCTAAAAGTTGTCAAAATTGTATGTAAAAATCTTTGCAACTAGGTATTTACCTAAATCGATTTTAGCTAACAAACTAAAGCCTTTATTATACTTATATACGACCTCTTTAATATAAAAAGACATACCAGGATAGTTTACCTTTAGTTAACTACCTAAACCGATAGACCATTATAGTCTTATTTTAATTCATGAATCCCCGACCGGTCGTATGAGACCGCGCTGTTATTGTTTTACTATTGTGTCTTGTTTTGTGGGTATGTGATAGGTTAAAAATCATTGTGAGAAAGTTTATTTAATTCATGAATCGCCGACCGGTCTCATAGGACCGCGCTGTTATTGTCTTACTATTGTGTCTCGTTTCGCGGGTATTGATAGGTTAATATTTAAATATCATGTCCGTATATCTTATGACATCGCCACTGATTGTTTTGTTTTTGCGAGTCATTGCTACTGCATACGAAACTACACCAATTTTGATATCTCAATATGAAATAGGCATAAAAAAAACCGGGCAAGTGCGAGTCGGACTCGCGCACTGAGGGTTTCGTACCAACCTACCTATAAAAACAGTTTAATTCTCGAATCGAGTCTTGAAGACTTTTCAATTTTTTTTTCTTGTGACGTAACTAAAAATTTTCAGTTTTCAGACTTTTCCCGATATTAGTGCTATAATACCTTGCTTCGTGCTAAATTTCAAGATTCTAGGTCAACGGGAAGCACCCTATGAGTTTTGATTCCTTTGACAGTGTCGAAATGTACGTTTTTTGCAACATAAACGGGCGTATCTTTTTTTCTCGTCAACTTACAAGTTTGATTTTTGCACAACTTCAAGGGACCGCGGATTTCAATATATGGTTTTAATTTCAACTTGATACCTTCACGCGTTCCTGAGAAAAAGGGTCTTGACAGACGGACGGACAGACGGACAACAAAGTGATCCTATAAGGGTTCCGTTTTTTCCTTTTGAGGTACGGAACCCTAAAAACCAACTAATTGAAATAACCACTGAAATTCGCTTCAAAAATCCCGCCAAAATACCCGAATCCTGATCTCCGAATGACAGTTGGTGATATTTTTTTAATATATATATCTTGACCATGGATACCAAGTCTTTTAGACGGAACATCCCAACCTATATTTTTAAATCGTCAATTTTTTTCAATTAGAATATGTATTGTGGTTTTTTTTGGCATCAAATGTACAAAGTCAACTTTCTTGGAAATCTTCGCCTATAGGGTATTCAACGAGGGTTGAGCCAAAAGGTAAACAAACCATAAAAAGGGTTCTTTATATGTCACGATTGATGTAATGAACATATAAAAATAAGTATGGAATTAACGTTTGAATCCCCAACAGGTCCTATGAGACCGCGCTGTTATTGTTTTACTATTGTGTCTCGTTTCGCGGGTATCTGAGTAATTAATAACTACACTGACAACATTAGAAATTATATTTTAGAATGATGTCTGTGGAACTTATGTTATCTTTTCAGATATATTTGAAATCAAACATTAAAAATGCCTTTAATTATTTTCTTAATTTTTATTAATTATGCATTAAATAGTTCACATGTAAAAGAACCTAAAATGACATTTTAATACTACTAAGTTGTAGACCACAGATACTGGGAACATTTTACATTAAAATGTGACGTTTTGTCATCGGCCGGGTTATACCCGCCATATTGAAAAAATGATTTTTTTGTTTACCTTGTGGCTCAAGCTCCGGTGAATACACTGTAGTTGGTTAACACTACAATACAATTCGCATTCTATTTTATCTAGATCGCGCCTGAGTCAATGATTCCACATAATATTCAGTTGCTCAGATACTTGAGATACAAAACTATCATCATCTGCCTAGCCTTTTCCCAACTATATTGGGGTCGGCTTCCAGTCGAGCCGGATTTAGCTGAATACCAGTATTTTACGAGGAGCGGCTGCCTACCAGACCTCCACAACCCATTAACTGGGGTAACACGGTACTTCATGGCAAGACTGGAGTCAGATTTACTGGCTTCTGACTGTCCGTAACGACTGCCAAAGATCTCCAAATGACAGCCGGGACCAACGGCTTAACGTGCTTTCCGAGGCACGGAGGAAACTCGTTATGTTAAGATGGTCACCCATCCACAGACCAACCTAGGCAAGCGTTGCTTAACCTTGAAGATCGACCTGTGCGGCTGTTATTATTTAGCCACGAGCTCCTCTGAGATACAAAACTATACCAATTTTAAATCACATTATCTACTCGGAGTCCATTTATGAATAATTAAAATAGCCACTGTACATTACCGTGACTGTTCCTTACTCTATGCTAATATCTTATACTAGCTGTCCCCTGCGGTTTCACCCGCATTTTTCGTTACTGCTCCGCTCCCGTGAGTCGTAGCGTGATGGTATATAGCCTATAGCATTCCTCGATAAATGGGCTATCTAACACTGAAAGAATTTTTCAAATCGGACCAGTAGTTCCAGAGATTACCCCCTACATACAAACTTACAAACCTACAAACTTACAAACTTACAAATTTTACCTCTTTATAATATTAGTATAGATTAAAATAGCCACTGTACATTACCGTGACTGTTCCTTACTCTATGCTAATATCTTATATTATCTGTGCTTACTCGAAAAATCCCCTTACAGTATTTAGAATGTGACCATAAGCAAACAATAAAACTACTAATGTGACGTTTATTTTTTTATTTTACAACTTGGATACGATTAATTTATTTAGGTAGGTACATATAAATTAATTATAAAAAAGGTAATGCTTATAAAAACAGTAGATAATGCTTTTCAAATAGAGCAAGCTGCCCAACACTGGGAACATTACAAAGCTTAAAAGTTGTCTAAAAATTGTATGTAAAAATCTTTGCAACTAAGTATTTACCTAAATCGATGTTAGCTAATAAACTAAATTTAAAAATAATCTTTATGTATATTATATACGACCTCTTTCAATATAAAAAGACATACCAAGATTGTTTACCTTTAGTTAACCACCTAAACCGATAGACCATAGTAATGCTAAAAAAAAACAAAAATAAAATAAAGATCGTAAGTTTTAAATTAATGAAATTTTAAAACATCCCTTAACTTTGAGCATTTATTTTAAATTCTCAAATGTTTGTATTTTCTAGATAGATAGATTTTCGCTTTTTATCTTTGCATGCACCATCCAAAATTAATGCAAAATCTACCAATTTAGTAGAATAATTTTCTTCTGCCACATCGTGTGAAAGGGACACAACTATTTTTAGAAAGAGAAGTCAAGACCGGTCCATGTCTTTCAAACGTACATTTAATGAAAAAGGAACTTTATGTCTGTCATATTAAAGTTTTAATTTGAAGGTCAGAAACAAGTCTAACCTAAACTCACTTGGCGAAAGATGAATCATTTATTATCATTTTTGTATTGTTTTGCTAGTTTTTGTTGATAAAGCTCGTACATAAAGGAAAAAGAAGATATTATTTTTAGTACAATCATCATCTTCCTAGCCTTTTCCCAACTATATTGGGGTCGGCTTCCAGTCAAGCCGGATTTAGTTGAATACCAGTATTTTACGAGGAGCGGCTGCCTACCAGACCTCCACAACCCATTTTTAGTACAATAATATAGTGAATTATTAAGTGATATTTTAATAATTGGGAGAATTTTGGACGACTGGCCGTAGACAATAATTTTAAAGGTGAGTTTTAAGTTTTTACAATAATGTTTTGCTATAATATTCATGAATCCCCGTCCGGTCCTATGAGACCGCGCTGTTATTGTTTTACTATTGTGTCTCGTTTTGTGAGTATGCGATAGGTTAAGCTCAAAAGCATATGGTAGGGGAAAGCAGGTAGGATTCGTACAGTTTTTATTCTTAACCGTTTATACGAAAAACTATTAACTATTTTAAAATAATTTTAATGTCCATAGGTACCCTATTTATCTAGCTATAAAAATAGTGTAGTATTGTCTTGATACTATTCAGCATGGCGAAGTTACGGTTACTTTTCTAAAATATGAAAAACGTACGAAACTACCCCACACGTGTGGTAGATTCGTACACCACGTAGGGAGCATTCGTACATAGTGGGGAACCTCCGTACAGTCAATGACAATACCATTTTACAAATGTAATATAAACGTTTATTGAGATAAAAGTAAGCTGTAATCAGTCTTCATGTAATATTTATTGTTTTTTAAAAACGTATGAACTTTTAAACCATACAAATTTAAACAAATTAGAAAATAATAAAGGAATTCAAAAATGAACCAAATACCCTCATAGGCTGATAAGACTTAACATTTATAAAGAGAAAAACGTCAACTAACGCCCGTTTTCAATAACCTACCGGAGTTCATAGATAGATAGCTATCTATGAAAAACAGTAAGATTCTAATTTAAATTGTCACTTACGGGATATCTTCCGTGATTTTTATTTATTTTGAGTTCCCGATATTTAAATTATGAAACAAACCGTGATAGCCTAAAACAGTGTTTAGTAAGATTCTATCTATCCATCCACAACTTTGGTAGGAAATGCTATCCGTCGGTATGTTATAGGAAAGCAAGTAAGGGCTAAAGGATAGATTTGTTTATCTTTAGTAGGTAGCTGCAACTGTAGATAGATAGCTTATTGAAAACGGGCATTATACAGACGACTTTCTAAAGTTGCGGGCTTGACACCATATTTTTTTGCAGATATCCTTAGTGATAAAGTTTTATCCAAAACTTCTTTCATTGCAGACTTCATTGCATCTTCACCTACTTCTCCTGTCGTTGTTCCCTTTTTTATGTATATTTCGCGGCATGGTTCAGTAAAAACACTTTAGTAATTAGTAATTTTGCTGGCATAAAGTAAAGAATGGGGAGCATTCGTACAGTACGAATCCACCCCATTCATACCTGCACGAATGTACCCCAACGAGAGAAATAGACAAAGAAAATAAAAAATAAAAAAAACTGTAATAGTTAGCCTAAAATAACTATTGACGTAATAAACTACGTAATCACTACATAAAATAAATAAAATAACTTTAACAATTCAACCAAAACATATAACAACTAAACGTGTTCAAAAGTGAGTACGAAAAATACTTTCGGACAGCAAAAACACATTTTGACTCTTCGCATTGAAGCCGGCGGCCGCACGGATCCGCCACCTCGCGGTTCACACATGCGTATGAGTTAGCGTCACGCACACAAACATCAACGCAGCAACGTATTAGATAGAGTAGATATGACTACTGTACGAAGGCTCCCGCTGTACGAAGCCTACCTGCTTTCCCCTATCTATGTTAGGATATTACGTACCTATATCACTATGGAATTTTTATTTGATAAAATAATGTCATTTGTTTTTGTAAATATCTATAGGTACTTACTTTATTACTAGCTGACTCGGCAAACGTTGTTCTGCCATATAAATGATATGTAACATGACTTTTTACATCTTGTGTCCAAAAAATCCAAATATCTTACGGAACCCTATTTTTTTTCCAAAATAAAATTTAGCCTATGTTACTCGTGGTTAATGTAGCTTTCGAATGGTGAAAGAATTTTTAAAAACGGTCCAGTAGTTTTTAAGCCTATTCATTACAACCAAACAAACAAAGTTTTCCTCTTTATAATAATACTAGCAGCCTGTCCCGGCTTCGCACGGGGTAGACAATTATTTATTTTTGGAAATTTGGATATAAAACACTTTTTTTAGTGACTTAAGACTCATTTTTTTACACCTTCGGTTACATTGTTCAAATTTTACCAAGGATCCCTAATTTTTTTCAAAATGAAATGTAGCCTATGTCAAATTGGAAGAATGTAGCATTCTATTGGTGAAAGAATTTTTTAAATCGGCCCAGTACTTTTTGAGCCTATTCATTACAAACATACAAAAATAGGTAGGTACAAATCTTTCCTATAATATTATAGTATAGAAAAAATTTATAATTTAGTGTGCGTCCATTTAGGGCGGAATAAATATGTTTTCTTTTCTTTCTTTCTTTAACTGTTCAGTAATGATATTTGTGAAAGGAACAATACCATTTTACCAATAACACACCGAGGGTTCCGTACCAACTTAACGTTTGAATCCCCAACCGGTCCTATGAGACCGCGCTGTTATTGTTTTACTATTGTGTCTCGTTTCGCGGGTATCTGAGTAATTAATAACGGTTTACGATTTATAAATTATTAAAAAAAAAAAACTACTAACTATACTCCGTCGGTTTAGGTAGTTAACTAAATGTAAACAATCTTGGCATGTCTTTTTATCTAAAAGTTGTCTATAAATTGTTTATAAAAATCTTTGCGACTAGGTATTTACCTAAATCGATGTTAGCTAATAAACTAAATTTAAATAATCTTTGTGTATATTATATACGACCTCTATAAAAAGACATACCAAGATTGTTTACCTTTAGTTGACTACCTAAACCAACAGAGTATAGATCTCGTTCAAACCAATTTTCGGTGGAAGTTTGTATAGTAGTCTACATCATATATTTTTTTTAGATTTGTCATTCTCTTATTTTAGAAGTTACAGGGGGGGGACTAACATTTTACTACTTTGGAAGTGTCTCTCGTGCAAATCATTCAGTTTAGAAAAGAATGATATTAGAAATCTTAATATCATTTTTGAAGACCTATCCATAGATAGACAGGCCCCACACGTATGGGTTAAATGAAAAAAAAAAATGAGTTTCAGTTCTAAGTATGGAGAATACTGTGACATACGGACGAACAGACAGACATGACGAATTAAGGGTTCCGTTTTTTGCCATATGGCTACGGAACCCTAACAAAACCTAGTCCCAGTAGTTTTGTTTGTGTGTCAACATGGCTTCTTTTTGTGACGTATCTTCTTCTTCTTCCTGCCCTTATCCCATATTACTTGGGGTCGGCGCAACAGGTTTTTTTCGCCGTCCGGACGTCTGGTAACAGTCCGGACCAAGCCCATGTCGTCGACGGCGCGTATTGTTCCACGCGCGCCTCAAAGAGATGTCACCAAACTGTAGGGTCCCGACAGGGTCGAAGCCTTCTGGGGCCTGGGTTGACGAAATAGATCCCCGGGACCCCGGAATCGGGGCAAGGAAGGAACAGGAGTAGGTTTTAGTCAGTAAAAGTCTGACACGCCCTGCCGCTCCGCCCAGAGCGGGAGAAGCCATTTTGATGATTCCCCACCTAAAAAACAAAAAAGTAGTTTTGTCTGCGCGTTGATATGTCAACATGGCTACGGAACCCTAACAAAACCTAGTCCCAGTAGTTCTGTCTGTGTGTTAATACGTCAGTTACATGGCTTCCTCTTATGACGTATCTTCTTCTTCTTCCTGCCCTTATCCCATATTACTTGGGGTCAACGCATCACGTTTTTCTCGCCTTGTCGCCAGTCTTGCCATGAAGTACCGTATTACCCCAGTTAATGGGTTGTGGAGGTCTGGTAGGCAGCCGCTCCTCGTAAAATACTGGTATTCAGCTGAATCCGGCTTGGCTGGAAGCCGACCCCAATATAGTTGGGAAAAGGCTAGGCAGATGATGATGATGATGTTGATATGTCAACATGGATGGCATGGATGGTCCCATGTTACTCGGGGTCGGCGCAACACGTTTTTTTCTTCCATTCTGTCCTGTCACCTAAGGGTCAACTCACACCGAGACGCGACGCGACGCGACGCTGTATGCACATTTTAATAGAGTGACTCAAAATAGAACTTCATTTATTACACGAAAAGATACACATTTCATTGTGAGAATTTAGAATACGTTGCTTCATGCAGCGCTGCGCCTCGTGACGTCTCGCTGTGCAGCGGAACGTTTTTACATTCACGACGTCGTGTTGCCAACGATGTTACTATGCGCCTCGCAACGTTGCGATGCGTCTCGCGACGGCACGCGGCGCAGTGCGGTATCACTGGCCTCTTCCTGCGTCGTCGCGTCTCGATTTGAACTGACCCTAACCACTAAAAATGGTTATGTGGAAACTCAACCTTTAACTTGAATCATGGTCCGGAGTGAGGAGTGTAGCCTTTTCTCAACTATATTGGGGTCGGCTTCCAGTCAAGCCGGATTTAGCTAAATACCAGTATTTTACGAGGAGCGGCTGCCTACCAGACCTCCACAACCCATTAACTGGCCGTTTACCGTGAGTAACACGGTACTTCATGGCAAGACTAGAGTCAGATTTACTGGCTTCTGACTATCCGTAACGACTGCCAAAGATCTACAAATGACAGCCGGGACCTACGGCTTAACGTGATTTCCGAGGCACGGAGGGAACTCGGTGTGATGGTTAAGATAGTCACCCATCCCCAGACTAACCTTGGCAAGCGTTGCTTAACCTTTAAGATCGACCCGTGCGGCTGTTCTTATCTAGCCACGAGCTCCTCAGGTGGCCGTCTCATCATCATCGAAGGAAGCGGGGTGCGGGGCCTCGCGCCCCAGCCCTGATTCCGACCCCGATTTCCAGCCACCGTAGGCGCAGGTTTGCGGACACAACGGGTTGCTCGGCGTCCGGACGCCCGGTAACAGCCCGGACCAAGCCCAAGTCGTTGACAGCGAGTATTTTCTACGTAAATCTCAAAGAACTGAAAAGGGACCCAGCAGGGTCGACGCTTACGGGGGCCCTGGGTTGAAGGAAAGAAAGGGCCCTGGAACAAAGGAAAAGAGGAGTGGATTGAAGAAAAGTTTGACACGCCCTCCCGCTCCGCCCAGAGCGGGAGAACTCATATTGACGATATCCCACCTAACAAAAATAACATTTTCCCAAAAAAACCTGAATAGCCTTCTTTATGTAAACTTATTATTTCCAGATTGTCAGCAGAGGACACCGAACTTGGTCCATCGCCTTTCTACCATCGGACAGCCCGACGTACGGCGAGTATCCACCCTTACGTAGTTAAAACCTCTACGGTCCGGACTAAGCGTTTCGCCTCGTCGTTCACACCGCGTACATCGAAACACTAAAACATTTGCCTGCTGCGGTCTTCCCGTCTGAATATTATTTGTGTGTCATCAAGGCATGAGTGAATAGGCTCTTAATAAACTAGTGCGCCTCAACATCAACGATTGCATCACTGCTTACCATCAGGTGGGATCGCACTAGTTTATATTATTAAAAAAGTTCTTACATAGAGTCTCCAAGATGATTGCTGGCGCATAATGAGGTGTACTTGATAAACGTCTAATAGTAGAAACAACAGGAACCGGTGACGCAGTAGGCCCAGAAGGAGATGGTGTGACGAGCTAATCTACCACCTAAAGTATAGATCAGAAGTAGCTAAAGACAGAGAACAGTGGAGGGAAAGAAGCCTTTGGACTCAAGAGACTCCTAAAAGAAGAAGAAACAAGAGGTATCTTCAAAACCATTAACGTGTTTCTCGATTCCCATTTATTTATAGTAGTTACCTCAGAATTCCATAATTTATGAACTGATATTCCGATAGGATAAAGTAGTTTTTGCACCAAATTGAAGACATAGGATAAATAACCATGAACAGCCAGACATATAAAAAGCGTGCAGGCACGTCGGGCATCCAGGGACAGCTGTACGAGACCAAATTGATGAGTCTAATATATTTTAGATTGTTACATGACGACAGTGTCAAACAGTTTAGTCTTGCCACCAACAGAGATGACATAGGTGCCTTCGATGACATTTGCATTATAGCAAAAGTAAAGGAGTTTGACAAAATTCTGACTGTCTTCATTCAAGCTAAACACAGGGAAAACGATAAACAACTCACATTTACTGGTAAAGCTGATTTAGCCAAATACTTTGGTAGTTATTTAGAAATTAGACGAGCCTTTGAACCGACCAGTAAAGACGTAATTTTCGGAAGAAAGTTTGAAGAAACTGAATGTTTTTTCGTCATGTACACTACAGCAAAGGACGATCCCAAAAACAAAGTATATGAAGGTACTTTCGCAGAATACTTGGATGAACTTATAGGTACGGGAGGTTGTTGCACACAGTCATCGTACACAGATGAAGACTTGGACTTTTTATGTAAAATAATTATGGAAGAACAAATCACAACACTAGCTGAACAGCTGGCAAAGTTTATTTGTGATGAATCTGATAACGAGATGTCGATGCATAACGATATCATGTTGCGCTATCATGTTATTCTAGCGCTCAACGTTTTTGAAGTTTCTGAAATTCAACCTGAAGGACACCGGATCGCCAGCTTTAGAGAAGACCTCTTTACAACCAATGACGAATTTATTGTGCTGATCAAGAACATATTGTGCTTAGAAGTACTCAAAAAGCAAAATTCGGAAGAGACTGACGTACAAAATTTGTTGTTCAACTTCCTTAGAGAACCCTCGGATGTGACGACACTAAGTAAACTGCTGAAAGGAAGTGTTCTGAAGTATAAGAACGACAAGCTAGAGTTTGTCAGCAAATCGATAACAGACGATCTCAAACGACAACTCGATAAAGCAAATGTCCCACAGTCGATTGTCTATGAGGCAGCAGAACTGGCTGCTAAAGAGTATTTACTGTCTCTGAAGCTTAAGGTCCCAGCTTTCTTCGGCAACAAAGACTTAGCAATAAGAGGTAACGATAAAAAAATACAAAAGAGACTAAACCACCTAACAACGACAATTCTAGAAATATTAGAACAATCCAAACCTAATCACGTCGTCACTATAGACGAGTCTCTAGGAGACGGATTCCTTCAGTTAAATGGAGGCATAGCTTCTGCTGTCGGCAACATACTAGTTTTCGACGAAACTTCAAAACTTTTGAAGTTTACAGATACCTGTGAATCTCTGGGCAAGCTTGCCAAAACATGGTATGAAATGTTAAATAGCAAAATCCCAAATTTGCACGAATATAGATTAGATGTAAAAGTCAAAAAGTTTCCGAAGCTGTCCTTCGAACGAGGAGAATACGACTTGAGTTTAGTGAGAGAGTTCTATAACAAACTACTGTTTTACACCAACCAAGCTGATCAGAATGGTGTAGAGGATATATTGAGAGGAGAAATAGAAGATAATCCCTGCAATGATATCAAAAACTTTAGAGATAGATCTGGATTGATATTTCTAAAATACCACGACGAAATACAAAAACTGTGGATGACGCCTAAAGTAGGATCATATCTTAATCAGAAAAGTAAAATATATGAGAACGCAGTTACTTATGCTATGAATGAATCATTAATGGGCGTTTTAAATAAAATGCATAACATTAAGAATTTAAACTATACATTTACTGACAACGCTATAGAACGATTTGATTTGATTGGCCAGATTCTAGGAGGTACTCGTATTATTGCTTCAGAGAGCTGTATATTAACACTTGCTAAGGTTGAACAATATTTAGGAAATAAGAACTATGTTGTGTTGGACTTAGAATATATTTTCAAACTACCCTTGAAGAGTCACAACACTTTATGTAAAGAATTGACGAACACTGCGAAGGAGATGGTACTTATTATTATTTGTAATTGTTCTGAAGACTTTAAAAAATCTTATAAAAGACTTGAGAATATCGCAAAAGCTGTAACTGGCAAGCAAACAATAATCATTACAAACCAGAGTTCAGTTGATGTAATGACTCAATATTTCGCACAAGCAAGTCAAGTTTGGAACGATGAAAGAAACACTCTCACAGACTTGACTGTAGAATCTCAAAAAAAGTTCTTAGTGACTTCCAAAATAAAGTTTCAAGGTGAAACTGTAAGCTTAGATATGATTGTAGACGATGAGTCAGTTAAGTTTATAGACAAAGATGTTTTTTATAAATTGATTAATAATGAAACTGTCGATGTTGGTAATAGAGCTTTCCATAACAATTATGAGAAGCAGTTTTATATCGATAGACGCGTTAGTCGCATCAAAAAACAAGAGCACGATAAGTTTGATGATGTTAAAGATAAGTTATTGGAAACGTTGTACGATTTGGAAGACGATGTTGTACTAATATCAGCAAGACCGGCTACGGGTATGTCAACTCTCCTCACTCATTTGTCACTTAACACAAAAGAACTGAATCCCAAAATTTGGATAGTACGAATAAATCTTGAGCAGCATAAATCTGCGTTTCGCAAGAAAAAGGAAGACAATTTCGACTTGTGGAACACAAAGTATTCAACTTCAGACAGCTTAAAGTTCATGTGTCGAGCTGTGCTTGAGGAGGTGCCAGATGAACTAAATGAAGACGAAGAAGTGTCAATAGAGTTAGAAGAATCAGAGAGCGGGACTGTGTCTCTAATCCACTGTTCTGGTGGGAGTTTAACTGTTTTCCAACTGAAAATGTTTCTACACTATTATAACAGAGGAAAACTGATATTTATTTTCGACGGTATTGATGAAATGGAATATAGTTTTGTTACAGAATCACTGTATTTGATGGAGTCTGTTAGGGATTATAATCGACGGCATAAAATTTGGATCGCAAAAGTAACGTATGATATCGATAGTGATGATGATGAACCCGCTTTTTTGGAAAAAGAATTTGGAACAGCTTATGAGTTAGAACCATTTACTGCATTAGATGGAGATATATTCTTAAACAAATTTTGGAAACACAAAATTCAATTTAAGAATCTTAACAAGGGACAGTTGCAGAATGTTCGTGACTTTGTCCGTTATATGCTAAATCAAACAGAGCCTAGCTATTTCTCTACTCTGAAACAAGACTACTTAAGAGCATACGTGAATTTTTTAGAATTTCTAAAAACGGAGTCATCTGCCTCTGACTTTGATTTTCCTTTAGACGAATATAACATTATTTTAAAGAGACTTCTTGACTGTTGTGAAAACAAACGCACACCTTTAGCAAAAGATATAATCGATCAACTGCCCAGCAATTTTGGCACATGTGTAAATAAACGAATGTATCGAATAGCTGATTATTTTAGGTATACGATCAAGCATGTTGAAAGGGATGGAGACCCTTTGGGGAGTAGATTTCGTATATTTAACTATGGATTTGGGGTTAATTTTGGGGGAGAAATCAGCTCGATCCCTTCTACTAGCCAAGATACTAGAGTTGTTACCGATGCAACAAGTTCAACTTACGCAGATGCAAATGTGGATGCGGAAGCATTATTACAGATTCTTAAAATTAAATATGAAACTATAATTAAACCAACATGATTTGGTGCAGAACAGAACTGACAATTTATTTTTGAAAAATATACCACTAAGCCATCATAGATGGCCAGTACATATTCACAGATAACATATTATTAGATATCACTTTCCTACACCCCCACTATATCTAACAATGTTATATTGATAAGTGTACAAAACAATCAACTTAAACATAAATATGCTGAACCCCCAACTTATCCAATAAATAATAATGCTTATGGAGCATAAGCTCTTTGTAAGTAAGTCAGCTGGCATCTCAGCTGATGGCAAATATTTAACATTCACAATGTTATTAGTTACACAGTCTCTACAAAATGATAACGGATATCAATGTATTTGGTTTAGGAATTATTAAATTGACTTAAGAAGCTTACTGCGAATGCAATATCTGGTCTGGTTACAAGCATCGCTAAATACATTAAAAAACCTATCATTTGTTAATAAGGAAACAATATTTCAACAATAGTTCATCTACATTATTCTCATCTTAAGATGCATGTAACTTACTCTCCATTGGAGTTTGAACAGTTTTACATAGACTCATATTAAATTTAAGTAACAGCTGATCAATATAATCTTCCTGACTATCATTTGAAAAATAAAGAAATCGTCCACATAACGAGTAAAAATAGTTTTTAACTTATCCTGTCTTTTCAAAAAAACATACATGGTTCTATCTTAGATTTAATTAACAAAGCCAATTTTTTAAATGGCATTCCTCTAACATCTTGAGGAAGATTGCTCAACTCCCAATCCTGAAGGGACAAACCTGTCGCATCATCATATGTAGTCTCACTAGCACAAAATTTGAAAATTGATACTTTTTGGTGTACAATAAAGTTTATTCTATTCTATTCTATTCTATTCTTGTCTGGTTGCTTCCTCTCCCGTGTAGGTCTTGGAGATCTGATCTGTGGGATATCTTCAGCTTCAGAATCACTAGGTTTATATGTTTCATCAACCACATCCAGAAATGTGTCCTCTGAGCTATCTGTAGCGAATGGACTGTATATTAATAAAAACTCGTACGTCGTAACTTAATTGGTGTATTATTCAAAAACTTTTACATACGTAGTGACACTATGACTCATAACATAACCGTTTGACTGACGACTGCAACGCGCATCGCCAGGGTCGGCCCTTTTATACACGCTGACACGCGGGGGCGTGGAGTGGCCATATTTGTTTTTGTTGACCAATGGCGATGCGCGAAGCGACCGAGCCACGAAAACAGGTTCGTTCATGTCGGGCTGGCCGCACCGTCGCCCTACTAACAGGTTCATACAGGTTTTATAATACGCTAAGGTAGGTAAGTAACGGCGGCGCCGCTATGTTTTGATACCGTCGTCGTGCACACTTCTCCCGCCGTCGCCATCAGGCGACTCCGTGGGGAGCACGACGATGCGCTTCGTTGGTCTTCGGAGTACGAGTCCTCTAGTCATGACGTCTACAACTCGTATCTCTCCATCCTTGCCTGGCAACACCTGCGTCACCCTTCCCTTAGGCCAGATGTTGCGTGGGAGGTTAGGGTCGCAGATCACGACAACGTCTCCAACTTTGGGTGGGGTACCGCTGCCGTAGGGCTCCCGCCGGTTTTGAAGGAGCGGCAGGTATTCACGTACCCATCTTCGCCAAAAGACGTCAGCGAGTGCCTGGGCGCGCCGCCATTGGTGCCGTGCTGTGACGTCCGCTGCGGTGAAATTACCCGGTGAGGGTACATGTGGGTTAGGGCCGATCAAAATATGGTTAGGCGTGAGGGCTTCGGGCTCATCTGGTGACACGTTGACATGCGTGAGTGGCCTGGAGTTCACCGTATTTTCCACTTCCACGAGTAGCGTGGCCAAGGTCTCGTCGGATGGATGGACTTCCTTCAATGTGACGTATAGTGCTTCCTTGACGGCCCTCACCATTCTTTCCCACGCTCCTCCCATAAAAGGCGACGCGGGAGGTATGTACTTCCAGCTTATGGACCGCGCATTGGACTCACTACCTAAAGCGCTTAAGGCGCTTTCACCTAGTTCCCTATCCGCCGCTTTGAAACAGGTAGCGTTGTCGCTCCATATCTCTTTGGGACAACCTCTCCTAGCTATAAATCGCCTAAGAGCTGCGATAGCTGAGTCAGCACTAAGCGAGCTAGCTATTTCTATGTGTATGGCTCTACACGTTAAGCAGGTAAATAAGGCACCGTATCTTTTTTCTTTGTGCCTACCTACAGAAACAGATATGGGGCCAAAATAATCTAGTCCAGTAAAAGTGAAAGGACGTGCATGATGAGCTAGACGGGGGTACGGTAGGTTACCTGTAGACGGGTTAGCAGGCTTCGCCTTTTTTATTTTGCAATATAAACAGCACTTTATAACATTTTTTACAGATGGACGTAGTTTTGTAATCCAAAGACGCTGTCTTATCTCATTTACTGTTATCTCTGTTCCACCATGATGTAAACTTTCATGTATATAGGCTATGTATAGCTTCGTATACCTGTGCTTACCCTCGAGTATAATAGGGTTTTTAATTTCTTCATTCACGTCTTGTACCGCTGTGATTCTCCCGCGCAAACGTAGAACACCTGCGTTGTCTAGGTATGTACTTAATACTGATAACGGACTGTCGCTGGGCGCCGCTTTGTTATCCTTTATGGCGGCAATTTCTTTTGAAAAGCTTTCGGCTTGCGCGCCCTTGATCCATTGTTCTTCGGCGTGTTGTATATAAGTAGCAGGTATAGGTATGTAGTTTGTGGTTTTATTATTTTTTATATTTTGCGTAACTTTTTTAATGATTTTATTTTTGTGTGTTCTTTTCCAAGTCGGATCTTTTGATTCCCTTTTCTTAGTACACTTATATTCGACAGTATGTTTACTTGAAAAAAATCGAGTAATATTTGGGAGATGATCGTTTACTGTCGTGTTGTTGATTACATGACATTTGACGCGTTCTTCGCCCGTGTCCATGGGGGCAATGACCTTTTTATTTTGTGGCCATTCTCCTTTACCTTTTCTAAGGAAGTCGGGGCCACGAAACCATCTGTGTTCCGAGTTGAAATGTTCCGGTGTGCTACGCGTCGCGTCATCAGCCACATTATCCTTCGAGGGTAACCACCTCCATTCATTTTTCTTGGTGAGTTCCTCAATTTCAGCTACACGATGCGCCACGAAAGTTTTAAATGTGCGTGGTTCGGCTTGAATCCAGGCTAGAGCGGTGGTTGAGTCGCTCCAATATGTTAGGTCGTTGACCTCGTAGTCGTGTTCTTGTACGACCGTCCGGGCTAGGCGCGCTCCCAACAGCGAGGCTTGTAGCTCCAGCCTAGGTATAGAAACGGGTTTAAGTGGGGCTACCCTGCTCTTGGCTGCCGCCAGGGTCACTTGTACGCTGCCGTCTGACCTTTCCATTCGCCAGTATACCGCTGCGGCGTATGCCTCCTCGCTTGCGTCTACGAAAGTATGTACTTCTCTGGTAGTGACGTCACCGTAATCGTAGCAGCGTGGGATCAGTAAAGTTTCTATAGTACTCAGTGACTTCATCCACTCTTTCCATTTCGGTAGTAGCTCTTCGGGTAGCGACTTGTCCCAATCCGTTTTGTACTTCCATGTGTTTTGAAGTATCCTTTTAACTGGTATAGTGATAGGTGACATAATCCCTAGTGGGTCAAATATAGACATAATTATGCTGAGCGCCTCCCGTTTAGTGGGTGGGCGTGTGTTGTTCAATAATGCAATAGGTGTTTTGTTTTTATTGATTCGAAATATAAAGCAATCTTTTTTGCTATCCCATCGTAGTCCTAGTGCTTTCTCGGTGTCGTCGCCGCCTAATACTTTTGTGTCTTGTGAAGACGCGAGGTCATAGTTCAACACATTTCTATTGTTTGATATCCAACCGCATAAAACAAAGTTTCCTTTTTTATGAATGTAATCTACTTGTGCTATTATTTTCTTGGCTTCCTCTTCGCTGGAAAAACTCTGAAGGTAATCGTCCATATAGTGATTATTTATTATTGCTGACGCGGCGGCAGGGTATTTATCAACAAAGTCTCTAGCGTTGCGATCTTTTATGTATAGCGCCGTACATGGGGATGACGTCGCGCCAAATATTACAGACGTCATGCGATATTCACCGGGCGGTCCACTTCGTTGATCGCCTCGCCATAAAAATCTCAACGCATCGCGATCTTCTTCCCTTATCTTTATTCTCATGAACATTTCTTTAATGTCGGCTGACACAGCTATTTTATTTTGCCGGAAACGCATTAAAACACCGGGTAACGATTTTAATAAGTCGGGTCCCGATAAGAGTAGGTCGTTTAGGCAATGACCCGCTGTCTTAGCTGCTGAATCGTGTACGAGTCGTGGCGGCTTATGTGGCTTGGCTGGGTTGACTACTGGGAAATGAGGTAGGTACCAGGTTTTATTCGGCGTACATGTGTCGGGTGCCTTTTCTGCATAGCCTGAGTTAAATAAATTGTCGAGGCGTTGCAAATACTGGGTCTTGAGATTTTCGTCTTTATCTAGGCGCCGTTCTAGATTTTCTAGGCGTTTTAGGGCACCTAGGTAGTTGTTTGGTATTTTAGGTTCCTCTTGTTTCCACAATAGTCCAGTCTCGAAACTGCCATCGGGCAATCGTCGACTTTTCTGTTCTAAGATGTTTAAGGCTCGCTGTTGCGGGTCGTCTCTAGGTAACCTAGGTTCTATACCTAGTGATTCTAGTTTGAAAAAGTTTTTCATGGTTTCTTCTATTGGTTGCGGATTTTCTTGCATTTTAATGTGGCCGCAAAATGTAGCTATGATTTTATTTACAGAGTGCTGACACCCATGTAGTACCCAGCCGAGTTTTGTGTATGATGCTACCGGCTTATCACGCGCACCTGTCCGTGTTTCTGTGGCTACTAATAAATGCCAGTTATCTTGGCCTATTAAAATCATAGGTCGCGCGTGTTCATAAACAAGAGTGCTACTTATGTCGTCTAAATGCCTACAATTTTTTATGTCCTGGGTTTGTACAGTTTGCGCCATAATTTCAAGCCTGGTTACGGTGCGCACAGCCTCTATCTTCTGCGGGTCGCTATGGTGCTTACCTTGTATGTGGAGGCTCACTGTTCGGCTTTGCTCATGTTTAACTTCCGTGCCTATGCCTTGTATCCACATAGGACTCGCTGGCCCGTCTGCACCTAAGATATCAGCTACTGACGCGTCTAACAAGGTGACTGTACTCCCGTCGTCTAACAAGGCATATGTATCTACACTTGTATGTGGTCCGCAGGTACAATCTTCAAATACGCGCGGCGATTCTGAGGCGAAGTTGTTGTTACATTTTCCCGCGCCGACGTAACGGTTTCGTGTATGATAACAGGCGTCGACGCCGACGTCGCTACTTTGTGCGATGCTTCAACTGTACGCTCTTTGTGCAACAGTTTGTGATGTTTCCTGTTGCATTCGTTTACGTCACAAATAGGCGCTTTACACATAAACCTTCTATGTCTGTTTCGTAGGCGTCTAAAGCACATGTTCGAGTTTTTTGCTATATCCCATCGAGTATCTATATCTAGCTGTTTATATTTACTGCAGTCTGGTAATTTGTGGCTGTGTCGCCTGCATGCCGGGCATTGGTCATTCGGTGTTTCCTTATTTACATTGAACGTGCGCTTAACTCTGCGCCGTTGTCGTACACCACTGGACTCGTCGTTCCCACGTTCTGGCTGAGCGTACGCGCCACACTTGTCTGCCTCTTCATTCATGAACATAGATAAGAGCTTTAATACGGGAATATCTTTAGATTTTTTATTAGCCGCGTAATCATAATATTTGTATTTTAATATTGGCGTCAACTTCTCGACGATACAACGCGACATTTCAGGGCTATGTAAATATTGACTTCTATTTAGTGCTTCTACCGTACCCACCGTGTTTGCAATGCGGCTAGCAAAAATACATATGTCCCTAGGGTTATCATTTAATTTAGGTAATGATTTTACATGTTCTAACTCGGCCATAATCAAGGCCTCGGGCCTACCGAAACGTCTTTCTAGTGCGTCTAGAATGACCTGAGGGTCGGTCTGACTAAACAATAGGCAACCTACAGCTTCCTTTGCGGCGCCTCTGAGGCTCATCCTAATCCTAGCGACATTTTCTACACAGGAAAAATACGTGTGTGAGTCACAATACGCGGCCTTATAAGCTATCCACTCACCGGGTTTTCCATCGAAGATCGGTAGCTGCTGGACGTACCTCGGGGGCTCTCTCGAGCTGCGCGCGACCTGCGCTAGGGCCGCGGCCAGTGTCCCTACGTCTATCACTTTATCACTCACATTACCGTGTAACACTTCACTCGCGAAATTGCCCTTTGTTTTCGCACACACACTAATTTCTCCGTAACCGTCGCCGTCTCGCAGCGGTTAAGCGCCCGTCGTGGCGCCGCCGGTGTCCCTCGCTGCGTCTCTGCCGTTGTTCCCGTCGCTGACGTCGTGTGGCGGCGGTCGAGTCTCACCTCCGGGTGGCGGCGCCGGTCGCGCGAGCCACGTTCCAATCCTTACGGAGGCAAGGTCGTCTTCCAAGTCTTCGTCTTCACTCGACTCAGCTTCGGTTCTGATGCGCTGCAGCTGTATTTCTTGCAGCTCTCTCTCTGCTTGCGCTTGTTTGACTTTCATTTCAGCCAGCCGTTCTCTGGCCTCCAGCTCTGCGAGGCGCTTCTTTTTCGAAGATGTAGAACGATGTGACTTGGTATCGCCAGGCTTGAGCGTACCATGTGTTCGCGTGGCGTCACTGTTGGTAGTCGTCGTAGAGCCGTTCCCTGTGTCTGTCACGCCGACCGAGCTCGATTCTGGTGCCACACTGCTGGCACCCGGTCCGGCGGTCACTGAAGGCTCTTGCTGGATCTGTTGTCTTCTTGAGTCGCCACTACGGCTACGTGTTAACACCATCTTGCCAGTGATTCGGCTTCGAATGGACCAGATTGTGTAGCGAATGGACTGTATATTAATAAAAACTCGTACGTCGTAACTTAATTGGTGTATTATTCAAAAACTTTTACATACGTAGTGACACTATGACTCATAACATAACCGTTTGACTGACGACTGCAACCAGGGGTGACAATCTTAGTAGTGGCAAACGAGAAAACGTTTCATTATAAGTCTGTTAAATGAAGTTAGACAGTAAATGCATTGAGGCCTCAAATGAATTTGACATTTTAATTTGATAGTATTATAATGTAAAGTAACTTAGAAACCTAAATTTAGATGGCGTTATTTGTAATAATGATGATGTGTGATTATGTAGTAGTCATGCTAAGGTGCGTAAGATGGCGCTATCTCATCTTTTATTGATTCTGTTTTTGACCTGCCTTTTTAGTCTGAATTTTTAGCTAAAATCTTCAATAAAAATATTATGTTGCAAATTGAAGCAGTTTTAGCACAGTTTTTTATCAATAATTAATTAGAAATAAAATTTTCTGACAATTTGTCTTAGAAATTATTTTCTACTTGCAACATTTAATCTATTTTCTATATGCAACATTATGCAACAAACGTCAATCAAACAAACGTGGCTGCCGGTTTGCGCTGCAGTGCATATAAGTTGAAAGCGAAAGAATTATATATGAAATGTTTTAAAAGAAAAAAATAAATTATACTAAAGGTTATCAGTGTTTTATTTATTGAAAAAACTTTCTATAATAATAAAATAAAGAAACAAAAAGCAACCTAGACCCAGTGACCATCGCTATGTGCGTGTGTGTGTGTGTGTGTGTGGTATATATTGACGAAGAGTTGCCAAAACCTACTTTCAGAGGGCGCCACTTGACTTACTCAATTTGGTCGTCGAGTTGGACCTCTATTTCATATATAAAAAAGTACTCTGTGACTGCAACGCGCATCGCCAGGGTCGGCCCTTTTATACACGCTGACACGCGGGGGCGTGGAGTGGCCATATTTGTTTTTGTTGACCAATGGCGATGCGCGAAGCGACCGAGCCACGAAAACAGGTTCGTTCGTGTCGGGCTGGCCGCACCGTCGCCCTACTAACAGGTTCATACAGGTTTTATAATACGCTAAGGTAGGTAAGTAACGGCGGCGCCGCTATGTTTTGATACCGTCGTCGTGCACACTATCTGTGTTGTCAGATTCCGAGTTTGGTTCATCTATCTTAACTTCTTCTTTCCCCACTGAATCAAAACTCAGAGATGAAACTTCCATCCGACATTCAGATTTTGATTCCTGCTCTATTATGACCACATCTCTACTATACTCCGTCGGTTTAGGTAGTTAACTAAAGGTAAACAATCTTGGTATGTCTTTTTATATTAAAGAGGTCGTATATAATATACACAAAGATTATTTAAATTTAGTTTATTAGCTAACATCGATTTAGGTAAATACCTTTGTGCAAAGATTTTTACAAAAAATTTTTAGACTACTTTTAGATAAAAAGACATGCCAAGATTGTTTACCTTTAGTTAACTACCTAAACCGACGGAGTATAGACAATATTTTCTTTGTTTCTGGGTTATACAGTCTGTATCCCTTTGTGTTTTCTGGATATCCAAGCAAAATACATTTTTCTGACTTCTTGTTCCACTTCTTGCATTCGGGGTTTCTCATTGAAATTCGACGCATTATTTTCGTTATTTGTGCATTGATTTAGGCCGTTCGTAAAAACGTGATGATTACATCACTCGTTTTTACGAACGGTCTTAGTCTACGTCATGTAGTGGTAAGGGTATGACGGTCTTACTAGTACGTAGACTCGACTACATCGACAGTCTATGTAGACCGGTTGGAAGTCATGATCCGTGGTGATGGTAGTGAGTGATGTCCAAGGATTCACGATGTAGGATGGTACCAGTAGCTATTACGTAGCCGAGAGTGGTGCGTGTTTAGCACTGACGGAAGTCAGATTCGTGGTGACCTGTTCGGCAATGAGTGCCGTGAAGGCTTTGAGATGAGAACAATTTAATGAACGTTGGTACATGACTGGATGACAATTTTAAATTTTTAATTAATCCTTTTTAAATTGAGAATAATTGAGTTGAGTTTTGTACGTAAAAACTGGTGTAATAGGTCTTTTATAACTCCAGTCTTGGGCGATCCGCCGAGTAGCGCGGACGCTAACTAACAAATTTACTGGCCCTCTCAAATCAATATATACCCAAATTTGTAATGGTCTAATAATATTTACTGTGAAATAAAAGTGATTGTGAAGTGAATTGTTATTTTAATTCTACGCCATGAACCCTCTACAATGAAAAAATGAAATACACATAGGTACAAGTAAAACATTCAATAACTTATAATTAAATAAATATATAGTATACAGGAAAAGTTTTTAACCACTGCGTAATTTTTTTTTGGTGGCTCAGTGTAAGTAATAGCACAAGTCGACTTCAAGGTTAAGCAACGCTTGCCAAAGTTGGTCTGTGGATGGGTGACCATCTTAACATAACGAGTTTCCTCCGTGCCTCGGAAAGCACGCTAAGCCTTAGGTCCCGGCTGTCATTTACAGTCGTTACGGATAGTCAGAAGTCAGTAAATCTGACTCCAGTCTTGCCATGAAGTACCCTGTTACCCCAGTTACTGGGTTGTGGAGGTCTGGTAGGCAGCCTATGCTTTCCGAGGTACGGAGGAAACTCGTTATGTTAAGATGGTCACCCATTCACAGACCAACCTTGGCAAGCGTTGCTTAACTTTGAAGATCGATCTGTGTTCTATTACTTACACTGTGCCACCAAAAAAATTTACGCAGTGGTTAAAAACTTTTCCAGTGCCTGGGGCGTTAAAATCATCGAAACCCAAAACTTAGGTGACTTTGGAAGAATTTTAAAAAGAAAATATTATTTAACGTTTGAATCCCCAACCGGTCCTATGAGACCGCGCTGTTATTGTTTTACTATTGTGTCTCGTTTCGCGGGTATCTGAGTAATTAAGTAGGTAGCTAATAATATGTAGAAAAAAGTTTACCCATTAAGAAACTGTAATTTCATTTTGAAAAAAAAAGTGAGGAATCCAATAATTCAATTCTGTTAGTATCTCAGGACCTACTAGTTCGAATTGAAAAATTCTTTCAATGTTGGATAGTCCATTAATTCATGAATCCCCGACCGGTCCTATGAGACCGCACTGTTATTGTTTTACTATTGTGTCTCGTTTTGCGGGTATGCGATAGGTTAATTGAGTTATTCTTTTGCTTCTATAAGTATTCGAATCAATTTGCGCAATACCACAGATTACTAAATAGTTACTGCAATACACCGTTCCGATGTCGTTTTGTCGACACAGCCCACGCTGAAAACCAGCGCTGTGCCCTCGTCGCATGGCATTTTGCGTCAGATCCGTGCAAAACCGCCGAACGCTCACGGCGGTTTTGCACGGATCTGACGCATATTTTCCCTTTTTAGGGTTCCGTAGCCAAATGGCAAAAACGGAACCCTTATAGTTTCGCCATGTTTGTCCGTCCGTCCGTCTGTCCTCGCTTAATCTCTGTGACCGTTAGCACTAGAAAGCTGAAATTTGGTACCAATGTGTATATTAATCACGCCGACAAAGTAGAAAAACTGAAAAAAAAAGTATTTATGGTAGCCCCCACATGTAAAGTGGAAAGTGATTTTTTTTAAATTTCAATCCTTACGCGTGATATATTGTTGGATAGGTATTCAAAAATGAATACGGGTTTACTAAAGTAATTTTTTGATAATATCAATAATTTCGGAAATAATCGCTCTGAAATAAAAAACAGAGTGTCCCCCCCCTCTAACTTATGAACCATAAGTTTAGAAAATATGAAAAGTATCCTGGAAAGTAGAGCTTTATAAAGACTTTCTAAAAAAATATTTTGAACTTGATGGGACGAACAGTTTTTGAAAAGTTGGGGACACTTATTGTGACGGACGGGAAACCCTATACTGAGCGTGGCCCGACACGCTCTTGGCCGGTTTTTCTTTTTATTATTAATAGTAAATTTTTAAGATTGTTGATTCCGTACAAATAAACTGTTTTTAATTTTTTCTTTCAGTGTACAGTTCAATGACTCGCAAAAACAAAACAATCAGTGCCGATGTCGTAAGATATGCGGACATAAGTTAATCTATTTGACTGGCCTGTTGGTCTAGTGGTTAGTGGCCCTGACTGCTATGCCGTAGGTCGTGGGTTCGATTCCCACCCAGGACAAATGTTTGTGGGATGAGCACGTTCATTTGTTCTGTGTCTGGGTGTAATTTATCTATAATAATGTATGTATTTAGAAATATATAAGTATGTTTATCAGTTGTCTAGTACCCATAATACAAGCTCTGCTTAGCTTGGGACTAGATGGCGTTGTGTGGAAAGAAAAAAATGAACTAAATTATGAGTGCGAAATTGTGCACGAGGTTTCCTATTAAACCGAAGGCGAGCATTAAGAAAGTATTTTCCAAAAGTCGCCTCATAAGGGGATGAAATGGGTGTCCAAAATTCGTATCTACCTACCTTCTTTTTCTTCTAAAAGTAGATTATATTATCTTCTAACTGACAGCACCGAAGCGGTGTGAAGTTAGTAAAAGGTGTCAAAAATCTTCTTTCAAATAAGACTGTAGATGTGAGGTTGCGATATTGTCCCTTAAGTTGACAGTTTTTGGAAATTCTAGTTTTTTTGAAAACGTGTGGAGTTAGTCAACGACGATATAATATCTTTAAGAAGCTACACAAAAAGAGGTAAGCTAGATTTTACATAGTTTTTGTTTAAATCGTTTTCTTTAGAACCTCTGGGATTGTTTATTTTTTTCGAGGTGAATAAATACGGTAACGGGGTGACAAGGGACGGCTAAAGTACAAATAGAGTCGCCTATACTTGGTAAATAGGGACGTATGAAAGTTGATTAGGAACGGTAAAGTTTGAATAGGGTCAGGGCTGCTACATCATGAATTGAAAATTTTATTGCATTGTTTTGCAGGATTTCACTTTTTATTAAAATAAGGCATTTTCATTTTATTTATTTTAAACTTATATACAAGCATGCGCACAAGGCGAACTCTTCTTCTTCTGCCTGGCGTTAATCCCGGCCATTGCCAGGGTCCGCCTTCCGACTAAGTTTTCTCCACTTTGCCCGATCTTTAACATCCTTCTCAGTGAGGCCATTGGCTCTCATGTCGGACTTGACGACGTCCAGCCAGCGCTTGCGAGGGCGACCACGGGACCTAGCCCCAAGGACAGCCATATCCATGCATCTCCGACCAACGTACTCCCTAGGGCGGCGCATGATGTGGCCATACCATCGCAGACGACACTCTTGCAATTTTTCCCCCACGTCACGGACACCAAGACTACCTCGGATGAATGAGTTGCGTATGCGATCGGATCGCGTTACGCCGCTCATCCACCTCAGCATCTTCATCTCCGTGACGCGAAGCTCCTGGATGTGTCTGCTTAGTGCTGGCCAACATTCGCCACCGTACAGGAGGACAGGCCGTATGATGCATTTATATATCTGCCCTTTGAGCCTCGGAGGCATTTTACGGTCACATAAAACGCCCGTTACCTCGCGCCATTTTGCCCATGCCGCGCCTATACGTGCTTGGACATCGTCATCCACGCTGCCGGACTCGTGCAGCACGGATCCAAGGTACCGGAACTTATCAGACTTAGCGATCAAATCCGACCCTATCCGGATAGTACTTGAATCCGTGCCACCACAGGACATGTACTCAGGCGAACAAGGCGAACTAATGAGAAATAATAAGAGATACTTAGGTAGAGGTACGAACTTGTATGATTTAAAAAAGTTTTTTGTTTGGTTTGTGTGTGGCGCTATTACTCCGTAATTATCGTGAGACAACCCTACTAGTTTATCCCAAGTTACCCATGTCTCGTCCCAGGTCACCCCACTTCAAGTATGAATAGGGACAGCCTATATTTTTGTTAAAATATCTAAATTTTGACTAATTCTGGGGATATTTTTAACATTTACGAAAAGTATTAACTGCCGGAAACCCTTGGAAAGAGTTATCAATATTGCATTCGTCCTACAACATCGATTAATTTCAGTGACAAGTTCGATTTTGTCCCTATTCACCCCATTTTACGGTACCGAACAACGTGGGTGAAACCGCGGGCAAAAGCTAGTTTTCGATAAATCTTCTAACAATAACTACCTAAACCGACGGAGTATAAATCAGAAAACTGCCTCGATCACATAATGTTAAAAAAGAACTATTTGCAAAAAAAATACAACCGACTTCAATAAGAAAAGCACCGTAAAAAGAACAAAATAACTTTAACCTATCACATACGGACATACCTGCAAAACGACGAGACACAATAGTAAAACAACAGCGCGGTCTCATAGGACCGGTCGGGGATTCATGAATTAATTTCGGAATTCGGTGTTTTTATAATAGTTTTTTCTTTTCGTTATTGAACACCGACTTCCGAAATAATTATATTAAGTATACTTTTTAGTTTAGTCCTGTTTAAAATGAGCCCAAACACGACTGCGGTGCTTTTATTTATAGGTTTGTACTTTTTCTGATGATCGTGGCTTCAGCATCAGGTCTCTATGTACTTCGGTGTTCCTCATTAACAGTACGTTTATCCACACATCGAGCCTTTTTCAATGAGCCTAAACACGATATACCTGCTGTTAGTTGTCGAGGAGCTAGGTACTCTGCAGACTATCCTGACTGCAGCAATCAATATGGTTTTCGACAGGGAATCTCGACTGAAGACGCTGTCCTAGGCCTTGCTAATAGCGTTGTCGCCAAAATGGATAAAAAACTAAAGTGCTACGGTGTCTTTCTTGATTTATGCAAAGCATTCGACTCCGTTTCTATTCCCATGCTAATTTTGAAGCTTGAAAGCTTGGGTATCCGCGGGCTTTCGCTGAAAATCTTCACTGATTATTTTATTTATTTCATTTATTTAACAGGACGCACCCACTGCGTAAAAAATTATGCACTTATCAGTGAAGATGAGCATATCGGCTTCGGTGTTCCGCAGGGCAGTATACTTGGTCCAACCTTTTTCCTAGTATACGCAAACGATTTGTGCAAAATGTCCATTCCCAACTGTGAAATATTCACCTATGCAGATGCAAGGGCGTCGCCAGCTTATGACAAAGGGGGGGGGCAATGGGGCAATATTATGGATGATAAAAAATATGAACGCCGAGAGCATGAAGCATTACACTTTGGAAGTCTTTGCCTCGACGACGATTTTTTTTTCAAGTGGGAAATCATCAGAATGACTTCTCTCGCTCTTGGGCGGAGCGGGAGGGCGTGTCAGACTCTTACTGAGTAAACCCCACCCCGTTTCTTCGTTGCCTTCGATCTGGGAGGACACGGGCTCACCTTTCGGAATTTCCGTGTACCCCAGAGGCTTCGACCCTACCTGGCCCCTACAGTTTGCTGACATATCCTTGAGGCGCGCGTAGAACAGAACGTGCCTTTGACGACTTGGCTTGGTTATTACCGGACTGCCGGATGGTGAGCTACCCAGTGCTCGCCGTCCGCAAGCCCGCGCCTACGGTGGCCGGAAACTGGGATCGGGATCACGGCGGCGGCAGCGTGAGGGCCGTTCCCTCGCGCGCTCGCTGTCGGCAGCCTCCTTCGCTAGGAATACTGCTTCGCAGAAGGAGGCAACCGCCAGCCACCCCTCCTCAGTCAGGACCATGGCATGTACCAGGGACCGGCGCGAGAAGTCGCCGAAAGTCTCCACCACGGCGGTACTCCGCCCAAGTGGGGCATTCCTCTACCCTGTACTCCACCATGCCCTCCGGGCGGTCCACATAGTGGCGACACCCGGGCGTCCTTTCCTCCTTGATCCAATGCAGGAACCTCCCGAACTTACCGTGTCCGGTGAGGACCTGCGTCATACCGAACGAGAGGACGCCGTGACTTCTTTCCAACCACTCCGCAAAGACGGGACTTATCGCCGCAATGACGGCACTGGGTTGCGACAGTCGCAGTCGCCATGCCACCCTGAGACCACGCCAGAACTCTGTCCGCCATACCACGACTTGTCTCGGCAGCAGAGTTTCACCCCGGCGTTGCATCTCCACGCGCAAATCGTGCATGCGTGCAAGGACTGTTGCCTCCAAATCCCAAGGTGGCAGACCAGCAAGGAGGCTCGCTGCTTCGCGGGAGATCGTGTGGTATACCCACACTATCCGGATGGCCATGACCCTCTGGCAAGCGTTCAGTTTGGCCAAGGGTCGGCGCCCAAACCGGCGCTCCGTAAAAGGCCATGGACCAGACGATCTCCGCGTAGAGCCTCCGTCAGGAGGCGTCTGGACCCCCTAGGTTAGGCAGGAGCCGCCTCAGAGCAGCCCCAGTCCTTTCCAGTTTGGGAGCCAGACATCGAAAATGCTCCTCGAAAATCCACCGGCTGTCGAAGAAGAGTCCCAGGTACTTCATCGTCGACCCGACGCCGATGAGGAGTATAATTCCTGCATTTATTAATAGTTAAGGAATTCAATTGCTCGCACTTTGGTCGCTTTGCGGCTAGCTACATTTGATCTCTAGGGGGGGGCAGCTGCCCCCCCCTGCCCCCCCTTGGCGACGCCCTTGTGCAGATGACACTGCGCTTATTGTGTATGACACTGACTGAGAGATAGAACTGAACACTCTCTTCGCCTTGTGATCGATTGGCTCTCAGCTAACTTGCTGACTCTTAACATCGACAAAACCAAGCTATTACAACTCACTGGAGGTAAGACGAGCACGAGACCAGCTCACCATCACCTGCAAGACGCTCCGGGGCATTATTGACGCGCCTGACTGCTTGCTGTACTGGCATGCTTCTTTGTTCCTGACAATTACTGCCGCGGTAAAAAGCACAGGTTCTTTGATGTGCCCCAGTGTCGCACTGTTGCACGTGCTCAGTCTCCAATACCTCGACTTTGGCTGCACTAAATGGTCTCTTGGATTCTAATCCAACAAACGATCTGTTTGCGGATGAATGGAAGATGATTTTATTGGTATGTCAGCAGTACTGCGAGAGGATTTAATGTATGTGATGTTTATAATTTTAATTGTCTCTGTGTCTTTGTTAATTACTGTAATTGGTTGATTAACCGTTGTAATTTAATTAAATAAATAATAATAATTAATTAATTAAGTTTCTCACTTTCCAGCTCAGGCCCTCCTCTATCCGAATGAAGTGAAGTAAAAGCCCACTCCTGCTCAGGCCACAACTCCTCTTGTTGCTGTTTGACACTCTCTTTGGTCCCAAGTATCAAATACCTAGGAGTATTCATTGATGCAAAACTCTCTTGGCGTCCCCCATATTGAGGCTTTATGTTCGAGGACAAGAAAGCTTATTCTCTGTACTCTAAGGTTCAGTTGAAAACCAGCGTCAGCCAACTACCACGAAGTTGTCTGGCATTATTGCTGAACTGGACCTATTTGGCGCAACCGTGTGACATGCAGTGTCAAATTAATTATTACTTCTATTTATGTTTAATTTTAAGTTTTATGCTTTAGTTTATATCTTCATGTTTTGTTTCTACACTGTGTGTTCATATGCTTGTTGGCCAAATAAATAATTTTCTTTCTTTCTTTATTTATCTGTTCAAAGAACTGAGACACGCTGCTGATCCTGCAATCTTGTCCTTAGTTTACCAAAGTTTATGCGCCTCGATTCTCACGTATTGCATTCCTGTGTGGGGAGGCACCCATAAAAGTCTTCTGGTTCAAGCTGAGCGAGCACAAAGGGCGGTTCTTGAGGTTATGCAATTTAAACCTAGAGATTACCCAACTAACCAACTTTACTCGGAATCCTGAGTCCTCACTGTGTGGCAATTGTTCATTTTGCGTGTAGTCTTACGCCGCCATTCCACGCTTCCACTAGAGTTATTTTTTTAAAAACATTATTATCAATAATGACATCGTTGAGGATCGCAACTGCAGGAGCATTGAATCCTTCATGTCTGGCATATCCTAGATACCAAACGATTGAAACTATATGAGCACAAGTGCCGACTGTTCGTCGTCCGGTCAAACACGTGCAGTAATAATTGCATAAAATATGATGGATATTGATTTCGTTTTCATTAACATTGTTTTTTACCAGTACCTATATAACAATAATAAGTCCTTGACCGTACGTGACGCGACTGTATGCGTCCGCGTAAAAGCCAAGTATCTTCATCTATGCCATATTGATTTAAATCTTGGAGTGCGATTTCTCTATATTATATTTATTTCTGAAATTTATAGTCCATTTGATAAATGCTCGTTCCGGTATGATCACAAGGAGATCAAGGTAATGACTGTGTCTTCACAGTATATTTATGAGATCTTGTATGCCCATAAAAACAAAAACATGTTTGAAAAATACAGTGATATTCATCATTTTAATACTAGAAACAAACACAAATTTGTAGTTCCTGCTCGTAGGCTCAAAAACATAGGGTGCTCATTTAGATGTCAATGTATACACTTCTATAATAAACTTCCCAGTCATATTCAAGAACTAAGCCTCAATAAAGGACATTGCCAATCCTTGTATGGAAGTTGGACCAAGTGCTGCCCAGAATGAAGACCTATACTCCGTCGGTTTAGGTAGTTAACTAAAGGTAAACAATCTTGGCATGTCTTTTTATCTAAAAGTTGTCTATAAATTGTATGTAAAAATCTTTGCAAATAAGTATTTACCTAAATCGATGTTAGCTAATAAACTAAATTTAAATAATCTTTGTGTATATTAAATACGACATCTTTTATATAAAAAGACATACCAAGATTGTTTACCTTTAGTTAGTTAACTACCTAAACCGACGGAGTATAGTGCATTTTGTTCCTCAGGTTAATACTAATCATTAAACCGAAGCGCTTCAAAATCGGCTCCAGGAGTCAAGAAAAAAAAGTGTTTTTCTAACCTAACCTAACCCAAGTTGGAAACCTTTGTATGGAAGTTTGACCAAGAAAAGTGCTGCCCAGAATGAACACCTAATGCATTTTGTTTCTCAGGCCAATACTAATCATTAAACCGAAGCGCTTCAAAATCGGCTCTTGGAGTCAAGGAAAAAAAGTGTTTTTCTAACCTTTGATTGATTTATTATAAGTACTAGCTGTGCCTGCGACTTCGTTCGCGTGGATGTCGGAACTTAACAATTTATTTTTTTAATGCAAAGCGTTGTTGGAGGATACCGATACAAATATAATTTATTTATTCTAGTTGTTCTTTATAAACAACATTAGCTGTGGAACTATCTGGAGCGAACACAAAAAGATTATTGGGGTTATTTACCCGTGAAAGAGCTACGTATAGTTGACCATGGGAAAAGCATTGAATGCTTAGGTCCACCCCCGCAACGGATAATGTCAGGCCCTGAGCTTTATTAATCGTCATAGCATAACAGAGACTAACTGGGAATTGCACTCGTTTGAAAGAGAAAGGAAAGTTGTTAGGAATTATAGGTATTCTTGGAATAAAAATAATATCACCGGCGCCGCAACCAGTTAATATTTCAGCTTCCATTATGTTTTGCTGCAGATTCATGATTTTGAGCCGAGTGCCGTTACAAAGTTTGGGAGGACATACATTTCTGGAGAATGATTAGTACACCGATTTTTAAAACTGTTTTGTGGGCTGGAAGTCCGGATGTGTTGAGGGAATCCAAAAGTTCTATCAGGTAGTGCGTGGCGTCATCGTCTTCCATAATATTGTATTTATAGAGGTGTATTCTCTACTATTCCCGGACACAGGTCAATATTTTTAAATTAATTGCCGCAGGTTGGTCATTGCGGATTGCGGTGAAAATAGCTCGCTGACATAGCCAAGAACTGGCTTGATTTTCCATGTTTGTACAATCTCCGTATACAGAAAAAATTAACTCCTGTTGTGATGTAACGTAAGAATAAAGATTATCAACCAAAATAATTTTTCCATCTTCTTGTACGGGGTATGTGCCATTAATTCCTATTTGTAATAATAAATTGGAAAACTCTTACGCATGCTCATGTATATATTTGGTCGTTGGTCGTTTGCCGTTTGTCCTTGGTCGTTTGTCCTTGGTCGTTGGTCGTTGGTCGTTGGTCGTTGATCGTTAGTCGTTGGTCGTCGGTTGTTGGTCGTTGGTCGTTTGCCGTTTGTCTTTGGTCGTTGGTCGTTAGTCCTTGGTCGTTGGTCGTTGGTTGTTGGTTGTTGGTCGTTTGTCGTTTATCTACTATTCCAATAGGTATACATAATAATAGTTGAAAAAAAAAGCAGATTATGCACCTCACCTTAAGTAATTTATATTGCCCTCGTGCCTGTTAGATTAGAGCCCTCGCTAACGCTCGGGCTCTAAATCAGGCACTCGGTGCAATAATAAATTACTTTATGCTCGATGCAATAATCTATTATTTTATTTCATCTCTTGTAATTAACTTTGAGGAGTTTTAGTTTAATCATACTTTTTTAAATCTATTTTATACTTTTCTCAGATCGAGAACAATGCTCAGTGTTAGACTCTAAACTTTGTAGATCAAGTACTGCTTGTTCGAAAATATTAACTAAAAGTAAAAGTGACAACCCTGGGGATCAACGCAAGAGTAGGCGTTCCTCGGGGTACTATAAGTAGTGTCTGCCGAAAATCACCGCAGAACGGCACCGTTATGCCTCCCATCGGCCTGTCATTTTGCCTTATATCCTGTAAAGTTTTATTCACTGCTTCTACAGCTTTGCGGTTTGCCATTGTGCACTCATCCCAAATAATTAAAACAATCGCATAAAATTCTTGCAACATATTGTTGCAAACCGGGCTTTCCGTACGGTCTAAGTCGATAGGAATGTTAAATGTTGTGTGTGCCGTTTTCCCTCCAGGAAATAATGTAGCTGCTATTCCTGAAGAGGCGACAGCAAGGGCAATTTTATTTTTGTTCCTTATTCGAACCAAAATAACTTTGGTTAGGAAAGTATTACCTGTTCCGCCTGGTGCGTTTAGAAACAGGATTTCATCCGAGGCGTTATTTATACTGCAGCATACCCTATTAGGGACTACACACACTTATTCAGCTCTATTCGCGTTTCGCTGAACGATTTTGGTCTCACTTATACAGCTCTACTTCTATCAGCCGCGTACAGCGGCGTAAGAGTGTTATCTCCGCTAAAATGCTTCTATCTACTACGTACGGCGATGAATATGCTGCGAAGACGGTCAGCTACTCAATTAGTATTGTGTCCTCAACATGGATGGTTCTATGTGCGATATTTTTGTCGTTTCGCTACTTGTAGAAGAAATAGAAAAAAATAACCGTATAAAATTACAACGCGAACAACAGTGGGTCGACTCATTTTGGGTAAATAGAAATTTGGTTGGAGAAATCGCGATATTGGTATCCCAATTAAAACAAAATAATATTAAATTTAAAGAGCATTTTCGGATAAATCTAATCTATCCAGGAACTATGCAGGTCGCAACTTGTTGACAAGGAGTTGAGAACCATACGTGTGCAGCGCTGTTCTGCCGCATTCGGCGTCGAACGCGGCGGGACAGCGCTGAACGCGGTGGAACAGCGCTGAACGCAGCAGAACAGCGCTGAACTCTATCTAAAGCACTCGCATGATAAAAACACATTTTTTCTCATTTTATACTTGTTTGCCGCGAAAGCTGAATAAACGCGGAAAGCTGAATGGATGCGTACGCGTCTCCATACAAAATTGTTGTTTTCTATGGACATAAGCTGAATAGAGCTGAATAAGTGTGTGTAGTCCCTTAACCATCGCTCTCGGTCAGCTTTCATATTTAGCTTTCATATTATCTCTGGTTGTTCTCGTCTGACTAACGGCGAGTATTTGCGCAGACACAACCAAGTGGCCAGGATTATACACCAGCAACTTGCTCTGAAATACAAACTTGTGGAATCAGAGTTACCGTATTACAAGTATGTGCCCGACCCAGTTCTCGAAAATGATCATGTCACGCTGTACTGGGATCGGTCTATCATCACTGACCGGACTATTGTAGCCAATAAGCCGGATATAGTGGTGATAGAGCGATTAGCACGCCGCACAATGATAAACAATGTCACCATCCCGCATGACGAGAACCTCGTGAAAGCCGAGAAAGAGAAACAGATGAAATATGTCGACTTAGCACACGAGGTTGTCGACATGTGGAATGTGGACTCTGCTGTCATTGTGCCGATTGTTGTGACCGCTAACGGCCTGATGACCATAAGCTTCGACGACCACCTGTCGAAGCTGTTGGATCAAGGGCTTGATACAGAAGGCAGTAGTAGTAGTCGTATCAAGGAGGATACGACTCGAATCGTGAGGAGGCTCCTGTTTCTGGAGCCCTAACCACCGGTAGCTTGGACCCTGGTCCCGTCATCGGTAGTCATCTATTTTTTTATATTTTTAAATGTTTTTATATTATTTTTTATATTCAGTATTTAAAAATATAATTAATATGTATTTAGTGAAAATAAAGAGTAAATAATAATTCATTTATTTATATATTATTTATTTCTAAGTATATGGTACAACAAGGTCTTAATATTAAAAATGACTCACACAAACTACCATTCACGGTGTAGAAATATTATTGAAAAATTGAAAATAGGATTTTTAAATTGGCACAAATTGTTACGTCATCTTATTACAATAAAATTAAATAATAGCAAAAAGAAAAAATTAAATGGATTGCACACACACACAAAATATAGCTTAAAAGGCTTGGGTGAAGCCAATGATCGACAATCCGCATACTATTCAATAGCAGACTCGAGGCCCTGTAAACGTGTACTCAGATGAAATATATTTGACCACTCAATTTCGAAAGATTTATCCAATCAGGGTCTATATACATACGAGTCCACACATGCCGGTGTATCATTTGAATGTAATCAGAAACACTAGTACTGTCTATATCTTCCGTATCTAATTTTTTTATATTCTCAAATAATGTAATTAGTTTCGTTTTATCAACTTTAGTTACAGCACTAACTACACATGAAATTGGTTCTTCACGATCCATTTTAACAGCTACAATAAGCATATTACTTTCTTTAACCATTTTTATGAAATCCATCAAATTTTTTTCATCTAAATGAACATCTATTACCGAATTAAATAAAATTCCCACAAAATGCTTCATATCATGACGTACGGCTTCACATAGAGCTGATCGGATTTCACCATTCTTATTTCTACTCTGTTTCAATAACAGATCAAATATTAACTTATGGCTTCTTTTGACAGCTATACTCAGTTCTTCGTCCAATTTTATTTTATAGTCAAATGTGGTCAAAATGTTCTTATTGCAATTGAAAAACATCTCGTTCAATATATAATCCCAAAAGAATCCTTGGTTGTCTTCACTTTTCAGTAAACCACAAATGAATTCTACGGCAAAGTATTCTTTGAGCGTGGAGTGCACGAAAATTGGTACATCATCTAATACATTGCATATAACACCAGTTCTCTCCTCTCCTTCTTTGAGTTCGTTTATCATTTTGTTTATTTGTTCCAAGCCATTGCTATCAAATAGGCATTTGCCATAAATGGCGTATGCTGCTAGTTTTTTATGCTTATCCATAAACTCAGCAAAATCTCGCTTGTAAGCCAATATATTATCTGGCTTGGTCATGTCGTTTTGGGTTTTATCTTGATAGCGTATTCTTTTCAATTTAGTCTCCAGAAAGTGTTTGTACATGTCAAAGCTTTCATTGGCCCAGCTCCATGTAGTAGGACTTAAGTTACATCCTTTTATTTTATTGTGAAAATAATCGACTAGTATATTCAGATGTAGTGGGCTTGCCACGAATTCGTTTTCGAATAATTTACTGCGACAACACTCGTAAAACAGCGAATTAAGAGCATCCATCACGGAAGATGGCGCGAATGAACGATTCGATTTCAAATACTTTATAAAACTCAAGTAAACTATAATAAGTGGTATTTCTTTTCCGAGATTGACGTGAAAGAATTGTCGATTTACTGTTGTTGATGGCGAGATTTCACTCTTCTTTATTAAGAGTCGTATCTCATGCTTATATTGCGACATAAATCGAATAAATCCGTCAATATTTTTTAGGTGGCCTTCATTGAGGTTCTTAAGTATCTTCTGTTCATCCCAAATTGTAGTCAAAAACAAGTGTTGCTCCCGACCTTCCAAAGGTTCTATTTCGAATGTATTGAAATCTAAAAATTCCTGTCTGATATAATATGATCTGCTTGTGACCAACATTTTATGGTTCCAACGAGAAAATTTCACCATCCTCATTAACCTCAACACTTCATTCTCGTAGTTTGGGCAGATTTCGTCGAAGCCATCGAATAAGAGAATTAGTGTTTCAGTACTGTTATAAAAGTTAAGGAAAATTTTCAACTCGAATAAAGTCCACTCATCGCCTTTAAAATCGTTTACATATATTTTTCTTTTAGGTGTTATATTTATACCACTAAGCGTATCGCTTTCTATACTGAGTGCAGCTTGACACAAGAATCTAAAACACTGTAAAGCATCGATGTCTGTTTTGTCAACTTTCCACTCACTGAACTGCTTCGTGTGCTCCAATAAATTAACTCTTACTATCCAACCCGGTTTACTCCAAGATTCTTTTGTTTTATAAGTTAGATGAGTGAGTAGAGTTGACTTTCCCATTCCCGGGTCCCCGATGAGCAGAACTTTTGGTGGTAAGTCGTAAAGCGATTTAAAGTATCTGCGGTCACCTTTTTCATAACCTGGTGCCCTTTTGTCTCCTCCAGACATAGATCTACTACTTCCTACCGCTTCTCTTTTCTCTGCTTGAAATTGGCCTCGGAAATATTGTCTTACACTCCTTTGAACGTACAATTCAGGTTTATAATCTGGATTTATGATAGGTTTTCCTATACAATATTGATTGCTATGCATCATTTTATATAATACGTCTCCACTGACATCTTCTATCGAATTTCCGAACAGAATTTCACCCAAAGTTACTTCATCTCCTTGAAATATAATTTTAGTGTTCGCTAAGATACTGTCCCTTGTCTCTTTCGTCATGTCCATTAATCTATTTTTTTCATCTTTGATTACTTTACCAGTTGAGAATATTTCTTTTGCTTTTTCAACAGACTTCTGGTCAGTAATGATGATTACTCTTTTGTTTTTCATAGAGTTTGCAACATTAAGCAATTTTCTGTTAGAGCTTATGTCACTCAGCGTACTATCGAAGACAACTATAAGTGTTTTCACTTCCTTCGAATCCATAAGTTCTGTGCGTAATGCTTTATCGTCTCGTGGTGATAAATTTATGATGTATTCAAAATCTAAGATAGCTGAATCCCTATTATTTAACTGTTTTGTAAGCTTAGCTAAAGTAAGTTCTTTGTTGTCAGTGTCAATAATAGTTCCTGAGACCAGCTCATCTAATTTAATTTTCACGGTTTCTTCCATGAAGTCGTATTTCTTGTTCTTAATTCTTTGCATCATATTCATCACGCTGATCAACGAATGATTTCTGCTAAGTATTGCAGCTTTTTTATACAAATTCCCGTCTTTTTCAAGATATGTTCCCTTTCCCGCTTCAGTTGTCATACTCCATTTTTGTATCGCGTCATGATACTTCAAGAAAATGGCATCGGAAGTAACTTCTACATGTTTTACTTCGTCACTTTGATAAATATTTATTTCATATTTCAAAGTTTCCTCTACGTTTTTCTCATTATATTGGGATGTATAAAATATTAGTGTACTCAAAAAATCACTCACAACTTTTCTAGTATATTCGTCAGTGGTGATTGATAGTTTTGGGAATACTTTGGCTCGCACGTCAAATTTGTATTGGGCCAAATCGGGTATAGGGTATTTTTCTTTCAATTTACAATATAATTTTTTGCCAAGATTTCCTAGTAACGTTTCATCTTCATTAAACTTGAGCAGTTGAGATGATTCATCAGAAACTAATAAATTACCAACAGCAGAAGCTATGCCACCACTAAGCTGTAGAAATCCTTCTCCCAAAGAATCGTCTATGGTGATAATATTATTGGGTTTGGCTTTTTCTATAAAGCTGATAATCTTAGAATGTATATCATCTAATTTTCTTTCTACTTTTACATCGCTACCTTTGATACTTAAGTCTTTATTGCCAAATGAACCCGGCACTTTAAATTTTAGTGTTGAAAAATCCGCCGTCTCACTATCAGGTTTTTGTCCAGCTATGGACTTCTGGCAGAGTTGAGTGAAGCACTCCTTTATTGCCAATTCAACTGACTTAAGTCTGTCTTCATGATATTTATAAAGTTTGTGTGGTAACACAAATTTTTCTGTTTCAATAATCATGCGGCCTGTAACTTCTTTGATTAAAGCTTTTATATCTGTAGAGATATCTTGCTTTCGTCTTTTTAAAATCTCTGTGCACAGTTCATCTTTGAATATCCGTAGATACTCACCATCGATTTGAAAGAATTCTTTCCTAAAGCTTGCGTTACGATGTCCTTCGGGCTCAATATCAGCAACGTCGAATACTTTTTGTGCCAAAATTACATGGTACTTTATCAAGAGTTCGTTTTTCATCAACATCAACATTGCATTGTCACTAAACTCACCATAAACACACTTTACCATCAGTCTAGCCAGCGCAGTCATTTGTTCTTCTAGAACGAGTTCGCACAGAAGGTCTACGTGTTCTGCGCCATGCGACGGCTGTGAGCCAGGGTCGCCAGTTCCTATCAGAGCATCCAAATGATCAGCAAAACTACCTTCGTATTTCTTTGATTTCTTATCACCTTTTGCTGTTGAATAAATAACGAATAGACATTCTGTTTCATCTAGTTCCCCGTTGAAGAGGACGTCGTCAGCATTTGGTTTAAATTTGCTTCTAATTTCTAAGTAACTATTAAAGTAATCCGCCAAATCACTTTTGTTAAGAGTCAAAACTCTATTGCTGTTCTCCCTGTGTTTTGCTTGTATGAAAACCGTCATAGGTTTCTTGATTCCTTTCAATTTAACTCTCATACAAATGTCATCGAAGGAACCTACTTTATCTACATTGGTGGCTAAATAGATCTCTTCAATGTTGTCATCGTGTATAGCTCTAAAGTAAATTAGACTAAGAAGTTTCGTCTCGTACAATGGTCCTCGTATACCGGATGTGCCAACTCGCTTTGGGTACTTTTTGGAGTCAGTTTCTTTAGAGTTTGCCATTTTGTGGTAAAAGGCAATTGATGCTACAGAACTCACAGCCTAGCCACCAGAACCAGGGATCCCTTGAACACAGTCAGCAACACGAGTGCAATGATGGTGATCTGTAAATAAAAAAGTAAAGCTATTAGTCTACGGCATGTCTACTAATAGAATTAAAAAAACATTCCAAAGTCGTAACATAAAAAAACACTGGGGACTTATGGGGTATATCTGTTAAGGTCCTTGGAGTTATTATTGATACAATTGCTCCTATACAAACAGGAATATTTAACCAATGTTTAGACAGTGGTACGTTCCCTGATTTAATGAAACATAGTAAAGTAGTACCAATTTTTAAATCAGGAAGCAAGAGTGATCACTCTAACTATAGACCTATATCTGTGCTACCAGCATTGAGTAAAATCTATGAAAAAATCATGCTTGACCAGATGTTGTATCATTGTAATTCTAATAGGATCTTGCATAGTCATCAGTTTGGCTTCACGAAAGGAAAGTCAACGACAGATGCTACAGTGAAACTCATCAGTCACATTTTCGAATCCCGGGAGAAGTCCCAGGATGCTATTGGCATATTCTGTGACCTCTCAAAAGCATTTGACTGCGTTGCTTGACCATAATAGTCTGATCTGTAAATGACGGAATTCGTGGACGAGTTGCTGATCTTGTTTTTTCCTATTTATTTTACTGGCAGCAAAAAGTAACCATCAATGAGGCGACGTCCTCGGGGTCTTTAGTAAAGATGGGCGTGCCCCAGGGTTCAATTCTTGGCCCTTTCCTTTTCCTGATTTATATTATTGACCTTTCTTACATAATAGCTAGTTTATCGGGTATAATTCTATTTGCTGATGGCACTTCTCGTATTTTTAAAGTAGACAGAAAAGATGCGGATGTGTTGCATGTTAACGAAAGTCTGTCTGTTCTTACCAAATGTCTCACAAAGTGGCCTTAATTTATAGCTTGACGGCAAAAAAACTTGATACTATTACAGAAACTGTGTTCTTAGGTTTAACTATTGATTCGAAACTTCAGTGGGGCACCAGAAGTCTCTCTGGTAGATTAAGCCCAGCTGCATATGCAGTAAGAAAAATAAGGCAAATGACAGATGTAGCCACAGCTAGATTAGTGTACTGTGCTTATTTCCACAGTATTATGTCTTACTGCATCTTACTGTGGGGATCTACAGCTGATGTGGAATCAATGTTCATACTGCAAAAGAGAAAAATCCGGGCTATCCATAAAATGGGTCCCCGTTAGAGTCAGTTCACACCGAGACGCGACGCGACGCGACGATGCAGGAAGATGCCAGTGACTTCGCGCTGCGCCGTGCGCGCCGCGAGACGCATCGCAACGTATAGTATTATCGTCGGCAATACGACGTCGTGAATGTAAAAACGGTCTGCTGCGCAGCGAGACACGGCGTCACGAGGCGCAGCGTGACGCCGCGCGGTGTCAAGAGGCGCAGCGATGCATGAAGCAACGTATTCTAAGTTCTCACAATGAAATGTGTATCCTTTCGTGAAGTAAATAAAAATCTATTTTGAGTCACTCTATTAAAATGTGCGTGCAGCGTCGCGTCGCGTCTCGGTGTGAGCTGACCCCAAGTCTCTTAGAAATATATTCGGAGAAATTGACATACTAACTCTGCCCTCTCTTTATATTCTGGAAAGTACATTGTATGTACGTAAAAATTTAGGAATTTTTAAAAATAGAAGCGGTTTTCCGATCTAAATGGAAATTAGCCAAGACCAGCAAGTCATTCCTTGTGAATAGTATACGGTTTTATAATAAGCTCCCCCAAGTTGAACTTAGCGAGGGAAAGTTCAAAACCCATATTAATATAATAATAATATAATAATAATAAAATCGTTTATTTATAGCATAGGGCACATTTACAATAAGGTATATTAAAGAATAAAAAGACACAGTTACTCATTTGCCTGAACTAGGATAAACCTGTGCTTCAAGCTAGAGAGAGCTTAAATACAAAATAATAAATTAACACTAAATATGACTATTACTAAAATTTAACAAAATTTAAAAAAATGTTTAAATATCCGGCGTGTTTTATTTACAAACAGTAAGTAAGTCTTCTGTTTCTGCATAAGACATGCTAAGTAAGTACTGGAGAATAATCTTTTTAAAGTTGTACTTATTTAATTGCTAGATACTTAATTTTCTATTTAATTTATTGTACCGAAATGAGCCTAAAAAATTAAAAAATCTTTTTACGAATACAAATTTTGAGAATGCAGAGTGGCAAACAATATCATTCCGTCTCTTATTTATGATTTCGGCGCTGTAGGAAAGCATGGTGTGCTGTTTTATTACTAAGTGCATTATGAAAAGCTGGCGAACAGTAAGCACGTTACAGGATTTGTAAAGCTGATTTGTAGGATAGAGAAAGGGAAGGAAATTGGCAACTTTTAAAATGAGCGTGTCCTAACCAAAAAAGCATATAATTACAAGGTTAGAGACTATGTCTATGTATGTATGTTGTTTGGCAATAACTGCTTCTGCACATGTGGCCCCTGGTAACTCATTAACTGCATTATTGTGTAAACGTGTCTATTAACTGCTCCAAGATAAAAAAAAAACTGTCCAAAGGTGAGTGGGATTTGTGCACGAAGGGTTCCGTACCGTCTGTAGCTAAAACCGACAAAAAGTCACGTTTGTTGTTTAGGAGAACTCAAATGTACAGGGTGATTGGAAGATCGATGCAAAGCTTTAAAGCGAAGTTAGTACTGACTATTTAGAACCATTTAAGCCATGATTATGTTCGGTGAAGTTTTTTTTTTAAACTACTTTTAATTTTTTCTTCAAAAATTCCCAAAATTTTAGGTAAACTGCATATTTTTAGCCAAATGAAATGATAAATGAATTAACTTTTATTTTGTTTAATTAAAGTAATGTCTATGCAACCCGAAAAAACAATTTTTAGGCTTTTCTGTCATAAAAAATGTTATTACCAAAAATGTACAAAAGGATAAAATTTTACAAAATAACAAAATTATGGAGGAAATAATCTTGAGGAAATAAAAAATGTTCCTTTAACATCTACGCTACTGCACGTCGAGCCATTGTTCAATGGCTCGACGTGCAGGTATTGGAAAATCGACCGAGCATGATATTTAAAAAAAAGACAAAAAAGTAAAAAACGAAGTATTGTTTACGTTAAATATTGTTTTTTTTTATTAATTCTCAGTGGTCTCATCATCATCATCATCATCATCATCATCTCAGCCGAAAGACGTCCACTGCTGGACATAGGCCTCCCCCAAGCGCCGCCACAGCGACCGGTCCTGCGCGTCTCGCATCCATCGGATTCCCGCGACCCTCGCCAGGTCGTCGGTCCACCTTGTGGGAGGCCTTCCGACGCTGCGTCTTCCGATACGTGGCCGCCACTCTAGAACCTTCCGTCCCCATCGACCATCTGTTCTACAAGCAATGTGCCCTGCCCACTACCACTTAAGTTTGGCGATTCTTCGGGCTATGTCGGTAACCTTAGTTTTCTTGCGGATATCTTCATTCCTGATGTGATCGCGCAGGGAAACAGTGGTCAGTGGTCTAAAGCAATTTAATTAAAAAGAGTTCCCATATGGCGTTATTTTATAAAGTATACAGGATGTAAAAAGACCGATCACAAAGCCGATAACTGCACATTCTGTACGTGTAATTAAGTAACTTGGACGAAAAATATTGCTGAGAAAAAACTGTTTTTTTTTCATCTTTAAAAAAATATCATTTAATAATAATTCCGATCAGCTGCGCGTTCGGTCGCTCGCACTTGGTCGTTGAACCGACCGCACGCTTCTGTGTGTGAGGCACTCGTTTTGTTTAGTTTTCATCGCATTTTTGTAACTTCAAATGCGTAATTTTTCATGAAAAACTGATAATTTTGGTAATGTTTGTTCGGAAGAAATTTTATTAATGATACTTGGAATACGATTTTGAAAAAAAAAACGAAAAAAAAAATTTCAGTTTGGCTTTCAATATCTCCAGAACCAGTGAATTCCCAGATAGGTATGGTCTAGAAGAACAAAAACTATCCCAGTGATGAGTAGAATATGGGGTTTTCGTTTTCGTTACCCTTTATAGGTATAATAAATATGCACACAAACTTCAGTTTATATATTTTTGGGGTAGCTCTACCAACAGAGAAAGGGCATGTAAAGCCCAAAAACAATGTTTTCGAGCCATATGTTTATTAATAAAAACCACCGAAAGTTGCAAACCACTTTTCGTTAGTTTAATAGTAGATTATGTGACTAGGGAATAAAGCAGTGTCTTTAAGGCAAGGGAGTTAAAGTTACGGCAATGTTGAATTTCGAACAAAACGAAGGTTGCTAAGTTTCAATCCCGAACGACAGTGAGGGACTTATATAATTAACTCCCAAGCATTGCGAGGGAGTTAGTAGAGAAACCTGAGTGAAATGAGGAATTCAAGCCGCCCAAGACAAAGATAGCTTTATCCCCGTGTTGGATACTCTACTTTTTACACCATCTGTGAGATAATTAAAAGTCTACTACGATTAATTAACTACTATAATATTATATCGTATATAACAAATTATAAATAAATTAAAAAATGTACAGCATTATTTACAAGTTAATCTCAACTTTCTTCAGTCAGCAACAGTCTTTTACATACAGGTAAGTTTAAAACAGCACTACTAAAAAAGAATATTATGCATATAATGGGACCGGTGGTATACAATAAAATACCTGATGATATCAAAAATTGTACATTACAAATATTTAAAAAGAAATTAAATAGTTGTTAGTTGAAAAATGTTATTACACAATAGATGAATTTTTAAATGACAAATGCATATGATTCTTTAATATTATTCAAATTTTAATGATGATTATATTATTTGACTAATAAATAACTTATTATTGACATTTTATTAATAACTTATTATTGACATTGTATTATTGACTAATTATTAATTGAATTTTGATATTGTGTATCACAGAATGAATTTGCAAATTTAATGATTTATATTTTTATGGACTATTTGAGCATTTGGCACTAGTTAAATAATTGATTTTTTTTTATTACCTATTTCATTTAATTGCTCTATAAAAAAAATTTGCATGCCTCACGGTAGAATGTATTTGGATCATTTTCTTATTTAACACCATATTTTTGTACCTACATTCCTAGCAAATAAATTATTTCATTTCATTTCATTTCAACCATCACTCGACATGTTTCGAAGTTATATTCTGTTCAATAATTCCGGAGACTAAAATGACATTTCAACACCAAAGAACTGGCGTCATTCCTATAGAAATTTTGACATTACTTATGTCAATTTAGTCTCCGGGTTTATTGAACAGAATATAGAAACAAACAAAATTCACTACTTCAATATTCGTTACTCTTTTTTAGAACCTCCTTAATCTTTTCCTCAGTATGTAACCACATTTATTTATTTATTTTTGGCCAGTTTCATTTTTGAATAAATTTGTTTGATGTACAGTGGGTGGCCAAATTATTAGGGACAGTACCTGTATTTGTTATATTAGTATCAACTTTGATTACATTTTGCAGGCAAATGGTTGGTTGTAGGTCCGGAAAATATTTTTTATTTAAAGACTTTATTGATTGAGTTAATAAAAGCATACAATTTGAAATCAAATTCTTATATGTATTTTTGAAAAAAAAAAAACGTAAAACGATGATTTCGAAAAAAGTCAACAAAGTTATAAATCTCACTTTTTAAGCTGACCAACGGATTTATATAAGAATTTTTTTTTGGTATTAGTTATTACTGGCATCAGTATTATTATTTTTGATACAAAGCAACATTGTGAAATCGCGCCATTTTTTTTAAGTGATATTTTTTAACTTTGTTGACTTTTTTCAACATTTGGTGAATATTTGGATCCTCTTGCCGGTGAAAAATTTATACCAGAAACCTGCTACAGAAAGCCAGAACTTGCATAGAGAGCATACCACGATAAATGGATGCTGTCACAAAATATGTACTAGCAATATTCATCCATCTTATTACGTACTTATCGTTTTTTTTTTTCAAAAATATATAAATAATTTTGACTTCAATTTTGATGTTTTATTATCTCAATCAATGAAGTCTATAAATAAAAAATATTTGCCGAACCTACAACCAACCATTTACCTGCAAAATGCAATTAACCAGTCATAGAGCCATTATCGAGCAGGTGGTGTAAAAAAATTCTTACGCTTCCATCTCTCTATATTTATGAAATTCCAATTTATTTATTATTAAGGAGAATCTCTCAAAATTTTAAAAACTTAATACTAGAAGTCACCAAAGCACACTAAAATAAAAAAAAATACACAATACTGCACTTTACTCAAAGAGTTGTCTCGGTATAGGTCCAAAGATTTTTAATAAACTACCAAATACTTTAAAAAGCATGACCAACACAAACCATTTTAAATTGCAACTTACGTAAGAAATTCTTGATTGAAAAGGCTTACTACTCTATCAATGAATTTGATGATAAAGCTTAAGGTGGGCGCGACGTTAGAATTATCCATACAAACGTAATACCAAAATCATTTGCAATTTAAGCATATTTACACCATAATATGATGTTATTCGGATTCAGACAATAATTATCTAGGTTCCTACATCGTCTTTTTGTTGAAAAACTTACCCGAAACGAAATTTAAGCGAATTTAAATTTGCACATTTTCACAGCGAAAATGTCATGTTTTTATTTTGTTTTTTCTATATTATAAACAACAATATTTCAAAATATCTTTTCGTAGGAACACAGATATTATTATCAAGTTATAAATACTCGAAACAATATTGGAAATACATTAATTTTTCATTCATCATTTTTGGTATTACGGAACCTCTCCCAAATTTCCAATAGTTTGTATTGCTATCACAGCAAGCAACTGTCAGTGTGCGGATGATGACTTTACTCCAGTCGGTGTGTCCAAGAATTGTTTAAACTATCTGGATTGCTTCCATCAACCTCAAAAACGTGTTTTATTTCGTCTCAACTCGAGATAGCGCGCGGTCTCCGCAGGCCTCTTAAAATAAAAAATGTCCGATTCCCTTGTTATTCCCTCTTGTTAGTGACGTTACTTATTTGAAACAGTTTTATTTAGTTTATAGTTGCCTGCCTGATTTATACGTCTTGCAAGGCAAAACATAGTGATACAACACAAATTTTATACCATGTACCTACCATATTACTTATATTCTACAAATTTTTGACTTTAACTTTTGACTTTTACTTTGAAATCTTAATCGGTTTGTGAATGGTTATAACCTGACCTCTTCAGGGAGCGCATTACACAGAGAAATAACCTGGACAAAGAAAGAACAGTGAAGGTAGTCAGTGCGGTGAGTGGGACATAGAAGAAGACGGTTGTAAGATGAGTGTATTTACATATATTTGTACTTACGTAAAAGATAAAATGAAAATAATAGACAATGTTTATTCCATTTGCAAATCACAGACACTACATTGTTCGAGTACTTTCTGTCTTCAATTAATATTACACAAAATTGATGCGCCTTGGCGAGAGACTATAGACGTATTAATTCTATTTTAAACATATAGAAGGAAAATGTAAGTATTAAATTAGGTTTTTGCTCTGACTCAACTTAAGAAACAAACATGGGCTCAAAATTCAAGGACGTTGAAAGTCATATTACACATAAACTAGTGCTTGACTGCGATGCACGTGATCGTAAGCTGCAGTGATACACTGTTGATGATGACGCGCACTATCGTCTGTTTTTTATACCCTGAGATTAGTCTCAGGGTATAAAAAACAGACGATAGTGCGCGTCAATTTAGATATATACAGGAATGATGCCAGTTTTTTTGTGTCGTAATGTCATTTTAGTCTCCGGGTATAAAAAATCGGGCAAGTGCGAGTCGGACTCGCGCACTGAGGGTTCCGTACTACCTTACTTATGAAAACGGTTAAATTTTCGAATCGAGTCTTAGAGAGTTTTCAAAAAAAAATCTTGTGATGTAATTGAAGCAACACGCAAAAACTATTGAAAGGATTTAGATGAAATTTGGATGCATATGGCCTTTGACATGGAAACGAATATAGGCTACTTTTTATCCTGATTCTTCTATTTTCTGTAATTTCGCAGATGAGGTCACGGGTAGAAGCTAGTGTAGTATAATGCTAATTACTCTAATTACTAGGGTTGAAGGACTAAATAATGAAAATTTAACGTACGATACCATCTTGAAACTAAACATAGAAAACAAAGTTAACAAGGTAGAAAATATAACCAGTGGTGTAGGTTAAAAAACCTGGAGCTACTTTTTTACGTGAGATAAAAGGAGAAACTGATTGACTGACATATCAACGCACAGTCATAACCACTGGGACTAGGAGCGTGAAAGGAGATCACCCATTCTGGGCTATTTTTTTTTTTGGGTGACCCTCGATAATTCTTACATCATCATCATCATCATCTGCCTAGCCTTTTCCCAACCATATTGGGGTTGGGGGCTTCCAGTCAAGCCGGATTTAGCTGAATACCAGTATTTTACGAGGAGCGGCTGCCTACCAGACCTCCACAACCCATTAACTGGGGTAACACGGCACTTCATGGCAAGACTGGAGTCAGATTTACTGGCTTCTGATTATCCGTAACGACTGCCAAAGATCTACAAATGACAGCCGGGACCAACGGCTTAACGTGCTTTCCGAGGCACGAAGGAAACTCGATAATTCTTACATATTTTAAAAATATGTATAGAATTGTAGCGACTACGATCATCGACATCTACACATGACGTCACAGAATCCTGCATCGCGCAAGCAAAGTTCTCCGCGCGATTTGAATAGATACAACAGCCCGAAATCATCTATCGGGCAGTAGCCCACCGGACATAACATCCCGTCCGGTCGGAGGATCCTCCCTTTTCAATGGAGGTATGTGGGACTTTACTCTCTGTTCCACTTCCACCAAACTGGTGACCCTCGAGCATGAACGTCAGCGCAGCCTTCGTGCAGCAACTACGTCGTGACGTCATCATTACTTCCTCAAGCTTGCGAGCAGCGAGCCACGCAGCCAGCACGGCACTGAGGGTATCATGACCACCAGCATGCCCACCTGGTCATCACCTTCAGCCTCATCATCGACCTTGGCACACTGCACCTTCGGCCAGTCACATGAAGAGCAACGAAGAACCTCTCCTGGTCGACGCCAGCAATCAAGCCCTACGTCGCACAGTCCGGCTCCGACTCACTGGAGCCAGCTGCATAACTCCGACCCACTGGAGCCTGCAGCATCATCCCGACTCACTGGGACATCATCACCCCGACTCACTGGGGCATCATCATCCCGACTCACTGGGACATCATCATCCCGACTCACTGGGACATCATCATCCCGACTCACTGGGACATCATCACCCCGACTCACTGGGGCATCATCGCAGACAGTTCCGACTCACCGAGAACTATGCGATATCCGGTTCCGACTCACTGGAACCAGCAGCAACATTATTTTTTACTATGGCACCAAAGAAGAGAACAATTTGGGTTCGAAGATTTGTTGCAAGTAAAAATTAAAACAACAATTCGTTTTGGATAATTATTAGGAATTATATTTGGTACAAGTAATACGATACGAGGTCGTATTCAATCGCGACATTCGAGGGCCAGGACGTACTATGTTTATATTATGGCAGATTATACGGAAAATGGCAGAAATGCAATTAAAAAATATTATTGTACGTGTCTTACTGGCAAAAAAACTCTAGGCTGCTGTGCTCATACCATGCCAATTATTTGGTTTCTCGGCTTGGCTAGACATCTAGATGAGCCCTTACAAACACCGGCAGGTTCTTTAGATTATGTTATCGTTCTAGATAATGAGCATAATATGTAAGATCACTGTATAAAAAAAACAATAAATTGATACTTTTGTACCCTTTTCTTTGTTTTATCATAATCCGTACAATGCCTATTATATATATCTAGTTGGTTAGTACATAGCAGTGCTGTAATCATAAAATATAAAAAATAGGGATCGAATTCAAAATGTATATTTTTTTGATGTTTTTCCTAACCCAAAAGTTGCCTTGTAGAAATTACTGCCAAGCAGTAAGGCCGCCCGTTGCATTATGTTCTTTCCATTTTGTTATTTTATGAATACCAAAAACCATGAAAATCGGTCCAGCCGTTCTCGAGTTAAAGTGTTCGAACAAACACCATTTAATTTTTTAAAGACCGTTCTATATCTTTGTCCCTAAATTAATTATAACGTTGTCACCATACAATTTTCTTTTTACTCCTGTAACCTTTCAAATAAAATGTATTTCATTCCTGGCCGCCAACTTTTCTTTTTTAGCCCGAGTCGCCCTACTAAATGGGTGATCTCCTTTTGCACAGTTTCCTTTTATGAAGTAGGCAAACATTAAGGCCGGGTCCACACTACAAGCCTAACGCGGTTGCGATGACGGGCGCGAAATATCAAACATATGAAACGCCCCTTTGCGTCCATAGTGCAGTGACTAAGGCGGGAGCCTAGCGCGACAGTCATGAGCGAGTTAGCGCGCGTAGTTTTCCAACGTTCCTATCCGCGCGTTATGGCCGCACTACGGGCCTAGTCAACAAGCGACCTAATGCGCGGGTAGCGGTGATATCAAAACAGTTCGGTCGATCAGTTCGGTGATATACGTCGAACAGCTACAAGAACTCGCGCGTCACTGTGGCCACCGCACGCCCCCGCTCACCGCGCCCGCCTAGGCTCCAGTCACCGCACATTCAGTGTGGACGCACCCTAAGAGAGGATTGTCCAAAATTCTCTCCTTTAGACCTCGAGTATATGACACGGTTTTTGCGCCGGCGGCGCCATGCCATAACACCGCCGTTTGTGTCAACAAGCATTCTCAGTGATACATACAACAGTTCGCGCCGTGCTTACGGACGGAGAATTGACCGTGGCTACGTACGGAGTGAAACCGTGCCGTGCACAAGAAGCCTTACGGTGGTTCAAAGTTTGTATGGAGAAACTCTACCTACTATCACGTGAGCCAAGCCACGGATAGAAGCTGATCATCAAATAATTTGAAATCAATTCGCGAATAACTAAAATATCTTCTAAACTACACTCGAAATTCCTTCAAAAACTTCGGATGTCTTGTAAATAAATGATAGAAAATCGCTTCTTCTTCTTCTGCCTGGCGACTCTTCTTCCGACTGAGGTTTCTCCACTTTGCCTCATCTTTAACATCCTTCCCAGTCAATGGCTAGACTCTCATGTCGGACTTGACGACGTCTAGCCAGCGCTTGCGAGGGCGTCCACGGGACCTTGCCCCAAGGACAGCCATATCCATGCATCCCCGACCAACGTACTCCTTAGGGCGGCGCATGATATGACCATACCATCGCAGACGACACTCTTGCAGTTTTCCCCCACGTCACGGACACCAAGACTACCTCGGATGAGTTGCGTATGCGATCGGATCGCGTTACGCCGCTCATTCACTTTAGCATCTTTATCTCCGTGACGCGAAGCTCCTGGGTGTGTCGGCCCAGTGCTGGCCAACACTCGCCGCCGTAAAGAAGGACAGGCTGAAAACTGTAACAAATTTTCAGTTTTCAGACGTTTTCCTATATTTGTGTTATAATACCTTGCTTCGTGCCAAATTCCAAGATTCTAGGTAAACGGGAAGTACCCTATGAATTTTGATTCCTATGACAGTGTCAAAATGTACGTTTTTTGCAACATAAACGGTCGTATCTTTTTTTTCCGTATACTTACAAGTTTGATTTTTGCACTGTTTGAAGAGACCGCGGATTTGAGTACATTGTTTTAATTTCAACTTGATATCTTTACGCGTTCCCGAGATAAAGGGTCTTGACAGACAGACAGACAGACGGACACAACAAAGTGATCCTATAAGGGTTCCGTTTTTTTCCTTTTGAGGTACGGCACCCTAAAAACAGACGGTAGTTTATTAAGAGCCTATTCATTCTAGCCTTGAAGACACCAAAATTATCTGCTGTCTGTATGGATTGTAACGCAAAGTCACCTCTGTTGGGACTCGGCAGCGGCGACCTCTCGCGCCGGGCCCTGGCACAGGCCATGGTCCCGAGCGAGGAGGGGTGGCCGGCGGTCGCCCCCTTCTGCGAAGCAGTAATGTTAGCTAAGGCGACTGCCGACCGCGAGCGCGTGAGGGAACGGCTCTCACGCCGCCGCCGCCGAGATCCCGATTCCGATTTCCGACCACCTTAGGCGTGGACTCGCGGTTGGCAAGCACTGTGTAGCTCGCCGTCCGGCAGTCTGGTAAGAGTCTGGACCAAGCCCAGTCGCCAACGGCGTGTTCTGTTACACGCGCGCCTCAAGGAGATGAACAAAAAGTGTATCCAGGTATGAATTATCAAAAAATAAGAGATGGATCACCAACAAAATAAAACTTCGTTCTTATAATAATAGTTTTATTACAAAATTAATAGCTTTGTGCTCAGAATGGTAGATCTGTCGCCAAAATGGTAGATCTGTCGCCAAAATGATAGATCGGTCGTCAAAATGGTAGATCTGTCGCCAAATAAATCAATTAATTATCAATCCCTGACTGCAACTCCTTTTTGTTCGTTATTTTGTCACCAATAAAGTAGGTACATTTTATTTCGTTCGATTATTAAAATAATAGTATTCCTTACCAATTTAATACATCAATTTATAATTTTGTTGAAAATATGTTCAAAGAGGCGGAGACAAATTGGCGCGCTTTCCATCCTCAACGATGATCATACGATGCCACGAGATGTCAGCAAACTGTAGGGGCCTGGTAGGACCAAAGCCTCTGGGGAACACGGAAAATCCAAAAGGTTGTCACCGTGTCCCCCAGATCGAAGGCAATGACGGAACAGGGTCCCTACCCTGTTCCGTCGTTGCTTTAGTCTTGTTGTTTGTTGTAGTAGTTGTTTTAGTCAATAAGAGTCTGACACGACTTCGCGCTCCGCCCTAGAGTGGGAGAAGTCATTCTGATGATTCCTCTAATGAAAAATACAACCATAACGACCGGCGCCCAGGAAGGCGCTGCTGGCCTTCCTTGAGGAGCTGGGATGGATCGAATAACACTTTTGTCCCACCCATACAGAATCAGAATCATTTATTCGTAAACATAGGTGATAAGCATATACAGGATCTTAAAAATTAGGTAGTGCGCTATGTTTTGTCAATTGACATACGATCGCATATCGCGCAGATGCGCTTAAACATGCGGCATACCGAGCTTGGTCCGATGCACGTATATGCAAGGCAAGCGACGTGGCTCAAAAGAAGAAGGCCTTTAACAGGGCTGCCAAGTCCTGCAAAAAGGTGTTGCGGAGGTCTCGGTTTGACCACATTAGCCGAATTGGGAACAAACTTGCTTCATACCCCGCTGGCAGTAAAGCGTTTTGGTCCCTGGCAAAGTCGGTTGAATCGAACTTCTGCCGTCCCTCACTCCCACCATTGCTGAGGCCCGATGGGTCACTGGCTCACACTGCGGAGGAGAAAGCAAACTTATTTGCGTCTCTTTTTGCGGAATCTTCGCGTCTGGACTCTGGTGGCGCGCGGCCCCCTGTTTCTCCTGATGTATGCGAGACGAGTATGTCGGACATTCGTATACACCAGAAAGACGTTCGTAGGGTCCTGCGTAACCTCGATGTGAACAAAGCTAGTGGCGAGAAGCAAGCTAACGTGCAGCCTGTGCCCAAAAAGGGTAGCCGAGCTGACCCGACGAACTACCGACCTGTCTCCATCACGTCCATCCTCTGTAAGAGTATGGAAAGGGTGCTCAACAGGAAGCTCTGATTGGCTGGCGGGTGGTGCATAGAAGCATTTACTAGGTAGTTCTGTTCTTAGCTGTAGTTCACTTTATTATTACATATATTATTATCTATCATTTATGTCCGACAATGAATTTTATTTTTCGGCCAACGAATCTACTGCCTCTTCGAGCGACTCAAGTTTTTGTTCACTTGGTGACACCCTTGGTGACTTTTTGCAGCGCAACTTTAATGGCGAGTCTAATCGGTTGTTGAATGTCTGCCATATCAACGCTCAGAGCATTGCCAGCCATTACAGTGAGCTGTATGATGCGTTCAATAATAGCAACGTTCACGCCATCCTGATCTCCGAAACTTGGCTCAAACCACATCTTCTGTCCACCACTTACCCTCTCTCTGGTTTCGTACTTATACGAAACGATCGGATTGGTAGGGGTGGGGGTGGTGTAGCCATATACCTTCGCAGTGATTTTTCTTATAAAATACTTGCTTCATCTTCTTCGAACTATTCTGCCTCTGCTGAGTTTATCTTCCTTGAAGTATGCGTCAAAGGAGCCAGAACCATCATTGGCGTTGTTTACTGTCCCCCCACTGTCGATTACTTCACTGAATTCGAAACAGTTATTGAATCTTTGGGTTCAGAGTATGCACACCACATCATAATGGGTGATTTCAACACAAACCTCCTTGCCCAAAACTCCACGCGATCCCGAAAACTACTCCATCTTATAGAATCAGCCAGTCTGCATGTGTTGCCGCTCCAACCTACGCATCACAACGTTGCAGGCGATGACACCTGGCTTGACCTTATCCTCACCTCAAATCCTGCCCTCGTCTCTTCCCATGGTCAACATGACGCTCCTGGTTTCTCTCATCACGACATGATTTTCCTTTCCTATATCCTTAAACCTCCAAAACTTAAACCCAGGGTTCTGTACAGGCGATGTTTTTCAAGGATGGATGTCAACCAACTGAAGCAGGATGCGTCTGTGGTGGACTGGGCAGCTATGACTGATGCGACTTCGGTTGACGATAAGGTTGCGATCTTCAATGATGTTGTCATCGGCTTGTATGATATTCATGCACCAGTAAAAAAAGTGCAACTGAGGCGTCCTCCTGCGCCTTGGATGACAGAGGCGATACAGATGGCTATGCGACGGAGGGACCGTGCGTTCCGAAAACATAAGAGGAATCGTACTGAAGAAAACTGGACACTCTTTAAGGCATTAAGAAATAGGTGCAATCAGATGATACGTAATGCTAAACGCCGCCATATTCTACTAAATATTTCTTCTTCTTCGTCTGCCGATATTTGGAAGTTCCTTGGAACACTTGGTATCGGCAAACAGCGACATTTAGACCTCCCAAACTCCATCGACTTAGATGATCTCAACAGTCATTTTTCTAATGTGCCTACCATGGATCACTTAACCAAACAACAAACTTTGTCTCAAATCTCTGGTCTAATGCATCCAAATATTAGTTCTTTTAATTTCGTTTCAGTTGAGCCGGGAGAGATCAGAAAAATCATCCTCTCCATTAAATCCAATGCCGTGGGATGTGATAGTATCACTCGTGGAATGATCATGACCATTCTGGATGAACTCCTTCCCGCAATTACCCATATCGTAAACTACTCCTTGTACTCCGGTATATTTCCTTCCTTGTGGCGCAAGGCCTATGTTCGTCCACTACCTAAAATTCCAAATCCTACTCTTCCCACTCACTTCCGCCCTATTTCAATCCTTCCCTTCCTATCCAAAGTGCTGGAGGCCTGTGCCCACAAACAACTTTCTAACTTTGTGCACTCTAATGCACTGATTAGCCCTCTACAGTCTGGGTTCAGGCCTGGGCACAGCACTGTTTCCGCCCTCCTTAAAGTGACTGGCGATATAAGGGCAGGACTAGAAGACACCAAAGTCACTGTTCTGGTGTTGGTCGATTTTTCGAATGCTTTCAATACCGTCAGTCACGACATTCTATTAGCCATTTTGTCCTATTTGATGGTCTCTCCTGAAGCACTGGAATGGTTCACTTCCTACCTTCAGGGGCGCCAGCAGTCGGTTCACGCTGGAGAGACTTCTTCTCGCTGGTGTGATCTGCCAACTGGCGTTCCACAAGGCGGCATTCTTTCTCCTCTTCTATTTTCTATTTTTATTAATCTCATTACTTCCGTCCTTCAGTGTGCGTATCATCTGTATGCGGATGACCTCCAGCTGTACTGCCAAGGGGGAGTCGATGAGATAACTGATGCTATCGAAAAGATAAATAGGGACTTGACGGCTATTAAAACATGGTCTGATAGATTTGGTGTTGCAGTAAACCCCAATAAATGTCAGGCAATCATCATTGGGAGTTCTCGAAGCATCGCCAAAGTGGATATTGCAACTCTGTCACCGGTTATATTCGACTCAACGACTGTTCCTTTTAGTACTGACGTGAAGGACTTGGGCTTGCACATCGATAGTACTCTGAACTGGCGTAGTCAAGTCGTTAGTGTTAGTAAGAGGGTTACAGGGGTGCTGCGGGCTCTGTATCGTCTTAAAAACTTTTTGCCATCGAACACGAAGGCAATGCTTGTACAGACCCTAATTTTTCCTATCATCGATTATGGTGATGTGTGTTACTATGACCTGAATGCAGATCTCCTCAATAAACTTGACCGTCTTCTAAATTACTGCATTCGATTCGTTTTCAATCTGCGCAAATATGATCATGTCTCTGCACATCGGCTGCTTCTAAAGTGGTTGCCCATACGTCAGCGCAGAGAGCAAAGGGCGCTTACTACCTTGTTTTCATATCTCATTTCTCCCAATTGCCCTAGTTATTTAGCCCCTCACTTTCAATACATTTGCGCCAACCACAGTAAAAATCTACGTTCATCTCATAACCGCCTTCTTCTATGTCCCACTCATCGCACTGACTTCCTTCACTGTTCTTTCTTTATTCAATCTATCTCTCTGTGGAATGCGCTCCCCCAAGAGGTCAGGATGGTTACAAACCGATTAAAATTCAAAATTGAGGTTCGCGAGCACATTCGTAAGAAGTTGGCAGTAGTATCATCACAACGCTAATGTTTCTCTGTTTGTCGATTTGTATCTATTTTTCGAGTATTTATATCTATGTATGTATATTTAATTATATTTATTTGATTGAACTATGTATAAATTATATGTATATTGTGTTGTATCATGGAGTCATTTGTATATCTTCTCAATATATTTCTCTCTTTTATTGCACCTACCACTAATATTCTCTGCATTGCCCAAAGGTTGACTGGTAGAAAATGCCCAAGGCATTAAGTCCGCCTTTGTACCTATTTGTGCAAAAGTATAAATAAATAAATAAATAAATAAATAAGCTCCTGGCATACCTAGAAGCGAATGATATACTCAGTGACCGGCAATACGGTTTTCGGCAAAATCGGTCTACTGGGGATCTTCTGGCGTATGCCATTCATATCTGGAGTGAAGCCATCGAGAAGCATGGGGAAGCGCTTGCCGTCTCCCTTGATATCTCGAAGGCTTTCGACAGGGTCTGGCACGAAAGCCTTATTGCTAAGCTTCCTTCCTTCGGTCTACCCACTGGCCTGTGTGATTGGATCGCCGACTTCTTGAGGGATCGCTCCATCCGAGTAGTAATTGATGGTTGTACTTCCGGTCAAATGTTGTGCTCTCGGCAACATTGTTTTTGCTGCACATAAATGATCTACTTAAGCCCGGTACCTTTGGGTATGCAGACGACAGCACTGTTGCTGAGAGATACGTTTCCGACGCACGCGCTAGTGGGTCACAGATCCAGTCTTACCGAGAGGCTATGGTTGAGCGCTTGAACTCGTCCTTGAAGGCGGTCTCTGATTGGGGCGATGCCAATCTGGTCAAGTTCAATGCTGCTAAAACCCAGGCGTGTCTTTTTTCCGCTAAACGGAGTCAATTCCACCCAGCTCCATCTTTCCGGGGTGTAACCGTTCCGATAACCGATCGCCTTGAGCTTCTTGGAGTAACACTCTCGTCTACTCTCAACTTCGGCTCATACATCGAGGCAAAAGCCCAGCTGGCTGCTAAAAAATTGGGGATCTTAGCAAAGGTGAGACGGTACTTTACGCCGGAACAGCTGCTCAACCTTTACAAAGCGCAAGTTCGATCGTGTATGGAGTACTGCTCTCATCTTTGGGATGGGTCTGCCAAATACCAGCTTGATGCACTTGAGTCGATTGAGAGGCGAGCCAAGAAGATCATCGGTAATGATGCACTTGTTGAGTCGAAACTCCAAAGTCTTGGGCATCGGCGCCGAGTTGCTGGCCTGTCGGTTTTCTATCGTTTACACTTCGGGGAGTGTGCACAGGAATTACACAATTTAATTCCGTCAAGTCCTTTCCATCATCGGACCACAAGGCGTACGGCGATGCGCCATCGGTATATGGTGAACATCCCACCCATACGCACAAAGCGTTTTGGGAACACATTTATTATGTGTACAGCTAAGGAGTGGAATTCCCTGCCGGAGTCTGTGTTTCCCGATAGCTACAACTTAGGAGTCTTCAAGTCAAGAGTGAATAGGTTACTTCTAGGCAAGCGTGCTCCATCGTCGGCCACATCATCGCTTACCATCAGGTGAGATAGTGGTCAAACGGGAGCCAATGAATAATAAAAAAAAAAAATACAAATTATTAAGAAAGAGAAAAAAAATAATAATTGAACTATTAAATTAAAATATAAATTCATCACAATTATAATTATAGTGCAAGCAAGTAAAATTTTAATATTCATAACAAATTTCATTTCATGTCAAAATTCAGAAGATTAATATTAAAAATATAATAAGTAAAAAAAAAAATATTTAAAATGTCAAGTATAAAAATTCAAAATGTCAAGTATAAAAATTTAAAATGTCAATAATATAAAATTATAGAGATTGGTCATTAAGAAAATCACCCAGAGTGTAATAACATTTCTCTAGTAGTAACCCGTTAAGCGTTTTTTTAAACTTCTGCACTGGCATACATTTTATTCTATCGGGTATTTTATTATACAGGGTGTTTGGTTCATCGTGTGCCAAATTGATATGGTCGACTAGAGGGGTCATCTGCTATCCTTTCAGACCCCCAAACACTACCCATGTCCACTGGAATTTTTTTCATCGACTTTTTAAAGTTTTTTGAAAAATAGACCCGATTTTTACATTCAAATATAAATATAATAAAATGTATAAGACGTAGAGCCTCAATCTTAATTTTATTAAGACGCATATTGTACAGAGGTACTTTTAAATACAAAATTAGTGATATCAGCCCTTTAGATTTTTTAAAATTTATTCGCAAAGTTTCGGACTTAAATTAACGCTATTCGTGTTACTGCTATTTACATGGCTGCAAAAAAAGAACTAAAAGAGACTGGGATCTTCAAACTCTCTCAATAATTTTCTAGTCTATCCTCTTGCTAGTGATGTGCCACATGTCATAAAAATCTTATTACAACTATGTGAAATCGATAGTTTTGTGAGTCGAGTCACATAAAATTAACATTCAAAATTATGATTTGAAAAATTATTTATGCTTGAATGGTACCTGAAGCACGTATTTAATCGGTTTAAACACTCATTTAGGTGTTCGAGCCTACGCTCGACCCACTGTGAGATTACCCCCTTGAACTTTGCGCGTTTGCAGCGTGTTTCTACCCTCATTTCCCTCACTTTCGTTGACAGATGACAGGTACGTGCGTAGCCGCCATCGCCGGTTAGCTTGTCATGTCAGTACGTCTTTGAACTTTGCAGTGAGCAGTGTGTTAGGAAAATAATATTAAATTTCTAGTGTACTACATTTAAAATGGCTCTACGAGAAGTAAATGAGGTAAGAACATTCTTCTTAATAAGTGAATGTGATAACGGAGAGGAGAATTAAAATATCACCGATATGATGTGCACTTCTTGCGAATGCCCGCTCCGAGGACGGCAGACTCGCTATTATATGTGCAATGGGGTAAGCCCCCAGTAATATCCTCATAACTTGAGATATTGATAATGCATACCTGCAGCCCTAATGTCGACTGCGCAGCCAGCAAACATTCACGAAACGTCGGCTATACAGCCGACACTTAGATCAAGACGTCGGCTGCGCTGTCTACTAGATGTCGGCTGAGCAGCCGACACCTTACTTTGATCCGGCGGGCGCTCGTACATTAGTTCGCTAGATTGCATTCTAAACCAATCTTGTCGCCCACAGATCTTGGAACGCACTACCATGGGCGAACTTGCCAACTGGGAACCTCCTCCTGATGACGAGGCAGTATACACCCAATTTATAAACCAAATTGATGAAATATACCCAGGAGATTGGAGATCCTGGGTTGTTAACTGCGTCGACTACGAGGATCTCTTTGGAAGCAAGATATCGTCGGATGATGAGTGCCGACTTCGTTTTGCAATGCCCACGGTGCAGCTCGCCTCCGTTTTTTGCGATAGTCCAACATCCCTAAGTGAGCGAAAGTATAAGGCTATAAAGAGGAAGCTAATTAACTGGCCTATAGGTCGCGCTCTAATTTACTCGCCTCTAGCTACAATGAAAATGATCCACCCAATAGACGCCTTTAACGGGGTTTACGAGTTTTTACCAACAATTAAGCCTCAGTTAATCTCACAAGCTGAAGCGTCTAGGCGTCTTAAGTCTCGTGTTCAAAGGTCAGTTTCACCCTCATCATCTTCACAAAGTTGTCGCAAAAGGCCTCATAGCCCAAAGAGGGACCAAACTCCCAGGATAGAGAGACTGGAACGTCTCATGGAACAGCAAACCGAAATTCTACAACAGGTTCTGCAAACTACCAGTAAGACTAATCCTCATGCAAATTTATCAGTGGATGAGCCAGAGTCTTCAAACGAAAGTGAAGATGGTAGTTGGGCTGCACCACCTTTATCTTTAGAAGAAAGGAATGGTGTACATCAAAATTTCTCGTCTTGTGTGACACCTAGTGTAGATGAACAACATTTTAACAACTTCAACCCTGAAACAAAAGAATCAGATGCAAAAGTTGGTGATGCAGACGAATCTCTTGCGAAGCAAGGTATTCAAATTCAGAGATTGAATAGCGAGAAGTGGAAAAATATCCGATATGCAGATGTTCAAAAACACTTTACCGCAACCCCGGTTTTTACTTCCTTAAAGGTTAATAGCATTCTTGCAAGCACAACGCCTTCTTGGCAAATGATTACGTTGCTAGAAAACATGGATCAATGTTTAGCTGCAGTCTCCCACGGCCTCCTTCAACAAAGGCAATGTTTCATGGAAACTTTTAAAAATGCTTCTCTGGAAGTGAAATCTCATATCAGTAAGAATTTCTTGGGACCAGAGTGTCACTTTCGGAAAACATCTGATGCACTCCTTCAGTACACATGCGGCAAAAGAGCGGAGATAATACAGCATAGGCGAAGTGTTTATAAACCCGCCAATAGGACTTTGAACGAACTGTTACACTCAATTCCGCCTTCAGCAACCCACCTTTTTTCGGAACCTCAATTGTCAGACCTAATCAAGGAACAAGGCGGCCCTAATAAGTTTTTTCCTGCAAAACAACGAAACCATACAAACTGCTATAAACCCAGGCCGCTTAAGACACCGGTCAGCCATCAGGAAATCAGGACGAAGACACGAACCGGAGATGAAACCAGAAGATCTAACTTTAAGCAAGTCAGATTCTCAGGCCGATTCTCAGGAAAGCGCCCTTCTACAGCACCTACCGCGAAAGCGAAGAAAACTAAATTTGAAGGAAGGAAATATTAATTTTATGGCGGGACAGGTAAAGAATAAATTGCTAGTCTGGGAAGGCCTAGGCGCCTCAAAAAATCTTCTGTCTATATTATCTGGCTACAGAATTCCTTTCGTATGCACCCCACCATTAAAAGTGTTCAATGCTGATATTTGTGCTCGACTAGCACCTAAGTGCTCTACGGACATGACGCTAGAAGTCGAGAAAATGTTAGCATGTGGTGCAATTGAAATATGTAAAAGTCCTTCCGGATTCTTATCCAACGTGTTTCTAAGAAAGAAATCGGATGGCTCAAACCGGCCAATATTTAATCTAAAGCTGTTAAATGAATATCTGAATCCCCCTAAATTTCGTTTAATAAATCACCACAAAATGCCACTCTGTTTAGGCGAATCAGATTATATGATCAAAATAGATCTTTCACAAGCCTATTTTCACATTCCGATTGTAGAATCTCACCGTAGATTTCTAGCCTTCTATTATAATAAAACAATATTTCAAATGACCTGTCTGCCTTTTGGCCTTGCAACAGCCCCCTACATATTTGCGAAGATAACTAATTGGATTGCAAACATTTTCAGGGAAATAGGAATCAGAGTGGTAGTCTACTTAGACGATTTTATGGTAATGCATCACGATCCTACCATTCTTCTGCAACAGAGCAAACTGGTTCAGGAATATCTCACAAAAATGGGCTGGTGCATAAATTTTCAGAAATCAGTTCTCATCCCCTGTCAAAGCGTGGAATATCTTGGAATTCTGTGGAATACAAAGGCAAATATAAAACGGTTACCGGATATCAAAATTTTAAAAATAATACAACTGATTCGAGGAACCCTACGCAATCAAACGTGGTCCTGGTGGACAGCAAAAGTTTTATTAGGGAATCTAAACTTCGCAACCTTTGTTATCCCACTCGGGGGGCTACATTCACGTCACATTCAAATAGAAGCCAACCGTCTCCCAAGAGAAGACAAACACAAAAAATTCCCTCTCCCGAAAATAGTAGTTCAAAAGCTTCAATGGTGGCTCCGCAACATACGACAACCATCACCAATCCACCAAAAGTCTGCCACAACCTTCATCACCACCGACGCTGCCAGGACCGGTTGGGGTGCAACAATCAACAATCGAAAACTACAGGGCCAGTGGGACAATTTTCAGAAATCTTGGCACAGCAACAGAAAAGAGCTCTGGGCTGTCTTGGAGGCACTCCGAAGAACCGGAGTCCAAATGAAAAATCAAACCGTTATGATTCAGTCAGACAACCGGTCAGTCGTTGCTTATATCACCAAGGAAGGCGGTACCAAGTCCCCGAAACTTTTGGAAATAACCGAAGAAATCCTACAGTTAGCCAAAAGTCATCAGATAGACTTGGTAGCTCGCTATCTCCCCGGAAGATACAATACGATGTCCGACAGCTTGTCGAGAGCGAGGACAATACCGGAGTGGACGCTGAGCAAGGCAATCCTGCGGTCTGTATTCCGGAAGTGGGGTACCCCGACAGTCGACCTCTTTGCAAGCGCACGTTCAGCAATCATGAACAACTATGTGAGCGAGGATGCCAGAGACCCCAATTGCCTATTTGTGGATGCCTTCAGCCAGCCATGGAATTTCAAGCTGGGGTGGATATTTCCTCCTCCATGTCTTATACCACGCGTTCTAAAGCACCTCAACAAGTGCTCAGGAACCTACTATCTGGTGACGCCACAATGGGAGCGAACCTTTTGGAAAACCGAGGTCAAGAAACGAGCTCTGGGCCAATCATTCAAGATTCCGAACTTGCGCAAGAACTTAGTAGACCTGAGAATGGGACGCCCCCCTCCCGAGATAAAGGACCTGTGTTTGCAGGTCTGGAGGGTACGGGCTGGTCTCGTTTAGTAGAATCATGGCCAAGCGAGAGCCGAGAACTTCTGGAAACATCGTGGCGGAAGTCAACATTAAAAACTTATAGTTCCGCTTGGAAGCGCTGGAAGTCATGGGCTTTGAGTAATAATTACCAAATAGATAACCCAAAACCTCAAGAGATAGCGAAATACATTCATTTCCTTCACAAAGAAGTAAAACTGGCAGCTAAAACCATCGCAGTTCACAAATCCGTAGTTACCACGTTTGCAAATCCGGAGATTAGTGATAAACTTAGCAATCACCCACTCGTACAACAGATGATGAAAGCAGTCTTCATTGCACGTCCACCATCACTAAAACCAAAAACGTGGAATGTCTCACAATTAGTTGATTACTTGAAGACTTATGAGATTGAATATAATAGTATGTTTAAAATATCGCGGCACGTAGCTGCACTGCTTCTCCTATCATCTGGCAGAAGAATTCATGACCTTACGCTTCTGGATATAGGACCAGAAATGTTCGAGTCCTATATTAATTATATTGTATTTTGGCCACGATTCGGCTCAAAAACTGATTCTTCTAAATACAGACAATCTGGCTGGCAGATATATGATAAAGGTGCTGAAAGATTAAATATAGTATATTGGGTTAACAGACTGATTACCATTAGCAAACCAAGACGGGGTAACCTAACTAGCCTATTCATATCTACCAGGGGTAAAGTAAAGGAAGCCTCGAGAAGTGTTATTGCTGGTTGGATTCGAACGTTATTCAAGGATGCACAAATCAAAGCGTCTCCTGGAAGCTGCAGGGCGGCAGTCAATTCAGATAATTGGATCAATAGAAACCTTAATCTTGATGAAGTAATCAAACGAGGGAATTGGAGATCAAGGGATACCTTTCTAAAACATTACTTAAAAGAAATCCCGAATCAATCAAAAGGGAATTTAGATAGTTTAAGTCAATCATTTTCACCAATCTAAGTTTAATGAATATAAATAATTAATGAAAGACTGATATTTTTGTTATTTTGATTAAACTTTTATTTTTCATCAGTATACTTGCGTCTTTCTTATGTGTTTTGTAAAATATTTCCCTGTTTTATCACAGTACGTCTAGCCATCGCCAGCAGATTATAAACACATCTCACAGTGGGTCGAGCGTAGGCTCGAACACCTAAATAGAACCGTTTTCCCCCCGAAGGGAAGAAAACGAATATTTAGGTTTCAGCCATAGCTCGACCCACTATTTGCCGTTCTTGCCGGCTTGTGATTGTGAGAGTACTGACATGACGAGCTAACCGGCGATGGCGGCTACGCACGTACCTGTCATCTGTCAACGAAAGTGAGGGAAATGAGGGTAGAAACACGCTGCAAACGCGCAAAGTTCAAGGGGGTAATCTCACAGTGGGTCGAGCTATGGCTGAAACCTAAATATTCGTTTTCTTCCCTTCGGGGGGAAAACGGTTCTATATAAAGTAAAACCTGCTTCGTAACACCCTATTTTTGTGAGTTTTACTTGAAATAAAAGAAAAAAAAGCGTCTTTTACAATAATTTCAGAATTTTTATAAATCCCTCTTAAATTTTGGCCTCTGCTGCAAATTCAGACCCGACACCTGTTCCGTATTTCGACACTCAGTTTTTCTAGGTTTACACTTGTACGAAGGGTCTGGGGAACCTGCCAAAGAGCTGGTATACGCGACGGAGGTTCCAACTAGGGAAGTACTAGTTCAAAGCATTGGAACGGCTTTGAATACAATTAAAGAGGGAAAATCAGTTCGTACAACAACTAAGTGACGAAATATAAAACAGATGTCGGGCCTGCACTTGCAACAGATGCCAAAATTTGAGCAGTATTTGTAAAAATCATGAAATTGTTGTAAATATGGAATTTTATTTTTTTGTTTCAAGTAAAATCAACGAAAAGTGAAATACGAGACAGATTTCACCTTCTGAGAGTGATATAACAGATTAAGTAGGTGTTTCAGATACCATTTTAGCAAAATTAATTTTACAATTCACAATTTTGAATGTTAATTTTATCCGACTTGATTCACAAAACTGGCGATTTTACATAGTTGTAATAAGATTTTTATGACATGTGGCACATCACTAGCAAGAGGATAGACTAGAAAATTATTGAGAGAGTTTGAAGATCCCAGTCTCTTTTAGTTCTTTTTTTGCAGCCATGTAAATAGCAGTAACACGAATAGCGTTAATTTAAGTCCGAAACTTTGCGAATAAATTTTAAAAAATCTAGAGGGCTGATATCACTAATTTTGTATTTAAAAGTACCTCTGTACAATATACGTCTTAATAAAATTAAGATTGAGGCTCTACGTCTTATACATTTTGTTATATATTTTATATTTGAATGTAAAAATCGGGTCTTTTTTTCAAAAAACTTTAAAAAGTCGATGAAAAAAATTCCACTGGACATGGGTAGTGTTTGGGGGTCTGAAAGGATAGCAGATGACCCTTCCAGTCGACCATATCAATTTGGCACACGATGAACCAAACACCCTGTATATTTGCGGTGCAATACCAAAGAAGCTTTTTCTCATAAGAGAAGTTTTACATTTCACAAGGCATAAGTCATTAATATACTGAGCACGCATGGGTGTTTTCTTTACTGTACAGAGTTTCTTGAATAAATGTGGATTCATTTTTACAAATAGTGCAGTTTCTAGAATGTATAAAGCCGGTAGAGGTAATATTTTTAACTTTTTACAATAAGGAATGCAACTATCTGTTGTTTTTAAACCACACATACACCGTACACATCTTTTCTGCATTCTGAAAACAAGTTCCCTATTTGTTGACTGTCCCCAAAAAATAATACCGTATCGCAGAACTGAAGCGACAAGTCCATGATATGCCATCGACAGTGTATCAATATTAACTTTTTTCGAAAGTTGAAATAACAAATATGCTGATTTGCTTAATCGCTTACAAATTTCCTCCAAATGAGGTTTCCAAGTCAGTTTTTCATCTATAGTTATACCTAAAAACTTCACAGTACCTACTAACTTCTCCTATTTCATAATCATCATAAGCAACAGTAAGTAGTGGTTTCTCAAGCCTTTGATGAAAATGCATTATATACGCAAAATACGCGCTTTAGTCGTGGAGTTACGGATACCAGCCCGTTATACTATACTATACTAAGTAGTAGGCCCTTATGGTTGAAACGATGATGACGACAAAAAATATTTTTTTTGAAACTTTATGAAATTTTCCAGTAGGTAACACAGTATATGGTTTATTGGTGATCTCTTTCAATTAGTTTGCTTAAATGCTTATTAGGACAAACCTATTATAATATGTACAAAAACAATTATTTTGTACTAGATCCTATATCTCCATGATTTTAGATGATTTATTGGAGAATTGATTTTACATTGTTTGGTGACTACATTTTGGCGACAAATCTACTATTTTGAGGACAAAGCTATTATTTAGGAAACACAAAACGAATTAAATTGGCGAAAGCTTAAATGATCTATATATATAAAAATGAAACCCGTTTTCCGTTGTCACGACATCACATGAAAACGGCTTGACCGATTTGGCTGATTCTTTTTTTAAAATGTTCCTTGAAGTTCAATGATGGTTCTTACGGAGAGAAAAATTCTAAAAAAAAAAGTTTGATAAAATAGGGAAGGTAGGGTAGTGTAGGGTAGTGTAGGGTAGTGTAGGGTAGTGTAGGGTAGTGTAGGGTAGTGTAGGGTAGTGTAGGGTAGTGTATAGGGTAGTGTAGGGTAGTGTAGGGTAGTGTAGAGGGTAGTGTAAGGTAGTGTAGGGTAGTGTAGGGTAGTGTAGGGTAGTGTAGAGTAGTGTAGGGTAGTGTAGGGTAGTGTAGGGTAGTGTAGGGTAGTGTAGGGTAGTGTAGGGTAGTGCAGGGTAGTGTAGGGTAGTGTAAGGTAGTGTAGGGTAGTGTAACCTTTATTTTTGTACGATATTTCAATCGCCAAAATTCGCAGAGCCTAACTTCACGCTCGCCAACTTATAGTGGACGAATTGTACCAGGTCATCGGTCCACCTTGTGGGAGGCTTTCGAACGCTGCGTCTTCCGGTACGTGGCCGCTACTCTAGAACCTTCCGTCCCCATCGACCATCTGTTCTACGAGCAATGTGCCCTGCCCACTGCCACTTAAGTTTGGCGATTCTTCGGGCTATGTCGGTAACCTTGGTTTTCTTGCGGATATCTTCATTTCTGATTTCGCGCAAGGAAACTCCGAGCATAGCCTTTTCTATTGCCCATTGGCCCTACTCTACTATATTATGCAAATTTTACACATTTATTTATAGTTAATTAAAACGGCACAAGTTCAATTACATTAATTAACATAGAATTAAAATTATTAAAATTAAAGAAGCATTCAAATAACATATGATACAAAAATAAATTCAAAGATATACAATTTGTGGAAAATATTATTAATAATTATTTGAGTAGGTAAATTGTAAAATAAACTGTAAACACATCACAAACTAACATAAACCAAAATGTAACAGTGGACACCCTCGCATATTGTCTCTCGCAGACAAGCACGCAATTACTGTCTTCCATTCATCAGGGTCGGCAGTCAGGAGGGCGTCTAGCATCCTTAGGGTTCGTCATACTGGGGATTGGGCTCTAGCCACAGATCTAGACTGCGGTAGCGCGAACAAATTATGACGGCGGCTTTGACGGTGCCCAAGGTATTTGTCCGGCACAAATAGGCGACAGAAAAGTCCGTGGAGCTCAGGGCAGTCAATACCACCGCTAAGGGTTTTACAGGCAATCATGAGCTGATCAAAGCCCCTTCTTACTTCCAACGAATTAAAGCCCCTAGGAGATAATTCGTTGGGTACATAAATGGAAAGACATGATACAACCTCTGATACAAAAATCTCAGGAAGGTTTTCTGAACTTTCTCAAGCATCAGTGTCTGGGGCGCAGTATGTGGATGCCAGACACGCGTGTCACAGCGCTGGACTCGAGTTCTCTCCGAACCAAAGTGGTGTACAAAAGTTTATTAATACTAGGATTTCGAAAGTCACGAGCGTTCCTCAAGACAAATCCCAGACGCCTGAACGATTCCTTTGCAAGGTCAAAAGTCACTCCTAATTCCTTACCACTGGTGACACGAGTGATCACTGTACCCCCCAAATTATAGTCGTGTTTTATTGGTTTCAACCCTCGACCATAAGTCATAACACTGCATTTACTAATGTTGAACAACTTGTTCGCAATGCTCCTCTCATAGACGGTATCGATATCCTTTTGTAGGAGTTCGCAATCCTCCTCTGTTCTGATCTGTGCGGCTAGTTTTAGATCGTCGGCATATAAAAGACATTTAGCGAATCGAATCTTACAAATTAGGTCATCGATCATGATTAGAAACAGGGGCGGCCCTAATACGGATCCCTAAATCACGCCCGAGCGAAGACTTCGACTCAAAACAGCCGTGCCGAACGAACCGTTTGCGATCACATACATATAAACGTTCCTCTTAAAAAACTCTATCTAGGTATTTAAAAAAAACCGCATCAAAATCCGTTGCGTAGTTTTAAAGATCTAAGCATACATAGGGAGAGAGACAGACAGACAGACAGCGGGAAGCGACTTTGTTTTATACTATGTAGTGATGTAATGACAATAACCACAGAACTAATAATTTATTTTTATTTCAAATTTGCGTCAGAACAGAATTCCATATAACATTGTTAGTAAAAGACTTAGAACTATGTTAGTACCTTATGTATATCTATATAAATAAAAATGAATTGTTGTTCGTTAGTCTGATTAAAACTTGAGAACGGCTAGGCCGATTGAGCTGATTTTGGTTTTAAAATGTTTGTCGTAGTCCAGGGTAGGTCTAAAAGGTAAAACAAAAAAATCAAAAGTTAGGTAAAGTAGGGTAGGTTAGGGGCAGTGTAGAGTAGGTAGGATAGCGTAGGGTAGTGTAGGGTAGTGTAGGGTAGTGTAGGGTAGTGTAGGGTAGTGTAGGGTAGTGTAGGGTAGTTTAGGGTAGTGTAGGGTAGTGTAGGGTAGTGTAGGGTAGTGTAGGGTAGTGTAGGGTAGTGTAGGGTAGTGTAGGGTAGTGTAGGGCAGTGTAGGATAGTGTAGAGTAGTGTAGGGTAGTGCAGGGTAGTGTAGGGTAGCGTAGGGTAGTGTAGGGTAGTGTAGGGTAGGTATGGTAGCGTAGGGTAGCGTAGGATAGGTAGGGTAGGTAGGGTAGGTAGGGTAGGTAGGGTAGTGTAGGGTAGTGTAGGGTAGGTAGTGTAAGTCAGGTAGATAGGGTAGGTAGGGTAGGGTAGCGTAGGATAGGTAGGGTAAAAGGTAGTCTATAATAATAATTTATTTATTTGTACATTTTAACACACAGTAACAATATAGGACAAGCAGATACATTAGTTGTACAAACGCCGATGCAAATTAAATGAACATTTGACTCCTAAACTAAGTAAAATAAATACTTGTATCTCAGGAGCCAGTTCCTCCTTGAAGGTGATCACAGATAAGTTGATTAAGTACAATTTTGATGGCCTTTATACAGACGTGTAACAGTATTGAATTTGATTGTAGTTTTGGGTTTACAATTATGAAATGATTGTTAATAATATTTCAGTATAATCATAAGACAATTTTTGCAACCAATGAAAAATGATAATAGATTTTTATTTTGCAAATAGGTTTTCACAAACACTTTTACACGTCAATTTTTTTTTGTCATATTAGTCTAGATGAGAAGAAACACCGAAACAAATTCAGGGGTCACAGTCTCTTTAAAAAAAAAAACCTTACAAAATGTATTGGTCAAATCATATGCGAACTATGCAGATTGGTGTCTGAGATGGCCTTTTAAAGAAAGAAACATGCAGATTTGAGTGGACCTGCCCAGTCAGTGCAAGCATTTGTCATTCGTCGTAAAGCTCAACTCAGGACTACTAAGGAGCTCAACGACTTGATGAACAATACAAAGGAAAGGACATTTGGTTAGGCCTCAGAAAATACTCAAATTGCCAGACATAAGTTAAAATTACTGAAAAGAAAGGAAAAAGAAAGCAGTCCACATAGTCCTCACATTCACAAAAAAAGATAAAAATAAAATTTACAAAATGTAATACTTAGCAAAGTAAATATTGTTGTCAAACCTATTAAAAGAGAAAAAATAAGAAAATAGTCGATTGTATAAAAAAATATCAATGTCAAATAATAAGTTATAAATAAGTTGTGCACTTTTTCATTAGATATATTTACAAAGGAAAAGTGCAATCAAAAACAAATATCCAAAAGAATAAACGACAGTACAGTGAGTACTGGAGCAGGTCAATCCCAAGCCTTATTGTCCTCAACATAGTCCTTTACAGTATAAAAAGTCTTTTGGCAAAGTTTACGCTTTACAAATGATTTAAAGATGAATTACTTGATATTAGATCGTACTTAAGTAGAAAAACGTTAAAGCTACGTCTAATTTTTAAACTATACACATCGGAAAAAATACCCAATTGGAGATTGACAGGGTTTGGACCAAGTACAAGTAAGTTTGACCAAGTGCTGCCCAGAATGAACATATAGTGCATTTCACACCTCAGACCATTACTAATCAGCAAACCAAAGCGCTTCAAAATCTACTTCATTCTGGGCAGCGCTTGGTCAAACTTCTTTAAAAAGATTTCTAACTTAGGTTAGGTTAGGTTGCAAAAACCAATTCTTTTGTCTTGACTCCTGGAACAGATTTTGAAGTGCCGTGGTTCACTGATTAGTATTGGCCTGAGAAACAAAATGCACTTGGTGTTCATTCTGGGCAACACTTGGTCAAACTACCCTAAAAAGATTTGTAACTTAGGTTAGGTTAGAAAAACACTTTTTTTTCTCGACCCCCTGGAATCGGTTTTGAAGCGCTTCGGTTTGATGATTAGTATTGGCCTGAGGAACAAAATGCACTAGGTGTTCATTCTGGGCAGCACTTCTCTTGGTCAAACTTCCATACAAAGGTTTCCAACTAAGGTTAGGTTAGGTTAGAAACACACCTTTTTTTTATTATTAATAGGCTCGCGCTTGACCGCATCTCACCTGATGGTAAGCGATCATGTGGTCGACGATAGAGTACGCTTGCCTAGAAGCAACCTATTCACTCTTGACTTAAAGACTCCTGGGTTGTAGCTATCAGGAAACACAGACCCCGGCAGGGAATTCCACTATTTAGCTGTACGCATAATAAATGTACTCTCAAAACGCTTTGTACGTATGGGTGGGATGTTCACCGTGTACCGGTGGCGCATTGCCGTACGTCTAATGGTCCGATGATGAAACGGGCTTGAAGGAATCAAGTTGTGCAATTCCTTTGCACACTCTCCGAAATGCAAACGGTAGAAAACCGACAGGCTAGCAACTCGACGTCGATGCTCCAGACTTTGAAGCTTCGACTCGAAGAGCGCATCATTACCGATGATCTTCTTGGCTCGCTTCTCAATCGACTCTAGCGCCTCAAGCTGGTACTTGGCAGATCCGTCCCAAAGATGAGAGCAGTACTCCATACATGATCGAACTTGTGCTTTGTAGAGGTTGAGCAACTGTTCCGGCGTGAAGTACTGTCTCACCTTAGCCAAAATCCCCAGTTTTTTGGCAGCCAGTTGAGCTTTTTCCTCTTACATAGAGGAAAAAGCTCACCGAAATTGAGAGTAGATGATAGCGTTACGCCAAGAAGCTCAAGATGGTCGGTAATTGGTACGGTCACATCCCGAATAGATGGAGCTAAAGTACCCGTCACGAGAAGCTATAAATTATGTAAACAAACATCTTTTACTAAGTAACCATATTCAATCGACATGAAATATAGACGGGTTATATGAAAGTAACCTATTTAATTTAGTCGGATCATATTTTAACGACTCAAAGCGCTATCGTTTTTTGTTTCTTGGTCCGTCGCAGGGATTGTAAACTATCGGGACACCATTTTGAAATAAACGCGTCATTCGAGTTTCGAATGCGTACGGGTTTGTTTCATTGCTTTGCATATGTCGCGGATCTGGTTGTTATTGTTATAAATCGATGAGATGATTGATAAAACTGTAGACAGCTTCGTGATACATGTCACTGATTATGACACAGAAATGGAAACATCTGAATCTAACGAATAATTATTCCTAAATAATGTTACGCCGTGAAACTTGAGTACGCTATATCTTCGACGCTATATTAGCAATAGAGTCGAAATTCGCATGTAAGGTGGTAGATAAGTACCTACTTACGAGAGTAATAATAATGATTTATGGCCTCCCGATGCGACTATTTTGTGCTAGAATGTCCTTGAAACGTCGGTATCGAGAACTTTCGATGGCTTCGCATATAAATACGGGTCCCCGGCTAGAAGCAGTTGAGTTTGATTTCGTCAGCGATACAGAGCGAACTACCTAAGTGCTTGAAGTGATACCTAGCGACCTAAGCGATACTAAACGGAACTCTGAGTGTTTATAGTGATTGGTTATTTGTTGATTGGACTAATTTGTCATTGTTTTGTGGTGAATAAAGTTCTCTGCTAGTAAACCGGCATTTAATTACTCACGTTCGTAACAACTGGTGTCAGAAGTGGGATGCCATTACTACAGAGGGACGACGAACAGGGACCACGAACAAGGAGGCAAGTGGAGATGGATGCTGCACGTCAACGTCTGGAAGCGGAAGATCGGGCTGGTATGGGAGCAACGGCAGCTGCTGAGGCGCCAACAGGGCCATCCTCGGAAATAAACCTCGCCGCAGTGTTGGCCGCCATGCAAGCTAGTATGGAACAAGCCCGCCGCGAACAGGAAGCTGCCCGCCGCGAACAGGAAGCTGCCCGCCGCGAACAAGAGGCTAACCAAAGTAAGCTCCAGGACCTAATCGCGGCTAACCAGGAAGAAGCCCGCCGAGAACAGGAAGCAGCCCGCCGCGAACAGGAAGCTGCCCGCCGCGAACAAGAGGCTAACCAGCGTAAGCTCCAGGATCTAATCGCGGCTAACCAGGAAGAAGCCCGCCGCGAACAGGAAGCTGCCCGCCGCGAACAGGAGGAAGCCCGCCGGGATCAAGAGGCTAAGCAGAACCTGATCCTCGAAAAAATCGATCACGGCCTCGTCACGTTGGGCGAGAAAGTGAAAAATCTCACCGTAGAGGTCAAGGAGGTTTCCGCCCGAGCTGATAGCCTCGAAACCAGAATTGATGGCCACGAAGATCGTCTGCTGGACATCAACAAAAAAATCGTCAAGCTCGAAGCACGCGAACCCGTGGCTGTTAGCGCACCATCAGCCGCAAAATTTGATATGCCGCGTTTTGATGGCACGTCGTCCTGGACGGCTTTTAAGTACCAATTCCAAACACTGGTCAAGACGAACCGCTGGGATGATGACCAGTCTTTCGCGGCGTTAACTTTGGCCCTACGAGGGGACGCTCTGCTGGTCCTAGAGAACCTTCCTCCAGACGGCAGGACGTTGGAGCGTCTAATGGAGGGACTAGACACTCGCTATGGTGACAAGCACCTCGAACATGTTTTCCGCGCGCAACTTCGCGAGAGAACGCAGAGGTCGAATGAGAGCCTGCAGCAGTGGGGAGTAGAGGTTGAACGGCTGGTCCGGCGGGCATACATGTCGATGACACCGGAGACGGTGGAAGTAAATCTGGTGCAAGCATTCATCGACGGTCTACGGGATACTGAAGTCAGGGCTACGGTGCGACTCGGACACCACCAAACTCTGAAGAGTGCGATGGCCCACGCTTTGGAAGTGGAAGCCGTACGACAAGACTCACGTACGCACAGAGTTCGGGAAGTGGTGGTCTCACCTTCAGTGCAACCACGTCACCGAGAAGTGGCTCCGTCGGCAAAGTCCCGCTATATTCCGACGTGTTATGGATGTGGAGAAAAAGGGCACATTCGTACCGATTGCCCCAAGAGGAAGAGGGGAAGTGTGGACTCCGGAACTCAAGTTAACGAGGAGTCGTTAAACTAAATGTCGCCAGGGCCGCGGGGCGGGTGCTGGCTGGTCAACTGAAGGCCCCAACCATCACTATCAATCAAGTCCACAACGGAAATAGTTTGATCATCGAGGGAACGCTGAATCAACGTGCTTGCAAATTCACCGTTGACACCGGGGCGTCAAGGACTATTATAAGACTTGAGTTGCTGAAACGCACCATCTTGTGGCAAACAGAAACCCCAGCCTACCGACTTCAGACAGCCACCGGCCAGCCAGTCTCCGTCCTCGGTGATACAGAAATCGAGTTTAAAATCGGTGATCAAGTGTACACCCATTCAGCGTTAATTGCGAATATTACCGACGATTGCATACTGGGTCTCGACTTCCTACGGAATTACCGATGTGTTTTAGATATCGATAAAGGAGTATTGAAATTCCCAGACCAAGAAGTCTTCCTGCAAGGAATTAACACATGCAACCTCTATTGCTTAAAGGATACCACATTGGCTCCAAGAACGGAAACCTTAGTCGAAGTTAAATTTCCTAAGAAAATTAGGCAACGCAGATGTGTTATGGTTGAAGACATTGGCCGGCACCCGGAACTTATCACCGCGAGGACATTAGTTATGACGAAAGGAAGATCCAAGGTCAGGATTGTAAATCTTGGGAAAAAGGAGATCCAGTTGAAGAAAAACAGTGTTGTTGGAAGATGTGAAGAAGTGAAGTATCTCCGAAAAATCAACACATCTTCAGTAAAACAAGACGCAATAAAAGGTGAACCTGATCACATCCAGCAACTTCTGGAAAATTCTAAGAGTAATTTATCAGTTTCGGAACTACAGCAAGCCAAGGAATTTCTGCTACGGTTCCGGGATATCTTTGCAACGGGAAAAGATTGCGGAAGAACAGGTCTCGTCAAGCATGAGATAGATACAAGTGATGCTAGACCAATTAAACAGAGACCGCGCCGCATACCCTGGGCTAAAGAAACTGAGGTAGCAGAAATGGTAAAGGATATGGCTGATAGCGGAATAATTGAACCTTCTACGAGCCCATGGTCTTCTCCTGTCGTTCTGGTGAAGAAGAAGGACGGCAGTACCAGATTCTGTGTAGACTACAGAATGCTGAATGATGTAACGAAGAAGGACAGTTATCCCTTGCCTAGGATAGATGACACACTGGATATGCTCAGTGGTATGAAGTGGTTTTCAACCATTGACTTGAAAAGTGGCTACTGGCAAGTGGAAATTAGCGAGAAAGATAAGGAAAAGACAGCGTTCAGTACAGGAATTGGCAACGGCCTGTGGCAATTTAACGTCATGCCTTTTGGATTGTGCAACGCTCCAGCGACGTTTGAACGCCTCATGGATAGAGTCATGGTGGGCCTTCTTGGTGACGTCTGTCTAGTATATTTGGATGACGTCATTATAATGGGCCGCACTTTTAAGGAACACCTGAGAAATATGGAGAAAGTATTCACCAGGATACGGGGGGCTAACCTAAAACTAAGCCTAAAGAAGTGTGCCCTGTTCAAGAAGGAGGTCAGCTACCTAGGACATGTCATCTGCGCCGATGGAGTGAGAACCGATCCTGAGAAGATAAAGGCTGTCCAACAGTGGCCGGCTCCAAAGAACAAAACAGAAGTACGTGCATTTCTAGGGTTGTGCACATACTACAGACGGTTTGTTATGGGTTTTTCGGACATTGCAAAACCTTTACATCAGCTGACTGAGGATAAACGAGATTTTATCTGGGACAAGAACTGTGAGTCAGCATTCAATGAACTAAAGCAACGGCTATGTGAAGCGCCTATACTGGGGTATCCGAGCAGAGATGGAAGATTTGTCGTCGATACCGACGCCAGCAACACAGGAATTGGTGGAGTGCTGTCGCAGGTGCAAGAAGACAGGCAAGTCGTGATCGCTTACTTCAGTAAGGCACTTTCAAAACCAGAAAGGAACTACTGCGTGACTCGACGAGAACTACTGGCTGTTGTAAAAACTTTGCAACATTTCCACAAGTACCTCATAGGGAGACAGTTTACGTTGAGGACGGACCACGCTGCATTGAAATGGCTTCTACAATTCAAAAACCCTGAGGGTCAAGTTGCAAGATGGCTAGAGCAGCTGCAGGAGTTCAACTTTGTGACGGAACATCGTAGTGGAAAAGGGCATAACAATGCTGACGCCCTGTCGCGACGTCCATGTAATGAGGACTGTAGACATTGCCAGCAAAATGAAGCCCGGGAACACGTGAACTTAATTAGGGCTGAAGGCAACTTTAAGAAGTCCCAGGAAGAAGATGACGATATTCGACCTATACTGGACTGGAAGCGTAGTGGAACTAGGCCTCAGTGGAATGAAGTATCGTCACATAGTCCTGTCACAAAGAGCTACTGGGCACAGTGGGACAGTTTAGTCCTAGAAAATGACGTGCTTTGTAGGAAATGGGAATCGAACGATGGCAAGGAGGTGACCACACAAGTGATAGTACCACGACGTGAAGTGGTCCCCCTGCTTCAGGAGATACACGATGGCGCTTCTGGTGGACACCTGGGAATCAAGAAAACTCTACTGAAAGTGAGACAGCGGTATTACTGGCTCAATTGTAGAGAAGACATAGAGCAATGGTGTCGGAAATGTACAGCGTGCGCATCCGTGAAAGGACCACAGACTAGAAGCAGGGGCAAGCTTCAGTTGTACAATGTAGGAGCCCCATGGGAACGCATTGCCATCGACGTTGCTGGACCTTTCCCAGTGACAGATGACGGAAACAAATACATAGTGGTGATACAGGACTATTTCACAAAGTGGCCTGAAGTTTTCGCCATACCCAATCAGGAAGCGACGACAGTGGCGAAAAAGGTGGTCGAAGAAGTAGTATGTCGGTATGGCGCACCTTTGGAGATCCATTCCGATCAAGGCCGCAACTTCGAATCTGCGCTGTTCCAGGAAATGTGCACTCTTCTGGGGATTTACAAGACACGCACAACACCTGCGCACCCACAGTCGGACGGAATGGTGGAGAGGTTTAACCAGACCCTGGAGAATCACCTGGCTAAGGTTGTCGATGACCATCAGAAAGATTGGGACCGGTATATTCCACTATTTCTGATGTCTTATCGATCAGCAGTGCATGATAGCACGGGCCATACCCCAGCAAGAGTGAATTTTGGCAGGGAGATGAGACTTCCAGTCGATACCATAACCGACGTGCCACCTGACAAGACTAAGCCAGTTACGGACTTCGTAAGTGACCTCCAAGATCAATTGGATGAAGTGCATAAACGAGTGCGTGAGAATAGCCTGCACACCAGCGTTAAAATGAAAACTAGATACGACCGCAATGCCAACGCCAAGGGATTTGAGGAAGGTGCACTGGTTTGACTCCACAACCCACTTCGACGAAAAGGGAAGTCGCCGAAACTTCAAGCTCGATGGGAGGGACCCTACACCGTGATAAAAAGGATCAACGACGTTACCTACCGCATCAAGAAAGGGTTACGAGGGAAACCTAAGGTAGTCCACGTGGATAGATTGGCGCCGTATCACGGATCTAATAATGCTCGGGACGAGCATGACTAAGAGGGGGGCACTGTTACGCCGTGAAACTTGAGTACGCTATATCTTCGACGAAACCAAGAGTAGCATCAAATAATTAAAACGCATTGCTATGCGAAGCTTCGAGAATAGGAGTACTAACATTGACAAAGCTGCATGGCAGACCTTAGGTCGACATTTGACTGTGAGGTTTTGCAAAACCTTTCATGACTTTCATGAGACGGCTAGATGGCGCTGTTCAAACATTTAAAAAACACAGCATAGCTTAAAAATCTTATTACGCAGTGGCACTTAATATGGTTTTTAATACCTAAAATAATTACTAAGTAATAATAATATAATAAAAAACAAACATAAATGATTTTATTTTCTTATTTCCGAGTACTTAATACAGCGCCATCTATACTAAAGCAAAAAAGCCAATTGGTGTATTATTTAATTCGACAACAGATGGCGTAGATCATAAATAATAAAATCCCTACATTCACAAAGTAGCTCTCATTTTCGCATATTCTAATAATTAGATCGGTAGCTCAGGTGGATTAGCATGGCAGAATATCATAGCTAGTTCCTCAGGGCACAGGTTCAAATCCCAGTTCTAAGTCGACTTTTTTAAAATGTAATTATTGTATAATATAATTTATATTCTCTTTTTTATATTTTTAAACGTTTTTTATTTTATTTTTTGTTATAAATAATATAAAAATATGAGGTATAAGATGTAATAAAGGCATAATACACAAGTATACATATACTACTATATATTAACACTATATAAATATATATACATAAATTACTTTCATAAATAGTGGTAAGTATTAGCATTATTAGTAATAGTTTTCTTACAGATTAAGATTTACTAAGTTACGAGAATTAGTAAAGGATAAGAAATGAAACTATTTTAGTGATATCATAGTTTAAGACATTTAATTCTCAAAGAAGAATACAATTTTTACTTCTTTCTTATTTATACAGTGTATAACCTAACTTAACAGTTTTACACCCAATTAACAATTATTTAATTCACTTGTTATGAGAAATACAAGCAAAATTTATAACTGAATAACTCTATTACAAAATGGAAGACATTAAAAAAATAAAACTAGTAGTAGATATTATAAGTATTCTAAATGAAAACTGTATTGTGCCATTCTCCTATTATTTAGTTTGATTCATAATGTTACAATACCCTTCCCTATAAATATGCAACCTTATCGTCTGTTGTTTATACCCTGAGACTAAATTGACACATTAGTGTCAAACTTACTATAGGAATGATGCCAGTTCTTTTGTGTTGTAATGTCATTAGACGGTAGTTCTGTAAATATCTTACCCACTCATAAATTATAAAAATATTACGTTTTGCATGATTATGGTTAGTGGTATTGACTATAATGATTGATTTGTGCATTATGTTATGACTAAGGTTCATAGCTTAAGTATTCGTTCCAGAACGAGGAAGAAATTGAAGCTTGACCTCAAATCAATAACAATAATAAATTGTAAGACCGGGTTATAGCTGTAATTTTGGGATCGAGTAGTTTATAATAATATCATTATTTCACCCACAAAAACAAGACTTACATGATTAAAATTAACTAACATAACAAAACAAATTCAGTCTAGTGTGCGGAGCTGGTGTCTATTATAGGTGTAAACCTGTATTACAGATCACCAGGTCCTCACCCCACGGAATCAGGTATAACATAACGAGGAATATAAATAACATGTATTTAAAAACAAAAAAATTGTTGTGGCAAGATATTAATTTAGTATCTAAACGCTAATTTGCCTCTTAGCGCGAAGGTTTGTGCATTAAAAGTATGGTGTGCATAATAATTTATGTATAGTGTATGCGTGGTGTGTGCGTGCGTGTGTATTTAACTAGTTTTCTACTTACGGTTAAGGTATTTATTTCCCAAAAATAAGAAGGTAGGTTTCACACAAGGAACCGCAAAACAATTTGACTTATGAGGGTAGGATGCAATTGAATGATTACTGCGTGCCTATAAGGCCTACGCCACAGTGCAGAATATAAGCGATTTAATACAATTGTTTCGGTTTATTATTTGTGCATATAATTTTGATTTTGTTTTGTTTAATAATTTGATTTATTTCATATTTATTGTTGTTTGAGTAGACTTTCTTTATTATTAATTTAACTTGTTTTTTTATTTGATTTGTATAATATATAAAATATATTTTTAATAAATATTTTTTTTTATATTGGAAAGGAATACAATATAAATATAGATTATATTGTTTTTATTTTAATTTCTTATATTATATAAGAAATCAAAATCATTAGTGTAATAACATTTTGTTGTTATAAAGTAGTGATTAAAATCCCACTTACACTAAGTTTGATCACTGTAATTTATCAAATAAATTATAGCTACCCCGGTCTTTGTTATTACTCAATCCAATAGTCAACACTTTATATTCTCTTTTTAATATTTCGTGTGTCCGCCGTTTATTAATTATTCATATAAGCTTTGACCCCGTAAAGTCAGTGATTCCTAAGTCCTTTCGTTCCTATTGTCCCACCTTTGAACTATAACGCCCCATAAACTTTCAATGGGGTTTAAGGGTCTGTTCACACAGACCGGCTCGGAGAGGAGAGCAGATTTTTTATCACGTTGAAAACTGAGTTTTAACTATTTGTAGTAAGGTTTATTTTTGCATGTGCACTGTTTTGTCATAAAGAATGCTTGAACGCGCAGTGCACATGCAAAAATAAACCTTACTACAAATACTTAAAACTTTATTTTCAACTTGACAAAAAATCTGCTCTCGTCTCCGAGCCGGTCTGTGTGAACGGACCCTAAATCTGGTAATCTCACAGGCCAAGAAATGATCCGTATATCCGATAGCTGGCTAAACAGATTTGATGTCCGTCTGTCAAACTAGTCATCGTCATAATCGCCGCAGTTATAACGGAGCGATTGGTTTCGAGGCACAGCCGGTGGTCTGGCGGACACATGCCGCTGGTTCGATCCGGACTCATACGGACATAACCTTTTTGTTACAAGAATTGCGCTTCTTTGTTTATTTTATGCGGATTGATTGTTAAACTTAATCTAGTTGAGAGTTTGTGCATAAATGGTTGTACTGACCGTGTTCGTCTTTTATTCGGTTTAACAGGAACCCTGAACATTACACACTCTTGCACAATTATGGAACGGTGTATAGGACAATTTTATGGTCTTGCACGAACGTTATCACTACAGGCATTTCTTCTACAGGAAAAAAAAATCCGCACGGTTGGCAGCATGACGTCATTCAGCATATCTATGTAGTTTGCACTATTTGCACGACTGAGTATTACAGTAAGTTCTCCTGGTCAGCACTCATCCATTTTCCACATGTTCACTGTTACACGACCGGATCCAGAGGTAGGCACAACGTGATCACTGTCATAACGCGTTTTATTCCTACGCCACAACCTAACTTGCCCGTGCTGGATTTGAAAGTATTTCATCACTGAAGATGACGTTGCTCTAGTCGAAATTTCTGTATTTAGCGAACTCCAATCGTACTCTTTTATGAGCTTCGGTTAGCAATGGCTTAGTAGCATGTCGATGATAATGAATCCCTTCACTATAAAGAGCACGATACACCGTCCACAAAGATGTATCAAACAACTCTGCGTAATATCTGGTTGGTGTAAAGCCATTTCCCTCATAACCTTGCACCATAACCTGACGCTGGTCTGAGTCAATATGGCGTCTTCTACCAGATCTACTACGATGTTCCAACGAACCCTCTTCTTGAAACCGCTTTATCCAAAAGTGACAGTCTTTACCTATAAAGGAAATAATAATATATTATTTATTATTTTCGTGTATCGTTAATCGTGGATAATAAAATAAATAACGAACCGTGACTTTAAAATATTACTTACGTTTAAGTCTTGATTATGCAATGGTATTATTTGGGCCCTCGTAGCCATATCAATATTTGATCGCGAACTCATGATAAAATAAATGTTAAAAACTTGTTAAACGCAATCGTAACTAAACTCACTCAAAGATTGTAATGAACGTTATGATTGAACAAAAAGATTTAATTTTTATACAGTTAATATTAAACTACCCTCAATTCTTTTGAGATTTATGATACGGGCTAAAGTCGCTAAACAACTTCAATATAATAAAGAGTAGGATAATTTCAACTCATTGCGTAATGACTCGATGGTCTAGTGGCTAATGGAATCGGTAAATTTTATGCCACCGAGTTCGAATCGCAGTTATTACGTGCTTTGCTTTATAAGGTTTGTAATGTCGTAGGAGACTTTGTGTTAAGATTAAATAATTTTGTAAATAGCAAAAAACAAAGTAATGTTCTTTAAAGAGATATGTATATTTTCCAATCCTACTACTATACTAGCGCCATCTATGTCATAAACGACATATTATTAAGGCCACAGAACAGTTGACATTATTGTGTCTCGTTTTGCGGGTATGTGATAGGTTAAGACGATGAAACCCTGTGCAAACGATTTTGGTTTAGAATCTGCCATGCAATTCCGTCACAATTAGTACATACTCAGGCCTGGCAAATTCCAGAAAAGTCCGACATACGCTATTATTATTAGATGAAATTCAGTAGGTAGTTATGTGGGCGGATAAGGGAATTTGTACCTTCCGGTATTAGCAATAGAGTCGAAATTCGCATGTAAGGTGGTAGATAAGTACCTACTTACGAGAGTAATAATAATGATTTATGGCCTCCCGATGCGACTATTTTGTGCTAGAATGTCCTTGAAACGTCGGTATCGAGAACTTTCGATGGCTTCGCATATAAATACGGGTCCCCGGCTAGAAGCAGTTGAGTTTGATTTCGTCAGCGATACAGAGCGAACTACCTAAGTGCTTGAAGTGATACCTAGCGACCTAAGCGATACTAAACGGAACTCTGAGTGTTTATAGTGATTGGTTATTTGTTGATTGGACTAATTTGTCATTGTTTTGTGGTGAATAAAGTTCTCTGCTAGTAAACCGGCATTTAATTACTCACGTTCGTAACAATAATATTGTTACTTAATAATTTATTAAATCTTGAAAAATTCATTTTTTTTTGTTAGTCCAAATGTTGTGAACTCCTGAACACTTGTTTACAAAATTTATAGCTTCTCATGACGGTTACTTTAGGTGGAATTGGCTCCGTTTAGCAGAGAAAAGACACGCCTGAGTTTTAGCAGCATTGAACTTTTTTTTCTTGACTCCTGGAGCCGATTTTGAAACGCTTCGGTTTAATGATTAGTATTGGCCTGAGGAACAAAATGCACTAGGTCTTCATTCTGGGCAGCACTTGGTCCAACTTCCATACAAGGATTGGCAATGTCCATCATTGGTGTGTTTACAGTGTTCGCATTCTGCCAATATTTTTAATTATTGGATAATAGCATTATTTCGTCATCTAGGAGGAGTTGTTTAAATGATCCGAATACATTTTGCTGGGTTTGCGACGAATATGAGGCGAAAAAAAAATAAAAACCTATAACGGCCTTCGTAACAAAAGGCATATTTTGACTATTTCAAGATCAAAATTAAGGACGAGGACCAGCCATGGGTACCAAATATCGTGTGTAAATTGTGTAATGAATATTTAAGACAGTGGTAGAGTGGTAAACGAACCCAATTGAAGTTCGGTGTACCTATGATATAGTCAGAACCAAAAAATCATTAAGGTAAACGCTCCTAATACGGCGGTAGTCAAAATCGCTTCCTATTACGGTGGTATTTCTATTATCGCGTTTTATACCCGTTTTATTCGGTGTAGGTACACCAAAACCGAAACTATTTATACTAAATCTATTACTTTATGACTTAACTGACGTTTGCAAGTATAGTACATAGACAACACAACAAGATCAATCAGTCTGTGTCACGTCATCGACGTGAGAGGTGTTTCCATACAAACGCGGAACAACAAAAGTAAGTACACAAATATTTAGAAACTAAGTTTGTCGTATTAAGATGCCGTTCGAGTTTGTTCATTTGTTATTTAACGTTTGAATCCCCAACCGGTCCTATGAGACCGCGCTGTTATTGTTTTACTATTGTGTCTCGTTTCGCGGGTATCTGAGTAATTAAAGCATTTTCTTATTATTACACTCACTATGATAGCTTATTTTGTATTTGTAAGTCATTTTTTACCAAACCAATGAAAAATAAAATACCGCCGTAATACGATACAAATTTTGTAGATTAATCCTAATAGGGTGGTATGACTCCGAAATAGGAAAAGTACTGGACATGTTTAATTGTTTATAACTTTCAATTGATTAACTTATTGAGTTAGTTTCAAGTTTAGTTGAAATAATTATTAATCACATAACTTAGACACCATATTCTGTGGTATGTGTTCTTAATTAGAAATCTAGGTAGTTACTCAGATACCCGCGAAATGAGACACAATAGTAAAACAATAACAGCGCGGTCTCATAGGACCGGTTGGGGATTCAAACGTTAAATATGAAAACTGTCGAGTACAAAATGTTAGTTTCTTAGAAGAGGCAAAAATGGGAAAGTGTATTTTAATTTATCACAAAACATTTATTTTGTATAAATTTTGACTTGAGTTTTACAAATCTGAGCCAAAAAATTGTTAATGTTTGATATGGCATTTTTAGTATTTTGTTTATCGAAATATTTATAGGTCAGAATTAGGATTATCGAAAACATAAGTAGTTTTCCTATTACGGCGGTAATTATTTCCAGGTAACTCCGTGTAGGGTTCTAAGATCTCCTATTACGGCTCTATTCGCTAACAGCTGGTGGCAGTTACGATCAGTATCAGCGATACTAGTCTTAAAATAATGTTGATAACGTTTAAAATTCTTTCAAAACTGAAAGTACTCTTCGAGCTGCTGCCGGCCGCTACCACCGCTGCCTGAATTATGATTCTCACGTGAATTAATTTAATAATACAATACAGAAAAAATGAGCGAAGCGATTTCGGTCTGTACGGAAAGATTTTTCTATACAGACCGACTTCTTTCGCTCATTTTTTAAATTTTACTTTTTGTTTTTCACAACGTAAAGTTTTTTTTTTAATTTTATTGAAGTTTCGTACCTACAAATAATATTTATTAAATAATATAAATGTGATTAAAGTCATTCTAAAAATAGTTCATTCACCATTAATTTGATTACGCAATGTAATAAAATCAATGGTCAATAAATGAAAAACTTACGAATTACGTTATTAACACATTAATATTATTTAATAAATATTATTTGTACGGAACTTTAATGAATATAATTTCTGACCCTCCGTATTAGGAGCCGTTTACCGCAGTAATAGGATCAGACCGAAATTGTACCTCCGTATTAGGGAAAGTCGACCAGACTATTTAAATATTTCTTTAAAATAAGAATTATCATCAGCAGAAACATAGTCTCAACACTCAACAGCAATACAAAATATAAATTCTACTTTTAACGATAGAATTTTTTACCACCTTTAGAAATACCTACAAATGCTTATTTTTGTTTCTTACTTTCAAATGATGCGAAATACCTCCGTAATAGGTGCTTTTACCTTATGACGTTTGTTATTTTTGTTTAGTGAAATTACCTAAGGTAAATAGAAAAAAAAGACATATCCTGAACTCCCCTTTGCTAGAAGACCTTTGCCACACTCAGACGATGCTATAAAGACAGTGCCATGAATTTGTCGGACATAAATATAATGAAGGCTTCTTAAAATGCAGACAGTGAGTTTGAATCATCGGCGGTGCCCTTATTCTTTACACAAAATGTAGAGAAGATAAAAGTTGGTATTTTCGATGGTCCTCAAATAAGAACTTTGATAAAAGACAAGGATTTTGTCAATATGATGAATAATTTGGAATCAGCAGCTTGGAAATCTTTGAAAAGAAATGAAAAGGCAAAAAAATACTTAGAATTAGTTCCAGAGCCTCTGGATAACTTTAAAAATGATGGTTGTTACATGAGCACAAAACTGCACTGCCTGTACAGGCACTTGGACAAGTTCCCTGAAAATCTTGGTTCCTATAGTGAAGAATAAGGAGAGCGATTCAATCACGATCTAAAATGGATGGAAGATTGGTACCAAGGTCGCTGGGATGTGCATATGATGGCAGATTACTGTTGGAATATCACACGGGAGGATTATAATTCTACACATTCTAAAAAAACTGCAAAAAGAAGCTTCTTACCTGTAAAATAATGAATCAAATGTTTAAAATTTCATTATTTTGTTTTTTTTACATATCTCATGTCTCAAAAACTACACGTAGCATTAAAAAAATAAGTATGCAGTTGTGATTCAAGGATCTAGTATACTAAAAATCTGTTATAGTTTTGTCAGCAACAAAATCACTGTAGACCTGTGTTATTCTTTAATATCCTGGGCATCACACTGCAATAAAAAACAAACTAAATTTTACTTACGTTTATAGATTTGCGCTGTTTCAATTTATAATTTCTCCAGTTCAAATCATCATCATCATCATCATCATCTCAGCCGAAAGACGTCCACTGCTGGACATAGGCCTCCCCCAAGCGTCGCCACAGCGACCGGTCCTGCGCGTCTCGCATCCATCGGATTCCCGCGACCCTCGCCAGGTCGTCGGTCACCTTGTGGGAGGCCTTCCGACGCTGCGTCTTCCGGTACGTGGCCACCACTCTAGAACCTTCCGTCCCCATCGACCATCTGTTCTACGAGCAATGTGCCCTGCCCACAGCCCCTTAAGTTTGGCGATTCTTCGGGCTATGTCGGTAACCTTAGTTCTCTTGCGGATCTCTTCATTCCTGATGTGATCACGCAAGGAAACTCCGAGCATAGCCCTTTCCATTGCTCTTTGGGTGACTTTAAGCCTTCTGATAGTAGGGGAGGCCACGATGCTAAATGGGGATTTACTCGAGCGTCGTAGAGACCTATTGGGTTACAAAGCTTAGATGATAAGAAGAAAAATATGTTCTATGATTATACCTTTTCATCGGTGGGGGAAGCGGCTATAGATTTTTAAATATGTAAAAAAAACTGTTGCATGGACATCCTCGAGCGCGTCAGATATTGATAGCATCAATGCCCTACGTATTTTTAATAATGTACGTATGTTAATCTGATCGTTTGCATGATGGGGGTGGTTGTATGGAAGGGTTGAAAATGGAAAAAAAAAAAATTTAATCGAGCGCGTCAGATTTTCTAAGGGAGTGTTAAGTGCACCAAAAAAAAAGATCTCATTCACTAATCTGACCATTTCGATGGGACGCAAACTTGTGGCCACTTTCATAAAGTGCAAAAAAAATTCGCCATTTTGAAATACTCAAGCGCGTCAGATTAAGATATATATGGTTCATCTTTATGTTCTAAACGTACTGTCTGACGATTATCTAGAGGGATTCGCCTGATCTGACAAAAAAACCCCTGCAACTTCCAGCTAATTCCATTCCTGGGCGCTTAAAATTGTACTTATATCATTTTTGAGCTCAAAATATATTTTATGTGATATTTTAAGCTCGCTGAGTTCAAAGAGATAATATTTGAGCTCTCCCAGCTCGAAAGTCTGATAAAAGTTTCATAGAACACTATTTTTGGAATCTTCAAACCGCAATAACTTTTGAACGGATCAAGTAATTTTCACGCGGTTTGCGGCATTCAACGCAGTTTTATCATCCTCATAAGTTATTTTCTAGTTTTAATTTATCGAACCAAAAATTTCGGAGTAATCCCGAAAAATCACTTTTTCGGGTTTCTTTCGTTCACGATATCTCTCGAACGAATCAACCGATTTTGACCAGCTTGGTAGCGATCGACGTGGTTTTTCAAGCTCAAAGGCGGATTAGTTTTTGAAGTTGATCGAAAAAGCCGTTTAAAAGTTATTTAAAAAAAACCACTTTCAAAATATAAAACTCATTTTTTTGAGATTTTTCAAAATTTATCAAAATCTAACGGTCCGAATCAGTTCAAATTCCCACGAAATCTAATTTTGAGGGAACTCTTTAGAAAACCGAAGAAGGAAATGTAGCCATCACACAACTGCACGCATTTAACTTTATCGATGATTTTTTGTTATTTCGGCTTGCGGAAATCGTCAGATTATATATTTTTCATTATTCTTGAATTATTTCCTTCAAAATAAAAAAAATATTAGCTACGCTCGAGAATGTCGAGATGACGTTTTTTTTTTACAACTTTGCTGCCCTCCCCTTTCTTTACGTCTCTCTCAAATTGTCAGATTAGTGGAATATACACTTTTTAGGATGTAATTAACTCACCATACCTTAATCTGACGCGCTCGAGAATGTCTGACGGTCATTTTTTTTTTACTAATCTGATCCTGTATCCTTCACGGGCGGCTTTATATATGGGCCTCATATTTGGTGGAGGTACTTAACTGGGTGCAAGGTATCCCCCTGTATATTAATCTGCCGCGCTTTAGTAAATCCCGAAATCCCTTCTGGGGCTCCCCTACTATGATGAGGCCCATTGTGAGCGACCACGTTTCCGAGCCATATGTCATCACTGGCAACACACACTGGTCATAGACTTTTGTCTTGAGACACTGCGGTAGGTTGGACGAGAAGATACCGTGCAGCTAGGGAATGCAAATCCGTCGTGTTTTAAAAATCCGGATTTTTTTATACGGATTTTAAGTCCAATCCGGATTATCCAGATTTTACGGATTTTTCATGAAAATTAAATAAGCTTACTTATATTAGTTTATTAACATGATGTTTCCCTTCACAAGATTTCCCTTAGGCTAGAGGAAACATCGTGAGGAAACCGGCAATCCACAAACCCACACTGGGCCCGTCTGGTGGATTATGGAATCTCCAAGAAGCCGTTTTCCCAACATGTAAAGACAAAGAATGTATGTATATTCATTCATTCATTTTTGGGTTGAAAATTATCCAATGACTTCTCCCATTCTGGGCAGAGCGGGATATCAGATTTTTTGTGACTAAAATGCACTCCTCTTTCTTCTTCTTTTTCTTTGTCTTCGTTCTAGGGCCCTGGGGTTCACTTTCACATACCCCATGACAACAGTAAGCTTTGACCCCGCTGGGCCACTACGATTGGTATCACCATGAGACACACTACACGCCGTGGCGGGGTCGATGAGCCTGCGCCTACGGTAGCTGGAAATCGGGGTCTGGATCCGGGAGGTGGAGCGTGAGGATTTGATTGACCTCTAGTTCAAGCAAATAGTGCTATTGGAAAAAAGATTAAGCTATGGTGCTCAGCATTCGCCCTTACGAACCTAGTGTTCGTCCGACAAGACAGTCAAACGTCACGCCTTAACCATAAGCTCCACCTTATCCTCCAGGCGATCGATCGGCACAATAATGACACCTGGGCGTTTCTTTCGCACAAATCCGGCGCAGAAACCTCTTGAACTTACCACGTCCGGTGAGGACCTGTGTCATGTGGAAGGCGAGGACGCAGTGACGTCTTTCCAACCACTTCTCAAAGAGGGGACAAATAGCCATAGTTATGGCGCGGCCAAAGAATGTAGTAGGGTTGGTAATTAGTTCATACTTTTTTCTGTCAGCATGATGACGCTTGGCGCTTAAAAAGACATTCAGTTTTTTTTGGGCACGCATGCATTGCAACTTGTCATACGGGTAGACCACGAATTATATTGGACCCACGTTACGATATTTTTTTTCTGAATTTACTTGGTTATCCGTCTTCCACGCGGGTGAAGCCACGGGCAAAAGCTAGTGCTAAACTAATAATAAAAGTAGATAATATCATCGCGAATTAAAATTTCTTATTATTCAGAAAATCCGCGGATTTGATTTTCAAATCCGGATTTACAAGTCGAGTAAAAATGTACGGATATCCGGATTTTTCGGATTACGGATAGTCCGGATTGCATTCCTTACGTGCAGCTTCCTGAACGCTGCCCAGCCGAGTCGGATTCGACGATTGATCTCTTTCTCGAAGTTAGATCTACCCAACTGGACCGTCTGTCCCAGGTAGACGTAGTCGTCCACAACTTCGAGTGTAGAGTCTCCGATCTTGATAGGAGTGGGAGCTACATGGATGTTTACCATGACTTTGGTTTTGTCCATGTTCATTTTGAGTCCCACTCTTTCGGAAGCCCTACTGAGATCACCGAGCATTGTACTGAGCTCCTCCGTAGTCTCAGCCATGACTACTATGTCGTCGGCAAACTGAAGGTGAGTGATGTACTCGCCGTTGATATTGATGCCTCGCCCTCTACATTCCAGAATCTTGAAGACATCCTCCAATGCGGCCGTGAACAGTTTCGGAGAGATAACGTCTCCCTGCCTCACACCCCGCTGTAAGAGGATAGGTTTCGAGGTCTGATCCTGGAGTCGGACTGACATGGTGGCGTTTTTGTACAAACATTTCAGCACTTCGATGTACCGATAGTCAATCTGGCTCCGTTGGAGAGACTGCAGTACAGCCCAAGTCTCGATCGAATCAAAGGCTTTCTCGTAATCCACAAACGCTAAGCAGAGAGGCAGGTTATACTCCTCAGTCTTCTGTATAACCTGCCGTAGCGTATGTATGTGGTCTACGGTGCTAAAGCCTTTTCGGAATCCGGCTTGTTCAGGAGGCTGGAAGTCGTCGAACCTGCGCGCGAGACGATTCGTGATGACTCTGGAAAACAACTTGTAGACATGGCTCAGAAGTGAGATGGGCCTGTAGTTCTTAAGGAGGGCATTGTCGCTCTTCTTAAAGAAAAGTACCACCACACCTCTGCCCCATGCCTGTGGCGTTTTGCCCTCGAGTATGACGGAATTAAATAGCTTCTGAAGGGCTTTAAGGACCGGTTTTCCACCCGCCTTCAGAAGATCGGCCGTAATTCCGTCCTCACCCGGCGCCTTATTGTGTTTAAGTTGTTTCAGAGCCATCCTAATCTCGTACAGGCTGACGTCCGGGATATCTTCGGTATAGTGTCGGGTCAATCTAGCTCTTGGATCGTTCGCTAGATTTGCCGTGGGTTTAGAGATAGACGTGTATAACTGTCCATAGAATGCCTCGATCTCTCCCAGGAGCTCCGATTTAGCGGATATGACTCTGCCATCGTCGGTCTTCAGTTTCGTGAGTTGGCTCTGCCCAATAGACAGATCCCTCGCAAAAACTTTCGCTTTTTTTAAACTAACTTTTTTTTTTAAAGCAATTAAATACATTAATTTTTCATTCATCATTTTTGGTATTACGGAACCTCTCCCAAATTTCCAATAGTTTGTATTGCTATCACAGCAAGCAACTGTCAGTGTGCGGATGATGACTTTACTCCAGTCGGTGTGTCCAAGAATTGTTTATACTATCTGGATTGCTTCCATCAACCTCAAAAACGTATTTTATTTCGTCTCAACTCGAGATAGCGCGCGGTCTCCGCAGGCCTCTTAACCCTTTCGGAATTAAAGTGGCGAAGATCGCGTTTTAAGGACTTCGAAATCTGTCTATTGAGCTGACGGTATCTGCACGAATCGTCTGAAGACTGCAGAATCATCTCACGCCTCTTCTTCATAAGCTCGAGAGTCGGATCCGAGAGCTTCTTGTTCTTATTTGTACGGTGGGTCTTGAAAAACTTAGACCCGACCGTATGGACAGTTTCCACGAACCCATCGTTAGATTCGTCCACGGAGCTACCTAGGCACTCGAAACGATTGTGGAGTTCGAGCTGAAAGCTCTCGGGGTTTTGGAGCTGGATTTGTGCTGGACGGAGCGTAGACTTCACCAGTCGAGACCTTTCAAGCTTGATGTTGATATTCAATGTGCCTCTCACCATGCGGTGATCACTACCAGTTTTCACCGCATTGATCACAGAGACATCATTGAATATTTGCTTCTTCGTCGACAAGATGAAGTCAATCTCATTTTTAGTTGCACCATCGGGGCTTTGCCAGGTCCACCTCCTATGCTCACGCTTTTTGAAGAACGAGTTCATCGTGTAGAGGCCCTCCTTCTCCACAAAGCTAGCCAGTAGGTGTCCCCGGTGGTTCCGACGTCCAAATCCAAATTGCCCCACTCGCAGCTCATCACCGTCTCGTTTGCCCAGTTTAGCGTTGAAGTCCCCCATGACCACGGTGAAGTGAGTCTTATAACCATGTATGGCTCTGGATACATCCTCATACATGGTCTCTACTTCGTCGTCGGAGTGTGTCGAGGTTGGGGCATATACCTGTATGACCTTCAGCGAATATCTTGCCGATATTCTGAGTATAAGGTAAGCCACCCTGGTCGACACACTCTCGATCCTCACCACATTGTTCACAAGGGACTTGTGGACGAAAAACCCGACACCACCCTGGGACTGTTGGTCGCCCTCCCGGAAATAGAGTAGGTTACCGGATTTGAGAATTATCGTGTCCTCCCCCTGTCTTCGGACTTCGGATAATCCCACAATACTCCATCGTACCCCGCTCAACTCTTCCTCAAGTTCGGTGATCTTCTCGTCGGTCCGCAGTGTACGCGTGTTGTATGTTGCCAGGTCGAGTCGTTGGAAGGGGTAGCCTAGCCTCCTCCGGAGATTCTTCGCACCCCTTGCCTCGCCGTAGCCTTGACCGCTACCGTAGTCAAGGTTAGACGGGCTGCCGGGTACTAGGGGCCGTTTCGTTTTGCGTGTCTGCATTTTTGGGGGGTTTTTGCCATAATCGCCACGCTTGGCATGCGGGTTGGCGATCGCAGTGTAGATGTTGAAATGCACAGAAAATGCTGCTGCCCATTTTCTGGTGTGTCCCTTAGTCGCCTCTTACGACACCCATGGGAAGAGATGGGATGGTGTAATTCTTCGGTTCCAGACACCATACGGAACAAGTTAAGTTCAAAGGTTTAGTATAAATTAATATTTATTTATTTTACTGAATATTTATTAATTTAACTATGTAATGTTTTCTGGACGGAGAGTCAATAATTTGTTGGTTCCAATTTAGGTTTTTTATTGGTGTTTTATTTCATGATGCTGTGGATTGCACCCTTTTCCTTTCCTATCCAAAGAGAGTTTAAAAAAAAACACACCACCAGCTGGCGCCACTTAGCTGACAGGTCTTCGTCTTTTAAAAACTCATACATTACGTTGACATGTAACGTTTGACGTTGACGTCTAACTAATGTCATTTTTTAGGGTTCCGTACCTCAAAAGAAAAAAACGGAACCCTTATAGGATCACTTTGTTGTCCGTCTGTCTGTCTGTCTGTCTGTCAAGACCCTTAATCTCAGGAACGCGTAAAGGTATCAATGTTCAAGTTGAAATTCAATCTATCACATACCCGCGAAACGAGACACAATAGTAAAACAATAACAGCGCAGTCTCATAGGACCGGTTGGGGATTCAAACATTAAACTATATACTCAAGTCCGCGGTCCCTTCAAACTTTGCAAAAATCGAACTTGTAAATTGACGGGAAAAAAAGATACGCCCGTTTATATTGAAAAAAACCGTACATTTCAACATTGTCAATGGAATCAAAATTCGTAGGGTACTTCCCGTTGACCTAGATTCTTAAAATTTGGCACAAAGGCAAGGTATTATAGCACAAATATAGGAAAAGTCTGAAAACTGAAAATATGTTGTTACATCATAAGTTTTTTTTTTTGAAAAATCGTCAATACTCGATTCGAGAATTTAACTGTTTTCATAGGTCAGTTGATACGGAACCCTCAGTGCGCGAGTCCGACTCGCACTTGCCCGGTTTTTTTTTTAATTTAATGTTTGAATCCCCGACCGGTCCTATGAGACCGCGCTGTTATTGTTTTACTATTGTGTCTCGTTTCGCGGGTATGTGATAGATCAAGAATATCTTTGTGAGTAGAAGTTCTCAACTTTTTATAAAGGTAGAGAGGTTTTCTGGTACGTGCAGATAGGAAATCGATGTGAGTTTTCCAACTGAGACAGGAGTCAAGGTGAAGGCCGAGTACTTGACAGACGAGGCTCTTGTCACTGATTGGCATGAGCAGGTGTCATTATCATTACGGGTATAACCGGCGGCACGTAATTTGGCAATGCGCAGAAATCGTTTTTTAGATCTATTTGGTGGTCAAGCGGGACGCGGGGGATGAGGTAGCGCCGATCCGGCGCGCGATTGGTGCAATATTATAATCATTATAATAGTAGTTTATGATTGGTGCGTTAGACGACTTTTGCCTCCGCACTGCGTTACGTCCCGTTCGCTCATTCGCTTTTTTGTGCACCATGCGCGAAACTTGCCAACTTATTTGCCGGGTATTATACTCCTATCACAGATGTGGGCTTTCATTTGTAGTGAAAGGTGAGATGGTAGGGTAAATGGTTTTGAGCCGAAGGTGATGAAAGTCTTTGCGAGATTCAGAGTTAAGCTGTTGCTACCCAGCCTGCTCATAACCTGACTCAGGGACCTTTCGGCGGCTTCCTTTGCCGCTACCCAATTGAGTCTGGCAAGGGGTTTCCACTATGTAAAGTGTCTGGCAATAAATAACGTGATTTTTAGTAATATTTTGAAGGTAACACCAAAAAACAACAATCTTTATAATTTGACGTAAGTAGATCGGTATTTTACACAACTTTGGTACCGTGTACCTACCAAAGCCACCGCAACCCAAACTTCATAATTGGCCATCGTTGTCAACTGTGTTGGGACCATACCAAGGGCGTCGCCAGCTTATGACAAAGGGGGGGGCAATGGGGCAATATTATGGATGATAAAAAAAATGAATGCCGAGAGCATGAAGCATTACACTTTGGAAGTCTTTGACTCAATGACGATTTTTTTTTCATATGGGGAATCATCAGAATGACTTCTCCCGCTTTTGGGTGGAGCGGGAGGGCGTGTCAGACTCTTACTGACTAAACCCCACCCCGATCCTTCGTTGCCATCAATCTGGGAGGACACGGGCTCACCTTTCGGAATTTCCGTGTTCCCCAGATTGATGGCAACGAAGGATCGGACACTCGGGCATCCTTTCCTCCTTGATCCGATGCAGACTAAATAATGGCGTGCCCAGCACTGAGTTGCGACAGTCGCAGTCGCCATGCCACCCCTAGATCTTGCCAGAACTCTGTCCGCCATACCGCAACTTGTCGCGGCACTGGAGTTTCGCCCCGGCGTTGCATCTCCACGCGCAAATCGTGCATGCGTGCAAGGACTGTTGCCTCCAGATCCCACGGTGGCAGGCCAGCAAGGAGGCTCGCCGCTTCGCGGGAGATCGTGCGGTATCCCCGCACCATTCGGATGGCCATGACCCCTTGGCAAGCGTTCAGTTTGGCCGCCGGTCGCTTACCCAGCGACGGCACCTAAACCAGCGCTCCGTAAAGAGCCATGGACCGAACGATACCTGCGTAGACCTTCCGACCGGGGACCCCCTAGGTTAGGCAGGAGCCGCTTCAGAGCAGACCCAGTCCTGTCCAGTTTGGGAGCCAGACGTCGAAAATGCTCCTCGAAAGTCCACCGGATGTCGAGGACGCATCCCAGGTACTCCATCGTGGACCCGACGCCGATGTGGACCCCCCACCGACCTTTTTAAACCCGGTGGTGGCGCGGTCCGAGGGCCATAAAAGCAAATGGCCACGGACTTTTGCAATGCCACCTTGAGTCCCATTTGCTGGATCCTGTCTACGACTGTCGCAACCCCGCGTGTCCGCCGCCTAGTACGACTCTCCCCGCGCCAGGACCAGCGTGTATTACTAAAGATCTCTTGCAGTATTCTGAAGGGCTTTCTGCTGAATGATTGTTTCTATGACGTTGTTTCCCCCGTAATACGCGGCATTGATGTATGTCCAACTCCAGTCCGACTTTCACCGCAACAGTAGAAGCTTCCTTTATAATTTCTTGCAGTTTAAAATATAGCAGCATAAGTATGATTTCTGCATTTATTAATAGTTAAGGAAGTCAATTGCTCGCACTTTGGTCGCTTTACGGCTAGCTACATTTGATCTCTAGGGGGGGGGCAGCTGCCCCCCCCTGCCCCCCCTTGGCGACGCCCTTGGACCATACACTGACAAACTTTTAGCTTTTATAAAATACCGTAGGTCTGGCGTTCACGGGCTCTTAAGTTATTTATTTATTATATGCTTTATTGCAAGTACACCATTAATACATACAAAAAAAAAGGAACTAAAAACTATAAAAGAAGTACAAACAATGGGCGGCCTTATCGCATTCCGCGATCTCTTCCAGGCAACCTGGAATGGACAGAGATTGCATGGATAAGAAATGGGGCAGCCAATGGTGTTACAATACCAGAACATATTACGTACAATAAATATAACAATACCATATATGTCACAATACACACAGAGATTCATACATTAGGTTAATATACCTCTTATACCATTTAGCGCAATTCAATAACCTACCGCAGTTCATAAATAGATAGCTATCTCCGATAAACAGTAGATTCTAGTTGTCAATGTCACAACTTTTGGTAGGAAATGCTAACCGTCGGTCGCGCGTCGGTAGGTTATAGGAACTCAAGTAAGGGCAAAAGGATAGATTGGTTTATCTTTAGTAGCTGCAACTTTAGATAGGTAGCTTATTGAAAATGGGCGTTAATGGTGAACAAGTTGATAACTGATGTGAATATATTGACAACACGGTGAATAAGTTGATAACCCGTTGGTGAACGATTTGATACGTCGTATTATCTTCTAAACTATGGGAAATTTCGTTTATTTACTGTTATCATTATAGGGGATGTGCTGCTCGCGTCCGTAGGACTTACTTGAATTTCGACCACCCTACACGTGTCCCCTGGGTAGTGCTAAACGAGCAGTAAATCTGGTGGTAGGCCATTGCATCGGCTGCCGGCTTAAAAGGTTACCACCAGACAAAGCCATGTCGCCAAGCGATCCGTCGTGTTCCGGCATGATGTTTGGTGAAGCCGTACGGTGGAGGATGGGTCTGAGCAGTTGTGTTGCGATGTGTACCGGGTATGCATCATCATTCACGTGTGTACGCTCCGAGGCGCAAGTTCGATTCTCACAAACTGTCATGTTTTATTTAGTGTAAAATTAAGTAAATAGTATATAAATATCTTTTTTGTCATAAATGTGATGATATGAACTGGTTTTCTTCTACAAGTCAGAAGACAATAAGTGTTAAGAACAAAAAGTGCAGAACAACATTTAAATATCTCAGTGACTTTAATATTGTGATAAATATATGAAGATTGAAGTGAATCACTATAAAACTATTATCCTTTAACAATAAAAGTGACTTTATTCAAAATAAACTCTTTAAAATGTGTTAATTAAGTCCTAAATATTTAATAAATAGTGTTAACTAAGCAACGCTATAAATAAAGCCGCTAAAAATCATTGGATTATCAATTTGACCATTAAACATACTAAAGAAGTGTTAAAACGAGAGTATTTTAGTTATAAAAGTGACAATATTACGAAAAAAGTGAACAAAGAAGTGTTAAAAAAATTCCATTAGCATGAATCATCTCTAACGACTATTCATTATTTAAAATATTCGTAACTACAAAGCGAATCACAATTTCACCAGCTTGTCTAAAGTACGTGCAGCGCGGTTGGTTAAGAAGACGGAACAATCAAGCGGGTACGAAGTGACTCGAGTTCGAATCTCAAGAGGCGAGATTCTTTTTGTGGGATATTGAATTTGCACAAGATTATTCCAACTTTATTAACACAAAAGATGTCATTAGAAAATAATGTTACGCAGCGCCGTAAGCAGCTGTGTAAATCAAAATCGATCGAGTCTGTTAACTTGGACTCTTCATTATATAACTCAGATTTTGACATAAATATAAGAAGTTTCGAACTACCCATTGAAAATAGTACCTCAAATGATGGTTGGAAGAACGAAATCTCAAAATTAAGGATGGAACTAGAAAGTACGCGAAATGAGTTGGATAATATAATACTTGAAAATAACGAGTTAAAAGATACTGTATCGCGACAGCAAAAACATATCAATGCACTTAAAGAGATCTGCGGTAGTCCCTTGAAATCACACAGAACACAATTACTCTCGGCTAGGAAACGGAGTAGACGTTCCGTCACAGACAATTTGCGTATGTCCATACTTCAAAATGAATCCTGTGAACTTAACAAAAACCCACAAATTACAAGAGAAGTTTCACCGCAATTTGACGAAATCACCTTAGAAAACGTGCAAAGTGAAATTTCAACGCAAATTAACGAACTTCCTAACGACGAAGAACATGTAAGACAACAAGGACAGTTAATGAAATGCATAGAAAAAAAAGAATTGCTTGGCGATGAGTTCAGTCAAACGAAAACAAATAGACTCATGATTTTTGCGGATCAAACTGGTTACGGCGTACGGCAAATCCTTCAAAATTACCTTGGTAATGATTTCTCTGTTACCTCTATAATAAAACCCTATGCAACCATGGATGAAGTACTGAGGTCTTGTGTGACTATGTGCAGAGACTTTACTAAATCTGATTTTGTGTTGATACTGGCGGGTTCTAATGATAAAAATCCCATGATGGTACAGTCGCATTTACATTATACGTTGTGTCAATTGAGTAATACTAATATTATAATAGGAAATATCTATAGTAATAATTTTATTAGCGTAAAAATGTTAAATCGCCTAGTGAATTTCGTGTGTAGTAATTGTGCTAACTCTAATTTCATTCATTTAGATTCTAACTTCAATAAGTCAGTGAATCGTATGAACAAATTACATGCATGCAGACTAGTTCATAGACATATTCTAAATATAAGATACATGACCAACTATCAAAATTATAAAGAAACACTAGCCAATTGCCAGCGAATGAAGCCTGTTTATTGTAAAGGCGTTGGTACTCAAACGGATTGTGAATTAAATGTAAGTTGCAAACAATTTTTTACAGAAAGTGTTGACTCTACAACACAAACTCACAACCCTATGGAGGAGTTGCACTTTTTTCGTGAGTGATTTGTATATAACTTTGAATTCTAACTACAAACATGATACTAAGTGTTCGCCCGTTCAAACAAATGTCTTTATATGTCATCAAAATGTATGTGGCATTAGTAACAAGAAAAATGAACTAGAAGTTTATATTGATTCGCTGGGTAAAAGAGTGGACTTTGTTTGTGTGAGTGAGCATTTTTTGAATGAAAAGTCTGTTCATGTATTTAATCTTGAAAATTACAACTTAATCTCATACAATACTAGAAACAAAAAAATTAGGGGGGGAAGCTTAATCTTTGGACACACAGACAGAAAAGTAGAAAATGTAGATTTGATAAACAAACTGTATAGAATGGAAGTCTTTGAGATATGTTGTATTAAGGATACTAGTACTGGTGTATATTTATGCTGCTGTTACCGCACCCCGAGTAATAAGAATTTTGAACTTTTCATTATAAATATGGAGAAGTTGTTGGAATATTTGTTCAAAAGGAAAAGCATTATATGCGGTGATTTCAATGTGGATTTAATGGTAGAGAGTAAATTCCGGACTGAATTCATGAGTTTGCTGGCATGTTATAACTTTCGACTGCTTATAAATACACCTACATTCATTCGCAACGATAGCGCGTCTTGTTTAGATAACTTCATAACCAATCTTCCAGATGATTATGTGGAACAATGTGAAGTGGATCACAATGGTTTGGCGGATGGACACGGTGCGTTATTGGGAGACTTTAAATTGGAAAATATTAATAACTATAATTTAAATAAAAATAAATATGTAGTTATAAATAAAAGGGTGTTTAATACTAAAAACCGTATAGCTTTTAGACAAAAGATTCTTGAAACTAATTGGCGTAGCATGGGAATAAATGCTTTCTTGAATACATTTGTGTCAATTTTCAAAAATTGTTACAAAAGGAGACAACATAAAATTCAACTCAAAAAGGGCTTTAATTTAAAGTGGATGACAAAAGGCATAAAAACATCAAGTCGAATGAAACGTTTACTATGTGTAGGTAGTTCTAATAAGCTAGAACATAGTGTTCAGAATTATAAAAATAATTATCTAAGAATATACAGAAGGGTACTATCTAAGGCCAAAAAATTGACAATATCGGAAACAATTAACAATTCTTGTAATTTAGGCAAAGAGGTATGGAAAGTTGTAAATAAAAGCATGAATAAAATAAAAGCACCACAGCCTGAAAGTCTTTTGCTTAAAGTTGACGGTAACATTATAGATAATCCCTCAGATGTCGCAAATGCTTTAGCTGATCAATTTAACTATAAATGTTTTGTAAGTAATGTCAAAAATCTTGATCGCCATAAATTTCTTGAACAAAGCACTGAAAGAGTTTCAAACGACATGGTTTTTGCGCCCGTCACTCCAAATGAGATAGCGAAGATAGTAAATAGTATGAAAAATAAGAAGTCATGTGGCTACGACGATATTCCAATAGTAGTCGTTAAGGACAATTTAGATTTATTAGCTGAACCTTTGGCAAATTTTTGTAATAAGTGCATTTCGGAAGGTATTTTTCCGGAACAGCTAAAAATTGCAAAAATTATCCCACTGCACAAAAAAGGCTCCAAAACAGATCCGAAAAACTATAGACCTATCTCTTTGCTCCCCATTCTTTCCAAAATTTTTGAAAAAATAATGAAGAGTAGACTTATGCTTCACCTAAATTTAAATAAGATTTTGCATCCGAGACAATTTGGTTACCAAAAAAATGTCGGCACAGGAGATGCTATATATACATTGGTGGAAGACATTATTAGTAAATTGAATAAAAAAATGAGGGTAGCAGGCATTTTCCTAGATTTGAGCTCGGCTTTTGATACAATTGACCATAACTTACTCATTGCTAAATTGGAACATTATGGTGTGAGAGGCAATATTTTGCAACTTTTCTCTTCGTACTTGAAGAACAGGAAAATGTATGTAGATATTAGTAATACGCAAGCTAATGGGAACAGAACCAATCATAGATCGTACATGCAAAATATAGCAGCGGGCGTACCCCAAGGGTCAATACTAGGACCTATTTTATTTATATTATTTACAAATGATCTAATTAATTACATTAACTCATTATTTCCTGATACACAACTGACGGTTTTTGCCGACGATACTAATGCAATAGTTGAAGCTAACGATATACAAGAGCTTTCTGCTAAAGTTAATGCTGTATTATCAGTTTTTAGTTCTTGGTTTGAGAGTAATAAACTCATAATAAATATTGAAAAAACCAAAGTAATGTTATTTAGTACAACAGCACGAAATAAAGACAAAATGACGATCATCCTTAATGGAATTAAAATTGACGTAGTGAATGAGATAAAGTTTTTAGGGGTATACATGGACAAATTTTTAAACTGGAAAAGGGAATTGCAAGCTATTGATTCGTATATTTCTTCAGCGTGTTATGCCTTACGTACTCTTAGGGATGAAATAGACATAAAACACCTCAAAATGGTATACTATGCTCTAATAGAGTCTAGGTTAAGGTATAGTATTCAGTTTTGGGGAAATAGTTACAAATATAACTGTCAGAGAGCCTTTGTACTCCAGAAAAGAGCTATACGAACTATGGTCCGAATATCACAAAGAGAGAGCTGTCGGCCACACTTCACAAATTTGAAGATTCTCACTGTGCCAAGCCTCTATATTTTAGTGTTATTGGCGAATTTTCAGAAATACCTACATCACTATGAGACAGATGAGGAGAGAGAGTTGAGGGAAAGTACGCGTAGGAAAGATTTAAAAAGCAAAATAATACCTCAGTTTAACATTGTTCAACATAGTCCTCAATATCAAGCAGTGCGAATTTTTAACAGGTTGCCCTTGGACTTGAAGAGTATAGTCTACACGAGCTCGTTTAAGTCAAAGCTCAAAGCTTTCCTTTTGAAGAAATGTTTATATTCGGTCGACGATGACATATCAATAATTTAATAATATGAAGATTTAAATTATTATTTTAATTTTAAAATTAATGTGATTGGATAATTTTGATAATGATGACATTGTAGTTAATTTTGTGATTTTGTAATTTTATTGTATTTTATTTTTAATTTTTAATTATGACATGGATTTTAATTTTGCTTTTGTTATGATCTGTTGTATTTGGAATTTGAATGTATTTTGCTTTTAATTTTAAATAAGGACAATGAATTTAATTTTGTTATTTGTTATATTGATGATTTTATGATTTTAATTTATGTGATTTTAATTAATGTATTATGTAAGTAAATTCAAACACAATTTAAATTGTTATTGAATAAATAAATAAATAAATAAATAAATATGATGCACCGGCTGTTGTTGTGTTGGATGTTTGATCGTGGAGGGTAGCGGGATCCGAAGCACGGTGCTCCGCTGGCCGACCGTAGACAGTTGGGGGCCCAAGTAGTGTGCCAGCCACACACGAAAGGCTGCCCCGCCATCTGCGAAAAATCCCAGGGTGGCCCCATCGTGCCGGTTGGCGACCGGAAGGGAGGACCCGATGGCGATCCTTGGGGGGGTTCGGGCGTCCCCGCAGTCTCCAGATCAAACCTCCATTGGCGCAGCAATTCTAAGTGTGTTGTTGGGTCTAACATCGCATCACCTCGCTCAACTGCTATCTTCCACCACTCCTATTCGCTCTAAACCCTTATAAAAAATTATGAAAAAAGGTAAAAAGAAAAGCAGGTGTCGACAGCGGTTGCACGTCCTCCCATTCCAAGTGCATCTCTCGAATATTCGAGGGATGCACTCCAATATCAATGCGGTCCACCACCATCTCGAAACCGATAAGCCACACTTTCTTTTCTTGACGGAGACGCAGATTAGATGTCCGTCAGATGCGGCGTACCTCAACTACCCGGGATACTCACTGGAGCATCACTTCCGGCAGCGTACCGGGGTCTGTGTGTACGTCCGCAATGACATCTGCTGCCAACGTCTCCGTCACCTTGAAGACCCCGATTTTTCAACCTTATGGCTGTTGGTGGACACAGTTATGGACAAAATTGTCTATGCCTGTGTCTACCGTTCGCACAGCGGTGATCAGGAGACAACTTGGCTATTTGACCACCTCAGTATGGCCGCCGATACGGCCCTGCATCGGCACCCTGATGCGCAGTTCGTCGCTCTGGGGGAATTTAACGCCTGTCATCAAGACTGGCTTTTCCCATAACAGAGGACCGACCACGCTGGGAGAGAAGCGCGAAACTTTGTAGTTTCAATGGGGCTCTCCCAGTTAGTAAAGCAAGCGACAAGGGTGCCTGATATTGCTGGCCATACTGCCAATTGTCTGGACCTTCTGCTGACAACCGATCCAGACAGATGTATCGTAACAGTTTCCTCACCACTCGGAACTTCAGATCACTGTCTGGTGAAGTCTGTAACGTCCTTCTCGCCACCTGACTGCGACTGACGCGGTGAACGGCGAGTGTGGCGTTATAAGTCAGCAGATTGGGATGAGATGCGGCACTTCTTTGCGTCTTATCCTTGGCAGCGGGTCTGCTTCTCTTTGGAAAATCCGTCGAGCTGTGCGGAGGCAATTTCCGATGTGGTACGTCAAGCAATGGAGTATTTCATCCCATATAGTGACGTACCCGTCGGTAGCGCAGCCCGCCCATGGTTCAACGCCGACTGTGCTGAAGCTGAAAAGCGAAAGCACTCGGCGTTTCCTTCCTGGGTGGATGCTCGTGACCGCAAAGCTCCGGACCTGAGTTCAAAGAAGAGAGCCTTCAACCTTGCTGCCAAGTCCTACAAAAAGGCACTAAGGAAGGCTCACTTCGATCGCATTTCCCACATTGGCCAGAAGCTCTCTGCACTACCGTCCGATAGCAGAGCGTTCTGGTCCCTTGCCAAGTCGGTCGAAGCGAACTTTTGTCGGCCCACATTGCCTCCGCTGGTTCGGCCAGATGAAGGCACTGGCTCATACGGCGAGAGAGAAAGCAGGTCTCTTTGTATCTCTCTTCGCCCATAATTCTCGTCTTGACACTGGCAATGCTACTCCACCGACCCTACCTCACTGTGGCACCTCGATGCCCGAGGTCCATATAAGGAACAAAGAGTTTCTGAGAGGACTGTGTCGTCTAGACGTGAATAAAGCTAGTGGACCAGGTGGTATTCCAGCGATTGTTTTCAAGGCATGTGCGCCCGAGTTGTCTCCTATTCTGACACGCTTGTATCGCCTCTCATATAGGTAGGACCGGTATAGTGCCCAAATCCTGGAAGCTTGCCAACGTGCAGCCCGTGCCCAAAAAGGGCAGTCGTGCCGATCCTGCCAACTATCGGCCGATTTCAATAACCTCCATACTCTGCAAGATTATGGAGCATGTATTGAACTCGCGCCTCATGGCATACCTGGAAGGTAACGATCTCCTCAGTGACCGACAGTACGGGTTTCGTCGCAATCGGTCTACTGGGGACCTACTAGTGTATGCCACTCACTTGTGGGGCGAGGCCCTCGAGAAGAATGGGAAGGACTTGCAGTCTCCTTAGACACCTCGAAGGCCTTCGACAGGGTATGGCACGCTAGCCTTTTAAGTAAGCTTCCAGCGTACGGCATCTCTCCTGGTCTGATTAACTGGATAAAAGACTTCCTGAGTGAACGGTCTCTCCGAGTTGTTGTCGACGGATGCTCATCAGAGCCCATGATGACTAATGCCGGAGTTCCTCAGGGGTCTGTTCTCTCTGCAACTCTCTTCCTGCTCCACATCAACGATCTGCTGATGCCCGGTATCTATGGGTATGCAGATGATAGCACAGTTGTAGAGAGATACTTGCCGAGTATTCAGGCTAGTAAGGAGCTAATCCGGTCTGAAAGAGAGGCTATGGTAGAGCGTACGAATGACTCACTTCAGGCAGTCTCCAAGTGGGGCGAAGCCAATTTGGTGGGATTCAACGCCACCAAAACACAAGCGTGTCTATTCACCGCTAAAAGGAGCACGTTCACCTTGGCTCCTGCTTTCCGGAATGTATCTCTGGAATGCGCCAACCGCCTTCAGCTCTTGGGAGTTGAAATTTCCTCCGATCTCAACTTTGGACGGTTCATTGAGTCCAAGGCCAAGATTGCTGCTAGAAAACTCGACGTTTTGGCAAAGGTCCGGCGGTACTTCACACCGGGATAGCTTCTAATGTTATACAAAGCACAGGTCCGATCGTGTGTGGAGTACTGCAGCCACATTGGGCTGGAGCTGCAAAATGCCACCTGGCAGCTTTAGACTCAGTGGAAAGGCGTGCAAAGAGGCTAATTGGAGATATGGATTTGGCTTCCAATCTACAGAACCTTGAGCACAGGCGCAGGGTAGCCAGCCTTTCTGTATTTTACAGGATACATTTCGGAGAGTGTGCGCAGGAATTGCATGAATTGATTCCGCCATCCCCATTCCACTATCGGACAAGCCGTCGTACGGCGGGTATCCACCGTTAAGCGTTTCACCTAGTCGTTCATACCGCGTACAACGAGGGACTGGAACAATCTGCCTGCTGCGGTTTTTCCATCCGATTATAATTTGTGTGTCTTCAAGGCTAGAGTGAATAGGCTTTTAATAAACTAGTGCGCCTCACCATCGACGATTGCATCACTGCTTACCATCAGGTGGGATCGCAGTCAAGCGCTAGTTTATAACGACAAAAAAAATAATTAATAACTAGGTGTTTTAAAATGATCTTCTATGGGCGGGTTCTTTCAACTACGCTTGCCGGTCAATTAAAAGTAAATTGTTAAAAGGAGACCGATACCCTTCCATACAATCTTGGGCTTAGGTTGATAGTTGTTTGTAAAAAAATGAAACTGATGTCAGTTAATAGCATATATATTTTTAACCATTTACAGAAAATTCTGTGGACCAAATAAATCAGAGAAAAGAGTTTTAAGAGATTAGTGAGCTTATGCAACATATTACTTTTAATTGACAGTATTTGATGACACAGAATATGATATGTAACACAAAATAAAACATTTTTTAGATATATATTTTTTACTAGTTTCCGCCCGCGGCTTCGCCCGCGTGGTGTGTTGATAAAAAGCAGCCTATAGCAAAAATAACAAAATCGAAAAAAAATAATAAAAAAAAGTATGAGTAAAAGTAGCCTATATGTTAATTCAAGGTATAAACTATCTAAATACCAAATTTCAACCAGATCGGTCCAGCCGTTTTTTCGTGAAAGAGTAACAAATATACATCCATCCTCACAAACTTTCGCATTTATAATATTAGTAGGACACAAAATAAAACATTTTTTACAAATATATTTTTTATTTATAAACGGCATGTAAACTAAAACAATTTACATTTCGAAGCATAGTTCATTTTTGTATAACATTGCAAATTCTCGATTCATGAGTCAAACCGTGGTGAAGTTGGTGACTGATTCACGATACAAGAGAACGACCACTGCAGAGACAAATACAACGGTGGCCAAGTTGTCTTGATTCATCAGCAGACAATCTTTGAGCCAAATACCAGCAAGTTGAGCAAATATTGTAACTGCTGATTACCTGAAACATGGGAATAGTTTATTCAACAAATCATGACCAACTAACTAGCATTCCGTTAGTTTTGGTATTTAAATATTCTCCATGATTTCCGACCAGTTTCAGTCCATTTTTTTGTTAATATAACCTAAGAAGAGTATATTTCGGGAAGTTTGAAAATGGCGCCAGCGACTGAAAAATTGAATGGGAATCGTTTTTTTTGGTATGGTCATGTAAAAGAGTGATGAGTTTACATGTGTATAGAGGGAGAGGGAGGCCAAAGAAAAGATGAATATATCGTATGAGAAGTGAGACAGAAGAAAAGGGAGTTAGTTATAGCGTGGCGAGTGACCGGACAGAATGGAAAAAAACGTGTTGCGCCAATCCCAAATAAAACGATATAAGAGCAGGAAGATGATGATGACAACGGAGAAAAAGAACGGTGAATGGTAGTAGACGCTGGTTCATAAAATAATACCTACTTACAGGTTGTGGCGCTCGTCATTGAGAGAATTCATTAAAAGTATAGTTTCATCATCACGTCGCTGTTGGTTTAGTGCATTGCAGCAGTTATACTACAAATTATACGACAATTTATGGTATCAATAATAATTATATCCTTTCGATAAGTCGCCCGTAAAATCCAATATACTGCACCAAAGTCAAAGTTTAAATTGTTCGACACAAAGGTCTTAAATACAACTTAATTAAATTGGAAGTCCGAACAAAGAAAAATTGAGGTCGACAGATATACTAAAGTATCAGAAAAATATTAGAAAATTCACTGAAAACGTAAATGCACGAAACAGAATTCAAAGAGTATAGACGAAAGTAGTGATTGAGCATGCGTGTATATCGAAACGAATTTAAAAAAGATTTAAAAAATAAATCGATTTGTATCGATTTCTTAGCTTAGCCGAAATAAATGATATTGATCTATACAGCCAAATTAATCCGAATCGTAAATAAAATCACTGGATAGTACCACTTAACGATTTTTGTATGTATCCCAACGCAAACTGACCAATGCGTAAAACTTCGAAAAAGCGTTTTCTCTTTATAAACAAACGTAACAGCAGAATAAAAAAACAATGCGAATTGCGAAATTCAGATTTTTGTAAAACTCTATTGCACATTGAAATATATGATCAATATAATTTTTATTTTTAAGTGCTTAAGACTATTTACGAGATATGCATTAACGTATTTTATTTTACGGTTCATTGTAAGGTTATGCGCTACTGAAACCGAATATCCAAAAAACCGAAACTGTATTATGAAGTCTGATATCGGATAAATATCGGTTTGTAATCGAATCTAATAAAGCGCCCATCTCTACGACTGATCACACATAGCCTATCAATACCCGCAAAACGAGACACAATAGTAAGACAATAACAGCGCGGTCTCATAGGACCGGTCGGGGATTCATGTATATTACACTAATACAAAAGTATTCTTGTGTTCTTCTTTATTTTGTAGTATTTTTTTTTTGTTATTGTTGCAGCGTTCCTTAGTCTTCCTTCCTTTTATAAAAACATATCCAAAATCCAAAAAAATATAAAAGTAATTATAAATCAATGCCATTTTGCGTACTTTATTCGGATTTTATTTTTGCATTTTTATGTTCTAGATTCCTCATTTGTTTGTAATTCATTACTTTGGTTCTTCGTTGTTTTGTTCATTAAATAGATACAGATTAAAAAACAAAAAAAAAATAAGGAAAATACCTAAAAATCAGAACAAAAAGTATCACAAACTGTTGTAAAATACGTGTACGTACATTCTAAAGTACTATTTTTCTCAAAACCGCCGGGGTCAGATTTTGATGCACCTTTACACAAGGGTGTAGTTGAGGTATCCCTACATAAGTACCATAACAGAGTCGCTATTGGTTCATAGACCACTTCCCATACAAATGTGCCCAGTCTCCTTTATATATCTACCATGTTTTGGAGATTTTGATTAACTGTTGGCAACACTATTACACTTTATTTTGGTTTTTCTTGGATTCACGCCAATTTTTATTTTAAAAACTAATACTGAAAAACTGCAATACTGTTGCGTTAGTGGCCAAACTAAACTGCGACATCATCTTGTGGCATCATGGCGATTAGTACTTAATACAAGTGGTGCAATATTAAATACACAAGAGCAATGTTGTGTTGATCGAAGATGTCTGGAAATATTAATCATCTATTCGACAAATATTATCTCAGGTTAGTTTATTTTGAGATTTTTTTAAAGTTATCCGGACAACATGCAAGTTATTTTGAGGTTGTCAAAATCCATTCGCAATCTGGCTTTTTTTTAAATTTGTTATAAACTATAGTCCTTGACTGCGATCTTCTAATTAAATATTTTTATTATCTGACTGACTTATTGGTCTAGTGGTTAGTGGCCCTGACTGCTATGCCGGAGATCATGGGTTGGGTTCCCACCCAGGACAAATGTTTGTGTGATGAGCTTTTTTCTAATTTACATCAATGACCTCATAATTGCAACATCAAATAAAATGATTCAGTCATTTATTTGCATTCTGATTCTCTTTTCGGACATTAAAGCTGTGATTAAGTGTGAAAATCATATTAATTACGAGCAGGACATAAATACTTGTTTACTTGACATAATATATTGGCTATATAAATAATAACAATTTAATTATAAACCTGAATAAAACAAAAATAATGCAGTGAAAACCCAAATATTAGTATTGCTTAACAAGGTTGTTATATAAGGGAGCTCGTGGCTAGATCATAACAGCCGCACAGGTCGATCTTCAAGGTTAAGCAACGCTTGCCAAGGTTGGTCTGTGGATGGGTGACCATCTTAACATAACGAGTTTCCTTCGTGCGTCGGAAAGCACGTTAAGCTGTTAGTAGGTCCTGGCTGTCATCTGTAGATCTTTGGCAGTCGTTACGGATAGTCAGAAGCCAGTAAATCTGACTCCAGTCTTGCCATGAAGTACCGTATTACCCCAGTTAATGGGTTGTGGAGGTCTGGTAGGCAGCCGCTCCTCGTAAAATACTGGTATTCAGCTAAATCCTTGCTTGACAGGAAGCCGACCCCAATATAGTTGGGAAAAGGCTAGGCAGATGATGATGACCAAGGTTGTAATATTGAGGAAGCAAGCCAGGCTAATAAAATTTAAAAGGGCACTAAGACAAATATTAGTTAATAGAGAAATGTTATTACACAATTGATAACTTTCTTAATGATTAATTATTAAAATGACTTAACTATTATTGTAATGGACATGTATACTTATACACTTTCTAACTTTAGGACTTGATACTGGCGAAATGCATGAACCGTGTGCCAAAACTAAATAGCCTTTTTATAACAGCGCATTTTTCTATTACAGGCCGACAACATTGACTTCAGCAGAAGACACGAAACTTGAGAGAGCTCCTCACACAAAAGGCGAAAGGACGTCGGGACCGTCTCGCATCGAAGTGTTACGCGCGTGCTAAATGTCCAAAGGTATCGGTGGCTTAATGGCGCAATTTCATTAGTCGCTAGGGCCCGCATGCGGGGTGCGAGAGATTTCTGGAACGCATGCCACAGGGACCGCATTCGGGGAACCGTTTTCATTAGTCGATAGGGCCCGCATCCCGGGTGCGAGAGATTACTGGATCGCGTGCCACAGGGCCCGCATTCGGGGAACCGCAGACGGTATAACGCACGTGTTACTTTCAATGGTTGTTATCTCGCCTGCGGGGACTCCCCGCATGCGGTATACCGAACGAGTTAACGACCAGTGAAATTGCGCCATAATTATTCAATTACTTTTTGTTGGGTCCGAGATTTTTTTCAAAATTTGTTTTAAACTAGTGCTTGACTGCGATCCCACCTGATGGTAAGCAGCGATGCAATCGTTGATGGTGAGGCGCTCTAGCTTATTAAGAGCCTATTCACTCTAGCCTTGAAGACACCTAAATTGTAGTCGGACGGGAAAACCGCAGCAGGTAAATTGTTCCCGTCCCTCGGTGTACGCGGTATAAACGACGAAGCCAAACGCTTAGTCCGGACCGTAGAGGTTTCGACAACGAAAGGGTAGATACTCGCCGTACGACGGCTTGTCCGATGGTAAAAGAGGGATGGCGGAATCAGCTCATGTTATTCCTGCGCACACTCTCCAAAATGCATCCTGTCTGTTTGGCTACCCTACGCCTGTGCTCAAGGCTTTGTAAATTGGTCTCAACCAAATCTGGATCTCCAACGGCACGTCGGGCATCCAGGGACAGCTGTACGAGACGAAATTAATCAGTCTAATATAAACTCTTTTGCAATAAAAACGGGCGCTTTAAAGTCAAAGTCAAAATATTTTTATTTCACATAGGCCTACATGGGCACTTATAAAACGTCGGAAACTAGTGCACGGTTCCAAATTGGTCGTTTCCTATGGAGAAGAACCGGCAAGAAACTCCATGGTTACTCTTTTCAAAAAACTATTGGGTTTACAACATTTCCATATTACAACACAGACACTTATGCGAGGACAGTGTAGACCAGTCAATATTGCACCCAAAACCACAATAAAGATAAAATTAGTCAAAAACTGGGTTCAAAAAGGTAGTAATTAAAATCTGTAGTCTACAGTGCCCACTCATTCACATATACGAAAGAAGCTATATAAATATAAGAACAAAGAAAAAAAACAATTATAAAACTTATCACTAAATGAGATGTTAAAAAAAAATAAAAAAATCACGACTTGAATTTAAGGTGATTGAGATCCGAATAATATAAAAATATTGCAAAAGCAATGGCTTGAGTAAATAGTAAATAAATAAAATAAAACAAACATGGAGCAGTTAATAGACATGTTTACACAATAATGCAGTTAATGAGTTACCAGGGGGCCACATGTGCAGAATCAGTTAATGCCAAACAAGCGTGTCTTCGACGTAGTCTCTAACCTTGTAATATGCTTTTTTGGTTAGGACACGCTTAATATGGGTTTTGAACTTTCCCTCGCTAAGTTCAATAACGGACTTGGGCAATTTATTATAAAAGCGTATACCTACTATTGACATGGAATGCCTAATTTTTCTTACTGCATATGCTGCTGAGCTTAATCTACCAGAGAGAGTTCCAATATGAGCACCCCACTGCAGTTTAGAATCTATTGTTACACCTGGGAACACAGTTTCCGTAATAGCATCAAATTTTTTACCGTCAAGCATTAAATTAAGGCCTACTTGAGGGACATTTGGTAATGAAAACTTTATACATTTAGTTTTGTTCGCATTTAGTAGGAGGTTATTAGCTGCGAACCATTTCGAAAGAACAGCCAGACTTTCGTTTACATGCAACACATCCGCATCTTTTCTGTCTACTTTAAAAGTGAAGAGAAGTGCCATCAGCAAATAGAATTACATCCGATAAACTAGCTATTATATAAGGAAGGTCATTAATATAAGCCAGGAAAAGGAAAGGGCCAAGAAATAAACCCTGGAGCACACCCATCTTTACTAAAGACCCCGAGGACGTCGCCCCATTGATGGTTACTTTTTGCTGCCTGTAAGATAAATAGGAAAAAACAAGATCAGCAGCTCATCCACGAATTCCGTCATGATGTAATTTACAGATCAGAGTATTCTGGTCAAGCAACGCAGTCAAATGCTTTTGAGAAGTCACAGAATATGCCAATAGCATCCTGGGACTTCTCCCAGGATTCCGAAATGTGACTGATGAGTTTCTTTCACTCTTGCATCTGTCGTTGACTTTCCTTTCGTGAAGCAAAACTGATGACTATGCAAGATCCTATTAGAATTACAATGATACAACATCTGGTCAAGCATGATTTTTTCATAGATTTTACTCAATGCTGGAAGCACAGATATAGGTCTATAATTAGAGGGATCACTCTTGCTTTCTGATTTGAAAATTGGTACTACTTTACTATGTTTCATTAAATCAGGGAACGTACCACTGTCTAAACATTGGTTAAATATTCCTGTTTGTATAGGAGCAATTGTATCAATATTATCTCCAAGGACCTTAACAGATATACCCCATAAGTCCCCAGTGTTTTTTTATGTTACGACTTTGGAATGTTTTTTTAATTCTATCAGTAGACATACGCTTGAATTCAAAGGTTGGTATATCCTTAGTAAAATTTTCTTTTAAAAAAGATTCAGCTAGCAAAGATGAAGAAGGGTGAGATTTCGTAACTTCTATTGGGATGTTGGTGAAAAAGTTTTCTAATGTGTCAGCTACTTCTTGACTTATCTGAGATGATCTTATTATCAATTTTTAGCGACAAATCTTTCCGATCTCGTTGATTTGTCTTTCCAGTTTCCTTGTTCATTCAGACAGTTTTAATTTTATTATTTGAATTTTCTATTTTCTTACTTATTAACTTAGATTTAATTTGGGCGCAGACTCTTTTGAATATCTTTGTATAAAGTCTAACATGGTTATACAAGTTAGGATCAGACGACAACGATTTATCATAAAATAACTGATATAGAGTATCTCTGCTTTTTCTAATACCAGCAGTTGCCCATTCATTAAATTTGGATTTATTATTTATTTTAACTTTTTTAACTGGACACGCCTTATTGAATTCGTGGCACACAGTAGAAAATAATGTATCACAATTTACATTGGGGTCTTGCGAATCAAAATTGGCTGTTGAGAGACTACTTAGAACATTTTTACTAAAACTATTTAATTTATTTTTAGTAAGCGTCTGTCCAACAGTATTTATACAAAAAAACACAATAAATCCGTAAAAATATACCAAATTTTGCTATTACCAATACCTTTAATGGAATATTATTCCAAAAAAAATTAGTTAAATGTCTACAATTTAGAAAAAAGTTTCACTTTTACCGTGGTTTCATAAAAACAACACAATAATATTTTTTTTTACGACTGCTTAAAAATTGGGTTTCCTATTTCCTTTTGGACTCCCTACCGATCCTCTGAAAAGGTCCAGCGCCCACTGGGGGCGGTACTGCCCCCGTTGGGAATCTATGCCATAGACTAATAATAGCTTTACTTTTTTATTTACAGATCACCATCATTGCACTCGTGTTGCTGACTGTGTTCAAGGGATCCCTGGTTCTGGTGGCTAGACTGCGAGTTCTGTAGCATCAATTGCCTTTTACCACAAAATGGCAAACTCTAAAGAAACTGACTCCAAAAAGTACCCAAAGCGAGTTGGCACATCCGGTATACGAGGACATTTGTACGAGACGAAACTTCTTAGTCTAATTTACTTTAGAGCTATACACGATGACAACATAGAAGAGATTTATTTAGCCACCAACGTAGATAAAGTAGGTTCCTTCGATGACATTTGTCTGAAAGTTAAATTGAAAGGAATCCAGAAACCTATGACGGTTTTCATACAAGCGAAACACAGGGAGAATAGTAATACAGTTTTCACTCTTAACAATAGTGATTTGGTGGATTACTTTAATAGTTATTTAGAAATTAGAAGCAAATTTAAACCAAATGCTGACGACGTCCTCTTCAACGGGGAACTAGATGAAACAGAATGTCTATTCGTTATTTATACAACAGCAAAGGGTGATAAGAAATCAAAGAAATACGAAGGTAGTTTAGCTGATCATTTGGATGCTCTGATAGGAACTGGCGACCCTGGCACACAGCCATCGCATGACGCAGAACATGTAGACCTTCTGTGCGAACTCGTGCTAGAAGAACAAATGACTGCGCTGGCTAGACTGATGGTAAAGTGTGTTTATGGTGAGTTTAGTGACAATGCAATGTTGATGTTGATGAAAAACGAACTCTTGATAAAGTACCATGTAATTTTGGCACAAAAAGTATTCGTCGTTGCTGATATTGAGCCCGAAGGACATCGTAACGCAAGCTTTAGAAAAGAATTCTTTAAAATCGACGATGAGTACCTACGGATATTCAAAAATGAACTGTGCAAAGAGATTTTAATAAGAAATCGAGTTAACCTTACAAAATCAAATAATTTATTAATATTTTATGAGGGGTTTGAATACAACGAAGTTGGAATTTATAAAAACGGAAAATTTGTTTTACTCGGTAAAAGTTCTCGGGCCTGTTTCGGGACTTTTATGGACGAAATTACTGAATCTCAAGAAAGTTTACTGAAGACTGTTGAATTGGCAGTAAAGGAGTGCTTCAATCAACTCAGCCAGAAGTCCATAGCTGGACAAAAACCTGATAGTGAGACGACGGATTTTTCAACACTAAAATTTAAAGTGCCGGCTTCATTTGGCAATAAAGACCTAAGTATAAAAGGTAGCGATGTAAAAGTAGAAAGAAAATTAAATGATTTGCATTCTAAGATTGTCAGCTTTATAGAAAAAGCCAAACCCAATAATATTATCACCATAGACGATTCTTTGGGAGAAGGATTTCTACAGCTTAGTGGTGGTATAGCTTCTGCTGTTGGTAATTTATTAGTTTCTGATGAATCCTCTCAACTGCTCAAGTTTAATGACGACGAAACATTACTAGGAAACCTGGGTAAAAAATTATATTGTAAATTGAAAGAAAAATACCCTATAACCGATTTGGCCCAATACAAATTTGACGTGCAAACCAAAGTATTTCCAAAACTATCAATCACCACTGACGAATATACTAGAAAAGTTGTGAGTGATTTTTTGAGTACACTAATATTTTATACATCTCAATATAATGAGAAAAAGGTAGAGGACACTTTGAAATATGAAATAAATATAACCCAAAGTGATGAAGTAAAACATGTAGAAGTTACTTCCAATGCCATTTTCTTGAAGTATCATGACGCGATGCAAAAATGGAGTATGACAACTGAAGCGGGAAAGGGAACATATCTTGAAAAAGAAGGGAGTTTGTATAAAAAAGCTGCAATACTTGGCAGATATCAGCCGATGATCAGCGTGATAAATATGATGCAAAGAATTAAGAATAAGAATTACGACTTCAGGGAAGAAACCGTGAATATTAAATTAGATGAGTTGGTTTCAGGAACTATTATTGACACTGACAACAAAGAACTTACTTTAGCTAAGCTTACAAAACAGTTAAATAATAGGGATTCAGCTGTCTTAGATTTTGAATACATCATAAATTTATCACCACGAGACGATAAAGCATTACGCACAGAACTTATGGATTCGAAGAAAGTGAAAACACTTATAGTTGTCTTCGATAGTAAGCTGATTGACATTATCTCTAACAGAAAATTGCTCAATGTTGAAAGTTCTATGAAAAACCAAAGAGTAATCATCATTACTGACCAGAAGTCGGTTGAAAAAGCAAAAGAAATATTCTCAACTGGTAAAGTAATCAAGGATGAAAAAAATAGGTTAATTGACATGACCAAAGAGACAAGGGACAGTATCTTAGCGAACACTAAAGTGATATTTCAAGGAGTTGAAGTAACTTTGGGTGAAATTCTGTTCAACAATTCGATAGAAGATGTCAGTGGAGACGTGTTATATAAAATGATGCATAGCAATCAAAATTGTATAGGAAAACCTATCATAAATCCAGATTATAAACCTGAATTGTACGTTCAAAGGAGTGTAAGACAATATTTCCGAGACAAATTTCAAGCAGAGAAAAGCGAAGCGGCAGGAAGTAGTAGATCTATGTCTGGAGGAGACAAAAGGGCACCAGGTTATGAAAAAGGTGACCGCAGATACCTTACATCGCTTTACGACTTACCACCAAAAGTTCTGCTCATCGGGGACCCGGGAATCGGAAAGTCAACTCTACTCACTCATCTGACTTTTAAAACAAAAGAATCTTGGAGTAAACCGGGTTGGATAGTAAGAGTTAATTTACTGGAGCACACGAAGCAGTTAAGTGAGTGGAAAGTGGACAAAACAGACATCGATGCTTTACAGTGTTTTAGATTCTTGTGTCAAGCTGCACTCAGTAAAGAAAGCGATACGCTCAGCCGTATCGATATAACACTAGTAGAATCTAACAATACAATATATCTAAAAGATTTTAATGGCGATGAGTGGACTTTATTCGAGTTGAAAATTTTCCTAAACTTTTATAACAGTACTGAAACACTAATTCTCTTATTCGATGGCTTCGATGAAATCTGTCCAAACTACGAGAATGAAGTGTTAAGGTTAATGTGGGCAGTGAAACATTCTCGTCGGAACCATAAAATGTTGGTCACAACCAGATCATATTATATCAGAAAGAATTTATTAAATTTCGATACAATATTCGAAATAGAACCTTTGGAAGGTCGGCAGCAACACTTGTATTTAAATTCACTTTGGCATGAACAGAAGATACTTGAGAACCTCAATGAAGGCCACCTAAAAAATATTGACAGATTTATTCAATTTATGTGGCAACATAAGTATGAGATAGAACTCTTAATGAAGAAGAGTGAAATCTCGCCTTCAACAACAGTAAATCGGCAATTCTTTCTGGTCAGTCTGGGAAAAAAAATACCACTTATTATAGTTTATTTGAGTTTTATAAAGTATTTGAAATCGAATCTTTCATTCGCGCTATCTTCCGTGATGGATGCTCTTAATTCGCTGTTTTACGAATGTTATCACAGTAAATTATTCGAAAACGAATTTGTGGCAAGCCCACTACATCTGAATATACTAGTCGATTATTTTCACAATAAAATAAAAGGATTTAACTTAAGTCCTACTACATGGAGCTGGGCCAAAGAAAGCTTTGACATGTACAAACACTTTCTGGAGACTAAATTCAAAAGAATACGCTATCAAGATAAAACCCAAAACGACATGACCAAGCCAGACAATATATTGGCTTACAAGCGAGATTTTGTTGAGTTTATGGATAAGCATAAAAAACTAGCAGCATACGCCATTTATGGCAAATGCCTATTTGATAGCAATGGCTTGGAGCAAATAAACAAAATGATACAAGAAGTCAAAGAAGGAGAGGAGAGAACTGGTGTTATATGCAATGTATTAGATGATATACCAATTTTTGTGCACTCCACGCTCAAAGAATACTTTGCCGTAGAATTCATTTGTGATTTACTGAAGAGTAAAGACAACCAAGCATTCCTTTGGGATTTTATATTGAACGAGATGTTTTTCAATTGTAATAAGAACGTTTTGACCACATTTGACTATAAAATAAAATTTTACGAAGAACTGAGAATAGCTGTCAAAAGAAGTCGTAAGTTAATATTTGATCTGTTATTGGAACAGAGTAGAAATAAGAATGGTGAAATCCGATCAGCTCTATGTGAAGCGATACGTCATGATATGACGCATTTTGTTAGAATTTTATTTAATTCGGTAATAGATGTTCATTTAGATGAAAACAATTTGATGGATTTCATAAAAATTGTTAAAGTAACTAATATGCTTATTGTAGCTGTTAAAATGGATCTTGAAGAACCAATTTCGTGTATAATTCGTGCTGTAACTAAAGTTGATAAAACGAAACTAATTACATTATTTGAGAATATAAAAAAAATAGATACGGAAGATATAGACAGTATTAGTGTTTCTGATTACATTCAAATGATACACCGGCATGTGTGGACTCGTATGGATATAGACCCTGATTGGAAAAATCTTTCGGAATTGAGTGGTCAAATATATTTCATCTGAGTACAAGTTTACAGGTCGTCAAGTCTGCTATTAGAATAGTATGCGGATTGTCGATCATTGGCTTCATCCAAGCCTTTTAAGCTATATTTTGTGTGTGTGCAATCCATTTAATTTTTTCTGCTTATTATTGTAATAAGATGACATAACAATTTGTGCCAATTTAAAAATCCTATTTTCAATTTTTAATAATATTTCCACACCGTGATTGGTAGTGTATGTGAGACATTTTTAATATTAAGACCTTGTATGTACCATATAGAAATCTATACATATAATAAAATTGTAGAAAAGTAGTTTTTGTACATGAAATAAAAATCAAAAAAAAAAATAGCTATGGTGTTAAAGAACAACCTATAGAACCCATTTCTAGCATTTTTAGTATTTTTGTCTGTTTATTTGTTCGGACATCACATAAAATATACGAAGGCAATGTAGATAACTTTTAGACACAAGGATTGAGCGTAACTTGGAGTAACATTTAGTTTTTGTTTCATTGTAATCGGTTCAGTCTAACAAAAGATATTTGAATTTAAAGTTTTGCAGAAGTAAAATTAGGTTCATGTTCACTTGGTCTCATTACTTCACGTAAATTTGTGCTTATTATAAAAATATTAAGTTTTCTGTTTCATCATATAATCAGTTCATACCTTATAATAAAATAAAATAAATGTAATAGTCTTTTCGAAGTAAAATATTGAAACAGCGCCATCTATCAAACTTAGAGATCAACTGCGTGCAGTATATATATAATCAGCGTTGTTAGTAGGTAAATTAAAACTGGTTTTAAACCAATTCAATTATCAATTTAATACTACATGTAATTTAATTCTTTAACCCATAGCACACTCATAAAGGCAAAATTTTGTGAGCATATAATTCATGAAATTATATAATTGTTAAATTCTGTACCGATAGATGGCGTTGTTTTATAAAATTTCATGAACATTAAGGACACATTACATAGTGGAAACCACAGAACATGGAAACCCCTTGCCAGACAGCAAGGGGTTTCCACTATGTAATGTGTGTGTCTGGCAATGAATAACATGATTATTAATAATATTCTGAGGGTAATACCAAAATATCAATCTTTATAAATGATAAATGATATTTATTTTGCAAATAGGTTTTTTCAAACTCTTTTACACGTCAATTTTTTTTTCTTGGACTTTTTTTTTTTTTTGTTACTAGATGAGGCCGGTGTTTCCTAACTGACTACCCTGAGAAGAAACACCGAAACAAACTCAGGGGTCACAGTCTCTTTTAAAGTCCGTACAACATGAAAATAATATGCGAACCATGCAGATTAGTGTCTGAGATGGCCTTTTGAAGAAAGAACCATGCAATTTGAGTGGACCTGTCCAGTCAGTGCAAGCATTTGTCAATATTCGCAAAGCTCAACTCAGGACTACTAAGGAGCTCAACGACTTGACGAACAATACCAAAGAGAGGACATAATGGTTAGGCCACAGAAAACACTCAAATTGCCAGACATAAGTTAAAATGACTAAAAAAGAAAAAAAAAAGCAATCCACATAGTTCTCACATTCACAAAAAAGAAATAATAATAATAATACAAAGTGTAATACTTAACAAAGTAAGCATTTATGTCAAACATAAATAAAAAAGAAAAAAATAATTAAAAAATGTGAAATTGTAAAGTAAAAATTATTTTACAATGTCAAATTGTAATAAATAAATTTCAAATTGTAAAAAAGTACAATCGAAAATAAAATAAAGTAAGAAGATAAGACAACAGTTGTAGTGCGCACTGGAGCGGGTCAATCCCAAGCCTTTACGTCCTCAAAGTAGTCCTTTACAGTGTAATAAGCCTTTTGGCAAAGTTTTCGCTTAACAAAAGATTTGAACTTATTAAGGCTTAGTTCTTGCATATGACTAGGAAGCTTATTATAAAAGCGTATACATTGACATCTAAATGAACCCCCTATTTTTTTGAGCCTGGTTGCAGGAACAACATAGTTATGTTTGTTCCTGGTATTAAAACTATGAATATCACTGTACTTTTTAAACATGTTTTTGTTTTTAATTATAATTTGACGAAATCGGTATTTTAACTTGGGTACCCTGTACCTACCAAAGCCACTGCTACCCAAACTTCATAATTGGCCATCGTTGTTACCTGTGTTGGGACCATGCGCTGACAAACTTTCAGCTTTTATAAAATAACGTAGGTCTGGCATTCACGGGCTCTGATTATTAGGTGTCTTTTCAGTTCTGTCTTTGAAAAGGTCTTGACTGGATAACATCGTTAAATCTTTCAATAAAAAGAGTTTTGCATTCGGTTTAAGTATTGAAGTGCGAAGTAAATTGTATCTTGCAATTTGAGTCAAGCAAGATAGGTACATATACTTAGATTAGATTTTTTGATATTTTGCTGGTCTTCAACTTATTCTTATTTGAAAGTTTATGTGCTGTTGTGAATTATTTGGTTCAATATTTTATTAGTTTGGATCAGATATTTTTTAAATGCCTTCTAGAAAAAAACAAACCTTTCGCAGCGTAGCCGTCATGCAAAAAGGGTGAGACTAAGTACGTCCCAAGAATCAGAAGACGATGGTGAAGCGAGGCTATCAGCAATTCGAGCTAGGCAAATCAGAACTCTTGCGTCAGAAACGCCTAGCCAACGTGAGTCACGAACTCACGACTTAGTATACAGCGTTCTCTTAGGGCAGTTTCTCTATCACAGGAGAGTTTTGGAGGAAAGCGTATCGCGTTTATCGGCCGACCGAGAGCGTTACGCCGACTTAAGCCCTCTCACGCGAGTCTGAGACTTTCACCGAAAGGGAGTTGCGGTTAAATTCACAAAGAATTGTTACCGCGACTTGCACTTTGCGCTTTTTACTTTAAGTTAATTTAGTGACATTTAGGGCCTGTTTCACAATGTCCGAGTAGGCACTACTCACTGAATAAATTAAAAAATGGAACAGAATTTGTATGAAATTATCTGCTAAGTAAGATACTCGAAACTTAATCATAGGTGGTGAAACAGGCCCTTAATGTAACGTAGTGACATTTTAATTTTTGTGATTTTATAACATTTTAATTTAATAACAATTATGATTTTCATTTGTTTAATTGTTTGTATACCAAATGTTAATTTATTAATGAATAATATGATTGAGCTCCTGTACTAACATAGATATTTAATAAGTAATACTAACATATAATGTGCACCAAAAGTTGTCTGATTAATAAATAAATTATTATTATTATTATTTCATTTATTTTTTATTATAAAATATTTCATATATTTTTAAATATTTTTACAAAAACTTAAAAAAAAACATAAAAAATATAGTATAAAAAATAGTGGCCCACCGGTATCGGGAACAGGGTCCAAGCTACCGGCGGTCAGGGCTCCTGAGAGAGGAACCTCCGGACAATACGCGCCGTGTCCAAGAGTGCTGCTTTCTGGATCAACCCCTTGATCCAGCTGCCTAACGAGAGCCTCCTCAGGTGTTCGTCGAGGCTCTTGGCTATTAAGCCATTGGCCGTCACGACTATCGGCACAATGATTGCTGTGTCCACTTCCTACATGTCGACAACCTCGCGAACTAAGTCAAGATACTTAGCTTTCTTTTCCTTCTCAGCTTTCACGAGGTTCTCGTCATGAGGGACCGCTATATCAACAATCATTGTGCGACGCTCTGTTCGATCTATCACCACACATACATTGGCAACAATAGTCCTATCAGTGATGATAGATCGATCGTGATACAACGTGATACTGCCATTGTCGAGAACTGGGTCGGGCACATACCTATAGTACGGTACTTCTGACTCCACAAGATTGTATTTAAGAGCAAGTTGCTGGTGGATAATCCTGGCCACGAGGTTGTGTCTATGCAAATAGTATCCGTTAGCAAGATGAGAACACCCAGAAATTATGTGTCGGATTGATTCTTCGGGCAGGTGGCATGCCCGACAGATGTCAACCGTACCATCCTTCACAATGTATTTCCGGTAGTTGTTCGTCATCATAACTTCATCCATAATTGCAAAGACAAAACCTTCGGTTTCTCCAAAACGATCACCTACGCTTTACGCTTTGTAACCAGGATACGGACGCTAATAGATCAACATCGGGCCCATGTAAGGCCCGGTAAAAGCGTGAAGTCGTGAAGCTCCTTACTCTGCCATACTTCCCTGCGGTCATCAGTATCCAGTACTATTGGTTTGCACCAGTTCTCCTTAGCCAAGGAGAGCGGGGTTAGGCCCTTGTCCACCACCACTACATGGCGATGCATACCCACGTCCACAGCCAGGAAATATTCCCTGAGACTGCAAATCTCGCGGTTATGCAGAGCCTTGGCATTTAAAGCCACGACCCCCACACTTCCGCGGGATATACAGCCTCATCACCGATGACCGTGGGTGATGCATCCGGTTTGCAGTAAGTAGTGAACGGACCCTCCTATCCAGGGCGTCGAGTTCCGTCTGAGTCCATTTAAGTATGCCGAAAGAGTACATCAATACCGGCATGACCCAACAGTTGAAGGCGCGCACCTTGTTCCCGCCTGATAAAAGACTATTCAGTAATTTATTCAGGCGGCCAAAGAAGCGCTCCTTCAACGATCGCTTCACGTCAGCAGCATTGATGCCTAACGCTTCCGACATACCCACCGTTTAACCGAAACTTACAATACTTTATAAGTTTCGGTTAAACAGAGGGATCTAAGGTGTATGGAATCCGAGAGTTGGGTTCCCACGGATTCCATAATCTGCCCTCGCTTTACAAGCATGACTGCACATTTGTCCACACCAAATTCCATCCTGATGGCACTACTGAAGGTTTCAGTTACCTTCAGTAGCTCCATCAGTTGCAGGTTGTTGGGGGCAAAGAGTTTCAGGTCATCCATGTAAAGGAGGTGAGATATGACCTGACCACCTCTTTTCAACCGATAGCCTAAGCCCGAACCCTCCAGCAATGTGCTGAGTGGGTTCAAGGCTAGACAAAACCACAGTGGACTCAGACTATCGCCCTGGAATATGCCACGCTCGATCCTTATCGGTAAACCATTCTCTTGGATTTGTCGACATCCTGGATAGTGAAGAACCGTTCTCCACCGCCGCATACACGACATCAAGAAGGTGCGCAGAGTTGCATCAACTTTATACAGCTCCAACACCCTCATGAGCCATGAATGCGCCACTGAGTCATAGGCCTTCTTATAATTTATTTATTTACTGGCTTTTACCCGCGGCTTCGCTCCCGTCAAATGACTACCCTACATATCCTACACTACACTACACTACACTACCTTACACTACCCTATACTACCCTACACTACCCTACACTACCCTACACTACCCTACACTACACTACACTACCCTACACTACCCTACACTACCCTACACTACCCTACACTACCCTACCTACCCTACTTTACCTAACTTTTTTTTTTTTAATTTTTCTCTCCGTAAGAACCATCATTGAACTTCAAGGAACATTTTAAAAAAAGAATCAGCCAAATCGGTCAAGCCGTTTTCATGTGATGTCGTGACAACGAAAAACGGGTTTCATTTTGATATATATAGATTTGAACTTCATGCAACAGTTAAGGTACACAGGCGGACTTAATGCCGTAGGCATTCTCTACCAGTCAACCTAGGGTGGTGAAGAGAGAAGGTGGCAGGAGCATAAAAAAAAAAAGAAATGAATAATTAGAAATCGAGGGTACATAATTATATATACAAATAAAATATACTTACATATATATCCAATATAGTAACATGTCGACATATCTTTTCGAAAACGATGAACCTGTTGGCTAATGGCAACATCTATGAGGAGCAGCTCCTTAGTACCACGGGACCCGCTCCTACATCCATTCTGAGAAGCAGACATGATGGAGTTTGTCTCAATATGACTATTGATTTTGGTTCTCAGAATGGATGTAAGAACTTTATAGACCGTCGGTAAACACGTGATCGGTCTATAATTTTTAGGTTCCATGGTACTACCTGATTTATGGAGCAGGTGGGTTATTCCTATCGTTAGGAACTCGGGTAGCATTCCTGACTCATTGACTAGAACTGAGAAGCCAAGCGAGCGTGCGATCCTGTGAACCATTTGATCCAGAAATTGTGCAGCCCGTCCGGCCTTGGAGATTTCCAGTTAGGCAACGGACGGACTGCACGAACTACATCTTGGGGACTGATGGTAATTGCCCCTATTTCTGGCTAAAGATCACACGCACGCTCGACTTCCTGAATCCCGTCACCCTCGGTGTGACTGACAGGCACTGACCAGATGTTGCGCCAAAATGAACTCATGGCGTCATCATCCGGTGGGTGAGTATCAATCACACCTTGGACCGGTCGCTCCCAAGCCCTGTAAACCCACCTTTCGTTGCTTTGGAACGTGCGATTCTGGGTGTATCGCTCCACTCGCCGCTTGTACCGCCGAATACGGCTTGCCCATGCATAGATTTTCTGCTTCAGGAAGTCGATACGCTCTGTGATGTAGGGCAGATAATCTCGAGGACCAATATCAGTCCTCGAGAATGCCCGCCTCACAAAACGCATCACCCTAGAGCGAGTGTTGCCCTCCCTGAAGCAGATAAGCTTGCCGATGAGTGCTCTAGCCTCACCGATACGATTATTATGATTATTATTTACGCTCACAAGAAAGCAGCGAGGACCGCGAAGCGCGTTTATCAGCTGACCAAGAGCGTTCGTTTGATAGGTTATGCTGCAGTGTAGATAACGCCTCGGGTGAAATCCTGTTTTAGACGCACCGGGCGGAACAGGTAATACTTTCCTAATCAAAGTTATTTTGGCTCGAATAAGGAACCAAAATAAAATTGCCCGTGCTGTCGCCTCTTCAGGGATAGCAACCACATTATTGCCTGGAAGAAAAACATACAACATTTAAAATTCCTGTCGACTTAAACCGTAATGAAAGCCCGGTTTGCAACATATCGCAAAATAGCGATACCGGCATGACTCAAACCCAAAACAAGGGTTTTACGCGATTGTGTGTTAATTATTTAGGTTGAGTGCACAATGGCAAACCGCAAAGCTGTAGAAGCAGTGAGTAGAACTTACAGGATGTAAGGCAGAATGACGGGCCGATGGAAGGCATAACGGTGCTGTTCTGCGGTGTTTTTTGGCAGACACTCCCGATAGTACCCCGAGGAACGAGAGCCGATGAAATTGCTGCCTGCATGAAGAGTTCTGTTTTGTGGCGCAATATATCATCTACACACCTGAGTGTAAATATGCGTGCACAGTTAGGACGCTGCGCAAATGCACAGAAGTTTTCCATTTTATTATTACAAATAGGCGATGGCACATAACCCGTACAAGAAGATGGAAAAGATATTTTGGTTGATAACCTCTGTTCTTGCGTTACATCACAACGGTTCTTGGCTATGTCAGCGAGCTATTTTCACCGCAATCCGCAATGACCAAGCTGCGGCAATTCATTTAAAAATATTGACCTATGTGTCCAGGAATAGTAGAGAATACACATCTATACAGGTATGGAAGAAGATGACGCCACGCACTACCCGGTAGAATTTTTGGATTCCCTCAACACGCCCGGACTTCCAACCCACAAAATAGTTTTAAAAATCGATGCACCAATAATTCTCCTCAGAATTTTATGTCCTCCCAAACTGTGTAACAGCACTCGGCTCAAAATCATTAATCTGCAGCATAACAATAAAGGAAACTAAAAATGTATTAACTGGTTGCTACGCCGGTGATATTGTTTTTATTCCAAGAATACCTTTTCCAAATTCCTAACAACTTTCCTTTCTCTTTCAAACGAGTGCAGTTCCCAGTTAGTTTCTGTTATGCCATGACGACTAATAAAGCTCAGGGCCAGACATTATCCGTTGCGGGGGTGGACCAAAGTATTGAATGCTTTTCCCATGGCTAATGGTACGTAGCTCTTTCACGGATAAACAACCCTAATAATCTTTTTGTGTACGCTCCAGATGGTTCCACAGCTAATGTTGTTTATAAAGAACGACTAGAATAAATAAATTATATTTGTGTCGGTATCCTCCAACAGCGTTTCGCACTAAAAAATACATTGTTAAGTTCCGACATCCACGCGAACGAAGTCGCGGGCACAGCTGCTAGTATTAAATAATTGAAACTAATACATATAATCAAAAAATTGAGAGACCGTACCCCAATAGACATAATGCGAATGGTATATTTTGCTATATGCCAGTCCATTATACAATATGGTGTGTCTATCTGGGGTGGGGCTGGGAAAACCACTATGCTCGAGCTCGAAAGAGCCCAGAGAGCTGTCATAAAAGTACTTTTAAAAAAATCATTTTTCTTCCCTACTGACTCTTTGTACAGCGAATTTCGAATTCTACGTGTTCGTCAATTGTACATTCTCAATGCTTTCATCCGCACTCATAAAACTATAAAGCTCCGACCAGACTATCGCGCACTAACTTCCAAACGCGTCTTTCATATACCGCTGCAACGAACAACCTCCCTCCTAGCCAGACGATGCTCCGCTTATCTACACACCCTCGTGTATAACAAGGTAACTAACAGTCTACCTTGTGACACAAAAATACTCTCTGTTGCTGTGTGTAAAAAATTAGTGAAAAAATGGCTTTTTGGTCTTTCATACGATGCTTCGGAAAACCTTCTCACATCATTTAACTCGGAATCCCATCACAGACACTAACACCCACACAACACACTTACACACTCACTCATTCACACACCCACACCTCACCTTCACTCACTAATTTTTCTAAGATATTTTTTTTTCTCTCCAAATTCTGTGCCAGGTCCTGCACAATTTTTTATTTGAATTTTTGTTTTTGTTATTGATTGTTTTTTTAATTGACTGTTAATAATACAGTTCTTACCTAGTTTTAAGAATGATCTCCATTCTTTATTAATTTGTTTATATTTTAGATTTTATAGTTATTTTTACCTTTTGTCACAAACTGCGGCAGCAAAAAGCAAATTCACATACGTATCCCTACCGGTCCCCAAGATACAGGCACCGCCGAGCTTGGGGACCACCGTAATTGACTACACAAAGCTCGCAAATAGTTACAGACCTAGAATAAGTTACGATTGTTTAAATTTAAGGCAACTACTGTAACAATGGTTCAATAAATTTATTATTATTATTATTTGTTATTTTTATGTTTTCTTCCCATTTAAGGGAGACAAACCTTACATACGGGTCGGGACCAAGTATATAAGGTGGAGTTTAAATTGAAAAGGTAGATGTGAGTGTTGAAGAAGTTAGGAATTTTCTAGTGATGCGACAGGTGTTGAGGATGGTGGCTTTTTGAAGCATGTAGTGTATTTGAGCTGGTATCTGTAGAGTGTTGAGGCTTTGTGTTAATGATTTTGGTATTATGCCAGTAGAAGAAAGAACAATTGGTACAATATGGACAGTTCGAGCTTTCCATTGGGTTTTAATTTCTATGGCGAGATCTTGATACTTACTAAGCTTTTCGGATATTGTCGTTTGCATATTGTGTGAGTTAGGTATTGCTATGACAATCAAATAAACTGTTTTATTGGTTTTGTCATGAACGGTAATATCGGGTCTGTTATAATGTATCGTTTTGTCTGTTATGATTATCCGGTCCCAATAAATTTTGACATCCTGATTTTCTAGTATAGTTTCTGGGGTATATTTATAATATGGTATCATATCAGTTTCCAGTTTATGTTTATATGCTAAATTTTGGTGTATAATTGCAGCGACTTGGTCATGCCGGTGTTTATAATCTGTTTGGACTAGCGATTTACATGCGCCTGTTATATGTTGGATGGTTTCAGAGGCACTATTGCAGTGCCTGCATAGATCGGTCGGTTGATTCTGATCTTTCATGATGTATTTTCTGTAATTACGAGTGGCTACTATTTGATCTTGAATGGCTAACATAAAACCCTCAGTCTCGGGAAACAATTCGCCTCGTTTGAGCCATTCGTTCGACATTATTTTATCGACGTGTGGCTGGCTCAGAGAGGCTCGATGTCTACCATGGAGGGCTTTGTCAGACCATTCTGCAATTTTTTGTTGCGGGCTTACGATGTGTTCATTTATTTGCGTGTTCCTATTTTGGAGATTTAATGGTGTTAATTTTTTATCTGTTTCTGATACGTGTTTGTGTAATAATGAGTTTTCTGATTTGCAATGGAAGTATGCTCTAAGTGAATGTATTTGTTTATTGTGTAAGTTGTGTATATCTATCATACCTCTTCCTCCTTCCTGGCGTGGCAGTGTAAGTCGTTGTATTCATGACTTTGGATGATGTTTTCTATGTTTGGTAAGGAGTGTATGGACAGTGCGCTGTATTTTTTTGATGTCAGCCTTTGACCAGTGTAAAATTCCAAAGGAGTATGTGAGAATACGTACTGCATTTGCAGTACGTATTCTCGTGTTGATGGCTTTAAACGTGTTTCTAGAGTTTAAATGACTTTTTAAGATAAGGTTGAGGCGATGTGAGAATTTTTTAAGCAGTTCTTGTTTTGAAAGCTTTTGCTGTATCTGTCTGGACTGTTTAAAACCTAAATATTTATAAGTACTGTGTTCATCCATTGGTTCAATCGATTGACCAGATTGAAGTAAGTAGCTATTATTTTGGACTCTACCTTTTACAACTGACAAGATTTTGCACTTATCCACTCCAAATGACATACAAATATCATTAGAAAATATCTGTGTTGTATCTGCTAGTTGGAAAAGTTCTTCCCTGTCAGATGCATATAGCTTTATGTCATCCATGTACATTAGGTGTGTTAATCTGTATTGTGTATTATTGTTTGCCAGTGTGAATCCTAGGTCTGATTTATTTAGCAAATGTGATAGCGGATTGAGTGCCATGCAAAACCACAGAGGACTTAAAGCGTCTCCTTGAAAAATTCCTCGTTTGATATGAATCGGCTCAGTAGCTACTGTCGCTAAGGATGAATTAATTTTTAGAACAGTTTGCCAGTTTTGCATAGTCGATTTTAAGAACTGTTTGAGTGTTGGGTGAATTTTATATAAGTCTAAGATGTGTAATAACCAACTGTGGGGAACGGAATCGAAAGCCTTTTGGTAGTCAATAAACATAGTATGGATATCCCTCTTACTTTTAACGGCGTTATTGATAGTAATCGCGTCAATGGTCAGTTGTTCTTTACATCCTTGGCTATGCTTACGACATCCTTTCTGCTGTTCTGCTAGGATGTTATTTTTTGTTAAATGTTCATATATTATTTCACTTACGCAGGCTGTTAGTATTTTGTATAAGGTTTGTAGGCAAGTAATTGGTCGGTACTTCGCGGGATTTATGGTGTCATTTTTATCTTTAGGTATCATATAAGTTACTCCGTGTGTGATGTATATTGGAAGTAAATGTGGTGATTTTATGAATGTATTTAAATGATTATGTAAGAAAGGATGTATGCTCGAGAATTTCTTGTACCAATAGTTGTGGATGTTGTCAGTGCCTGGCGATTTCCAGTTGTGTGTGCGCTTGATGACTATTATGTGATGTGGGTATAAATTCAAATTCCATATCTGGAATGTCTGAAGTTGTAGCGTTAATCCAGTCTGCGTGATCATTATGGTATACTGGATTTTCCCAAATATTGGCCCAAAATTCTCGTAGTGATTCAGATGAAGGTGTATCTAGAGTTTGGTTAGTGCTGTCTCTGTTATTAGACGTAAGGTTCCTATAAAATATTTTTTCATTATTTTTAAATTTTGCATTTTGTACTTTGCGATTAGTGCACGTTATGTATCTTTTAAGTCTACTGGATGCTGCGCTTAATTTTTGTTTTAGAGTGTCCAAAAAGTGTTCTAATTGAGTATTAGAATTTTCGTGTTGAGCGTGTACTTGATATGTTGACTTTATTTGTTCAACTGCTGCTACTAATTTTTGACTCCTACTACCATTAATAAAATGTGTCAGCCTACCTATATTTGCTCTTAAATTTTGGATTTTCTTTTCTAGTCTCATTTGCCACTTTGGTTTTCTAAGTGTATATGTGCGGTGTTCACTTTGTATTGAGCCCGATATTTTAGCTCCGTTACATACAGCTGCCGTCCATGCTGCGCAGTAAATTATTGTCTGCAATTTAATAAATTCAGTATCGCCGTTAACATGTTTAGGCAGAATTACGGTATTTATGTACGAAACTATTTTAGAAAACTTTTTAGATGTCTTCTGCTTGGGAATAAATAGCCTATTAGTGGGATGTGTATCATTAAAATTTAGTTGCGCTTGTTCAAATATGGCTTCTATTTCTGCACTACTTTCTGAGATTGGACTATGGTTGGCTTGTATAGGCTCAGATTGAACAATGTCGATGTTGTTTAAGAAGTTGTTATCCTCTTCTGTATTTATTTGTAATTCAATAGCAAGATCTGAGCCAGCGCTGTTATTTAAGAACACGTTAGAAGTGAGTGTGTTTGTAGGTGTGTCAGAAAAGTTACCATTAGTACTAGGTAAATCTAACACGGTCTGTGTTTGTGTGTTCAACTGATCACCATTTGTTTGTTCAGTATTTTGGTCGTTGGTGTTTAAATTCCCTAATTCTATAGCTACCTGATCTCTAATTTCTTCTAATCGCTTGGTGTCTATGTATACATTATTTATAATTGCCCTCACTTGATCAGATAATCTTTGTTCAGTTAAATGTGTTAGTTCTGGGTATATATTTATAAATTCGTCACGTAAATGTTTTCTATAGGCTGTTTTATTGGTTTCTAATTGCGTGACAGTATAATATATTCTAATTATTGATTCATTATGTTCGTTCGTCCATCTCATGCGCTGAGTGGGCTGGGTTTTAGATTGTGTGGAGTGTTGCTGTATCTGAGTGTGACACATGTGTAGTTCAGCCCTGACTTCTGCATATATCTGATCAATTGTGTCTTGTGGTAACAATTTCCTTTGAACTATGGCTCTACGCTGGTCGCCTATTCTTTGTCGGCTTACTTGCATATTCGGATATTTTTCTAAGAACTTAGTATGAAGTGATGGAAGATATGCATTTTTGTCTGTGTCCATGTTTGTAAGATAAAGATAGGTGCGTAGGATGAATTTGTTCATTTCAATACTCCATTTCCTACGACTTGTTGCAGTCTTAGCAGTGGGTACAGTATCGTCGACAAAATTTGTCTCCTGTACAACATCCGCTGACTGTATTTATGATGAAGATGGCGTCGGAGTGACGCGGAGAGATTGTGATGATGAAGGAATTGATGAAAAAAGAGATGAAGAAGATAACGAAAAGATTTGTGAAGTTTCATCATCTATCTGAGGCACATTTGCCAGAAGTTGTTTTTTAGTTTTAGATCTGGTATTCATGATATTCCCACGAGTAGCGAGGGACTTACGAGGTCAACCACAGCAGAGCCCTGCGTTCACTGTGGCAAGGGTGAATAAAACTGGAGGTCCCCTATTATCCAGAGTTTGTACACTAGCGACTAGCGCATTCCCCTAGCCATGCAGCCCTCGGCATGTACAACCTTGGCTTGGATTGTATCTCTCTTAGTCTGACCCTGTACCCCAGACCCGCATCGACAAAGAAAATTCTGCCGTCACAGGCCCAGGGCGCAGAGCACGCAAGCCCCATCACGGCGTCAACGTAGAGATACGACGATGGGGTTATTATTATTATTATTATTTCCACCCGACAGAAGGCTGTTTAAAACCTTCTTCAGGCGGCCAAAGAAACGCTCTTTCAATGATTGCTTCATGTCAGCGACGTTAATGCCTAATGCTTCCGACATACCCAAATACTTGTAGGTTTCGGTCGAGGAGAGGTATCTAAGGTGTATGGAATCCGAGAGTTGAATACCCGCAGATTCCATAATCTTCCCTCGCTTTACATGCATGACTGCACATTTGTCCACACCAAATTCCATCCTAATGGCACTACTGAAAGTTTCAGTTACCTGCAGTAGTTCCATTAGTGGCAACTTGTTGGAGGCAATGAGTTTCAGATCATCAATGTAAAGAAGGTGAGATAAAACCTGACCACCTCTTCTCAACCGATAGCCCAAGCCTGATTCCTCCAGCAATGTGCTGAGAGGATTCAGAGCTAAGCAGAACCAAAGTGAACTCAGACTGTCGCCCTGGAATATTCCCCGTTTGATTCATATAGGCTCATCGTCCCCCCGGCTTGGTCGACATCCCGGATAGCGAAGGACCGTTTTCCATTGCCTCATCATACATGACTCAATGAAGGTGCGTGGAGTTGCATCTATTTTATACAACTCCAACACCCTCATGAGCCATGTATGTGGGACAGAATCATAGGCCTTCTTGTAATCTATCCAACATGTCGACAGACCCTTGCGGGATCGACGAACCTGTTGGCTAATGGTCATGGCAATGAGGACCCACTCCTACATCCGTTCTGAGAGGCGGACATAATCAAGTTTTTTTCTATGTGTACATACATTTTTGCTCTCAGAATGGATGTAAGGAGTTTATACACCGTTGACACACACGTAATCGGTCTATAATTCAATTATTATTTATTACTAGCTTTTACCCGCGGCTTCGCTCCCGACAAATGACTACCCTACATATCCTACGCTACCCTACCCTACCTTCCCTACCTACCCTACACTACCCTACACTACCCTACACTACCCTACACTACCCTACTCTACCCTACACTACCCTACACTACCCTACACTACCCTACACTACCCTACACTACCCTACACTACACTACCCTACACTACTCTACACTACTCTACCTACCCTACTTTACCTAACTTTTTTTTTTAGAATTTTTCTCTCCGTAAGAACCATCATTGAACTGCAAGGAACATTAAAAAAAAAAAACAGCCAAATCGGTCAAGCCGTTTTCATGTTATGCCGTAACAACGAAAAACGGGTTTCATTTTTATATATACAGGGTGTAAGGAGAACGCTTCCGAAGCCAGAACGTAGATTATATACAACCTAAATGCAAACGAATACCAATAACCTTTCGCTTTAAATTGATTATTTTCAAAACTTCATATTTCATAAACACGCAATGGAAACGAAAGTACAAATGTGAGGTCACTGACACGCAAGGCAACGTCGCGCCACTGCGCGCCCGCGCTTATCAGTCGCCGAGCGGCCGCCGAGCGCTCCGCCCGAGTCGCGGGATTTAATACGGAATTTACAAACATCACTTTCTAAATGCCTAGGCCGCCGCCCCCTACAACCCTTCATAAAATTATGAATTTTAATCGCAATTGTAGTCCATTGTAAAAAGCTGACAGAGGCATTTTACGTACCTGTCAAATCCTTTGCGACCTTATGAGGTTTGGCTCGAACTGGGCTCCATCCATTTCAATACAAAGGCGGGCCCGTCGCTGTGTCGACTCGTGAACACGAGGCATTAGTGTTGGACCCTCAACACATTCTTCACGTAGTTTATTAAAAACGCTCACTATTCTGCCCCGCATTTCATCAGCACTGTCACATTCCCGATCAAACACTCTTTCTTTCACATACCCCCACAAAAAGAAGTCCAATGGCGTTAAGTCGGGTGAACCAGCCGGCCAGGCGTGCGGCCCCAGCCTTCCGATCCAGCTGTCATTAAAAAGTTCAGTGAGACGCTCGCGGACGGGACGCGTAACATGCGGAGGAGCGCCATCGTGCTGGAACCATGCTCGACGATATTCAGCCAGCGACACATTGTCTAGCATATCATCTAAACGTCCATTTATAAAATTAAGATATGCTGATCCATTGAGGCGCTGCGGTAGAAACACTGGTCCTAAAATTTTCCCATTAAAAACACCAGCCCATACGTTGACGGACCATCTGGTCTGATGGCCGGTTTCTTGAGTGGCGTACGGGTTAACGTCTGACCATACATGGGCATTCCTCCTGTTCCACATCCCGTTTCTCGTGAATGTGGACTCGTCCGTCCAGATAACGTGCTCAATGAAGCCAGGCGCACGCTGTTGTTGATCTAGCAGCCAACGACAGTACGCACGACGACGAACGCGATCATTGGGCAGCAAAGCTTGTACTTTGTGTATTTTGTAGGGCCGCATTCTGTTCCGGCGCAAGACTTTATGAACTGTCCAGTGAGAAACTGTCGGTAAACCCCGTCGCCGCAATAATTTCGCCGCACTTCGTGTGCCTAGGCGTGGATTTTGGCGAATCACATTTAAAATACGCTCCTCAGTCTGAACATTCACTTGTTGTCCACCACCTGCCACCATCGGAGCAATCGGTCGATTTTCTAAGACTCGCTGAAAAGCTGCCGTTATCATGCGAGAATCAGACGGATGCCGGACATTCGGAAATCTGTTCCGGTAAATTCTCAACGCTAGAGATGCATTCCCAAGGGCTTCTCCTAAACACATCAACATGTTGCCGTATTCACGAGCACTGTACACGTATGCCTGAGGCATTATTTAAAACAACAAAAAATAATAACTAAAAAAGAATAAAACAGCACTAAAAACGTAACAATAATAACTAAACACAAATTTAAAACTAACAAAACAATAATTAATTACGATGCAATATCGATCGGATAAACGTAACGTACGTTAGCTCACGAACCGAGTCGGAAAGGAACTGACTAGATTACTATTATTTATTAAAGAAGTACTATGAAGATCAAACGACGCGCCGCACTTGCAGGTGGCCGGCCGACAAACGTTACCGCCGCGGCACGTGCCGCGTTGCGATGTGCAAAGACCAACAATTTACAGAGGCGAAAATGTTAAAAGAATAATTTTAAATGTTAGGAAATTGTACTTATGCTATTACAAACTGTTTTCATTTTCTAACTTTTAAATAAGATTGAATCGGTTTCTTGGATTCAATTAATTTAATTATTCACTTTAAATTGGTTTACTTACTAAATGAAGGATCCAGTTCTTGCAATAAACAAGCGCGCATCGTGTGACTTTAATTACATTGACATAAAGTTCAAATTCAATTGATTCACGCGCTCTGGTTGCTTTAAACTGTACATGCGATGAAAATTTTTTAGTCAATCACAGCTGATGTCGACGATCTTTTAACTTATTTCATTTACTATCGATTATCGACATAATACAAAACTGTTAATAAATGCACGACATAGTGCATCAATTTAAAACTGTTGACGCCTCTGTAATGTTTCTTTTTATTTATTTTGGCGGCGCTTTACAAAGGATACTTTGACCACGCCGCGCCGGCGCGCCGGCGCGCCGCGCAGCAGTACAGTTCGTCCGCTATAAGTAGGCGAGTGTGAAGTTAGGCTCTGCGAATTTTGGCCCTTGAAAATATCGTACAAAAATAAAGGTTTTAAAAAAATAAATGCAATTTGCAGTTCTTGTTGCTGTTAAAAACAGTTATTGGCATTATTTTTTTTTAAACCTTTATTTTTGTACGATATTTCAAGCGCCAAAATTCGCAGACCCTAACTTCACACTCGCCAACTTATAACGGACGAACTGTAGGTAAGTACGTAGTAACGCGACTCGTTATTTTTACCGAATTCACAAAAACGAGGAGGTACTTTTTTTGTATTTTTGTTCATCGATTACTCAGCCGATTGTCGACGGATTTTCAAAATTTTTTTTTTTGTTAGAAAGTAGATAGTTCTGAGGTAGTCCCACTGTCACCAAGTTAGGATCTGATGATGGAATCTTAAAGAAATCTAGGGGAAACCCTCAAATTTTATAACCTCACTTATTGTTTTTCGCATATTTTATGAAGTATCTCGTGTATTTGCGTATGGATGTCACCATCTCAGGTGGCGTGGCTGATGATGGAAGGTAGGTACAACTCCTTGATAGTAAGAAGTTACTCGAATAGGCAAGGACTGTTTAGTTTATTTAGTAAATTGTTTTGATGTTCGATAGGGTATTTACCATTTGGTCTCATGATCATCAAGTCATAACCTGATGCTGCAGTCAGGATAGTCTGCAGAGTACCTAACTCCTCGACAACTAACAGCAGAAATATCGTGTTTAGGCTCATTGAAAAGGGTTCGATGTGTGGATAAACGTGCTGTGTAAACACCGAAGTACATAGCGACCTGATGCTGAAGCCAGGCGCTTCAGAAAAAGTACAAACCTCGAAATTACAGCACCGTAGTCGTGTTTGGGCTCATTTTAAACAGGACCAAACTAAAAGAAAAAAAAGACGTTTAAAAAAACACAACCGACTTCAATTAAAAAAAACACCGACAAAAAAAAAGTACAAAACAACTAGTTTTGTCTCTTCATTATTTAACACCGACTTCCGAAATTAAAGTTATTTTGTACTTTTTAAGGTGTTTTTTTTTTTAAATTGAAGTCGGTTGTATTTTTTTGCAAAAAGTTTTTGTTTCGATATTTATTGTTAAGTTTGCCGATATGAAGTCATCGACGCCAGGTCTAGAGATAATGTCGGGATGTAGGTTGGTAAACATTTTAGTTTTGTTGCTATGCAAAATTTTAGTGACGGAATGACAAGTTTCTTGTAAACTCAATGTCTTTGTACATAATCAACTTTTTAAACGTTTCTTTCCCAATCACAGTAGTGAGTAGGTAGCTAAGTATCTTCGTTATGGGCCTCAAGGTTAAGCAAAGTAAACTGGATTTTTCTGACTTGTAAGTTTAGGATCAAAAAATTGTAACCCTGTTCAAGGGGAAAATTACTTAATTAATTAACATTACGATCCTTGCACGAATGGAACCCGAAAGCAGATATGCCACTACTAGGTAGAAGTGAACTGAAAACACATTTGCTTCCAGCGATCGAGTAAAGGTTAGTAGTTTATGAGCGCACTACATAGTCAGCCGTTGCGTCGTACGTTGGGTCGCGTCGGCTGCGCGGCTAGCGGCTGTCGGCGACCGCGCGCGGTCTTTGAACCCGAGGTCATGCGCGAGCGTCAGATGATTTATTTATTTACGAATACATTGCTTGTTAGAGTTTTAAAGAAAAAAAAATTGTTTAATCGCAAATAATGGTTTCATTTAACTGTTCCCACAGCATAGTGCATGAAAAATGATAAAAAAAATAGGTAAAATTGTAAAAAAAAAAAACTGTTTTTTTGATGGTATCGTATCGAGAATCACTAGCCTTATCACCTGTCTTCGTTTTCGGAAGCGTTTCCCTTACACCCCGTATAGATTATTATCCTTTCAGGCCCCTAATAAACCTTGCCCTGTGGATTTCTTTTCGTTGACATTTTAATGTTCTTGTAAAGGACTCGGAAAGCACGCTAAGCCCTACGGCTGTCATTTACAGTCGTTATGGATAGCCAGAAGTCAGTAAATCTGACTCCAGTCTTGCCATGAAGTACCCTGTTACTCCAGTTATTGGGTTGTGGAGGTCTGGTAGGCAGCCTATGCTTTCCGCGGCACGGAGGAAACTCGTTATGTTAAGATGGTCACCCATCCACAGACCAACCTTGGCAAGCGTTGCTTAACTTTGAAGATCGATCTGTGTTCTATTATTTACACTGAGCCACCAAAAAAAATACTTTTTTTTTTTTGGGTAGCGCAGTGGTTAAAAACTTTTCCTGTATATTTGTTTTCAAAATAGTTTAGTTTTTAATATTTTTGTTGCACACAGCCATTTTACACAGATGAAGACTTAGGGCCTGTTTCACAATGTCCGAGTAGCCTACTTCCTGAATAAATTCAAAATTGGAACAGAATTTGTATGAAATTATCTGCCAAGTAAGATATTGGAAACTTAATCAAACAATCATAGGTGGTGAAACAAGCCCTTAGACTTTTTATGTTGCATGTAGAATTTTAAGCCTGGGATACACTAGGGAACATTTTGTCCCGAAACACGACGCGCAACACTAAATTTACGTGACGCTGCAACGTTGCATAGTGTGCCGCAACATGACCCGAAACATTTTTCTGTTTTAAGACATTAAAGCCAAGGATACACTAGGGGGCAAATGGAGCGACATGTTGCAGAACATGTTGCTCAACAACTACGTAGAACATGCCAAAGTGCATGTCTTAAAACAGAAAAATGTTTCGGGTCATGTTGCGGCACACTATGCAACGTTTCAGCGTCACGTATATTGAGTGTTGCGCGTCGTGTTTCGGGACAAAATGTTCCCTAGTGTATCCCAGGCTTCACTTTGGCATGTTCTACGTAGTTGTTGAGCAACATGTTCTGCAACATGTTGCTCCATTTGTCCCCTAGTGTATCCTTGGCTTTAAAATAAATTTCGAATTGATGTAGAATTTTAAATTTAGAAGAGGAGGAAGAGGCCATAAAGTAATAAATGTTACTTGTACCTAAGGTAAGAAAAACGATATAATAAACTTATAAAACGAGTCGGCCTCGCGCACTGAGGGTTCCGTACCAACTTAATGAAAACAGTTCAATTCTCGAATCGTGTCTTGAAAACTTTTCAATTTTATTGTCTTGTGACGTAACTTCAAATTTTCAGTTTATAGAATTATCTAAGTATCTAATGTTATAATCTATCTATTTCTTAAATCTACAATAAAAGGAAGTGGTTTATATGTTATGTAATAAAACAAAGTATGACTTAAATATTTGTTGGTTTCATTTATTAAACCTGCCTGACGTGACGGTACATAATTATGTATACTACATACGCACCCTGTCCGAAACAGCAATTTCATTAAGAATATAGTAATAAAGATTAATAGAATAAAGTTTAACTTAAAACAAATACTGCCAAACTCAGCCAAACATATTGGACATACAAATCAACAAATCAAATTAAATAAAATTACAAATATCAATAACATACTTACTAGGTAACAATTGTAAATGTCAAAATCAATTCATTAATTGTCAAGATGCATATTTTACACGTTAAAATAAGTTCATTAATTTTTAAAACGCATTCTTTAAATATCAAAATAAATTAATTAATTTTCAAAATTTTCTCTTCAAATATCAAAATAAATAAATTAATTTTCATAAGTAATTCACTCTTCAAATATCAAAATAAATTAATTAATTTTCAAAATACATTCTTGAAATATCAAAATTAATTAGGTAATTAATTTTTAAAATTCATTCTTGAAATATCAAAATAAATAAATAAAGTTTTAAAATTCATTCTTTAAATATCAAAAAAAGAATGACAAAATTCACCCTTTAAATATCAAAATAAATTAATTAAAGGTCAAAAACTGTAAGACCAATTTAATTTCTAGGCGTGAAATGTGTGTCTTGACGTTTCTCAGCTATTAGTTTAAGAAATTCATTGTAAAACCTAGATTGGAGCATAGAGAGCGGGTACCGCACCGTCTTCTTCTGATTCGATTTATTGAAAACTATAGCCTCTTCCTGTGGAGTCAATGGTTCTAACACATAAGCTGTTCCAAACTCTTTTTCCAAAAAAGCAGGATCGTCATCGTCCTCGTCATACGATACGTTTGTGATCCAAATTTTATGCCGTCGCCTAAAATCCCTAACAGACTCCAATAAATAAAACGCTTCGGCTATCGACCTCCACAACATTTCATCAATACCGTCGAAAATAAATATCAGTTTTCCTCTGTTATAATAGTGTAGAAACATTTTCAGTTGGAAAACAGTTAAACTCCCACCAGAACAGTGGACTAGAGACACAGTCCCGCTCTCTGATTCTTCTAACTCTATTGACACTTCTTCGTCTTCATTTAGTTCATCTGGCACCTCCTCAAGCACAGCTCGACACATGAACTTTAAGCTGTCTGAAGTTGAATACTTTGTGTTCCATAAGTCGACATTGTTAACCTTCAATTTGCAAAACGCAGATGTGTGCTGCTCAAAATTTATTCGTACTATCCACACTTTGGGATCGAGTTCTTTTGTGTTTAGTGACAAATGAGTGAGTAGAGTTGACTTACCCATAGCGAGCCCTGCTGATATTAGTACAACATCGTCTTTCAAATCGTACAACGTTTCCAATAACTTATCTTTGACGTCATCAAACTTATCGTGCTCTTGTTTTTTGGTGCGACTAACGCGTCTTTCGATATAAAACTGCTTCTCATAATTGTTATGGAAAGCTCTATTACCAACATCGACAGTTTCATTATTAATCAATTTATAAAAAACATCTTCGTCTATAAACTTAACTGACTCATCGTCTACGATCATATCTAAGCTTACAGTTTCACCTTGAAACTTTATTTTAGAAGTCGCTAAGAACTTTTTTTGAGATTCTACAGTCAAGTCTGTGAGAGTGTTTCTTTCATCGTTCCAAACTTGACTTGCTTGTGCAAAATATTGAGTCATTACATCAACTGAAATCTGGTTTGTAATGATTATTGTTTGCTTGCCAGTTACAGCTTTTGCGATATTTTCTAGTCTTTTGCAAACATTTTTAAAGTCTTCGGAATAATTGCAGACAATAATTAGTACTTTCTCGTTTGCAGTGTTCGTTAATTCTTTACATAGAGTGTTGTGACTCTTCAAGGGTAGTTTGAAAATGTATTCTAAGTCTAACATAATATGGTCCTTATTTCTAAGATACTGTTCCACCTTAGCAAGTGTTAATAAACAGCTTTCTGTAGCAATAATACCTCTTAGAATCTGGCCAATCAAACTAAATCGTTCTATAGCGTTGTCAGTAAATGTATAGTTTAAATTCTTAATGTTATGCATTTTATTTAAAACGCCCATTAATGATTCATTCATAGCATAAGTAACTGCGTTCTCATATATTTTACTTTTCTGATTAAGATATGATCCTACTTTAGGCGTCATACACAGTTTTTGTATTTCGTCGTGGTATTTTAGAAATATCAATCCAGACCTATCTCTAAAGTTTTTAAAATCTTTGCAGGGTTTATCTTCTATTTCTCCTCTCAATATATCCTCTACGCCATTCTGATCAGCTTGGTTGGTGTAAAACAGTAGTTTTTTATAGAACTCTCTCACTAAACTCAAGTCGTATTCTCCTCGTTCGAAGGACAGTTTTGGAAACTTTTTAACTTTTACATCTAATCTATATTCGTGCAAATTTGGGATTTTACTATTTAACATTTCATACCATGTTTTGGCAAGCTTGCCCAGAGATTCACAGGTATCTGTAAACTTCAAAAGTTTTGAAGTTTCGTCGAAAACTAGTATGTTGCCGACAGCAGAAGCTATGCCTCCATTTAACTGAAGGAATCCGTCCCCTAGAGACTCGTCTATAGTGACGATGTGATTAGGTTTGGATTGTTCTAATATTTCTAGAATTGTCGTTGTTAGGTGGTTTAGTCTCTTTTGTATTTTTTTATCGTTGCCTCTTATTGCTAAGTCTTTGTTGCCGAAGAAAGCTGGGACCTTAAGCTTCAGAGACAGTAAATACTCTTTGGCAGCCAGTTCTGCTGCCTCATAGACAGTCGACTGTGGGACATTTGCTTTATCGAGTTGTCGTTTGAGATCGTCTGTTATCGATTTGCTGACAAACTCTAGCTTGTCGTTCTTATACTTCAGAACACTTCCTTTCAGCAATTTACTTAGTGTCGTCACATCCGAGGGTTCTCTAAGGAAATTAAACAACAAGCTTTGTGTATCAGTCTCTTCCGAATTTTGCTTTTTAAGTACTTCTAAGCACAATATGTTCTTGATCAGCACAATAAATTCGTCATTGGTTGTAAAGAAGTCTTCTCTAAAGCTGGCGATCCGATGTCCTTCAGGTTGAATTTCAGAAACCTTAAAAACGTTGAGCGCTAGAATGACATGATAGCGCAACATGATATCGTTATTCATCGACAACTCGTTATCAGATTCATCACAAATAAACTTCGCCAGCTGTTCAGCTAGTGTTGTGATTTGTTCTTTCATAACTATTTTACATAAAAAGTACAAGTCCTCATCTGTGTAAAATGGCTGTGTGCAACAACCTCCAGTTCCTATAAGTTCGTCCAAGTATTCTGCGAAAGTACCTTCATATACTTTGTTTTTGGGATCGTCCTTCGCTGTAGTGTACATAACGAAAAAACATTCAGTTTCTTCGAGCTTTCTTCCAAAAATTACGTCTTTGCTGGTCGGTTCAAAGGCTCGTCTAATTTCTAAATAACTACCAAAGTATTTGGCTAAATCAGCTTTACTAGTAAATGTGAGTTGTTTATCGTTTTCTCTGTGTTTAGCTTGAATGAAGACAGACAGGATTTTCAGGATTTTCAGGGCTCGCGCACAGAGGGTTCCGTACCAACTTATGAACAGTTCATTATTCGAATCGAGTCTTGAAGATGGTGTTCAAATCACAAAAAAACTGTGTGATGCAGAGAAAAATAGTCGTAGGTCCTGCGTGGTCCTGTGTAGTGATGTGCCTGGCGGCAATATTGCCACTGCCGGGAATATTGCCAATGTTGCCACTGCCGGTAAAATACCAATATTGCCAGCAACATTGGCAATATTGCCAATGTTGCCTGTCAAATAATAAAAATAAATTTTATTATTACTGCAGAAAAATCGAAACACTTCCGTTTTTATGGTTTCTGTCCTAATTAAACACAAAATAATTTTCATTCCATGAAAAAAAAATACATGATGGTATATGTGTTGGCACTTTGACCATTACAGTGTGTATATTCTTAAATACACACATTTTTCTGATAATCAAAACATAAACTTGCAAAGTGTTTCGATTTTTCTGATGAGAAGTGTTTGTGTTATTTCTTATAGTCACTATCGTGTGCGGCAACATTGGCAAAATTGCCGGTAAATTACCGGGAATATTGCCAAAAATGCTGGCATTATTGGCAATTTTACTCAAAACAATATTTTATTATATATAATGTAGATTATGGTCTTCAAACGCCAATTTTAAGTATTGTAAATAGTTTCTCTACTTAATTTGACCAATATTCTCAAATATTTCCACTCCCGGCAATATTGCTGGCAATGTTGCCACCAATGTTCCCACATCGGGCAATATTCCCGGCAACGGCACATCCCTAGTCCTGTGCATTTAAAGATATAGCTCCTTATATAGAAACCATATCCGGTCTTCCCGTCTGAATCTTAATAAACTAGTGCGCCTCACCATCAACAATTGTATCACTGCTTACTATCAGGTAAGATAGCAGACAAGCACTAGTTTATATTATATAAAAACAAATAAATTAAAGTTTTAGTTGACGATTTTATTTTTAGAAATCTTAATTTATTTTATTGTTTTAAATTGCATTCACATTTTGACATTAAAAAAGCTGGGCAAGTGGGAGTCAGACTCGCGCACTGAGGGTTCCGTACCAACTTATTTATTTATTTAAATGAAGTACAGCCTCATCACATGCATTTCACATCCACAGTACGGTCTCACAACAAAGTAACTTAATTGCGGTTTACGATTTATGACGTATTAAAAAAACTACGAACTAGATCTCGTTCAAACCAATTTTCGGTGGAAGTTTGCATAATAAAGATAATTTTATTTGTCAAAACATGGGTATACATACAATTTTAGCATGCAAGGTATTACAAAATTAATATTTTTTCCGTAATGTACATCATATATTTTTTTTAGTTTATCATTCTCTCTCACGCAAACTATTCTGTTTAAAAAAAATTATATCAGAATCCTCAAAATCATTTTCTAAAATCTATCCATAGATACCCCACACAAAAGGGTTTGATGAAATAAATACAAAATAAAACTAATTAAAATAAAATACATTTTGTGTTTCAGTCAGGGAACCCCAATATTTATTGTTTTTTTTTCTATTCTGGAACCATTAGGGTTGATATTTAGTTATTCAGTTGATTTCTAATTTCTCGTGATTTTTAAACCGTACCGTGTACAAAAAGTCTTAGGTAATAAGCCTTTTAGGTAGAGTGCGTGTAATGGAAGCGCGACCTAGAGTTTTTTTTTTAATTTAATTAGCAACATTATTCAGCCGCAATTGTAGGAAATAAAAAAAATTGTGAATTGTCAAGACATGATTCTCCTACTAGTTAGTAATACCACATACAAAATTTTTGGATTTAACCTCTTTACTATACCTACGTACAAAATGGATATACTTTAGGCGATAATATTATTGCATGGCTACCAAAACATTGTGTTGCTAAAACTTACCTTAATGCTATTGTCTACTGCCAGTCGTCCAATATTCTAATGAATATTAAAACTACACTCAATAATTCACGTTATTATTGTAAAATAATGTTAAAATCTTCATATAAACACATCTAACAGTTTTACTAACCCAACCAAAACAGTGTATTTATACCAAATGATAACCGATAATGATATAATGATAATGATAATCTATATGTCGCAGGTTTTTCATAAAATTAGGTTTTTGATCAAAAACCTAGGTTTTTGATGAAGAACCGAAAGATGACACATTTTAAACTCTATTTCATCAAAAACCTGTATCAATCCAGATTTTTGATCAAAAACCTGAACTAGTTTGGGTTTATGATCAATCTAATAAACATTTCCGTTGACAGCGCCTTTAACGAACCTGTATCGACAAATGAACTGAGTTTGCGTGAAATTGTTTCAAAGATGTCTTTACTTGGAGGTTTTAAGAAATGCTCGTGCGAAAAATCTAAAGTGCGCTGCAAGACAAAACGATGTGCATCTAAAAAAAATAATGTTTTATGCAGCTCTAGATGTCACAATAAATCACTGTCATAATAAATAAAGCATATTAGCAGATTTATAAAAAGCAAGCACGTGGTAAATGTTTCTTTATTACATTTTATTCTTTTTTTAGGGTTCCGTAAGTACCTCATAAGGAAAAAATGGAACCCTAATATAGGATCTCTTTGTTGTCCGTCTGTCTGTCTGTCTGTCTGTCTGTCAAGATCCTTTATCTCGGGAACGCGTAAAGTTATCAAGTTGAAATTAAAACCATATTATTATACTCAAATCCGCGGTCCCTTGAAGCTGTGCAAAAATTAAACTTGTAAGTTGACGGGAAAAAAATACGCCCTTCTATGTCGCAGAAAACGTACATTTCGACACTATCCTACTGTCTGTGTTGACCTAGAATCTTGAAATTTGGCTTGCAGCAAGGTCTTATAGCAGAAATATAGGGAAAACTCTGAAAACTGAAAATATGTTATTACGTAATAAGAAAAAAATATGAAAAATCTTCAAGACTCGATTTGAAAGTTGAACTGTTTTCATAGGTAAGTTGGACGAAACGAGTTCAAATTAAAAACATATACTGTGGTCCGCAGTTCCTTGAACTGTGTAATATTCAAACTTGTAAGTTAACGACATAAAAAGATATAGCCATTTATATCGCAAAAAACGTACATTTTGACACTCTCTAAAGAATCAAAATTCTTAGGGTACTTTCCGTTGACCAAGAATCTTGAAATTTGGCGTAAAGCAAGGTCATACAGTATAAATATATGAAATTATCTGAAAACTAAAAATTTGAAAAATCTCCAAGACTAGCTTCGAGAATTGAATTGTTTTTCATATTATGTAAGTTGGTACGGAACCCTCAGTGCGCGAGTTCGACTCGCACTTGCCCGATTTTTTTCATTCTGGCTCAGTTTAGCTGTCTAAAATGGTTACGAAATAGCATTTTTTGGATTTCTCTTTTGGATGCTATACGTAAAATTAAAATATTTCATTTCATAATTGGAGGAGCTCGTGGCTAGATAATAACAGCCGCACAGATCGATCTTCAAGGTTAAGCAACGCTTGCCTAGGTTGGTCTGTGGATGGGTGACCATCTTAACATAACGAGTTTCCTCCGTGCCTCGGAAAGCACGTTAAGCCGTTGGTCCCGGCTGTCATTTGGAGATCTTTGGCAGTCGTTACGGATAGTCAGAAGCCAGTAAATCTGACTCCAGTCTTGCCATGAAGTATCGTGTTACCCCAGTTAATGGGTTGTGGAGGTCTGGTAGGCAGCCGCTCCTCGTAAAATACTGGTATGCAGCTAAATCCGGCTTGACTGGAGGCCGACCCCAATATAGCTGGGAAAAGGCTAGGCAGATAATTGAAGATGAGTTGGAGAGAGATGAATTGGATTGAAGGAAGAGAATATTGATTTAATCATGGATGTAAAATTTTGATAAATAAACAATTGTTTTCTTTCTACTAAGTTGCAAATGATGATGGATTGTTTTATTTATTTCATTTAAATCGATTAATCTATACTAATGTAATAAAGAGGTAAAGTTTTTTTTGTTTGTATGGGGTAATCTTTGAAGATCCAGGTTCGTTACATAAATGTATATATTGATAGAAAGCTGCTTTCTTCCTGAGTGCTATAGGCTATATTTTATCTAAAAAAAATATGTTTACGTCATAAAAATATGTACCATAATTGTAACGGGCGGGCGGGCGAAGCCGCGGGCAAAAGCTAGTTTGTCATAAAACAAAGCTAACCCGTGGTTTTGAAAACTACTTTATCATAAACCCAAACTAGTTCAGGTTTTTGATCAAAAATCTAGATTGATACAGGTTTATGATTAAATTGAGTTTAAAATGTGTGATCTTCCGGTTTTTTATCTAAAACCTAATTTTATGAAAAACCTGCGACATATAGATTAGATTTGTTTTTGACTTTCAAATTTAAACTTTAAGTCGCCCTACATAAAGATCTTTTTTGTTAAATGTGCGTTCAAAAGTGGGTCCATCTTTAAAAGCAGAACTTTTTTCGTCATAATATTATTTTGCATAACAACGCATCGCATAATCTTCATTTCGCAGAAAGTTGTTGACATACAGCAGGCATGCTGCATGAAAAAATATTCGAGTCGGGGTGCCCCCAAGTCGTGAGGTAAGGCGTAGTAAACAGAGCCCCGCTGCGCGGGGCTCCTACTTCAGGGTGGTTTAAAAAAAAATAACCTCGAAGGAGGTGGCGGGGTCGTAGTGAGCGAGCGAAGCGAGCGAACACAGACCCCGCCACCTCCTTCTAACCTAACCTGTCCGAGTCGGGGTGCCCCTAAGTCGTGAACTCGCTACGCTCGCTCTTGCATCTTAAGTTATCCTAGTAACCGAAGAGAAACGGAATGAATCAGGATGAAATTAAATGAATGACCGAAACGAGAGTGGTATCATTATAATCAGGGCCCAAGCCCTACCAGCTTTGACCCTTTTTAGTCCCCCATATTTTGCGACACTGAACTAAAGTCAAGCCGTATTATTATGGCAATAGTTATTATGCCAAGTTGGGGTGATTGGGGTCCGTTTACATCTTAAGGACCCAAGCCAACCTCACCTGCTAGCGGTGCACCCTGCTGTTCAACGGACGAGGCTCTGGCGATCCTGGTTTCCCTCTCGTAGGGTTGTGGGGGTCAGACGGCTGGTCGCCCCACGTAAAACCAACCTCAGTCACATATACATGGATAGGGCAAAGGATAGAATAGGTACTTGGGCTAGGGCGTCGCCGAACAACGACGCGCAGGCACATCGCCTTAAACCTGCGATAAGTGGGCTAGGGCTACCGTGTCGATTACGGGCACGGCTAAAGAAGTTAGTACCCAAAAAGAAGCTCCGCTTTGCCACCTGGAACATTGGCTCTCTAACTGGACGTTGCAGAGAACTCGCGGACGTACTTGCGAAACGTCGGGTCCAGTGCGCCTTCCTTCAGGAGACGCGCTGGAAGGGGAATAAGTCCCGTGACATCGGGCAGGGGTACCGGCTAATGTACACCGGATCACCATCGGGCAGGAACGGAGTAGCCGTAGTACTGTCTAAGGACTTTCAGGATGGACTTCTTGAAGTAGACCGATACAGCGACCGGTTGATGCGAGTTAAGGTGCTGATCGAAGGGTCGGTAACGAACTTAGTCAGCGCCTATGCTCCTCAAACTGGCTGCTGTGAGTCAGAAAAGGAGGCCTTCTGGGATGAGTTCGAGGACGTATTGCGCGCTATTCCGAATTCTGAAGATATTTTGGTTGGGGGGGATCTCAACGGTCACGTAGGTCAGCGTGCTGGAGAGTACGGACGTGTTCATGGTGGCTTTGGCTATGGCCAACTAAATGCAGAGGGAGTCAGTATACTCAGGACCTGCGCGGTGTCTGACCTAGCCATCGTGAACACATTCTTTCAGAAGAAGCCCCAGCATCTCATTACGTACCGTAGTGGTGCCTACTCAACCCAAATTGACTACCTGCTGGTGCGACGGTGCCACATTGGCAAGGTTACCAACTGCAAGGTCATCCCAGGCGAAAGCTTAACGGCTCAACACCGCCTTCTGGTCCTGGACTTGGCAGTCAGGCCAAAGAAGAAAGTGACCGAGAAACGCAACCCCCGCACTAAGTGGTGGTTGCTTAGTGGGCCTAAGCAGTCAGACTTCATCGCGGAGGTCGAGCATCTCAAAATCAGTGCTCCGCATGAGTCTGCTCAAGATATCTGGTGTAGGATCCACTCAGCAATCACCGCTGCGGGTAAGCGCGTCCTTGGCACTTCTCGTGGTGGCCGCACCATAAACAAGGAGACGTGGTGGTGGGATGACGAGGTGCAGGAGGCGACTCGGAAGAAGAAGGTTTTATTTAAACAGTGGCAAGGGTCCAACTCTCCGGAGGACAGGGAGGCATATGGAGCGGCTAAGCGCGCTTGCAAAAAAGTAGTAGCCAGAGCCCGCAGCAAAAGTTTGTCGCCCTTGTACGACAAGCTGGAAACTGCGGAGGGGCAAAAACTTATTTTTAAGCTGGCGCGTGCCCGGGAAAAAGCAACACGGGACATTAGTAAATGTCTCTGTGTAAGGGACGCCCAGGGTAAGCTGCTCTACGATGCCCCCTCTGTTAAGGAGAGATGGTGTACGTACTTCACGGAGCTGTCCAACAAACAGCATCCCCATAACCTTCCTCCCGAACCGCCTCCTAACCTTGGACTTATTTCCCCTATTTCCCCCGACGAAATTCGCATTGCTCTTCGCCACATGAAAAACCGGAAATCGGTCGGGCCTGACAATGTGCCAATTGAGGCGTGGAAAGCGATGGGCCCACATGGTGTGGACCTATTGACAGATCTCTTTAACCGCATCCTGACCACCAAGGAAATGCCAAACCAGTGGCGACTAAGCCTGATTATCCCGGTTTACAAAGGCAAAGGTAGCGTACAGGACTGCAGTAACTACCGCGGTATCAAGATCATGTGCCACACCATGAAGCTCTTCGAGCGCATAATTGACACAAGGCTCCGTAGCGAGTGCACTGTCTCTGAGTGTCAATATGGCTTCCGGGCGGGTAACAGCACCAAGTGTTCGCCTTACGGACTCTGTCTGAGGCTTACAGAGAGAGAAGGAGAGCTCTGCATATGGCCTTTTTAGACCTGCAGAAGGCCTTCGACTGTATACCTCGGCAGGCTATCTGGTGGGCACTCCGCTTCAAGGGTGTTCCCGAGGCCTATGTTGACATTATCAGAGACATGTACCGTGATTCCGTGTCCTCTGTCCAGACCGCTGTTGGCGAATCCAGTGTTTTTCCAATATCTGTTGGCGTTCACCAAGGTTCGGCTCTAAGCCCGTTCTTGTTTAACGTTGTGCTTGATGTAGTTACGGCAAACATCCAAGACCAGCCTCCTTGGCTAATGATGTATGCCGATGACATCGCCCTCGTTAACCAGAACAAAGCCCATCTTGAGCGCAAGGTCAGCATTTGGAAGGACACGCTGGAGAACGGCGGTCTGAGACTAAATGTGGCGAAGACATGTCCTGTGGCGGCACGGATTCAAACACTATCCGAATAGGTTCGGATCTGGTAACAAAGACCGATAAGTTCCGGTACCTTGGATCCGTGCTGCACGAGTCTGGCAACGTGGATGACGATGTCCAAGCACGTATAGGCGCGGCTTGGGCAAAATGGCGCGAGGTAACGGGCGTTTTATGTGACCGTAGAATGCCCCCGAGGCTCAAGGGGCAGATATATAAATGCATCATTCGGCCGGTCCTCCTGTACGGTGGCGAGTGTTGGCCGGCATTAAGCAGACACACTCAGGAGCTTCGCGTCACGGAAATGAAGATGCTGAGGTGGATGTGTGGCGTAACGCGATCCGATCGCGTGCGCAACTCATTCATCCGAGGTAGTCTTGGTGTCCGTGACGTGGGGGAAAAACTGCAAGAGTGTCGTCTGCGATGGTATGGCCACATCATGCGTCGCCCTAGGGAGTACGTCGGCCGGAGATGCATGGATATGGCTGTTCTTGGGGCTAGGTCCCGTGGTCGCCCTCGCAAGCGCTGGCTGGACGTCGTCAAGTCCGACATGAGAGCCAATGGCCTTACTGGGAAGGATATTGAAGATCGGGCAAAGTGGAGTAAGCTTAGCAGGAAGGCGGACCCTGGTAATGGCCGGGACTAACGCCAGGCAGAAGAAGAAGAAGTTATTATGCCAAGTGAAGTTCTGCCATGTTAAAAGTATGCCGTTGCAAATTCGGGCATGTAAATATTCTGCCAATCAATAGTTATGCTAAATAATTTTGTATGCTTTAAAAATATTCGATTAAAGAAGATTATGCCAAGTGTGTTATGCCAAATGAAATTCGGAGTATCAAGTTTCTGCCAAATAGAAGGTACCCTTCAAAAGGAATGGTATCAAGTTCAGAAGTATGATGAACTTTCTTGATGTGCAAGTTATTATTCAATTATCTATAATAATGTTAGTCAAAGATAATTTATTTACAGATTACAGATATATATTTACACAAAATAAAAAACCCTAAAGAACTAACTTTTGGGTACATTACCAGTCGACAGCGATGTGGAGGAGTTTTTCGACGCCATTTTTTAGTTTAATTTTAGTTAGTTCTATAATAATTAATTTTAGTCGAGCAGGTATTGAACTTTTCGTGATTTCAGAGTCGGTCCCATAGTGAAAGCTGTTCATATTTATGGGTAGAACACCTATGAAGGCCAGTCATTGAAAAATAACCCCGTATTATATATATTCGTATCTTGTGTTTTGCTAAGAAAATCATAGCAGGCGCTTTCCGATAAAATACACACATCAAAAGTGTCTAGGGATCAAGCATTTTTATGCGGATTTCTTGAGATTGAGATGTGGCTTTGTAATAAATTTATGATTTTATAAATTTATATGGATCCTTTTTGGTGCATTTCATAATTTGAATCAGGAACTGTGAATCAAATTCGAGTAAAAGATGAAAATCAGCTGTCAATATTTTCCCTATAAAAACATACAACGCATTGAAGACATTATTAGTGCTACTGTTTCCCTACTACTGATTAAAACCAACGTTATTATGGAGCGGCGACGTCATTTAAGCAGGGAAGAAATGCTCAGAGCCGTGGGAATGATAGAAGCTGGTTCCCGGCAACGTACTGTGGCTTTAGCTCTGAATACAAGTCAGAGTGTTATCAGTCGACTTTGGACACGTTACCGAAGCACTGGTACCGTGGCTGAGCGCCATGGAGGACGGTATCGCTGCACCACACGGAGACAAGACCGATACATTCAAATCTTAACTCGAAGAGCTCCAACAATAACCGCCATAATGTTAGCCGTGAGGCTTCATCACTCTTCAGGGAACTTAATTAGCGACCCAACAGTCAGAAACCGCTTGCATGAAGTGAACCTTCATTCCCGAAGACCGCTACGGGTACCACCTATAGCAATGCACAATCGTAGGATTCGATATCAATGGGCTCTTGAACACAGAAATTGGGCAGAAGAACAATGGCGTTTCGTGTGCTTTTCTGATGAGTCTCGTTTTGGTATGAGACCGGATACAAGACGTATACGACACTGGAGAACCCCTGGACGCCAACAGCGATTAAAATCCTGCCAGGAAGTCCATCCTTATAGTGGTGGAACCATCATGGTATGGGCGGGTATTTGGATCGGCGGAAGAACTGAGTTGATTTGGATCAGAGGCAACCTCAACGCTCAAATTTATGCTGAGACGATCGTATCAGACGTCATCGTTCCTCTACAAGTGCAAATCGGTCCCTTATTTCAGTTAATGCATGATAATGCACGACCGCACACCGCAAGAGTTGTAAGACAGACTCTCGCCGCAGCTAACATCAATGTCCTGCCCTGGCCTGCTCAGTCGCCAGACTTGAACCCGATTGAGCATGCATGGGATATGCTACAGAGAAGAGCTCTGCCGAATATGGAGGGTATCCAGTCGCAAGAAGACCTTTTTTTGTTGTTGCAACAAACATTCCACAGCGTGATTTGGATGAACTCATTTTGAGTATGCCAAACCGATGTTCTTGTGTTGTTAGTGTTCGCGGTAGAAACACGGATTATTAATTGTTTAAGTTACCCAATAAAATTTTAAAGAAAACTGTTATTTCAGTCTTTTTTTCGAACTTTAATGTTAGTGATTCAAATGTCAAAAATTCCTTTATTAGGAAAATGGCAAATTTCTTTATTAATGCAAAGTTGACTTGGTTTATCGTTACTGTGACAAACGAAAACACTTTATTTGATGAATCCTTAAAGAAAATTTTAATTAATATCAATCAGGAGAAAAGTTATTGCAAAAATATATGTTGATCCCTAGACACTTTTGATGTGTGTATTTACATGTTACTTAAAATCAGTAAGTAAGTATTTATCTAAAATTGTAGATGTTATCTTGATATACAATAAATATACATTTGTTTATATTATGACCTGTACATAATCAGCGTGAAATAAGTGTTATTTTAAAGTGGTCCTGCTGGAGAGTATGCTCTGTAGCATGACCACTTTGAATTGATATTTTCCATGAAACTAACAATATACAATTTTTGATATTAAGCTACAAAAATATAGACATTATCTACATTTTATCCTGTAATTTGTACATTTTTTGAGTGGCGCAAACAAAGACAAAAAAAAAAACTTTTTACAATAAAAAAGATTTTTTTTATACAACCGTGTTAAAAAAACACTAAAAAGTACAAACTAACTTTAATATCGGAAGTCGGTGTTGCTATATTTTTTGGATCTTCGTTATTTAACACCGCTTCCGAAATTAAATTTATTTTGTATTTTTAGTGTCTTTTTTAGGGTTTCATAGTCAAATGGCAAGAAACGGAACCCTTATGGATTCTTCATGTCTGACTGTCCGTCCGTATGTCACAGCCACTTTTTTCGGAAACGAACTACACACAAAAAAGAACTACACTGTTTAAAAACTTGGTACGTAGATGTATTCTACGAACCGCATTAATTTAAAAATTAATTTTTTTTTTTTTTTTCGTTTCCGAGTCCAAGTTACCTTCATATCTCGATGAAAATCTATGGCCTCGAGGTATAATATTTAGACGTTTTGTCAATTTTAAGCGTCGCAATGCGAGCGGACTTATATCTGCGGGCGGCTTGAATACTGATAAGAATGGCTATACCCTATCGTTTTGCTAGTTACAATTGCCGGAGCATGAAACGCTCCGTAGATAGTGTCAGGGAGCTCTGTCGCGCCTGTGATTTGGTGGCGTTGCTGGAAACCTGGCTACTTCCCGAGGAAATACCTTTCCTAAGTACGATCGACAGCGGTTTTGGCTACACGGGGATTTCGGCGGTGGACACCTCAGCAGGAGTACTACGCGGGCGACCCTTTGGGGGTGTTGCCATACTGTGGAAAAGTAGCGTATTCCAACAAGTGTCTGTGTTACGTTGTGGTAGTGAGCGTATATGTGCCATTAAAATAATAACGAGTGACCGGCCCGTAATAGTGATGAGTATATATATGCCTACGAACTCAGCGGATAATATTGCGGAGTTTACGGACTGTCTTAGTATGGCGAGTGCAATTATTGATGAATACGGCGTTGAATCGGTATACATGTTAGGCGATTTCAATGCTGATCCATATGGATTATTTCACAATGAGCTTGTCAATTATTGTACGGAGCAGCATTGGTCATGTGTGGATGTAGACATGCTAGGTGCACGGGTCCTGCAGCTGGCTGGACCACTGCTTAGTAACTCAGTCTGCAAGGCAATCTGTTACAGATGTGTATGTGGACTATGATACGGTGTGGTCTGATCACTTCTCACTTATTATTGAGTGTAATTTAAGCGTCATCTCGCAGACGGTGCCTCATAATGTCGTGTTAAATAAAGATGTGGTTTGGGGTAAACGTAATGAGGAACAGATTGCCTTGTATACTGAGGAATGCAATAGGAAACATAAGCGAATTGACTTCCCTATTGAGTGTATGCAGTGTGCTGACTTGTGCTGTCGTAACCACAGTCACAAACGTGCCCTTGATAGACTGTACCATGAAATTGTGACAGCTCTTCGTGACGCAGCTGTGGCGGGTCGAGGAGGCAATAGGACGGTAGCAGCTGGCTCGCGTGTAGTAGGGTGGAACAAAAACGTCAGCGAGGCTCACCGGGTGGCCAGGACAAAATTTATCGATTGGGTAAAATGCGGTAAACCCAAGGTAGGAGATAGGAGATATATATCGCGATATGTGTGAAAGCAGGAGGGTGTTCAAATCGAGACTTAAATGGTGCCAAGATCATCAGGACCAATTAAAAATGGACATTCTTGCTGAAAAACACTTAAACGGGGATTTTCGTGGTTTTTGGCAGTGTACCAAGAAGGTAAATATAAGGCCAGGCCTTCCGGTGAGTGTCGATGGCGTAAGTGAACCAAGGGACATAGCCAATTTATTTAGGTCCCACTTTTCTGTGCACCCACTATTGGGCAGACAGGTTGCGGCGGTCAATGCTGAGGGCCCCATGGGCGAAATGGAGACGAGGTTTTGTGCCAAAGAGGTACGAAAAATAATAAAGTGTATGTCGAAGGGCAAGTCTCCGGGCCACGATGGCCTCAGCATTGAACACCTGCAGCATGCCGGCCAGCATGTATCTAGGGTTTTAGCTATGTTCTACTCACTGTGCCTGAGCCATTCCTACCTGCCGTGTGATTTTATGAGGACAGTGGTAGTGCCTGTAGTTAAAAACAAAACGAGTGATCTAGCCGATAAGTAATCATTACAGAATCATTTAACCGAAACATGGTTAAATGATTCTGTAATGAGCTCAGAGCTATTTGACAGCAGATACGTAGTCTATAGGCGTGATAGAGATAACAGGAAAAAAGATGGGGGAGGTGTTCTGATTGCTGTGCTAAAGACAATAAACTCAAAGCGTATGACTCAATGGGAAAGTAATTGTGAGGATTTGTGGGTTATTTTAGGGATTATACAACACGAGTAATGTTCACGGTAATCCCTACTTGAGCACTACTCCTTCTGGTTCAGGGTTCTGGAGTCAATGAAAATCGGGTTATATTAACCAAATATATTTCGCGTGATCCCAGAGAGAGAGGACCGTTCGCCCTGACCAGTGCGCAGTAACTGGTCGTCCAAAGCATACATCACGCGCGCATACAATTTGCTTACCTTGCACTCTGCCTCGCATACATACATGTGTCCCTACACTACTTCCCCCCAAAATTTTACAAACACTTTCTTAATAACTACTCATATTCATATTCATTCATATTCATTTATTAATTTGTTGACATAGGTAACATTAGGTCTTAAATAACATTTTTGCCGCTATGTTAGCCAAAAATAGCATACAAATATATCATAAATTGATTAATTAATTAGTATTACAAGATGTCAATTCAATACAATTATTAATAGTTACATTACATATAAAATTATAAATTTGGAATGTCACAATAATAAACAAAACCAATTTCATAATATAATCCACACACAATGTCAAAACAGTTATAAATAATTACAACACATAAAATTATAGATTAGAAATGTCACAATATTAAAAAATTAAAATGTCATATAATTCATACACAATGTCAAAGTTAAATTTAATCATTACAGCACATAAAATCGTAAATTTGAAATGTCACAATATTAATCAGGTAGGTACAAAATCCACTATTTAGTCATATTTTATCTTCTAAGTATTCAGTGATGCTGTAATAGGCCTTAGAAATCAAAAACTTTTTTTTAACACAGTTGCTCGTAAAGCTGATGTAATTCCACCGGTTTTAAATATGTAAAGCGGGTCATAAAAAACGCGTGTGTTATGTAAAGCAAATAGTTAAGTTATAGTCCATACAAATTCCATAACAGCATTATTTGCCATTTCGCGCGCGGCGATTAGTTCGAAATTTGAATAGCCTCATCATTTTATCATTTGTCATGTTTTATCATTTTTTGACACTTTTTGTCACTTTTTGTCACTTTTTGTCACTTTTTGTCACTTTTTGTCACTTTTTGTCACTTTTTGTCACTTTTTGTCACTTTTTGTCACTTTTTGTCACTTTTTGTCACTTTTTGTCACTTTTTGTCACTTTTTGTCATCTTTTGTCATTTTTTGTGATTTGTTGTGATTTTCTGTCATTTTTGTCATTTTTTGTCACTTTTTGTCACTTTTTGTCACTTTTTGTCACTTTTTGTCACTTTTTGTCACTTTTTGTCACTTTTTGTCACTTTTTGTCACTTTTTGTCACTTTTTGTCACTTTTTGTCATCTTTTGTCATTTTTTGTGATTTGTTGTGATTTTCTGTCATTTTTGTCATTTTTTGTCACTTTTTGTCACTTTTTGTCACTTTTTGTCACTTTTTGTCACTTTTTGTCACTTTTTGTCACTTTTTGTCACTTTTTGTCACTTTTTGTCACTTTTTGTCACTTTTTGTCACTTTTTGTCACTTTTTGTCACTTTTTGTCACTTTTTGTCACTTTTTGTCACTTTGTCACTTTTTGTCATTTTTTGTCACTTTTTGTAACTATTTGTCAACTTTTGTGATTTTTTGTCATATTTTGTCATTTTGGTCACTTTTTGTGATTTATTGTCATTTCAGTCATTATTTGTAATTTTTTGTCACTTTTTGTCATTTTTTGTCCTTTTTTGTTACTTTTTGTAATTCTTTGTCATTTTTGTCACTTTTTGTAATTTTTTGTGATTTTCTGTCATTTGTTGTCATTTTTTGTCACTTTTTGTCATTTTTTGTCACTCTTTGTCATTTCAGTCATTTTTAGTAATTTTCGTAATTTTTTGTAATTTTTGTCATTTTACCAAACAATATTTGCGTTCGATTTCTTTGGCGCTAAACACTAAGATGTTCCTCATACAATCAGTGCGCAGCAATTTTTAAAATGAAAATGTTTTTAAATGTTTTTTTTTCTGTTTCCTCGCAAATGTGTTAAAAAACGTCGTACGATATACGTGCGTATTGGTTATAACATGCTCGGCTCAGTTACGCCCTCGCCTTCGGCTCGGGCTGAAATTCCGCCTCGCATGTTATAACCATCTTTACGCACTAATATCGTAATGTACTATTACAGTACTTTTAAAAACCGTTAGAGATTGTATCTGTAGCAGTTCGTTTGGCAAATGGTTATACAATCTTGGAGCCATGCAGAATACACTACTATTCAAAAAATGTGTTCGTTTGACATTACAAGGGAAACGTATGTGATTCTCATAGCGTATACTTCTCATTTTTTCAAACAATGTAATATTATTCTTAACAAATATTAACACTTCATATATATAAATACATGGCACGGTTAAAATATTCAATTCAATGAAATATGGTTTACAACTGTCAGTCTTTTTCAATTTACAAATAGCCCTAATACACCTCTTTTGTGATATTAATATCATTTCCTTGGAAGTTGAGTTGCCCCAAAAGATTATCCCGTACCGAAGAAGAGAAACAACATGTCCGTGGTATGCAGTCATAAGTGTTCTGACATTCGCAACTTTAGAGAGTTTGAACAGCGCATATGAGAATTGGTTAATTTTGGAGCTTATGTATTCACTGTGTGTTTGCCACTTTAAATTATTATCTATATGCAGTCCCAGAAACTTCGTGGATTGAACCTCTTGTATTTGCTGTCCTGAATAATTAATTAAAACGTTAGATAATAACTCCTTTCTATTTTTAAATGTCATTAAATTAGTCTTAGTCAAATTTATTTGTAAGTTATTCATCGTCAACCAGTTAATAATAGTTATTAAGGTATTATTTATATCCTGTTCTAGAAGGGTTCGGTTTTTGCCTTGGAAAAGGACTGTGCTATCATCAGCAAATAATATTGTCGGATGTTGGGTAACATTTGGAAAATCGTTGATATATATGATAAATAATAAAGGTCCTAACACACTACCCTGAGGCACACCGACGTTTACTTTTCTAAATTTAGACATGTATTTTATCTCCTTTTTTTGCTTCTTACATATGGCTGTAATTACTGTGGATTGTCTCCGGTTAGACAGATATGATTTAATTAAATCCAGAACCGTTCCTCTAACACCATAAGCATTAAGCTTCTCCAAGAGCAGAGTGTGATCAACATGGTCAAAAGCTTTGGTTAGATCCATGTATAAGGCACACGCTGGAATCCTATTATCTACGCTTGTCATAGCTACTTGAAGAAGCTTATAAATCGCAATATTAATATTTTTATTTTTCCTAAAGCCAACTTGTTCATCAGCAAATAAATTGTTACACTCAAAAAAGGAGTATAAACTATTATAAATAATTTTTTCAAATACTTTAGATAGAACTGGAACAAGTGCAATAGGTCGGTAACATGACATATCCTTTAAGTTACCTTTTTTAAACATAGGCTTTATAATTGTATTTTTGAGTTTTTCTGGGAAAATTCCATTTGATATACAAAGATTAATGATATGACTTAATACCGGAGATATATTGTTTGCCACGTGTTTTAAAACGCTTGTCGTTATATGATCGTAACCAGTACTAGATGTATTTTTCAGACTAAGTATAATTTTTTCTATATCAGCAGGGATTGTTGGTGCAATAAAAAGGGAATTAACAAGTCTATGAGGGTGGTGTGACTTGGTATTACTTTTATTGCTTGATATTTGGTCAATAAAAAAGTCATTGAAAGACTCTGCTATTTGTACAGGATCACTAATAATTTTCCCATTTACATCCAATTCCTCTATTTCGGCCATTGGTAACTTGTGTTTTATACTATCTATTATTTGCCAAGTAGCCTTACCTTTATTGACTGCAGTGTTTATAAAATTGTCATTTTGGCATTTTTTCGTCAGATTAATTATACGTTTTAGTCTAGATGAAAGAGCTTTGAAATTATTTTTATTTAACTCAGTCCGATTCTTCCTATATTTCCACAACAGTTGGCGTTTGCGTTTACAACATTTTCTTATACCTGAACTTATCCATGTAGGTTGTTTCTCAGTTCGTATCTTTTTAACAATTATGGGGAAACACAAGTTAAAAAATAATGAAAATAATTCATGGAACATGTCAAATGCGGTATTAGGGTCATTACAATTAAAAATATCACAAAATGTCAGAGAAGATATGCATTGTTTAAAGAAGAACAGGCAAAAAAAACCCAGACCCGACAGAAAAGTAGCATACCTCAGTTTTTTTGTTATTATTTATATAATCATATTATATAGTTTTTATATTCGAAATCAATGGCTTACACCAAAATATTGCCTTATGTTTTTGTTCAGGCTTTACACTAAAAAAGTACAAAATGCCTACGTATCTACACAATTCGTAATGTATGTAACTAAATGACGATAAATAGTTATGGGATGTATCCAGGAGACCTGGAGATACAGCTGTATTATATAATTTTTGAACCCCTAGTACAACATTCAACTTACGATTTTTTTTTTAAGGTGGTTTAAAATCCATCTTAACATAACGAGTTTCCTCCGTGCCTCGGAAAGCACGTTAAGCCGTTATGGTCACCCATCCATAGACCAACCTTGGCAAGCATTGCTTAACCTTGAAGATCGACCCATGCGGCTGTTATTATCTAGCCACGAGCTCCTCCACTAGATGATTTTAAACCACCTTAAAAAAAAATCGTAAGTTGAATGTTGTACTAGGGGTTCAAAAATTATAGAATACAGCTGTATCTCCAGGTCTCCTGGATACATCCCATAACTATTTATCGTCATTTAGTTACATACATTACGAATTGTGTAGATACGTAGGCATTTTGTACTTTTTTAGTGTAAAGCCTGAACAAAAACATAAGGCAATATTTTGGTGTTAGCCATTGATTTCGAATATAAAAACTATATAATATGATTATATAAATAATAACCAAAAAACTGAGATATGTCACTTTTCTGTCGGGTCTGGGTTTTTTTTATATGGGACGTGACCGTTCTTCTTTGTCAATATTTTGTTTACTAAAGTCCCGTTTTTCTACATACCAATATTTGAGATGGCTAGTTGGTTTGACCGGACACGTTAAAATTTGTGCCGTATGGTCGGAAATAGCAAATTCCATAATTTGACTAGTGCTACCTCGTATATTTTCCATAAAATTATCTAGGCACGTACCTGACTTTAAACGTGTAGGTTCTTTAATTTGCAAACGTAGATTAAAGACTGATAACATTTCTTTCAATCTATCGGTGCTTCTTGATTGTTTCAAAATATTAATATTGAAATCACCACAGATTATAATTTTATTTTTCTTGTAGGATAAATTTGTGAGTATAAGTTCCAACGATTTGAAAAACGTGTCAAGCTCATGATTACTGCATTTAGGAGGACGATAAATACAGACTATAAAAATCCCATGATTGAGCAATTCAATACCAGAGCATTCTACAATACCTTCTTTGGAATACTTTTTAATACCAGGAATTTCTTTAAACCTATGTGATTTCCGCACCAAGACGCATGCGCCTCCATGACGGTTGTTGCGGGAAAAACAAGAGCCAAGAGTGAAATTTTGAACAGAAAGCATCTGTAGATCATTGAGAGTCATATTATGTTATGTATATGATTACTACACTTATTGACTTATAATAAACGTTACGTCAAAACACATACAAAGTGTAGACCTTACGCTACGAGTGGCTACTTATTGCGATAAGCACTGATCATATTGTTACGCCGTGAAACTTGAGTACGCTATATCTTCGACGGAACCAAGGGTAGCATCAAATAATTAAAACGCATTGCTGTGCGAAGCTTCGAGAATAGGAGTACATACTCAGGCCTGGCAAATTCCAGAAAAGTCCGACATACACTACGAGTATTATTATTAGATAAAATTCAGTAGGTAGTTATGTGGGTGGATAAGGGAATTTGTACCTTCCGGTATTAGCAATAGAGTCGAAATTCGCATGTAAGGTGGTAGATAAGTACCTACTTACGAGAGTAATAATAATGATTTATGACCTCCCGATGCGACTATTTTGTGCTAGAATGTCCTTGAAACGTCGGTGTCGAGAGGTTTCGATGGCTTCGCATATAAATACGGGGCCCCGGCTAGAAGCAGTTGAGTTTGATTTCGTCAGCGATACAGAGCGAACTACCTAAGTGCTTGAAGTGATACCTAGCGACCTAAGCGATACTAAACGGAACTCTGAGTGTTTATAGTGATTGGTTATTTGTTGATTGGACTAATTTGTCATTGTTTTGTGGTTAATAAAGTTATCTGCTAGTAAACCGGCATTTAATTACTCACGTTCGTAACAACTGGTGTCAGAAGTGAGATGCCATTACTACAGAGGGACGACGAACAGGGACCACGAACAAGGAGGCAAGTGGAGATGGATGCTGCACGTCAACGTCTGGAAGCGGAAGATCGGGCTAGTATGGGAGCAACGGCAGCTGCTGAGGCGCCAACAGGGCCATCCTCGGAAATGAACCTCGCCGCAGTGTTGGCCGCCATGCAAGCTAGTATGGAAGCTGCCCGCCGCGAACAAGAGGCTAACCAACGTAAGCTCCAGGATCTAATCGCGGCTAACCAGGAAGAAGCCCGCCGCGAACAAGAGGCTAACCAGCGTAAGCTCCAGGATCTAATCGCGGCTAACCAGGAAGAAGCCCGCCGCGAACAGGAGGAAGCCCGCCGGGATCAAGAGGCTAAGCAGAACCTGATCCTCGAAAAAATCGATCACGGCCTCGTCACGTTGGGCGAGAAAGTGAAAAATCTCACCTTAGAGGTCAAGGAGGTTTCCGCCCGAGCTGATAGCCTCGAAACCAGAATTGATGGCCACGAAGATCGCCTGCTGGACATCAACAAAAAGATTGTCAAGCTCGAAGCACGCGAACCCGTTGCTGTTAGCGCACCATCAGCCGCAAAATTTGATATGCCGCGTTTTGATGGCACCTCGTCCTGGACGGCTTTTAAGTACCAATTCCAAACACTGGTCAAGACGAACCGCTGGGATGATGACCAGTCTTTCGCGGCGTTAACTTTGGCCCTACGAGGAGACGCTCTGCTGGTCCTAGAGAACCTTCCTCCAGACGGCAGGTCGTTGGAGCGTCTAATGGAGGGACTAGACACTCGCTATGGTGACAAGCACCTCGAACATGTTTTCCGCGCGCAACTTCGCGAGAGAACGCAGAGGTCGAACGAGAGCCTTCAGCAGTGGGGAGTAGAGGTTGAACGGCTGGTCCGGCGGGCATACATGTCGATGACACCGGAGATGGTGGAAGTAAATCTGGTGCAAGCATTCATCGACGGTCTACGGGATACTGAAGTCAGGGCTACGGTGCGACTCGGACACCACCAAACTCTGAAGAGTGCGATGGCCCACGCTTTGGAAGTGGAAGCCGTACGACAAGACTCACGTACGCACAGAGTTCGGGAAGTGGTGGTCTCACCTTCAGTGCAACCACGTCACCGAGAAGTGGCTTCGTCGGCAAAGTCCCGCTATATTCCGACGTGTTATGGATGTGGAGAAAAAGGGCACATTCGTACCGATTGCCCCAAGAGGAAGAGGGGAAGTGTGGACTCCGGAACTCAAGTTAACGAGGAGTCGTTAAACTAAATGTCGCCAGGGCTGCGGGGCGGGTGCTGGCTGGTCAACTGAAGGCCCCAACCATCACCATCAATCAAGTCCACAACGGAAATAGTTTGATCATCGAGGGAACGCTGAATCAACGTGCTTGCAATTTCACCGTTGACACCGGGGCGTCACGGACTATTATAAGACCTGAGTTGCTGAAACGCACCATCTTGTGGTAAACAGAAACCCCAGCCTACCGACTTCAGACAGCCACCGGCCAGCCAGTCTCCGTCCTCGGTGATACAGAAATCGAGTTTAAAATCGGTGATCAAGTGTACACCCATTCAGCGTTAATTGCGAACATTACCGACGATTGCATACTGGGTCTCGACTTCCTGCGGAATTACCGATGTGTTTTAGATATCGATAGAGGAGTATTGAAATTCCCAGACCAAGAAGTCTTCCTGCAAGGAATTAACACATGCAACCTCTATTGCTTAAAGGATACCACATTGGCTCCAAGAACGGAAACCTTAGTCGAAGTTAAATTTCCTAAGAAAATTAGGCAACGCAGATGTGTTATGGTTGAAGACATTGGCCGGCACCCGGAACTTATCACCGCGAGGACATTAGTTATGACGAAAGGAAGATCCAAGGTCAGGATTGTAAATCTTGGGAAAAAGGAGATCCAGTTGAAGAAAAACAGTGTTGTTGGAAGATGTGAAGAAGTGAAGTATCTCCGCCAAATCAACACATCTTCAGTAAAACAAGACGCAATAAAAGGTGAACCTGATCACATCCAGAAACTTCTGGAAAATTCTAAGAGCAATTTATCAGATCCGGAACTACAGCAAGCCAAGGAATTTCTGCTACGGTTCCGGGATATCTTTGCAACGGGAAAAGATTGCGGAAGAACAGGTCTCGTCAAGCATGAGATAGATACAGGTGATGCTAGACCAATTAAACAGAGACCGCGCCGCATACCCTGGGCTAAAGAAACTGAGGTAGCAGAAATGGTAAAGGATATGGCTGATAGCGGAATAATTGAACCTTCTACGAGCCCATGGTCTTCTCCTGTCGTTCTGGTGAAGAAGAAGGACGGCAGTACCAGATTCTGTGTAGACTACAGAAAGCTGAATGATGTAACGAAGAAGGACAGTTATCCCTTGCCTAGGATAGACGACACACTGGATATGCTCAGTGGTATGAAGTGGTTTTCAACCATTGACTTGAAAAGTGGCTACTGGCAAGTGGAAATTAGCGAGAAAGATAAGGAAAAGACAGCGTTCAGTACAGGAATTGGGAACGGCCTGTGGCAATTTAACGTCATGCCTTTTGGGTTGTGCAACGCTCCAGCGACGTTTGAACGCCTCATGGATAGAGTCATGGTGGGCCTTCTTGGTGACGTCTGTCTGGTATATTTGGATGACGTCATTATAATGGGCCGCACTTTTAAGGAACACCTGAGAAATATGGAGAAAGTATTCACCAGGATACGGGGGGCTAACCTAAAACTAAGCCCAAAGAAGTGTGCCCTGTTCAAGAAGGAGGTCAGCTACCTAGGACATGTCATCTGCGCCGATGGAGTGAGAACCGATCCTGAGAAGATAAAGGCTGTCCAACAGTGGCCGGCTCCAAAGAACAAAACAGAAGTACGTGCATTTCTAGGGTTGTGCACATACTACAGGCGGTTTGTTATGAGTTTTTCGGACATTGCAAAACCTTTACATCAGCTGACTGAGGATAAACGAGATTTTATCTGGGACAAGAACTGTGAGTCAGCATTCAACGAACTAAAGCAACGACTATGTGAAGCGCCTATACTGGGGTATCCGAGCAGAGATGGAAGATTTGTCGTCGATACCGACGCCAGCAACACAGGAATTGGTGGAGTGCTGTCGCAGGTGCAAGAAGATAGGCAAGTCGTGATCGCTTACTTCAGTAAGGCACTTTCAAAACCAGAAAGGAACTACTGCGTGACTCGACGAGAACTACTGGCTGTTGTAAAAACTTTGCAACATTTCCACAAGTACCTCATAGGGAGACAGTTTACGTTGAGGACGGACCACGCTGCATTGAAATGGCTTTTACAATTCAAAAACCCTGAGGGTCAAGTTGCAAGATGGCTAGAGCAGCTGCAGGAGTTCAACTTTGTGACGGAACATCGTAGTGGAAAAGGGCATAACAATGCTGACGCCCTGTCGCGACGTCCATGTAATGAGGACTGTAGACATTGCCAGCAAAATGAAGCCCGGGAACACGTGAACTTAATTAGGGCTGAAGGCAACTTTAAGAAGTCCCAGGAAGAAGATGACGATATTCGACCTATACTGGACTGGAAGCGTAGTGGAACTAGGCCTCAGTGGAATGCAGTATCGTCACATAGTCCTGTCACAAAGAGCTACTGGGCACAGTGGGACAGTTTAGTCCTAGAAAATGACGTGCTTTGTAGGAAATGGGAATCGAACGATGGCAAGGAGGTGACCACACAAGTGATAGTACCACGACGTGAAGTGGTCCCCCTGCTTCAGGAGATACACGATGGCGCTTCTGGTGGACACCTGGGAATCAAGAAGACTCTACTGAAAGTGAGACAGCGGTATTACTGGCTCAATTGTAGAGAAGACATAGAGCAATGGTGTCGGAAATGTACAGCATGCGCATCCGTGAAAGGACCACAGACTAGGAGCAGGGGCAAGCTTCAGTTGTACAATGTAGGAGCCCCATGGGAACGCATTGCCATCGACGTTGCTGGACCTTTCCCAGTGACAGATGACGGAAACAAATACATAGTGGTGATACAGGACTATTTCACAAAGTGGCCTGAAGTTTTCGCCATACCCAATCAGGAAGCGACGACAGTGGCGAAAAAGGTGGTCGAAGAAGTAGTATGTCGGTATGGCGCACCTTTGGAGATCCATTCCGATCAAGGCCGCAATTTCGAATCTGCGCTGTTCCAGGAAATGTGCACTCTCCTGGGGATTTACAAGACACGCACAACACCTGCGCACCCACAGTCAGACGGTATGGTGGAGAGGTTTAACCAGACCCTGGAGAATCACCTGGCTAAGGTTGTCGATGACCATCAGAAAGATTGGGACCGGTATATTCCACTATTTCTGATGTCTTATCGATCAGCAGTGCATGATAGCACGGGCCATACCCCAGCAAGAGTGAATTTCGGCAGGGAGATGAGACTTCCAGTCGATACCATAACCGGCGTCCCACCTGACAAGACTAAGCCAGTTACGGACTTCGTAAGTGACCTCCAAGATCAATTGGATGAAGTGCATAAACGAGTGCGTGAGAATAGCCTGCACACCAGCGTTAAAATGAAAACTCGATACGACCGCAATGCCAACGCCAAGGGATTTGAGGAAGGTGCACTGGTTTGGCTCCACAACCCACTTCGACGAAAAGGGAAGTCGCCGAAACTTCAAGCTCGATGGGAGGGACCCTACACCGTGATAAAAAGGATCAACGACGTTACCTACCGCATCAAGAAAGGGTTACGAGGGAAACCTAAGGTAGTCCACGTGGATAGATTGGCGCCATATCACGGATCTAATAATGCTCGGGACGAGCATGACTAAGAGGGGGGCACTGTTACGCCGTGAAACTTGAGTACGCTATATCTTCGACGGAACCAAGGGTAGCATCAAATAATTAAAACGCATTGCTGTGCGAAGCTTCGAGAATAGGAGTACATACTCAGGCCTGGCAAATTCCAGAAAAGTCCGACATACACTACGAGTATTATTATTAGATAAAATTCAGTAGGTAGTTATGTGGGTGGATAAGGGAATTTGTACCTTCCGGTATTAGCAATAGAGTCGAAATTCGCATGTAAGGTGGTAGATAAGTACCTACTTACGAGAGTAATAATAATGATTTATGACCTCCCGATGCGACTATTTTGTGCTAGAATGTCCTTGAAACGTCGGTGTCGAGAGGTTTCGATGGCTTCGCATATAAATACGGGGCCCCGGCTAGAAGCAGTTGAGTTTGATTTCGTCAGCGATACAGAGCGAACTACCTAAGTGCTTGAAGTGATACCTAGCGACCTAAGCGATACTAAACGGAACTCTGAGTGTTTATAGTGATTGGTTATTTGTTGATTGGACTAATTTGTCATTGTTTTGTGGTTAATAAAGTTATCTGCTAGTAAACCGGCATTTAATTACTCACGTTCGTAACAATATTACGCGTAGCTGCCTTGAGGCGGTTGTTGTGGGACGCTCCGTGTCTCCACGTGCCCAGGCAACACAGTCACAACACCGGATGCATTCTTGACTTCTTTATGTACCATTTTCTTGACGCGATGACGAAAATGACGACACAACACTAACACTGCTATGAGCGCTACCGCGGTTGCCATAACTGCGAAACCGATTTCGTACTTCGTCACTTTTGACACTATCGCGTTATTTTGGGCGATGACAACTTCTTCTTTGCTGTACGACTTGCCCATGGTGAACAATTTATGCGTGAGTATCGTTACTCGAGAGGAGAATGAATACTCGATATTATTTAATGCAGTGCTTCTTGCAGTAAGTATTACTAAATAATAAATGTATGTACATGTGTAAGCAAAATCAAAGTTCATTCGCTTCAAGGCTAAAGGAAGTAGTATTAAAGTTTGCACACACTGATAATTAAAACAATGTTCAATCTTGTTTACATAAAATTGCCATAGCACACTCGGCACTATTTCTATACTAGTTATGTTACAGGGTGCGGTCATCCATTTTTGGGGAGCCGACTTGATGGTATTCCGTTGGGCAATACAAATAAACTTATATCTAGATTTTAAGGGTAGTTGCCGTAACTTCCACTCTGCAATAACATAATGACACCATAAAGGCTTCCGTTACGACAACGCCAAAAAAATGAAAAAAAATAAGATTAAACAACATAAAAAAAAAATATAAGGCACGCATGATAGTGTTGACATGTTGGAACATTAGTATTCATAGTATTCGTTGAATCTTACGGGTGGTCTGATAGTGCGACCACTGCGACTTGTCCTTGACCGCGGCTCGTTACCGTTAAGGCTTGGTGACGATGGTTCTGAGTGCGAATCTGAGTTTGTGATTTTGTGAGAATTATGTATAGAAGTGCCTGATTGTTCTTCATTTAATAAATATGCTGGCTTTAACCTATCAATGAACACACTAACTTTCCTGTTTGCTAGCTGAATTACAAATACTTTGCCTTTTCTTTCGATGACTCGAAAGGGACCTTCGTATGTAGGTGTTAATGGTTTGCGTACCGCATCGTTGCGAATGAAAACATAGTCCCATTTATATAGATCACTATGGACGAACAATGTGCGTGAGTCTCGCAATTGTCTCGATACGGGTTTTAGTTTATTTATCGTATCTTTTAACTGCCTTATGAGCTCGTGATCGTCACCACTTCGATTATTGGAGGCGCTGTAGAAGTCTCCCGGTAAACGAAGTGTTTGGCCATATACGTATTCTGCGGGGCTCACGCCATTGTCACTTCTACCTGCTGATCGTAACCCTAGCAACACTGTAGGCAGTTCATCGAGCCAGGACGAGTTGTCAATGAGGCGAGCTGTTAACGCCGCCTTCATTGTCCGATGCAGTCGTTCAATACGGCCATTACTTTGGGGGTGGTAAGGTGTGGTGCGCAATTTCGTTATACCCATGTACCTCATTAGTTGCGTGAATAACGCGCTCTCAAATTGCCGGCCTTGATCGCTCGTCAGTTTATCAGGGCAACCGAATCTACTAACCCATGACTCGTAAAATGCTTTTGCGACTACTTCAGCCGTGATTTCTTTAACCGGGATGGCCTCAGGCCACCGCGTACCGCCGGTCTATCATGGTGATTAGATACCTGTGCCCTTCTCGCGACGTCGGGAGGGGGCCCACTATATCTATTTGTACATGTTCGAAGCGGTCGCACGTTGGGAACTGTTGCAGGTCCGAAACCGTGTGTCTGTTTACTTTTGATTTTTGGCATTGCAAACACGTCTTTGCCCACCTTCCGACATCGCGATTTATCCCAGGCCAAAAGTAACGTTGTGCGACCAATTTGCGCGTATCCCTTATGCCCGGATGACTGACGTCATGTACTGTGTTAAATGCAAGTTTTCTAAAATTTTCGGTTAAATACGGCCTACATGAGTAAGTCGTTGTTTCGCAATAGATTTGAGCATTGCTATTTGGAATATGATATTTCTTTAAACAAAAGTTGTTATTTCCTGCGCTCAATAATTGTGCTAGTTCAGCGTCGCCGTCTTGAGCTATCGCCAATTCTGTGAAGTCGAGCACAGTGGGGCAGTGTATTGTTTCGACGCGCGATAATGCGTCAGCTACGGCATTGTTTTCGCCTTGTATGTACCTAATGTCCGTTGTGAATTCGCTGATGAATAATTAACCGCCTCGTACGTTTTGGCGTTTCAGAGTTACTATGTAATTTTGTGAATGCGTAAATTAAGGGTTTATGATCTGTAAAGATGGTTAACTGATTGCCCTCGAATAGGTACCGAAAATGCTTTATTGCCATATAAATGGCTAGTAATTCCCTGTCGTACGTAGAATACTTTTGTTGAGCGTTTGTAAGCTTCTTAGAAAAGTATCCTAATGGCTGCCACGTACTACCTATTTTTTGCTACAGCACGGCTCCCACGCAAGTGTCTGTGGCGTCAGTCATCAGTGCTAAGGGTACATCTGCCTTAGGGTGTGACAACCTTATTGCATTTTTTAAACCTAGCTCACATTTCTCGAAAGCTTCGATTGAGTTGTTGTCCCACTGTATTACGGTCTTATCTTTCTTTTTGGCGCCTTTCATAAATTCGTTGAGGCTTGACTGATGACTGGCGGCGTTGGGGATACTTGCTCTATAAAAGTTGATCATACCTAAGAATCGTCTCAATTGCTCTATGGTTTGTGGTCGTGGAAAATCTAAGATAGCCTTAATTTTGTGATCTAGTGGTTTAATACCGTTAGTCGAAACCTCATATCCTAAAAATTCGATGCTGGTTTTTCCAAATTCGCACTTTGATAAATTAATGGTGATGCCATACTGCCTGAATCGTTCGAAAACTTGCTTGAGATGCATTTTATTTTCCTCTATCGAATCGCTCGCTATGATGACGTCATCGACGAAGCTGAATAGGAAGTCTAGCCCTTTCAATACTGTATGATTCATAAAACGTTGGAATGTTTGACTCGTGTTTCGTAGACCGAAGGTCATGCGCGGGAACTCGAACAAACCAAAGGGAGTTATGATTGCAGTTTTCTCGATGTCCTCTTTTGCTACTTTGACACAGTGATAAGATTTATTTATGTCGAGTTTTGAGAAAACTTTCTTACCTGCCAGCACGTACGTGAAGTCGTGCAGCCGCGGTACGGGGTATCGGTCCGGCTTGGTGATGGCGTTCAGTCGCCTGTAGTCCCCACATGGCCGGATGTCCCCATTCTTCTTCGCCACCACGTGTAGTGGACTTGCCCACGCGCTATTTGATGGCCTGCAGATGCCCATCTCCTGCATGGACCTAAACTCTTCCTTCACCTTGTGGTACCTGTTAGGAGGAAGGGGCCTAGCGCGCGCGTGTACGGGTGGACCAGTGGTTTCAATATGATGCAGTACTTGGTTATTATCGGTTTCAGCGTCGTCATCTCTATACGGTCTAGGTTTAGTGATGTCTGAGTACTTCGTTAATAACTCGCGAAACGGATGGCTACTGTCTACAATGTTGATGGAGGGTTCCGAGCATTTGACTATGTTGCCTCTAGTTAATGATTTATAATTCTTATCTACCAATTTTTGCGCGTTTAAGTCTACTAATAGATTGTAATGACGTATAAAATCCGCTCCTAAAATTGGTTGTTTGACGTTTGCTACAATGAAGGTCCATTGATAAGGTTGATTGTGATTAATGTTTAATTTTAAATTTCTAGTGCCGTACGTCTTAATTTCTGAGCCATTTGCTGCATATAATTTGTAATTAGTACTATTGTTTTTATTATAAGGTTTTTTAGTAACCGGTAACACAGAATGTTGGCGATCGCCGGGCTCGCCTAGCAACGCTAAGGGTGTCGACGTGATGGACGGCGCCGCGTTGGAGTGCTGTGTGACGTCACGGGTTCGGCATGTGAGTTCAAGAGCTGCGACACCCCGAGCCCCGACAAAAAACATTACCGTTACCTCTTAACTTAAGGAGCATGGGAACTTTAGCAAGCCCAGAGCTCCCTCAAATATTAAGATTATATTCCTTCAGTCTTAGACTAACCTTTGTGTAAAGCAGTCATTGTAATTTGTATTAATATAGTCTTGTTCATGGCCCAAGTTGTTTCACTACAAAAATACAAAAAAATACAAAAATTGTTTATTGTCACAATTAGCGTTATCATAATTATTAACAAGTTTTTGGAGACTCCTTTTAAGCAAAACAGTGCCTGTGTTAGGAGACTCCGCGCTTCCATATCATTGCCGTGCTTATACTAACTGTGAGATAAAACAAAATAAAAAAAAAATCTACTGAGACACACAAAAAAGATTATTAATAAAAGAAAAGTAAGAAGAATCACAAAAAAAAAAAAAACAAAAACAAAATTCTATATGGTAAGTATAAAAATATTAGGTACATTGTGGAGTGGTGTGGTGTGGTGTGTTATAGTGTGGTGTGGTGTGGTGTGGTGTGGTGTGTTATAGTGTGGTGTGGTGTGTAGTGTGACGTAGTGTAAAATGCTTAGTGTGTGGACTGTGTGCTTTGTTGTGTGTGCTGTTGCTGTGTGTGGCTACCCAACGTGTTCCAGAAGTTCCTCGGTTTCCTCATACGTAAGAGGTTGTATCCAGTCTACTATACTTTTTTTGCAGTCTCGGAAATTTTTATTATGTATATACACATGTCTATTAATTTTATTATATAGTTGAGCAGAACGCTTATTAAATTGCCTGCTTGCAAATTTAGTTTTAGTTTGGGGAACTTGAGCCACTAAATCTATCCTCCTTTTAATTTTTTTGTTTCTGTGGTATGGTAGGGTTTTGTGTATTTTAAGAGCGATTTGGGTAATGTACAACTTTCTAACTGAAAGTAGACCACTTATTTGGTACAAGCTTTCAGTAGAGAATCTTTTATTTTTAAAATACATAATTTTTATTAATGAACGTTGTGCTCGTTCTACGTTTATAAATTTTGTTTTAGCTGCACCGCCCCAAATTGGGATACAATACAGTAGCACAGACTGCGCCAGAGCTACATAAATTTCATTAAGAACATTTCTGGGACGGTTTTTGTAGTTTACCATTTTGGTTGGAACAATATGTCTCAGCGTTTTGAAAATCCAGCTGAGCTTTCTTATTCTGGCAGATGTTTGCTCAAGTTGGGGGTACCAGGAAAGCGCTTGGTCTAACATAACACCTAGATACTTAGTCTCAGTGACTCTCTCAATCAAAGAGCAGTTACAGCTTGAAAGAGTCACGTTTTCACATGTGTGCACTTTTATATCTAATTCTTCAGTGGGTTGTGTTTTGTTACTGATACTAAAACAGATGTAGTTGGTTTTATTAGTGTTCAATGAGAGTAAGTTATCCTCTAACCATACTGCCACCCGAGCCATACCCGCTTCTGCACTCAATTTCACCTCACGCCAGGAAGAACCCGAGAACACAATAGACGTATCATCGGCGTACGAGAAAACTTTTGCGTTTTTGATTTCCATATTACAAAGATCGTTTATGTAAAGGAGAAAGAGGGTAGGTCCCAAAACGCTACCCTGTGGGACGCCGTATGATACATCTACATCGTCACTGGTATATTGTCCTATTTTCACCCTTTGTTTCCTGTTGGAGAGGTAGTCTGTAAATAGGCTGAGTGCGATTCCTCTTATTCCGACTTTTTCCAGTTTGTTTACCAGGATTGGGACAGAGACGGTGTCAAATGCTTTTTTAAGATCTAGGAATACAGACAGGCATTTCTTTCCCTTGTCTAGGTGCTCAGCTACAAGGGAACTTAACGCAGTTACTGCATCCTCTGTAGATACGTCTTTTCTAAAGCCAAATTGTGAGTTAGACAGAATATTAAATTTTGTAAGATAGTTTGTTAATCTAGTATTTATAATCTTTTCTAGTACTTTTGATATCGATGGCAAAACGGAAATAGGCCTGTAGTTGTTGACGTCGTCTTTGTCCCCTCCCTTGTAAACTGGGGTGATTACGGATTGTTTTAGTGGTGCCGGAAATACACCTTTCTGAAGACAAAGATTGGCAAGGTGAGTTATAATGGGCACAGCTTCGTTTCTTATAAATTTTAAGAATTTTGTCGAGATACTGTCCCAACCCGGGGCACTGTCTGATTTCAAATTCATAAGTATTCTTTCTACTTCTGCATCATCCGTGTCTAGTAGCACGAACGTATTAAGTTGCGATCGTATTGTATTTTTTTGGTTATGAGCAACATTATTTGTTCCAGAATTAATTTTTTGTGCAAGTTGTTTTCCGATATTAGCAAAATAATTATTTACGTGGTTAATTGACTCTTTGGGGGTGGCTTTTATGTTTAATAATTCTATGTGTTGACTTTTTAATTTATTTGAGTATGTGATAGTTTTTATATTTTTCCAAAGTAATTTGTTGTTAGATACTGACTGTGCAAGTAAATTTCTTTCATATTTTCTTTTTAATCTCTTTATTAGCCTATTACAAAAGTTTCTGTATCGATTGTAGGTAATTTTTATTATTTTATTATGAGGATCTTTGCATGTTTGTTTTTGCAGTCTATTTCGGTTTTGGATGCAGCGTAGAATGCCTGGGGTGATCCAAGGCTTTATGATACGTTGACTGCTTGGAATTTTTTTAATATTAGTATTTTCATTAATAATATTGGTGATAATGTTAATAAAATTATTGATTAATAAGTTCGGATCATTACAAAATAATAGTTCTGATAAATTATTTTCCTGTAAGTCTTTTAAAGCTTGTTCAAAATTCAGCGTAGTTGAGGTCCTATTTACGATTTGGTCATTTTTTGCCTTTTTTATACAGATAAATGTTGTATAATGATCAGTCACTGTAGTGTGCAAGATAGCTATAAATGCTGAGAACTTTATTTTATTTATTTTAATCATAAAATGGTCAAGACAGTTTTGCTCCCGAGTTGGCAGAGTATGTCCCGTAAGTATACCGAAAAATGACAACATATTCAAGTAATTAACTCTATTCTTGTGCTCTTGTGAAGACTCAGACTCTTTGGGTTTGATGTTTATGTTTATATCACCAGCTATTATAATGTTTTTCTGTGATGTTACTGTATTTAACTGCTTGCCGAGAGAGTCAATGAAACCATCAGTGTTTGAAATAGAGGGGGAACGGTAGATACAATAAACGATATTACTCAATATGTCCAGTCGCAAACATGACGCATTGACCAGCTGTATTTCTTGAACTTTATGTTTTAGGGAAATTTTAACATATAGAACCACGCCGTCATTCTGATTCATCTGTCTGGTCGTCATATACGACTGGTAGTTGGGTATTTGCGGAATCTCTTTACTTGCATTTAACCTACATTCCGTCAGGATTAAAATGTCTGGTTCGAATTTAAGAGTAGATATAGTTATAATGAAATTATCAAAATTGCAGTAAATACTTCTTATGTTTTGAGATACGATGGTGAGGTCGTTTTTATTTACATGAATATGTTTATGGAGCTCTGTGGCGTCACATTCCACTGTACGGGCAGTTTCTAAGTTATCTATTTCGGTGACAGTTTGCAATGTGTTATCCATTTATACTTAGCATTAATTGAATAACCGTAAACATTAGATAAATAGTTATTTCAAAGTGTTTAGATTGTAAGTAGCTATATACTAATTTGATGATTTGATTGTTCCGGGCTGCCTGTATTTTTATTTTAAAGGATTTTTCAATGGGTGAGCAGATGAGTTTGTGTGTGTTATGTAAATTGTGTATATTATAAGTTTGTAAAGTTACGTTATGTATAAATGTGTTATAAATGTATAGTGTGTGTTTATTTATAATAGCAATTCGTTTTTTAACAAAATAACTTGGCATGACGCCTGGTAAAATATAATAGCAAATTAGGCAAAGAGTTAAACATAATAATTTAGAATGATACAGTAATAACAGCATATGACCTGTTACAAGTGAGCGACTTATAAAGTTAAGGGAAAATAGTCATTTCTGTAGCACAAGTTTATGTACCTGTTCTTCACTTCTTAAGATTATTGTAGGCGAATTTTCGTCCTTCCTAACGTATACCTTGCCGTAGGCAGTCCAACAAAACTTATAGGTTCCCGATTTAATTAGGTCACGTGCAAGGAAGTGAAGGCGGGAGCCTTTAGCAGTTAAATGTTCCGATATAAAGACTGGTGTATCCTCTTGGGTTTTAAATCCCATGTGCTTGCAACTTAATTTATGCTGATGTTTTATGTTGAAGGCCTTGGCCATTTTCAAAGACTCGGTCTTTAGGATTGTGGAGCCAGTTTCAACGACAATAGGTGTGTTTTGCTTTTCCGCAGTTTTTCCGCGAACTCTATAAATATCCTTGATGTCGTGTTTTTTAATGCTGCATTGTATGCTTTGAAAAAGGCACATAGCCATTTCCAAGAGATCTTCTTTAGTTTCACCTTTTTTTCTCGGTACATTTTTTATCACTAGATTACTTTTCCGACTTTCAGTTTGCATGTCCTCAATTTTGTTCTCTAAAATGGAGATATAATTCTTGTCCTCTTTCGTCTGCATCTCGAGTCGGGTAATCTTCTCATGAAGGTCCTTGTTTTGCGCAGTTAAGAACTCGATAGATTTTTCTATGTGTGTATTCGATTGTTGAATTTCGTGTAGTTTTGCATTTATTTCTTGTGTCTTTTTCTCCTGTTTATCGGTAAATGATGAGAGCATTTTTCTTATTTCCTCCCTAAACAAATCCAGTTGTTTGCTTAGTGAATCCTCCATATCTCCATAGCCTCTTTTGTAGCGTTGGAACACAAAGTTAGGCGGGGTTGTAAGAGTGCCCGCTGTGCTGATTTCCGATTCCGACATAGATTTATTCATTGAATGATCCATTAGTACCAGGCAAACAGACAGTACAAGGAGGTTATTGCCAATAGCTTGGTAATGAGCAGGGACGTCCTTCACTAATTAGCTTAAGATGTCGTCGATTTAGGTCAACGCAATTGGGCGCCCGCTTGACACCTTTCACTTTTTGGGCGGCGTCAGCGCACTCGCTGTCCAGTTACGCAGGAGGTGCTTGACGACTTAGCATCCACCTTTTTGGAGGTGGTGGCGTATGCGCAAGATATTATTAGTTTAAATATTCTTACGTATTGTTGGGATGAGTCCAGGCAGATGTAGGCGGTGCGCCGTCGGCCGCTTTATGTAGTGTCGGAGCTCCGGTACCAGGGCCAGTAACACCTCCTCACTTTTATGCTATCCGATTTTTGTTAACTGATTTAACTCGTTTTTATATTTTTATTAGTATTTTAAATAAATTCTATGCAGTACTGAGAGCACGTCTACACCGTACGGTGGTCCGGGGGGAAGGGAAGGGGAATCACTAATGTACTTATTTAAAGAATAGCTAATATCAGAAGTGGCAAAAGACACTCACAAACCGCTATGGGTAAACAAATTGAATCATTGTCGATACCTAATACGTATAAAAGATCGGTGTTCGTGGTCAAGATTTAGCAGCAGTAATGTGAGGAGCCAGCATGTCGGAAAAGGAAACAGGTATCATGTAAGGTTGATACCTCAAACTGTGAGTAAAAACTTGTATTTTTATTTTATTTATTTTTTTGTCCACTAAATTTTATTATGATTCTCATTTGATTTTATTATACATTTATGAGTTCATTATATTATAATTATCATTCTCATTAGCGTACGTTGAAATGGAAGAAATGCAAACTTAGGACTGACAGATCCTTTACACCGTTTAAACCGTCACAGCAAATATATTTGTTTTGGGGTTTTGTGTAAGAGGAGAAAGTAGTGTTACTAGTAGTATTTATACGTCTATCTCTTTGCGTATATATTTTGATTGAAAAATACAAAGATCTTTTATGTTTGAAATGTTTAGGTGAACATTCTGTATCTGTTGCTATCATTATTATTATATTAAAAAAAGAAATTAGGCTTACAATATTTTCATTCTTCATTATTAACAGACAAATATGCGAGGATAGCTATACATAGACCTGTCAATATTGTACCCAAAAAGCTTAGTAAAAATAATATTAATTAAAAAAAAAAACTAGGTCGAAATAGGCAGTAATCAAATCCGTAGTCTCATATACAAACTATAAGAGAGAGGCTTTATAAATATCAGAAATACTAATGTTAGAACACTAACAAACCATAATATTAGAGATATTTTATTTAAAAGAAATTTTAGATTAAAGTAATTGTGCAGTAGTTCAGATCTGTGCAAATATGTATGTCAATTATAAGTGTCAATACACAGCTTGTATAGTAAGTTGTATGTGTACAAAATATATATATTATTGGTTATAAATTAAATTTAAAAGAAATATTTATATAACTTGATTACAGAAGTACAAAATTTGAGTTTAAATTTATACAGTCTAATAGCGGCAAAAAGATTAAAAAAAAACGAATTGAAATCAGTCAAATTGGAATAGACCATTATCATAGACCAAACACAAAAATAGAAACAGATCAAGTGAGCGGTGGTAACCATAAAGGGTCATTCAAATAATAGTGACTATTGTGGCAAGCAAGATCATTTTGAATAAATAAACTGTCTTCCTGACAAGAATATGCTTAAAATATCCTTTGAACCTCGAATTTATTAATGAAAAATTGGAAGGAATAGACGTGTCAGAACAGTGTTTTGAAAGCTTTTATCAGACAGTTTCGAATTCCAGAATGATTATGCTAATGATATAAATATAATAATATTTATAGAGTTTGTAACACAATTTTGAATAACAATAATGAATTCGGTTTTCATCAGAGTGATTTAATAGCATTTTTGCGAAATTAGCCCAACTGTGTTGAAACATATCGCAGAAATAAGACAAAAAAAAGATTACAAACTCATAAAATAACCTATTTTGAATAATTCGAGTACCTAAACCTTCGCATCTTTTCACGCAGATAGAAAAATAATATTTTGTGAAATAAATGAATTTTAAAGAAATCCAGCTGTGTATTGCTTGCTCGTAAGACGAATAGGTGAATAACGCAGCATTGATTTATTAAAAGTCGAATTGGTTAATGATGACTGAAGAAGACCTCATTGGCAGAAATTGAGGTCATAAATATTTTATAAAATTCGGGAACATTGTTTTATCAAATATTAAATAAAAACGTTTAAAATTAAGACTTCCGTTTGTGCGGGAAACATAATTACTTAGCAAGTTTCTAACAAAAATGATCACAATATTTTGGATTATAATTAGAATCGAAAATGTATTGTAATGGTTGAAACGATTGAAGAAAGCTTAAATAGTTATTATAAGCTCAAATAATAAGGGAATGCCGTTGAATGTAACCAAACATTAGTTCGAAAACAAAAAAAAAAATGATTTCAATCAACTCAAAGAGGAGACTGTTTTTTTTTTGTTTGTTGTTCCACCATTCGTAAAAAAAAAAAAAACGTACATCAACACAAGTGGCAAGAAAGTTTAACACTCATAAAAAGCTGCCCTAGTCACAGTTTTTACAGAGAAGCTATCTGTGTGGGGATGGTGCAGATAGGTATAATTAGTAGATAAACTACGGAAGATGACAGAAGAATAATTATTAAGGTTGAACTAGATTTATTGGCGACTATTAATTTGATTCAGAATTCAAAAAGAAATTTAAAAACATCAGATATTCCAATAATTATTGTCTTTCGTAGGATTGTTTAAAATTGTTGCCGATTAGTAAAGTATGATAGAAAAGAAAAGAAAGAAAGAAAGAAAAACTCTTTATTAGCACAGAACTGTGGCAATTTTACAAATATGATATCAAATAAAAGAAAAAAAAAAATAAACAGCAAGGAATATGCGCCACGTCCGTGCAAAACGGCCGAACGCTCAGCATAATGCTGTAGGCACACTTATAGTGCGACTAGTCCACAGCGCTGGTTTTCAGTGTGGGCCGGTGTATGTACCTTATCGTAATAGTACAGCTGTTAACGTTAAATTCTGTTGAAATGAAAACGATGACGATACTGTTAAGGACCTAATTAAAGGTTTGTAAAATGAAAGGAAAGTGGACTGTAAACACTTATAATATGGTTCTGAGATAGACAGTACAGGATTGCTTTGAACGACAAGAAATGCGCGCGCGTCGATGACCGTGTTCGGTAGTGGAGTGCCGGCCCGCTGCCGCGATGCCGTCCCGCGCCGCACCGCGCCCTCCGCGCGTCCCCTGGCGCGGATTATGAAGCACACCTTATGTGCGTGAACATCCTCCCCGGGTTGAAGCATTCAATCTAGAGGAAGTGGACAAATATGATTAAAAGAACGTAATAATGTTCCCTTCTTTGTTTTGACCTCTGCCACACGCGTTGTTCCGTCGTTTCCCGGGAAGACCTTCGTGACACGTCCCAGTGGCCACAGCAGTGGCGGTTGTCCTCTCTCTTTCATGAGAACTAACGTTCCCTCTGCCAGTTGTCCTGTAGATGACGTCCATTTAGTTTTTTGTTGGAGCAGAGAAACGTATTCTAAATGAAAACGCTTCCAAAAATGCTGCTTTATATGCTCCACTCTGTGATAGCGCTCCAAGCGGCAGATGTTTGTGTCAGTCACCTGTGGATGCGGAACAGCCATTAGTGATCGTCCAATCAGGAAATGTGATGGAGTAAGGACAGTAAAATCTAGTGGATCAGAGGAAAGTGGTGTGAGAGGACGGGAATTGAGAACAGCTTCAATTTGAGCTAAACAAGTGACCATTTCCTCGTATGTAAAATGTGTTAATTGTAATAGTCTTCTCAAATGGTGTTTCGTAGAACGAACGGCAGCTTCAGCAATGCCGTTGAAATGTGGAGAGTATGGAGGCACAAACTTAAATTCAATGCCCTTTTGTGCAACTTCATAAGCAATATTTGAGTCTTGTAAGAATTGTTGCAATTCATTACAAGCTCCTGTGAAATTAGTACCGTTGTCTGATAAGATGCTCTTGGGTTTGCCACGACGAGCAACGAAACGAGTTAAAGCAGCGATATAGGCCTCCTTAGTAAGATCAGTAACGAGCTCAATGTGAACAGCTTTAACTGCAAGACAAACAAAAATGCATAGATACGCCTTTACAAGCTTACATCCTCGCCCCTTACGATCCGCTATCAATATTGGCCCGGCATAGTCGACACTGCAATTTAAAAATGGGAACTCCAAGTGAGTTCTATTATAAGGCAACTGGCCCATCACTGGTTGAACATTTTGACATTTATACTTAAAACATTTAATGCAGTGTTTCACAATAGATTTTGAGAGGTTTCTGCCGCCAAGAGGCCAATACGTTTGACGTATATTAGCTATCAATAACTGAGGGCCAGCATGTAACAAATCTTTATGATATTTATAAAAAATGATTTTAGTGACATGATGTTTAGAGCATAGTAAAATTGGGTGCTTTACATTGTAGTCATAGGGGGAATTATCAAGTCTCCCTCCTACACGAATGAGACCATCTTTGTCAACAAAGGGACTTAAGGAACTAAGTCTGTTGTTACGAGGCAAAGTCTTGCTAGATTTAAGAAAAATATGTTCCTTAGGAAACATCTCGATTTGAGCTTGACATAAAATGAAAATTAAGGAATCTTGGAGTTCTTGATTTGATAATGGACTTTGCAACTTGGTTTTATTTTTTAAGTTATATACAAATCTTAGTATGTAGGCCACTACTCTTTGTAAACGATTTAGATTTGAATATTTATGGAGTAGTGTATGAATGAATGATGGATTAATGTGAGAAGAATGAACGTGATTTTGTGAATCTGTGAGAAACGAATGATCTATGAAGTTAGATGAAATGACTTCTGGCAGATCCAGTTTCACAGATTTATTGGGCATAGCTGGCCAGTCTTTTTCGTTATTCAACAAAAATTGTGGACCTGACCACCATAAAGAACACTCGCTGATAAGATCAGCCTTCAGCCCACGAGAAACAAGATCTGCCGGATTATCTCTAGACGGCACGTAACTCCACGTATTACCTACAGTGCTCTCCTGTATCTCGTTGACTCGATTACGCACGAAAGGTTTTAAAAGGCTCGGTGAAATAGATAGCCAACTCAACACTATTGTTGAATCACACCAAAACCGGCATCTAGCTACTGGCAAAGTAATAGAACTCTGAACCTTAGCACACAGCCTTGTGCCTAACAACGCCCCACAGAGCTCGAGACGTGGAATGGTAATGGGCTTTATTGGTGCTACACGATTTTTTGATGCAAGAAGTTGTACCTTAACTGAACCCTGCCTGTCCACCGACCGGAGATACACGCAACAACCGAAAGCTCTTTCAGACGCATCTGTGAACACATGAATTTCATAGGATAAAGCATTGTCACATACAACCCACCTTGGAATTCTCAGATTATTTAAACATGGGAGAATATTAACAAAATTGTGCCAAAAATTACTTATAGGCTCTGGTACCTGTTCATCCCAGTCACACTTGGCTAACCACAATTTCTGCATTACGATTTTCGCCTCGACTACACATGGACCAACCAAGCCTAATGGGTCAAATATTTGACTAATGACCGACAGTATTTGGCGTTTAGTCACCTGTTTCTCAGCTTCAATACAAATAGAAAAAGCCAAACAATCTGCATCGCACATCCAACGTAAACCTAATGTTTTCGATACCACGTTTTTGTCTTCAGACAATTTTAGACAATCCAAAACTGCTGAGCTGTTACAAACCTGATCTAAAATTGACGAATTATTAGATTGCCATTTTCGTATGTGAAAATTCGCTGATGCTAAGACAGATATCACCTCCTTGACCATTTCTACTACGTCTGAAACCGAGTTTCCTCCTGACAGGTAATCGTCAACGTAGAAGTCACGTTCAATCGAAGACTTGACGGTTGTGCTGGTAGCGGCATTAGCTAAGCTGACTAAGCACTTTGTTGCTAAATATGGAGCAGATGCCGTGCCGTAGGTCACAGTATTAAGACTGTACGTCTTTAACGGTAGGTTAGGATCTGTCCTGAAAATGATTTGCTGCAAAACACGTTGTGAAGGTGTAACAGCAACGGCCCGATACATCTTAGCTATGTCTCCAGAGATAACATATTTGTATTGCCGAAATCTTAATAGGATTGATAGTAGATCTTCTTGGATAGTCGGGCCAACCATCTGGATTTGATTAAATGACACGCCCGACGTGGTTGCCGCTGAGGCATCGAAGACTGCACGTAATTTCGTTGTCGAACTAGACTCTTTGACTACCCCATGATGAGGCAAGAAATACTCGACATCGTCACCTGAATGAGGCTTCCTAGGCGTTTGATTTTCTGTCATGTGTCCAAGACGCTCGTACTCCTGTATGAAGGCAACATAATGCTCCTTGAAACTTGGATCACGCAGAAACCGACGCTCTAGTGATAGAAATCGACGTTTAGCCATCTCATATGACTCACCTAAAACGTTGGGATTGTCCTTTAAGGGAATAGTCACAACGAAGCGACCTTTATCATCCCGAGTAGTGTTTTTACGAAAACTTTCTTCGCACGCACGTTCCTCCAGCGACAAAGAATACTTGGATGATACAGAATCTGATTCCCAAAACCTGTTGAGGTTATTATTCAATTCATCCATAGACACGTTGCAGAAATGTGACTGGTTATTAGAAACTGAACGCAATGGAGCTGGTCCTGACACTATCCACCCGAGTCTTGTTGCGTGAAGTTTGGGTTGATTCCTACCTAAGTTTATGGATGAGGAACCTAAGACATTCCAAAACACTTCCGCGCCAACAAGAATGTCAATTACAGACGGAATATGGAAGGATGGATCAGCCAGTTGAATGTCTGCTGGAATGTTGATGTTGCTAAGATCTAGAACTGAAGGCGGCAACATCCTAGTAATTTCAGGCAATATGATGCAAGTGATAGTTTCCCTGTAGCCACCATTCCGAGCTTGAATTGTAAATCTACAAGACTGTGTGCTATTAGATGTTTGCTTGTTTATACCTGATATAGTGGAGTTAGCGTTACGTCTAGACAATCCCAGCTTGTGACACAATGTTTCAGTTATAAAGTTGGCTGTGCTACCGTTATCAAGCAGGATCCTGGCGTCGAACTTCTCACCTCGGTTGCTGACCACTGTCACCAGAGCTGTGGAAAGTACAATAGAACGGGTAGTGCTATTTGCAGTATCACTTGACAAAACGACGTTTTCAGATGTGCCTTTTGGTAATGGTGCACCTCCAGAAACGCCATTTAGTATACTTGGTAGAGCAACACTAGGCATTGGGTCTTGTACATTTGGATTAGACTGTTCTACGTGTAAAAGCGTGTTATGTTTGCGATTACAATATTTACAGTGGGACAATTTGCAACCTTTACTTGAATGCCCAGGACGTAAACAATTAAAGCACACATTAAGCTCCTTCACCTTTGCCAAACGATTTTCTAGTGACAACTTACGAAACTCATCGCATATATACATAAAGTGATCTTTTTTGCACAACGGACATTTAAAATCTTTTGTATATTTTTTATTATTAGGTTTGTTTTTAATTAAATTATCTCTCTTGTTAGTATTTTGTGTATCTACTATGTGACTGTTAGTGCTACTGCCCACCTCTTCTTTTGCCGGTTCGCTTTGTTCAACTGTTTCTAACAAATCAGCTCTCCTACTAACAAAAGAACAAAATTCTGACAAAGTTGGTGATTTGGGTAAGGTATTGCGATATTCTTCCCAATCTCTGTTAGTAACTTTGTCAAGTCGACTACTCATCATAAACACCACCAGTGTACTCCACTGGTCAGTGGGCTCGTTCAGCGATTTCAAAGCTCTAATTTGTTTATTAATATTATCAATAAATTGACGTAAAACTACACAAGACTCCTTAGACACTGCTGGAATATTAAGCAAAGCCTGCACGTGGTTATTTACTAGAAGCCTGTTATTGTTATATCGCTCACATAACAAATCCCAAGCCAACTGATAATGCTCGCCTTTAAAATCTAGATTTTTAATTATTTGTTGAGCGTCTCCTGTGAGCGATGCACGTAGGTAATGGAATTTGCTAATGTCATCGATTGCACTACTATTATGGATAAGAGAAAGATAAGTGTCTCTATACTCTAGCCAACATTGATAACTACCGTCGAAATGAGGTAAGTTAATTTTAGGTAAGCGTACACAATTTTTACGGAACGATGCACCTGTGTTTTTGTCTGTTGAGCCCGCTACAGACCCGCCGTCAATGCCGGCATCAGCACCGATGAGCAAACTGCGTGCTTGTGCTGCCACTGCGTGGTACCGCTCCTCAAACTTGGCACGTTCCTGGTACGCGTCGTCTGGCTTATCCGAGAGCACCTCGATCTCCAACTGCAAATTATCAAATTCATCATATAGGGCATCAAATTTACTAAGGCGACCCTCCAGCTCAATGCGCTGCAAACTAGAAACTGATTCGCAACTCATAAGCACGTTTATCCAATTGCAGAAATTCGTAAGCTTAGCTTTCAAAGCGCTGCGTTTTCTTACAAATAATTCCTCAGTAGCCATTATTAGAAACTGGTTTTAAGTGGATGCAACGAAAATAACAACGAAATAAAGTGTAAAGCAAATAGATAAGTATGACTAATAAGCAGCAAACAGATGTTTTATGCAATGAATAGGCGCGTGACCTTGAAGCTCACTAGCTAACAAAGAAAGTGCCGGCCGGTGCAAAAATAAGAAACCGGTTCGATGTAGCTACTTATAACCTAATATGAACACACAAAACCGATGTAAATATTCACTTGATGACTCAAATTTGAAACTGAACTGAAAACGGTTGCAACTGAAATTTTTGAATTTAAATTCAAACTGGAATTTTAGTAGAAAGGAATTTGGAACGATACACAAATATGCTTATCTTTATCCACAAGGCGGACTGTGTTGATTCCCACGAAGCAAAAAAATGTCTCGGCGGGTTCGACTATCGTAGTCGAGACTGGACCACCGTCGACGTGAAGACCTCGGGAACTTGTAGACGTCCTCTCCTCGCTTTTTCTTGGCGACTCCAACTTCAAACTTGTCTTCGACTGAATGCAGCTTGTAGATGACACGGCGTTTTTGAAACTCGTCGTATCAAAGTCCATCAACGTCGCCGAACTGCCACCGCGCAAAATATCCTCTTCGTACGAATAAAATACGTTACGCGTTTTAAAAAAAAAGAAGGTCGAAGGACCAAAATGTTAAGGACCTAATTAAAGGTTTGTAAAATGAAAGGAAAGTGGACTGTAAACACTTATAATATGGTTCTGAGATAGACAGTACAGGATTGCTTTGAACGACAAGAAATGCGCGCGCGTCGATGACCGTGTTCGGTAGTGGAGTGCCGGCCCGCTGCCGCGATGCCGTCCCGCGCCGCACCGCGCCCTCCGCGCGTCCCCTGGCGCGGATTATGAAGCACACCTTATGTGCGTGAACAGATACTATATGAAGCGACGACGAGATGTTTGATGAATAATTTTGATTAAATGCCTATGGATTTTTATAAAATTAGTTGATTTCCAATTGATTGGAAACATATCAGGAGAAGCCGAAGCAAGTAAAGATGGTTTTTACAAATAATAATAAAATTATGTTGCCTTTGGTAGAAAAGCTTATAAATGAACATTCTGTGATCGCTGATGGAGGAGGCCTATGAAATGCATTTAATAAATAAAGGTTCCCATGACGATCAAAGAAAAACTTTTGTTGATGCAATAGTGACTTTCATAAAGTCAGAAGTGAATACTAAATTAAATAGTATGTTAGTAGAGGAAAAGTTGGTTCTTATACTTTGGATTTGTAAAGCTGGGTATTATCGTTTCTGTGGGAGACTTATCCCGTTATGCTACGGGGAAGTTGTCAATGAAAAATCCTATCTGGTAAATGAATTGTTGTATATTGACAGTTATAATAACATGGAACTATGTGTATATATGTACGAGTATTTGTAGATGATGCGGAGATAATCCAACGTCAATCGTATAAAGCTAGCTACCCGTGTTGGCGATAAATGTATTTTGCGATTTATTTAAGATTGTGTGCGAGTCAAGATAAAATGCTTTGAGTAATTAATTATGAATGTTTAATATAGTGGAAAACATACACATTAAAGGAGAAACCTAGTGGTAGTTTCAAGCGGTGAACTAATTTGGAAGGCTCATGTGAGGTGACATACCACCCTCTGAGTTGAGATATTTGAGAGGTTCAGATGAAATGACGTACCACTATCTGAGTTAAGGTATTTGAGTGGCTCAGGTGAGGTGACTTACCACCCTCTGAGTTGATGTTGTTAAAAAGCTAAAGTGAGTTTGAGTTGAGGTTCCGGGACGGACTTGTTACACTTAGTAGAGGCCTTGGCCCTTTGAGTGCAACCGGTCACTGGATACCTAAGTTTTGGCGAACTTCATACACTTAGTAGAGGCCTTGGCCCTTTGAGTGCATGCGGTTCTGAGATGGACTTGTTACACTTAGTAGAGGCCTTTGCCCTTTGAGTGCAACCGGTCACTGGATACCTAAGTTTTGGCGAACTTCATACACTTAGTAGAGGCCTTGGCCCTTTGAGTGCATGCGGTTCTGAGATCGACTTGTTACACTTAGTAGAGGCCTTTGCCCTTTGAGTGCAACCGGTCACTGGATACCTAAGTTTTGGCGAACTTCATACACTTAGTAGAGGCCTTGGCCCTTTGAGTGCATGCGGTTCTGAGATCGACTTGTTACACTTAGTAGAGGCCTTTGCCCTTTGAGTGCAACCGGTCACTGGATACCTAAGTTTTGGCGAACTTCATACACTTAGTAGAGGCCTTGGCCCTTTGAGTGCATGCGGTTCTGAGATCGACTTGTTACACTTAGTAGAGGCCTTTGCCCTTTGAGTGCAACCGGTTACTGGATACCTAAGTTTTGGCGAACTTCATACACTTAGTAGAGGCCTTGGCCCTTTGAGTGCATGCGGTTCTGAGATGGACTTGTTACACTTAGTAGAGGCCTTTGCCCTTTGAGTGCAACCGGTCACTGGATACCTAAGTTTTGGCGAACTTCATGCACTTAGTAGAGGCAGAGGCCCTTTGAGTGCATGCGGTTCCGGGATGGACTTGTTACGCTTAGTAGAGGCCTTGGCCCTTTGAGTGTAACCGGTCGATAGATACTTACAATTCCGTCGAACTTCATGCACTTAGTAGAGGCAGAGGCCCTTTGAGTGCATGCGGTTCCGGGATGGACTTGCAGGACTTGTTACACTTAGTAGAGGCAGAGGCCCTTTGAGTGTAACCGGTCCCTAGACACCTACAATTCCGACGAACTACATACACTTAGTAGAGGCAGATGCCCTTTGGGTGTATGCGGTTCCGGGATGGAAAATCTCAGAACACCCAACACGCAATCAATATAGTTATGCGCAGCAGGTAAACTAACAGGTGGTCAATACTTATGTTTCAGCATTTTATCTGGACTCGTGTGGTACCTGATGGGACAGGCACCTTGCAGGACGGCCGTGTTGGCGATCGCCGGGCTCGCCTAGCAACGCTAAGGGTGTCGACGTGATGGACGGCGCCGCGTTGGAGTGCTGTGTGACGTCACGGGTTCGGCATGTGAGTTCAAGAGCTGCGACACCCCGAGCCCCGACAAAAAACATTACCGTTACCTCTTAACTTAAGGAGCATGGGAACTTTAGCAAGCCCAGAGCTCCCTCAAATATTAAGATTATATTCCTTCAGTCTTAGACTAACCTTTGTGTAAAGCAGTCATTGTAATTTGTATTAATATAGTCTTGTTCATGGCCCAAGTTGTTTCACTAATGTACTTAGTTAAAGAATAGCTAATAAGAAACATTTGCACCTGTATCTATTAAAAATCGCATACCCGTAATCGTATCCTTAACGCATAGCCGGTGGTTTGACAGGTCGATGCAGTGGTCCACCGTTGACTGCATCGTTGCTAGTTTCTCGTCTGCTGTTTTCCTGACGGTGCCGCAGCTTTACTCCAGCTACACGGTTGTTCACACTTGCTTGTTTTCTTCCCGAACCGGAAATGGTAGAAACACACCCAGTCCGCCGATCTTCTCCTGTCCTGCCGTTGCGACGCGTTGTCTCAACGCCTTCCTGGTGACTGCGATCGTGGCTTGTATGGTTTTCTCCACCCCTGACTGCTTCTGTGCATTTCCTGGATACTCTTGCTTAGTTTCGATACCTCTGCGATTAATAAATCCGTGCTCGATGTGGATGTGTTTGCGGCGACTTCGGAGATTGCGTCTCTCGGTTCTGACGTTTCCATGATCTTGTCTGCCTTTCCTGCTAGTTTGTTCAGGTCCGTGATGTCACTGACTGCCAACACCGTTCGTGCCGCCGCTGGTAGGTGCCCGATCCATAACATACGCAGGGTGTCTTCTGGAAATTTGCCCCTGGCCAGGTCCTTCATGGCTCGCAGAAGTTGTGATGGTTTCTGATCTCCTAAGTCTATTTCTTTAAGCAATTTCCGCACTCTCTGTGTGTCTGATTCTTCGTAGATGCTCAGTAGTCGTTCTTTTAGCACTGTGTAAGGTTTTTCTGCAGGAGGTTCCAGCACTAGATCTGATACTTGTCGTACATTTTCCTTGTTTAGTTTCGCGATCACCAAATTGAATTTCGCCTTCTCACCGTTTTTCTGGTCTGCGACTATGACCTCGAACTGGCCGAACCATAGTCGTGGCTCGTCTGCCCAGAACTCGGGGATCTGTGTTTTGATGGTGATTTGTGATATATCACCGTCCTCGGATTTCACTGTGGCGGTCGGTAGCGTTGATGCCAAAGGTTGCGCTGGTAAAACTGGTTGCATCATATTTGCGGTGGTTACGTGACGACGTGGCGGATTATAACAACGCGCACTATTATATTGCAGAGCGTGTGTAATTTGCGGGGGTCACCACTTTAGGGATTATACAACACGAGTAATGTTCACGGTAATCCCTACTTGAGCACTACTCCTTCTGGTTCAGGGTTCTGGAGTCAATGAAAATCGGGTTATGTTAACCGAATATATTTCGCGTGATCCCAGAGAGAGAGGACCGTTCGCCCTGACCAGTGCGCAGTAACTGGTCGTCCAAAGCATACATCACGCGCGCATACAATTTGCTTACCTTGCACTCTGCCTCGCATACATACATGTGTCCCTACAATATTATCTCTGGTTGTTCTCGTCTGGCTAACGGCGAGTATTTGCACAGACACAACCAAGTGGCCAGGATTAGTTATACATCAGCAACTTGCTCTGAAATACAAACTTGTGGAATCAGAGGTACCGTATTACAAGTATGTGCCCGACCCAGTTCTCGAAAATGATCACTCACGATCCATGTCACGCTGTACTGGGATCGCTCTATCATCACTGACCGGACTATTGTAGCCAATAAGCCGGATATAGTGGTGATAGAGCGATTAGCGCGCCGCACAATGATAGTCGATGTCACCATCCCGCATGACGAGAAACAGATGAAATATGTCGACTTAGCACACGAGGTTGTCGACATGTAGAATGTGGACTCGGCTGTCATTGTGCCGATTGTCGTGACCGCTAACGGCCTGATGGCCATAAGCTTCGACGACCACCTGTCGAAGCTGTTGCATCAAGGGCCTGATACAGAAGGCAGTAGTAGTAGTCGTTAATATTAGGTGGACACACACACATGCATACGTACTCATTAGACCTTTACACACACATACGATTCTAACACAACATACCGCCCACCAAAGGGTCTATTTGCCCTTTCACAATGTTTCATATTAAAGATATTTAAATTAAACAGTAATTACAACTCAATACAACATAAATGGATAATTCACTTTAACAGTTACATAAGTTTGCATTACACTTAGTATAGTACTAGTACACTTTAACAGTTAAATATGTTTGCATTCAAAATCAAGATTCAGTATCTATTGGTAAATAACACAACTTATTAAATGACCTTTGCACTACACTGTCACCACTTTTCACAGAGTATACACGCGTGACACCGTCAGCTCCCGGGTGCTTCTCAACAATACGTCCCATCATCCATTTACCCGGAGGTAAATTATCGGACTTTATCAGAACAATGTGTCCTAGATCAAGCTCTTTGACTTTGTGGTGCCATTTCGAACGTTGTTGCAGTCTTGACAGGTATTCTTGTTGCCATCTGTGCCAGAAATCAGTCAGTAATCTTTGTTGATGCTGCCATCTTGATAAATGACTCATCGGGACATCTCGGAGATCTGGTGTTGGCACAGTGATGGGTGGTTCACCGACCAGGAAGTGACCAGGGGTTAGTGGTTGTAGATGTTCCTTGTCTGTGTCATCTATTACAGTTAGCGGCCGTGAGTTTAAGCAAGCCTCAATTTGACACAACAATGTGCTCATCTCTTCGTAGGTCATATGGTTGGTCATTATTCGTTTTAGGTGATGTTTCATCGCTTTCACACCAGCCTCCCATAATCCACCCATGTGTGGGCTATAGGCTGGGATAAAATGCCACTTTGTTCCGTCTAGTGCTAGCTTCTCAGCGATTGGACCCTCGAATTGTAATTTGGCTTCAGTCCAATCTGCGACCAGTTGTCTATTTGCTCCGACGAAGTTACGTCCTTGGTCGCTCCATATCTGAGCACATCTTCCACGTCTTGCTACAAACCTTCGGAAAGCAGCAATGAAGGCATCTGATGTGAGATCTCCCACCAATTCTAGGTGAATCGCCTTTGTCGACATACAGACAAAGACAGCGATGTATGCCTTGTGTGTTTTTGCTCCCCTGCCTCTCGACATCAAGACCTGATATGGGCCTGCAAAGTCAATGCCACTGTTCCAGAAAGGTTTCGCAGGTGTTACTCGAACTTTCGGTAAGTCTCCCATTTGCTGTGACTTTGCTGTGGCGTTTAATTTGGCACAAATCAGACATTTCCTGATCTTCGCTTTGACTAATGTTCTCACTTTCAGGATCCAGTACTTAGTTCGTAGGAAGCAGAGCATTGCTTGAACTCCGCCGTGCAGCGTTTGACGGTGAGCATCGGCGACGAGGAGAGTGGTAAGACTGTTATCGGGATCAAGAATAATCGGATGTTTGCTATCTTCATTTAGGTCAGAGTGACGCAGTCTTCCGCCCACCCTGAGGAGGCCATCATCATCGAGGTAAGGTTTTAGATTGTTTAGTTTACTCTTTCTTCTAATTTGTAAGTTTGATTTCAGGTGCTGTATTTCGTCTTCAAAGTTATTCTTCTGTGCTATTCTTACGCATGTTTTCAAAGCATCATCTAATTCCTCCGTGTTCACAGGTAAGTCTTTATTTTCTAATTTTCTTCCCTTTAAGAATCTTTTGCAGTATATTATTACCTTAAGTAGCTCTTGTAATGTATCACAATCTTCAAATTTTATAGTTATACTTTTCTCATTGTTAATAGTTAAGTTAACTTGTAACGTTTCTCTTTTTTCCAGGTCTGTCATCATCGCGTTTGGTCTGCTGTATTGGATTTCTCCTTCTCTTAGCCAATCTGGGCCTCTCCACCATAGTTCGTCGTCCTTTAGGTCTGGCAAAGTTGTTCCTCGTGAAGCAGTATCAGCTGGGTTTTCTGGTGATTTGACATGATACCAATTATGATTTCCGATGTTGTCCAGTATTTGAATTACTCTGTTTCTAACGTACGTGTTCCATCTAGCAGGATCACCGAACAGCCAGGAAAGTACGATAGTGGAGTCAGTCCATGCAAATATCTGACAGTTTGGTATATTCATAGCCTCTTTTATCTGCTTTAAGAGTCCAGCAAGCAGTACAGCTCCACTCAGTTCTAGGCGAGGTAAGGATTGAGGTTTAGTTGGTGCTACTTTGGTGTTTGCAGCGATGATTGAGGTCCTTACGATACCCATGGATGTCCGTACTCTTAGATAGGCTACTGCAGCGTAGGCTCTGGTGGACGCATCACAGAAGCCGTGGATACTGGTGTTATTCCTGTTAGTTTCAGTAGTGTGCAGCCATCTGTCAATCTCGATACAAGGTAAGTCTAGAAGAAACGAGTCTCGTAAGTTATTCCATTCGGTGGCTATGGTTTCCTCTACTTCTTCATCCCATGATATTCCTTGGAGCCATAATTTTTGTATCAGGAGTTTTGCCGGCAAAATAGATGGAGCCAGCCAGCCTAGTGGATCAAATAATCTTGGTAGATCAGCCAGAATCGTTCTCTTTGTAGTGGGGGTTGACGTACCAGGTAAGTTTGGGCTGTATTGAAAACGATCATTACCCATGTTCCAGTGTAATCCCAAAGCTCGTGTTATACCATCTAAGGTTAGGTCCATCTTTACATGAGAGCTTCTTTCAGATTCTTCGAATTCTTTGAGAAAATCTGCATCATTGGAACACCATTTTTTTAATTGGAACCCGCCTCTCTTGAGTATAGTGTCTATTTCCTTGGCCACCTTCAATGCGTCTCCAACATTGTCTTTTCCTGACATCATGTCATCCATGAAGAAGTCGTGTTTTATAATTTGTGCAGCTTCAGGATAGTTTTGTCCTTCATCTTTGGCTACTTGATGCAAAGTCCTTACTGCTAAGTAAGGAGCAGAAGCAGTCCCGAAGGTGACTCTGGTAAGACGGTAGTCCTTGACAGGTTCTTGATCATCGTTTCTCCACAGGACTCGTTGCAGATCTCGGTCTTCTTCTTTGACAAGGATCTGCAGGTACATTTTTTGTATATCAGCCACGAAACAAACTTTCTTCGTACGCCATCGCATGATCAGACTTCTCATGTCGTCTTGTAACTGTGGTCCAACCATCAGTTCATCATTGAGTGATACATTATTGGTTCCTTTTTGAGAAGCGTTGAATACAGTTCTTAATTTGGTTGTCTCTTTTTCTTCTCTGATCACAGCGTGATGAGGTAAATACACAGAAGGATTGGTAAGTTCCTTCTGTGGTACTTCTTCCATGTAATTTGCTTCGTATTCTTTCATTACAGTAACATAGTCACCCTTGAGTTTTGGGTTCTTCTTAAGTTTTTGTTCTAATTGATTTAACCTCTTTAGAGCTATTGCTCTCGTATTTCCTTCTTTACACAATAGCACGTTCGATTTCTTTGGTAGGGTTACTGTATACCGTCCCTCTTCATTTCTCGTGGTTGTAGTTTCATAGATCTCTTCGCACCTTCGTTCCTCAGCAGTGGGTTGTCTTTGTTCATATGGATCTTGTTCCCACATTTGCTTCAACATTTCATTGAGATCCAAATTGAGGTGCATAACGATGATTTCCCTTTCTGTGTGCGTGTGTTCCACGTTCCCAAATAGGATCCAACCCAGGGTGGTGTTTTGAGCGCATGGTGTTCCTGGGGGTCCTTTGATAACTTCACCTTTCATGATTTGGGCACATACGTCAACACCCAGTATTAAATCTACTCGTCCTGATTTACTGAAGCTTGGATCTGCCAGTGAGAGTCCTTGCAGATGCGGCCAGGTGTTGGTGGAGATGGTTTGTGACGGTAATTCGGTAGTGAGTCGCGTCGACATGATGTATGTTTTTACTTTAAGGTTGAAACCAGCGTCGTGCCTGGATAGTAGTTCGATTTCTGCAGCATGTTTGACGTTTGTTTTGGTTGAGCCGACGCCAGTGATGGTGCCGTTGACAGGCGTTCTCTTCACTCGTAACAGCTGGGCCGTTCTTTCGCTCATGAACGTTGCTTGGGAGCCGTGGTCAATCAAAGCACGGAGCACAGTCACTTGTCCCGATTCAGGTTTTCTTACTGGTACAAGGGCTGTGGCCAGCAATGCAGTGGACAAGTTAGCAGCGACATGCGATGAAAGGGTAACGTTGGTTTCGGCTGGTTTTGCAGAATCTTGATGGGTTTCAAGCTTGTCTTGTTGGGTCTTATTGTCTGGTTGATTTGGTGACGTCATAGGTGTGGATTGATGCGTGAGCGTGTGATGACGTTTGTGACATTTTCTGCAGGACATCTTCAGGCGACATTTATAAGCGGAGTGTCCTGGGGCCAGACAATTGTAGCATAGTTTGTGTTGTTTTAGGTACTCACACCTCTCTACTGGATTCAGTTTTATGAACTCCTCACAATGACATAACGTGTGATCCTTTTCACACATAGCGCAGCATCTCGGTTTTGAAGAGGTAGTACTTGACGTGGACACGTGGACAGCGTATTCCTTTCCTCTAGGTGTAGGCTTTTCTTTACTTGCAGACGTGATAAGCTCGAGCGTGCGGAACTTTGACTGCAGGAACTTGCTCAATGCATCCCATTTAGGTAACTCGTCGTCAGTGCCATCGTAAGCAACTTCTTCCCATTCACGATGCGTCTCTGGGTCCAATTTATGAACGACTAAAAATACAATGAGTGAGTGGGTGAGTGGATCCCATGAGCTGGTTGATAGTTTCAGGTTCGTTAGTGCGTTCAGACATTCAGTAGTCGTGTCCAATATAGATTTGATGTTGCTAGCAGTTTGCGAGGTTATCTTCTTTTGTGAAAACAATCGTTTCAATATGGAGTTTGCAATAATGCGTTTGTTACCAAAGCGCGCCTTAAGCGTACCAAATGCGTCGTCATAGTTAACCTCTGTAACTTGCACGTGCTTCAATAACGACAGGGCTTCTCCCGTTAGACTGCTTTTCAAATAATGTAACTTTTGTACTTTACTCAATGTTGGATTATCGTGCACTAATGACGTATAAAGATCTTGATAAGCGGGCCACTCATCGTAAATACCTGAGAAAGTTGGTAGCTGAATCCTCGGTAATTTGACTTGGACCTCCATAGAACCACTGTTGTTATGGTCAGCTTGCATAGAAACCGGCGACAACTTGGTGTATGAACTCAATAAATCACTAAGATCGGCTAGTAAACAAATATATAAGTCTTCCTGCACATAGTAATCTTCGTTAACAAAATATGGAATGTCTTGTCGATTTGCCTTAGGAACGCTTTTCACTAGTTCTATATGTGTACATTTATACGTAGACCAATATTCTTCAATGTTCTTAATGCGAGTTTCGATGTATCCTTTTGTTAAGCGTTGTTTCGGGCATTTCTTGAGATTTGTATGGGTTTTTTCTAATAACATAGCCGTATCTTCTAACACATTTAACAATTGTTCCACTGAATTTGCCATATTTGATTAAATAAGCCTTGTTTTCGTTATAAAACAAACGTTTCTATCTGTCTTCGTAGTTAAAATCTTGTTTTTAAAACATTTCCAATTCACTAATGAGTTTGTTATTGCAATTTTTCTAGGAATCGCTCGGCGCTCGACCCTTTCTATTGTATAGCGGTGATTGCGCTCTGTGCATAAAACGTCGTAAGTCGAACAAGATATCCGGCTCGATGTCGACCAAAATGTTATAGGTTTAGGGTTCACTTTTGCTTGTGGGAGTTCGGAGTAAGAGAAATACGTGGTTTCTTTATGCTGATTTATTTGCGACTAAGTTTAAAGGATCATTACCTGTTAATATTAGGTGGACACACACACATGCATACGTACTCATTAGACCTTTACACACACATACGATTCTAACACAACAAGGAGGATACGACTCGAATCGTGAGGAGGTTCCAGTTTCTGGAGCCCTAACCACCGGTAGCTTGGACCCTGGTCCCGTCATCGGTAGTCATCTATTTTTTATATTTTTAAATGTTTTTATGTTATTTTTTGTATTCAGTAACTATTTAAAAATATAATTTATATGTATTTAGAGAAAATAAAGAGTAAATAATAATTCATTTATTTATATATATTTATTTCTAAGTATATGGTAGTACATACAAGGTCTTAATATTAAAAATGTCTCACATACACTACTATTCAGCCTTATAAAATACAAAAACAATTACATTAGAATTTATGGAAGAGTCATTCAACAAGCCAAAAAGAAGGCCATTATAAACAAATTAAATACCGCAACAAATATAACTAAACAGACGTGGAAACTGGTAAACGAAAGTACAAAATAAAATAAAAAATAGGCAAAGTAGGACTCTTAACATAAAAGTGAACGATAAATTGATAACTGATCCCCAGCAAGTCGCCGATCATTTCATTGACAGTTTTGTGATTAAATCGTCTTTGGGTAGCAGTGAAAAGGAAAGGGCAAAGGTTTTTCTATCGAACACGACTAATAGAGTAGAAAGTGATTTAATTTTCTGTCCAACAACGCCGTCTGAAATCACCAAGATTGTTAGTAAGATGGCCAATAAAAAATCTTGCGGTTTTGATGACTTACCGGTTTCAATTCTGAAGGATAATATAGACCTTCTGACAGTCCCTTTATCTATATTTTATAATAAATGTTTTGAGAAAGCGGTATTTCCGGACCAGTTCAAATTGGCTAAAGTAATTCCAATATTTAAAAAAGGCTCTAACACTGATCCGAAAAACTACCGACCCATATCCCTTTTGCCAACTTTATCAAAAGTATTTGAAAAAATAATTAAACATAGACTGATGATTCATTTAAATATGAATAATATAATTAATTTAAGACAATTTGGATACCAGAAAGGTGTAGGTTGCTCAGATGCAATAAACACTCTCATCAATGACATAATGAATAAAATAAATAACAAATTGAAAGTAGCTGGCTTATTCATCGGCCTCAGCTCCGCTTTTGATACGATTGATTATGATTTATTAATAACAAAACTTGAATAGGCGGGTCCACACAGAGCGAGCAGCCTCGCGAGGCATTAGCCGCGCGAGGAAACTATCCCCAAACGAGCGCGGCAGCCTCGGTATCATCGCGAGGCTGCCGCGCGCGGCAAGCCCGAGCCATGTTTGTTCGTTCAGTTGAGAATTAAGACATCATGACACCAGACGTACGTATTGCGGTGGTAGCTGTTGCTTTTATCCTTATAAATAGGATTATAAAAAAGAGAAGAAAACAAAAACTTAAACGAAGACGATATTGGATCTAGACTTAATACAAAAACAGATTATTATATAAAGGGACCAAACTGTACCAAGAATTGATAAATGATGGAGTGGAAAAAAATTGCACGCATTAGTACAGAGGAGTTGGATCTATTGTGTTCAGTTACTCTTATTGTACTACTCGAGCGAGGCACGAAACAATATACGCGAGCGTCCAGACTGCGCACGGCAAATGACTGAGGCGCCTTTGAGCAAAACAAAAAGCCGACACTGAATGGCTCGGGCGCTCGGACGCTCGCCCGCGGCAGCGCGCGCGTTTGCCTCGGCCGAGGCACGTCCACACAGAGCGAGCTGCTTCGCGCGGAAAATGCCTCGCGAGGCTGCTCGCTCTGTGTGGACCCGCCTATTATTATGGTGTCAGAGGCAAATCTTTACTACTTATAAAGTCCTACCTTAAAAATAGACGAATCTTTGTTGAAGTAAAAAGCATCGATGAAACTAATCACGAAGTTGTTCACACGTCTAGGATTACAAATATTCAACGTGGTGTTCCCCAAGGCTCAATTCTATGACCAATACTTTTTATTATATTCACAAATGACCTGTTAAACTTTTGCATAACGTTCAGCCCGATGTAAAACTCGTTGTCTTTGCAGATGATACGAATATAATAATTGGGGAAAATGACTTACAAGAATTGAGCAAAACTATAAATAAATGCCTCGAAAATCTCTGCGATTGGTTTTCAGCAAATAGCCTTTTATTAAACACTAGTAAGACAAACATAATTTTATTTAAGGCTACTACTCGCAATACTGACGATTTAGATGTATATATTAAAGGGGACAAGATTAAATTAGTTGACACAGCGAAGTTCTTAGGGATTATCATAGACGTTAATTTAAATTGGAAACAAGAGCTAGGTGCAATTGACTCTTCCATTTCATCAGCATACTATGCACTCAGGAGCCTGAGAGATACTTTGAGTCTTAAGCAACTGAAGGCTATATATTATGCAATGGTGGAATCTAGATTAAGATACAGTATCATGCTTTGGGGTACTGTCAGAAGGCGTTTGTCTTACAGAAACGTGCTATCAGGACTATTGTAAGAATCTCACAAAGAGACTCATGCAGAGACTATTTTAAAGAATTGCAAATATTAACCGTACCAAGTTTGTATATTTTAGTTATACTAACGCACCTTGCTAAGTACATTCATCAATATGAATCACAAGATGAACGTGAGATACGAGAAAATACAAGAAGGAAGGAGCTTAAACACAAGATATCACCAAATATACGAATAGTTAAGCATTGCTCCGGGTATCAAGCAGTGGAATAGATTACCAACAAATTTTAAATTATCAATTTATAGCCCTCATTTATTTAAAAACAAATTGAAATCCTTCTTGTTGGAAAAATGTTTTTACTCAGTGTCGGATTTTATGTTAAATGATAAAAAATAACTAATTTACATAATAACTTGTAATAAACTATATTAATTATTAAATTGTTTTTGACTTTTATTGTATGACTTGGCTTACCATCTGACATAACGTTTAACATAAATTGTCATGCATTATAATTTGACATTACTTTGACGTTAAATTTAATTTAATTATTATTTGTAGACTGAAATTTATTGGATTGATCATTTTATTTTAGCTTTAAGATGTACTTGTTGTTTTTGCTCGTGAATTGTTAACTGTCACTTTATTAGTTAAGTACCTACCTAATGTTCGACACAATGTAAATTGTTTGAATAAAAATTAATGAAATGAAATTCACGGTGTAGAAATATTATTGAAAACTTGAAAATAGGATTTTTAAATTGGCACAAATTGTTATGTCATCTCATTACAATAATAAGAAGAAAAAATTAAATGGATTGCACACACACAAAATATAGCTTAAAAGGCTTGGAGGAAGCCAATGATCGACAATCCATATACTATTCTAATAGCAGACTTGACGACCTGCAAACTTGTACTCAGATGAAATATATTTGACCACTCAATTCCGAAAGATTTTCCCAATCAGGGTTTATATCCATACGAGTCCACACATACTGGTGTATCATTTGAATGTAATCAGAAACACTAATACTGTCTATATCTTCCGTATCTAATTTTTTTATATTCTCAAATAATGTAATTAGTTTCGTTTTATCAACTTTAGTTACAGCACGAATTATACACGAAATTGGTTCCACAAGATCCATTTTAACAGCCACAATAAGCATATTATTTTCTTTAACAATTTTTATGAAATCCATCAAATTGTTTTTATCTAAATTAACATCTATTACCGAATAAAATAAAATTTCTACAAAATGCGTCATATCATGACGTACGGCTTCACATAGAGCTGATCGGATTTGACCACTCTTATTTCTACCCTGTTTCAATAACAGATCAAATATTAACTTATGACTTTTTTTGACAGCTATACTCAGTTCTTCGTCCAATTTCATTTTATAGTCAAATGTGGTCAAAACGTTCTTATTACAATTGAAAAACATCTCGTTCAATATATAATCCCAAAGGAATGCTTGGTTGTCTTCACTCTTCAGTAAATCGCAAATGAATTCTACGGCAAAGTATTCTTTGAGCGTGGAGTGCACAAAAATTGGTATATCATCTAATACATTGCATATAATACCAGTTCTCTCCTCTCCTTCTTTGACTTCCTGTATCATTTTGTTTATTTGCTTCAAGCCATTGCTATCAAATAGGCATTCGCCATACATGGCGTATGCTGCTAGTTTTTTATGCTTATCCATAAACTCAGCAAAATCTCGCTTGTAAGCCAATATATTGTCTGGCTTGGTCATGTCGTTTTGGGTTTTATCTTGATAGCGTATTCTTATTAATTTAGTCTCCAGAAAGTGTTTGTACATGTCAAAGCTTTCATTGGTCTTGCTCCATGTAGTAGGACTTAAGTTACATCCCTTTATTTTATTGTGAAAATAATCGACTAGTATATTCAGATGTAGTGGGCTTGCCACGAATTCGTTTTTGAATAATTTACTGTGACAACATTCGTAAAACAGCGAATTAAGAGCGTCCATCACGGAAGATGGCGCGAATGAAAGATTCGATTTCAAATACTTTATAAAACTCAAATAAACTATAATAAGTGGTATTTCTTTTCCCAAACTGACGACAAAGAATTGTCGATTTACTGTTGTTGAAGGCGAGATTTCACTCTTCTTCATTAAGAGTCGTATCTCATGCTTATATTGCGACATAAATCGAATAAATCCATCAATATTTTTTAGGTGGCCTTCATCGAGGTTCTTAAGTATCTTCTGTTCATCCCAAAGTGTAGTCAAATAAAAGTGTTGCTCCCGACCTTTCAAAGGTTTTATTTCGAATATTGTATCGAATTGCAATAATTCTAATAAATTATATTTCATATAATATGGTCTGCTTGTGACCAACACTTTATGGTTCCGACAAAAATATTTCACTGCCCTCATTAACATCAACACTTCATCCTCGTAGTTTGGGCAGATTTCGTCGAAGCCATCGAATAAGACAATTAGTGTTTCAGTACTGTTGTAAAAGTTTAGGAAATTCTTTAACTCGAATAAAGTCCACTCATCGCCTTTAAAATCTTTTACATATATTGTATTGTTAGATTCTACTAGTGTTATATTGATACGACTGAGCGTATCGCTTTCTTTACTGAGTGCAGCTTGACACAAGAATCTAAAACACTGTAAAGCACCGATCTCTGTTTTGTCAACTTTCCACTCACTGAACTGCTTCGTGTGCTCCAATAAATTAACTCTTACTATCCAACCCGGTTTACTCCAAGATTCTTTTGTTTTTAAAGTCAGCTGAGTGAGTAGAGTTGACTTTCCGATTCCCGGGTCCCCGATGAGCAGAACTTTTGGTGGTAAGTCGTTAAGCGATGTAAGGTATCTGCGGCCATATGTTACATAACCTGGTACCCTTTTGGCTCCTCCAGACATAGATCTACTACTTCCTGCCGCTTCGCTCTTCTCTGCTTGAAATTTGTCTCGGAAATATTGTCTTACACTCCTTTGAACGTACAATTTAGGTTTAAAATCTAGATTTATGATAGGTTTTCCTATACAATTTTGATTGCTATGCATCATTTTATATAACACGTATCCACTGACATCTTCTATCGAATTGTTGAACAGAATTTCACCCAAAGTTACTTCAACTCCTTGAAATATCACTTTAGTGTTCGCTAAGATACTGTCCCTTGTCTCTTTGGTCATGTCAATTAATCTATTTTTTTCATCCTTGATTACCTTACCAGTTGAGAATATTTCTTTTGCTTTTTCAACAGACTTCTGGTCAGTAATGATGATTACTTTTTGGTTTTTCATAGAGCTTGCAACATTGAGCAATTTTCTGTTAGAGCTTATGTCAATCAGCGTACTATCGTAGACAACTATAAGTGTTTTCACTTCCTTCGAATCCATAAGTTCTGTACGTAATGCTTTATCTTCTTGTAGTGATAAATTTATGATGTATTCAAAATCTAAGACAGCTGAATCCCTATTATTTAACTGTTTTGTAAGCTTAGCTAAAGTAAGTTTTTTGTTGTCAGTGACAATAATAGTTCCTGAAACCAGATCATCTAATTTAATATTCACGGTTTCTTCTCTGAAGTCGTAATTCTTATTCTTAATTCTTTGCATCATATTTATCACGCTGATCATCGGCTCATATCTGCCAAGTATTGCAGCTTTTTTATACAAACTCCCTTCTTTTTCAAGATATGTTCCCTTTCCCGCTTCAGTTGTCATACTCCATTTTTGCATCGCGTCATGATACTTCAAGAAAATGGCATTGGAAGTAACTTCTACATGTTTTACTTCATCATTTTGGGTTATATTTATTTCATATTTCAAAGTTTCCTCTACCTTTTTCTCATTATATTGGGATGTATAAAATATTAGTGTACCCAAAAAATCACTCACAACTTTTCTAGTATATTCGTCAGTGGTGATTGATAGTTTTGGAAATACTTTGGCTTGCACTTCAAATTTGTATTGGGCCAAATCGGTTATAGGGTATTTTTCTTTCAATTTACAATATAATTTTTTACCCAGGTTTCCTAGTAATGTTTCGTCGTCATTAAACTTGAGCAGTTGAGAGGATTCATCAGAAACTAATAAATTACCAACAGCAGAAGCTATGCCACCACTAAGCTGTAGAAATCCTTCTCCCAAAGAATCGTCTATGGTGATAGTATTATTGGGTTTGGCTTTTTCTATAAAGCTGACAATCTTAGAATGTATATCATTTAATTTTCTTTCTACTTTTACATCGCTACCTTTTATACTTAGGTCTTTATTGCCAAATGAAGCCGGCACTTTAAATTTTAGTGTTGAAAAATCCGCCGTCTCACTATCAGGTTTTTGTCCAGCTATGGACTTCTGGCTGAGTTGATTGAAGCACTCCTTTACTGCCAATTCAACTGTCTTCAGTATATTTTCTTGAGATTCATTAATTTTGTCCAGAAAAATCCCGTAACAGGCCGGAGAATTTTTATCGAGTAATACAAATTTTCCATTTTTATAAATGAAAAGGCTTCCAACTTCTTTGTATAAAGTTTCAGGATCAGTAATCTTAAGTAAAAGAATAAGCGACTCCAATAAATTATTTGACTCTGTAGGGTTATCTCGATTTCGTCTTTTTAAAATCTCTGTGCACAGTTCATCTTTAAATATCCGTAGATACTTACCGTCGATTTGAAAGAAGTCTTTCCTAAAGCTTGCGTTACGATGTCCTTCGGGCTCAATATCAGCAACGTCGAATACTTTTTGTGCCAAAATTACATGGTACTTTATCAAGAGTTCGTTTTTCATCAACATCAACATTGCATTGTGACTAAACTCACCATAAACACACTTTACCATCAGTCTAGCCAGCGCAGTCATTTGTTCTTCTAGAACGATGTCGCACAGAAGGTCTACGTGTTCTGCGTCATGCGATGGCTGTGTGCCAGTGTCGCCAGTTCCTATCAGAGCATCCAAATGATCAGCAAAACTACCTTCGTATTTCTTTGATTTCTTATCACCCTTTGCTGTTGTATAAATAACGAATAGACATTCTGTTTCATCTAGTTCCCCGTTGAAGAGGACGTCGTCAGCATTTGGTTTAAATTTGCTTCTAATTTCTAAATAACTATTAAAGTAATCCACCAAATCACTTTTGTTAAGAGTAAAAACTGTATTACTGTTCTCCCTGTGTTTTGCTTGTATGAAAACCGTCATAGGTTTCTTGATTCCTTTCAATTTAGTTTTCAGACAAATGTCATCGAAGGAACCTACTTTATCTACATTGGTGGCTAAATAAATCTCTTCTATGTTGTCATTGTGTATAGCTCTAAAGTAAATGAGACTAAGAAGTTTCGTCTCGTACAAATGTCCTTGTATACCGGATGTGCCAACTCGCTTTGGGTACTTTTTGGAGTAAGTTTCTTTAGAGTTAGCCATTTTGTGGTAAAAGGCAATTGATGCCACAGAACTCACAGTCTAGCCACCAGAACCAGGGATCCCTTGTGAACAACCCGTTTACTAGTTGTCACAAAATTCACAGATAGACTTCTGCAGCACTCGATACGTTAGCGAGGATGAAGATATTGATAATAATGAAACGCCGATAAGTTATTTGAACCGTGTATTAAGCTCCTTTTTGCATAACAAAATATCACCCTAGGTAATTCGGCGGCGAATCTTAATAGCGTGATTCAGAATTTGGCGCTCACCTTACAACGCCATCTATCGGTAGCGAAGTAAACAATTTGCTCGAACATACCGCCCACCAAGGACAAATTTATAAAATTTGGCCTTTTACATTATTTAGGTATAATTCCGCCCACCATGAAACAACATGGTTTTGATATTAGAGTTAACAATCTTATTACTAATTACAAAACTAATTACTGTCTTAAATTATATAGCTGTTTGTCTACGTGGACATTACAGGTAAAATGCAAATCTTAGTAATAGACCTTTTTATTACAGCATTTTTTGTACGTAGAGATACAACTCGAGTGATACCATCGTTACCAGGGTGTTTTGCAACCACACGACCAAGCAACCATCGAGACGGCGGCAAGTCGTCCTCTTTCACTAACACTAAGTTACCGATACTTGGTTCAGGAGTTTGTTGACTCCACTTATATCTGTTGAGTCATCCGTTGGGTCAGTTGCCACCGGCGTAGACTACCTAACGTACAAGATTCAAAGTTGTACTCCGGTACAGCTATCAACGGCTCACCGACTAGAAAATGACTTGGCGTCAATGCTTCTAAGCCGTCTGGATCATCGTCTATCTTCGAAAGCGGTCGCGAGTTGAGGCAGGCCTCAATTTGAGTTAACACTGTTGATAGCTCTTCGAAGGTAAGGGTTGATTCTCCGACTACTCGCCGAAGGTGGAATTTAACAGATTTGATCCCAGCTTCCCACAGACCACCAAAGTTAGGCGAGTATGGAGGGATAAAATGCCACTTTGTTCCCTGGGATGCTAGACAGTTAGCAAGGTCCTCTGGTAGATTTGCTTGCTCCGCCGAAAATAGTTTCTTTAATTCATTTGACGCTCCCACAAAGTTAGTGCCATTGTCCGACCAAATGTCCGAACAATGACCTCTGCGGGAGACAAATCGCCTGAATGCGGCTAAGAAGCCTTAAGTGGTCATGTCACTTACAGCTTCGATGTGTACGGCCTTGGTAGCCATACAGATAAACAGGCAAATATATCCTTTGTAGGCATGATTGTTCTTATGTTTATAGGACCTGCATAATCTATCCCAGTACATTTAAAGGGTCTAGTAGGCGTTACCCTTGCAGCTGGTAGTTGCCCCATCAACTGATTTGATATAGCTGCCGAATGTCTGACACATGTAACACACTTATGAACGTGTGATTTGACCAGTTCCTTGGCCCCCAAAATCCAGTATTTAGTCCTCAGATACGCTAACATGAGTTGAGGCCCCCCGTGCAAGGTTTTGCTATGAGCATCTGCGACGATCAATTTCGTTAGGTTTGTCTTTTTTGGTAACAATATTGGGAGCTTTCTATTTTCACTAAGTTCCGACTTCTGTAGTCTACCTCCTACTCTTAACATTTTATTTCCGTCTATGAACGGGTTTAAAGACTTTAAGGATCCCTTTCACTTAGCTGAACTACCGTCTTTTGATATCTTATCTATTTCTTCCCCAAACCCTTCTGATTGACACTGTCTGATACAAACGTGTAACGCGTCTGTAAGTTCTTGAGCTGATAACCCTGATTTTTCACCTTGATCCTTCTTCCGTTTTATCCACATACGTCGACAATACGCGATCACTCTAATTAATTTCGTTAAATTTGAAAACCGTTCCCATAAATTTGTTTCAGAGCCCGCAAAGTGTACCTTTTTTATAGCTTCTAAATCTGTATCCATGTCTTTAGGTTTATTGTAAACAATTTTCTCTGAATATAAAAAGGCAGGACCATTAAACCATCATTTGAGATCTGACGGGTTGAGCCCTCTTGACGCATAATCAGCTGGATTTACACCGGACCGTACATGAGACCACTGTTGTGCGTCCCAAGTAGTTAAGATCTCCGATACCCTATTCGCTACAAATGTTTGCCACCTATTTGGGTGACTATTAAGCCAGGCCAGCACCACAGTGGAATCACTCCAGGCATGTATGTTCTCCTTCGGAATGTTCAATGTGTTAGCTACCTCAACCAACAACCTACTCAGAAGAACAGCTCCACAGAGCTCCAATCGTGGAATCGAAACTTGTTTGATGGGTGCTACCTTTGTTCTTGATGTTATCAAGTTTACAGACACCTCACCCTGGTCATTGATTGACCGAACATAGACCACGGCGGAATAAGCCACCTTAGATGCATCGCTGAATCCATGCAATTCAACAAGTGCGTTATTACGTTTTGTTTCAATCCAGCGAGGTATTTGTAACTCCGACAACTGACACAAGTCGTCACGGTAAGTAAGCCATTCTTTTAATATTGTTTCGGGCACTTCATCATCCCAGCCTATACCTGATAACCATAGCTTTTGAATGATTATTTTTGCAACTATGACACTTGGTGATACCCATCCAAGTGGATCAAATAAGCGTGATATGTCCGATATAATTATTCTTTTTGTCACAGGTTTTTTCGTCGGTGGAAGTGTCACTGTGTAGCGGAAGGCATCTACTGTTCGATCCCAGGTAAGTCCCAGTAATTTCATAACTTCATCTATTTTAATTTTTCTTCCTTCTTCTTTAGTACCTGTATCTTTTGTTTCCAGGTGTCTCAACAGTTCCTCACTATTACTTGACCACTTTTGTAACGAAAACCCTCCTTTTTCTACTAACTTATTCATTTCAGAATACAGCTTGGCCCCCTCCTCCACCGTTTCAACGCCCGTAAGTAAGTCATCCATGTAAAAATCTTCTTTAACCTTTACAGCAGCTGTCGGATACTTCTCCTTCTCATCTATGGCTACTTGCTGAAGTACCTTGACAGCAAGATATGGAGCACATGCTGTACCAAAAGTAACCCTCAATAAACGGTATTCATCAATTTGAAGATCTTTAGCTCCCTTCCACAGGATTCTTTGAAAGTCCACATCATTGTCATCGACCTTGATTTGACGATACATTTTAACTATGTCCGCCGATAAACATATTGGATACGTCCTCCATTTCATTAAAATATGTCGTAACGTTGGCTGTAAAGTAGGGCCTATCATTAACAATTCATTTAATGAAACACCGTTTTCACCTTTACAGGATGCATCAAATACTATCCTTACTTGCGTGGTATCTTTGTCCTCTCTAATAACCGCAAAATGAGGTAAGTAAATCCCTTTTGAATCATTAATTTCTTTTTCAGGAACCTTCTCCATATGTCCTAGCAGTAAGTATTCCTCCAACACTTTTTGATACTTTACTTCCATGTCCTTATTTTTATTTAACTTGGTGACTAATGAAGACAATCTTTTTTCAGCTATCTTTTTAGAACCTTTCACCGTAACTGTTGGGTCTTGAGATTTAAATGGTAACCGTACGATATAGCGCCCGTCACTGTCCCTTCGCGTTGTTTCAGTGAAGAAGCGTTCGCACTGTTTCTCTTCCTCAGATAACATATTGTGATCGTTCATCACATTATCTTCCAGTTCCCAGAATCTCTTCATTAGTTCTCTGTCCACCACATGAGAATGCATAACTAAAACACTGTCATGAGGTTGATGTGATTTGTCCACCACACCTGATAAAATCCACCCAAATGAAGTAGCTTGCGCAACCAGATTACCCCGAGGTCCTTTCCTAACTCCTTCCTGCAGAACTTGCCCATAGATTTCTGCCCCCAGCAACATGTCAATTCTGTTCGGTGTGTGATATTTTGGATCAGCTAACGGTAAGTCACATACCCAATCCACAGGTATAATTTGTTTGCCAGGCAAAAAGGTTGTTATACTTTTCAGTACGTATGCGGCAACCGTAAGCTGAACGTTGGGGTTGTGTATAGACTTTAAAGTCACTTCCACCATATATTTCGATACAATTTTATTGTTCCCTTCCAAACCTGATATATATCCCCTTACTGGTGTCTTTTTAAGACCTAAGTACTGTGCCGTTGCCTCAGTTATAAATGAGGCTTGAGACCCTTGATCTAACAACGCCCTAATATAATGATAACTTCCGTTGTTGGCTGTGGCGTTAACTAGAACCGTTGCCAATAAAACTTGATTTGTTCTAGGTCTTTGGTTTGATGAGAAAAACGTTGCCCGAGTTAGTCGATCCGGATGATTTAACGTTTCGTGTCGCGTCACTCTCATTCCGAGGAGCGTTGCTGTCTTTGCTATCGGAACTGTCATCGGTACAAATTTGACCCGCGGGATAAATCAACAAATCATGTCTGCGGTTGCAAACCCTGCATACGGCTGAATACAGACACTGCTTGGCCAAATGGTCGTTGTCCAAACAGTAAAAGCATAAACCGTGTTTTTGGATAAACTCCCGTTTGGCATTTGCATCAACTTTTGCAAAATTCATACAGTTAAGAATTTTATGGTTCTCTTTACAAAACTTACATTCTAAAGTGGTACTACTAGACGCTGCGTGGAAAGCTTTTGGCGAGTCCGACATTTTACCTTTACCCGCATTAGAGCCCGCGGTCAAAAATTCCAATGCACGATATGTTAAAAAACTTTTGAATTGCTCAAACGTTGGAATTTCATCGCTACTCGACTTTTCATTGGTCACATTGAATTCCCACTGTTTTCGGGATTCCGGATCCAACTTCAAGGATATAATGTGAACAACAATGAGATCCCAACTTCCCACATCGATGCCTAGATTAGCCAAAGCTTCCAAACAGTCGCTAGTGTTATCGATCAGTTCCTTCAGACCAACAGCCGATTCACTATTTAGAGTTTTTTGGCTGAGCAACCTTTTCAAAATATAGTGTGATAAATATCTTTTGTTACTGTATCGCGCATTAAGTTGCTCCCAACAACGTTCGTAATTAGATTCCGATACAGGAATGTGTCGAAGCAACTGTTCCGCTTCCCCTGATAAATAACCTTTCAAATATTGCATTCGCTGAACATTATCTATGGACTTATTTTGATGTATAAGTGACAAAAACAAATCCCGAAACGTTACCCACTCGGTATATTTTCCGGAAAATGTTGGGATAACAATTTTAGGTAATTCAACTTGACACTGTTTAAAACTACTTGTTACATGTTTAGGTTGTTCTGCATGACTTTCTACAAATGAGTCTAAAATGGTTTCTAATTCAGTTTTATATTGAATATAGACCTCTTCGGTCTGATCATAACAATCTTGTTTTACATAAATACATGTTTTTAAGTCCTTTGGATCATATTTTTCGTATAATTGACCATGACTGTCAGATAACTGTTTCCACAATGTCTCTAAATTTTCTAGTCTTACTTTAACATATGGACGGGTTATTCGATCCTTAGGAGATTTTCTAAAGTTATTATAAGCTTTAACTATTCTAGAACAAGTGTCTTCTAATTTGTTACTTAACGATTCCATCGTTTTATTTTGCGGTTAAAGATGTTAATTAATTATCTACAGATAACAGTACGCAAGTTGAAGTTATCAAGTCATGTATCCAAACATAAAAAATACAAGAATGACACAGAACTATCAATTTTAAGACCAACAATCAGTTGGTAAAATTGCAAGTCTTTTGAACACAATTTATACACTAATATAAAACACACTTTTATACGGTAAAATTTTAAAGTTCTCAAATAATAAAGTTCCAAACTTCGAAGAAATAAAGATGTAAACTTTGAACTAATAAAGTTCCACAAATTGCACTAAGTTATTATTGAAAGGTCACTCGCGGTTTTAACTTCGTTTGATACCACCTGCTGAGTCGCCTCCTGGTAGATTGACGTTACGTGACGTCACGCACGTCCCACACCTCCTCCAGAACACGAGGTCACCCTGCTGCCGATTCCTGACGATGTCGTTCACCCGGCACCGTCTGCAGTAGCCCGCTTCACGCGCTGCTGCTGCTGCTCCCAGAGTTGCTGCTGAATGTCACCGCCGCACTGATGCAGCTTCCACTTAGCACTGCACTGATGCTATGATCTTGGTCAGCTATCGCAAGCGATCCACTTGCCCGACCAAGGTTGAAACACAAAAACTTCACAGATCACCACCGAATATATCGGACCCGGCTTCGAAGGACCATATGAACAACCCGTTTACTAGTTGGCACAAAATTCACAGATAGACTTCTGCAGCACTCGATACGTTAGCGAGGATGAAGATATTGATGATAATGAAACGCCGATAAGTTATTTGAACCGTGTATTAGGCTCCTTTTTGCATAACAAAATATCACCCTAGGTAATTCGGCGGCGAATCTTAATAGCGTGATTCAGAATTTGGCGCTCACCTAACAACGCCATCTATCGGTAGCGAAGTAAACAATTTGCTCGAACACCTTGAACACAGCCAGCAACACGAGCGCAATGATGGTGATCTGTAAATAAAAAAGTAAAGCTATTAGTCTACGGCATAGATTCCCAACGGGGGCAGTGCCGCCCCCAGTGGGCGCTGGATCTTTTCAGAGGATCGGTAGGGAGTCCAAAAGGAAATAGGAAACCCAATTTTTAAGCAGTCGTAAAAAAAATATTATTGTGTTGTTTTTATGAAACTAGGGTAAAAGTGAAACTTTTTTCTAAATTTAATTTTACTAAATTGTTTTGGAAAAATATTCCATTAATGGTATTGGTAAAACTAGGTTACTTTGACAGCTGGGGTAACTTTGATGATAGCAAAATTTGGTATATATTTTCGGATTTATTATGTTTTTTTTGTGTAAATACTGTTGGACAGACGCTTACTAAAAATAAATTAAATAGTTTTAATAAAAATGTTCTAAGTAGTCTCTCAACAGCCAATTTTGATTCGCAAGACCCCAATGTAAATTGTGTTTTTTTTTTACTGTGTGCCACGAATTCAATAAGGCGTGTCCAGTTAAAAAAGTTAAAATAAATAATAAATCCAAATTTAATGAATGGGCAACTGCTAGTATTAGAAAAGGCAGAGATACTTTATATCAGTTATATTATGATAAATCGTTGTCGTCTGATCCTAACTTGTATAACCACGTTAGACTTTATACAAAGATGTTCAAAAGAGTATGCGCCCAAGCTAAATCTTAAGTTAATAAGTAGGCCGCGACAGAAAACCTCCACGCGTGCTTGCGGGCTGGAATTCCCTAACGGATTCTTCCGGAGTGAAGGCCAGTCCGCGGGACGGTGCACCCTGGGAGGCGGCCAACGACTCTCTTGGGTACTTCTGCCTAAGGAGCCTCGATGGCCGTCTGCGAATGTTCTGTCTGAAGGAGCGCTTCAACGCGTGTCCCTCTGCTTCAGCAGAGGGCACAGTGGCGAAGCAAGAGCGGGCTCGGTATGCACTTACCCTGCTACCGGGCAGGCACGAGGAAGACTCGCTCCTCCTCCTGCCACCGCTAGTCTCGTAGCCCCATTGATTGTCCAAGGTCATGTTTCTGACTTTTGGTGGGGGTCGAGGGTCCTGGCTTAACCGCCCGGGCCGCGAGGAAGACAACCTCTATAAAAAATTACCCCAAACCTCCAAGCGGCGGCGCACCGTGAGGGAGGTTGTTAGCTTGACTAATGGGTAGCTAAATTAGAGTCTAGTGCGGACCACCCTTTTTGAGCAGGTACACAAAGTTATATACTCGTGGGACCAAACATGAAAAACTTAAAACAAAAAACCAAACAAAACGAGAAGGAGAAGAGCGATGGGCGGTCGGAGTCCGACGCGGCATCGCGGAAGGGCTCGGAGAGCTCGGGGGAGGAGATGGGGCTGGACAAACGGGGTGCGAGGACCCGGAGGGAGGTCTTGGAAGCCGCCGCCCCTCCGAGGGAAGTCTGCTCCCAGCAGCCTCCAAAGGTGGGGAGCCCGCAGGGGCAGGGGTCGGCGCAGACCCAACCCCAGCACGAGCCAGAGGGCCAGGCTCTGACCCTGCTGCGGCAGGAGCTAGCTGCCTTCCGGCAGCAAATGCTGCAGCAGCAGGAGCAGTTCCAGCGGCAATTGTCCCTGCTGGAAGGGATGGTGCTGCGTCCCCCACTCGCGGGCTCCGGTCGCAGACCGGCGGCGTCGGACGCCGCCGCAGCTGCGCCTGCGGCAGCTGCCACGCCCAAGGCTGGCCCGTCAGGGCAAGCCGGGCGTGGGGCCGTGACGGCGGCGGCTGCGACCGCGAGGCCAGCTCCGGTGACGAAGCAGCAGGGGAGGGCAGCTGCTGCCCTTGCCTCTCCTGCGAAGGGCAAAGCGGCGCCCACCGCTAGGGCGGCGCCCACCGCTAGGGCAGCGCCCACCGCCAATGCGGCGGGTTCTCCTGCCGCGGCGGTGGCGACCGGGCGGCCTCGGCTGCCCCCGCCTGCCGATTCTCCAGCTGGCGCCGAGTGGTCGGTCGTCGGCGCCAAGAAGCAGGCGGGCAAGGCGGCCAGGGCCGCCAAAAAGAGGGAAAGGCGGCAGCAGCGCAAGAAGCGTGCCGTGGCGAACCGGCTTCGCGCTCCGGGCGCCGCGGCTGTAGTGATCACACTACAGCCAGGTGCGGAGAAGAGGGGCGTGACGTACGACGCCGTGATGGAAAAGGCCAAAAAGGCGGTACTCCCTCACCTTAACGAGTACGGGGCCTCGAAGGGCTTCCGCATGCGGCGCACCGTGACCGGTGCCTGGATGCTGGAGGTTCCCGGCGAGGACAGCGGTCCTGCCGCGGACGCCCTGGCTGACAAGGTCAGGGCGTCTGTGAACGAGGAGGACGCCCGAGTGTCCAGGCCCACAAAGTGCATCGATATGCGCATCATGGGCCTGGACGACTCCGTCAAGGTGGAGGAAGTGGTGGCCGCCGTCGTTGAGGCGGGAGGGTGCACGACCGACCAAGTGCGGGCGGGCATCATCTGCCTTGACGGCACGGGTATGCGAGCCGTCACGGTGAGCTGCCCCGTGTCGGCGGTCAAGGCCATCACGGCGGAGGGCCGAAGGCTCTTGGTGGGCTGGGTGTCAGCCCAAGTCAAGGTGCTGGAGCCCAGACCGCTGCGGTGCTTCCGTTGCCACGTGGGGCACCACGTGGGAGCCCGTTGCGCCGCGGAGGTGGACCGCAGTGACCGCTGCTTCCAGTGCGGTCAGTCTGGTCACAGGGCCGTCGAATGCCGTGCGTCGCCGCACTGCTACGCATGTGCGGCGGCAGGCAAGGCTGCCGACCACCGGGCTGGGAGCAGGTCCTGCGACCCCCCCGCCAAAGCGAAGGGTAAGGTCCGGAAGGGCCCTCACCCCAACGTCCACACCGCCGCAGCCAAGGCTGACGCTGCTGCCGCCATCGCCGCGGCAGAGCCCTCAAGGGGGGCTCCGGAGGAGACCGTAATGGACTGTCAGTGATGGCCCCATTACGTCTCCTCCAGGCGAACATCAACCACTGCGCCCCCGCTCAGGATCTGTTGCTCCAGAGCATGGGGCAGTGGTCGATCAATATCGCCGTGGTCTCCGAGCCGTACTTTGTCCTGCCCAGGGAAGACTGGGTCCAGGACCTGAGCGGCTCGGTGACCCTAATTTCGTCGGCCGCCGCCGGTACCCCCGCCTCTCGAGTCCATCACGAGAAGGCGGGGCTGCGTGGCAGCAGACGGGTCGGGGATATTGCAGTGGTAGGCGTCTACCTGTCCCCGAACCGAGATCTCGCCGATCTCCACAACTCCCTCATGGAGCTGAATGCCGTCGTCGCTGGGTTCGGATCCCTCCCCGTGGTCGTCTGCGGGGACTTCAATGCCTGGAATCTGGCTTGGGGCTCCCGGCTGACGAACCGAGGGGGTCGGATGGTGGAGGACTGGGCTCTGGAGACAGGCCTGGTCGTCCTAAACAGGGGTTCTGTCCCCACGTGCGTGCGGATGCGGGGTGAGTCGGTGGTGGACCTCTCGTTCGCCAGCACCGCTCTGTCGCCGCGCGTCGTCGACTGGCGCGTAATGGAGGGGGTGGAGACGTATTCCGACCACCGGTACATCCGGTTTGACGTCTCCGCCCGGATCTCGACCGCGCCGGTCAGGGAGCAGACCCCGTGTGGTCCGCAGTGGGCGCTGAGGCAGATGGACCGGGACGCTCTCCTGGAAGCCGCGAGGGTACAGGCCTGGGTGCAAGCACCGGACAGGCCTGTCGAAATTGACCCGGAAGCAGAGTGGTTCTAGGAGGCCATGTCGCAAATCTGCGACGAGGCGATTCCCCGAGTCCATCCAGGACGTGCTCGGCGCCAGGTGTACTGGTGGTCGCCGGAGATTGCGGCTCTGCGCGAGGCGTGCACCGCCGCGCGGCGCCGGTACGCCAGGTTCCGCAGGCGCCGCACCCGCCCGCCGGATGCGGAGGCCAGAGAGGCGGAGCTTTACGAGGGGTACAGAGCGGCAAGGCGCACCCTCCGAACAGAAGTAAAGCGGGCCAAGTTGGAGGCCCGCAATGTGTGGCTGGGGACTCTGAACAGGGACCCATGGGGACGCCCTTACCAGGTGGTGCGGGACAAACTCCGCCCATGGGCTCCCCCTCTGACTCAGAGTCTCCGGCCCCAAGTTGTGGAGGGTGTGGTGGCCAATCTGTTCCCTGAGCGAGGGGAACATACTCCCCTGCTCATGGCTCCGCCACCTGCGGTACCCGTAGCGGACCACACCAGCGACGACGAGGACGACGCTCCAGAGGTGACCGAGGTAGAGATGAGGGCGGTGGTACGAAGACTCAGTGTCAAGAACACCGCCCCAGGACCCGACGGCGTGCACGGCAGGGTATGGGTCCTGGCCATGGAGGCTCTCGGGTCTCGATTGCGAGGGCTCTTTAGCGCATGCATGGAGAGAGGACAGTTCCCCCTTCGCTGGAAGACCGGGAAACTGGTCCTCATTGCGAAGCCGGGGCGCCCCGCGGACTCTCCGTCCGCGTACCGGCCCATCGTGCTGCTCGATGAGGTGGGCAAACTCTTTGAAAGAGTAATTGCAGACCGCCTCGTCGGGCATCTGGCGCGGGTGGGGCCGGACCTTTCGGACGGCCAGTTCGGCTTTCGCAGGGGGCGTTCCACGGTGGACGCCATCATGCGCGTGAGGGCTCTCACGACGGGGGATGCGATGATTCGGGGCAGGGTCGTCTTGGCGGTGTCTTTGGACATCGCCAATGCCTTCAACTCCCTGCCCTGGAGTTGCATCGGGGCGGCACTTCGGTACCACGAGGTGCCCGCCTACCTCCGTCGTGTGATCGAGGCCTACCTGGTTCATCATCTATCCCGGTCACCAGGGAGAGTGGAGACGGCGAGAGATGTCGTGCGGTGTTCCGCAGGCATCGGTACTAGGACCGCCCCTGTGGAACATCGGATACGACTACGTGCTGCGCGGCGACCTCCCCAACGGGGTCAGCGTGGTCTGCTACGCAGACGACACGCTGGTCCTGGCGTGGGGAGAGTCGTACCAGGCGGCGGCCGAAACAGCGACACGCGGGGTTGCGACAGTCGTGGAGAGGATCCAGCAACTGGGACTCAAGGTGGCATTGCACAAGTCCGAGGCCATGTGCTTTCATGGCCCTCAGTACGCGCCACCACCGGGTTCCCAAATAACGGTAGGGGGGGTCCACATCGACGTCGGGTCGGCGATGAAGTACCTGGGACTCGTCCTCGACAGCCGGTGGACTTTCGAGGAGCATTTCCGACGTTTGGCCCCCAAACTGGACAGGTTTGGGGCCGCTCTGAAGCGGCTCCTGCCCAACCTAGGGGAGGCCCCCTGCCGGAGGCTCTACGCGGGGATCGTTCGGTCCATGGCCCGTTACGGGGCGCCGGTTTGGGCGCCGTCGCTAGGTAAGCGACCGGCAGCCAAGCTGAACGCTTGCCAGAGGGTCATGGCCATCCGGATGGTGCGGGGATACCGCACGATCTCCCGCGAAGCGGCGAGCCTCCTCGCTGGCCTGCCACCTTGGGATCTGGACTGGAGGCAACAGTCCTTGCACGCATGCACGATTTGCGCGTGGAGATGCAACGCCGGGGCGAAACCCCGCTGCCACGACAAGTCGCGGCATGGCGGACAGAGTTCCGGCGGGATCTCAGGGTGGCATGGCGACTGCGACTGTCGCAACCCAGTGCTGGGCACGCCGTCATTGAGGCGGTTAGGCCCCTCTTTGAGGAGTGGTTGGAAAGAGGTCACGGCGTCCTCTCTTTCCGTGTGACGCAGGTCCTCTCCGGACACGGTAAGTTCGGGAGGTTCCCGCATCGAATCAAGCAGGAGAGGACGCCTGGGTGTCGCCACTGTGTGGACCGCCCGGAGGACACGGTGGAGCACACAGTAGAAGTGTGCCCCGCTTGGGCGGAGCACCGCCGTGTCCTCGTGGAGGCTATCGGGAGCGGCGACCTCTCGCGCCGGGCCCTGGTTCAGGCCATGGTCCGGAGCGAGGAGGGTTGGCATGCGGTCGCCTCCTTCTGCGAAGCAGTAATGCTCGTGAAGGAGGCTGCTGACCGCGAGCGCGTGAGGAAACGGTCCTCACGCCGCCGCCGCCGAGATCCCGATCCCGATTTTCGACCACCGTAGGCGCGGGTTCGCGGACGGCGAGCACTGGGTAGCTCGCTGTCCGGCAGTCTGGAAATAATCTGGACCGAGCCCAGTCGTCAACGGCGCGTTCTGTTCCACGCGCGCCTCAAGGAGATGTCAGCAAACTGTAGGGGCCCAGCAGGGCCGAAGCCTCTGGGGGGAACACGTGGTATTCCTAAAGGTTGACACCGAGTCCCTCCCAGAACGAAGGCAACGAAGGAACGGGGTAGGGGTTTAGTCAGTAAGAGTCTGACACGCCCTCCCGCTCCGCCCAAGAGCGGGGGAAGTCATTCTGATGATTCCCCCCAGAAAAAAAAAGTTAATAAGTAAGAAAATAGGAAATTCAAATAATAAAATTAAAACTGTCTGAATAAACAAGGAAACTGGAAAGACAAATCAACGAGATCGGAAAGATTTGTCGCTAAAAATTGATAATAAGATCATCTCAGATAAGCCAGAAGTAGCTGACACATTATAAAACTTTTTCACCAACCTCCCAATAGAAGTTACGAATAGAATAGAAGTTACGCTTCTTCATCTTTGCTAGCTGAATCTTTTTTAAAAGAAAATTTCACTAAGGATATACCAACCTTTGAATTCAAGCGTATGTCTACTGATACAATTAAAAAAACATTCAAAAGTCGTAACATAGAAAAACACAGGACTTATGGCGTATATCTGTTAAGGTCCTTGGAGATATTATTGATACAATTGCTCCTATCCTAACAGGAATATTTAACCAATGTTTAGACAGTAGTACGTTCCCTGATTTAATGAAACATAGTAAAGTAGTACCAATTTTCAAATCAAGAAGCTAGAGTCATCCCTCTAACTAAGACCTATATCTGTGCTTCCAGCATTAAATAAAATCTATGAAAAAAAACATGCTTGACCAGATGTTGTGTCATTTTAATTCTAATAGGATCTTGCATAGTCATCAGTTTGGCTTCACGAAAGGAAAGTCAACGAGAGATGCAAGGGTGAAACTCATCAGTCACATTTTGGAATCCCGGGAGAAGTCCCAGGATGCTATTGGCATATTCTGTGACCTCTCAAAAGCATTTGACTCGGTTGCTTGACCATAATAGTTTGATTGAGACGGAATTCGTGGACGAGCTGCTGATCTTGTTTTTTCCTATTTATCTTACAGGCAGCAAAAAGTAACCATCAATGGGGCGACGTCCTCGGGGTCTTTAGTAAAGATGGGCGTGCCCCAAGGTTCAATTCTTGACCCTTTCCTTTTCCTGGTTTATATTAATGACCTGCCTTACATAATAGCTATTTTATCGGATGTAATTCTATTTGCTGATGGCACTTCTCTTATTTTTAAAGTAGACAGAAAATATGCGGATGTGTTGCATGTTAACGAAAGTCTGGCTGTTCTTTCGAAATGGTTCGCAGCTAATAACCTCTTACTAAATGCGATCAAAACCAAATGTTTCACAAGGACATATCATAATCGCACAGACATAACCTTCAGTTTCCCCAAAGAGGTTACTGAACCGTACCCAGGCCACGGAGGTAGCAAAATCTATATCAGGCTCATGGAGAGCCCGATAAAAGCGTCCGTGGAGCTCCTTGCTTTCCATACCTTCTTGCGGTCATCAGTTGAGAGTATCACAGGTTTGCGCACGTCCTCTTTAGCCATGGACAACGGGGTGAGTCCTTTGTCCATATTCATATTCATTTTATTTTCTGTCATTGTTTTTTTTGTAATTAGGTAGGTACTAAGGTTTATTAGGTAGGTACTAAGGTTTACTTTTATAAGGCGTAGGCGCGTATAGGTATTATATTTGATAGGGTGTAACGTAGGATATTTTTAGTACTCTTAGGTAGGATTAGTTATTCGTATAGATATTAGTTTTTAGAGATATTGCTTATTTATTGGTAGGTTTATATACTGTAGGTATTACACTAAAAACTCATTGATAAGTTTCGTCATCAACGCGAACGAAGTCGCGGGCACAGCTAGTTAATAAATATGTACATATGTACAAGTTTTAGTAATATTACATTATTTCATTGTCACCACAATCAGCGCAGAGAAAAATAAGATTTAATGAACATGATTGATTTGATAGTTTAAAGAGATATTATTTTCAGCATCTTCACCTGTGATTTGACACAATATTTTTTTCAAATCACTTTATTTTACTTACGTTTATATATTTGCGATATAATAGGTCTGTGCATATGCCATGGAATATATCCAGATAGCCTAAAAACTGCAATTGTTGTACCAATTTATAAAAAAGACAGTAAAGAAGAAATGTCAAATTATAGACCAGTTGCATTGACTTCTGTATTTTCTAAAATACTTGAAAAATTGATTTATAAAACTATAACTTCTTTCTTAAATAAATATAATATCCTTTGCAATGAGCAGAAAGGTTTCAGAAAAAACAAAAATATAAACATGGCTATTAACGACTTGTTACATAACGTAATGTTAAATATCGACAATAAAACACCAGTTTGTACAATATATACTGACATGACTAAAGCTTTTGACTACGTTAAACATGACATTCTTCTGCACAAACTTGACAGGTACGGTATTAGAGGAATCGTATTGGGACTTATTGAATCTTACCTAAGCAATAGCAAACAACAGACAGAAATCACTAGGATATGTCCCAAAAGTAAGATACAATGTAAATATTTATCTGAAAGTAGGGTACTGAAATTCGGAGTACCGCAAGGCACTGTTGTCGGACCCTTAATATTTCTGCTTTACATAATTTGCTGACGACCTATGGTATTATTTGCTGACGACTGCACGGCTATAGTAAAATGTACAGAGAAAGCGGAATACGAAACAGATATTAATGACACACTAAAAAACATAATAAATTGGCTTTGTTTAAACAACTTGATTATTAATTTGAAAAAGACAAAAGTAATGCATTTTTACCAGCGTTTACGTCCAGACGCTTTGACTATCACATACAATGGACAAAGCATAGACAATACAAATGTTGCTAAATTTTTAGGAATAATAATTGACAATCAACTGACATGGAAACCACAGGCCGAGGAGATCTGCAAGAAATTAAGTAAATCTGCATACATTTTATATAATTTGACAAAAAAAGTTAATATTATCATGGTCTCGTTGTATCTGTTTCAAGATACGGAGTAGTTTTTTGGGGTAATTGCAGTGAGAGAGAAAGGATTTTCAGAGCCCAAAAATACTGCATTAGATCAATGACCGGAATAAATTCAACTGACGGCTGTGTTCCTATGTTCAAGTCTCTTAACTTATTAACCTTTCCCTCGCTCTATATTTTGGAAATGGCACTGTTTGTAAAAAGTAATCTAAATTTATTTTGTTCAAATATTGATCACTCATCAAGGCCAACATTAATAAGATCTCAATATAAAAATCTTTTACATACAGGTAAATTTAAAACAGCACTGCTAAAAAAGAATATTATGCATATGGGACCTGTGGTATACAATAAAATACCTGATGATATTAAAAATTAAACATTACAAATATTTAAAAAGAAATTAAATAAGTTGCTAGTTGAAAAATGTTATTACACAATAGATGGATTTTTAAATGACAAATCCATATGATTCTTCTTAACCAATGATTATCCTCACTATCCTGATTTTAATGATGATTATATTATTTGACTAATTAATAACGCCAACCTTGGTTTCCCTATAACTTATTATTGACATTGTATTATTGACTTATTGTTGACATTGTACTATTGACTAATTATTATTAATTAAATTTTGATATTGTGTACCACTGAATGAATTTGCAAATTTAATGATTTATATTATTAGAGACTATTTTAATCATTTGTCAAAGTCAAAGTCAAAGTCAAAGTATTTTATTTGTAGAACATAGGTTATATGGTACATGGTATAAAATTTGTGTTGTATCACTATGTTTTGCCTTGCAAGGCGTACAAATTAGGCGTAAGTAACTATAAACTAAATAAATCAATCATAAAATTGACACTAGTTAAATAATTGTTTTTGTTTTTTAATTATTTCATTTAGTTCTACTATAAAATTCTTTTGCATGCCTCACGGTAGAATGTATTTGGATCATTCTCTCATTTAACACCATATTTTTGTACCTACATTCATAGCAAATAAATTATTTCATTTCATTTCATTGCGCTGTTTCATTTAGGGTTCCGTACCTCAAAAGGAAAAAACGGAACCCTTATAGGATCACTTTGTTGTCCGTCTGTCTGTCTGTCTGTCAAGACCCTTTATCTCGGGAACGCGTAAAGGTATCAAGTTGAAATTTAAACTATATACTCAAGTCCGCGGTCCCTTCAAACTTTGTAAAAATCAATCTTGTAAGTTGACGGGAAAAAAAGATACGCCCGTTTATGGTGCAAAAAACGTACATTTCGACACCATCGAAGGAATCAAAATTCATAGGTAGTACTTCCCGTTGACATAGAATCTTGAAATTTGGCTTACAGCAAGGTTTTATAGCACCGATATAGAGAAAAGTGTAAACTGAGAATTTGTTGTTACGTCACAAGAAAAAAAAACCGGGCAAGTGCGAGTCGGACTCGCGCACTGAGGGTTTCGTACCAACCTACATATAAAAACAGTTTAATTCTCGAATCGAGTCTTGAAGACTTTTCAATTTTTTTTTCTTGTGACGTAACTAAAAATTTTCAGTTTTCAGACTTTTCCCGATATTAGTGCTATAATACCTTGCTTCGTGCCAAATTTCAAGATTCTAGGTCAACGGGAAGCACCCTATGAGTTTTGATTCCTTTGACAGTGTCAAAATGTACGTTTTTTGCAACATAAACGGGCGTATCTTTTTTTCCCGTCAACTTACAAGTTTGATTTTTGCACAACTTCAAGGGACCGCGGATTTCAATATATGGTTTTAATTTCAACTTGATACCTTCACGCGTTCCTGAGAAAAAGGGTCTTGACAGACGGACGGACGGACAGACGGACAACAAAGTGATCCTATAAGGGTTCCGTTTTTTCCATTTGAGGTACGGAACCCTAAAAATGTTGAAAAATCTTCAAAACTCGATTCGATAATTAAACTGTTTTCAAAGTTAAGTTGGAGGTATCAACTTAAACGATACGATGCCCTTCACAACGCCAAAGATAGAAACAGATGGAGGAACATCATAAGGGCTAAGGTGATGAAGCAAGGAGGTCACGACTCTCAGCATTGAGGAATACGACGCAAGGAGGGGGGGATCAACTTGAAATTAAAACTATATAAAAAGGTCTGCAGTTCTTTTAAACTGTGCAAAAATCGAACTTGTAAATTGACGGGAAAAAAAGATACGCCCGTTTATGTTGAAAAAAAACCGTACATTTCAACACTGTCAATTAGAGTAATTTTAGAATAATCCACAATAATCATTATTTTTCATTTAATAATTTCAAATTTTAAATCTGGAAGAATAAAGAATCATGCCAGGATGCTTCAAAAAACATGCCAATACATCGTCAAATTAACAAAACCTTGTTCTTCTTCTTCAATGAAGAAGAACAAAGTAAAGAAAAAAATCTAAATCTACTCTGATCTGTAAATTACATCATTACGGAATTCGTGGACGAGCTGCTGATCTTGTTTTTTCCTATTTATCTTACAGGCAGCAAAAAGTAACCATCAATGGGGCGACGTCCTCGGGGTCTTTAGTAAAGATGGGCGTGCCCCAGGGTTCAATTCTTGGCCCTTTCCTTTTCCTGGTTTATATTAATGACCTTCCTTACATGATGGCTAGTTTATCTGATATAATTCTATTTGCTGATGACACCTCTCTTATTTTTAAAGTAGACAGAAAAGATGCTGATGTCTTGCATGTTAATGAAAGTCTGGCTGATCTGATGATTCTTTCGAAATGGTTCGCAGCTAACAACCTTTTACTAAATGCGAACAAAACTAAATGTATAAAGTTTTTATTACCAAATGTCCCTCAAGTAAGCCTTAATTTAATGCTTGACGGTAAAAAACTTGATGCTATTACGGAAACTGTGTTCCTAGGTGTAACAATAGATTCTAAACTGCAGTAGAGTACCCCGCTCATATTGGAACTCTCTCTGGTAGATTAAGCTCAGCAGCATATGCAGTAAGAAAAAATAGGCAATTGACAGATGTAGCCACAGCCAGATTAGTGTACTATGCTTATTTCCACAGTATTGTTACGAACGTGAGTAATTAAATGCCGGTTTACTAGCAGATAACTTTATTCACCACAAAACAATGACAAATTAGTCCAATCAACAAATAACCAATCACTATAAACACTCAGAGTTCCGTTTAGTATCGCTTAGGTCGCTAGGTATCACTTCAAACACTTAGGTAGTTCGCTCTGTATCGCTGACGAAATCAAACTAAACTCGCTTCCAGCCGGGGACCCGTATTTATATGCGAAGTCATCAAAATTTCTCGATACCGACGTTTCAAGGACATTCTAGCACAAAATAGTCGCATCGGGAGGCCATAAATCATTATTATTACTCTCGTAAGTAGGTACTTATCTACCACCTTACATGCGAATTTCGACTCTATTGCTAATACCGGAAGGTACAAATTCCCTTATCCACCCACATAACTACCTACTGAATCTTATGTAATAATAATAGTGTATGTCGGACTTTTCTGGAATTTGCCAGGCCTGAGTATGTACTCCTATTCTCGAAGCTTCGCACGGCAATGCGTTTTAATTATTTGATGCTACCCTTGGTTCTGTCGAAGATATAGCGTACTCAAGTTTCACGGCGTAACAGTGCCCCCCTCTTAGTCATGCTCGTCCCGAGCATTATTGGATCCGTGATACGGCGCCAATCTATCCACGTGGACTACCTTAGGTTCCCTCGTAACCCTTTCTTGATGCGGTAGGTAACGTCGTTGATCCTTTTTATCACGGTGTAGGGTCCCTCCCATCGAGCTTGAAGTTTCGGCGACTTCCCTTTTCGTCGAAGTGGGTTGTGGAGCCAAACCAGTGCACCTTCCTCAAATCCCTTGGCGTTGGCATTGCGGTCGTATCTAGTTTTCATTTTAACGCTGGTGTGCAGGCTATTCTCACGCATTCGTTTATGCACTTCATCCAATTGATCTTGGAGGTCACTTACGAAGTCCGTAACCGGCTTAGTCTTGTCAGGTGGCACGCCGGTTATGGTATCGACTGGAAGTCTCATCTCCCTGCCGAAATTCACTCTTGCTGGGGTATGGCCCTTACTATCATGCACTGCTGATCGATAAGACATCAGAAATAGTGGAATATACCGGTCCCAATCTTTCTGATGGTCATCGACAACCTTAGCCAGGTGATTCTCCAGGGTTTGGTTAAACCTCTCCACCATTCCGTCCGACTGTGGGTGCGCAGGTGTTGTGCGTGTCTTGTAAATCCCCAGAAGAGTGCACATTTCCTGGAACAGCGCAGATTCGAAGTTGCGGCCTTGATCGGAATGGATCTCCAAAGGTGCGCCATACCGACATACTACTTCTTCAACCACCTTTTTCGCTACTGTCGTCGCTTCCTGATTGGGTATGGCGAAAACTTCAGGCCACTTTGTGAAATAGTCCTGTATCACCACTATGTATTTGTTCCCGTCATCTGTCACTGGGAAAGGTCCAGCAACGTCGATGGCAATGCGTTCCCATGGGGCTCCTACATTGTACAACTGAAGCTTGCCCCTGCTCCTAGTCTGTGGTCCTTTCACGGATGCGCACGCTGTACATTTCCGACACCATTGCTCTATGTCTTCTCTACAATTGAGCCAGTAATACCGCTGTCTCACTTTCAGTAGAGTTTTCTTGATTCCCAGGTGTCCACCAGAAGCGCCATCGTGTATCTCCTGAAGCAGGGGGACCACTTCACGTCGTGGTACTATCACTTGTGTGGTCACCTCCTTGCCATCGTTCGATTCCCATTTCCTACAAAGCACGTCATTTTCTAGGACTAAACTGTCCCACTGTGCCCAGTAGCTCTTTGTGACAGGACTATGTGACGATACTTCATTCCACTGAGGCCTAGTTCCACTACGCTTCCAGTCCAGTATAGGTCGAATATCGTCATCTTCTTCCTGGGACTTCTTAAAGTTGCCTTCAGCCCTAATTAAGTTCACGTGTTCCCGGGCTTCATTTTGCTGGCAATGTCTACAGTCCTCATTACATGGACGTCGCGACAGGGCGTCAGCATTGTTATGCCCTTTTCCACTTCGATGTTCCGTCACAAAGTTGAACTCCTGCAGCTGCTCTAGCCATCTTGCAACTTGACCCTCAGGGTTTTTGAATTGTAGAAGCCATTTCAATGCAGCGTGGTCCGTCCTCAACGTAAACTGTCTCCCTATGAGGTACTTGTGGAAATGTTGCAAAGTTTTTGCAACAGCCAGTAGTTCTCGTCGAGTCACGCAGTAGTTCCTTTCTGGTTTTGAAAGTGCCTTACTGAAGTAAGCGATCACGACTTGCCTATCTTCTTGCACCTGCGACAGCACTCCACCAATTCCTGTGTTGCTGGCGTCGGTATCGACGACAAATCTTCCATCTCTGCTCGGATACCCCAGTATAGGCGCTTCACATAGCCGTTGCTTTAGTTCGTTGAATGCTGACTCACAGTTCTTGTCCCAGATAAAATCTCGTTTATCCTCAGTCAGCTGATGTAAAGGTTTTGCAATGTCCGAAAAACTCATAACAAACCGTCTGTAGTATGTGCACAACCCTAGAAATGCACGTACTTCTGTTTTGTTCTTTGGAGCCGGCCACTGTTGGACAGCCTTTATCTTCTCAGGATCGGTTCTCACTCCATCGGCGCAGATGACATGTCCTAGGTAGCTGACCTCCTTCTTGAACAGGGCACACTTCTTTGGGCTTAGTTTTAGGTTAGCCCCCCGTATCCTGGTGAATACTTTCTCCATATTTCTCAGGTGTTCCTTAAAAGTGCGGCCCATTATAATGACGTCATCCAAATATACCAGACAGACGTCACCAAGAAGGCCCACCATGACTCTATCCATGAGGCGTTCAAACGTCGTTGGAGCGTTGCACAATCCAAAAGGCATGACGTTAAATTGCCACAGGCCGTTGCCAATTCCTGTACTGAACGCTGTCTTTTCCTTATCTTTCTCGCTAATTTCCACTTGCCAGTAGCCACTTTTCAAGTCAATGGTTGAAAACCACTTCATACCACTGAGCATATCCAGTGTGTCGTCTATCCTAGGCAAGGGATAACTGTCCTTCTTCGTTACATCATTCAGCCTTCTGTAGTCTACACAGAATCTGGTACTGCCGTCCTTCTTCTTCACCAGAACGACAGGAGAAGACCATGGGCTCGTAGAAGGTTCAATTATTCCGCTATCAGCCATATCCTTTACCATTTCTGCTACCTCAGTTTCTTTAGCCCAGGGTATGCGGCGCGGTCTCTGTTTAATTGGTCTAGCATCACCTGTATCTATCTCATGCTTGACGAGACCTGTTCTTCCGCAATCTTTTCCCGTTGCAAAGATATCCCGGAACCGTAGCAGAAATTCCTTGGCTTGCTGTAGTTCCGAAACTGATAAATTACTCTTAGAATTTTCCAGAAGTTGCTGGATGTGATCAGGTTCACCTTTTATTGCGTCTTGTTTTACTGAAGATGTGTTGATTTGGCGGAGATACTTCACTTCTTCACATCTTCCAACAACACTGTTTTTCTTCAACTGGATCTCCTTTTTCCCAAGATTTACAATCCTGACCTTGGATCTTCCTTTCGTCATAACTAATGTCCTCGCGGTGATAAGTTCCGGGTGCCGGCCAATGTCTTCAACCATAACACATCTGCGTTGCCTAATTTTCTTAGGAAATTTAACTTCGACTAAGGTTTCCGTTCTTGGAGCCAATGTGGTATCCTTTAAGCAATAGAGGTTGCATGTGTTAATTCCTTGCAGGAAGACTTCTTGGTCTGGGAATTTCAATACTCCTCTATCGATATCTAAAACACATCGGTAATTCCGCAGGAAGTCGAGACCCAGTATGCAATCGTCGGTAATATTCGCAATTAACGCTGAATGGGTGTACACTTGATCACCGATTTTAAACTCGATTTCTGTATCACCGAGGACGGAGACTGGCTGGCCAGTGGCTGTCTGAAGTCGGTAGGCTGGGGTTCCTGTATGCCACAAGATGGTGCGTTTCAGCAACTCAGGTCTTATAATAGTCCGTGACGCCCCGGTGTCAACGGTGAATTTGCAAGCACGTTGATTCAGCGTTCCCTCGATGATCAAACTATTTGCGTTGTGGACTTGATTGATGGTGATGGTTGGGGCCTTCAGTTGACCAGCTAGCACCCGCCCCGCGGCCCTGGCGACATTTAGTTTAACGACTCCTCGTTAACTTGAGTTCCGGAGTCCACACTTCCCCTCTTCCTCTTGGGGCAATCGGTACGAATGTGCCCTTTTTCTCCACATCCATAACACGTCGGAATATAGCGGGACTTTGCCGACGAGGCTACTTCTCGTTGACGTGGTTGCACTGAAGGTGAGACCACCACTTCCCGAACTCTGTGCGTACGTGAGTCTTGTCGTACGGCTTCTACTTCCAAAGCGTGGGCCATCGCACTCTTCAGAGTTTGGTGGTGTCCGAGTCGCACCGTAGCCCTGACTTCAGTATCCCGTAGACCGTCGATGAATGCTTGCACCAGATTTACTTCCACCGTCTCCGGTGTCATCGACATGTATGCCCGCCGGACCAGCCGTTCAACCTCTACTCCCCATTGCTGAAGGCTCTCGTTCGACCTCTGCGTTCTCTCGCGAAGTTGCGCGCGGAAAACATGTTCGAGGTGCTTGTCACCATAGCGAGTGTCTAGTCCCTCCATTAGACGCTCCAACGTCCTGCCGTCTGGAGGAAGGTTCTCTAGAACCAGCAGAGCGTCCCCTCGTAGGGCCAAAGTTAACGCCGCGAAAGACTGGTCATCATCCCAGCGGTTCGTCTTAACCAGTGTTTGGAATTGGTACTTAAAAGCCGTCCAGGACGACGTGCCATCAAAACGCGGCATATCAAATTTTGCGGCTGATGCACAGTGGGTGTGCGATGGGGTCGCGTGCTTCGAGCTTGACTATTTTTTTGTTGATGTCCAGCAGGCGATCTTCGTGGCCATCAATTCTGGTCTCGAGGCTATCAGCTCGGGCGGAAACCTCCTTGACCTCTAAGGTGAGATTTTTCACTTTCTCGCCCAACGTGACGAGGCCGTGATCGATTTTTTCGATGATCAGGTTCTGCTTAGCCTCTTGATCGCGGCGGGCAGCTTCCTGTTCGCGGCGGGCTTCTTCCTGGTTAGCCGCGATTAGATCCTGGAGCTTACGCTGGTTAGCCTCTTGTTCGCGGCGGGCTTGTTCCATACTAGCTTGCATGGCTGCCAACACTGCGGCGAGGTTCATTTCCGAGGATGGCCCTGTTGGCGCCTCAGCAGCTGCCGTTGCTCCCATACCAGCCCGATCTTCCGCTTCCAGAAGTTGACGTGCAGCATCCATCTCCACTTGCCTCCTTGTTCGTGGTCCCTGTTCGTCGTCCCTCTGTAGTAATGGCATCTCACTTCTGACACCAATTGTTACGAACGTGAGTAATTAAATGCCGGTTTACTAGCAGATAACTTTATTCACCACAAAACAATGACAAATTAGTCCAATCAACAAATAACCAATCACTATAAACACTCAGAGTTCCGTTTAGTATCGCTTAGGTCGCTAGGTATCACTTCAAACACTTAGGTAGTTCGCTCTGTATCGCTGACGAAATCAAACTAAACTCGCTTCCAGCCGGGGACCCGTATTTATATGCGAAGTCATCGAAATTTCTCGATACCGACGTTTCAAGGACATTCTAGCACAAAATAGTCGCATCGGGAGGCCATAAATCATTATTATTAGACCGTTTTCACATTATCCGATCCGATATCGGTATCGGACGCCGATACAATATCGAAGTAAGTAAAATGTATGAAATGCCGTGCTCCGATATCCGATATCGGGCCGGACAATATGAAAGACAGGTACATATTTCATACATTTACCTTATCCCGATATCGTATCGGCGTCCGATACCGATATCGGATCGGAATATGTGAAAACGGTCTCACTCTCGTACGTAGGTACTTATCTACCACCTTACATGCGAATTTCGACTCTATTGCTAATACCGGAAGGTACAAATTCCCTTATCCACCCACATAACTACCTACTGAATCTTATGTAATAATAATAGTGTATGTCGGACTTTTCTGGAATTTGCCAGGCCTGAGTATGTACTCCTATTCTCGAAGCTTCGCACGGCAATGCGTTTTAATTATTTGATGCTACCCTTGGTTCTGTCGAAGATATAGCGTACTCAAGTTTCACGGCGTAACAGTATTATGTCCTATGGCATCTTACTGCGGCTGATGCGGAATCAATCTTTATATTGCAAAAGAGAGCAATCCGGGCTATTTATAAAATGGGTCCTCGCGAGTCCCTTAGAAATATGTATATTTGGAGAAATTGATATAATAACTCCGCCCTCTCTTTATATTTTAGAAAGTATATTGTATGTACGTAAAAACTTAGGACTTTTTAAAATTAGAAGTGATTTACATGACAAAAATACGCGTAGGAAACACGAAATCGTGTTACCTAAATGAAGACTAGCGAAGACCAGCAAGTCATTCCTTGTCAATAACCTAACCTAACCAAAAAAGCATATTACAAGGTTAGAGACTACGTCGAAGACACGCTTGTTTGGCATTAACTGCTTCTGCACATGTGGCCCCCTGGTAACTCATTAACTGCATTATTGTGTGTCTATTAACTGCTCCATGTTTATTTTATTTATTTACTATTTACTCAAGCCATTGCTTTTGCAATATTTTTATATTATTCGGATCTCAAGCACCTTAAATTCATAAAGTCATGATTTTTTTTGTGTTAACATCTCATTTGTTGATAAGTTTTATAATTGTTTTTTTTTGTTCTTATATTTATATAGCTTCTTTCGTATAATGTGAATGAGTGGGCACTGTAGACTACAGATTGTAATTACTACCTTTTTGAACCCAGTTTTGACTAATTTTATCTTTATTGTGGTTTTGGGTGCAATATATACTGGTCTACACTGTCCTCGCATAAGTGTCTGTGTTTTAATATGGAAATGTTGTAAACCCAATAGTTTTTTGAAAAGAGTAACCATGGGGTTTCTTGCCGGTTCTTCTCCATAGGAAACGACCAATTTGGAACGGGGCACTAGTTTTCGACGGTTTATAAGTGCCCATGTAGGCCTATGTGAAATAAAAATATTTTGACTTTGACTTTGACTTTAAAGCGCCCGTTTTTTTTGCAAGAGAGTTTATATTAGACTGATTAATTTCGTCTCGTACAGCTGTCCCTGGATGCCCGACGTGCCGGCACGCTTTTTGTACATTTTGTTGTTCATAGTTTTTAAGATATTGATTTCTTTTTCTTCACTCAGTGGAAAGGTGTGCGAAGAGGCTAATTGGAGATCCAGATTTGGTTGAGACAAATTGGGTAGCCAGACAGACAGGATGCATTTTGGAGAGTGTGCGCGGGAATAACATGAGCTGATTCCGCCATCCCTCTTTTACCATCGGACAAGCCGTCGTACGGCGAGTATCCACCCTTTCGTTGTCGAAACCTCTACGGTCCGGACTAAGCGTTTGGCTTCGTCGTTTATACCGCGTACACCGAGGGACGGGAACAATTTACCTGCTGCGGTTTTCCCGCCCGACTACAATTCAGGTGTCTTCAAGGCTAGAGTGAATAGGCTCTAAATAAGCTAGAGCGCCTCACCATCAACGATTGCATCGCTGCTTACCATCAGGTGGGATCGCAGTCAAGCACTAGTTTATAACAATTTTTTTTTTAAAATCTCGGACCCAACAATAAGTAATTGAAGAATTATGGCGCAATTTCACTGGTCGTTAACTCATTCGGTATACCGCATGCGGGGAGTCCCCGCAGGCGAGATAAACACCAATGAAAGTAACATGTGCGTTATACCGTCTGCGGTTCCCCGAATGCGGGCCCTGTGGCACGCGTTCCAGTAATCTCTCGCACCCGGGATGCGGGCCCTATCGACTAATGAAAACGGTTCCCCGAATGCGGTCCCTGTGGCACGCGTTCCAGAAATCTCTCGCACCCCGCATGCGGGCCCTAGCGACTAATGAAATTGCGCCATTAAGCCACCGATACCTTTGGACATTTAGCACGCTTCTAACACTTCGATGCGAGACGGTCCCGAAGTCCTTTCGCCTTCTGTGTGAGGAGCTCTCTCAAGTTCCGTGAAGTCAATTTTGTCGGCCTGTAATAGAAAAATGCGCTGTTATAAAAAGGCTATTTAGTTTTGGCACACGGTTCATGCATTTCGCCAGTATCAAGTCCTAAAGTTACAAAGTGTACATATACGTACGTATACACTTTGTAACGTGCATACATCGTTGGTCCCTACGTAAAGTATCGAATCCAAAAAATAGCATTTTTTTATTATTACTGTTTTGAGCTCTTTTTAAAGGATATTTTTTAATACAACTTCGTTTCCCGATAGTTAAAGACCTAATTTTTATAAAGATTGAATCACCCGTGACAAAATTATGCAAAAAATATACTTTAAATCGCTCTCTTGCAAAGTAACGATTTTCACTTTCGATACTTTACCTAGGGACCATCGACATGTCCATCAAATAAGGCATGTATTTAATGCAGCAACTAAGTAAACTGAATATAGGTTTTAAAAAAAAATTGAATGGGTACCATATACAATGGGTTGGCAGCTAATAAGGAGTACCGTAATAAGTAAAAGGTAGCATATTAATATATCAGTTATAAGCTCCGTTTTAATTTAAACTAGCATCAAGTTTTTCTTTTGGAAACTGAATTAATATCTAAGCGAAAACTTAATGGTGACTATAAAATAGAAAATGGGCATTCATAAATAATACAAATCAGATTCTATTTAAAATTGTTTGTATGAAGAATAATTATAAATCAGCTTACATATATTATACATATATTGTGTGGCTTTTAATAGCTTTAAATAAACTCTAAAATGGCATGAATAAAAAATAATTTTAAATATTTTTTTTAATTTATAAGCTTTCTTTCATTTTTATTGGCAGCTATTGTTTGGTGTTTGGAGTTAAAAAAGCGTGAAATAAATAACTTTTCCCAAAAAAATATTCGAGAAGTAGCTTCGCGGTTGGTCACAATTCTAACCTAACCTAACCTATTTTATCCAGTTTGTAACCCCAAGCCTACATTTTATGGCAATCACAGTAGTTTAGGCACAAATGGCGCATTAATTTGCTCGCTAAGATTTGGTGATCATTTACTACTTGGTGTTCGAATACAATTGGAGGTGCAGTCGTGACTAAAATAGCTAGTACCTACTATTGTAATTTTATATATGTCACATCCGTAGCCCTAGCTTTCTCACTAGGTACCTACTATATATACAGCACGCACCCCGCCACCCCGCACTACACTCGTATCCAACCATCGCACCTTCTGCCGTTTTCATGAAATTATGATCAAAAAATATTAATAATTAACTCTTATTCCTTTTTATTGTACTCGTTTTAACATTTAGAGCTGCCCGCAAAGCGGAGCCCGAAAGTGGGTTTTTAGACGGCACGAAATAGTTGGTAATATATTATATTTGCCACCCTACTAACATTATTAGTCGCCAAGTCATTATATATAGCTCCTCGCCTAATATTTCAATTGACTGGTATAGTTTATTTGCTACCTAAACGCAGCTGCTAGTTTTTAGTTTTTATAACACCCTGAATTTTGAACCTTACATAATATAATAGTCGCGAAAATATTTAATCGCTGGCAAGTTATTTTATTTGTTGCAAACATTTAGTCGACTTTTAAGTTATTAGTCACTTGGAAGAAAATAAGCCATCAAATAATAATAGTTTTAAGTCATTTTAATAATTAATCATTAAGAAAGTTATCAGTTGTGTAATAACATTTCTCTATTAATATTTGTCTTAGTGCCCTTTTAAATTTTATTAGCCTGGTACCTTTTATTAGCCTGGCTTGCTTCCTCAATATTACAACCTTGTTAAGCAATACTAATATTTGGGTTTTCACTGCATTATTTTTGTTTTATTCAGGTTTATAATTAAATTGTTATTATTTAACCAATTAATTATGTCATGTAAACAAGTATTTATGTCCTGCTCGTAATTAATATGATTTTCACACTTAATCACAGCTTTAATATCCGCAAAGAGAATCAGAATGCAAATAAATGACTTTGAATCATTTTATTTGGTGTTGCAATTGTGAGGTCATTGATGTAAATTAGAAAAAAGCTCATCACACAAACATTTGTCCTGGGTGGGAATCCAACCCATGATCTCCGGCTTAGCAGTCAGGGCCACTAACCACTAGACCAGTCAGTCAAATAATAAAAATATTTAATTAGAAGATCGCAGTCAAGGACTAGTTTATAATAAATTTAAAAAAAGGCAGATTGCGATTGTCTGGATAACTTTAAAAAAAATCTCAAAATAAACTAACCTGAGATAATATTTGTCAAATAGATGATTAATATTTCCAGACATCTTCGATCAAAACGACATTGCTTTTGTGTCACTTGTATTAGAGTCCGCGCCACCACTCATGGCCTTGGCCGATCGATAGGCGCGGCGCGGCGGCGCCTCAGTTTTTTTTTTTTTTAATGGTTGTGGCTAACTGGCTATGCCACTGGCTTGGTTACAAGACCTTTAAGCCAAGTCTTTATTGGAAAAGTCTTAATTTGTAGTTTTAGGAGTTAACACACTTAATTTGTTCACTACACACTTTCACAGCTGTTTTTGATAAATTTAAAAATCGGCTCAAAACACTTTTTAGTTTTTAGAATATCGTTTAGGCGACGGCGCGGCGGCGGGAGGAATTATTCGGTAAGATATCACTCAATTCACTGGCAAGTATAAGTCTTTCTATTGAAAAGTTACTTAATAATAATAATAATAATAATATATTAAATAATAATTATTAATAATTAATATATATAATAATAATATAATATTAATATTATTATTATTTATTATTTATCATATTAATTATTTATTATTTTTTATATTTTTAAATGTTTTTTTAAGATTTTGTAAAAATATTTAAAAATGTATAAAATATGTATCAATGAAAAATAAATGATATAATAATAATATATTTATTTGCTTAAAAACATGGTATAAAGGGTGGTAATAGGTGCATGTAGGAGCAATCATGTTTCGCTATGTATTAGCATGCAAATATTTAGTAAGTTAAAAGTTAACACAGTAACAATTTAGTAAATTAACACGTTTGGAGTAAATTAACAAGTAACACTTTTGGAAGAAAGCGCGGGAAATTTGTAACGAAAGGGCGCCTTTTTTAATACAAATTTTCTATAGGTAATTATTTTATTAATCCATAAGTTCATTTGTTTGCTTTTCTTATGATGGGGAAGAAAGGGAATGCAAAAAAAAAGAAAAAAAAAGATAGTTTGTCTTCTGCTGCACCATTGGTGTCCTCTGAAGACGACGGTGGAGCCTCAAGCTCTTCAGAGGAATCTGTACAACCTGAAAAGGATAAGTATCGGGAATTCAGGATTCCTGACTACATTAGGTCATATCCTGAAAACGGCGGCAATTTTGAATATGTTGTCTTTTTAGAAAGTATTGACTTAGTCCCGATTAGGGTTACCATATGTAAATAGAGGGATGCCTGTCTATGGTATCTAAAATGCCTGAATTTTCAGAAAAATGCCTGTCTAAAGCAAAACCCTGTAGGTAATAAGTAAAAGCCAACAGATAATAATGAAAAAGGATTTATTACTGATATTTGTTAGAGGACATTATTTTTTTTAATAGTTCTTTCTTTTGTAATATATAAACGAAAAATCTTCACAAGACAGTTTTGTAATTTTCCTTTGTAATCAATATTGCTTTTACTGATTCAATTGTCAGCCGATTTCTTTCTTTACTCCACTGCCGGGTGTTGACGAGAGAAAACGTACGTTCGCATTGTGTGCCGTGCTGTAAAAATGCCTGTCTCAGACCAATGCCGGCCGCACGCCTGTCTAAACCTTAAAATGCCTGTCAAATGCGGCAAACGCCTATCATATGGTAACTCTAGTCCCGATCGGTGATAGAGACATGATGTCCCTTTCAACCAGCATAAAAAAATACAATAAGGGCGTAAAACAATTATTACGCATGAATAGATACAAAATTGGTGTTATTTTTGAACGTCCTGGTTTAGCTAATGCAGCGCTACTGAATCGTAAATTTTTGGATGGTTATAAATTGAAAGCTAGTATTCCTGCAGCCGCTACAGAAAATACAGGTGTTATTATGCATGTTCCAATTGACCTGAGCAACGAACACATTTATAACGCAATAACTAGCACAAAGAATATTATTTCTATCAGAAGATTTATGCGTCGGACTATTTCAGGAGGGGGGGTGTCCTTTCAGCCTACGAAGACGGTGTCCATCACATTCTCGTGTGCAGCGATACCCGATAGTGTAGACCTGGACAGCTGGCGATTCGAAGTTCGTCCGTACATTCCGCCGGTAAAACAATGCCTGAAGTGTCTAAGGTATGGTCATATAGCTAAATTTTGTAAGAACTCCCAAAGATGTTCCATATGTACAAAGGACCATAATTATATGTTAGGTTTTCCGATATTAGTATATCAATATTAAGTTTTAATCGATAATACTGGCACATTTTATTTGTTATACTGCTAACACTAATAAAAAAAACAACGTCATAAACAAATGACGGAGGCGGGTCGGCGATTTTGGCGGGAATGAGCATCGAATACGAACGCGTTGAGTTGTATAATTGAAGAAGAAATATACAGATACTTACCCTTCAGATATTTCATGTGAGTTTTATTATATCATTTCTAATAACTCTAACATTTCAGAAGTGGGATAAGCCCGCTTACTGCCCACTTGATTTAGTTTAGGTAATCTGTTGAGCCGTTGAGCAGACGCCGGCGTCCGTAGATACGCCTAAATTGTCTTTCTATTATGTCTGTAATTACGGTACTCGAAAGATTAACCTATCAATACCCGCGAAACGAGACACAATAGTAAAACAATAACAGCGCGGTCCTATGAGACCGGTCGGGGATTCATGAATAAAACAATACCTAGTTTATAAAACAATTTTGATCTTTGAGTAGTTACAACGCCAACGTTTACAAGTTCCAGAAACGATGCAACGAACTAGTGAGCCTTCTTCGCGACGGCGCCTGAGGACGCCTTCCCGTGAAGAAGCTGATCGGAGTGCAAGCAGACGCAGTCGCAGTCGCACGCGGCGCACGGGCGGCAGCTGCCGCAGCCGCAGTCGCGTGCGCACTCCGAATCAGGAACAGGGGCGTGGCAGCATCCGAAAATTGGAACAGGAGCTGGAGCAACATCGCGAACAACTTCGTGCTCTGGAGAGTAAGCTGAGCCGGGAGCGCAGCCTTCGGCGACGCACATCACCACCAGGTGGCGCTGAGCGCGGCCGTCAGCGGTTGTCGAAAGACGAGGTGGAGCGGATGCGGTCGCGAGACAGAAGTTCGTCTCGTGATCGCCCTGCAGTGAAGAGGTCTCGTGCTGATGACGACGCATCTGCGACACCACGGATTACACGGTCGGATAGTCCAACTTTTACATATAAAGATGTTATGAACTTTATAAACAATATTAAGTCTCAATCGCAACCGATAACAGCGACACCACCGCCACAAAATACTAATAATTATAGTATTAGTCCTAAAAATATTTTGCCAGATTTTGACCCTTCTTCAAAGGGTCAGCGAATAGATATTTTCTTAAAAAGGTAAATGAGTGTGCCACTGTTTACGGCTGGGACGAGAGAACAGTTATACATTTTGCTATGCAGAAACTACAAGGATTGGCCAAAACATGGTATGAGAGTTTGAACTCATTACTATTTACTTGGAGTGAGTGGCAACATAAATTAAGATGTGCCTTCCCGTTTGATCAAAATTATGGCCAATCCTTGGAGGAGATGCTTAGGAGAAAAAGCAAGTTTGATGAACCTCTTGAGACGTATTATTATGAAAAATTGGCTCTTTTGAACCATTTTGACATTGATGGCAAATGTGCGGTGGAATGTATAATCCATGGTTTAAGTGATAGTACGATGAGGTCTAGCGCCAATGCGATATGTTGTACCCAACCTGATCAATTGCTGCAGTTTCTTATGAGCAATAAGGACACTGTGCAGCCCTATGATTGTACCCAGTCTATAGGTAAAACTTTTATTGCATCCATGATCTTCCACCACCAATGAGAGTCCTGATAACAAAGCAAACTTTTAAATATCAGCATAAAAAAAAAACTACTTTAACATACACAACTTTCATAGAACTAAACATTACTGTCACCTCATAGTTATGGCCCATTCTCTTTGGCTTGGATCTTCAGCAGCGCTGTGGTTTGGTATTTCATTGTCCTGTCCCTGTCTTTTGCGATTTACTGCTATTAGCAAGTGTTTTTTCCACATTGTGCATAGTATCTGCAAAAGAGAACATTATTAATATTAATCATAATTCATTTTTAATTTCCATAACATAATAAGTTTTGTTTTTCTTGTCAGCAATAGTTTAATGTTTATTTGTTTTGTTTTTCTTGTAAATCCAATTACATTGAATATTATTTATTTACTTAGCAACAATATGTATAGATGTACTATTTACCGTTTCATTAAACTTTTTTATCTATCCGTTCTGGGAAAACTTTTTCCATTGAGAAACAATCGGGTGAACACTGAGTTACATATTATTATTGGTCCTCGAGGTCGGCTTCCCTGAAGTCCATGACGTGTATATTTCGACACAAACACATAAAACTGTACACTAAACACAATTTTATGAAACATCTCACAATACTTCCATAGTTCAATTTGAATTTCCATTGACATTGACAGTCAGTCTTATCGCACTCTAACTGCCAATTTCTTCACCCAACGTAACAACCAAAGTGACAGCCAAACTAACGTCACAGATTACTAAATAGTTACTACGCTAACGTCATAAAGTAATAATAACGGTTCAATTCGTTTCTTTACAATTTTAACTGTTAGTTTTGTCCTTAACTTTAACTGCTCATTGAAAGGCTGTTAAATCCAAAGTCACTGTCATTTGGACAAAACTGTATAGGTTTCACTGCATTTATCCCTACATTTTATTTTAGTCGACTTTTAATTTAGCTGTCACTTGGATGAAAACATTGACAAGATGATAGTTGCTATTGACAACAGTAATGGTCAAGGAAAAGTTATTACTTTAGTTTTAGTTTTAGCTTTTTTGAAGAAATCGGCCGTAAGTGTATAATCTATGATCGCACTCTCAACTCAATGGCGCGTAGCGTCATAAAACGTCATATTCTATCCCGTCACCTTTGCAACGCAACCAATGGCAGGACGCGAGTAATGTTGCCACTTTAATTTTTATTGTATTCCTTTTTATTATATATTTATTTATCCAACAGTACACATAAAATACAGATTAGACATAAGGTGGTAGGTCAGACATACAAATTATTTAACTAAGGAGGAAGGAATCCGATGCCGATTATTATTAAGGACGAGATTGCTCGACTTTCAGGTGAAGCGTTCTTCATTAGGTACCTACTCTGGATATGGTGTCCGGATATTATCAGGTACCAATAACCGAAGATTCGAAACCTCTCACATCATTTCATTTGTCACCCCGGACGGCCAATATGAATTTAAACGCATGCCGTTCGGATTAGCAAATGCGCCCGCTGTTTTTCACCGGATGATGAATACTGTATTATGTTCTGCTGGGTTTACAGAGTGGTTGGGCCTTATCGCGTAGTTACTGTATTGGGCAACGATCGATATAGACTGGCCGCTATACCTGGGTTGTCTAGTACCAAGAATAAACGCAAAACCACCGTCGCTGCCGACCGTATGTTACCATGGGTTCACGCAGCTGCTCTAGAATCTAAAGTCTAGATGTAAATGAGGGCAGTGATGATGATGTTGATAGTGAAACTGTTAGTGATAGCAATGAAGCCACGGACATTTTATTATCTAAAGTGGGTGATAGACGTGCGAGTAAGTACGCGGACTTGTAGCTCGACGACCTTTTTCGCCTGTGTGTCACCTTAAAAACGCGTACTTTAAAATTGCCGCGCATGTTCGCCGGCGATCCAACCTGTTTGAAATCTTACTCGTAGCTCGTCTCGGCTCGTACGTGTGGCAGCGCTGCGAGTCGGGAGCCGCCTACTCTTCATGTAACTCTACCACACTTGTCAATTTCGTCCTTTTTTTATTAGTTTTTAAAACGTAGTCTATACTAATATTCATCATCATCATCATCTCAGCCGAAAGACGTCCACTGCTGGACATAGGCCTCCCCTAAGCGTCGCCACAGCGACCGGTCCTAGGTATACTAATATTATAAAGAGGTAAAATTTGTAAGTTTGTATGTAGGGGGTAATCTCAGGAACTACTGGTCCAATTTAAAATTCTTTCAGTAGATAGCCCATTTATCGAGGAATGCTATATACCATCACGCTACGACCCACAGGAGCGGAGCAATAACGAAAAATGCGGGTGAAACCGCAGGGGACAGCTAGTATGATATGAAATTCCCAACTAACACAACTTCTTCTCTCGACGACATCGCGATATAGTATGAGCAAGCTTCACGTGTGTCACCGACACGTCAAGCCGAGTAAGTTCACGATCTTAAAAACCGCATACTTTAAGTTCGTACGTCTATCACCCACTTTAATTTAGTTTAAATTAGTTTTAAAACTACCTTACGCCATTATCGACCTCGTCATTACAACCATGAAGGATAAGTTAGGAAAGTTTTTTTATGAATATTTCTATGTCGGATAATTACTATAATGATCAGTTATTACTTTAAAAGGAAGTAGAGGATATATTACAAAGCAGCATATTAATTTTAATGAACATTAGAAGCTAATGTAAATTTATCTATAGTACGATTGACTACTCAAAGATTAATATTTTCTCTTTTAACGTTTGAATCCCCAACCGGTCCTATGAGACCGCGCTGTTATTGTTTTACTATTCCCATACAGCCATATGAAGTAGCAGTTACGACTTTATGTCGACATTATTTGTGTCGTAACGGAATTTATTTGAAACATTGTTCCGTAACATAACGTCGCCGTGTCGACTTGTGATTCGACACCGTTTCGAAAAGTGGGGAATAATCGTAACAGAATAACAGTAACTTTCAGTCGCATTGTGACTTCGCCGTGTCGACACGTCGCGACTTTTACGCGCTCACTTTGTATCACACATTCAATCATTCATTTCTTCGTTGCGTTCATTCTACACTTAGAATTTTTATTGTAATTCGTTCTTTTTTGTGGATGTCATAGACATTAATCTTCGCCGCCATCAGAAACAAAATGTAAGTATTTATTTTCGTATTTCTGTGATTATTGCATCATACTCGATCGAAAATCCTCTGCGAAATTAAATGTATCGTGTAGTTTGATGTGACTGTAATAAATTAACCGATGCGCCCTTCTGATTTAATAAAATACTTAAAATATTTTCTGTTAATGTGATTGTTTTCAATTAAAAAATTACAAAGTATTGTATTTCCGAGCAACGCAGAAGATTTTATTGATACGGCTTACATAAATTTAACCAAAATATATTGTAGAATACTATAAAAAAAAAAAAAAAAAAAAACAATAAAAAAAAAAAAAAAAAAATTGTGTAAAATGATGTGGATAATTTTGTATTTACTTGAGAGATGAAACCCAACACAGTGTTTCGGAACTGTGTTGACATTGTGTTAAGTTTCGTTACAGTGTGACTGTTTTAACAAAATGGAGTTTTATTATTGTATGTTTGCAGTGGTTCTCAACATGCCGTACAAGTTAGTTTTATCAAAAAATGGAACTAGTGAGGAAGTAACTGCGGTGCCGCCACGATGGAAATTTTTCACCATAGGTTTAGCAAGAAGCCTAAATTGAAATATATGGAACTGAAAGAAAAAACATAAAATATATATAAAAAGAACAAAATTTAATATTATAATTATTGAGTAGGTAGATGTTTACATTTGTTTTCATAATGTTGACAAAATTAGGATAAAGATTATGTTATCGTGGTAAATTGACGAAAATAGTTTTCATTTTATACATTTTAACGTGTAGGTTTTTGATTCTACGATTTCATAATTAAGTGCAGTTGCATAAATATTTATATGTGAAGATTTAAATGGTTTCTCAAAGAAATTAAACTTTTTGTTATTACTTTTTCCTGTGATTTTTATTTCCCCTTGAACCTTTATTGCATATTCCATTTAATCAAATAATATTAAATATCAAATGAATAAATTAGTAGGTAACTGCGTCAGATTTGTTGAGGTGGAAGGCAGTGGAAGCGCATTTTCTGAATTTGTTACTTGACTTACATTACTTAAGGCGGACGGCAGTGTAAGAGAATTAATTGCCTGCAAGAGTAAACGGGATGTCATGAGTTTACGAGAAATTTAATTAATTAATTAATATATTTATCATATTTTTTTTTATACGAGTTATATTCGAAAATCACAAATAACCTTGTTGAATCATATTGCTGACATCATAAGACCTTTTGACACAACAATAAAGTTGTTCTACGGCTTTCTAAAATTAAAAAAAGATCAGCTGATCCATACATTTCTGTCCACAAAACGCGACAAAATGTGCGCTCAGCAGATTTTTTGTTGAATTTTCAAAAGTCCTAAAATGGTCCTGCTAGGTTATTAGTGTTTTTTAAATAACGCTTTGAATTATATTATTTTATCGAATAAAAAATTCTTACCTTGTTGTCTAATTTCTGAACTTGTCCTCATCTTTACTTTTCTGTAAAAGCTCGAAGATAGACGAAAACGCTTTGGTGGCTTACGACTCAAAGTTATAAAATAAAAGATCAATAATTATACACACACTTTGAGAACCCCTGTTTTCTGTTTGGTCAAATTCAACACTTTTCGTATACAGAACTAAATTAAACACTTCACAGTCTTTGTTGTGTTTTTAATAATAAAATAATGTGGCCGGCTAGAGTAAATAATTCGGCAAAAGTAAAATCACAAACAGAAAAGGTTTAACAGTTAACACAGTAGGAACAGAATTTTACACAGTGATCAAAAGCGCGCGTCAATCCTTCTGACGTCAAAGCAACATAACGAACGACACGGCGAACGCGGGGACCAATCAGGGCGTCGCGTGAGCCGAGTGCAATCCATTACACGCATTCGCGAAACCGTTGAGGTTTTGTAATGACGCGGCGATTGGGACGGTTTGCTACAGACTCCCCCTCTAGTTGAGGAGAACGCCCCCGTTCCTCAACTAGCTGTTTCGGCCGTCCGCGGCGTCTTTTGGGAATCACCGGTCCGGGAATCGTTTCATCCTCCCCAACTCTTGGGACAAATGGGGTCAGATCCTGGGAATGATATTTGATGTCGAATGATTGGAGCTTGAGAGCCCATCTCACCAGGCGTCCGGTAGGAGACTTCAAGGTCAGCAACCAACGGAGTGGTTGGTGATCACTTCCTACGATCACAGGATGTCCATCCAGGTAAGATCTAAACCGCTCGACAGCCCACACGACAGCGAGGGCCTCTCGCTCCGTTGTGGAATAGTTTCGCTCGGCGGCACTCAGAAGACGGCTGGCGTACTCTATGGGTCGTTCCTCTTTAGACTCCTCCCCCTGTAGTAGAACCGCTCCGAGTGCGTAATTACTCGCATCCGTGCGCAGAATAAATGGACGTTTGAAGTCAGCCTGGATAAGAATCGGCGCTGAGGTAAGTAGATGTTTTAGCACAGCAAAGGCAGTCTTTTGCTCGTTACCCCAGGTCCAGGACTGGCTCTTTTTGGTCAATCTTGTCAGTGGTTCAGCAACTGATGAGAAGTTGGGTATAAATTTGCGAAACCACGAACAGGTTTGCAAGAATGTGCGTAAGTGTTTCACATTTCCAGGCTCCTTCATACCCAGTACCGCTTGGACCTTGGCAGGATCAGGAGAGACACCCTGCTGAGTGATAATGTGTCCGAGATACTTGACGTTTTCTCGAGCAAAGACACACTTCTCCCTATTAATCCGCAGGTTGAATTCTCGCAGTCGATCGAAAACTGCTTGGAGATCTTGAAGATGGCGCTGGAAACCCTCGCTGATGATGAGCAGATCGTCAAGGTAGGCCAGTACGGTGACTTCAGCCAGCGACGGACAGGAACGGAAGCGATCGATGAGGCGCATGAACGTCGCAGGCGCATTTTTCAAACCGAAGGGCATCCGCTTAAAACGGTAAGTTCCCAACGGGCTAATGAACGCAGTTTTGTCCCTGTCAAGCTGATTGACAGACACCTGCCAGTACCCTGACCGAAGATCCAACGTGCTCATATAACAGTTGCGCTTAGTTGACTGCAACAGCTCGTCGATGAGAGGCATGGGGTAGTGGTCTGTCCTAGTGATAGAGTTCAAGCGTCGGTAAACCACGCAGAACCGGACGCTGCCATTCGATTTGGGTACCAAAAGAGCTGGTGAGCACCAAGCAGACTCACATTCCTCTATAATGTCATCCTTCAGCATCTTGTCTATTTCCTTTTGCATCATTTCTCTCTTTGCGGGTGTAAGGCGGTAAGGAGGTACTGCAATGGGCGGATGTTCCCCGGTGTCGATACGGTGTTCGGCGAAGGGAGTTGGGTCTCCCCCTGGCTGGAAGAGGTCCTCATTATCCATCAGGACCTGCGCCAATTGGTTGCGGTCCTTCACTGACAGCACGGCGCCTTCGTCATCCCTGAGTTGCACATGTGCTGATGAGATGGAGAGTTTAGGTAGACAAGGAGACTCGTAACGCAGAGGGTAGTAAGCGTGTCGATTGTCAGCAAAAAACCAACATCCGTCACTAAAATCCATTACTACCTTCGCTTTACGTAAAAAGTCGATTCCCAGAAGGGTTTCATTGTCAGTTGCGTGTGGCAGAATAATGAAAGGCGTCTCAATCACCCTGTCCACCAGACAAACATCGAGCGTGGTGAGTAGGACTGCGACATTCCGTACTTGCCCGTCCGCCAATTTGATCTGTCTGCGGGCCGGTTGCATAGGATGCCCTTTTCGACGCAGGAGTGCGTGGAGCGTATGACCAGCGATACACTGTTTGGCCCCCGTGTCAACTAACGCCGTTCCAGGCGCACTTAATACATTAATGTCAAAAATTGGACGCAAAATGTTCTTAGATGTATCAACGGAGGATTCACGCGCTTCACATGTTTCATCATTCATAGACAAAGAAGTATTCTCGCAACTATACAAACAATCATTATGACAATTTTTGTCATCATTAGGAAAAATGATATGGTCGCGTCTATACAAGTCATCATTCGACAAAATATTATGGTCGCGACTGTACGAGTAATCATTCGACAAAATATTATGGTCGCGACTGTACGAGTTATCATTCGACAAAATATTATGGTCGCGACTGTACGAGTTATCATTCGACGAGTGACAACACGAAAACTTTTTATTTTCGGAAATTAAAAGGTCATCACTTGTACTGCATTCATGAGTACTTGTCGATTGATCACTCGTCACACCATTATAACAATAATCATCATCACAAACATTAGAAAATAAAATGTTAGAGTTATAATCATAACAAGATGACACGTCTTGGCGTGTATACGTTTGATCGTTAGCAATGTTTACACTATAGAATTGATTACCTACACTACTACACTGTTTACAAGTGTCTCGCGTTACCCCTTTCGACCCGCACTTATAACACGATACGACAGGATTAGGCACTGATCGCGAACTATTAAAGTCAGGTGTGGACTCACCTCGTTCTGCTAACTTACGGCACTGTTCACGCTGGTGTCCGTAGTGTTTGCAGTACACGCAAAATGGTCGCTGCTTCGATGTCGTGCGGTCATCACGCTCACGCCGCCAGCGGCGGCCTGCACGACTGCGGGCGGGCGCGCCTCGCGGACCGTGGGCGCCGCCGCGGGCCCGGGCAGGGGCGCGCGGGGCGCGGTGTGAGTGCGCGGTGCGTGAAGTACTGCGGAATTCGGGGCTGCTCGGGCGCCGGTGGACGTGGTCGCGCGCGGGTCGCGCGTAGCCGGCGTAGAAGACACGTCGGGCTCCCCCTGGCTGTCTTCTATGTTACGCGCATGTCGCAATAAGTCACGGAACGAGTCAAATTCCTCCCGCCGTAATCTTTTTCTTATCTTCGTGTGTAGAAGGCCGTATATCATATCGAGCCTAGCCTTTTCTGATACATCCCTTTCTGAGATTTTTGATAGAAGGGCGCGGCTGCGTGCGACGAACATATCTGTATTCTCATACAGTGTTTGTGGACTACCGAATAATTCGATGTAAACACGGTGGGGCGGGCGGCGGTCACCGTAGGCGCTTATAAGGTTTTCTTTCGCTTGCGACCAGGATGTTATTGAAGATTTCACGCCCAGCCACCACGTTGCTGCTTCATCGGTGAGTAAATAGGCGAGACCGCGAAGAATGTTAGCGCTGGTGACTCGCGCACACTCACTATACGCTTCTATAGCGTCAATGAACGCGTCTACGGATTCATGCGGCTTACCGGCGAACGTTGCTTTACAGCGCGTCAGAGTGCCTTCTCCCGGAATTTGCACAGGACTAGATGAGTTTGCGTGCTGTACTGTTAGTAAGAGTTCTCGAAACGCTTCTGTTTGTGATTTTTGTAGTGACGCAATTATCGATGCGACATTTTCGTTGGAAAATGTGAGGTCGGCACCCGGATAAGGGGTGGAGGTGCTGGGGTCTGGCTGGATTGATTGGCTTCTTTCCTCTTCGGCACAGCCCCGCGACGGAGTCCGCATGGTTGGCAGAGGAGTAGGGAATGCGGGAATTCGCGCCGCATCGTCTCTGTCAACCGGGCTTCCTGCTCTATCTCTTGTGGGCCTCGGCATTATAAACGATAGTCACTAAAACAACGTATGTGCACTGAACTGTTTTATTTCGATTTCACTGAGTTTATCAGTACCTAATTGTCTGTAGGTACGGCCACGAGTTGGGACGCCATGTTTCGTATACAGAACTAAATTAAACACTTCACAGTCTTTGTTGTGTTTTTAATAATAAAATAATGTGGCCGGCTAGAGTAAATAATTCGGCAAAAGTAAAATCACAAACAGAAAAGGTTTAACAGTTAACACAGTAGGAACAGAATTTTACACAGTGATCAAAAGCGCGCGTCAAGCCTTCTGACGTCAAAGCAACATAACGAACGACACGGCGAACGCGGGGACCAATCAGGGCGTCGCGTGAGCCGAGTGCAATCCATTACACGCATTCGCGAAACCGTTGAGGTTTTGTAATGACGCGGCGATTGGGACGGTTTGCTACACACTACATTTTCGTAACCGTTACTACACTTGTGTAACTCCAAAAGATACTTTAAGTAATTTAGTTTCGGCAATGTGTCGACAATTTAATTTTAATATTTACACAGGAATTCAAAGTGAACACAATGTGTCGTAAATGAATTAATTATAATAAACAAAAAAATTGTCGTAACTTGTCGACACAGATACAACACTTATTTACTGTAACATTTTTCAGTTCAAAGTGTTGATATCGTTCCTACACGCTGTAACCAAAATCCGCCAAGTTACTTAGTTACGACACTGTTACGTTGTCTTGCTAATTTGTGACTAGGTACTTGAGAATTTTTGCGACCGAAAATGGTTGTATGGGTTGTGTCTCGTTTCGCGGGTATCTGAGTAATTAATTATTATGTTAATTACGAAAAAGGAGGGTTCACAAGTACAGTCAACTCGGTTTGTGAGAAGGATGGTTCACAGCTTCCGTGACTTATACAAAGTGGCGATTAGGTTATCACATTAACTTTTACAGCAGGTATTAGAAGTTGTTATCAGTTCGTTAAAATGATAAAATAAATTATTTACCTAAAATTAAAAAAGTTAATTTTTCAAACAAAATAAAAGGCATTTTAATCGGTAAAAAATAAAACATCCTTTATAATACTAGTCCATTGACCTGCTAGTACGCGCCGTACCTACGCTGGGTGTCGTCTTACGTTATTATTTCGGACTCTTCTGTCTGAGTAGGTCATTATTTTTTTAATTATCAATGGCCTGAATTATTCGAGTACTATGAATGACTCCATAAAAAAATCGAGAGGCGTAAGATCCGGTGACCGCGCTGGTCATCGAGGAGGTGCGTATCGGCTAATCCATTGCTCTTCGACCAAGGCATTGAGGCACTACTGAACAAATCAATTACGACGAGCTAGGAGCGAAATAATTTAGAATTTTCTCTTTCTGGCCACGGCTACTCGATGAGGAATCTCTACCTGATGTGAACCATGTTTTGGTTGTCACCTAAACTTTGGACTATCCGTGTAAAAATCCGTGAATCGGTATGCTACTGCTACCTACCTCTGTCGGAATGTTTGTGCGCCAGCACTGCGTTTTGGTAGCACTCTCCAAAAATCAAACTCATATCTGTGTACTCGGACTGATGATGATGATAAAGCATCTGATTCCGCATGTACTGTCTATCATACACACACCACTTTCACTAAAGTACAACTAATAATAATATCGTATTATTAACATTTTTACAACAATTATCCTATTCCATTTACAAGAAATAAAGTTAACACAAAATAAAAATAAAAACAATAAAAACATCTACGAAGGACGCGCGCGCAGATAGACTCGTCCACTATCCCTCAAGGATTTTGGCGGCGGACTAATTGAATGGACTTATTCATCAAATCGTCACACGTACCAAAGAAATTTGAATCCTGCCTACAAACATCCTCGTACTTCTTACCCCGTATGGTTTAGTTCATAGAGACTTATACCTTATGTCATCAATCGTAAGAATCTTTTTGCATATTTTTCATACCTCCCATGCGGTCCCTTTTCAACTTTTAATTTAACACACAAAAAACACCTTCAACTATTAGCACTAAGGACATTTTTTGCTTGAATTGTTTACGTTTCTTATAATAATTGTTTATACAATGGCAATGTTTGAAGTTTTGAACTAGGTATCTTCACCACCTACGGGTCTTTGACCTACTTTTATTGGCCAGCTGATTAAGTTTAGCGTATACATGATGTTGTGAAATGTTAAAATGGAAAAAATTCTCCCACGGCTATAATATTGATTTTTATTAAATTATTTCAATTGTATATGATAAAACACCTAATACAGAATACCTGGTTTCAATTAATGTGATAACCTAATCGCCACTTTGTATAGTTTATATTATTTATGTATTTATTGCTTGTGAGAAGGAGGGTTCACAACTTTAGTTATTATTTTTCTTTTGGGAATATTATTGATGTATTTTTGCTTTGCAAAGAATGTCTGTAATAGAAATAATTTTAAAATATATGTGAGTCGGATTCGATGCTATCACCTATGCTGGCCGAGAGTTAGGTTGTAAAGCAAATTTTCTTACGTGCATGAGGGCATGCACGATGTCAGGATGGTCGAGTGTTAGGTTTTCCGATATTAGTATATCAATATTAAGTTTTAATCGATAATACTGGCACATTTTATTTGTTATACTGCTGACACTAATTAAAAAAACAACGGTCATAAACAAATGACGGAGGCGGGTCGGCGATTTTGGCGGGAATGAGCATCGAATACGAACGCGTGGAGTTGTATTGGAAGAAGAAATATACGGACACTTACCCTTCAGATATTTCACGTGAGTTTTATTATATCATTTCTAATAACTCTAACACTAAGTTACCTTTGAAAGATTAACGATTTCACGACTATCGCCAACAACACTTTTCGAACTGCCACGCGTCTTGATGACACACGCTACATATAATATTAAGAATCGACCATATTTTCACGAGTGTGAATCCAAACGTCTTAAAGTTGTTTTGGCGTTTTTGCTTTTTAAACTTAACTGTCAAAACTGTCTGTGTAGTCAAAGATATTTTTTATACTATCTGGATTGATTACTTCAATTTCAAAAACGCACCGAAACGTATGTTACCTCTTTCTACTAGTGTCTATACAAAGTGGCGATTAGGTTATCACATTAATTGAAACCAGGTAGGTATTCTGTATTAGGTTTTTTATCATATACAATTGAAATAATTTAATAAAAATCAATATTATAGCCGTGGGAGATTTTTTTCCATTTTAACATTTAGCAACAGCATGTATACGCTGAACTTAATCAGCTGACTAATAAAAGTAGGTCAAAGACCCGTAGGTGGTGAAGATACCTAGTTCAAAACTTCAAACAATGCAATTGTATAAACAATTATTTAAAGAAGCGTAAACAATTCAAGCAAAAAATGTCCTTAGGGCTAATAGTTGAAGGTGTTTTTTGTGTGTAAAATTAAAAGATGAAAAGGGACCGCATGGGAGGTATGAAAAATATGCAAAAATATTCTTACGATTGATGACATAAGGTATAAGTCTCTATGAACGAAATCCTACGGGGTACGAAGTACGAGGATGTTTGTAGGCAGGATTCAAATTTCTTTGGTACGTGTGACGATTTGATGAATAAGTCCATTCAATTAGTCCGCCGCCAAAATCCTTGAGGGATAGTGGACGAGTCCATCTGCGCGCGCGTCCTTCGTAGATGTTGTTATTGTTTTTATTTTTATTTTGTGTTAACTTTATTCTTGTAATTGGAATAGAATAATTGTTGTAAAAATGTTAATAATACGATATTATTATTAGTTGTACTTTAGTGAAAGTAGTGTGTGTATGACAGACAGTTCATGCGGAATCAGATGCTTTATCATCATCAGTCAGAGTACACAGATATGAGTTTGATTTTTGGAGAGTGCTACCAAAACGCAGTGCTGGTGCACAAACATTCCGAGAGAGGTAGGTAGCAGTAGCATACCGATTCACGGATTTTTACACGGATAGTCCAGAGTTTAGGTGACAACCAAAACATGGTTCACATCAGGTAGAGATTCCTCATCGAGTAGCCGTGGCCAGAAAGAGCAAATTCTAAATTATTTCGCTCCTAGCTCGTCGTAATTGTTTTGTTCAGTAGTGCCTCAATGCCTTGTTTGAAGAGCAATGGATTAGCCGATACGCACCTCCTCGGTGACCAGCGCGGTCACCGGATCTTACGCCTCTCGATTTTTTTCATGGAGTCATTCATAGTACTCGAATAATTCAGGCAATTGATAATTTAAAAAAAATACCCGTGAATGACCTACTCAGACAGAAGAGTCCGAAATAATAACGTAAGACGAAACCCAGCGTAGGTACGGTGCGTACTAGCAGGTCAATGGACTAGCATTATAAAGGATGTTTTATTTTTTACCGATTAAAATGCCTTTTATTTTGTTTGAAAAATGAACTTTTTTAATTTTAGGTACATAATTTATTTTATTATTTTAACGAACTGATAACCACTTCTAATACCTGCTGTAAAAGTTAATGTGATAACCTAATCGCCACTTTGTATACTAGTAAGAAAGGGACACACTACCTCTTTCGCGTTGTCTTGCTGGGTATATTTTTTCCCTTTTGCTTGTGAATAAAAATTATGAACTTCACGACAATGAAAATAAAGTACACTTTAGAATGTATAATATTGCTTCGTAATCAATGCAGTTAGTACGCAGGGTATACAAGACCCTTGGTGTGTAACGTAACGTGTTGCTATAGCGACATAATTGTTATTCAAAATGATCACATTTTGAATGACAATTATGGTATTTTTGGATGTTATTTATAGTGTCTCTCGCTTCTTTTCTGATCATAAAACATAAACTATTGTAAAGCCAAAATTCTAAGCTTTAATACGTGGTACTTTATGTCTGTGTACATGATATTTTTTTTTGGGCAAAGCTCTCTACCAATTCCGGCCATGTCATTTATAAAACGAGTCGGACTCGCGCACTGAGGGTTCCGTACCAACTTAATGAAAACAGTTCAATTCTCGAATCGTGTCTTGAAAATTATTCAATTTTATTGTCTTGTGACGTAACTTCAAATGACATGACCGGAATTGGTAGAGAGCTTTGCCCAAAAAAAAAATATCATGTACACTGACATAAAGTACCACGTATTAAAGCTTAGAAGTATGGCTTTACAATAGTTTAAGTTTTATGATCAGAAAAGAAGCGAGAGACACTATAAATAACATCCAAAAAATACCATAATTGTCATTTAAAATGTGATCATTTTAAATAACAATTATGTCGCTATAGTAACGCGTTACTTTACACACCAAGGATTTTGTATACCCTACGTACTAACTGCATTGATTACGAAGCAATATTATACATTCTAAAGTGTACTTTATTTTCATTGTCGTGAAGTTCATAATTTTTATTCACAAGCAAAAGGGAAAAAATATACCCAGCAAGACAACGAGAAAGAGGTAGTGTGTCCCTTTCTTACTAGTATAAATAGACACTAGGAGAAAGAGGTAACATACGTTTCGGTACGTTTTTGAAATTGACGTAATCAATCCAGATAGTATAAAAAATATCTTTGACTACAGAGACAGTTTTGACAGTTAAGTTTAAAAAGCAAAAACGCCAAAACAACTTTAAGACGTTTGGATTCACACTCGTGAAAATATGGTCGATTCTTAATATTATATGTAGCGTGTGTCATCAAGATGCGTGGCAGTTCGAAAAGTGTTGTTGGCGATAGTCGTGAAATCGTTAATCTTTCAAAGGTACCTTAGCAAAACAATTCTGGTATTCAAGAGTGGCTGCCACTCCAGAACCTTCCGTGCCCATCGACCATCCGTTCTACGAGCAATGTGCCCTGGCAGTGGGCAGGCACTTAAGTTTGGCGATTCTTCGGCCTATGTCGGTAACCTTCGTTCTCTTGCGGATAACTTCATTTCTGATGTGATCACGCAAGGAAACTCCCGAGCATAGCCTTTTCCATTGCTCTTTGGGTGACTATAAGTCTTCTGATGAGGCCCATTATGAGCGACCACGTTTCTGAGCCATATGTCATCACTGGCAACACACACTGATCATCGACTTTCGTCTTCAGACACTGTGGTATGTTGGACGAGAAAATACCGTGCAGCTTCCCGAACACCGCCCAGCCGAGTCGGATTCGACGATTGACCTCTTTCTCGAAGCCAACCTACCCAACTGGACCGTCTGTCCTAGGTAGACGTCGAGTGTAGAGTCCCCGATCTTGGTAGGAGTGGGTGCTACATCGATGTTTACCATGACTTTGATTTTGTCCATGTTCATTTTAAGTCCCATTCTTCCGGAAACTCTACTGAGATCACCAAGCCATGACTACTATGTAATAGGCAAATCGAAGGTCAGTGATATATGTTATTTATTTATTGTGCAGACCTTGTTGTCTTTTTAACCCTAAGGTTGACTGGTAGAGAATGCCTTGATGCATTAAGTCCGCCTATTAACCACCATTGTACATGAAGTTTAAATAAATAAGACATCCTCTAATGCGGCCGTAAACAGTTTCGGAGAGATAACGTCTCCCTGCCTCACACCCCGCTGTAAGAGGATAGGTATCAAGGTCTGGTCCTGAAGTCGGACAGACATGGTGGCGTTTTGGTACAAAGATTTCAGCACTTCGATGTATCGATAGTCAATCTGGCACTGTTGGAGAGACTGCAGTACAGCCCAAGTCTCGATCGAATCAAAGGCTTTCTCGTAGTCCACAAACGCTAAGCAGAGAGGCAGGTTATACTCCTCCGTCTTCTGTATAACCTGCCGCAGCGTATGTTCGTGGTCCACGGTGCTAAAGCCTTTTCGGAAACAGGCTTGTTCGGGAGGCTGGAAGTCGTCGAACCTGCGCGCGATGACTTTGGAAAACAACTTGTAGACATGGCTCAGAAGTGAGATGGCTTAAGCAAGGCATTGCCGCCCTTACAGAATAGTATCACGACACCTCTGCTCCATGCCTGTGGCGTTTTTTCCCTAGCGTATGACGTAATCAAGAGCCGTCCTAATCTCGTACAGGCTGACACGAGATTAGGACGGCTCTGAAGTAGCTCAAAAACAACAAGGCGCCGGGTGACAACGGAATTACGGCCGAACTTCTGAAGGTGGGTGGAAAACCGATCCTAGGCCCTTCAGAAGCTATTTTGTCCGGAATATCTTCGGTATAGTGTCGGGTCAATCTAGCTCTTGGGTCGTTCGCTAGATTTACCGTGGGTTTAGAGATAGACATGTATAACTGTCCATAGAAAGCCTCTATCTCTCCAAGGAGCTCGGATTTGACTCTGCAATCGACGGTCTTCAGTTTCGTGAGCTGGCTCTGCCCAATAGACAGATCTCTCACAAAGACTTTGGAGCTCTATCGCGTCCTTAAACCTTTCGGAATTAAAGTGGCGAAGATCGCGTTTTAAGGACTTCGAAATCGGTCTATTGAGCTGACAGTATCCGCACGCATCGTCTGAAGACTGCATAATCATCTCGCGCCTCTTCCTCATGAGCTCGAGAGTTTGATTAGACAGCTTCTTGTTCCTATTTGTACGGTGGGTCTTGAAAAACTTAGACCCAACCATACCGGAAGACGTAACGATGGAAAGCCTCCCACAAGGTGGACCGACGACCTGACGTGGGTTGCGGGAATCCGATGGATGCGAGACGCACAGGACCGGTCGTTATGGCGACGCTTGGGGGAGGCCTATGTCCAGCAGTGGACGTCTTTCGGCTGAAATGATGATGATTCAGGAGTGTTTTATATTTTTGTCTGATTTTTAGGCGTAGTATAGATAAGCATAGTATTTGTCTTATGCATGTATCCAAACGTAGATTTGATTACAAATCAAATCTAGACAGAAAACGACCCAAAATCAATTAACACACATATTTTTTTGAGATTTTTTCTCGCTTCCTCTAGAGAAATGTAATTGATGCAATATATTTTTATTTATTATAGAAGTAATTTTCACATAATAATAATTAATGTACATTATAAATTCTAAAATTGGGCAGGATCCGGCCATGTCATTTTCAGTTTATAGAATTATCTAAGTATCTAATGTTATAATCTATCTATTTCTTAAATCTACAATAAAAGGAAGTGGTTTATATGTTATGTAATAAAACAAAGTATGACTTAAATATTTGTTGGTTTCATTTATTAAACCTGCCTGACGTGACGGTACATATGTATACTACATACGCACCCTGTCCGAAACAGCAATTTCATTAAGAATATAGTAATACAGATTAATAGAATAAAGTTTAACTTAAAACAAATACTGCCAAACTCAGCCAAACATATTGGACATACAAATCAAATTAAATAAAATTACAAATATCAATAACATACTAGGTAACAATTGTAAATGTCAAAATCAATTCATTAATTGTCAAGATGCATATTTTACACGTTAAAATAAGTTCATTTATTTTCAAAACGCATTCTTTAAATATCAAAATAAATTAATTAATTTTCAAAATTCTCTCTTCAAATATCAAAAAAAATAAATTAATTTTCAAAATTCTCTCTTCAAATATCAAAATAAATAAATTAATTTTCAAAATACATTCTTGAAATATCAAAATTAATTAATTAATTTTCAAAATTCTCTCTTCCAATATCAAAATAAATAAATAAAGTTTTAAAATTCATTCTTCAAATATCAAAAAAAGAATTACAAAATTCACCCTTCAAATATCAAAATAAATTAATTAAAGGTCAAAAACTGTAAAACCAATTTCATTTCTAGGCGTGAAATGTGTGTCTTGACGTTTCTCAGCTATTAGTTTAAGTAATTCATTGTGAAACCTTCGCATAGTGAGCGGGTACCGCACCGTCTTCTTCCGATTCGATTTTTTCAAAACTATAGCCTCTTCCTGTGGAGTCAATGGTTCTAACACATAAGCTGTTCCAAACTCTTTTTCCAAAAAAGCAGGATCGTCATCGTCCTCGTCATACGATACTTTTGTGATCCAAATTTTATGCCGTCGCCTAAAATCCCTAACAGACTCCAATAAATAAAACGCTTCGGCTATCGACCTCCACAACATTTCATCAATACCGTCGAAAATAAATATCAGTTTTCCTCTGTTATAATAGTGTAGAAACATTTTCAGTTGGAAAACAGTTAAACTCCCACCAGAACAGTGGACTAGAGACACAGTCCCGCTCTCTGATTCTTCTAACTCTATTGACTCTTCTTCGTCTTCATTTAGTTCGTCTGGCACCTCCTCAAGCACAGCTCGACACATGAACTTTAAGCTGTCTGAAGTTGAATACTTTGTGTTCCATAAGTCGACATTGTTAACCTTCAATTTGCAAAACGCAGATGTGTGCTGCTCAAAATTTATTCGTACAATCCAAACTTTGGGATCGAGTTCCTTTGTGTTTAGTGACAAATGTGTGAGTAGAGTTGACTTACCCATAGCGGGCCCTGCTGATATTAGTACAACATTGTCCTCCAAATCGTACAACGTTTCCAATAACTTATCTTTAACATCATCAAACTTATCGTGCTCTTGTTTTTTGGTGCGACTAACGCGTCTATCGATATAAAACTGCTTCTCATAATTGTTATGGAAAGCTCTATTACCAACATCGACAGTTTCGTTATTAATCAATTTATAAAAAACATCTTCGTCTATAAACTTAACTGACTCATCGTCTACGATCATATCTAAGCTTACAGTTTCACCTTGAAACTTTATTTTAGAAGTCACTAAGAACTTTTTTTGAGATTCTACAGTCAAGTCTGTGAGAGTGTTTCTTTCATCGTTCCAAACTTGACTTGCTTGTGCAAAATATTGAGTCATTACATCAACTGAAATCTGGTTTGTAATGATTATTGTTTGCTTGCCAGTTACAGCATTTGTGATATTTTCTAGTCTTTTGCAAATATTTTTAAAGTCTTCGGAATAATTGCAGACAATAATAAGTACTTTCTCATTTGCAGTGTTCGTTAATTCTTTACATAGAGTGTTGTGACTCTTCAAGGGTAGTTTGAAAATGTATTCTAAGTCTAACATAATATGGTCCTTATTTCTAAGATACTGTTCCACCTTAGCAAGTGTTAATAAACAGCTTTCTGTAGCAATAATACCTCCTAGAATCTGGCCAATCAAACCAAATCGTTCTATAGCGTTATCAGTAAATGTATAGTTTAAATTCTTAATGTTATGCATTTTATTTAAAACGCCCATTAATGATTCATTCATAGCATAGGTAACTGCGTTCTCATATATTTTACTTTTCTGATTAAGATATGATCCTACTTTAGGCGTCATCCACAGTTTTTGTATTTCGTCGTGGTATTTTAGAAATATCAATCCAGACCTATCTCTAAAGTTTTTAAAATCTTTGCAGGGTTTATCTTCTATTTCTCCTCTCAATATATCCTCTACGCCATTCTGATCAGCTTGGTTGGTGTAAAACAGTAGTTTTTTATAGAACTCTCTCACTAAACTCAAGTCGTATTCTCCTCGTTCGAAGGACAGTTTTGGAAACTTTTTAACTTTTACATCTAATCTATATTCGTGCAAATTTGGGATTTTACTATTTAACATTTCATACCATGTTTTGGCAAGCTTGCCCAGAGATTCACAGGTATCTGTAAACTTCAAAAGTTTTGAAGTTTCGTCGAAAACTAGTATGTTGCCGACAGCAGAAGCTATGCCTCCATTTAACTGAAGGAATCCGTCCCCTAGAGACTCGTCTATAGTGACGATGTGATTAGGTTTGGATTGTTCTAATATTTCTAGAATCGTCGTTGTTAGGTGGTTTAGTCTCTTTTGTATTTTTTTATCGTTGCCTCTTATTGCTAAGTCTTTGTTGCCGAAGAAAGCTGGGACCTCAAGCTTCAGAGACAGTAAATACTCTTTGGCAGCCAGTTCTGCTGCCTCATAGACAGTCGACTGTGGGACATTTGCTTTATCGAGTTGTCGTTTGAGATCGTCTGTTATCGATTTGCTGACAAACTCTAGCTTGTCGTTCTTATACTTCAGAACACTTCCTTTCAGCAGTTTACTTAGTGTCGTCACATCCGAGGGTTCTCTAAGGAAATTAAACAACAAGCTTTGTGTATCAGTCTCTTCCGAATTTTGATTTTTGAGTACTTCTAAGCACAATATGTTCTTGATCAGAACAATAAATTCGTCATTGGTTGTAAAGAAGTCTTCTCTAAAGCTGGCGATCCGATGTCCTTCAGGTTGAATTTCAGAAACCTTAAAAACGTTGAGCGCTAGAATGACATGATAGCGCAACATGATATCGTTATTCATCGACAACTCGTTATCAGATTCATCACAAATAAACTTCGCCAGCTGTTCAGCTAGTGTTGTGATTTGTTCTTTCATAACTATTTTACATAAAAAGTACAAGTCCTCATCTGTGTAAAATGGCTGTGTGCAACAACCTCCAGTTCCTATAAGTTCGTCCAAGTATTCTGCGAAAGTACCTTCATATACTTTGTTTTTGGGATCGTCCTTCGCTGTAGTGTACATAACGAAAAAACATTCAGTTTCTTCGAGCTTTCTTCCAAAAATTACGTCTTTGCTGGTCGGTTCAAAGGCTCGTCTAATTTCTAAATAACTACCAAAGTATTTGGCTAAATCAGCTTTACTAGTAAATGTGAGTTGTTTATCGTTTTCTCTGTGTTTAGCTTGAATGAAGACAGACAGGATTTTGTCAAACTCTTTTACGTATGCTATAAAGCAAATGTCATCGAAGGCACCTATGTCATCTCTGTTGGTGGCAAGACTAAACTGCTTGACACTGTCGTCATGTAACAATCTAAAATATATTAGACTCATCAATTTGGTCTCGTACAGCTGTCCCTGGATGCCCGACGTGCCGGCACGCTTTTTGTATGTTTGACTGTTCATGGTTATTAAACACTGATTTGACTTTTATTCTAGTCTCTTCTTCTTCTTTTCTGTCTGTTGTGTCCTACCGCAGGGCAAATGCCTCCCTTCCTTTCTCCCGCTCTTCTCTGTTCTTAGTTGCTTCTGGCTAATCCTTCATGTAGGAGGCCAGTCGGCACGCCATCTCCTTCTGGGCCTACTGTGTCACCAGTTCCTGTTGTTTCTACTATTGGTCGTCTATCAAGTACATGTCATCACGCGCCGACAATCGTCTTCAGTCCTCTTTCTGTTTCTCTGTTTTTCTGTTTCTGTGTCTCTGAGTTCTGCTGGATATCTGGAAATAATAAATTTACATTATGAACAACCATTTTTTTTTCAATATCATTAAGGTGGGCGCGACGTTAGAATTATCCATACAAACGTAATACCAAAATCATTTGAAATTTAAGCATATTTACACCATATTATGATGTTATTCGGATTCAGACAATAATTATCTAGGTTCCTACATCGTCTTTTTGTTGAAAAACTTACCCCAAACGAAATTTAAGCGAATTTAAATTTGCACATTTTCACAGCGAAAATGTCATGTTTTTATTTGGTTTTTTCTATATTATAAACAACAATATTTCAAAATATCTTTCCGTAGGAACACAGATATTATTATCAAGTTATAAACACTCGAAACAATATTGGAAATACATTAATTTTTCATTCATCATTTTTGGTATTACGGAACCTCTCCCAAATTTCCAATAGTTTGTATTGCTATCACAGCAAGCAACTGTCAGTTTGCGGATGATGACTGTACTCCAGTCGGTGTGTCCAAGAATTGTTTATACTATCTGGATTGCTTCCATCAACCTCAAAATCGTATTTTTTTGCGTCTCAACTCGAGATAGCGCGCGGTCTTCGCAGGCCTCTTAATAATAAAATTCTTTCGTACAGTCAGCATCAAAAGTCGATGAACAGAATCAACATAACAAAACAACTCATCATCTGCCTAGCCTTTTCCCAACTATATTGAGGCACGGAGGAAACTCGTTATGTTAAGATGGTCAGCCATGTACAGTCCAACCTAGGCAAGCGTTGCTTAACCTTGAAGATCGACCTGTGCGGCTGTTATTATCTAGCCACGAGCTCCTCAATTGGTGCTGTTGGTTGCCTGAAGGAAATGCTTTTTTTTTAGCCACCGCCGCGCGGCTAAAATCGTGCGGCCTTAGTCACCCGTAAAACTGGGCAAGTGTGAGTCGGACACGCGCACTGAGGGTTCCGTACCAACTTAATTGCGGTTTACGATTTATGACGTATTAAAAAAAAACTTACTAGATCTGGTTCAAACCAATTTTCGGTGGAAGTTTGAATGGTAATGTACAGTCAGCATCAAAAGTCGATGAACAGAATCAACATTACAAAACACCTGTTCACAATAAAATGCCATAAGTTATAGTCGCGACTAGGAAACAAAATAGCCTGTACACCAGAAATTTACAAAAGTCGTTAAACACGAGTATTTCAAAAGTACATGTGCACTAGTATTTCAAAAGAACATGTGCACTAGTATTTCAAAAGTACATGTGCACTAGTATTTCAAAAGAACATGTGCACTAGTATTTCAAAAGTACATGTGCACTAGTATTCCTAAAGTCGCTGTACACCATCAATCCAAATGTCGCTGAACATCATTGTATCAAAGTCACTAAACAGCTAATTTCACCTGACTAAACTAACTACTACTACATATAGAAACTGCTGATATTGTTATTATTTTTATTATAGAACAACATCATTGTATCAAAAGTCACTAAACAGCAGTAAAGACAAAATTAGGTTAACAAAGTATATTTTTAATGTTGCCGTGTGTTAATATACTTTTGACGCTTATGTTGTTCAGCTACTTTTGGGACAGTGCTTGCTTGATCTTAATAATGTATGTTAACATGTTAGTATCTATTTCAGTACTTATTTACAAAGCAGTTATACTCGTATTTTATTGTCAGTAATCATACCAATCTATAATATGAAATAACATAAACATAACTCTAATAATCTACGAAGCGATTATTGTGACGGTACTTGTAATTTACTTTGCGCAAATCTTACAAAACCTTCTTTTAATTTTTATTTTTTGTAAAAGATAAAAATAAAAAACCAAAAACTTGGTTTTTTTGACCTAACACTAAATTTCTAGGAGTCCATATCGACTCAGAACTTGACTGGAAAATGCATGTGGATAGTGTCTGCAAAAAACTTAACCAGTTTTCAAACCGACTTCAAAACAGCTCTTTCAGCCTATTACGCATACGCATATTCGTGGCTAAACTATGGAATTATAATGTGGGGAAACAGTGTAGATATAGAGCAACTATTCATTTTACAAAAAAATGCGTTCGAATCCTAGTAAATTTAGAAAGCACGGAAAGTTGCAAACAATACTTTATAGAACATAAAATTCTTACGCTATCAGGTATTTATATTCTAGAAGCTAGTAAATTTGTGAGAAAATACCCATCGCTTTTTCCGTTAGCAAAACAGCAACGCCCACAGCAACGTAGTCTTAGAAACCGATATTTAAACGAATTAGCGGCACCAACCTCAAAACTGGCTATGTTTCGTTCTGGGCCTCTGGCCATGTGCGTTAAAATTTATAATAAACTCCCAAATTCAGTTAAGGATACAGAGTATGACAACAAATTTAAAAATGATTTACAAAACAACTTAAATTTAAAATCATATTATAGCCTAAAAGAGTTTTTAACCGAGAAATAAACTAATATCGACTTGAACTCACTATATATATGTTACGGCTAATACTCGAAGTGCGGCTGCACCTAGTTTTAGCCGGTTAGAACTAGGTGTAGCCACTTACTCTTGGTTAAACCTAGTACGAGCCTATTGTTTTCGGGTAAAACTAGGTCTAGCCTTCATCATGCCGGCTACAACTAGGTCTAGCCATTCCCTGTTGGATAAAACTAGGTCTATCCGATATCATTCCCGCTAGAACTAGGTCTAGACAATCCCTGTTGGATAAAACTTAGATGCGTGTCCCGCCAAGCCTTCCGCCCCGCGTCACACTCATGACTCACAGCATCTGCAGCAGCGGCGCGGGGTGGAGGGCATAGCGAGGCACGCGCCTCTGCAGGTTGTGAGCGCCAGGTGCTGCTGGTCTACTGCAGGTCTACTAGCGAGTGTGACTCACAGCGTCTGCAGCAGCAGCGCGTGTCTTAGTTTTATCTAATAGGGGTTGGCTGTACATAGTTGTAGCCGGCATGCTATCGGCAAAGCTTTTTTAGATATTAAAAAAACATCCAAAGTCAAAATGTCAGTCAAGTTTATGTTGTTCTAATAAATAGTTTATGTTACTTTATAAAAGTGTGATTTATAATTATAATAACATTCTTTAAATTATAATATGCAACTACTTATTGTCTGTTGTTAAAAAAATGTTCCTGATTGTTCCTATTATATTAAAAATAATAATTGTACTCCTAATAATTCGTGTTAATTATTACAATGTGATTTATAAGAATAAAAAACTCTCAAAGTTTCTTTTCATTAGATGTTTTTTTAATATCTAAAAAAGCTCTGCCGATAGCATGCCGGCTACAACTATGTACAGCCAATCCCTATAGATAAAACTAAGACACGCGCTGCTGCTGCAGACGCTGTGAGTCACACTCGCTAGTAGACCTGCAGTAGACCAGCAGCACCTGGCGCTCACAACCTGCAGAGGCGCGTGCCTCGCTATGCCCTCCACCCCGCGCCGCTGCTGCAGATGCTGTGAGACATGAGTGTGACACGGGGCGGAAGGCTTGGCGGGACACGCATCTAAGTTTTATACAACAGGGATTGTCTGGACCTAGTTCTAGCCGGAATGATATCGGATAGACCTAGTTTTATCCAACAGGGAATGGCTGGACCTAGTTGTAGCGCCGTGATGAAGGCTAGACCTAGTTTTACCCGAAAACAATCGGCTCATACTAGGTTTAACCAAGAGTAAGTGGCTACACCTAGTTCTAACCGGCTAAAACTAGGTGTAGCCGCACTTCGGGTATTAGCCGTAACATATACATAACTAGGTACTCCATAAAACATCAGTCTGCTACTACCTCATTCCTGTATTTTTAGTGATTACCTTTAATTTTATTTTATCTGAAAATGTGACATATGTATGTAAAACTAATCTATTGACATTAAACTAACTGAGATAATAATGACATTTAGACTCATTGTAATATGACATAAATTCTAGTATGAGATTATAATATGAAAATGATAATTTATTTATTTAGTTTATAAGAACGACATAATGTATAATTAAAATTAATAGTTAAATTAATCTATATCAACAAATTGTATGAAGATTGATATCATGTTAAATTAATTAAAACCTATCGCCTATACATTGCTGTGCCCTAGCAGGGTTCATTGTTTGGAACTATCATAATGTAACAACCTATAAACAACATTGAAATGCAATAAATGAATAAATAAATCATGTTGCTTTTCGAGGCGTTTAGGGGTGGCATAATGTTATACAATAAAACTGACTTGTATTCATACACTGTAGCTAATACCTGCCCGATATCGAGAGGGTTGATGGCTTTACGTTACGTCAAAAAAATGCTCGGAGAATCTGTGAAGCTGCTGGTGTAGCTTATTAGTAAAAAAAAATCTTAACGCATGACAATACCAGATCGTAAGTCGCTAGAACAGTTTTTCACTACATGGAAAACTTTGAAATCATCGCGATAGTCAGGCCTGTGCGTAGTTCTGATCTTAATCCAATTTCAATCTTAAAAGAAGAATTACAGCAAAAAACTTGTTTCTTCGCGACTCCAAGAGCGTCAATTTATCATTGACGAGGTGTGGAAGGTTATACCATACAACTTCATGGTAAAATTATAACGGTCCATAAGACATCGATTAACAGCTGTAATTAAGGCTAAGAGAGGGAATACACTTAATTAATAAACTAGTTAACTAAGAATTTTAAGTTTGACTGTCATTCTCTCTTAAGCAAAATTTTGTAATTTTACCCTTATGTTGGGTATTGTGCTCTAAAACTTTTCAAGGGTATTTTTTACACTGTGTTTCATATCATTAGAAAGATAATGAAATGGTGTTTAAACTTGTGTATGCATTTCTTTCAAAATCTTTTCATATTCATGACAAAATCTGTCTTAACATAACAAGTCATGATGTGCGATTTTATTGCTCTCCAGTGTATAATTGCTTTGTAAATAAGTATTGAAATAGATACTAACATGTTAACATACATTATTAAGATCAAGCAAGCACTGTCCCAAAAGTAGCTGAACAACATAAGCGTCAAAAGTATATTAACACACGGCAACATTAAAAATATACTTTGTTAACCTAATTTTGTATTTACTGCTGTTTAGTGACTTTTGAAACAATGATGTTGTTCTATAATAAAGATAATAACAATATCAACAATTTCTATATTTAGTAGTAGTTAGTTTAGTCAGGTGAAATTAGCTGTTTAGTGACTTTGATACAATGATGTTCAGCGACATTTGGATTGATGGTGTACAGCGACTTTAGGAATGCTAGTGCACATGTACTTTTAAAATACTAGTGCACACGTTCTTTTGAAATACTAGTGCACATGTTCTTTTGAAATACTAGTGCACATGTACTTTTGAAATACTAGTGCACATGTACTTTTGAAATACTCGTGTTTAACGACTTTTGTAAACTTCTGGTGTACAGGCTATTTTGTTTCCTAGTTGCGACTATAACTTATGGCATTTTATTGTGAACAGGTGTTTTGTTATGTTAATTCTGTTCATCGACTTTTGATGCTGACTGTACATCATAATAATATACGTCTTTTTTTTTAGTTTTATTATTCTCTTATTTTAGAAGTTACAGGGGGGGGGGACATTTTACCACTTTGGAAGTGTCTCTCGCGCAAACTGTTCAGTTTAGAAAAAAAATATATTAGAAACCTCAACATTACTTACCTAACCTATCCATAGGTACCCCAAAGTTTGGATGATGATTGAAGATTTGATGAAAAAAAATTGAGTTTCTAGAACTGAAAGTCCCCCAAAAATTATTGCTTTTTTTCTAATATTGTATAAAAATCTTAATGCGGTTCACAGAATACATTCTACTTACCAATTTTCAATAGTAGGTATAGCTCTTATAGTTTCGGAAAAAAGTGGCTATGACATACGGACCGACAGACAGAAAGACAGACATGACGAATTTATAAGGGTTCCGTTTTTTGCCATTTGGCAACGGAACCCTAAAAACATTCTGGCAAACAAAGTCGGGGGGAAAAATGTTATTTGTTCTTTCTTATATTACCTAGTTTTTTAGATTAAAGTATCTTTTATTCTTTACTAGCTTCTGCCCGCGGCTTCGCCCGCGTGAGTTCAAGTAATTAGCATCATTTATTCTGATAGATTAACCCGACTTTTCCTAGATAAAAAAGTACCCAGTGTGGTGCCCAGGATAGGTACTAAAGAATACCAAGTTTCATCGTAATCGAACCGGTAGTTTTTGCGTGATGCCTAAACAAACAGACAGACAGACAATTTTTTTTTTAATTTCATTTTTGTGTTCGGTGTCGGTCTATTTGACCGACACCGACACGAGCCATCAATTTTATCGATATTATCAATGTACAGAATGTTCATTTCTACAGATTTATTATAAGTACTTATAGATTTTATAACTAGACTTATTGGCTGTCTATCTTTAACATCAATTTAAAAAAAAATGATGACCCTTATTTTTATCTTTGCCGTAATCAGGTGAAAATTACTCTACCTACTTATCGTCAAAAAGGCGAAAATTTATAAGTGTGTGTGTGCACAAGCATACACACACACACTTGTGTATGTTTGTTAGTTCTTCACACACAAACGGCTGAAAGGACTCGGGATAAAAACTGTCTTATCGTCGCTGTAGAATGATCACCTCGTATGTCTAGAAATCCAAACTTCACAGAAATATTTATTTTACTCAATAGATGGCACTATACTCCGTCGGTTTAGGTAGTTAACTAAATGTAAACAATCTTGGCATGTCTTTTTATCTAAAAGTTGTCTATAAATTGTATGTAAAAATCTTTGCAAATAGGTATTTATCTAAATCGATGTTAGCTAATAAACTAAATTTAAATAATCTTTGTGTATATTATATACGACCTCTTTAATATAAAAAGACATACCAAGATTGTTTACCTTTAGTTAACTAGGTACCTAAACCAACGGAGTATAGTAGTCATATACTGAGTTCACAGTTTCGCCGTACTATAAAATACGTGGTTTTCATACGATTTTTACAACAACAAAAAAAAACTTTTTTGACATACGAGGTTTTCATTCTACAGCGACGATAAGACAGTTTTTATCCCAGGAGTATTAATTTACACTTGGAACAAATTTCTACTTTTACGCGAATGAAGCAACAGTATAAAAAAAAGATAAAGGAAGATTATCTATGAGGAAAGTACAGACGTATATTACATTTTATAATTACCTTACATTACCGTTTATAAGTAACATTATAAAATCAGATTTTTGGCACTCGTTACGGATAGTCAGAAGCCAGTAAATCTGACTCCAGTCTTGCTATGAAGTACCGTGTTACCACAATTAATGGGTTGTGGAGGTCTGGTAGGCAGCCGCTCCTCGTAACATAGGTACTGGTATTCAGCTAAATCCGGCTTGACTGGAAGCCGACCCCAATATAGTTGGGAAAAGGATAAGTAGATGATGATGACTTACCGTTCATAAGTTTTGACCAGGAACCACTAGAACCAGACACAAATAAACATGATTTCACTACACAAGAGCTCCTATTTTTACAATAAACATTAATTGAAAATGTCAAAGGACTGGTAAAGATAGACGTTGTTGTTTTATCAGCGGATTCACTGATAGTCTGAAGTATAGGAAATAAGTCTATTTTAGTACGTATTATAATGTTACTCTATAGTATATTGATAACAATAACAGTCGGGATTCGTCGACGCGAGCGTCATGTAACCTTGATTGGAAGATAAATAAAGCTAGTTTTTTACACTGGCAACTTTTAATTAGGTACATAAAATTTTAAATTTTATCAAATTAACGTTTGAATCCCCAACCGGTCCTATGAGACCGCGCTGTTATTGTTTTACTATTGTGTCTCGTTTCGCGGGTATCTGAGTAACTACATCAAAACCAAATCAAAGGTAATTATATATTTTTTTAATTAGCTACCTTCGTTTCATTCAGACTATTTAGCGCTTCGGAACGCAGGAACGAGTGAATAGTGATCATCATTTGATTTGTCAAAAAAGATAGACAGTTCCAGCTCATAAATCTACTGTAGCTTTTAAATTTATGATCTTGGTAACACTGGGTACACTTTGGAAGGTGATTCCCGGTAGGTTTTGGCGGATTTTTTTCGAGTAGAGGTCAGTGACTGTTTTGTTTATTTGCAAATTGACTCCTATAGTCCGTTTAATGGAACGCGACCTGAGAAAAAGAGGTAAAATCTAAAAATCTGGTTGTGGTATTACCACTGACATATAAATAATATGGACTTGGCATACCTACAAGAAAAACGTGTATACCTACACTTTACTGAGAGGATAAAATGGCGGCTAATAGAGTAGCCCCTAACTATCGATATTTCTATAAAATAAACTTTTTGTTTTGTAACTTCACTCTTTCATAAATAAATTGTTTGTTGGTTCGTCCTTCTTTCACGGCTAAACCGTGGACCCTTTTTAGGGTTCCGTACCCAAACGGCAAAAACGAAACCCTTATAGTTTCGCCATGTCTGTCCGACCGTCCGTCCGTTCTCGCTTAATCTCTTTGACCGTTAGCAGTTTAGCACTAGAAAGCTGAAATTTGGTACCAATAGGTATATCAATCACGCCTACAAAGTAGTAAAATAAAAATATGTTTTAATAAAACATATTTTTCCTATTTTTATTTTAGCACCTACATGTAAAGTGAAAAGTGTTTTTTTTTTATTTCAACCCTAACGTGTGATATATTGTTGGATAGGTATTAAAAAACGAATAGGGGTTTACAAAAATAATTTTTTGATAATATCTATAATTTCGGAAATAATCGCTCCAAAAGTAAAACACAGTGTCCCCCCCTCTAACTTTTGAACCATAAGTTTAGGAAATATGAAAAAAATCTAGAAAGAACAGCTTTACAAAGACTTTCTAGGAAAATTATTTTGAACTTGATGGCACGACCAGTTTTTGAAAAGTTGGGGACACTTATTGGGACGAGAAACTACGGAACCCTACACTGAGCGTGGCCCGACACGCTCTTGGCCGGTTTTTCTTGTTTACCCTTGGTTGTACTGTAACCTTGATGTTACGTACAGTATTTATTTTGTATATACTTAAAATAAGTAGGTCTTACAGGACTTACATTTTAAAAATTATAAGATTTTACTTATTGACACCCTGTTTATTTAATTTGATAGTGTTTCACGGCCAAGGGTACAGCAGCGTGCAGCGGTTCAAAATTGATCTTTCACTGTAAAAGCCGAGTGTGCACAGGAAAAAAAGGGACCGTAAAGGTGTTTCCGTCAATTGGTCGCTGATGGTAATTAAAATATAATATTTTTTACTTATAATTTTTTTTATTGATATGGTAGTCGAAAATCTCTGAATTTTTTTGGCAAGCATGAAATTGGAAGAAAAATCGATTTGACACTGGTTGGTGTTAACTAAATGAATAAAACCGGGTAAGTGCAAGTCGGACTCGCGCACTACGGGTTCCGTACCAACTTAATTGCGGTTTACGATTTATGACGTATTAAAAAAAACTACTTACTAGATCAGGTTCAAACCAATTTTCGGTGGAAGTTTGCATAGCAATGTACATCATACATTTTTTCACTTGTATCGTTCTCTAATTTTAGAAGTTACGGGGGGGGCGGGACACATTTTACTACTTTGGAAGTCCCTCGCGCAAACTATTTAGTTTAAAAAAAATGGTTTAGAAACTTCAATATCATTTTTGAAGACCTATCCATAGATACCCCACACGTACGGATTTGATGACACCCAAAATTTATTGCTTTTTTTCTAATTTTGTATAAAAATGTGGTTCACAGAATACATCTACTTACCAAGTTTCAATACTATAGCTCTTTTAGTTTCAGAAAAAAGTGACTGTGACATACGGAAGCACAGACAGACAGACAGACATGACGAATCTATCAAGGGTTCCGTTTTTTGCCATTTGGCAACGGAACCCTAAAAAGCTTCTTGTCTTACCTGTTAATTAAATTGTTGTCGCGTATCACATTATGATCAACAAAAGACAGAGCTGGAATTTGCAAAAAAAAACCTATGAAAACTTGAATTTCTCGGGCTAGATGTATTTGATGGGTACCAACATGATTCATATTTTTGATGTTAAGTTTCCAACACTTACTTTTTCTAACATGTAGATGATAATGGGCTTTAATTAAAAGTCAACAATAGTAAATAATAATATATATATTAAAAAAAAAGTATATATATAAAAACAAATCAAATTGACACAATCAAATAAACAAAGTGAGATTTCATTCATTTCTGAACAATACAATTTTGTTCAAGTAATTTCTATGTGAAATTCTCTCAGTAGATTTCTTCCCATAATATCTGTACCTCAAATTCATGTACACCTCAATTACACTTTTAATTAACAAGTATTTATGATTCGTATCATGTTCATAAGCCTCTGTAGTGGTAAACCTTTTGATTTAGCAACTTGTCGTTTTAAGAAGTCTTGGGGTCCTGCACATTCGGCAAGCAAAGCTTGGGATTCTGAATTTAATAAATTTCTTTCCTTTAAATCTTTGATTATGTTACTAAAATGAGCGATTTTTTTCGTCTGTCTTCTAACTTTCTCATTAAGTCTCTTTATCTTCTTAGACTGTTTTTGACAATTGTCCTTTAATTTCTTTATCACTTTAGATGTGTGTATCTGAAATAAAATAAAATAAAAGTAAGCTTTGATAGATATTGAAGACAAGCGAGAGTTATCTCCCACGCAGTCTCAATTCAGTTGATGAGATGACTTTTATCACTGAGATAAAATTCGCAAATAATGATAACAAGAAAAACTAAGCTAATCATACCGATAAATCTGCCGTAGCGGAGGTGGTAGTGGAGGTATTAGCGGCAAAACCTGGCGCAAAGGAGGTGCTAGCGGCTAAATCTGGCGCAGCGGAGGTGCTAGCACCTGAATCTGGCACATCAGAGGCTCTAACGGCCAGATATGGCGCAGCGGAGGTGCTGGTGACTAAATCTAGCATAGGGGTTGTGCTAGATGCTAAATCTATGCCACTCCTCTTTAAAATCTCTCCAGGTTGATTTCGAATGGTAGGCACACCAACAGCTTCAACCTGAAAACCGTTCTTTATTAGTAACATAAATATTAATAAAAATAGAAAAACAAATACTCAAAAATTTTATGACTTCAAAAACAGTAGATGATCTTAATGTTTTTATTACAAAAAAAAATACCTTATTAGGAGCACCACATCCAGATAATGATTGTGAGTTTGTTACATTTGTATCATTTTCAAGTAAAATGCCAAACATGTTGGATTGAACGGCAGGCTGTAAACAAGAAATAAAATTATTAGTATTTTTAATGTTTCTCGGTTTTATTAAAAAGACTTTTAACCTATCACATACCCGCAAAAAGATTATTGTTTTACTATTGTGTCAGTAAAACAATAACAGCATGGTCTCACTGGACCGGTCGGGGATTCATGAATTAATAAATCTAAAGATCACACTCGAACACATTCTTTACATCACTCTTTGTGTCTATTAGAGAAGTGTTGCAATAATGAGGACATCATCATAATATGTATAACAACCACTACGCAATCATGTTGGATAAATTTATAACATACAATGCTGCCGTCCAGGCCCTAAAGCGCGGTAAAACATGGATTTTTTACACTTTTTTACTGCGCTTTAGGGGCTGGACGGCAGAATGTTACTTACCAATAAAGTTCGTGTAGGTAAAGCATCGTCACGCAATGTTACTTTATTCAGTGTTCGGTTGAAACATGATTCTTCAAAGTGAAGAGAACAAAATTAAATATTAATGGTTTTTGTTGACATCTTTAAATTTTCAACACCAATTGCTTCCAGCCAAATTTTCTTTTTTTCTTTATTAGTCGGCAGCCTTAAAGTAAAATAAAACAAATAAAAAACCATAATATGGCATTATCGATAAATATAAAAATGTCTAATGTACTACTCTATCCCTTCAATAACAAGAAAATAATTTCATGAAATACATGTTGAAAATACAAGCAAAAGGGAAATTATGAATGTTTTACTGTTGAAACTCTTCAACGAATGCAGAATCTTTTGTTTGTTAACTAAATCTTAAGATATTTCAAATAAAATTAGGTACGTACTGATGCAAAGTTATGTTCGGGCGATTTCTGCTTCTTTTGATGCCACATCCGATTATATTGCAATTGGGCATCTTGCTATAGACGATTTCCACTATAGGACCGAGTTCAAACACAATAACACAGCAAATTCCTTCAAAATTCACAATTTTTATCCAGAGCTCAAGAGCATTTGACAGTTGACGTACCCAACTTTGGTACTAAAAAGCGAGAAATCGTAATGGCGACCGGCCGCAAACAGGTATTTCAATGACGTTAGGAACTAAGAGTTGCCATCATAGTAACTCTCAAAAACACTATTATCCCTTTTCGCTTATGCAAAATTAAGAGAGTTAAAAGGAGATGGCAGTATTTTTATGATTTTGGCGTCGATAAGCCATATATTTGTATAACTGTTTTTTCTATAGTCAAACATTTCAAGTCCATATTATTTATACGTCAGTGGGTATTACTAGCTAATAGGAAAATCATGTCTTGACACTTCACATTTTTTTTATTTCCTACAATTGCTGTTAATAAATAAATGTTGCCAATTAAATTTAAAAAAATCACTCTCGCGCTTTCATTAGACGCACTCTAGTGGATATTGTGATATATTTGTGTAGTTCTGTGTCTTAAGTATCTACGCTACTAGATAATAATTATGTGGAAATATTGCAACAGGCGCGATCTCTGTAAGGGATCGTTTTTATTAACCCCCGACGCAAAAACGACGGGGTGTTATAAGTTTGACGTGTCTGTGTGTGTAGATGTATATGTGTCTGTCTGTGGCATCGTAGCACCCAAACGGATGATCCAATTTTAATGAGTTTTTTTTTGTTTGAAAGGTATATCAGTCGAGAGTGTTCTTAGCTATGTTTGGTGGAAATCAGTTCCGGTCTTCAAGGTCATCAGGACCTGAGAGGTGGAGAGTAGTCGGGGGTTTTTTATGTTAAGGGGGAAGCGTCAGAGTAGCCCGCGAAAATCAATTTTATTACGTTTTTTGCAATTTGTAAGCCAGTGGTAGATTGTAAAAACTTAAAAATATCTTTTGCGACTGTAAAACGTAACTAGTTACATAATTATTATAACCATAAAAATCATCAATACATCCCTCTTAGTTCATATAAGTCGAGGAACGATTTTCTCAAGGTCTAAAACGTTTCTAGACTTAAGTGAGCTTGGAGGCTTGTATTGATGATTTTTATGGTTATAGTTATGTAACTAGTTACGTTTTACAGTCGCAAAAGATATTTTTAAGTTCATACAACCCACCACTGGCTTGCAAATTGATGAAAACTTAAGAAAATTTGAATTTCGCGGGCTACCCTGACGCTTTCACCAGGTGTAAAATCATTCAATGTCTTCTCCCGCTCTAAAGAGAATGCCATACTTTTACTGTCTAAAACCCATTCTATCCTTCAGTTTCACTTCGTGTTCCAGGGCCATGGTAACATCTATACTTCTATAATAATATTATAAAGAGGTAAAATTTGTAAGTTTGTAGGTTTGTAAGTTTGTATGTAGGGGGTAATCTCTGGAACTACTGGTCCGATTTGAAAAATTCATTCACTGTTAGATAGCCCATTTATCGAGGAATGCTATAGGCTATATACCATCACGCTACGATCCACGGGAGCGGAGCAGTAACGAAAAATGCGGGTGAAACCGCAGGGGACAGCTAGTCCTCAAATATACCCGTGGCCCTAGCAAGCATCGGGCGCCCCTACTGAGCTCCTGCGGTTTTCCTGAAATCTCTTGGAGGCACGCGCGGATCACTAAGCTCCATCAACTACTTAAATAATCGGCCTTGTACTTAATGTTTCCACTATTGGGACTCGGGCCTCCTCTCTAGGAGAGCGAATGGGCCGTAATCAACCACGCAGGCCCAGTGCGGGTAGGTAGTTTTTTTTTTGAATTTTTGGTTCTGGGACATGCCAGTTTCCCCCACACCGGTTTCCTCTCGATGTTTTCTACACCGTTTTGAGAGCAGCGGTGATGAAATAAATTACACAAAAACAAAATGCGCTTGACTGAGTTTGAACCAGTTACCTACAACATGTAAGTCGGACCGTTACCTCTGGGCCACCACTACTCTTGGAATAGTACTAGTGTGCCTAATGAAAGCGCGACCGGCCACTGGTAAGTTTGACACTGTTCCCAATACCGGTGGAATACTATTTTAAATTTTTGAAATATTGATAATTAATATATGTATTCAATATTTATAAAAATATTGATTTATTGATGGCAATATTTACACACAACAACAACTAACCTTAATTGATTGATTTGTTTAATGGTAACACTCAAACACTGATGTCATTCTTCTGTTTCGGTGACAGAATGTCAGCTTTTTTTATCTTATTTTGCATCAGAGCAGGACAGCATATGAACATTTCATATGTATGTGAACAGTACAGCAATATTTACTTTCTATCAAAGCTGAAAAGTGTCTGGAACGCTTTTAGTGAAAAAACTTACCCGAATGTGGAATTCACAATAGTGAAATTATTGAAAAACTGAGTTAAAATATAGATTTGTTTCGTAATTTAGCTAACAATGGAGCTAAACGATGTGATAGTCAATCAACCCGTCGTGATCGACAATGTAAATACCGTTTAATTATTTTAGCGCTTAATATTTCAATGCGTCGACGACACAAGTTTTTAGGAAATAAATATGGTTAAAATCGATTGTAAAACTATTTCCTAAGGGTTTTATTGATAATTAATCATGTTTAAAGTTTTTAATTTGTTTAAACATACGCTTTCATACATTAGTAGGCGAAAATGAGTCATCTCGTCACAGTCCCTATTAGGTGTCGTGTACAGTTTAATAATTTCTAACGTTGCCGGTTTTGTCAGGGCTCCGGAGTAATCAAAGCTGGCTTCGCTGGTGATCAGATACCGAAATGCAGATTTCCAAACTAGTAAGTATCATTTTTACTATAAGAATCTTATTATTTATTACTGTCATTTCCATATTTGTATTTTCATGTCAAAGGATAATTTTTATGGTACTGCAGAGAGTGGCATGTGGAAAGCTAATTAGCTGCATCAAGACTATAAAACTAGTACAGTAAATTATCCGTAAGCAATAGAGCAACTCCAAAAAGCCTTTATCAATAATCTTTTATTTCACATGGGCCTACAGGAGCACTTATAAAACGTCAGAAGCTAGTGCACGGTTCCAATTGGTTGTTCCTTATAGAGAAGGAACGGCATAAAACTGCATGGTCACTGTTTTAAAAAAAATTATTGATTTTACAATACAGTATTCATAGACAGTGTAGACCAGTCAATATTGTAGCCAAAAGCAGAATAAAAAGAATAGATAACATAGGTAGCCTTTATTGGTTGGTTTCATGTCTGGGTGTCAGATCCAGCAAAAAAAAAATAGTACAGGGGTTTCCAATAAGAGGTTTTATTTTGATATTCAAAGAAAAATGCCTTTTTTTAAGGCATAGGGCAGCCACTTTGCGATTTGGTTATGGAAAATTTCATGAAAAGGATATGATCCTATAAGCGTGGTTGTGGTGGTTATTTGCCTGATGTTATTTTCCATTATTAACGGCATACCTTCCTCTTTATAATGAAATAAACATCTGATTGTTAGCATAAAAAAATGGCATTTTTCTTTGAATATCAAAATAACACCTCTTATTGGAAAACCTGTTATAACTTCTTCTAGTAGAGTACACGGTGGTGTTACATAGGTTAAACTTAACACTAAAAGCCTGATCATCTAAAATATAAAACCATTTCAACATACTACAAATTATTCAGAGCAGTGGTGGCCCAGTGGTAACTGCCCTGACTTACAAGTTGAAGGTTGCGGGTTCATACCCAGCCAGGTGCAAAAATTCGAAGGTATTTGACATCCACCAATTCACGCTGAGTAGTGGATTACAGCCCAATCCCTCTCCTACAGAGGAGGCCTCAATCCCAACAGTGGGAAGGAACATTACAAGGCCTATAATGCTAATCAATTATTCCATCATTTGTTAAGACACACTAGCCATTAACTGTCATTTGTAGATCTTTGGCAGTTGTTACGGTCTACGGATAGTCAGAAGCCAGTAAATCTGACTCTAGTCTTGCCATGAAGTACCGTGTTAACCCAGTTAATGGGTTGTGGAGGTCTGGTAGGTAGCCTCTCCTCGTAAAATAACGGTATTCAGCTAAATCCGGCTTGAATGGAAACCGACCCCAATATAGTTGGGAAAAGGCTAGGTAGATGAAGGTGAAATAAACATCTGATCATTAGCATTAAAAAGTGGCATTTTTCTTTGAATATCCGTATCCGCTTCTGACTATCCGTAACGGCTGCCAAAGATCTACAAATGACAGCCGTGACCTACGGCTTAACGTGCTTTCCAAGGCACGGAGGAAACTCAGTATGTTAATATGGTCACCCATCCACAGACCAACCTTGATTTGGGTCGAGTATCACTAACATAATTACCTCCCGAAATGCCATACACTTTCAAAACTGCACATTGTATACAATACTGCTTGTCCCACAGCATAGGCCGACCGAAGCACGTCCGAGTGATGGCGGGGGCATTAGAAGGTGAACTCTTCGTGGGCCCTCGTGCAGAAGAGCATCGAGGGTTGCTCAGCATCAAATACCCGATGGAACACGGAATCGTCACCGATTGGAACGACATGGAACGCGTTTGGAATTATATCTATAGTAAGGTTAGTATAAATCTTGATTTTCATAACATTTCGCCATTCAAAAATTAGGACCACGGGGTCTCATTCGTAACAAAGAAAGTTTGGTTCAAATAAATGTCACTAGATGGCGCGACATGTATTGATCTGTGGTTGAAGTGTGTATAATTTTTAAGTTTTTATTTTTTCTGTCTTTATTAAGGTTTATTCATACATAATCAACTCTTATACATACAAAATTATGGAACAACGGGCTCTTATTTCAAATTTTCATAGATGATTGGAATGAACAATTAATATTTATACCAGTAGATGGCGCTGTATTAAATTTCAAAGGTTAACAACTAGATTTTTAAATTTTGTTTTGTTTAATAATATCACAGATAATATGAGTACGTAGCAGCAGTACAAAAGTACAGTGTACAGTGCCATTTTAATGTCATCTATTACGAATAAAAGTATAATATAACCCTTCTTGCAAAGTCGCTGCTAACACCATCTATTGGGAACGAACGCGATTGATGTACTAACAAAAATAGCCAGCATAGGCAGATGAAATACGCTAGTTACGACGGGACAATTTCTTTGTATGGGATGAGGCATCTGTATGCCAATATTATATTATCTGTGATTAGGACTATTCCCGTTTCGGCACCCAAGCTATTCCCGTTTCGGCATCATTAGGTATTTTGGATGGTAAACGTCTGCGTCATCATTATCTACCTAGCCTTTTCCCAACTATATTGAGCTCGGCTTCCAGTCAAGCCGGATTTAGCTGAATACCAGTATTTTACGAGGAGCGGCTGCCTACCAGACCTCCACAACCCATTAACTGGGGTAACACTGTACTTCATGGCAAGACTGGATGGTAAACGCCTGCGTAACCTATACAAAATCCCAAACCTAGCTCCTAGCTTTGGTGCCGAAAATTTTGGTACCTAAAAAAAACAATATGTTTATCTGTTTATGTCATAAATAAAAATAACCTAAATAAATAAATACGAACGATACGATATGTATATGTATATATGAGACAAAATACAACGGTAAATTAATATACCGTTACCTATCCATATTTTTTCACACACTCAGTCACACACACAGGCAAACCCACCCTACGACACAGTCGCACACACACAAACACAAACACCATAACTCACGCTTCTACACACGCGTGCAACCTTTGTATAACATACTAGCAGCCCGTCCCGGCTTCGCACGGAGTAAACAATTATTTATTTTTGGAAATTTGTATATAAAACACTTTTTTTAGTGAGTTAAGACTCATTTTTCTACACCTTCGGTTACATTGTTCAAATTTTACCAAGGATCCCTAATTTTTTTTAAAATGAAATATAGCCTATGTCAAATTGGAAGAATGTAGCATTCTATTGGTGAAAGAATATTTTAAATCGGCCCAGTACTTTTTGAGCCTATTCATTACAAACATACAAAAATAGGTACAAATCTTTCCTCTTTATAATATTAGTATAGATATAGATATACATAGATTGATTTAATTACTCAGATACCCGCGAAACGAGACACAATAGTAAAACAATAACAGCGCGGTCTCATAGGACCGGTTGGGGATTCAAACGTTAATGTTTAAGTTTTTTATATACATAAATTTAACCAAGTTAAGGGCGAGCGGCCTTTTCTGGCACAAGTGCTTTCACACTTAAGGTGAATGCTTCAGGTAGCCCGCGAAATTCAAATTTCCTTACGTTTTTTGCAATTTGCACGCCAGTGGTAGGTTGTATGAAGTTAAAAATACTTAAGCGACTGTAAAACGTAACTATGGTCTATCGGTTTAGGTAGTTAACTAAAGGTAAACAATCTTAGTATGTCTTTTAATCTAAAAATTGTATGTAAAAATCTTTGCAAATAAGTATTTACCTAAATCAATGTTAGCTAATAAACTAAATTTAAATAATCTTTGTGTATATTGTATACGACCTCTTTAATATAAAAAGACATACCAAGATTGTTTACCTTTAGTTAACTACCTAAACCGATAGACCATAGTTACATAATTATAACCATAAAAATCATCAATACAAGCCTCCAAGCTCACTTAGTTGCAGGAACGTTTTTGACCTCGAAGAAATCTTTTCTACAGTTAGCTGAGCTTGGAGGCTTGTATTGATGATTTTTATGGTTATAATTATGTAACTAGTTACGTGTTACAGTCGCTAAAGTATTTTTAACTTCATACAACCTACCACTGGCTTGCAAATTGCAAAAAACGTAAGAAAATTTGAATTTCGCGGGCTAACCTGAAGCTTCCCCCTTAAAAGGAGAGGTCAACCTCAATACTGTCGAACGAACTTTGCTTGTTATTGAATAAAACATTTTTTCATTTTCATTTATCCGTAGGACCAATTGTCGACCTTCTCGGAGGAGCACCCAGTCCTGCTAACGGAAGCCCCCCTCAACCCGAGGCGGAACAGGGAGAAGGCAGCTGAGGTGTTCTTCGAGACCTTTAACGTGCCCGCACTGTTCCTGTCCATGCAGGCTGTGTTAAGTCTGTAAGTATATATGCTTATTGAACAGAGACCCTTTTTTAGGGTTCCGTACCTCAAAAGGAAAAACGAAACCCTTATAGTTTCGCTATGTCTGTCCGTCCATCCGTCCTCGCTTAATCTCTGTGACCGTTAGCACTAGAAAGCTGAAATTTGGTACCGATATGTATATGTATCACGCCGACAAAGCAGTAAAATAAAAATTGGAAAAAAATATTTTATTAGGATAGATCCCCTACATGTAAAGTGGAAAGTGTTATTTTTTTTTTAATTTCAACCCTAACGTGATATATTGTTACATAGGTATTCAAAAATGAATAGGGATTTACTAAAATATTTTTTTGATAATATCAATAATTCCGGAAATAATCGCTCCAAAAGTAAAAAACAATGTGTGTTACCTCTAACTTTTGAACCATAAGTTTAGAAAATATGAAAAAAAATTGGAAAGTAGAGTTTTATAAAGACTTTTTAGGAAAATTATTTTGAACTTGATGGGAGGAACAGTTTTTGAAAAGTTGGGGACACTTATTGTGACGGACAGGAAACTACGGAACCCTACACTGAGCGTGGCCCGACACGCTTTTGGCCGGTTTTTAAGAAGAACTTTAGGTTTTACTACAACTAAAAAGAGTAGAAAAAAACACTTTTTACAAAAAAATGATACAAAAACTTATTAGGAACTAGCTGTCCCCTGCGATTTCACCCGCATTTCTCGTTACTGCTCCGCTCCCGTGGGTCATAGCGTGATGGTATATAGCCTATAGCATTCCTCGATAAATGGGCTATCTAACACTGAAATAATTTTTCAAATCGGACCAGTAGTTCCAGAGATTACCCCCTACATGCAAACTTACAAACCTACAAACTTACAAATTAATTTTACCTCTTTATAATATTAGTATAGATAAACATCGTAAACCACTATGTGCTTTTTTTGCAGGAGTAGGTAGTTTTTCCTTAGTTAAAAATTCTTTCTGAAAATCTTTAAGCCATGTATGAAAAAAAAACCCATTCATGACTATTTTCCAGTCTTGCCAATAAGTACCGTGTTACCCCAGTTAATGGGTTGTGGAGGTCTGGTAGGCAGCCGCTCCTCGTAAAGTACTGGTATTCAGCTAAATCCGGCTTGACTGGAAGCCGACCCCAATATAGTTGGGAAAAGGCTAGGTAGATGATGATGATGACTATTTTCCGCAGATACGCCACAGGGAGGACCACAGGAGTGGTACTGGACTCAGGAGATGGCGTCACGCACTCTGTGCCCATCTACGAGGGGTTCGCGATGCCTCACAGCATCATGAGAGTCGACGTCGCAGGGAGGGATGTCACTCGATACCTCAGGTGAGCGAGGAGGGATTTATTTATTTATTTTATAGCGATAGCAGCTGTATTGGTACCCTCTGATGTCACATTATTATGACATTTTTAAACCATGAATTGTAGTAAAATATTTATATATTTTCTTTTAATCGGACATTTTATGGTAATTATAGTGGAAACTACTGTATAATAATAATTTATTTGACTGCAACATTTTGTACCAGCAAACACTTACAAACACACAAAAACAAAGACATATTGGAAATAAAAAATAATATGTTATAAATGTTCGTAATGAATTCTGGTACCCAAGGAAAGATTTAACTTGTGTTATGGGTACCAAGATTCTCCCATAAGTGTTACACCAGAAGGAGCAAAGTAGATAATCGGTCAAAAGCCAAAAAATTCAAAAAGGGCACAGCCCTTTCATGTGCGTGAGTAGTGATTTGTAAAGTGTTATTTGTGCCCAGAAAGCCCAATTTTTAGAGAACTATAACTGTATGAATTGAATATGACATTTTGTATTCTATATTAATATTTGCACACCGCAAGTTATGGTAGAATGTAAATGGCTCTCTTTTAAATTAAGATCATACTACTTTGTACACCTACATTCTGGCAAACAAATGAATTATTAATATTGTGGCGCGATCCACCGTTGAAATCGGACGCGCCTGCACTGTACGCGATAATTATTATTTAATTTACGCCGAACGCGGCAAGTGCCGCTGCCACGATGCGTTCGGAAGAACTTGTGGCGAACGAGGTCCTGGCATTCCTGCAGTATCAGCTGGATGTCATGGACGAGGTCAGTGTGACCCAGATCTGCACGTCAAACTTCAAAGAAGAGGAGATTCGCAGGGCAAAAACACTGCTGTTCGAGTCGCTATCCATGGGTGACCGAATGCCGTCCCGTAGGAGGGATGAAAAAGGAGAGAGGAGTCTCCAAGACATCATCAAGGTGTTGAAGGAGACCGACCCGGACGACGTGCCGACTTTCGTGGCGAAGGATTTGCGCAAGCTGCCCCCCGTCACATTCGACCACGTCGACGTCACCAGACTGCTGCGGGACATCACAACCCTGAGATCAAGTCTGGTCGAGATGCAGTTGAAGTTGGAAGCATCGCAATCCACCATCAGTGATCTACGTACCGAGGTAGCAGATTTACGCAATACGGTATGTAGGTCACACGAGCTGCCTGCCAACGTCAACGCAAGTCACGGCGCGTTCAATGCATCGCAGCTGAGTTTCGAGTCAGCAAAATTGGACTCGTCGCCGGCCGCCGTCACTGCAAGCGGTGCACACGCGCGCCCCGCCCTCCCCGCGCCCCCCATCGCCGTGGCGCCGAAGCAAGTGAGTGCGTCACGTGCGTACTCTGCCGCCGTTATTGCTACTCCAGCAAAAAAGCAGCGGCCAAAACAAGTGAGGGGTACCCAAGGGCCCTCCGATATAGTTCGAAGCTTGTTACCTGCGGCGACAAGTCAAGGACAGGCCGATGAAGAAGGCTTCGTTCTTTACCAGAAGAAGAAGAAGAAGCCTGCTAACCGCAATCAATGCGGTACCGCATTAACTTGTCCGAACGCGTTGCTGCGTCCCGCTATTCCATCGACGCAGCTGTACGTGTCCCGTCTGCATCACTCCACGAAGGTAGAGGAGCTCGTGGAGTACATTAAGATGAAGACCAATTTCATCTTGAGAGTTGAAAGGTTAGAGTCGCGCCACAAGATCAACTTCAAATCTTTTGTGGTGCGGGTGCCGACTCATAGCCTGGAGACTTTCATGAAGGAAGAATTTTGGCCGAAGGGTGTCGTGTATCGACGCTTTCGCGGAAGGCTACATGACACCACGACTCAGCGCAATACGTCGCCGACTCAACGTAGTTTTAATAATGTAAATTAGATAAATATGTATTAGTGTATTATTTTTAAGATTATTTTATGTATAGTGTTTTATGGGCCCTAGTGGCCTGAAATAAAGATTTATTATTATTATTATTATTATTATTATTATTATGTATCTAGGTAGATGATGATAATTAAGAAAATATTTTTCAAGATTCAGCCCCTAAGTTGATAAAACGGCCTAAAGTTTGAATAGAGCAAACTATTTTCGCGCAGGCGAAACCGCAGATAGAGCATATAGGAAGTATTTTATTTTTTAAGATATGCGCTTTCTTTTCTTTCTTTCTTCCTTCTTTCTAAAGTTAAAATCAAATCAATATCAATTAAAAATGTTTTTAATTTTACATGGGCCTACATGGGCATGTCGGAAGGCCTCCCACAAGGTGGACCGACGACCTGGCGAGGGTCGCGGGAATCTGATGGATGCGAGGCCTATGTCCAGCAGTGGACGTCTTTCGGCTGAGATGATGATGATGATGACATGGGCACTTATAAAACGTCAGAAGCACGGTTCCAAGTTGGTTGTTTCCTATGGAGAAGAACCGGCAAGAAACTCCATAGTTACTCTTTTCAAAAATAGTTAGTCTTAAATAACCCATTTTTAACCCCCGACGCAAAAACGACGGGGATATGTGTCTGTCTGTGGCATGGTAGCTCCCAAACGGATGATCCGATTTTAATGAGGTTTTTTTATTTGAAAGGTATATCAGTCGAGAGTGTTCTTAGCTATGTTTGGTGGAAATCGGTTCAGGTCTTCAAGGTCATCAGGACCTGAGAGGTGGAGAGTTGTCGGGGGTTTCTTTTTAATTTTAAATTTTTCTCTTCACAGACTCCTGTTACGCAAAGAAGGAGTGAACCTCCGCACGTCAGCTGAACTAGAAATCGTGAAGGCCATCAAAGAGAGGGCTTGCTACCTGTCTCCGAACCCTCTGAAGGAGGAGACTTTGGAGACCGAGAGGGCACAGTACACCCTGCCTGATGGGACAGGATTGGAGGTAAGATGTGAAAATATTTACAAACCAAATAATCTATATATATCTATATATATAAAAATGAAACCCGTTTTCCGTTGTCACGACATCACATGAAATCGGCTTGACCGATTTGGCTGATTCTTTTTTTAAAATGTTCCTTGAAGTTCAATGATGGTTCTTACGGAGAGAAAAATTCAAAAAAAAAAAAGTTAGGTAAAGTAGGGTAGTGTAGGGTAGTATAGGGTAGTGTAGGGTAGTGTAGGGTAGTGTAGGGTAGTATAGGGTAGTGTAGTGTAGTGTAGGGTAGGTAGGGTAGTGTAGGGAAGGTAGGGTAGGGTAGCGTAGGATATGTAGGGTAGTCATTTGACGGGAGCGAAGCCGCGGGTAAAAGCTAGTAAAAATATAATTTAGCAACTACATAAATTTTACCAGTCAACAAAGAAAAGATTAAAAAAGATTACCAGTCGACAGCGATGTAGAGGAATTTTTTGACGCCATATTTTAGTTCGTTTTTAGTTAGTTGTAATTAGTTTTGAGTTTTTATTATACTGTAATTACCTGCTTCTGTTTAAATATATTTATGATCAAGTTAAAACAAATAAAAAAGATAATGATAATCTAGTAGATAGTCCCAAACTAAGCAGAGCTTGTGTTATGGGTACTAGACAGCTGATAAACATAATTATATATTTCTAAATACATACATGTCTATATATAAAAATCAATTGCTGTTCGTTAGTCTCGCTAAAACTCGGAAACGGCTGAACGGATTTATCTTATCTTGGTCTTGAAATGTTTGTGGATGTCTAGGGAAGGTTTAAAAGGTGAGAAAAATTCGAAAAACAAGTTTAGGTCTTTTATTTATCGATTGAGGCACTACGAAGTCTGCAGAGTCGGCTGGTTATAGATAAATTACACCCAGACACAGAACATAATATGATCATGCTTACCACAGAGAGGAGGCCTGAGTCCCAGCAGTGGGAACATTGTAAGGCCGATAATGCTAAGCATACCAAATGCTATCTACCGTATACCCGCTCCTAGAGAGGAGGCCTGAGTCCCAGCAGTGGGAACATTGTAAGGCCGATAATGCTAAGCATACCAAATGCTATCTACCGTATACCCTCTCCGAGAGAGGAGGCCTGAGTCCCAGCAGTGGGAACATTGTTAAGCCGATAATGCTAAGCATACCAAATGCTATCTACCGTATACCCTCTCCTAGAGAGGAGGCCTGAGTCCCAGCAGTGGGAACATTGTAAGGCCGATAATGCTAAGCATACCAAATGCTATCTACCGTATACCCTCTCCTAGAGAGGAGGCCTGAGTCCCAGCAGTGGGAACATTGTAAGGCCGATAATGCTAAGCATACCAAATGCTATCTACCGTATACCCTCTCCTAGAGAGGAGGCCTGGGTCCCAGCAGTGGGAACATAGTAAGGCTGATGCTATGTTATGCTACCGTCTAATATTGTCTTCCATTACAGATTGGTCCGGCCAGATTCCGGGCACCAGAAGTGTTGTTCAGACCTGATCTCATCGGTGAAGAGTGCGAAGGTACGTTTGGAGGTAGCTTTGCCAGGGTTTTTGGTTGTGTGACCGGCCAAATCAGGCGGCCTTAGTCAGGCTTTTTAAATTTAACCATTTGTATAGAGTTCCCTCCGTGCCTCGGAAAGCACGTTAAGCCGTAGGTCCCGGCTGTCATTTGTAGATCTTTGGCAGTCGTTACGGATAGTCAGAAGCCAGTAAATCTGACTCCAGTCTTGCCATGAAGTACCGTGTTACCCCAGTGTTGTGGAGGTCTGGTAGGCAGCCGCTCCTCGTAAAATACTGGTATTCAGCTAATTCCGCCTTCTGGAAGCCGACCCCAATATAGTTGGGAAAAGGCTAAGCAGATGATGATATTAGTTTCATTCAACTGATCCCACAAACTTTCCAGGTCTTCACGAGGTACTGATGTTCGCTATTCAGAAGTCGGACATGGACCTTCGTAAGGTGTTATACCAGAACATAGTGCTCAGCGGAGGCAGCACCCTGTTCCGAGGCTTCGGAGACCGACTCCTGGCCGAGATCAGGAGGCTAGCGCCTAAGGATATGAAGATTAGGGTAAGTTAATATAAATAATAATATTCTGCAACTTTTCACACAACACCATCTAGTCCCAAGCTAAGCAGAGCTTGTGTTACGGGTACTAGTCAACTGATAATATATATATATATACTTATATATTTCTGAATACATACATATTTTAAATAAGACCGCCTATTGGAACACCATACTAATCTTAGGCTCATTGAAAATTATATTTATGGTGTACAATAAAGAGTATATCAATCAATCAATAAATTACACCCAGACACAGAACAAATGATCGTGCTCATCACACAATCGAATCGAACCTACGACCTCCGGCAAAGCTTCTACACAAGTGCGCTATGGACCGGCTATACGCAGCGCGCCTACAATGCTCTCCGGGTTCAATATAACAACGCTTTCAGGATTCTGTTGCGACTACCTCGTTTTTGTAGTGCCTCTGGCATGTTTGCCGACGCTAGGGTGGATGACTTTTATGCTATAATGCGCAAAAGGTCAGCGTCACTGATTCGTAGAATGAGAGGTAGTGGCAATGGCATCCTGAAAATGACCAGTATCACCAGTGGTGGGGAGGCTTATCGGACTACACGTGGTCTGATTTAAACAATTTAATTATACAATACAATTCAATTTAATTATTATTAACTCAGATGAACACAATTTTATTTTATGTAATACAATTTAAGACATTGAATACCTTCTTATGTAACCTAATTCAATTTAATATAATTCAATTTCATGCAAAATAATTATCTAATTATGACATTCAATCTTATTTATTTTCTATTATTGTATTTGTGTCAACTTTACTAACTTAGATTAAGGTGATTTGTTACTAACAAAAAAATATGGACATGATTAGTCTGAATAAAGAACGATTTATTATTATTATTATTATAGCAGTCAGTGCCACTAATCACTTGACCAACAGGCCAGTCAAAAACAGTCGACTTCATGATGATTGTAGCAGACCGGTCCAGCTTTACTTGGGATGATCTGCAGGCCTCGAAATTTTGCATGCATATGGCCTTTGACATGGAAAAGAACATAGGCTTTTTTGTTTAACTTATATCCTCGCAAACGAAGTCGTGGGTAGAAGCTAATTTAACAAAATTGATGTTTTACAGTTAAATCGTAACATACGAACAAACAAAACAAATCTCAAATAAAAAATAAATAAAAATAAAATAAATAAAATTCATTTATTTCAGGCATTTAACCCATATACACACATTAATAAATAAGAAAATAAGAAAAAGAAAATAACCAAATATTTTTCTTTATAATATTAGTATAGATTTATGCGTTATTGAGCTCAAAAATATGTAATAAATCCTCCTTTTTTTCTCCTCAGATCTCAGCGCCACAAGAACGACTGTACTCCACATGGATCGGGGGTTCGATTCTCGCGTCACTTGACACATTCCGTAAGATGTGGGTCTCCAAGAGAGAATACGACGAAGAAGGACATAGGGCTGTACATCGCAAGACCTTCTAGACTATTCTAGAAGAATCTAGAACTATAAGACTCATAATATACTACAGGAAATATGCATGATTTTTTTTATTTGTCTAAATTATATATTTTTTAGCTCTGGTAAATTAAAAATACAATAAATATCTTCATCAACAACGAAGTTATAAATCCTCAAAGCTGCTAATAATTTTTTTTTAATTTTGTTCTGTGTGACAATTTTATTCTTTATGACAATTTTATTTATCCTAGCTAATACTGTAAATGTACATCGCAAGACCTTCTAGAGTATTCTAGAAGAATCTAGAACTCATAATATTATATTAGGGAATATGCATGTTTTTTTAAGATATAAACTAGTGCTTGACCGCGATCCCGCCTGATGGTAGCCTAGCATTAGCATTATCGGCCTAATAATGTTCCCACTGCTGGGACTCAGGCCTCCTCTCTAGGAGAGGGAATGGACCATAATCCATCGCGCGGGCCCCGTGCGGATTGGCGGATGTCACATGTCTTCGAAGTTTTTGGTTCTCAGCCTTGAAGACACCTAAATTATAATCGGACGGGAAGACCGCAGCAGGCAAATTGTTATCGTTTTCTATATCGGCTGTACGAGTGTCGTAGCTTAGGTGAGTATAGACTACAACATTTACTTGTAACAGAACAACGAGCCGCTCTATGATATGTTCTAGTGTATCATCCTTTAACGAACTAAACGTCAAGCACGCTCGCCTCTTTGTTACAAACCAACGAGCATATTGGTGTAACAATTCGTTGAACCTATTGGTGTAACATTTCGTCGAACGAAAGAATGAACGCAAGGTACAACGAAATGTTGGTAAATGCATAGGTACTCGCTGTGAGCATTTACCCGTAACATAACGCCGAGCATTCGCAGGAATGTTACATTACATGGAAATGCTTTGGAAACTGAGCTTTTGCCTGTATTGTACCATTCGTAAGAACGTTACATTACACAGGAATGCTCCAGAAAATGTTGTAGTGTATATAATACTCGGCAAATACGTTGGCAAGTTTCGCGCATGGTGCACAAAACAGCCAATGAGCGAACAGGACGTAACGCAGTGCAAAGGCAAAAGTCGTCTAACGCACCAATCATAAACTACTATTATAATGCTGCACCAATCGCGCGCCGGATCGGCGCTACCTCGTACCCCGCGTCCCGCGCACACCACCAAATAGACCTAAAAAACGATTTCTGCGCATTGCCAAGTTATCTGCCGCCGGTTATACTCACCTTTTGACGTCAAAGACCATTTTGGACTTCTCTATCTTATTAGCAGCTTTGAAGCTTATTGTTAAAGATATTTATTTATTGTATTTTTAATTTACCAGAGCTAAAAAATATTTAATTTAGACAAATAAAAAAAATCATGCATATTTCCTCTAGTATACACCAGTTATTCAGAATCTAAAATCATATATTTTCTTTCCGGGACTCGGGCCTCCTCTCTAGGAGAGGGAATGGGCCGTAATCCACCATGCGGGTCCAGTGCGGATTGGTGGATGTCACATGTCTTCGAATTTTTGGTTCTAGGACATGCCGGTTTCCTCACGATGTTTTCTTTCACGAGTTTGAGAGCAGTGGTGATGAAATAAATTACATAAAATAAAGGTTTATTCCAGAAATTCCCACTAGTTGGGATTGTTATTTATTTTTTTGCAGAAATCCTCACCGGTTAAATAAAATCAGCGGGATATTTTTCACCTTAACACACTGAGAAGCCCCCTCTGGTAGGAATTTCTGGAATAAATCAAAGTACCTGCTTGAATTTGTACCTACGACCTACACCTCGTAAGTCGGACCTGTTACCACTGGGCCACCACTGCTCTACCACTAGCTGTCGTTAACAAAATGTCCGACATTTGTTGAAAGATATAAGCAATTATAACATACATACAAGAAATAAAGCTTTTATAAATATTTAATAGCAAAATATGTAGTTAAAATAACACTCGAAATAATTATGTAAAAACACTTTTCCATTTTACGCCGCAGACGGATATTAATAAAATAAAACTGTAGGGTGTCTGATATCGACGCACTTACGAATCCAGTACATGATTCTCGTGATTGATTATTTTATCGGCTTTTTCTTAATTAAACAAAATATATCTTTGTTTTGTTAAATTTAGTCTGTGTAAAATCGTTATTCTAACAATTTTAGAGAAAATAATGAATTAATTACTTTTTAATTCATGAATTCCCGACCGGTCCTATGAGACCGCGCTGTTATTGTTTTACTATAGTGTCTCGTTTAGCGGGTATGTAATAGGTTAAATAAAAAAAAATCGTACGAGTCGATTAGATGAACGATTTTATCAACTCCGAATTTAATATTTAATTAAAAAGTATGTAATTAATTATTTTTTTTTTCTCAAAAAATGTCCTCGGGATAGATTAGAATAACGATTTTATAGTTTAAATTTTAAAAAAATACAGATCAGATTTTTGTTGAAATAGTTAGGAAAATGTCCATCAGTCATCAGAATGACTTCTCCCGCTCTTGGGCGGAGCGAGAGGGCGTGTCAGACTCTTACTGACTAAATCCCACCCAGTTCCTTCGTTGCCTTCGATCTGGGGGACATAGACTTCCTTTCGGAATTTCATTGCTCCCCAGAGGCTTCGGCCCTGTCGGGGCCCTACAGTGTCCATCATATACTGGATCCATTGTATTAGTGTGCGTTGATGTCTGACCCATTGTATTGAATTGGTACCGCCAATACAAGCTTATAATAAATAACAGTATTTTTTAATATGAAGCTAATTTAATTTTTCTTATACATATAGAAGTTACGAATGAAATATTTACTGGTCTATTTAGACGTACCACACCACAAATAAAACACTAGTTGTTGGGCACTATTTTTTATGAAAATGGTTTATTTACACTGACCATTTTGTCGTTAAACGCAACCGTGTGGGTGATACCGACTACACCGCTAGAGTGCGTCTAATGAAAGCGCGACCTGGAGTTTCTTTTTTAATTTAATTGGCAACATTATTCAGCCGCAATTGTAGGAAATAAAAAAATTGTGAAGTGTCAGGGACATGATTCTCCTACTAGATAGTAATACCACATACAACATTTTTGGATTTAACCCCTTTTTTTTAGACGGACTTATAGTAGGAGAATCATGTTTTGACACTACAATTTTTTAAATTTCCTACCAATTGTGGGTGAATAATGTTGCCAATTAAATTTAAAAAAAAACTCCAGGTCGCGCTTTCATTAGACGCACTCTAGTAGGTATTGGCACTTCGCGGTCGATTTGTAGTTACTACAACGCAACTGTAAGAAGCTGCAACGACACTGTTCACACTTAACCACTTTTTGTCGCTGCGATGTGGTGTGGTTGTGACGCGTGTGTATAGAACCTTATCGATGATGAAATAATAACCAACATAGACAATATTGCTGTAGGTACATAGTGACAGCGCTTGTCAAATGAAACGTCAAAAATATGTCAAAATTCCAATTTTCGCCGTATGATTTTGTCAAGTACAATTCGGTCACATTAACTTGACGTTTGGCGGCGATGAAATAATGACAACAACAGAGAACTAGACAAATTATCGAGGCGCGTATCGATAACAAAGATGCTGAGCATACCTGACACTTGCCGGGCGAGCTAAGGGAATGCGGGGGGATGTGAGTATTTCAGAGATGCGTTGAGTTAATGTGACCGGATTGTAGGTCCATAGTGACAGTGCTTGTCAAATGAAACGTCAAAAATATGTCAAAATTCCATAAACAATTATTTAGTTTAAAGTTTCGCCGTGGGATGTCGTAAAATTCTACTAAATCTTACCCTTGAGTGATATTTAACTTGAAGAGCCTTATAATATTATAAAAAAATGGCGAAAATAAACTTAATATCGGTTGCTATAATGTTACGTTAAGCGAGATTCTAATATTTAAGACGATTCTTTTTGTATTTAAATAAATTATTTTTTTTCGATGTATTTGCATTTTTATTTTGTAGATCTTGTATATCAAACAAATAAATTGTGTTGTAAGCAATACTACACAATTTGAAGTTTACTTTATTTTCATAGTCATCCTATAATAATATCCTAGTGCTTGACTGAGATTCCACCTGATGGTAAGCAATCGTTGATGGTGAGGCGCACTAGTTTATTAAGAGCCTATTCACTCTAGTCTTGAAGATACCCAAATTATAATCGGACGGGAAGACCGCAGCAGGCAAACTGTTGCAGTCCTTGGAGGTACGCGTATATTAAATAAAATAAAAAAATAACGTAATAAAATCTTTTATTTAGTTATATTAATGAAATGTGAAACATATTATAATGTGTGCTTAAAACCTTCATTCTTAGAACTCATCGTTTTCAAAAGGATGGAACTTGTGACCCAAGGACCTGAAACAGAGAGAAATGGTTACTTTATAGCTATGTCCACACTGTGCACTTTCATCTTCAACTTTCGTCTGAATCTTTCTATTCAACTTTCGTTAGTTGCTTTCAACAATTGAATGCGTTAAGGAACGCAACGCCAATATTGTCATTTAGTTCAGTCGTAGTTTGTGGAAACATGTGTGCCGACAAAAATTTACTTAGTGGAATATGTGCTGCTTACTTGGTGTGCATTCGCGCAGCGGAATTTTGTTGAATTTAAAGATTTTAAGTATGCCGATATTTAGTGTATGACGTCGTGTAATTGTGTATGGTAAAAAAAAAATTGTGCACGCAGCCATTGTGGAGAAATTCACCAAAAACTGATTCCGCTGGGCGAACGTTGTCCTGGCGGAACTTTTTTTAATCCATAGACTTTAGAAGAAAAGAGATGTGTCCAAAAATTAGTGTGTATTTGTGTGTAATTGTGTATGTATGAATAAAACTAGTGCATGCATAAACTTCGGAGAAATTCAAGTTTCCGCTACGCGAACGTTTGGCCATTAGCTAGTTTTCATATAAAGCGCTTACATAGAGAGCTGTAGATTTTTACATACATTGTTTTGAATTTGTTTATATTTGTTTAAAAAACAGATTTAGAAAATATCGTAGGGCTTAAAAGATAAAAATATAAACGTAAAATACGCTTATTAGGTCTTAGTTCTTAAAGTATGCACTTTGGGGTCTAGATTTTCACGTTTATACAAACCTTGTAAGTGTCTGTAACATGTTGCCAAGTATCAATGATGTTCCGTTAGTAATTAACCCTACATTACTACTCATGTTGCGACGTACAAAGAAACTACTCATACGCCCGCGAGGCGCATCATATTGACTAATGATTTATTCAAAACCTATAAGTATAATTGCTAATGTTTTAACTGTTTATATAATTGTGTATATTACTAAAAAGGAAAAACCCCAATTTTAAATAATATTTATATATTTTTATTATAAAATCATTAATCAAATAAATGTTAGGAACAAATTTAAGGAACTTAGGCAATTAAACAGTCTTCTCATTAAAAATTAAAAAAAACATCTTTAAGTATACACTTCTCTTAAAAAATAGTAAATAATGAAGTAATTAACTAAAAAAAAATTAACAAAGTAACAAAAAAATATTTTGGATGCATTCGATACAAACATGAACTTGATGTTCGCTGCAAATAGATTTTTGACACTTTAGATGTACAATAGAGCATTTTTTTCTTTTTTTGGCGGTGGTGGACCCTCATTTTCTACAGCAGAGTAATCGAAAGGTTTTTCAGGATGACTTCGATATAATTCCGGAAATTGCGTTTCAACGTAGGTGCTTCTAGTCTTTTTTGTAGTTTTATCAGCAGTTTATCTTAGTTTTATCTTCTGTGTCTCTTTTATTACTAGTCATGATGTTGAAATTTCAAAACGTACCTAAAAAAGATAAAACACACCAGTAGTAACTAAAATTACAAAAAAAAAACACTAACAAAATAATTTAATGTATAGCGCAAAACTTACATACAAGCTACTCATACGTCTATGGAGCGCCAAGGGTAGTAATATCAAAAAAACTAGCAGACTTACCGTAACGCAACCACCGTCATGTGACACGTGCTGACGATGACTAAGATGTCCTTAAACGTCAATGCCGTACGCGCGAAGGATAAAAAGAGAGAGCAATATATCAAAAACGCGGGCGCCTCTGCGACGTAGAGTAGTAATCTAGGGTTAAAGAGTTATAGGACAATTTACCATGAATAGATCACTGTTTACAAAGCAGTCAAATATCACGACGTTCTAAAGGAATTGCATGGTAAAATGTATGTCAATAATTAGTGTATTCATTCAACTATTCTTATGCAAAATTTCATGTCATTAAATTCAGTAATTAAAGAAAAACAATTATAATACTGACGAAGCATCGAAATCCTACATAACCCGACCAAGTTCGGATGGCTACAAAAAAGCGGCCGTGCCATATATCTAAGAAACGTTCTTAACCTTCCAATATAATATTTATTAATATGGTAAAGTTGCGTACACAAGCGTTAGGAAAAAATAAAACAATTGCATTTCTTGAATTAAAAATATTTTTTTAATAATAACGCCAATATCTACGATAAAATAAATCCTCAATTAACAAGTACTTCTATATTACACTAAAGTTGCAAAGGGGAACGCTCGTGCATGCCTAGTCTATTGGTTAAATAGTGTAATAAAGCTACAATATGATAAATATTTAGCTAAACAGTAGTACTTATATGTGGTAATTATTTAATTTCCCTAAGGGGTCTATAGTTAGAATCCTGATCCGTGTAATCTTCGATAGAAATTAGCTGTATAAATTTTATTTGTCTTAAATAATATATCTAGATTATATCTCAAGTCTCAAGTGCATACTTAAATAAAGTACCTATGTAAATAGTAGGTACCTACTTTCTGTCATAGTCAAATACATTTAAAAAAGTAGGTGTACGAAAATAAGTGACCTATAAATTATATCGAAACAACAATTGTGTTATCACCTATACCAATTCAATACCGGTATTATAGTGTAAATTTTAGAATGTTACCTAAATATATTGCATGGCCGCTTTTTTGTAGCTATCCAAACTTGGTCGGGTTATGTAGGTTTTCGATGCTTCGTCAGTATTATAATTGTTTTTCTTTAATTACTGAATTTAATGACATGAAATTTTGCATACGAATAGTTGAATGAATACACTAATTATTGACATACATTTTACCATGCAATTCCTTTAGAACGTCGTGATATTTGACTGCTTTGTAAACAGTGATCTATTCATGGTAAATTGTCCTATAACTCTTTAATTACTAACGGAACATCATTGATACTTGGCAACATGTTACAGACACTTACAAGGTTTGTATAAACGTGAAAATCTAGACCCCAAAGTGCATACTTTAAGAACTAAGACCTAATAAGCGTATTTTACGTTTATATTTTTATCTTTTAAGCCCTACGATATTTTCTAAATCTGTTTTTTAAACAAATATAAACAAATTCAAAACAATGTATGTAAAAATCTACAGCTCTCTATGTAAGCGCTTTATATGAAAACTAGCTAATGGCCAAACGTTCGCGTAGCGGAAACTTGAATTTCTCCGAAGTTTATGCATGCACTAGTTTTATTCATACATACACAATTACACACAAATACACACTAATTTTTGGACACATCTCTTTTCTTCTAAAGTCTATGGATTAAAAAAAGTTCCGCCAGGACAACGTTCGCCCAGCGGAATCAGTTTTTGGTGAATTTCTCCACAATGGCTGCGTGCACAAATTTTTTTTTACCATACACAATTACACGACGTCATACACTAAATATCTGCATACTTAAAATCTTTAAATTCAACAAAATTCCGCTGCGCGAATGCACACGCTTACTTGGTCATAAGAAATTCCAGAAAAAAAAGAATCAAGCGCTACACTTTCAACTGTCATTGCACATGCGTCAAAGGCATGCCCGATTTGCGCTGTTGAGTGCGCTATGACGCATGCCCTTGTTGAACAAAAAAGGGCACAGTGTGGACATAGCTTATGACCTCTTTAAGTGGGAATCATCGAATGACTTCTCGAACTGAGCGGAGCGAGATGGCAGCTCATGTCACACTTTTACTGACTAAAACTCACTCCTGTTCCTGGGTGCATCTGGGTTGAGGGCCCATTTTTTAATCTACGAAAAATTAAGTAAAAAAATTGTAAAACTTAAAGCCAACAACCCATATATTTCTTAAACAAAAACAAAACGAAATAAAAAAGTCGTTCATTAATCATTGGCTATTGTATCTATTTTCCCTTTCCGGAAATCCACAATAATATTGAATGTTACAGAAATATGGGCCGCAAACCCACAATATCATTGTCAATATGTACTTTGTACTTTATGTCTATATAATATTATGTATGAATTTAGACGTAATGTAAGTATGTTTATCAGTTGTCCAGTACCCATAACACAAGCTCAGCTTAGCTTGGGACTAGATGGCGTTGTGTGAAAGTTGTGGAGTATTATTATTACTTACGCAGTCATGGGCACGAGTCTACCATTGCAGTCGAAGGAGTCGATTAGACTCATGTCCTCCTGCGACAGTTTTTTTTTTTTTTTTTTTAATCATTATAAACTAGCGCTTGACTGCGATCCCACCTGATGGTAAGCAGTGATGCAATCGTCGATGGTGAGGCGCACTAGTTTATTAAGAGCCTATTCACTCTAGCCTTGAAGACACCCAAATCATAATCAGATGGAAAAACCGCAGCAGGCAGATTGTTCCAGTCCCTCGATGTACGCGGTATGAACGACGAAGCGAAACGCTTAGTCCGGACCGTAGAGGTTTGGACAACGAAAGGGTGGATACCCGCCGTACGACGGCTTGTCCGATGGTGGAATGGGGATGGCGGAATCAGTTCATGCAATTCCTGCGCACACTCTCCGAAATGCATCCTGTAGAAAACCGAAAGGCTGGCTACCCTGCGCCTGTGCTCAAGGCTTTGTAGATTGGAAGCCAAATCCATATCTCCAATTAGCCTCTTTGCACGCCTTTCCACGGAGTCCAAAGCTGCCAGGTGGCATTTTGCAGCTCCAGCCCATATGTGGCTGCAGTACTCCACACACGATCGGACCTGTGCTTTGTATAACATTAGAAGCTGTCCCGGTGTGAAGTACCGCCGGACCTTTGCCAAAACGCCTAGTTTTCTAGCAGCAATCTTGGCCTTGGACTCAATGAACCGCCCAAAGTTGAGATCGGAGGAAATTTCAACTCCTAAGAGCTGAAGGCGGTTGGCGCATTCCAGGGATACATTCCGGAAAGCAGGAGCCAAGGTGAACGGGCTCCTTTTAGCGGTGAATAGACACGCTTGTGTTTTGGTGGCGTTGAATCCCACTAAATTGGCTTCGCCCCACTTGGAGACTGCCTGAAGTGAGTCATTCGTACGCTCTACCATAGCCTCTCTTTCAGACCGGATTAGCTCCTTACTAGCCTGAGTACTCGGCAAGTATCTCTCTACAACTGTGCTATCATCTGCATACCCATAGATACCGGGCATCAGCAGATCGTTGATGTGGAGCAGGAAGAGAGTTGCAGAGAGAACAGACCCCTGAGGAACTCCGGCATTAGTCATCATGGGCTCTGATGAGCATCCGTCGACAACAACTCGGAGAGACCGTTCACTCAGGAAGTCTTTTATCCAGTTAATCAGGCCAGGAGAGATGCCGTACGCTGGAAGCTTACTTAAAAGGCTAGCGTGCCATACCCTGTCGAAGGCCTTCGAGACGTCTAAGGAGACTGCAAGTCCTTCCCCATTCTTCTCGAGGGCCTCGCCCCACAAGTGAGTGGCATACGCTAGTAGGTCCCCAATAGACCGATTGCGACGAAACCCGTATTGTCGGTCACTGAGGAGATCGTTACCTTCCAGGTATGCCATGAGGCGCGAGTTCAACACACGCTCCATAATCTTGCAGAGTATGGAGGTTATTGAAATCGGCCGATAGTTGGCAGGATCGGCACGACTGCCCTTTTTGGGCACGGGCTGCACGTTGGCAAGCTTCCAGGATTTGGGCACTATACCGGTCCTATATGAGAGGCGATACAAGCGTGTCAGAACAGGAGACAACTCGGGCGCACATGCCTTGAGAACAATCGCTGGAATACCATCTGGTCCACTAGCTTTGTTCACGTCTAGACGACACAGTGCTCTCAGAACCTCTTTGTTCCTTATATGGAACTCGGGCATCGAGGTGCCGCAGTGAGGTAGGGTCGGTGGAGTAGCACTGCCAGTGTCAAGACGAGAATTATGGGCGAAGAGAGATGCAAAGAGACCTGCTTTCTCTCTCGCCGTATGAGCCAGTGTTCCATCTGGCCGAACCAGCGGGGGCAATGTGGGCCGACAAAAGTTCGCTTCGACCGACTTGGCAAGGGACCAGAACGCTCTGCTACCGGACGGTTGTGCAGAGAGCTTCTGGCCAATGTGGGAAATGCGATCGAAGCGAGCCTTCCTTAGTGCCTTTTTGTAGGACTTGGCAGCATGGTTGAAGGCTCTCTTCTTTGAACTCAGGTCCGGAGCTTTGCGGTCACGAGCATCCACCCAGCAAAGAAACGCCGAGTGCTTTCGCTTTTCAGCTTCAGCACAGTCGGCGTTGAACCATGGGCGGGCTGAGCTTCCGACGGGTACGTCACTATATGGGATGAAATACTCCATAGCTTGACGCACCACATCGGAAATTGCCTCCTCACAGCTCGACGGATTTTCCGAAGAGAAGCAGACCCGCTGCCAAGGATAAGACGCAAAGAAGTGCCGCATCTCATCCCAATCTGCTGACTTGTAACGCCACACTCGCCGTTCACCGCGTGAGTCGCAGTCAGGTGGCGAGAAGGACGTTACAGACTTCACCAGACAGTGATCTGAAGTTCCGAGTGGTGAGGAAACTGTTACGATACATCTGTCTGGATCGGTTGTCAGCAGAAGGTCCAGACAATTGGCAGTATGACCAGCAATATCAGGCACCCTTGTTGCTTGCTTTACCAACTGGGAGAGCCCCATTGAAACTGCAAAGTTTCAATTTGAAGTCGAACACGTCGAAGTGACTATGGTCTATCGGTTTAGGTGGTTAACTAACGGTAAACAATCTTGGTATGTCTTTTTATATTAAAGAGGTCGTATATAATATACACAAAGATTATTTAAATTTAGTTTATTAGCTAACATCGATTTAGGTAAATACCTAGTCGCAATGATTTTTATATACAATTTATAGACAACTTTTAGATAAAAAGACATGCTAAGATTGTTTACATTTAGTTAACTATCTAAACCGACGGAGTATAGATGGCGTTGTGTGAAAGTTGTGGAATATTATTATTACTTACGCAGTCATGGGCACGAGTCTGCCGTTGCAGTCGAAGGAGTCGATTAGACTCATGTCCTCCTGCGACAGTTTGAAGTCGAACACGTCGAAGTTACTAGCTATACGGGACTTTGTCACGGACTTCGGTATTACAATCACTCCGCGGTCGATTTGGTACCTGGAGACGAAGAAATAAAAACAATTAGAGCGGGTGTGTCACGAGGAGCTCGTGGCTAAATAATAACAGCCGCACAGGTCGATCTTCAAGGTTAAGCCACGCTTGCCTAGGTTGGTCTGTGGATGGGTGACCATCTTAATATAACGAGTTTCCTCCGTGCCTCGGAAAGCACGTTAAGCACTTTTTTTGCTTTTTAATATCATTCTTATTTGTACGGAATGGTATCGGAAAGCACGTTAAGCCGTTGGTCCCGGCTGTCATTTGGAGATCTTTGGCAGTCGTTTCGGATAGTCAGAAACCAGTAAATCTGACTCCAGTCTTGTCATGAAGTACCGTGTTATCCCAGTTAATGGGTTGCGGAGGTCTGGTAGGCAGCCGCTCCTCGTAAAATACTGGTATTCAGCTAAATCCGGCTTGACTGGAAGCCGACCCCAATATAGTTGGGAAAAGGCTAGGCAGATGAGAGCGAGTGTGTCAGACTTCGACGCACAAACGATATACCACGGATCTATACTCCGTTGGTTTAGGTAGTTAACTAAAGGTAAACAGTCTTGGTATGTCTTTTTATATTAAAGAGGTCGTATATAATATACACAAAGATTATTTAAATTTAATTTATTAGCTAACATCGATTTACGTAAATACCTATGTGCAAAGATTTTTACATACAATTTTTAGACAACTTTTACATAAAAAGACATACCAAGATTGTTTACCTTTAGTTAACTACCTAAACCGACGGAGTATAGTACATGATTCTGGACGCTCCAGTGGTGGAATTTTTCGTCATAGTATATACATAGCAGCATAAGATCAGCCTTACAATATTTCCACTGCTGGGACTCAGGCCTCCTCTCTAGGAGAGGGAATAGGAAGGTTTACTGGTAGAAAATGCCTAAGGCATTAAGCCGGCTCTGTACTTATATGTGCATAAAGCATTTAATAAATAAATAAATGGGCCGTAATACACCACGCGGGCCCAGTGTGGTTTGGTAGATGTCACATGTCTTCAAGTTTTTGGTTCTAGGACAAGCCGGTATCCTCACGATGTTTTCCTTCACAGTTTTGAGAGCAATGGTAACGAAATAAATTACACAAAGTAATGCGCCTGGCTGGAGGAGCTCGTGGCTAAATAATAACAGCCGCACAGGTCGATCTTCAAGGTTAAGCAACGCTTGCCTAGGTTGGTCTGTGGATGGGTGACCATCTTAACGAGTTTCCTCCGTGCCTCGGAAAGCACGTTAAGCCGTTGGTCCCGGCTGTCATTTGGAGATCTTTGGCAGTCGTTACGGATAGTCAGAAGCCAGTAAATCTGACTCCAGTCTTGCCATGAAGTACCGTGTTACCCCAGTTAATGGGTTGTGGAGGTCTGGTAGGCAGCCGCTCCTCGTAAAATACTGGTATTCAGCTAAATCCGGCTCGACTGGAAGCCGACCCCAATATAGTTGGGAAAAGGCTAGGCAGATGATGAATGCGCCTGGCTGGGTTTGAACCCGGGACCTATAACTTAGAAGTTGGGGCAGTTACCACTGGGCTACCACTGCTCATTGCTGTTGAATATCACTAGCATATTCCAAGGTCAAACCCTACTCACCGGATGAGCACCTGAGCGACAGTCTTCCCCAGCCTGTCAGCAATGGCCTTCAGCTTAGGGTCCTCCAGCAGGTTGGGGTCGTCCGGCTTGGCCCACGGCCTGTCCGGTGACCCCAGCGGGGAGTACGCCGTGACACTGATGTTGCGGGCCGCGCAGAAGTCTATCAGGCGACGCTGGTTCAAGTAGGGGTGGCATTCCACCTGGAACAGCAGAAATGTTGTTAATTTGTCTGTGTTTCCTGCTAAACTAATTTTTTTTCTTTCAGGAAACGAAAAAAAATATCAGCCTCACCATACAAAATTATAAATTTTATCGGACAGTTTGTATGGAGAGGTCGATTATTATTATTCGTTTTTTGAAAAAAAGTTTTCTTCTACTTTTCGAATAGAAGGTAAACTCTTTATATTGTTTGGGCCCAGTAGGTAGCTACGTTAACTGCAGCATCAGTGGCACTCAGTAAACTCAAAAAAAGTTTTGTCGGAAGATGTTCAGATTCGTCTACTGAGCAAGCCCTTAATTCATGAATCCCCGACCGGTCCTATGAGACCGCGCTGTTATTGTTTTACTATTGTGTCTCGTTTTGTGGGTATGTGATAGGTTAAAGTTTGTGGAGGGCTGTCCCTTACACCCAGTATGATTCCAGAAAGAGAATTAGAAGCGAAATTTAAATAGTAACAAAAATAATGCCAGACAACTAGCTCCTTTTTTGGAGTGGGAAATCATTAAATAAGTTCTCTCAGAGAGAATCTGACTTTTACTGACAAAACCCACCCAGAGTTCCACGAGAAGCAAGTGCAAGCGCATTTTCAGTTGAAAACCAGCGTCTACGGGACTATTTATTGTAGTAGCACGTTAAGGTGAATGCTTCAGGTAGCCCGCGAAAAACTCACTTAGTTGCAAGAACGTTTTTGACCTCGAAAAAATCGTTCCTACACTTAGGTGAGCTTGGAGGCTTGTGTTAATGATTTTTATGTTTATAATTATGTAACTAGTTACGTTTTACAGCCGCTTAAGTATTTTTAACTTTATACAACTTATCACTGGCTTTCAAATTGCAAAAAACGTAAGAAAATTTGAATTTCGCGGGCTAAGCTGGAACATCCCCCTTAAGTCGTAGGTCCCGACTGTCATTTGTAGATCTTTGGCAGTTGTTACGGATAGCCAGAAGCCAGTAAATCTGGCTCCAGTCTTGCCATGAAGTACCGTGTTACCCCAGTTAATGGGTTGTGGAGGTCTGGTAGGTAGCCGCTTCTCGTAAAATACTGGTATTCAGCTAAATCCGGCTTGACTGGAAGCCGATCCCAATATAGTTGGGAAAAGGCTAGGTAGATGATGATGAGTACCTGACGCCAGTTTTCAACAGAGCACATTCAAGGGGCGGGGCCCTAAAAACAAACCACGTTTCTCACCTGATTAGTGACGGGCACAATCTTAGCGCTCTTCAAGAGTCTCTCAATCTGCTTCGAGTTGAAGTTGGAGATACCGATGCTCTTCACGAGGCCCTCGCCTACTAGCGGCTCCAACGCCTTCCACGTGTCCACGTAATCCACGTCTGAGAAGATTATGTTGTCCGACTTGTCTTTTGGGAAGAGGTCTGTTTCTTCCTGTGAAAAAAAAAATGGTTTTGGACATGTACAATATGGTCATCATCATTTCCTTTCATTTAGTAGCCCATAGGTTTTTTTTAAATTGTTATAAACTAGTGCTTGACTACGATCCCACCTGATGGTAAGCAGTGATGCAATGGTTGATGGTGAGGCGCACTAGTTTATTAAGAGCCTATTCACTCTAGCCTTTGGGAACAGGGTCTAAGTTACCGACGGTCAGGGTTTCAGGGAAAGGAACCTCCTGACACTGCGAGCCGTGTCCAGGAGTACCGCTTTCTGAATAAGCCCTTGATCCAGCCGCCTAACGAGAGCCTCCTAAGATGTTGGTCGAGGCTCTTGGCTATTAAACCATTAACGGACACGACTCTATCGGCACAATGATCGCTGAGTCTACTTCCCACATGTCAACAACCTCGCGAGCCAAGACATAGGCTACTTTTTATCTGTCTTCGATTTCGCGTTCACTGTAACTAACATTCATGTGCGGACGAAGCCACGGGAAAAAAATAAAAACAAAATCAGCCATACCTTATAAGCCTGGGGCCAGTGAACGAGGTACAGGTCCAAATACTTCAGGTTAAGGTTCTGTAGCGACGCCTGGAGAGCCCCCTTCACCAGGTCCGGCCGATGGAAGGTGTTCCATAACTTTGAAGTTATGAACAGGTCTTCCCTAAAAACATTAGTTTCAAAATTTAGCATTTTTGTAACATAATAAAAGGAAGTAGGTCCTCACAAGGCGTGGTAAGTTCGGGAGGTTCCTGGATAGAATTCAGGCGGAAGAAACGCCCAGGAATTACTTTTGGGTGAATCGCCTGGAAAACAAGGTGGAGGTGTACCACGCTTGGGCGGAGCACAGCCGTGTCGTCATAGACGGTCGGCGGGAACGCCCTTTCGCGCCAGGCTCTGGTACCGATCATGGTCCAGAACAAGGAGGAATGGCAGGCGGTCGCCTTATTCTGCGAATCAGTAATGCTACCGAAGGAGGCGGCCGCACAGGTGAGCGAACGAACAGATTTTCTCACGCCCAGCCGCAGGTAGTGTTCCACGCGCATCTCAAAGAGATGTCAACAAAACCGTAGGGACCAACAGGGTCGAAGCCCCTGGGGCCATGAATTAGCTTCTAAAAGGAAAACCCAGAAGGCAAAACAGGAACAAAGGAGTGGGTTTTAGTCATTAAAAGTCTGACACGTCCTCCTAACTCCGCCCAAGAGGAGAAGTTATTCTAATGATTTCCCACTTTAAAAAAGGCCCGTTACAGGACCGGTCCTGTGCGTCTCGCATCCATCGGATTCCTCGCGACCCTCACCAGGTCATCGGTCCACCTTATGGCCTCTCATAATTCCAACAATCCAACGTTGTGTCTTACGGTACGAGGCCGCCACTCCAGAACCTAAATTAATGAACTTTTAATAAATAAAACTGACCTTGTAACAGTTCCATCAGCGATCTTAGCCGTGATAGCAGCGCCAACCTCCTTCTCGTTACCATAGACATACGCGCAGTCTATGTGTCTGTAGCCGATGTCTATGGCATCCTTCACTGCTTGCGTCACTTCGCCTGGCTTTGACTGGAACACAAGAAATTTATTGATGAGTTTTGTTTTTGGATGGGAAACCGTCAAACCAAGCCTTAGGCCAGGCGCGCACTAGCGGCCAGCGGCCAGGTCGCGGCGGACAACGAGATACATACATTATACTCCGTCGGTTTAGGTAGTTAACTAAAGGTAAACAATCTTGGCATGTCTTTTTATCTAAAAGTTGTCTAAAAATTGTATGTAAAAATCTTTGCACATAGGTATTTACCTAAATCGAATTTAGCTAATAAACTAAATTTAAATAATCTTTGTGTATATTATATACGACCTCTTTAATATAAAAGACATACCAAGATTGTTTACCTTTAGTTAACTACCTAAACCGACGGAGTATAGTATGAAACCGCCATAGAGCGCGCGCACCTGTCCACACGCGGCCAGCGGCCACCGACCTGCGGCCTGGCCGCTAGTGCGCGCCTGGCCTTTGCGTTCTAGGGCCGTGGTGACTTTTTCAAACAATACGGAAATGTGCTACTCAAGCTCATAATTTATTTTTCAAGGAATTAAGGCCTTTTTTTTTCAAGGGAGGAAACCATCTAGACTTCTACCACTCATCCTGTCAGACTTCTAATGACTAAAACCACACTCTTGTCCATGAAGGACTTTTACGTTGTAGGGCCACGGGTTTCACTTTCAGGAATTCCCCGCGGTCCTAGCTAGCGAGCATCAGCCCTGCTGGGCCCCTACGGTTTACTGACATTTCTTTAAGGTGAATGCTTCAGGTAGCCCGCGAAATTCAAATACTCTTACGTTTTTTGCAATTTGCTAGCCAGTGGTAGGTTGTATGAAGTTGCAGGAACGTTTTTGACCTCGAAAAAATCGTTCCTACACTTAGGTGAACTTGGAGGCTTGTATTGATGATTTTTATGGTTATAATTATGTAAATAGTTACGTTTTACAATCGCTCAAGTATTTTTAACTTCATACAACCTACCACTGGCTTTCAAATTGCAAAAAACCTAAGAAAATTTGAATTTCGCGGGCTAACCTGAAGCATCCCCCTTAAGTCGCGCGTATATCACTACGGGCTTTGGACGACTGGGCTCGGTCCGGATGATTATCGAACGGCCGGATGACGAGCTAACCATTGCTCGGCGTCCGCAAGCCTGAAAAATCGGCCCTTCACTACATAGTATTAGTAGTCAAGGGCCGATTTGTCAGTTGTCACACAACAACAAAACAAAGTCGTTTTCTCTGACCCTATGTATGCTTAAATCTTTAAAACTAAATAACTGATTTTGATGCGGTTTTTTTTTAATAGATAGTGATTCAAGAGGAAGGTTTATATGTATATGCATGTAGGGAAACACTGATAATTTTGCATCCGTGCAAGCCGGGGCGGGTCGCTAGTACACAATAAAATACCGTGGGTAGTCTATTTTAAACATTTTTATTTATTGCGCTTTCCTACCACAGAGTAGTCTTTTTTAACCCATAGATAACAAAGAATGCCTTGTTGCATCAAGCCGTAAATCATAAAGTAGGCAGCTAACGATAAGAAATAAACATTTGACAGTCTGTATTATAGTCGTCAAAATTTTAACCTAGTTAAGTAATATTATCTCCTTTCAAGAGTTATCAATAAACCTCTTTGTATGTTATCTAATACTACAGAAGCGAATAGTCGCGTAATCTATAGTAATAAAATGCCTTGTTTTGAATGACTGACTGACTGACTGACGGATCAACGCACAGCCTATGGGCGCTTTCACACGGCAGTCCAGTTTTTAACAGGATCCCGTTTTCTGCAGGATCCCGTTTGATGGCGAATGTGTTTATGCTAGCGTTCACATGAGCATCCCGCATGCGGGATCCTGCAAAAAACCGATCCGGTCCAATTGTGCCGTTCGGTTTTGTCACTGGAAACTGGATCCGAAGTCCAGTAAAAAGCGGGATCCCGTTTAATCACACATATATTTCAATAGCAGTGTTCACACGTGTTCATACGGCAGTCTAGTTTTGTGGGACCAGCTTTTTACTGAATCCTGCAAAACTGAACAGCCATGTGAATACAGCGTCCAGTTAAGAAGGATACCGTAAAAAACCGATCCTGCAAAACTGGACTGCCGTGTGAAAGGGCTGTAAGGGTCAGTACACACCGCGACGCGACGATGCAGGAAGAGGCCAGTGATTTCACGCCGCGCCGCGAGACGCATCACAACGTTGCGAGGCGCTTAGTAAAATCGTTGGCAACACGACGTCGCGAATGTAAAAACGTTCTGCTGCGCAGCGAGACGCCGCGCGCCGCGTGGCGTCACGAGGCGCAGCGCTGCATGAAGCAAAGTAATCTAAATTCTCACAATTAAATGTGTTTCTTTTCGTGTAGTGAATAAAGTTCTATTTTGAGTCACTCTATTAAAATGTGCATGCAGCGTCGCGTCTCGGTGTGAGCTGACCCTAAACCCCTGATCGTAAAGTTATAATTTCAACTGTCTAGCTATCATGGTTTAAGTAATAAAGTCTAGTGACACACAGACAGACGGACGGTGGAGTCTTAATAGTAGGACCAGTAGGGTATGATGGGACCGTTTGGGTCATCATCATCATCTACCTAGCCTTTTCTAAACTATATTGGGGTTGGCTTCCAGTCAAGCCGGATTTAACTGAATACCAGTATTTTACGAGGAGCGGCTGCCTACCAGACCTCCACAACCCATTAACTGGAGTAACACGGTACTTCATGGCAAGACTGGAGTCAGATTTACTGGCTTCTGACTACCCTTTGGGTATGGAACCCTAAAAAAGTTGTGTATTTTATCATATGGATCAAACAAAACATCAATGATAAAATAAGGCCTGACAGACATGTCTGAGTTCTTCCAAGTAGATTATTAGATATAAATCAGTAATTATCACTTATTCAACTATCAACTTTAATGCTAAAGATTTTAAGTTGATTTTCGATTGATCAACAACATTTTAATATTTGCAATTGCTCTTCATAATGACTTGTAAATTATTATCAACTTTAATTGGCTTATTAATAATATTGTACAACTGTCCCACAACGCTATCTAGTCCCAAACTAAGCAGAGCTTGTGTTATGAGTACTAGACAACTGATAAACATACTTATATATTTGTAAATACATACATTACATTATATTAGCGGCCTGTTAATGTTCCCACTGTTGGGACTCATCCACCATGCGGCCTAATGCGGTTTGGTGGATATCACATATCTGCGAATTTTTAATTGTAGGATGTGTCGGTTCTTGCCAGTTGTAGGTTACGGGATGAAACCCTTATTATTACTGTTAATTCATGAATCCCCGACCGGTTTCATAGGACCGCGCTGCTATTGTCTTACTATTGTGTCTCGTATCGCGGGTATTGATAGGTTAATTTATTTCATCACCGCTGCTCTCAAAATGGTGAAGAAAAGCATTGTGAGGAATACATACATAATATTGATAAACTAAACCCAGCCACAGAACAAATGATCATACTCATCACACAAACATTTGTTTTGGGTGGACTTCAAACCCACAACCTCTGGCATACAAAGAAGTGCTTATTGAAGAATCTATGGCCATTTGTAATGTCCGTAGCTTTACGTAACTGAGTGACTACACAACGAGGAGGGCACACAGACCTCCTCTTTGTTACATACTTCTTGATAAGGCTAAATATAATAATTGTGAAATATTATAAGTGTATGTATATTTGTTACTCCTTTATCCTCAAACGGCTGAACTTTATTTGAGATTTGGCTCACGGGCCGTGGTATAGTTAGGTGACGAATCATCAAATAACTTCTGCTCTGTGTGGTACGAAAGCGACTGTCAGTTTTACTGGCTAAAACTATCATAGCAACTAGTTTTAGGTCCTGTTTCACAATGTCCGAGTAGCCACTACTTCCTGAATAAATTCAAAAATGGAACAGAATTTGTATGAAATTATCTGCCAAGTAAGATATTGGAAACTTAATCATAGGTGGTGAAACAGGCCCTTATTACAATTTTATTTAGATTTTAGTCCGAGAACTTTTCATTCGTTTATTTATTTGGCACACCAACAGCGTTACATACAGGGCTATTTAAAAAATGATATTAAAATGCAGGCACTGGTTAGTTCAAAAAGAGGTTTGCTAAGGTCCCCGTGAGCCTAGAGGCACCAGGGAACTATCCCGCCCTTTCGTAGCTATCCTAATGCATGTGGGTAGATTACGTCCTAAATGCAGTCTTAAGAAACTTTTTATCCTGAAAGTATGTTTCCTATGATTCATTTTGGTAAAAATATCCATTACGGACCGTCGATTTAAGGGTCAGCGTGGGGGAGGGGGAGGGGGGGAGTGAAGGGCTGCCCCCCGGTACCACTCCCACACCCCGGAGCCCCATGGTTATGGAGATATTCATGTTTAAAGTTTGAGGTTATGTTAGGTTAGAACACTAATTTCCATCGATTTGTGGGGCGGTTTGGGGCCTAAATCATTATGACTTTTAACATAAGAAGGGTACCTGGCGCTCGGCGGCCGCTGCCGCGGCCCGCTCGCTCCGCTCGCTCGCCTTCGCGCTTTAAATGGTCACTGTTCTAACCTAACCTAACCAACATTTTTTTCTGACATTAGGGGGGACCTGGCGCTTGGCGGCCGCTGCCGCGGCCCGCTCGCTCCGCTCGCTCGCCTTCGCGCTTTAAATGGTCACTGTTCTAACCTAACCTAACCAACATTTTTTTCTGACACTAAAGGGAATTCTGGAGCTTGTCGCTACCGCGGCCCGTTATAATGCTTCACGTAATCACGTTCCGTTCCTTTCCAAAGTGTAAACGTATATTCGTAATTTTTTGTGTAAAAAGTCATTGTAATTGCTTATTACAGCATAGTTTATTGTCCACATTAATTAAATGACAAATTTAATATGTGAAAATAAAATTATATTAAAAAAATATATCATTTTATTAAAAATAATATATGACTAAGTGAAATGAAACACACCTCCACACTTATAGAAACGTCAAACGTCAACTTTGACATCTACAGTGACAATTTATCTAACCTAAATGTCGTGTGTTTTTCGATTTACATGAAACTTTAAAAATTTATATCTTGAAAAACTGTGAGTCTCCGGACCTTAATATTTTCTAAAAAAGCTTTCTATTTATGAGTACTATCTACAATAAAAACAATGAACTTCCAAATCAACGGTCCATAATGGATATTTTATCCAATATCTATTTTTAGACAATAAGAATTGTTTATTATTCTAGAATTATCAATACACGTACTAGCGTGAGAAAATCCTGTTTTGTTACTTCGCCAAATCGGAACACAAGTTGAATATTTTAACTACAAATTGGCCAAATCACCAAACAAGTTATAAGGTTTTTAATTACGAAATACGTAAGTATTTTACCTTCCAAGTACCTATTCCAAGTATAGGGATCTCGAGGCCATTATTAAATTTCACTTTTGGAACTTTTAAAGCCATTTTTGAAGTGTTTTGAAATATTAGAAAAATTTTGAAAGATTATAGGATACCGGCTGTCAAAACAAATTGACATGTCAATAAAAAAATTAATGACATCGACAATTTGACATAATAAATACCGGCAAAATTAGGGTTACCACTTTAGGGGTGGAAAGAGTTACCGTGGCCCTGAAAAGGGCTACTGTTGGAACACTGTGGGCTTTAGTCAGTAAAAGTCTGACACTCCCGCTCGATTTACCCAGAGCAATCAAAAACCTTTCTAAGCGATCAAATGACTTCTCTTACTCTCGATGGATTGAGCGAGAGTGTTTTAGCTAGATTTTGACTAACACCCAGTATTGGTTTTAATTTAATTCGTCGATTAACTTATTCAAAAACAAATAACATAACCTGCTAATATTAAAATAAAGATCTCGGTGACTTTATTTTACAATCCCGCAGCCTTGACATTAAAATTTATCGATGCTAGACCCTAACAAAAAATATTAAGCGGGGTACCTAATTATTATAGCTTCCGCTTAGTAGAAAATTAATTGTCGTTCCCACTACCTAAAAACAAAAGAAACAAAAAAAGAATAAAATAACTTACCTTCCAAGTCCCAAGCCCGATCACAGGATAAGTTTGTCCATTATTGAATTTAATCGTCGGTACTCGCGCCATTTTTGTCCCACGACTTCACTGCGAGGCAAAGGAGTATAGAATGACTGCCTATCAAGGTTATTCTATCTGTTATTCCGTAGTGAGTTATCAATTTAGTATTTGTAGTTCAAGTAGATAAATGTAGTTATATAATCAGCGGTGTGTTTATAATGTTTTTATTATTATTTTCTTTGATATCTTTCCGTTTTTATGATATTAACATGTCATGGTGAAAAATATTCCGCTGAGCAAAGACTGACGTTATCAACACGGTTTTATTGCTAATAGATTAAAGGACAAGTGGTTAGATGACTTTCATTTTACTATAAAATACTACGATTACTATTCAATATAAGTCGGGTTTTCATTCCTGACGCTATAACTCCAGAACGCACAAACCGATTTCCACGGTTTTGCATTCGTTGGAAAGGTCTCGGGTTAAACATATAAAAAAAAAACAAAAGTTAGGTAAAGTAGGGTAGTGTATGGTAGTGTAGGTTAGTGTAGGGTAGGTAGGGTTGGGTAGCGTAGGGTAGTCATTTGACGGGAGCGAAGCCGCGGGTAAAAGCTAGTAATATATAATATATTGATATTTTATATATAATATATAGCAATATATAATATATTGCTATTGATAGGTTACTATCAATAGCCGCAAAACGAGACATTATAGTAAAAAAATAACAGCGCGGTCCTATGAGACCGGTCGGGGATTCATGAATTAACAGGAAAGATTTGATTTTTTGTTTGTTTGTTAGTTTTTTGAGAAAAGTAGCTCCACATCAAATGTGGATCTCCACCCGATGGTAGCGAGCCGCACAGGACCGGTCGTTGTGGCGACGCTTGGGGGAGGCCTATGTCCAGCAGTGAACGTCTTTCGGCTGAGAAGATGATGATGATGTTACGTTATAAATCAAAATCTACTGGACTGATTTCAAAAATTCTTTCACCTTTGGAAAGCTACATCATTCACTGTGTGACTTAAGCAATTTATTTTATACTTTCATGCGGGCAAAGCCGCCGAGAAAAGCTAGTTTTTAATAAAAAACACAAGAGGTTGTATTGTATTTTCGTAATCGCTCACGTATGAATTAAAAGTTATCAACAATCATGCAACATCGCTAATATTAATTATCTGTTTTATCAGCTCATACAATTGTTTTCAACCACTTGACCCCGAAATAATTGCGCATCCTGATTAAATATTGAGTAATTAATCAGAGGCGTACCGCTGTATCAATGATATGGGGCCCCTGGGCTACAGGGGCCCCGACATGTGCCATTTTTTAAATTTATAAACCTTAAACCCACTTTTTGAAAAGAGGCCAGCAGTGAATGAATAATGACTAGGTATTTTAGCATGTTTCTTTGAGGTGGATAATCAACAGAATGACTTCTTCTGCTCTTGAGCGGGAGGGCGTGTCAGACTTTTACTGACCCACTCCGTTGTTCCTTCTTCGCCTCTCGTTTCAGGGCCCCGGGTTTTTTCGTTTCAGAAGCAAACCCATGGCCTCGGAGGCTTCAACCCTGCTGGGCCCCACACAACAACAACTTTGTTATTATTTCGACAACAGTTTAACAACAGTTTTCAACAACTTTATTATTTCATGAATCCCCGACCGGTCCTTTGAGACCGCGCTGTTATTGTTTTACTATTGTGTCTCGTTTTGCGGATATGTGATAGGTTAAGTTCTAACAGTCTATATTCTGTTCAATAAACCCGGAGACTAAATTGACATAAGTAATGTCAAAATTTCTATAGGAATGACGCCAGTTCTTTGGTGTTGAAATGTCATTTTAGTCTCCGGAATTATTGAACAGAATATAGTCTATTTTTTTTAAACTCTGAGACTAAAATGACAATACGTAGGTTGTCACACTTGTCACAACATAAAAGAACTGTCATCATTATTATTGTAAATCTGACTTTTGTTTTTGCAGACTATTTCCCTCGCTTCGCTTGTTCTAGTATTTTTTACATAATACGCTAGTAAAAACTTAACTTATAATTAAACTTAACTTAATTCATAATTTATTTGACGACGCTTGACGTAGGCCCATGGTTAGCAACGGGCGTCTTTCGACTGAAATGATGATGATGATGATTGATCATTTATGATTCCAGGATTTTACAGGAGGTATCATCAACTCTAAGTTACTTAGTTCTTCGACCATTTAACATACACCCTTAGCCTCTGTCAATCGATAACTAATACCACACTACTATACAGAAATATTATACGGCGTTCTCCCCTCCAAGGACTCGACTATCGAAGTTAATCTATTATTAACTAGACAATCTATTGATTTTGTTCTACTAACTCAATAGGGTACGCTAGCTAAAGTACAATCCAGTCACAGTAACTTGACGCATCACTGAAATGCTCACATCCCCCCGCATTCCCTTAGCTCGCCCGGCAAGTGTCAGACTCAGGTATGCTCAGCATCTTTGTTATCGATACGCGCCTCGATAATTTGGCTAGTTCTCTGTTGTTGTTATATTGTTTTTGGACATTATTTCATCGACGCCAAGCGTCAAGTTAATGTGACCGAGTTGTACTTCTTCGAACTTTTAACATACACCCTTAGCTTCTGCATGAATCGATAACTAATAACACACTGCTATACAGTAATATTCCAAGGACTCGACTATCGAAGTTAATCTATTATTAACTAGACAATCTATTGATTTTGTTCTACTAACTCAATGGGGCACTCTAGCTGAAGTACCTATGTATTAATAATGCAAGCTGACATTGCGTTCTTGAATACTATTGATCCCTTCAAAACTATAGTATGCTTTTGTTTTTAGGTGGGACATCACTAATTTACTTTGTGTTTGTAATCGTTGTGCGACGTCTATTCCGAATAAACGGACGCGCGTTAGAGCCAGGCCACACGGTGCGGCACCGCACCGCACCGCACTACTCCGCACCGCGCTGGCGGCCACACGAGCAGTGCGGTGTCGCAATGTTCTTACGGCACCGCAACAGGCTTGGCTTGGCTTGCCCTAATATTAATCAACGAGCGTGCACTCTTGCCTATGTCGTATAAACAACCGAGCGGCGCCGCTGCGGCACCGCACTGCTTGCACCCCTCCCCGCCTCGTCTGCCTCGCGCCGTCGTCCGGTGTGTCTGCGGTGCGGCACCGGAGCGGTGCCGGACGTACCGTATGGCATACCTTCCCTTACATTATTATATGTAGAAAACCATTGTGGCACCGCTCTGGCGCCGTGCCGGAGCCGCACCGCACCAAGTTATCTGGCCCTTAGAGCGGGGGCACACGATGCGTTGCGGCGCCGCACCGCAAAGATTTTACCGTATCAGCGGGCACACGGGCGTTGCGGCGCCGCAACGTCGTTATGTCGCATCAGCGTCGCCGACGCCCCATTCTGTTAATAATGTTCCCTTTTTTGCGACGCATACGCAACTGAGCGGTGCCGCTCCGACGTCGCAAGGTCGCAACGCATTCGCCGCCTCGTCTCGGCGGTTGCAAGTCCGGTGCGGCGCCGGAACGCATCGTGTGACATACCACAAATATTTCTATGTAAGACGACGCAGCGACACCGCTCCGGCAGCGGTGCGGCGCCGCAACGTATCGTGTGCTCGGGCCCTTAGCGTTTGCATCGCGATTGAGAATCGTGGCGTGGGCGGGGGTAAGCTGCTAGCTTGGGGGGTAGCCGACTGCATCGCGTTAGTAGCGCGGCAGCCGCGCTACTGCTTCGCTTCAAAAAGTCGCCGTGGGTAAGGCCCCTTAATATTGGTCGGATAAAATTTGAGTCAGATAAATACGAAAGAAGAATTGGCACTTCGAATAAGGACCCCTAAGAACAATACTTTCTTATAATACGTCTGTCTTGTAGTCGTGACCGTGGCGTAATGAACACATTATTCTTTATCATGTGTGTGACTCGGTCAAAAGGCTGAAGTATTACCAATACTCATGGATTCAGGTTCATATTCCTGCAGGGGGGAGGAGCTCGTGGCTAGATAATAATAGCCGCACGGGTCGATCTTCAAGGTTAAGGAACGTTTGCCAGGGTTGGTCTGTGGATGGGTATCTTAACATAAAGAAAGAAAAAAAAAAGAAAGTAGAAAAAGAACATACTGAGTTTCCTTCGTGCGTCGGAAAGCACGTTAAGCCGTAGGTCCCGGCTGTAATTTGTAGATCTTTGGCAGTCGTTACGGATAGTCAGAAGCCAGTAAAACTGACTCCATTCTTGACATGAAGTACCGTGTTACCCCAGTTCATGGGTTGTGGAGGTCTGGTAGGCAGCCGCTCCTCGTAAAATACTGGTATTCAGCTAAATCCGGCTTGACTGGAAGCCGACCCCAATATAGTTGGGAAAACGGCTAGGCAGATGAATTCTGCAGAGTCAGGGTAGGGTTGCCAACAAAAAAAAACACCAAATAGAATATATTACAACATTTATTTCGTATGCGATTACACTTTCTTTCAACACTTTGAGCAATCAAAAAATATATTGCTTTCCTCACTCCGAGTCCTTTTAAAAAAATATACCGAATTTGATACCACACCTTTTTAGGTGCCCGATAGAAAATGTAAACAACCACTATCAATTTACAATCTATTATAAATCTCATTCCCTTTACATAAAGTCCAGTTTCGTTTGCAACAAAACTGTTACTTACGACCTTCCTTATTTGAAAATTTTTTTGGTTACATTTTTTCTTTTGTTTGCATAGTTTTTGTTATTTTGAAATCGACTTTATTTTCGTACAGTTAAAGTTGACGGTTGTTTGTTGCATTTGTTGATGCAAGTTTGCATTAAAAAAGAAATAATATGTATAAAGCCATTTTAGGAAGAACACATTTTAAGTGACAATATTCGTTTTCCGTAGGATGTGGTTTCTTTTTCATAATTAAAAAGTGTTTTCATTATTGTTAGCATCATTTTTCTGACTGACTGACTGCTTGAAAATTCAGTGTCTGATATAAATGGTTTTTATATAAATGATTTATTTATATAAAAGGACAAATTGACTGACATATCAACGCTAACGCTAACCTATTGTTTCTAGGAATGTGAAATTTTGCACAAGCCTTCCTTTTATAGTTTATTCACGTGAAGTCAGCGGCGAAGCCTAAGGGACCTTGTATAATCCCACCAGATTGTAAGCAGTGATGTAGTCGTTGACGGTGAGGCGCACTAGTTTATTAAGAGCCTATTCATAGCCTTGAAGACACATATTATTTCTTTTTTTATGACATTATTGTAATAATATCCACGGAACACTGAAGATCGCACGTCCAGTCGCTTTGTTTTCTTTAGAAAACGGATGTAGCACATCCTATAGCTTTTACGGTATGTAGCAGCAAATGTATCAAGTCTGCTTTCTTGGTAAACGTCGCTGAGGTAGTTAATACTAAAGTCTGTTTTTTAATCTCTGAGACTAAAATGACATTACGTGGGTTGTCACACTTGTCACAACACAAAAGAACTGTCATCATTACTATTGTAAGTTTGACATTTGCCTGTGTCAATTTAGTCTCAGGGTTAAAAAAACTGACATTCTTCAAACTGCACAATCTATAGCTTTTACAGTATGTAGCAGCAAATGTATCTGCAAGACAGCCTTCTCGGAATACTACAATAAAATTCTCAGCTCAGTTTTGCCTGTTTCAATGGTTCCACAACCCATTAACTGGAATTTAATGGGTTGTGGAACTATTGAGGTGTATTGATTGTGGGGAGGTCTAGTAGGCAGCCGCTCCTCGTAAAATACTGATATTCAGCTAAATCCGGCTTGACTGGAAGCCGACCCCAATATAGTTGGGAAAAAGGCTAGGCAGATGATGATGATGATGAATGATTCCACATTCTGTCCAGTTGTGTAGACACGAGGTACAAAACTACAGTACCCGGTAATAACAAAATGCACATCGACGAAAGAGACAATCGGCTAATTGCGACTTCGTAGAGCGTCATCTCTGTCGCATGAAATACAAAGTCCGGTATCTATTAGGAACTGTTAAAACAATTATGATTTGCTTCTTTCGATTATTCTTTGTATAATATAATACAGCAATACTACTAATATTATAAAATGTGAAAGTTTGTGAGAATGGATGTGTGGATGTTTGTTACTCTTTCACACAAAAACGGCTGGACCGATTTGGTTGAAATTTGTTATGTAGATAGGTTATACCCTGGATTAACATATAGGCTACTTTTTTTTCGTGCGTAGCCGTGAGTGGAAGCTAGTTTTTCTATAAGGTTGATGTGCAAAATTTATCGCCGGGTACTGTACATAATTTGACATCACAATAAAACCCCTAGGAATCAATTTGCGAATAATTAAAACAGCCACTGATTTACACTCGAAAAAAAAACACAAAATGCCGTTTCCAACAATTGAAACGCGACGTCAGTGTTCCATGGTATTATTTAGTAAAAAAAAAAACAGTGTCCTATAAAATTAAAAAACGTTATAAAACAACGATAGAGTCTAGGCCTTTTTTAAACGTATTATATGCACAATGTATTTATAGATATGTATTTTATAAAAAAGCTTTTTATTTTTACTTTTTTTTTTACATCTCAGAGAAATAACTAAAACATTAGTAACTGCTGTCGTTGCGTTTGATTTCTGAACGGAAAATGTAATAAATATGTAAAAAAATAAAGGTTTAAAAAAAAATCGATGGTCCCTAGGTAAAGCATCGATAGTGAAAATCGCTACTTTGCAAGAGAGCGATTTAACGTTTGAATCCCCAACCGGTCCTATGAGACCGCGCTGTTATTGTTTTACTATTGTGTCTCGTTTCGCGGGCATCTGAGTAACTACAGTTTATTTTTTGCATAATTTTGTCACGGGTGATTAAATCTTTATAAAAATTAGGTCTCTAACTATCGGGAAACGAAGTTGTATTAAAGAATATCCTTTAAAAAGAGCTCAAAACAGTAATAATAAAAAAATGCTATTTTTTTGATTCGATACTTTACGTAGGGACCATCGAAATGCATATTGCAGTTGTTATTGCTGTTAAAAACTCTTATTAGCATTTTTTTTAATTTTTTTTTTGTACGATATTTCAAGCGCCAAAATTCGCAGAGCCTAACTTCAGACTCGCCAACTTATAACGGCCGTACTGTACAGCTAGTTGTTCTGGATGAAACTGCACTAATATTTTTTATAATGATATAAACTAGTGCTCGACTGCAATCCCACCTGATAGTAAGCAGTGATGCAATCGTTGATGGTGAGGCGCACTAGTTTATTAAGAGCCTATTCACTCTAGTCTTGAAGACACACAGATTATAAAGTTCCTTTAGTATCCTATGCGCTCCGCAGTATGTTCTCTTATAGTCCATCTAATGAAAGCGCGACCTGAGCAAAAGAGGTTAAATCCAAAAATGTTGTATGTGGTATTACTAACTAGTAGGAGAATCATGTCTTGACACTTCACAATTTTTTTTATTTCCTACAATTGCGGCTGAATAATGTTGCCAATTAAATTCAATAAAAAAAAGTCTAGGTCGCACTTTCATTAGACGCACTCTATGGTCTATCGGTTTAGGTAGTTAACTAAAGGTAAACAATCTTGGTATGTCTTTTTATATTAAAGAGGTCGTATATAATATACACAAAGATTATTTAAATTTAGTTTATTAGCTAACATCGATTTAGGTAAATACCTAGTCGCAAATATTTTTATATACAATTTATAGATAACTTTTAGATAAAAAGACGTGCCAAGATTGTTTACATTTAGTTACTACCTAAACCAACGGAGTATAGTTTAGTTATTTCTCTGAGTATGAAACATTTTTTTATCGCCTTCTCTACTATTATACGAAGGCGCTGTCCATTTATCTCTATTTTTCTTTCATATTAAAATTTTATGTCGATAATTGATACCTATACTTTACTTACTATAAGATTACAAATTTAAAGAAACTTGTTTTACTGTCCGTTCAACCGATTTTGACTTTTATTGCGTTGGTGGCATGAAAAATGACGGCTGCAGAAAATAGTTGGTATTGTAACCACTTTTAATATCATTCTTATTTGTACGGAATGGTATCGGAAAGCACGTTAAGCCGTAGGTCCCGCCTGTTATTTGTAGATCTTTGGCAGTCGTTACGGATAGTCAGAAGCCAGTAAATCTGACTCCAGTCTTGCCATGAGTATCGTGTTACCACAGGTAATGGGTTATGGAGGTCTGGTAGGCAGCCGCTCCTCGTAAAATACTGGTATGCAGCTAAATCCGGCTTGACTGGGAGCCGAACCTAATATAGTTGGGAAAAGGCTAGGTAGATGATGATGAATGGAAGTCAAAAATCGGTTGAACGGACAGTAAAACAAGTTTCTTTAAGGGCGATGTTCACCGACACCAAATCGACTGTTTTAATATTAAAACGGCTGTTTTAATATTAAAACGGCTGTTTTAGCACTATTTCCTGTTCCTTATCGTCGGTTATTGACGTTAATCAGATGGTTATCTTAAACTTATGTCGGTGCACATGGCCCTAAATTTCTAATGTTATAGTAAATAGGGTACAGTCGAAAACTACACTATTTCGATACATGTTCGTAACGGAAAGGTCGAGGACATAAAAATGCTAGGAGGAAGTTTTAATCAGTCGATATTAAATGCTTAACTTTAGTTTCACTCAATACTCATAGATGGCGCTAGTGTTGTATGACTTTTGTTGGTTTTGTGAAGAGCGGGTTGTCATTGCTAAACGATTATCGACCTTGTGTAGGTTGAGTTAAAGTATTTATTAGCCCGACAGTCCTTGCTTGAGTGCCATATAAAAAATTTACACTGCAATTTTAAATTAAACGTTTTTTTCTACTATACAAAAAAATTTGCTTGGCTCACGGTAAAATGTACTGGATTCTTTAATTTTAAGGATTTATTTATTATCGACTTTATTTTTAGAAACGCAAGATTGATATTTGCTTGACAATGACAGCACCGCACTTTCTACACACTAAATTCAAAATTTTGACATTTAAAATCAATCATAGTAATAAACAATAAATTAAGAAAAAAAGTCGAACTTTCAAATGTCAAAATTACAAATTTTTTAAACTTAAATGCAATGCCTAAAGTTGTCATTTACAATGTTAACTTAGAACTCGCGCTTGACCACTACCTCACCTGATGGTAAGCGATGATCTGGTCGAAGATGGAGCACGCTTACCAAGAAGCTACCTATTCACTCTTGACTTAAAGACCCCAAGTTGTAGCTATCAGGAAACACAGACTCCGGCAGGGAATTCCGCTCTTACTAAAACTCTCTTTGACTAAAACTCACCTATGCTCTTTCAGTTTTCCTTTGCATTTCAGAGCTACGGTATCCTTTTTAAATATCCCCACCCAAGTTTTTTTTTAAGGTGGGAGAACATCTAAATGACTTCTCCCGCTCTGGGCGGAGCGAAAGGTCGTGTCAGACTTCTAACTAAAACCCAGTCCTGTTCCTTCTTTGTCCTAATTCCAGGGTCCCTAGGTTCTCTTTCGTCAACCCAGGCCCCAGTAGGCTTCGACCCTGTAAGCCCCTACAGATAATCCAAGAATTCGTTCTAAATACATTATATACTCACAAATCGGCCAAATCTCGCGAAGATTGGATGTCACAGCGTACCTGGGGTCTGATTGAGGACAGAAGAAAGCTTCATCTGAGTCTGCTTGAGACTCAGGATAGCATCGTAAGAGCCGACCTTAACATGCAATACCGTCAAAAACGCAGAGAAATCTATCGCAGCACCCGCAAAGATAGAAGACAGTGGGCTGATGGTATTGCAGATCGTGCTCAACGAGCTGCGAACTCCGGAAACCTGAAGGAGCTATATAACGCAACTAAAACCCTGGCAGGAAACAGTAGATTCAAGAGGAAGCCACTGAAGTCCAAAGACGGTCAGCTCATTGTGACGGCGGAAGAGCAGCTGATTCGCTGGCGGCAACACTTTGAGGAGATTTTCCGTTCGTCTGCAACACAGACTCCTGACACGTTGCAGATCCAACCCACACCAACCCGGATGCTCGACATCGATACGGAACCACCATCAACATCTGAAGTTGCTAAAGCAGTCCGTTCTTTGAAGACAGGTAAGGCGCCAGGACTCGACCTGATAACGGCGGAAATGTTACAAGCTGACTTATCCTCTGCCGTCGATGTTCTGACGCCCCTTATTGAAAAGATCTGGACCGCCGAAGAACTCCCAGACGAATGGAACAAAGGCCTATTAATTACTGTGCCGAAGAAAGGTGATCTTAGTCAGTGCAATAACTGGAGAGGTATTACGTTGCTCTCAATTCCCTCAAAGGTTTTCTGTAAGATCATCTTGGATAGGCTGACTAAGGCCCTGGATCCCCTACTACGCAAGGAGCAGGCTGGTTTTCGTTTTGGCCGCTCGTGCACCGACCAGATCAACACTCTCCGTATCATACTTGAGCAGGCATCAGAATGGCAAAGGGAGGTTTATCTAACTTTTGTTGATTTCGAAAAAGCCTTTGATACGCTGAAGTGGTCCAGCATCTGGTCTCGCCTACTGAGCATTGGAGTGCCACCTAAAATTGTTCGTCTTCTGGAGGCTATCTACAGGAAGTATTCTTGTAAGGTAACGCACGACGGCCTCATCTCGGATGACATCGCAGTACACGCTGGTGTCCGCCAGGGCTGCCTACTTTCGCCGCTTCTTTTCCTTGTGGTCCTTGATGGAATAATGCTTCGTGTTTGCGAAAACAGGCGTCGAGGCATAGAATGGGGATTGTCTGACATCTTGGAGGACCTTGATTACGCCGATGATCTTTGCCTCTTGAGCCACACCCACGCTGACATGCAGGCTAAGTTGGACGATCTGAATCGGGAAGCAGCAAAAACTAGCCTCAAAATAAACATCAGAAAGACACAGGAGATGAGAGCTGGTGTCAGGAATCCCTCACCGTTGATGTTGAACACAGAGGTAGTGGAACGAGTACAAAAATTCACATACCTAGGAAGCGTTGTAACAGAAACCGGAGGTAGTGAAGAGGACATCACTTCACGGATCGCCAAAGCCCGAGCAACCTTCGCGCAGCTGAGACCTGTTTGGCAGTCGCGGAAACTGACCCGAAGGATTAAACTCAAAATCTTCGGGTCCAATGTCAAACCCGTACTGCTCTACGGGTGTGAAACGTGGAAGGTCACAAAGGACATCTCTCGCCAAATCCAAGTTTTCGTCAACCGCTGTCTCCGTCGCATCCTCGGAATTTACTGGCCCGAGACGATATCAAACGTAGAGCTGTTGGAAAAATGCCACGAGAGCCCGATCGACCACCAGATCAAGCGTCGCAAGTGGAGATGGATTGGCCACACGCTCCGAAGGGATTCCAATCACATACCCAAACAAGCTTTGGACTGGAATCCCCAAGGAAAAAGAAAGCGTGGCCGTCCCCGTCAAACTTGGCGTCGCACCGTGTTGGCAGAAGCGGCGAGCAACGGAATGACGTGGAGCGAGGTGAAACGGGAAGCTCAAGACCGTTCGCGATGGAGGATTACTGTGGACGCCCTCTGCCCCATCTAGGGGACATAGGACATTAAGTCAAGTAAGTCACATTATATACTACAATCCGGTCACATTAACTTGCCGCATCTCTGCTCTGCTCACATCCCCCCGCGTCCCCCCGCACTCCCTTAGCTCGCCCGGCAAGTGTCAGGTATGCTCAGCATCTTTGTTATCGATACGCGCCTCGATAATTTGGCTATGGTCTATCGATTTAGGTGGTTAACTAAAGGTAAACAATCTTGGTATGTCTTTTTATATTAAAGAGGTCGTATATAATACACACAAAGATTATTTAAATTTAGTTTATTAGCTAACATCGATTTAGGTAAATACCTAGTCGCAAAGATTTTTATATACAATTTATAGACAACTTTTAGATAAAAAGACATGCCAAGATTGTTTACATTTAGTTAACTACCTAAACCGACGGAGTATAGTTCTCTGTTGTTGTTATATTGTTTTTGGACATTATTTCATCGACGCCAAGCGTCAAGTTAATGTGACCGAGTTGTGATTTACAATTTTTCATGACAACTTAAGACATTTTACATGCCAAAGACACTTTGCACCATTTCGATTTAATTTTTTATAAAATTACCTAAACTATAGGAAATTTTTGTAACATTTCTTGTAAAAGCGAAACTGTACTATAAACCCGAGTATTTCCAACGACAATACTAGATCATACCGCTGGGATTTTTTTCTTTTTTTTTTAAGTGAGAAATCAGCTAATGACTTCTCCCGCTCTTGGGCGGAGCGGGAGGGTGTGTCAGACTTTTACTGGCGAAGTGTTTTGATGATTTCCTAAGCAATAAAAAACGTAATTATTTTTTTGGATACCTATTTTTTCTTTTGTCTCGTAAATAAATGACTACAAAATTTCGCTTTCTAGAAAAATTATCACATTACTTTTTTAAGTGGAAAATTATTATTTTTTATGTAGAAATCCATTACATAACTTCTCCAGCTCTTTCTAAAGCGAATGGGCGTGTCACAACTTTTACCCACAAAAAACAGAGTGTTCCTTCAGCTACCCTTTAGAACAATCCCACGCCAAAACCCAGCCCAGTTCCACTTCTACAAAAAATCTCACAAATAAATTCCCAAAATCCTAAAAAAAATAACAGTACTAATAATAATAAATAAATAAATACGATAAAATCAAATGGCTAACATTTACAATCTAGAATTTTTTTTTTTCGTTTAAAAAAAGAATATCAAATTCGGTACTTCCGTCATCATCACATAAACTCGCGGCCGGGCGAAGCCGGGTGCGGCAACTAGTATGTCTATTCTCACTCACATCTGTTAAGAACTATTCGCCTTTCAAACGTTTACTGATTTCCTCCTGTTGTAGTTCCCTCCATTCCTTCTTGGGTTTCATACGTTTTAATTGGCCGTCCCTGGGAACAAAAAAAAAATGATTAACCTATCACATACCCACAAAACGAGACACAATAGTAAAACAATAACAGCGCGGTCTCATAGGACCGGTCGGGGATTCATGAATTAAAATAAATATATGGTAGAAAATGCCTAAGGCATTAAGTCCGCCTTTGTACTTCTATGTGCATAAAGCATTTAATAAATAAATAAATAACTCTCAAATTAGCAAAAAAAAACGGTCAAGTACGAGTTGGGTTGTTGCATGAAGAGTTCTTGTACCGTTCGTAGCAAAAAACGACAGAAAAACACGTCTGCTGTATGGCCCCCTATACATAATTATTTGTAAAACACCAACAACTTTGCAGAACTGTATTACTGACATCATAAACAACAAAATATGTTGTTCTATGACTTTTTACAAAACACAATACATTTACCAAAAACAAACCAAGATTCAATTGTTCTATCTAAAACATTTCAACTGTATTTTGCAGTACCTGCTTATAACTGGCGGCACATAACTTAGCAATGCGCAGAAATCGTATTTAGATCTATTTGGTGGTCAAGCGGGACGTGGGGTATGAGGTAGCGCCGAGCCGACGCGCGATTGGTGCACTATTATAATAGTAGTTTATGATTGGTGCGTTAGACGACTTTTGCCTCCGCACTGCGTTACGTCCCGTTCGCTCATTGGCTGTTTTGTGCACCATGCGCGAAACTTGCCAACTTATTTGCCGGGTATTATACGCCTCACGCACACTGTTCTCACCCCCGCTCCTCCCGCTATTGTTAGTATACTCCGTTGGTTTAGGTAGTTAACTAAAGGTAAACAATCTTGGTATGTCTTTTTATATTAAAGAGGTCGTATATAATATACACAAAGATTATTTAAATTTAGTTTATTAGCTAACATCGATTTAGGTAAATACCTAGTCGCAAAGATTTTTACATACAATTTATAGACAACTTTTAGATAAAAAGACATGCCAAGATTGTGTTTACATTTAGTTAACTACCTAAACCGACGGAATATAGCATGCTTCGCATAGACTTCGTAACATTTGGAACTTTTAAATGAAATATTTTTATGTTTGTATGAAAATGTGGCGACGTTTGGAGGAGGCCTATGTCCAGCAGTGGACGTCTTTCGGCTGAGATGATGATGATGAAAATATGAGGAACTAAAATATGATAATTTTTTTAAAGTAGAACAATATTTATGTTGCATAGGCTAGCATTTGATCACTACCTCGCCTGATGGTAAGCGACGATGTGACCGACGATGGAGCACGCTTGCTTAGAAGTAACCTATTCACTCTTGGCTAAAAGACTTCTAGGTTATAACTATCAAGAAACAGAGACATCGGCAGGAATTTCTCCTTAGCAGCATAGTGAAAGTCTTCTGAAAATGTTACACTGCTCACCACATGAGGTCCACAAGGCCATACTCACCACAGGACGACATTTTTCACTCGAAGCCATGGACTATACTTTTGAACAGAGAGTAAAGTCCCACATACCTCCGCAGCTCCGTTGAAAAGGGATGATCCTCCGACCAGATGGGTGTTATGTCCGGCGGGCTACTGCTCGATAGATGATTTCAGGCTGTTGTATCTATTCAAATCGCGCGGAGAACTTTGCTTGCGCAATACAGGATTCTGTGACGTCACATGTAGTAGATCGTGGTCGCTACATACTAACCCGCATTTTTTTTTTAAACGTAGCCTCGCGTTTGACTACTATCTCACCTGATGGTAAGCGATGATGTGGCCGACGATGGAGCACGCTTGCCTAGAAGTAACCTATTCCACTCTTGACTTGAAGACTCCCAAGTTGTAGCTATTAATTAATTCCACTCCTTAGCTGTACAATGACGATGATCCATGATGTACTCGACACATGGCTTAGACTGACACTACTTACCACATGAGGTCCACGAGGCCGCCCCGCCTCGCGATGACGGCCTTCACTCTGTTGGCGAAGTCGACGGCGGTCTCGTCGGCGGCGCGCGTCATGGCGGGCAGGTACCACACGTCGCAGACGATGGCCCACGACGTCATCATGTTCAGGAGGTAGTGCAGCATGCCTGTCCCACACAACACACTACTTACCACATGAGGTCCACGAGGCCGCCCCGCCTCGCGATGACGGCCTTCACTCTGTTGGCGAAGTCGACGGCGGTCTCGTCGGCGGCGCGCGTCATGGCGGGCAGGTACCACACGTCGCAGACGATGGCCCACGACGTCATCATGTTCAGGAGGTAGTGCAGCATGCCTGTCCCACACAACACACTACTTACCACATGAGGTCCACGAGGCCGCCCCGCCTCGCGATGACGGCCTTCACTCTGTTGGCGAAGTCGACGGCGGTCTCGTCGGCGGCGCGCGTCATGGCGGGCAGGTACCACACGTCGCAGACGATGGCCCACGACGTCATCATGTTCAGGAGGTAGTGCAGCATGCCTGTCCCACACAACACACTACTTACCACATGAGGTCCACGAGGCCGCCCCGCCTCGCGATGACGGCCTTCACTCTGTTGGCGAAGTCGACGGCGGTCTCGTCGGCGGCGCGCGTCATGGCGGGCAGGTACCACACGTCGCAGACGATGGCCCACGACGTCATCATGTTCAGGAGGTAGTGCAGCATGCCTGTCCCACACAACACACTACTTACCACATGAGGTCCACGAGGCCGCCCCGCCTCGCGATGACGGCCTTCACTCTGTTGGCGAAGTCGACGGCGGTCTCGTCGGCGGCGCGCGTCATGGCGGGCAGGTACCACACGTCGCAGACGATGGCCCACGACGTCATCATGTTCAGGAGGTAGTGCAGCATGCCTGTCCCACACAACACACTACTTACCACATGAGGTCCACGAGGCCGCCCCGCCTCGCGATGACGGCCTTCACTCTGTTGGCGAAGTCGACGGCGGTCTCGTCGGCGGCGCGCGTCATGGCGGGCAGGTACCACACGTCGCAGACGATGGCCCACGACGTCATCATGTTCAGGAGGTAGTGCAGCATGCCTGTCCCACACAACACACTACTTACCACATGAGGTCCACGAGGCCGCCCCGCCTCGCGATGACGGCCTTCACTCTGTTGGCGAAGTCGACGGCGGTCTCGTCGGCGGCGCGCGTCATGGCGGGCAGGTACCACACGTCGCAGACGATGGCCCACGACGTCATCATGTTCAGGAGGTAGTGCAGCATGCCGTAGCGGGAGCTGTTCCAGAACGCGTCGCCGAAACGCGGGTCGTATCTGTCGAGGGTACAAGATTATGTGATTAGAAGATTAAAGTGCTATCTTAAAATCGCTGGTGGCAAGTTGAATTCCGAAAGAAACGAAGGTTGTTAAGTTTTAATCCCGAGCGCAGTAAGGGATTTATATAAATAATTCCCGAGCGCGGTGAGGGAGTCAATTATAGTTTAGTTACCAAATAGTAGATTATGTGACTAGGGGATAAAGCAGAAATCGAGGGCGGCATGTTGAATTCCAAACGAAAAAAAGGTTCTGCCTTCTGACTATCCGTAACGACTGTCAAAGATCTACAAATGACAGCCGGGACCTACGGCTTAACGTGCTTTCCGAGGTACGAAGGAAACTCGGTATGTTAAATTGGTCATCAATCCACAAACCAACATTTGCAAGCGTTGTTTAACCTTAAAGATAGACCCATGCGGCTGTTATTATCTAGCCACGAGCTCCTCTATTATTAACTAGTCACTGTGTTGTCCCGCAAATAAAAGGTTTTTCTTTCTTTCTTTCTAACTTGATCTTCTTCTTTTCGTATTGATGTTCTCATCAAACTTTTTCTGCCCAGTATTTGGCAACCTGTATGGCTTTGGCATTGGCCTCGTTTAGATCCTTCAGAGTACAGGTGGTTGTGCAGGATGGACAGCATAGCAAGTGCCGCATGTCCTGGGTAGCTGCTCCACACTGGCACTGCGTTAAGGATGATTAACTTACTTGATGGCCACAGGGTGATGGTGAAGCCGGATTTAGCTGAATACCAATATTTTACGAGGAGCGGCTGCCTACCAGACCTCCACAACCACCAACTTGGGTAACACGGTACTTCATGGCAAGACTGGCGTCAGATTTACTGGCTTCTGACTATCCGTAACTTAACCTTGAAGATCGACCCGTGCGGCTGTTATTATCTAGCCACGAGCTCCTCGATGGATGTTGCTGTAACGACGTGGTGTGAAGACTTACTTGATGGCCACAGGGTAGATGGTGCCGCCGACTTCGAAGCTCCCTTTCTTGAACTGCATCACGGAGGTGTTGTTGATGCACGTGCCTTCAGGGAAGATCAGGATTGGCGGGTTGTCTGGCACTGATATGTGTTCTTTTAACCTGGAGAGAGGAGACAGGGCCTTGTACTAAACTAATGAGGGTGTTCTTATTTATTAAGCTATCACATACCCACAAAACGAGACACAATAGTAAAACAATAACAGCGCGGTCTCATAGGACCGGTCGGGGATTCATGAATTAAAGGAGACACTGACTGACATATCAACATCACAGCCGAAATCACTAGGCCTAGATTCGTGGAATTTTGTACAAAGATTCCTTTTATTATGCATGTTAATTTATTGAAAATTTAACTTTTAAGGGGTAAAAAGGCGGAAAGTTGTCTATATATATGCAAAATTGTATTTCATGGACCTATACAGGAAAAGTTTTTAACCACTGCGTAAATTTTTTTTGGTGGCTCAGTGTAAGTAATAGAACACAAGTCGACTTCAAGGTTAAGCAACGCTTGCCAAGGTTGGTCTGTGGATGGGTGACCATATTAACATAACGAGTTTCCTCCGTGCCTCGGAAAGCACGTTAAGCTGTAGGTCCCGGCTGTCATTTACAGTAGTTACGGATAGTCAGAAGTCAATAAATCTGACTCCAGTCACCATGAAGTACCCTGTTACCCCAGTTATTGGGTTGTGGAGGTCTGGTAGGCAGCCTATGCTTTCCGAGGCACGGAGGAAACTCGTTATGTTAAGATGGTCACCCATTCACAGACCAACCTTGGCTAGCGTTGCTTAACTTTGAAGATCGATCTGTGTTCTATTACTTACACTGAGCCACCAAAACAAATTTACGCAGTGGTTAAAAACTTTTCCTGTATACCATGAAACGGGGTTAGTAGGAACGCAGGGGTTAATAAGAACAAAACTGATTAGGATTTTTATTTTGGTTATTTTATATTGATTTCTATCTAAGCTCCGATTTTTATAACAATTAATGAATGATGAAAATGATTCTTTTATCTTAGGTTTGAAGCATAGTATTGTGATCCTTACAAAATAATACAGGGTTATTTTTCAATACGATCATCATAAACAACAACTATTGTTCTATGGTTTTTTACAAAACAAACAAAAAAAAAACCCAGTTGTTTGAGTTAATTCATGAATCCCCGACCGGTCTCATAGGACCGCGCTTTATTGTCTTACTATTGTGTCTCGTTTCGCGGGTATTGATAGGTTAATACTCAAAAGCATTCTCACCTTCTAGCTACAGCATGTCTATCCTTAACTTCAGACCTCTCGAACCAAATGTGCGGGGACGCTCTAGCCAGGGCCCTCTGTAGGATCCCTAGGAAACCGTTGTGTCTTTGACCAATCTGGAAATATTTAGAAACACATTAATACATCGTTGGCACTAAGGCTATCCATTATTGCTTATTAATTTTAAGTTCCTAGTGTAATTGTTTAAAAGTGTACGTTAATAAAAAGTAATACTCCCCCGACTGAATTTCGATCACGGTGACCAATCTCAACAGACATCAGCCAAGTACGCAGGAGAAATTATAGTGCACAAGTGTGTGCGCAAACACAGGTGCAATCTCTGTTCGTTTACTCTCATAGTCCGATGAGACGGCAATCCGACACGACCGGAGAGAGATCAGGCGCAGGACCAACGGCTTTACGTGCGCACCGAGGCACGGGGGTATCACATCACCAACTTCTAAACTCCAGGCAGTTACAGAGTAATTCCTAATGGAAAAACCCAATAGCACTTTTTGCGCGACCCGGGAATCGAACCCAGGACCCCATGCTCAGCAGTCGCTCTTGCGACCACTAGACCAACAAGGCAGTTAAAGTGTATATATTATTTTACTAATAGTATTTCCTTAAAACCCTGTAACCGCTTTTGTCGGATTAATCCGACAAATATTTTGGTGTCCATTTCGCCTAGCAGGCCTAACAGGGCCGTAGCCTACTAGGGCATCCCCAGTAGCTTAGGCCCTGCTGGGCCCCTACGTTTTTACTGACATCTCTTTGAGGCGTATGTCGACCGTACCGTATGACCGGACAGCGAGCTACCTTCCTATTTTGGGGCTGGGTTCCAGTTTAATCGGATGCGACTGAATTCCACGGGTATTTTTCAAAATGAAGCTACTGCCTATCAGACCTCCACAACCCAGCAACTGGGCAACACGGTACTCTTTAGACAGGTAGCTGGTCAGAATTTCTGGTGTCTCACTACCTGTAACGACTGGTTGGTCGTCAATATACGACCCTGGCCCAATGGGCACGAAAATATTACTGTCGGATTAATCCGACACAAGCGGTTTAAGGGTACTGTGTACTACAAAAAATCATCATCATCATCGGCCTTGTAATGTTCCCACTATTGGGACTCAGGCCTCCTCTCCAGGAGAGGGAATGGGCGATAATCCACTACAAAGAATAAGAAAGAGAATATCTAATTATTATTTTTTTCAGATATTTTTAGTCATCGAATATTTTCTCCCGTTCTGGGTGGGAGAGAGAGAGATATATAGTATGTATGTGTGTGTGTTTTACATACTAAAACCTACCCGTGTTCCTTCTTTTTTGTTTTCATGGCCACAATATCATTAGTCCCCTTATAACATATTTCAAACCCCAGGCATCTTATTTAAATCCCAATTTAGGCAGACAAACATTTGCCCAGAACATCACATACCACATCTGGGATTCGAACCCAAACCATACGATTAGCAAGCATAGCATGCACCAACTCGTCCATTGAGTTTTCATTCAACATAACACCCCAAACAAAACAGATGATATCACAAAACATTTACAAATATATCCCGTTATTATTTTTTTAAATAAATAAATGTAAAGGTGTTAATTTCAACGCCATCTTGCGAAAACCTTAGTACACTCGGGCGCTCAACTTTCACCGAAGTGTAGCTCGGGCCCGCAACTAAAAACTTACCTATATTTTTCATTGATAGGTTCCGGCTTAACCGCTATCTCACCTTATACAGGGTGTAAAAAGACCGATCACAAAGCCGATAACTACACATTCTGTACATGTAATTAAGCAGCTTTGACCAAAAATTATTGCTGGGAAAAAACTGTTTTTTTTTTCATCTTTAAAAAATAATTAATTAATAATAATTTTTATCAGCTGAGCGTTCGGCCGCTCGCGCTTGGTCGTTGAACCGACCGCATGCTTGTGTGTGTGAGGCGCTCGTTTTGTTTTTCTCACTTCAAATGCGTAATTTGTTATGAAAAATTGATAATTTTGATAATGTTTGTTCAGAAGAAAGTTTACTAATGATACTTGGAATACGATTTTGAAAAAAAAAAAGCAAATAAAAATGTTGACTTTGACCTTCAATATCTCCAGATCCAGTGAATTCCCAGGTATGTCCTAGAAGAAAAAAAGTATCCCAGTGATGAGTAGAATATGGGGTTTTCGTTTTCGTTAAGGGTCTTTTTACACCCTTTAGAAAGCGACGATGCGGTCCATACCTAGAAGTAACCTAGTTACTCTTGACTAAAAGATTACCAGGTTGGAACCATCAGGAAACACAGACTCCGGCAGAAAACTCCACACCTTAGCTGTGCGCACAATGAATGTGTTCTCAAAACGTTTTGAGTTTGTAGTTCCTTGGCTTATAATGGGTGTAAACATAAGTGTAAACTTACCAGGAAAAAACAGGTGGTTGGCCAGCCACCTTACAGTGGCTCTCATAATACGTTATCACTTGTAAACTCACCAAGGAATAACAGTTGTCGATAGAGCTTGTGTGGTTGGTAACACAGCGGAGGTATTGCCAACCTCTGTTGACAGCTCAAATGATGATCGATCTTTATACTCTGCTTTCTGATAACCAACGCGCAACGTCATAATTATTACCAGTGATAGGAATAGGTAGTGCCTATTTGCCTAAACTTCGAAGAACAGAGACAAGAAACGGAGACTTCTTTAGGACTAAATGTTTTTCCGAGACATCTGTCCCGAAATTTCGAGACAAAACTTAAATACATTTAAAAAATTGTTATTTGGAATAGGTAATGCCTATTACGATCAATAAATCATTTACACAATATTTAAAAAAAAAAAATGAAAATTTTATGGTTGTAACGACTGTGTATGTTATTTATTATGATATCGTAAACTTTTGGTAAATATAAACGAATTACTTATTCCAAAAAACAATTTTTTAAATGTATTTTTAGGTGTTGTCTCGAAATTTCGGGAGTCTCGGAAAAAATTTAGTCCTAAGGAGGTCTCCGTTTCTTGTCTCTGTTCTTCGAAGTTTAGGCAAATAGGCACTACCTATTCCTATCACTGATTATTACTCAATAGCTCTTATATTTTATGACTTCTAAATTTTGTCGAATTCGCGATATAATCATTCAAATCTTTTATTCACTCAATCGAATCAATTCAAAACGCTGAGTATAAAAAGTGATCATCATTTGAGCTGCCAATAGAGATAAGCAGTAGCCCCGCTGAATCCGTTCTGTAGCTATCATAATCATTATGAAATGTAAACTTACCAACGAATAACAATTATCGCACATCAACACAAGCGCATCAATAGGACTCGTGTGATTGGCCACACAGATCCCGTTCCTCGGCTTATAGTGCGTATCATGGTACGTTATGACGGCCGAAATGCAGCGCGATAGAAAGTTGAAGCACATTACGGATACCGCGTAGTTTACGCGTTGCTTCGTCTTGCCGTCCGGTAGGGTTCCCACGCAGGCCGTACATGCGACTAACCACCAGACCTATTGGAAGCGGATGGGATGGTAGACATGGCCCGGACATACATATGTAGTTTTTTAGTTAGTTTTTGCAAGTGTTGGTATGTATAAAAGATTGTGCCGTGATTCGAAATTGGGCGTGATAGTTCAGCGTATTAAGGTTCAAATCAATTATGCCGCTAACTGAATAATTTAAATGGCAATACAAATGAAGCGGCATAATTTAAATTACAGTTTAAATGATGCGGTAAAATTCAGATTGAAGTTTACATGAAGCGGCATAATTTTGTAATCACTTTAAAAGAAACGGGATAATTTAAAACTATAGTTTAAATGAAAAGGTATAATTTTATTTCCAGTTTAAATGAAGCAGCATAATTTAAGCTTATACAATAAGTGCATTAGTATAATATAGAAACAAAACGCAGATTTTTCTAGAGCGTATTTTCAATGGATTTTTTACATATTATTTCAAATATATATATACATATAATTACCAACGCTTGCAAAAACTGACTCGGACAATACACAAATGAATTTGTAAGACAGATTTAAATATCCCTCATAACTTATTTAGAACTTTATGTACATTGTCATAAGGTATATTTTAACTTGTCTTCAAGTTCAACTCATACAGAGACACAGTTGCTAGCAGTTATTAAAACAGTGATACAATATAGAATTTCTTTCACTTAATTCTTGAAAACTCCCAATTATTACTCTTAATTTACTTGTTTCTTCTCTCTTTTAGTTTTAATATAAATTTTTACTTTTTTCGTGTACAATAAAGTTTATTCCATTATATTGTTTTCTTACTGTCCTTGTCCCATATTACGGAAAAAAGTGCAGCAAGAACTCAGAAATCTTTGGGTCGACGCAACACGTATTTTTCCTCCATTCTGACACCCACAAGTAACATGGGATAAGGGCAGGAAGATAATGATTTTATACTTTACTAGCTGTCCCTTGCGGTTTCACCCGCATTTTTCGTTACAGCTCCGCTCCCGTGGGTCGTAGCGTGATGATATATAGCCTATAGCATTCCTCGATAAATGGGCTATCTAACACTGTAAGAATTTTTCAAATCGGACCAGTAGTTCCAGAGATTACCCTCTACATACAAACTTACAAATTTTACCTCTTTATAATATTAGTATAGATTACACCCTTCACTTTTTCTTTTTTTATAGTAAATTAAGTTCTCTATTATGTCACTATTTACATAACAATGCGGCTCGGTTTGAGCTGAACTCAATCGAAAATACAAGTTAATAATGAACTTATAATATAAGGACAAAACACAAGAAGGAAACATAGAAAGCAGTAAAGAAACATATAAATGCGACAGACAGAATAAACAGTTGGTAAGTAACCCTTGCATGGCAGTCTCCAACACGACCCTGGAGAGATCAGACGCAGGACCAACGGCATCACGAATAGACTCTTAATAAACTGGAGCGCCTCAACATCAATGACTGCATCACTGCTTACCATCAGGTGGGATCGCAGTCAGGCACTAGTTTATGTTACATAAAACATGCTTTCTGAGACACGAGGGTGTCACACCACCAACTTATAAACTCCTGGCTGCTACAGAGTAATTCCTCACGGAAAATCCCAATCCCGAGTCTCGGGAATCCGATGGATGCGAGACGCACAGCACCGGTCGTTGTGGTGACGCTTTGGAGGAGGCCTATGACCAGCTGTGGACGTCTTTCGGCTGAGATGCACTAACATGATGAAGAAATCCCAATATCCTTTTTAGTTTTAACTGGGCATCGAACCCAGAATCTCCCCACGCTCTGCAATTTCGCTTTCCCAGTTCAAAAAGAGCTATCTTATAACAACACGGTATTTCATCAATTTAGTAATACTAAGAGAAATTCTAGATTTAATTTTTTAGGCACATGATTAACCCCCTAACTTATATTTAAATTAGGCATAACACAACGGAACATGACATTATTATATCTAGAAGAATATTATATAATGAGGACCCATTTATTTCTAAATCAGGCATATCATAACAATACAAATTTCATCAACAAGCAACATACATTATATGAACCCCTGCATTAAAATGTTATACCCATTTTCATGACAATTTCCAGACAACGTTTTACCCAGAATCTGGACTAAATGATTAACCCAGACTTAATGTAACACCATCTAAAGCAGACATAACGTTCGATCCAAACAATGTGTTACCCAATATGGACAAATATGACCCAATTTGGATACAATGTATCACCCAATACATACGAAGTGTCCTGTCAATTTGAACACAACGTCCCACCCAATTTGGACACAATATATCACCTAATATAAACACCACATATAATTCAAATTGAACACAATGTATTACCCTATTTGAATACATCGTGTCACCCAATTTCGACATAAAGTTTTATACCCAACTTGAACACAATGTATAATACATTCCCAATCCAGACATTACATCCTCGTCAATTTGGACGCAAAGTTACATACACCTAACATGGACACATAATATCACCCAATTTGGACACAATGTAACCCCCATTATAGACAGCATGTATGACCCAAATCGGACACAATGTAACCCCCAATATATACACCATTTATCGTCCAATTTTAACACATCTCACCCAACTTGAACATCACATCTCACCCAATATAGACACAACATATCACCCAATATTCCAACCAACCAGAACGTTCTACCCAGACAAAAATCCCACCCATTCGTTACCCAAAAAGAGAACAACCTACCAAAGAGAAACAGGTGTTGATACTGAGGACTCCTACATCAATTGGGCTGGTATGATTAGCCACACAGAAGCCGTTAGCTTTGGGCCTGTACTGCTTGTTATGGAACCTGGCGTGGATGGAGAGGCCCCTGATAAGGATCCTTATGCTCATCTTGTAGGAAATCCTTCCTAGTTTGTTGCGTAACCGGACGAATGGCACGGAACTCACGACCCAAGTTGAGAAGACCATTACTAGTACCTGGTGAGATAGATGGGGTATCATCATGGTTGTTCGGGCTTTTTTATTAGGTGGGAAATCATGGGACATAATATCCTTCCCAATTTGGACGCAACGTCAGACCTAATATGGACACATCATCTCATCCAATTCGGACACTACGTCTCACCCAATTTTGTCACGTCTCACCCAATTTGGACAACATGTATCATTCATACTCTCAGTTGAAATAACTATCGGAGAAGTCATTCTGATGGTTGTTTGGCTGAGGGAGTTAGAAGAAAGGTATGTACGAGTATATATCATACTAATCACTATGTCCGTTGTAAGGAAAATGAAAAGGGAAATTTCATTTGTATGCAAAATCTTACTTTGTTGGCAAATATGCTTGATATAATACCCGGCAAATACGTTGGCAAGTTTCGCGTATGGTGCACAAAACAGCCAATGAGCGAACAGGACGTAACGCAGTGCGGAGGCAAAAGTCGTCTAACGCACCAATCATAAACTACTATTATAATGCTGCACCAATCGCGCGCCCGATCGGCGCTACCTCGTACCCCGCGTCCCGCTTGACCACCAAATAGACCTAAAAAACCGATTTCTGCGCATTGCCAAGGTATGTGCCGCCGGTTATACTTTGCATGAATAGTAACCTAAGTAGTAAATAGGATATAGGTTGAAGTTTGATTGGAGGATTCTTATTTCTGGGATTAAATTATTTGAAATTCGGCACAAATTCTCACTTAAATGAATATTAAAGACAATCATTATTAGTTTCTCAAAACTACCCTCAAAAAAAGATTTACGGGATATTAAAAGTTTACTGAAAACTTTCTTTCGAAAACGCTGGCAACTTGCTATTGGACATAAATCAAGTTTAGTGGATAAGCCCAAAACCATATGAATTCGTAGCGAGATTTACAGAATAGCGCTACAGGAAAAATACCAACAGGATTCTCCAGAAACTATTTGCTGTGAAGCTATGAAAAGAACATTAGTAGCATTAACACAAATAAAGTAATAGTAAGATAGAAGAAAGTTAGTAGAGTGCGTCTAATGAAAGCGCGACCTGGAGTTTTTTTTTTTTAATTTCATTGGCAACTTTATTCAGGCGCAATTGTAGGAAGTAAAAAAACTTGTGAAGTGTCAAGACATGATTCTCCTACTATACTCCGTCGGTTTAGGTAGTTAACTAAAGGTAAACAATCTTGGTATGTCTTTTTGTATTAAAGAGGTCGAATATAATATACACAAAGATTATTTAAATGTAGTTAACTAACATCGATTTAGGTAAATACCTATGTGCAAAGATTTTTACATACAATTTTTAGACAACTTTTAGATAAAAAGACATGCCAAGACTGTTTACCTTTAGTTAACTACCTAAACCGACGGAGTATAGTTAGTAATAGCGCACACATTTTTTTGGAATTTAAACTCTTTTTCTGAGGTTGCGCTTTCATTAGACGGACTATAGCAAAAAAAAAGAAATAGTAATAGAAATACATAAGTAAGAAGTGATAAATAGCGATGGGAAATTCCGAGATGTTTTAATAACCGAAAGAATAGAAGTCGTTGAAATAAACCATCGAGTGAAACATCGACTTGCCGTTCTAAAAAATCGAGATGATATTCGATTGTTTCGAGTAACAGAATCATTATATTTTTACACTTTCCGTTTTGTCTCAACTTTTGATATGAGTCCGATTTGGTGTGTTATTGGGACGGAAGCATTGTGCATTCATTCGCTAGTTGTTCCTTGATGATTAAGTGTCTGTGTTGTAATATGGAAATGTTGTAAACCCAATAGTTTTTTGAAAAGAGTAACCATGGAGTTTCTTGCCGGTTCTTCTCCATAGGAAACGACCAATTTGGAACCGTGCACTAGTTTTCGACGTTTTATAAGTGCCCATGTAGGCCTATGTGAAATAAAAATATTTGACTTTGACTTTGTTCCTTGATGGTTTAGAGTTTAGAGTGGAAGTGACTGATTCAAACAATCGAAATCTAGCGGTCGATTCCGTTGATTCGAAACAATCGAGAAACATCTCGATTATTTTGTATAACTTCGAGTCGATGGTTAATTATTTTATTTATTTATTTATACTTAGGGCCTGTTTCACAATGTCCGAGTAGCCACTACTTCCTGAATAAATTCATAAATGGAACAGAATTTGTATGAAATTATCTGCCAAGTAAGATATTGGAAACTTAATCATAGGTGGTGACACAGGCCGTTATAGTAACCACTAAAGCGTATAGCAAGCCAACAACTTACGAACTAAACGATTAATTATAAACATTGATAACTTCTTTACTGCTATATAAAAAAATGTTGAATTTCGAAAGTTTATTTTAACGATTTCAATTCTTTACATTGCTAAAACATTTCGGAAATCACCCATCGTTAAAAAAGACTGATTATAAAGACTAGTTTAGACATATATATTTTTATAAACATCGTCATATTAAAGAGTAAAACTTACCCCGATGACGAAGATCATGATTCTGAGCGGCAGTAGGAACATGTATCGGACGACGAAACCCATCGCCCATATGATGGTGAGACGCCATGTCAGGAACTCGTATTGTCTGGAACAGAAATGATTTATAATAGAATAAACTTTACTGGAGGAGCTCGTGGCTAGATAATAACAGCCGCACGGGTCGAACTTCAAGGTTAAGCAACTTGCCATGGTTGGTCTGTGGATGGGTGACCATTTAACATACCGAGTTTCCTCCGTGCCTCGGAAAGCACGTTAAGCCGTTGGTCTCGACTGTCATTTGGAGATCTTTGGCAGTCGTTACGGATAGTCAGAAGCCAGTAAATCTGACTCCAGTCTTGCCATGAAGTACCGTGTTACCCCAGTTAATGGCAGTGTTGGGTCAATCAACTAATTTTTTCAATCAATTGATTAGTCATGACTAATTTAGTCACAACTAATTTAGTCGTGATTGATTTAATCATGACTAAATTTGTTAATCATAATCATAACTATATAAGTTAGTCATTAGTCATTCAATCATTATTTTTGATTGATGACTAAACTAAAAATGCTAAGCTGGCTAACTCCATTTTTTGTTTCATGAGACATCTATCGCGCTATTTAAATTATTCATCCCTCTAAATTGATTGATAGCGTTCTCCATTTTTGTATTTTTACATGATTATTTTTTTATTATATCTGCTACTACGGTAAAAAGTTGAAAGTAGATAAAAGGCAAAAAAGGTTGAAGGAGATTCTTGCACATTGATCACATGATACACGCAATAGGTAGCGTCTTAGACCCATGCCACCACCACCACTCGTTGTAAAGGTTGTGTTTTATTTTATGACAAAAGCTTTTATTAAAACTTGTGAATAACAAATGAACATTCTGTGAATGTCAATTTGGCAACGGCGTAATTATAGATATTAAATTAGTCATGAGAAATTTAGTCATGATTAAATAACTAACACTAACACTAATCAATCTTCAATCACCGTACATGATTGAATTTTTTTAGTCATCACTCATTAGTCATGATTAAATAATTTAATCTTAGTTGTCAATCATCAATCAAACTAAATTTTGCACAACACTGGTTAATGGGTTGTGGAGGTCTGGCAGGCAGCCGCTCCTCGTAAAATACTAGTATTCAGCTAAATCCGGCTTGACTGGAAGCCCCAATATAGTTGGGAAAAGGCTAGGTAGATGATGATGTTTGTATGGATAAATTCTAACGTCGCGGCCGCCTTAACAAAAGAACCTCGGGCCTGGGAAACATGGAAGGAATGGAGGCAGGGGCCTTTGCCCAGGAGTGGGACAAAATAGACTAACAAAAAAAAAGGGAGGTACAGGGACACTCCATCTGGTCGGTGTCTGGCCTTTGTCAAGAGCGAGAGGGAATGAGAAGGACAGTCGCCTCCTTCTCTAAATGTCTGTTTCGGATTTTACATCTATTTATTTAACTAGAATGAATGAATGCTGTGCATACCTTTAAGTGAATTTTTTACACAGTTTCATCCCGTCTATATTATTGAAATCTTAATATATATAAATCTCGTGTCCCAATGTTTGTCCTCAATGGACTCCTAAACCACTTAACCGATTATAATAAAATTCGCACACCATGTGCAGTTCGATCCAACTTGAGAGATAGGATAGTTTAAATCTAAAAAAAAAAAATTGGGTAAAGTAGGGTAGTGTAGGGTAGTGTAGTGTAGTGTAGGGTAGTGTAGGGTAGTGTAGGGTAGTGTAGGGTAGTGTAGCGTAGTGTAGTGTAGGGTAGTGTAGGGTAGTGTAGTGTAGTGTAGGGTAGGGTAGTGTAGTGTAGCGTAGTGTAGTGTAGGGTACTGTAGGGTAGTATAGGATATGTAGGGTAGTCATTTGACGGGAAAAATTCCAAAAATAAATAATTGTCTACCCCGTGCGAAGCCGGGACGGGCTGCTAGTTGTATTGTAAATAAATCGTTGATGTGCCTATGCAAATAAAATAAAAACAAAGAAAAACAAGCCCTGTTATTTATAATACCATGTGACTGTGAAACTGATAAAAAAAATACCTCGCACATAAAAATCATGTAGCAAATCATTGACCTTTTACCAAAGAGGTCGAATACCCTTCAACACACAAATATATCAGATATTTATCTTCGAGATAAGACCATCATCATCTGCCTAGCCTTTTCCCAACTATATTGGGGTCGGCTTCCAGTCAAGCCGGATTTAGCTGAGTACCAGTATTTTACGAGGAGCGGCTGCCTACCAGACCTCCACAACCCATTAACTCGGGTAACACGGTACTTCATGGCAAGGCTGGAGTCAGATTTACTGGCTTAAGACTATCCGTAACGACTGCCAAAGATCTACAAATGACAGCCGGGACCTACGGCTTAACGTGCTTTCCGAGGCACGGAGGAAACTCGTTATGTTAAGATGGTCATCCATATACAGACCAACCTTGGCAAGCGTTGCTTAACCTTGAAGATCGGCCCGTGCGGCTGTTATTATCTAGCCACGAGCTCCTCATAGATAAGACCATCGATCATTAATTAATATCTGTTGAATTGTTTGATGATGAAATTGATGCATTTTAATCCAATTTAATCTAATTAAGATAATGTGCTGAAAGTTCTAGAGCTTTACAGTTTTTTTTATTAGGGTTCCGTATCCAAAACACATTATCTTTCTTAGATTAAATTGGATTATAAATGCATCAATATCGTTCAACAGATATTACTGCACGGTCGATGGTCTTATCTATACTAATATTATAAAGAGGTAAAATTTGCAAGTTTGTATGTAGGGGGTAATCTCTGGAACTACTGGTCCGATTTGAAAAATTCTTTCAGTGTTAGATAGCCCATTTATCGAGGAATGCTATAGGCTATATACCATCACGCTACGACCCACGGGAGCGGAGCAGTAACGTAAAATGCGGGTGAAACCGCAGGGGACAGCTAGTATCTCATATCTTTATGTATTGAAGAGAATTGAAGGGCATTCGATCTCTTTGATTAAAGGTCTATGATTTGCTATATGTTTTTTTTATGTGCGTTTGCCTACTGCGAATTATAATTTGGATGTCTTCAAAGGTAGAGTGAATAGTCTCTTAATAAACTAGTGCGCCTCACCATCAACGATTGCATCACTGCTTACCACCAGGTAGGGTCGTAGTCAAGCATTATAGCTATGTCCACACTGTGCCCTTTTTTGTTCAACAAGAGCATGCGTCATAGCGCAGTCAACAGCGCAAGTCGGGCATGCCTTTGACGCATGTGCAATGACAGTTGAAAGTGTAGCGCTTGATTCTTTTTTTTCTGGAATTTCTTACGATCAAGTAAGCAGCACATATTGCACTAAGTAAAATGTTGTCGTCACACATGTTTCCACAAGCTGACAAACTACGACTGAACTAAATGACAATATTGGCGTTGCGTTCTTTAACGCATTCAATTGTTGAAAGTGACTAACGAAAGTTGAATAGAAAGATGAAGACGAAAGTTGAAGATGAAAGTGTCCAGTGTGGACATAGCTTATGGGATCGCAGTCAAGCACTAGTTTATGTTACCATGTGAGCTTCTTACCTATTAGTCCTGGTGAGAAGGTTCCAGCTCCTCAACTCCTCGGCCTCGAAGACGGAAGTGACCTGGTCTTCGATGATGGACTCCATGCCAGCTTTGACCAGGTCCAGGCAGTTCGCCAGGTGGAACTCGATGTTGTTCTGGAATAGATACGAAGGACATAAGATAAATAAAAATTATTTATTATTTCGGGATATGTTCTAAAAAATATTAATAACTAGCTTCAGCCCGCGACTTCGTTCGCGTGTTCAAGAATCGGGATAAAAGGTAGCCTATGTTCTTTTCCATGTCAAAGGCCATATTATTATGCATTCCAAAATTCATCCACCCTCACAAATTTATCCACCATCCAAATCCGTTCAACCGTTTTTTTGGTGATTAAGTAACAAACATCCACACTTTCACATTTATAATATTAGTTAGGATATAAATTTAGAATAGGATAATATGATAATTAATACTCGATTAGCCTCGACCAAATTCTGAGGAGGTTCTCATTAGGCAGCTGGATCAAGGGCTTGATTCAGAAAGCAGTATTCTTAGACTTCGCGAGAGGAATCGCGCCGTGTCTAAGAGACACGGCGCGATTCCTCTCTCAGGAGCCCTGACTGCCGGTAGATTGGAGTCTGTTCCCGATGCCGGTAGGCTACTATTTTTTATATTTTCAGGGTTCCGTACCTCAAAGGAAAAAAAACGGACCCTCATAAGACCATTTGACCAGTTGTCCGTCTCAAATTCATAGAAATGAAAATTCATAATAGGTATTACTTTCCGTTGAACTAGTTTTCAGACTATTACTACTATTATATACAATTTTTTATTATTTATAGTTCTTTCGTTTAGAAGTAGCGGCAAATAGTTGAATACCACTGCTCGATAGCAACACAGCTGTGTCCGTACTTATGTACTTATTGATAAGGCGCTGAAATAAATCTCATCAATAAATGTCATTTGTAGATCTTTGGCAGTCGTTACGAATAGTCAGAAGCCAGTAAATCTGACTCCAGTCTTGCCATGAAGTACCGTGTTACCCCAGTTAATGGGTTGTGGAGGTCTGGTAGGCAGCCGCTCCTCGTAAAATACTGGTACCTATTCAGCTAAATCCGGCTTGACTGGAAGCCGACCCCAATATAGTTGGGAAAAGGCTAGGTAGATGATAATTGTGCATGGAGTGATATGAAAGAAATGGGAGTTAGTGATAGTGTGACGGGTGACAGGACAGAATGGAAGATAAAGACGTGTTGCGCCGACCCCAATATAGTTAGGAAAAGGCTAGGTAGATGGTTCTTTTGTATTAATTCATGAATCCCCGACCGGTCCTATGAGACCGCGCTGTTATTGTTTTACAATTGAGTCTCGTTTTGCGGGTATGTGATAGGTTAATGCAACGACACTAAGTTGAATTCTTGCTCGATAACAACAGCTGTGTCCGTACTTATGTACTTATTGATAAGGCGCTGAAATAAATCTCATCAATAAATGTCATTTGTAGATCATAGCCATAGATTGTAGCCATGAAGTACTGTGTTACCCCAGTTAATGGGTTGTGGAGGTCTGGTAGGCAGCCGCTCCTCGTAAAATACCAGTATTTTACGAGGAGCGGCTCAGCTAAATCCGGCTTGACTGGAAACCGACCCGAATATAGTTGGGAAAAGGCTAGGTAGATGGTTCTTTTGTATTAAAGCAGCAACATAAACAGCACTGCTTGATAGCAACACAGTTATGTCCGTACTTATGTACTTATTGATAAGGCGTTGAAATAAATCTCGTTACGCGTGTTTCTATGCCGATTGTGAACAGATTAGATTCGAGTGCAGTGTCTGCTTTGTTTGGCAAGTGGAAATTACTGAGCTAGATGAATTACTGTTGATTTCTATGTTTTTTTTAGATAGACACTCGTGTCCTTTTGCGATGATTCAGAAATCTTTTAACAATCGAAATAATCGGAGCCGATAAAATAGGGATCTCTTAGATCTGTATAATTTTTCAGCACACTAGGTAACTCCTATAATTACCGTACCAGAGAAATGAATGCTGTGCAGAAAAAACCATTTCTTTAACTAAATATGTCCTACAAAAAACTAAAAAACCACTCAAAAACGTAAAACGTGATGATCTTTTTTATCGAATTCACAACAATTTGCTTCGGATATATACATATAATTTATAAAATAAAAATACGAATTCTTTATCAAAATTACTAACTTGCCTTGCAAATTAAATTGTACATCTTCAGTTCAGTACAATCTATGTTCGCCTACGAGTACTTACTGGTCAATTGGGATTACATGTTTGCTCTCACAGTTAAAGTTGTTTGTTATCATAAGTAGGTACAAACCACATGTTTAAGTCATCATCACCTGCCTAGCCTTTTCCCAACTATATTGGGGTCGGCTTCCAGTCAAGCCGGATTTAGCTGAATACCAGTCGCTGAGGCAGATGGACCGGGACGCTCTCCTGGAAGCCGCGAGGGTACAGGCCTGGGTGCAAGCACCGGACAGGCCTGTCGAAATTGACCCTGAGGCAGAGTGGTTCCAGGAGGCCATGTCGCAAATCTGCGACGAGGCGATGCCCCGAGTCCATCCAGGACGTGCTCGGCGCCAGGTGTACTGGTGGTCGCCGGAGATTGCGGCTCTGCGCGAGGCGTGCACCGCCGCGCGGCGCCGGTACGCCAGGTTCCGCAGGCGCCGCACCCGCCCGCCGGATGCGGTGGCCAGGGAGGCGGAGCTTTACGAGGGGTACAGAGCGGCAAGGCGCACCCTCCGAACAGAGGTAAAGCGGGCCAAGTTGGAGGCCCGCAATGTGTGGCTGGGGACTCTGAACAGGGACCCATGGGGACGCCCTTACCAGGTGGTGCGGGACAAACTCCGCCCATGGGCTCCCCCTCTGACTCAGAGTCTCCGGCCCCAAGTTGTGGAGGGTGTGGTGGCCAATCTGTTCCCTGAGCGAGGGGAACACTCTCCCCCGCTCATGGCTCCGCCACCTGCGGTACCCGTAGCGGACCACACCAGTGACGACGAGGACGACGCTCCAGAGGTGACCGAGGTAGAGATGAGGGCGGTGGTACGAAGACTCAGTTTCAAGAACACCGCCCCAGGACCCGACGGCGTGCACGGCAGGGTATGGGTCCTGGCCATGGAGGCTCTCGGGTCTCGATTGCGAGGGCTCTTTAGCGCATGCATGGAGAGAGGACAGTTTCCCCGTCGCTGGAAGACCGGGAAACTGGTCCTCATTGCGAAGCCGGGGCGCCCCGCGGACTCTCCGTCCGCGTACCGGCCCATTGTGCTGCTCGACGAGGTGGGCAAACTCTTTGAAAGAGTAATTGCAGACCGCCTCGTCGGGCATCTTGCGCGGGTGGGGCCGGACCTTTCGGACGGCCAGTTCGGCTTTCGCAGGGGGCGTTCCACGGTGGACGCCATCATGCGCGTGAGGGCTCTCACGACGGGGGATGCGGTGTCTCGGGGCAGGGTCGTCTTGGCGGTGTCTTTGGACATCGCCAATGCCTTCAACTCCCTGCCCTGGAGTTGCATCGGGGCGGCACTTCGGTATCACGAGGTGCCCGCCTACCTCCGTCGTGTGATCGAGGCCTACCTGTCGGATAGGTTCATCATCTATCCCGGTCACCAGGGAGAGTGGAGACGGCGAGAGATGTCGTGCGGTGTTCCGCAGGGATCGGTACTAGGACCGCCCCTGTGGAACATCGGATACGACTACGTGCTGCGCGGCGACCTCCCCGACGGGGTCAGCGTGGTCTGCTACGCAGATGACACGCTGGTCCTGGCGCGGGGAGAGTCGTACCAGGCGGCGGCCGAAACAGCGACACGCGGGGTTGCGACAGTCGTGGAGAGGATCCTGCAACTGGGACTCAAGGTGGCATTGCACAAGTCCGAGGCCATGTGCTTTCATGGCCCTCGGTACGCGCCACCTCCGGGTTCCCAAATAACGGTAGGGGGGGTCCACATCGGCGTCGGGTCGGCGATGAAGTACCTGGGACTCGTCCTCGACAGCCGGTGGACTTTCGAGGAGCATTTCCGACGTTTGGCCCCCAAACTGGACAGGTCCGGGGCCGCTCTGAAGCGGCTCCTGCCCAACCTAGGGGGTCCAGACGCCCCCTGCCGGAGGCTCTACGCGGGGATCGTTCGGTCCATGGCCCTTTACGGGGCGCCGGTTTGGGCGCCGTCGCTAGGTAAGCGACCGGCGGCCAAGCTGAACGCTTGCCAGAGGGTCATGGCCATCCGGATGGTGCGGGGATACCGCACGATCTCCCGCGAAGCGGCGAGCCTCCTCGCTGGCCTGCCACCGTGGGATCTGGAGGCAACAGTCCTTGCACGCATGCACGATTTGCGCGTGGAGATGCAACGCCGGGGCGAAACTCCGCTGCCGCGACAAGTCGCGGCATGGCGGACAGAGTTCCGGCGGGATCTTAGGGTGGCATGGCGACTGCGACTGTCGCAACCCAGTGCTGGGCACGCCGTCATTGAGGCGGTTAGGCCCCTCTTTGAGGAGTGGTTGGAAAGAGGTCACGGCGTCCTCTCTTTCCGTGTGACGCAGGTCCTCACCGGACACGGTAAGTTCGGGAGGTTCCTGCATCGAATCAAGCAGGAGAGGACGCCCGGGTGTCGCCACTGTGTGGACCGCCCGGAGGACACGGTGGAGCACACGGTAGAAGTGTGCCCCGCTTGGGCGGAGCACCGCCGTGTCCTCGTGGAGACTATCGGGAGCGGCGACCTCTCGCGCCGGGCCCTGGTTCAGGCCATGGTCCGGAGCGAGGAGGGTTGGCATGCGGTCGCCTCCTTCTGCGAAGCAGTGATGCTCGTGAAGGAGGCTGCTGACCGCGAGCGCGTGAGGGAACGGTCCTCACGCCGCCGCCGCCGAGATCCCGATCCCGATTTCCGACCACCGTAGGCGCGGGTTCGCGGACGGCGAGCACTGGGTAGCTCGCTGTCCGGCAGTCTGGAAATAATCTGGACCGAGCCCAGTCGTCAACGGCGCGTTCTGTTCCACGCGCGCCTCAAGGAGATGTCAGCAAACTGTAGGGGCCCGGTAGGGCCGAAGCCTCTGGGGGGAACATGTGGTATTCCTAACGGTTGATACCGAGTCCCCCCCAGAACGAAGGCAACGAAGGAACGGGGTAGGGGTTTAGTCAGTAAGAGTCTGACACGCCCTCCCGCTCCGCCCAAGAGCGGGGGAAGTCATTCTGATGATTCCCCTACCAGAAAAAAAAAAAAAAAAAAAAAAGCTGAATACCAGTATTTTACGAGGAGCGGCTGCCTACCAGACCTCCACAACCCATTAACTGGGGTAACACGGTACTTCGTGGCGAGACTGGAGTCAGATTTACTGGCTTCTGACTATCCGTAACGACTGCCAAAGATCTCCAAATGACAGCCGGGACCAACGGCTTAACGTGCTTTCCGAACCACATGTTTAAGTATCGGTCACTAATTACCAGTCATCCTAACATCATCATCATTTCAGACGAAAGACGTCCACTAGACATAGGCCTACACTAGACACTAGACGCTAGACATAGGCCTCCCCCAAGCGTCCAAATAATGACCGGTCCTGTACGTCTCACATCTAACGGCTTCCCACGACCCTCACCAGGGCATTTTTGTGGGAGGCCTTCCAACGCTGCGACTTCCGGTACGTGGTCACCACTCCAGAACCTTTCGTCCCTATCGACCATCTGTTTTATGAGCAATGTGCCCTGTCCACAGCTGCTTAAGTTTGGCGATTCTTCGGGCTATGTACCGACATAGCCCGAAGAATCGCCAAACTTAAGTTTAAGAGAACCAAGGTTACCGAACCTTTGTTCTTTTGCGGATATCTTCATTTTTGACGTTTTTAAGAATCCATACCTAACACTTGCCGGGCGAGCTAAGGGAATGCGGGGGGAAGCGGGGGGATGCGAGCATTTCAGAGATGCGTCAAGTTAATGTGACCGGATTGTAGGTATGTATGCTCATATGCTCCTTACCTCGCCATTCCCCTGAGGCGTTTTATGCCCGTTCACCACCCGCTCCTGGCTGGTGCTCCGCTTGTAGTTCAGTTCTGGCGAAGGACCCAGGATCTCTTGTCTCTCTATCACCGTGTTCAGCGTGCCTGGAAAGAGAGAGAGAGTAGATGTTAGACGGAGAGAAAGTTATAATAATAAAAAAAAATAATTTACTCTTTATTGTACACCAAAGAAATACATTTTTAACAAAGAGCTTAAGATTAGTAGTTATAATGTTTATTGTCATACTACTTTCTGCTATAGGCTTAGCCCGCGTGAAAGTAGAATATTAATACAAAGAGTAACCTCGAGCTACCTTGGGCAGAGCACCACCGTCTCCTCATGGAGGGGATCGGCGACTGTGAGATCTCCCTGACTTTTTGAAGGAGGTGGCCGTACGCAAATCGGCAAAACGCACGTCCTCACGCCTTAAGAGGCCTGCGGAGACCGCGCGCTATCTCGAGTTGAGACGAAATAAAACACGTTTTTGAGGTTGATGGAAGCAATCCAGATAGTTTAAACAATTCTTAAACACACCGACTGGAGTAAAGTCATCATCCGCACACTGACAGTTGCTTGCTGTGATAGCAATACAAACTATTGGAAATTTGGGAGAGGTTCCGTAATACCAAAAATGATGAATGAAAAATTAATGTATTTCCATTATTGTTTCGAGTATTTATAACTTGATAATAATATCTGTGTTCCTACGAAGAGATATTTTGAAATATTGTTGTTTATAATATAGAAAAAACAAAATAAAAACATGACATTTTCGCTGTGAAAATGTGCAAATTTAAATTCGCTTAAATTTCGTTTGGGGTAAGTTTTTCAACAAAAAGACGATGTAGGAACCTAGATAATTATTGTCTGAATCCGTCCATCATATTATGGTGTAAATATGCTTAAATTGCAAATGATTTTGGTATTACGTTTGTATGGATAATTCTAACGTCGCGCCCGCCTTAACAACCGCAACAAGAGTCGCCGGGAGTCACCGGCCACCATAGGCTCCGGTTTACGGACGACAAACAAAAGATAGTTCGTCGTTCGCTCGGCTGATAAGGACCGTACCGTGTAGTATTCTACGCGCGCGCTTAAAAGAGATCTCAGCAAACCGAAGGGTCCCAGTAGAGCCAATTCCCGCTAGGGCCATGGGGAAATTTCTGAAAAGGAAACCCACCATTGGGTTTCTTTTTCAGAAATTAAGATCGCATTGGGTAACTGAAGGAACAAAGGTGGATTTTAGTCAGAAGGACTAAATCCTGACGCTTTATAAGTACCCCTGTAGTAAGTGAAATAAAATTATTTGAATTGAATTGCTGCAAAAATAATCCAGCCTCATCTCATGACACTGGGTCCATTCCAGCATATTATACACGTGTTAGTTTGTCGCATGAAAGACTAAATTACTCCACAGTAGACCAAAGAGGAACCATGGAGTTTCTTACCGGTTCTTCTCCATAGGAAACGACCACTTGGTATCGTAAATGTATGCTGGTTTCTGACGTTGGGTTGGGATGCCAGTCATCATCATCTGCCTAGTCTTTTCCTAACTATATTGGGGTCGGCTTCGAGTCAAGCTGGATTTAGCTGAATACCAATATTTTACGAGGAGAGGCTACCCGAGGAGCGGCTACCTTTTGGTTGGGATGCCAGTCATATTTCAAAAAACATCAGGTTGAGAAGGTACACTTTGTATGAAACAACTGGTTTCTTTTGTTTTATGACTGGTACGCCCAAATGGCAAATTGCGATATCCTGCGAATGGGACATTCTGCGTCATAAGTACCCGTAAGGTAAGTGAAATGAAAATATTTGAATTGAATTGTTGTAAAAATACTACAGCCTCATCTCACAACACTGGAGTCGATTCCAGCATATTATACACTTGTTAGTTTGTCGCATGTAAGACTAAATTACTCTACAATGACACAAAATGGCTTAGTAAGTAATCTTGCGTCAACCGTTTACGTAAACGCACGCGTTTAAGTTCTGAAATACGGAGCTATTTGAAAGTAATTTTATTGTTATGAGGTAGCATTGAAATAGATGTAAGTATGGTGACACAAATATACTTAAACATTAATTTATGTCTTTTTCTTGCGACGAGCAATGGGTAGCTCGCCATCCGGCTTTACTATAATGATTGAGCCCCAGTGGTAGTCGGCGCGTTTCAAAGAGATTTTAGTAAAACCTAAGGCCTCAGCAGGGCCGAACGAAGTCTACTGGGCCCATGGGTTGACTTACGAACGCAAGCCCGTGGTTCTAGAACACAAGGCATAGGTGATCATAGAAAATGGCACATCCTTAGAGTAAATGATAAATGATATTTATTTTTGTATATATATAGGTTTCTATCTTTAGTTTGTATATATCTATTAAGTCATTTATTAGTTTAATATGTAAATATAATCTATTTTGCAAATAGGTTTTTTCCAAACTCTTTTACACGTCAATTTTTTTTTTGGACTTTTTTTTTTGTTACTAGATGAGGCCGGAGAGTGGAAAATGTCATTGGATGAATAACCATGTTAAAAAAACCGGTGTTCCATCAGTTTTATGCGTTCTAGGGCGACGGTAACTCTTTCTTACTAAGGGCTCAAACGCTCAAATACAAGACATGCTCCAAAGGCAGCGATAGCTGCAGCTGTTGACACGTCGTCGGCGACAGCTGTTGACTGTTGACGTTCGACCGACATTCCAACAAATGAAACACAACAGCCATCGTGTGTGTCAGCCATAGTGAGCAGTGGTGGCCCATTGGTAACTGCCCCGACTTGCAAGTTGTAGGTCGCAGGTTCAAACCTGGTCAGGCGCATTACTTTGTGTAGTTTATTTCATCACCACTGCTCTCAAAACGGTGAAGGAAAACATCGTGAGGAAACCGGCATGTCCTAGAACCAAAAATTTGAAGACATGTGACATCCACCAACCCGCAATGGGCCCGCGCGGTTATTATGGCCCCTTCCCTGTCCAAGAGAGGAGGCCTGAGTCCTAGCAGTGGGAACATTATAAGGCCGATAATGCATCGTGTATGTCAAGTACAGCAGCAGTTACCTCTGCCGTTGGCATCCTGCCGCTCGTGTGCACGAGCTCTAAGCTCTAACCCGTTTCTCGTGTTTGGCATCCCTAACTGTACTATCTGTATAATACCCGGCAAATACGTTGGCAAGTTTCGCGCATGGTGCACAAAACAGCCAATGAGCGAACAGGACGTAACGCAGTGCGGGGCAAAAGTCGTCTAACGCACCAATCACAAACTACTATTATAATGCTGCACCAATCGCGTCCCGCTTGACCACCAAATAGACCTAAAAAACGATTTCTGCGCATTGCCAAGTTATGTGCCGCCGGTTATAATATCAAACGACATACGCTAAATAATTTCATCGCACTACTAAGAAACTAAGTAAAAGTGACGCAAGATTATAAAGTTTCCCAGTAATCGGTCGACATCCTACGACCGGTTTTTATATCTACTTTCAATTAGCCTCATTTAATATCTTATATATTAGTCGCAATGGTGTAAACCTAGCTTAACACATTACTACATGCATTTGTTGCATGGTAATCTATCACACACCCGCGAAACGAGACACAATAGTAAAACAATAACAGCGCGGTCTCATAGGACCGGTCGGGGATTCAAACATTAATATTAATGCCCCTTTTTATAGTTTTATATAATCCAAAATTTAATTTTTTCCTCCAATATTTTCTACCGTTCTAGGGTGGAGCGAGGGGGCGTTCTATCACGCCGTTCTTACTTGCTAAAACCACAACTGTGCCCTTTATTTGCCCTTTACTTTTTTTTTGCACACGACAATTGAAGCGTACATAGCGTTCACTACAAGTTTAGTCAATACATTTAACACAAACTCATAGAAGGGTTATAAACTAGTACTTGACTGCAATCCCACCTGATGGTAAGCAGTGATGCAATCATTGATGGTGAGGCGCACTAGTTTATTAAGAGCCTATTCACTCTAGTCTTGAAGATACCCAAATTATAATCGGACGGAAAGACCGCAGCAGACAAATTGTTCCAATCCTACACACATCGCCCAGCGCATTTTGACGCCCCAGGAAATTCCTGTCTCGGCCTGACACTCGGGCGTTTCAGGGCCAGGAACCTCCTGAAGTTACCATGTCCGGTGAGGAACTGCTTCATGCAGAAAATAAAGGCGGCAGAAGCTAGTCAAACACATCATGAACTGACTAAAAATAAACCAAGATGATTGAATCATCTTCCGTAACTCCTATATAAACACGTTTCTCGTTACTTCCATTGACGACCGATCATAAAACATTTGAACACGCAATGATTTATTTGCTTCATAGTGTGAAGAACATAAAAATGGCTTTAAAAAAAACTCTTGGAAAAACTATTTGTCATTATTGTTTTGTGGGAAATGATGATTTTGATGATGAGTGGGTCGCTCGTCGCAGTCGCTAAAAACCAAATGCTAGCTTTTAAGTTTAAAAGAAACTGCACATAATAGGATGTCAAACAAATGTCGTAATGTGTGGTGTCACGTCCAACGATCACGTCAGAGATGGCAAACAGAGCCGCGTAGTTAAACTATCTTAAAAAAACTGGCGAAAAATGTATGTTACTGAAATTAATTGTCAAGCAAAATTCGACCTAATTGCATTTTTTTTTGCAAATAAGTTTTAAATAGATTAGGAATATTAGGCCGTCTTCTCCCCGCTGTCGGCTGACACAGACGCGATGCAGTAGCGCGGCTGACGCGCCTTTCAAATGCGACTGAAGCGCTTTAGCCACGCGATGCAGTAGCGCGGCTGACGCGCCTTTCAAATGCGACTGAAGCGCTTTAGCCACGCGATGCAGTAGCGCGGCTGACGCGCGTTTCAAATGCGACTGAAGCGCTTTAGCCACGCGATGCAGTAGCGCGGCTGACGCGCGTTTCAAATGCGACTGAAGCGCTTTAGCCACGCGATGCAGTAGCGCGGCTGACGCGCCTTTCAAATGCGACTGAAGCGCTTTAGCCACGCGATGCAGTAGCGCGGCTGACGCGCCTTTCAAATGCGACTGAAGCGCTTTAGCCACGCGATGCAGTAGCGCGGCTGACGCGCCTTTCAAATGCGACTGAAGCGCTTTAGCCACGCGATGCAGTAGCGCGGCTGACGCGCGTTTCAAATGCGACTGAAGCGCTTTAGCCACGCGATGCAGTAGCGCGGCTGACGCGCCTTTCAAATGCGACTGAAGCGCTTTAGCCACGCGATGCAGTAGCGCGGCTGACGCGCCTTTCAAATGCGACTGAAGCGCTTTAGCCACGCGATGCAGTAGCGCGGCTGACGCGCCTTTCAAATGCGACTGAAGCGCTTTAGCCACGCGATGCAGTAGCGCGGCTGACGCGCCTTTCAAATGCGACTGAAGCGCTTTAGCCACGCGATGCAGTAGCGCGGCTGACGCGCCTTTCAAATGCGACTGAAGCGCTTTAGCCACGCGATGCAGTAGCGCGGCTGACGCGCCTTTCAAATGCGACTGAAGCGCTTTAGCCACGCGATGCAGTAGCGCGGCTGACGCGCCTTTCAAATGCGACTGAAGCGCTTTAGCCACGCGATGCAGTAGCGCGGCTGACGCGCCTTTCAAATGCGACTGAAGCGCTTTAGCCACGCGATGCAGTAGCGCGGCTGACGCGCCTTTCAAATGCGACTGAAGCGCTTTAGCCACGCGATGCAGTAGCGCGGCTGACGCGCGTTTCAAATGCGACTGAAGCGCGTTAGGCGCACTTCAAAAAGTTGCCGTGGGTGAGGGACCTAAAACGTCAACGATATTTTACGTGTATGGTACTGATCTTCCACTCACCATTCATCCCATTCTCCTTGATGGTAGCTGAAGGCGGTTTGTTGTCGTCGGGTGCAGGAGGAACGTCCTCCTCATCAGAACTGTCTGATCTCTGAATCTTGATCTTCGCCACCTCAATGTGTTGTCTGCCATACTGAAATGAAGGAGAAAATACGATTATGAAACATTATCTACATCATTACCCTTTTCCCAACTATATTGGGGTCGGCTTCCAGTCAAGCCGGATTTAGCTGAATACCAGTGTTTTACGAGGAGCGGCTGCCTACCAGACCTCCACAACCTATTAACTGGGGTAACATGGTACCAGTCGCGAAGCCTTCATATAACTCCATTCCTTACGAGTTCACTTTGAAACAGAAATCTATAGGTCAACAACCCTTCTATTGTTCAATTACTTCGATTTTTTTAAATGTATACAACATTTGTCGTCAATGCCAAAATCATAAGCCGAAAAACACCGGATTACCTTTTCAAACAACTAAAACCCATAATACGCATCTATCTCTTTCTTTCCTATAAACTAACGCCTATTACTCGAACTCTTGCCGTCTCGTTTTCGCACGTAGAAAATTGAACTCAATATAACTCGATCCGGACCGAGTTATGAGGAAGAAGACAGTAAACATTGCATAGGTGCAAGCGAGAAAGAAAAATTCATTCATTGTGCAATTATAATGATTCCAAAATAAGAATGAATTTCACTGCATAATAACTGATATTGGCGAGTAATACATCTTATTTGGTAGGGTTTTTTATACAACCGAATTATCATGGCGGTTATCTTTCATTTTCTGTTTTGTAGTTGTTTTTTTTTTGTTTTTAACGTTACTGTACATATATTTCGTGCTATTTAGTAATGGCATTAATTCATGGTAGAGATATAATATTGTTAATAGATTCTTTGTATTGCAACGAAATCCTGTTCCCAAAATTAAGTTACGAGTGTTACGACAATTAATAAAAACGCCGGTTTGAATTTATTGCATCATTGAGCGAACTGCATTTGGTGAGTGAACTTTAATAATATATTTTACATACTATTTTTAAAATTGCGTTTACATAAATATTGGTTCACTGCGTCATCTTTTGAGGAAATTGTGAATTTGTGAAAAAAGTTGGGAACGCGGTCACTAGATGGCGTTGTTAGTTGAGCGACGGTTTCTGAATCTCACAGTTAAGATTTTCCGTCGCTTAATTAGGTCAGGTTTATAATATTTTTGGAATAAGTAGCGGATTAACTCGCACGCAAGTCTACCCCTCGCCACTGCATGGTACTCCATGAAATATCATCATCACTTATCACTTTAGCCGAAAGACGCCTTGCGGGATCACAACAGGACGTCTACTATCTTTCTCCGAAATACGAAGTTTCGACCGAAATTTTACGTGTGGAAGCTGGGGCGCTGCCCCCCGCATTCCCTTAGCTCGGCCGGCAAGTGTCAGGTATGCTCAGCATCTTTGTTATCGATACGCGTGTCGGTAATTTGTCTAGTTCTCTGTTGTTGTTATATTGTTTTTGAACTTTATTTCATCGCCCCCTAGCGTCAAGTTAATGTGACCGAGTTGTACGTTAAAATTACCGATCTAGCTCAAAGAATCGCCAAACTTAAGGGTCAGTTCAGCACCGAGAAGCGACGCAACGCGACGATACTGGAAGAGGCCAGTGATTTCGCGCTGCGCCGCGCGACACCGCGAGACGCAACGCGACGTTGCGAGGCGCATAGTAAAAACGTTGGCAACACGACGACGCGAATTGAAAAACGTTCCGCTGCGCAGCGAGACGCCGCGCGGCGTCACGAGGCACAGCGCTGCATGAAACAACGTATTCTAAATTCTCACGAGTCGCGTCTCGGTGAGTTGACCCTAAATGGCAGTGGGTAGGGCACATTGCTCACTGAACAGATAGTCTTGGGCATCGGCGCCGAGTTGCTAGCCTCTCGGATTTTTATCGTTTACACTTCGGGAAGTGTGCACAGGAATTGCACAATTTAATTCCGTCAAGTCCTTTCCATCATCGGACGACTAGACGTACGGCGATGCGCCACCGGTATATGGTGAAAATTCCACATTTATTATGCGTACAGCTAAGGAGTGGAATTTCCTGCCGGAATCTGTGTTTCCTAATAGCTACTACTTAGGAGTCTTCAAGTCAAGAGTGAATGGGTTACTTCTAGGCAAGCGTGCTCCATTGTCGGCCACATCATGGCTTACCATCAGGTGAGATAGTGGTCAAACGCGATCCTGTGCATAATAAAAAAAAGAAAGGAAGGTGGTCGATGGGGACGAAAGGTTCTGGAGTGGCGACCACGTACCGGAAGATGGAATGTTGGAAGGTCTCCCACAAGGTGGACCGATGACCTGGTGAGGGTCGCGGGAATGCGATGGATGCTAGATGCACAGGACCGGTCGTTATGGCGAAACTTGGAGCAGGCCTATGTCCAACATTAAAATAAGTATAAGTAACTTAAATATAGCACTACATAACATAAGCACTATAGTTATATTCCATTCGCGTCAAGATTATCCACTTAAACGAACATTTTTTAGTGTCCGTTCAAACGATTTTGACTTTTATTGTTTTGCAAATAATGTTCCTGTACAATATCATACTCATCATCATCTGCCTAGCCTTTTCCCAACTATATTGGGGTCGGCTTCCAGTCAAGCCGGATTCAGCTGAATACCAGTATTTTACGAGGAGCGGCTGCCTACCAGACCTCCACAACCCATTAACTGGGGTAACACGGTACTTCATGGCAAGACTGGAGTCAGTTTTACTGGCTTCTGACTATCCGTAACGATTGCCAAAGATCTACAAATGACAGCCGGGACCTACAACTTAACGTGCTTTCCGAGGCACGGAGGAAACTCTATTGTTAAGATGGTCACCCATCCACAGACCAACCTAGACAAGCATTGCTTAACCTTGAAGATCGACCTGTGCGGCTGTTATTATTTAGCCACGAGCTCCTACTATGTAAGTATAAACCAAAGTCGCGTCCCGCTATCGACACGACGATATGACATTGCCGCTTCGTCGACCATTTCATAATTTTCTATGCAAGCTTCACGCAGGTACGCCAAGCGTATAATGACGAGAACGCGTCTATGAAGCTTAGAAGACGATCAAAAACATCTCACACACAGACGAAGCCGTGCCCTAAACTATAGCTTGAGACATCGTATGTACCTACAAGCGTTGTTCACCTTGCGCAGACGCAACTAAGGTCACATAAGTATGTCGGCGCCATAACACACGCTGCGTGTTTTTATACCATTACCGAATATTTTACATTATTTACTATATCTACATCATCTGTTTAGCCTTTTCTAGAGAGGAGCTCGTGGCTAAATAATAACAGCCGCACAGGTCGATCTTCAAGGTTAAGCAACGCCTGCCTAGGTTGGTCTGTGGATGGGTGACCATCTTAACATAACGAGTTTCCTCCGTGCCTCAGAAAGCACGTTAAGCCGTAGGTCCCGGCTGTCATTTGTAGATCTTTGGCAGTCGTTACGGATAGTCAGAAGCCAGTAAATCTGACTCCAGTCTTGCCATGAAGTACCGTGTTACCCCAGTTAATAGCTAGGCAGATGATGATCTGTTTAGCCTTTTCCCAACTATATTGGGGTCGGCTTCCAGTCAAGCCGGATTTAGCTGAATACCAGTATTTTACGAGGAGCGGCTGCCTACCAGGCCTCCACAACCCATTAACTGGGGTAACACGGTACTTCACGGTGCGTGTTTCGGTGTGATTACCGGATATTTTACATTATTTGCTATATGTATCTCATTAGAGCGAAAGTGTTTTGTGTGTTACTCTGTAATTGCTGAACGGATTTGGATGCAATTCAGGATGAAGTTTTTTGGGATATTTAATTTGATTGTTAGTTCTTTATTTATTACATCCTTAAGAGAGGCCGAAAAGTTTAGACGGGACCGTAGTAGTTTTAATAATGTAAGGGTGTACACTCGCCTTACGTCGGGATGTCCGACGGTGATGTGAACATGGTTTAAAAGCTTGTTGTATCATACAACGCAATCTAACGCAATGTATGACGAAGAAGCAATGCGAAAACAGAGAGATTAACACCTTAACGCAGTGTTGGCATCCGGTAATTCCGTTATATACTCGAATATTTCACGAAATTTGTTACAAGAAATACATGTTTCTTTTTCTAAAAATTTTTAATAATAGGCAAAAAATGCTTTATTCAGAATCTCCATTAATATTCATGAATCCCCGAGACCCCGACCGGTCTCATTGAACCGCGGTGTTATTGTTTTACTATTGTGTCTCGTTTCGCGGGTATTGATAGGTTAAATTTGCAAAGTTTCTATAGCTATACTATCTTAATTTTTTTAAATTTATGAGTACATTTTGAAGGACGAAAGTTCATACAAGAAAGCAGATTTTCAGAGGTCTTTACTTGATCCGTTTTAAAGAAAAGGTATGTTTTGAATAGAAACCTAGATAATATCCACAAATGTTCTAAAAATATCTAGAGAAAGAAGTGTCTTACACTTTTTTTTATGAAATACTAGCTTTAACCCGCGGCTTCGCTCCCGTCAAATGACTACCCTACATATCCTACGCTACCCTACCCTACCTTCCCAACCTACCCGACACTACCCTACCTACCCTACACTACACTACCCTACCTACCCTACTTTACCTGTTTTTTTTTTAGAATTTTTCTCTCCGTAAGAACCATCATTGAACTTCAAGGAACATTTAAAAAAAATCAGCCAAATCGGTCAAGCCGTTTTCATGTTATGTCGTGACAACGGAAAACGGGTTTCATTTTTATATATATAGATAGATTAGGGCTTGACTTAGCTAACCTGTCTTTCTGCGAAAATATACCGCAGGAACAGAGTTGCCGCCTTTAAACGTAGAACTACATGGGACGACACGTGGGCCACGTACGCGATCTGGGCGAGTCGGTCTCCTTACATTTTACATGGCAACTAGACTACTAGTAGAGTTACATTAGTCCCACGCCATGCGACGCGGTTCTACGTACAAGCTCAGGTGTCGACATTGCCTAGGAGTACGTCGGTCTAATGTAGTTCCCGGTTTATTCTTCTTAGGGCCTATGCCCACCTATGATTAAGTTGCCAATAATTTACTTGGCAGATAATTTCATACAAATTGTGTGCAATTTTTTAATTTATCCAGGAAGTAGTGGCTACTGGGACATTGTGAAACAGGCCCTTACTCTTCTAAAATATATATTGTAATAAATAAATAAATCATCATTGTACCAAAATAAAAGGAGAAAATGACTGATTCGACATAACTACTGGGACTAGAGGCCTGGAATTTTGCACAAGGTTTCCTTTTATGACAGCGGCGAGCACTAAGAAAGGTTTTTGGAAAATTTAACTTTTGAGAGGGTGAAACCCGGGTCCAAAGTTTTGTATGGAGAAAACTTTTTTCACGTGAGCGAAGCCGCTGATAGAAACTAGTCTAATCATACACGTGTTGATTATGAGTACATTTTTGACCTTTTCCAAGGACATGTCAGATAACATCGTCCAATTATGTCGTCTGAACATAGACATGTAATTACTTAAAATTTCAAAGTCGTCCTTGTGACGACTACCTACCCGAATTTTACCTACTTAGTAGTATTAAGAGCGTTTCCGCATTATCCGATCCGATATCGGTATCGGACGCCGATACGATATCGGGGTAAGTAAAATGTATGAAATATGTACCTGTCTTTCATATTGTCCGGCCCGATATCGGATATCGGAGCACGGAATTTCATACATTTTACTTACCCCGATATCGTATCGGCGTCCGACACCGATATCGGATCGGATAATGTGAAAACGGTCTAAGGCTGTATTAATCCCTAGTGTCAATTTAGTATCATCATCACCATCATTTTTGCTGCGGTCTTCCCGTCCGATTATAATTTGGGAGACTTCAAGACTAGTGAATAGGCTCTTAATAAACTGGTGCGCCTCACCATTTACGATAGCATCACTGCTTACCATCAGTTGGGATCGCAGTCAAGCACTTCAATAGGTACTCAATACGTTTATTTGCATTCCACAATGTGAATTCCACTTGTTTATAACAATTTTAAAAAAAAACCACCAGATCGCTGGTTCAAACCCAGCTCGGCGCGTTACTTTGGGTGATTTATTTTCTCACTACTGCTCTCAAAATGGTGAAGGAAAACAGCGCAAGGAAACCTTCGATCACTGATTTAAAAACAAGGAAACCGACATGTCCTAGAACCAAAAATTCGAAGCCTTGTGACATCCACAAATCCGGACTAAGCCCGCGCGGTGGATTACGGCCCATTCCCTCTCCTAGAGAGGAGGCCTGCGTCCTAGCAGAGGGAACATTATAAGGCTCATAATGCTATGCTTATGCTATGTTGAAGTTTTTCCGACTCAAAGGTTAAATAACAAAATAATTCGTACAAAACATCGATCAAAGTACAAAATAACTACGTACTTAAACATAATTAAACCATTTTTTTCGGGATTATGAAGCAATTTTAAAATCAGGCTCTATAAATAGGTATATGTCTTTAGTCCCCCTCCTCCTTGCGTCGTATTCCTCAATGCTGAGGGTCGTGACCTCCCTGCTTTATCACCTTAGCCCTTACGATGTTCCTCCATCTGTTCCTATCTTTGGCGTTGTGAAGGGCATCATACATCGTGGAGTTAAGAGCGGCGCGGATCTGGTCGGACCAACGTATTGGGCTGCGCCCGCGAGGCCTTTTTCCATCTATTTTACCGGTCACAATGAGCCTTTCGAGGTTGTCACCGTCTTTCCTTGCAATGTGACCGAAGTATTGCAGAATCATTCGAAGGCACTCGGACGACAGCCGTGAAGAGATTTGAAGCATTTTTACTATTCGTTGTTAAATAGCGGCAACAGAAATACATCATCTGTGAATTAACTATCACGGATCATGAGATACGGCCTGGTGACAAACGGACAGACAGTCATTGGAGTCTAAGTAATAGTTCTGGGGTCCCGTTTTACTCTTCAACTACGGAACCCTAAATAACCGACGTTAAAAGAATCTATTGAAATGCTACCGCAGTAAACAGAATGTAATTGATGACTCATATTTTTTTTTGTGTTCGTATTGTATTTGTATAGCAATCTTTAGTTTATTTATAGATACAGGTAAATAAGACATACCTGCATAAATATGTACTAGTATACGCGTTTTTCCTTAATCAATTAATTTGTCCCTGTTTCATTGAAAATAACTTTGATTTGTGCTCGCAAACATCACCATCATAATCATCTACCTAGCCTCTTTCCCAACTATATTGGGGTCGGCTTCCAGTCAAGCCGGATTTAGCTGAATACCAGTATTTTACGAGGAGCGGCTGCCTACCAGACCTCTACAACCCATTAACTGGCGTAACACGGTAGTTCATGGCAAGACTGGAGTCAGATTTACTGGCTTCTGACTATCCGTAACGACTGCCAAAGATCTACAAATGACAGCCGGGAGCCGGGACCTACGGCTTAACGTGCTTTCCGAGGCACGGAGGAAACTCGGTATGTTAAGATGGTCACCCATCCACAGACCTACTACGCATGACGTCTTCATCCACAGACCGACTACTTCTTTGTTCTGTGGTTAAGATGGTCACCCGTCTACAGACCAACCTTGGCAAGCGTTGCTTATTCTTGAAGATCGACCCGTGCGGCTGTTATTATCTAGCCACAAGCTCCTATCAGTCATCCCTGTATAAATACTAATAAAGAATATACGCTATTTTCCTTAATCAATTAATTTGTCCTTGTTTCATTGAAGTTAACTTTGATTTTGTTCTCGCAAACATTGAGTACAACAGGAATCAAATAAGTACTTCTGTATTATTTCTTTTTAGACATAATTAATGATTTCTCCCGCTCTGGGCGGAGCGGGAGGGTGTGTCAGATTTTTTCTGATTAAAATCACAATGTGTCCTATAGACATTTTATCGAGACTAATTTGTAAACAGGTTGTGTGTGTGCGCCTTACTAATAAAAATAAAAAAAAACAAAACATCCCGCGTACGTCGAAGGACTGGAACAATTTGACCGACATAATTCCGATATAGTCCGATTACACACTATCAACTACTGCATCACTGCTTACCATCAGGCGGGACCGCTGGATGACAGTCATGCACTAGTTTTTGTTTGTAAAAAAAAAAACAACCACACGACCGCCTACCCATCATGGTACAACACCGTGACGAGTTTTACAGCTATAAATAAAAATGAAAACAAAAAGCAACATTGTATTTTGACCTACTCCACGCGTAATGATCGTTTTCCTAACGAGCATGACTCAACAAAACAATGATACAAAGGAATACCGAATATACTTGCCCAAAGTTCAACTGACTTCCACTTATTGGTATAGTGGCGTAATTCATCATCATCTACCTAGCCTTTTCCCAACTATATTGGGATCGGCTTCCAGTCAAGCCGGATTTAGCTGAATACCAGTATTTCACGAGGAGCGGCTGCCTACCAGACCTCCACAACCCATTAACTGTGGTAACACGGTATTTCATGGCAAGACTGGAGTCAGATTTACTGGCTTCTGATTATCCGTAACGACTGCCAAAGATCTACAAATGACAGCCGGGATCTAGTGCTTAACGTACTTTCCGAGGCACGGAGGAAACTCGGTATGTTAAGATGGTCACCCATCCACAGACCTACTTTGGCAAGCGTTGCTTAATCTTGAAGATCTATCCGGCTGTTATTAAATAGCCACGAGCTCCGCGAGATCTGGTCCGTCGGTACCTAGGTCAAAAGTGACTCAGCGTAAGTTTGGTCCGTCGTTCCAAATTCGAGCGTATATCAAAACTAATAGCAATGGCGTCTAGTTGATTCCGTACTCTGTGTTCTCCCAATATTTTCGGTAACAGTGCGTGCCTTGTTACTATTAGAAGACCGCTGAAACTATGCACATAGCTATGTAGACTAGCTATGTATGTATGTTATGGTACGGAATTATGTAATGTAGGCAGTGATGTCGAAATACCTTGCTACGAAATCGTTTTGCAATCAAAGAGGCGTTCATTGCGTTACTGAGGGAGTTTTTTTAAGGTTTATAATGTTACTAGCGACGTGCCCCGGCTTCGCACGGGTGCAAATTTATCAGTGTTACTGTACTACATTATGCATGTATTATACATATAAACCTTCCTCTTCAATCACTCTATCTATTAAAAAAAACCGCATCAAAATCCGTTGCGTAGTTTTAAAGATTTAAAAATACATAGGGATATAGGGACAGAGAAAGCGATTTTGTTTTATACTATACCTGGCGAGGGTCGCGGGAATCCGATGGAAGCGAGACACACAGAACCAGTAGCTGTGGCGACGCTTGGGGGAGGCCTATGTCCAGTAGTAGACGTCTTTCGGCTGAGATGATGATGTTAAGATGGATGTGTGGTGTGACGAGAAAGGATAAAGTGAGAAATGAGTATATTAGGGGAACTTTGAAAGTGGCGCCGGTCACAGAAAAGTTGAAAGGGATTTGTTTGTCTTAGTATGGTCATGTAAAGAGGAGGGATGGAACGCATCTTCCGAAGAGCTTACAAGCAACAAGGAGGGAGCGAGGGAGGCCAAAAAAAAGGATGGATGGATTGTGTGAGAAGGCGACTCCAAAGTTTTACGCAGAACCGCGTCGCGTGGCGTGGATCTAATGTAGCTCTACAAGTCTAGTTGCCATATAAAATGTATGGAGACCGACGCGTCCAGATCGAAGTACGTGGCCCACGTGGGTCCAATTTAGTTTACCTTAAAGCTTATTTAAAACCACAGGAATCTTTTATTAGTAATACAAGTTATGTACATGTTTGACCTTTGTCCTACGACGTATGTTTCCGCTAGAGTGAGTAATTACTTAGAAGGATGAATCGGTACAAAGTATTGTCGATCGAATTTCATAGTAATAAATTAATAATAATATTACACAATTTTCACACAACGCCATCTAGTCCCAAACTAAGCAGAGCTTGTGTTATGAGTACTAGACAACAGAAAAACATACTTAAATATTTCTAAATACATATCCTTTTTACCAATTGCAAAAAAAGTTAAGATTAAGTATAATCTATTCCGCGAGATTGTAAACTGTCGAAAGATTGTGAACCGTAATAGTGTTTACAGTTATTTTTCGGTAGATTATAACCGATCTAAGTGTAGCAGTTAAATCACAATCTATCTAAATTAAATTGTCATCTATCCGAAGGTCTTATAAAAGGCCATTCTGTACTGGCTATGTTTACATATTATAGATAAATTCTACCCAGACTCAGAACAAATGATCATGCTCATCACACAATATTAGTCATATGTGTGGTAATCGAACCAACGACCTCTGGCATAGCAGTCAAGGCCACTGACCACTAGACCAACAGGCAGGAATTAATCAGTACAAAGTACTTTAAAGTAATGCCGATCGAAGTTCATAAGTACTATTATGAACTTCATAACTACTATACTAGGCTAGAGTGAATAGGCTTTTAATAAGCTAGTGCGCCTCACCATCAACGATTGCATCACTGCTTACCATCAGGTGGGATCGCAGTCAAGCACTAGTTTATAACAATTAAAATAAATAATTAATAAATTAATGAAACTAGTTTATGTGATGAAAAATGTTTTTTTTTTATGTAACATAAAGTAGTGCATAGCTACGATCCCTTCTGATGATAGGTAAGCAATGAAAGCACCAGTTTATTAAGAGCCTACTCACTCTAGCTTTGAAGACACCCAAATTATAATCGGACGGGAAGACCGCAGCAGGCACATTGATCCAGTCAGTGTGTGTTGTTGTTGTGAATAGGTAGCAAAGTATGAATGCCGATCGAAGTTCATAATATTTAATTGGTTTATGTCGTGTTTTATGTTTTGACAAAACAGGTTTATAATTCGACGCATTTTATTGTAAGTACTTATATGTAAAGGTTACGTCTTCCGGAATAATACGTATAGAGTTCATGCTTCTATTTACGTTTATTATAATATTTGTTATTTTTATTTTGTTTTTGTTATTAAATAAAGCTATTCTATTCTATAAAACTTGTGTCAGTGTTTGTAATGATTTTTTTTGTATACAAAAAATCCCACCACTGGGGGGTCCAGAGTAACGTACTGAATACGTGGTATTCGTTCGACACACCCGATATGTAGATTTGGTAGGTCTGCGAATGGGTCGTAGGTTATTTTTAAATACGTATTACGGAAACGAATCATGTTTTTATCAACATACAATTTGACTCTGACCTACAAAACTCAAATTGTCACAACCTTATGCAATACGAAAAGGCAACTTAGATAAAGATTTTTATTTTTATTGTTAACTAGCTTTTACCCGCGGCTTCGCTCCCGTCAAATGACTACCCTACATATCCTACGCTACCCTACCCTACCTTCCCTACACTACCCAGGGTAGGTAACCCTACTTTACCTAACTTTTTTTTTTTTGAATTTTTCTCCGCGTAAGAACCATCACTGAACTTCAAGGAACATTATAAAACGAAAAACGGGTTTCATTTTTATATATATATAGATAGGATCGCGTTTGACCACTATCTCACCTGATGGTAAGCGATGATGTGGTAACGATGGAGCACGATTATCTAGAAGTAACGTAACTCTTGACTTAAAGACCCTTAAGTTGTAAAATCAGGAAATATAGACACCGGCAGGGAATTCCACTCCTTAGTTGTACAAAAATGTGTTCGCAAACGTATAGGTGGAATGTCCACCTTGTACCGGAGGCGCAACGCCGCGCCGTATGTCTAATGGTGGATGATAGAACGAACTTGGCGGAATTACATTGCGCAATTCCGATGCAGACTCCCGGAAATTTTGGGCACGCTATAATTACGGCGGTAAGTCCCTTCTTTGAGGAGTGGTTGGAAAGAAGACACGTAGTCCTCACCTTCCGCATGACACAGATCCTCACTGGACATAGTAAGATGGGGAGGCTCCTAAACTAAACTGATTCGGACGGAAGAAACCTCCGGGTGACACTACTGTGTAGATAGATTGTGAAGATACGGTGAAACATACGGTAGAGGTATGCCCGCTTGGGCGGAGCACCGCCGAGTCCTCGTACGGGCGATCGGAGGCAACGACCTGTCGCGATGAACTCTGTTGCAGGCTATGGTTCGGAACGAAGAGAAATGGCAGGGCAAATATAAGTGGGTTGTAGTTAGTAAAATTTCGACACGCCCTCCCGCTCCGCAGAAAAGCGAGAGAAGGAAAACTGATAGGCTAGCAACTTGGCCTCTAGTCCCCTTAAAGTCATATCTATAAACGCTAATCTACTATGTACGAGTAGATATTACCAATCAGCGTATTTACCTTTATGTATTTAGTACATATCAATGTCTGTTATATAATCACGGGCTGTCTAGACGGATTTGGATAGTGAGGTTCCATCATATGTCTAAAAATAGCATTCAAGGGTTAGGTCACGTTTCACCCCTAAAAAACTTTAGCGGGGGTGTTTAATTTAGCATTTTTGCGTAATTTTAGGCTTTAGAGTCAGTGCGGCCTTGAAACGCAAATGGCAATTGAAGGTGGGGACAGGTTTAGTCAGTCATCATCATCTACCTAGCCTTTTTCCCAACTATATTGGGGTCGGCTTCCAGTCAAGCCGGATTTAGCTGAATACCAGTATTTTGCGAGGAGCGGCTGCCTACCAGACCTTCACAACCCATTAATTGGGGTAACATGGTATTTCATGATAAGACTGGAGTCAGATTTACTGGCTTCTGACTATCCGTAACGACTGCCAAAGATCTACAAATGACAGCCGGGACCAACGGCAGTACGGCTTAATGGTAGGTTTTAGTCAGTAAAACATAATATAACGCACAACCAAAACTACTGGGGCTTAGGACTTGAAATTTTACCCAAGGTTTCCTTTCATGATGTAGGCGAGCACTAAGAGAGGATAATTCAAAATTAACCCCGTAAAGGGCGTATTCCACGAGTGCCTTAAAGAAATGTCAGCAAAACCGTAGGGGCCCAGCAGGGTCGAAACTACTCGAAACCCACTGGAGCCTTAGGGTTGTACGAAAGAGAACCCGGGGCCCTGGAATGAAGGCAAAGAAGGTACAGGAGTGGTTCTTAGTCAGTAAAAGTCTAACACGCTCTCCCGCCCTTTGGGTGAGCCAGGAATAAAGGAATTTTGAAAATTTTGCACCTAAAAAAACCTACTAAAGGGAAGAAACGGGTATCACAAGTTTGCATGGAGAAACCTACTTTCACGCGGGCGAAACTGCAACCGTGAAATTTTCAAGCTCTAGGTTTCCTTTTTATGACGTAGACGAGCACTGAAAAAGGATTTTTCAAAATTCACCCTTTATAGATATGAAACAGAACTCGAAGCTTGTATGGAGAAACCTGTTTACACGCGGACGAACCTAGTCTAGCATATTTTCACGTCTGCATCACTCGTTAAAAAGTATTTCTAAACTCCATTCGGCGGTTAGATAATGATAAAAGTGCTGTAAATAGATTGAGTTGTTTTTTTACAAGTTCATGGATCGGGGCCTTCACACTGAATTTTATATTCGACGAAGTAGTGTAGCGATTGATGAAAAGAACGCGTGTTTTGTTCATGTATTTCCTCATCTGTCATCAGACTTTTTAGGGTTCCGTAGCCAAATGGCAAATAACGGAACTCCTTTTAGATTCGTCATGTCTGTCTGATATTGAGGTTTCTAATATATTGCGCGAGAGACACTTCCAAAGTGGTAAACAGGGTTCCCCCCCCCATGTAACTTCTAAAATAAGAGAATGATAAATCTAAAAAAAATATATGATGTAATTACTATGCAAACTTCTAACGAAAATGGGTTTGAACGAGATCTAGTAAGTAGTTTTTTTTAATACATCATAAATCGTAAACCGTTATTAAGTTGGTACGGAACCCTCGGTGCGCGAGTCCGACTCGCATTTGCCCAGTTTTTTTAAGTCAAGAGTGAATAGGTTACTTCTAAGCAAGCGTGCTCCATCGTCGACCACATCATCGCTTACCATCAGGTGAGATAGTGGTCAAACGCGAGCCTATGCATTATAATAAAATAAAAATATCCTAATCAATAAAACGAAAAAGAGAATTAATTTGTAATTTATTAATAGACTAAACACGGGCATAAAATTGGTAAAATTAAATATTACAACCAGGATAAAAAGTATCCTATGTACTATTCCAAGACGTGGTCTACCCGAATACTAAGTTTCATCCAAAACCGTTCAGCGAGTCTAAAGAACGTACTTATAAACGTTTAACCTATCACATACCCGCAAAACGAGACACAATAGTAAAACAATAACAGCGCGGTCTCATAGGACCGGTCGGGGATTCATGAATTAAATAGTAATGTAAACAAGCATGAAATTAAAAGCCGTATTAAATATTCAAATGGAATTAACATAAATAACAATTTGTATAGGTATTTTTATTATTTAAACGGTTAGTGTAACAATGTCATGATCGCATGTTAAAATAAAGGTCTGATGGTAAGCAGTGAATCGTTGATGGTGAGGCGCACTAGTTTATTAAGAGTCTATTCACTCTAGCCTTGAAGACACCTAAATTAACATGTTCATTGTTAGTGTACCAATATCATGATGGCGTGTAATATCGACGGGAACTTTTCAATTCATATCTACATTTCTTGGTTTTATCTAGGACATTAGGACCTGAAGTAGAGAATTGAAAAAAAACAATGTGCCGACCCCAAATAAAACGGGACAAGGGCAGGAAGATGATCTAAGACATTAGCTTAGTCAGCCCTTTTAATTAGCCCACGCTGAAACTCAGGCCTCCTCTCTAGGAGAGGGAATGGGTCGTAATCCACGACGCGGGCCAAGTGTGAGTTGGTGGATGTCACATGTTTTCGAATTTGTGGTTCTAAAACACGGTTTCCTCTTGATGTTTTCCTTAACCGTTTTTATGAGCAGTGATGATGAAATAAATTACACTAAGTAATGTGTCTGACTGAGTTTGAACTCGCGACCTACAACTCGTAAGTCGGGACCTTTACCATTAGGCTACCACTGTTCTATCTGCCCCGGCTTCGCACGGGTGCAAGATTATCAGTGTTTTCCTAATATTATATATCTATATATATAAAAATGAAACCCGTTTTCCGTTGTCACGACATAACATGAAAACGGCTTGACCGATTTGGCTGATTTTTTTTTCTAAATGTTCCATGAAGTTCAATGATGGTTCTTACGGAGAGAAAAATTCTAAAAAAAAAATTAGGTAAAGTAGGGTAGTGTAGGGTAGTGTAGTGTAGTGTACGGTAGTGTAGGGTAGGTAGGGTAGTGTAGGGTAGGTAGGGTAGTGTAGGGTAGTGTAGGGTAGGTAGGGTAGGGTAGCGTAGGATATGTAGGGTAGTCATTTGAAGGGAGCGAAGCCGCGGGTAAAAGCTAGTGTGTTATACGTATAAACCTTCCTCTTGACTCAATTAAAAAAACCGTATCAAAACCCGTTGCGTAATTTTAAAGATTTAAGCATACATAGGGATAGAGAAAGCTACTTTGTTTTATACTATGTAGTGATATTACTTATACCCAATGCCTCAGAAGGCGCGTAATGCCGTTGTAATTTGTAATTTTTGGCAGTCGTCACAGCTCACAGACGCTAGAAAGTCTGACCATCAGTCTATGCAAGGAGTATCGTGTCGTCCAGTAACTGAGTTGTGGAGCTCTGATAGTCATGATAGTTGTGGATGGGGTTGCTCACCGTCCGGACGTCCGGTAACAGTCCGGACTAAGCCCATGTAGTTGACGGCGCGCAATTTTCCACGCCCGCCTCAAAGAAACAGTGCCAGCTAAACTATACGGGCCCGGCAGGGTCGAAGCCTACCCCGGGACCCCGGAATGAGGGCAAAGAAGGAACGGAGTTGGTTTTAGTCAGTAGAATTCCGACATACCGTCCCGTTCTGCCCAGAGCAGGACAGAAGTCATATCGATGATTTCTCACCTTAAAAAAAAGCTAGTTAGGAAAAGGTTAACGACCGAACCCAATAACCTATCTATCTCCAGTTTTGGCATACTGGAGATAGTAAAACAAATGATACAATACAAAAATTATACATGCTTTCCGTTGTTTCATTTGTTTTTCTTTCTCCGATATGTTGAGTGCGTCTAATGAAAGCGCGACCTGGAGATTTTTTTAAAAGGAGAATGCCACGGGGCAGGTCCCTTTTGTGCTGTCGTGTACTTGTTTGGAATAATAACCTAAAAATATTATTTATTTTTTTGTGTGCAAATTATTTTTTATATAATTTTTCATAAACTAATGGAATTAAAGTAATAGAGACATAATTCCATGCTCATGGTGATGTTTAGTCTGTCAATATGTAATTATTACCTACATTTTTAAAACAGAAAAATAATGATATCTCCTGAACCTGGGTGGCACAATGAAAAAAGGTTTCCGATTATGAAAATGCTATGTTTTTACTATTAGGTAAAATAAAAATTTTCAGGGCACAAGCATTTTCCACTGGGACCCAACTTCCCTTACAAAACGGGCAATCTCCTTTAATTGGCAACATTATTCAGCCGCAATTGTAGGAAATAAAAAAATTTGAAGTGTCAAGAGATGATTCTCCTACTAGTTAGTAATACCAGATACAACATTTTTGGATTTAACCTCTTTTTCTCAGGTCGCGCTTTCATTAGACGGACTCTAGATAGGTTATTGGTTTCAGCTGTAATACGGGTGCTACGGAACATTGCAATACTAACCGGACCTCAATAAAAAAAACATATATACAAGATCCTATAGCCAACCACTTATCAAAAGATTAAACGCTTAGCTTATTTATGTAGTGCGTTATGTACAATAAATAAATAATAATTATGATTAGCATTAAATGAGTTTCTGATACGAGAGATAACGTACGGACCGGAGTTGAGTAAAGCTTGGAAATGACCGATAATGGGCGAATAATTGTTACCCGATTGTGTTAGAAGAGGGTTATGTTTTTTGACTGCAATTATTATGTACACAGAACTTTATTTTTGGTTATCATTCAGTTCAAGTCAAAATTAGAATTTAAATGAGTCGAGTACATTTTTGTTTTAAATTGTCTCGCACTACGAATTACAACATGTAAACTCACATACACAATACACCTAAACCTGGAATAACGATCTGTAGACCATACGATTTTTTTTCTATGCAAGAATCGAACCCTTAACAAGCAGCACAGGAGCCAATCGCTCTAACACTGCGCCAACCGTATCATCAACGTTCAGTTTATTGCGTAAGTACCTCTCCGCAATCATCATCATCTCTCAGCGGAAAGCCGTCCACTGTTGGACATAGGTCTCCCCGAAGCGTCGCCACAACGAACGGTCCTGTGCATCTCGCATCCATCGGATTCCCGCGACTCCATGTCACCGGTTCACCTTGTGGGAGGCCTTCCAAGGCTGCGTCTTCCGGCACATGGCCGCCACTCCAGAACCTTTCGTCTCCCTCGACCATCTGTTCTACGAATGTGCCCTACCCACTGCCACTTAACGTTTGAATCCCCAACCGGTCCTATGAGGCCGCGCTGTTATTGTTTTACTATTGTGTCTCGTTTCGCGGGTATCTGAGTAATTAAGTTTGGCAATTCTTCGAGTAATGTCGGTAACCATGGTTTTCTTGCAGATATCTTCATTTCTGATATGGTCACACGAGGAAACGCCGAGCAAAGCCCTCTCCGCAAAACAGAGTACAGACAGCCCTATTTATAACACAGAAGCTAGAATCGCGCAATTTATATATAGTTTCTAATCAGAACATCAAGAAAACATGTCCTATTAACGCATGCGCTATCTCAGGAGCAAAGGCCAAGTGGCGTCACGTGTGAGACTGACTAGGCCATCTAGACGCACTCGTGAAGGAAACTAAAGTCTGTTTTTTATACCCTGACACTAAAATGACCGCCAAAAAAAAGCCGCCAGTCTGAAGTGGGATTGGGCCGGACTTATCAGCCGCATGTCAGATGAGCGGTGGGCAAAAAGATCCACTTTTTGGGTCCCATTGAATGTAAGGCGACATCGTGGCAGACCAAGGCGAAGGTGGAGGGATGAGCTGGACAAATACCGTAGGGACGCGCGTGAGTGGAAAAGGGAGAGGGAGGCCTTCGCCCAGCAATGGGACACAATGGGCTAACTAACTAAAATGACATTACAATACAAAAGAACCGGCATCATTCTTATAGTAAGTTTGACATTACCCGTGTCAATTTAGTCTCAAGGTATAAAAAACAGACGATAGTAAGAGGTCTGCTTAAATGGGAAGAAAATCGCGCTTGCTAAGACAGAATACATTTTCAGGCTTTTATACGTAAGTCGGCAAAAACAGAACCCTTAGACCGTTTTCACACTATCCGATCCGATATCGGTGTCGGACGCCAATACAATATCGGGGTAAGTAAAATGTATGAAATACCGTGCTCCGATATCCGATATCGGGCCGGACAATATGAAAGACAGGTACATATTTCATACATTTTACTTACCCCGATATCGTATCGGCGTCCGATACCGATATCGGATCGGAAAATGTGAAAACGGTCTTAGAGCGTTTTCACATTATTCGATCCGATATCGGGGTAAGTAAAATGTATGAAATATGTACCTGTCTTTCATATTGTCCGGCCCGATATCGGATATCGGAGCACGGCATTTCATACATTTTACTTACCCCGATATCGGATCGGCGTCCGATACCGATATCGGATCGGATGATGTGAAAACGGTCTTATAGGCTCACTCTGTTATCTCTCTGTTAAAACTCAAGACCAACGGTGAGCAATGGTAAACATCTGGACCGAGCCCAAGTCGTCGACAGCGGGCAGTGTTCCACGCGCGCCTCAAGAAGATATCAGCAAAACCGTCGGGGCCCTGCAAGGTCGAAGCCTGCTGGGGTCAGGAGTTCACTTCTGAAAGAAAAACCTGGGACTCAGGAACGAAGGCAAAGACGGAATTTCCTTTCGACCTGCCCATTGTTGGGACTCAGGTCTCTCTCTAGGAGATGGAATGAGCCGTAATCCACCATGCAGGCCCAGTGCGGATTAGTGGATGTCACATGTCTTCGAATTTTTGGTTCTAGGACATGCCGGTTTCCTCGCGATGTTTTCCTTCACCGTTTTGAAAGCAGCGGTGGTGATGCGTCTGGCTGGGTTTCAACCCGCGAGGTCTACTTAAATGAGAACAAAACTACACTTGTTGAAACTGACAGACCACAGTTTCTTTTTTCTCGAGAGAGAAATCATTTTATGATTCCCTTCATTCAAGATGGAGTGTGAAGGTTCCTCAGGTCCGAGTCCTGTTCCAGATTCAGGCGAAAGTGTGTCTGGTCTGGGCAACTGGATTATTGATTTCAGTAAATTTTTTATTTTCCAATCACGCATCGAACTTTTTATACCGATACGATATATTCGATTACGTATATTTCTTTATTTGGTTACGGTTACGAAGTTTCATAACACCCCTAGGGCCTAGTGGTTAGTAATCTTGATAAAACTCTAGGTTCGATTACAAGCACAATAATATAATATTATCTACAAACACGTGTCGTCATATTTTCCATTCAAGATAACCATTTTATATTGAATAATATTATCTATCGATAAATTAACGCAAAGGCCATCTCGACATAACATAATAAGCCTTATAATGTTCCCACTGCTGGGACTCGGGCCTCCTCTCCTCTTGGCTGGGTTGGCCATTCAAGCATTACGGCATCATCATCTACCTAGCCTTTTCCCAACTATATTGGGGTTGGCTTCCAGTCAAGCCGGATTTAGCTGAATACCACTATTTTACGAGGAGCGGCTGCCTACCAATCCATTGACTGGAGTAACACGGTACTTCATGGCAAGACTGGAGTCAGATTTACTGGCTTCTGAATATTCGTAACGACTGCCAAATATGTACAAATGACAGCCGGGACCTACAGCTTAACGTGCCTTCCGAGGCACGGAGGAAACTCGGTAGGTTAAGATAGTCACCCCATCCACAGACCAATCCTGGCAAGTATTGCTTAATCTTGAAGATGATGATGACCTGTGCGGCTGTTATTATCTAAGCACTACGGCAATGCTATTTTAAAAAGGAATAGGCAGTATGCCTTAACACCTCAGTCTGTTAAAACACATCAGCATTATCGGCCTTATAATGTTCCCACTGCTGGGACTCAGGCCTCGTCCCTAGGAGAGGGAATGGGCCGTAACATACCACGCGGATCCATTGCAGATTGGTGGATTTTTTTTTATCGCGCGAAATCATCAAAGTGACTTCTCCCGTTCTGGGCGGAGCGGGAAGACGTGACAGACTTCTACTGACAAAAATCCACTCCTGTTCGTTATTTGCTCTAATTCCAAGGTCTCAATGCGGATTGGTGGATGTCACATGTCTTCGAATTTTTGGTTCTAGGATATGCCGATTTCCTCACGATGTTTTCCTTCACCGTTTTGAGAGCAGTGGTGATGAAATAAATAACACAAAGTAATGCGCCTGGCTGGGTTTGAACCCGCGACCTACAACTTGTAATTCATCGTCGTATATATTACTCAATTACATATTAATTCAACTCGCATGTTTATCGATTTAATTTATTTCTATGTACTTAACGATTTCACTATTTATTTACGAATTCATTACATTTATTACTTTAAGTACATATACAGACAATTATATTTGATGAAGTGTAAGGGCCTATTTCACCACCTATGATTAAGTTTCGAGTATCTTACTTGACAGATAATTTCATACAAATTCTGTCAAATTTTTGAATTTATTCAGTGAGTAGTGCCTACTCGGACATTGTGAAACAGGCCCTAACTATCATTTATTTACCCTTGAACGTCCGTGCGTCACTGCGGGGTGGTAACTGAAAACCAACCCTTGGTAACTGTTGGGGCCCAGCAGGGTCGAAGCCTCTGGGGCCATGGATCGGATTTTCGAAAGGGAAACTCGGTGATCCTGATTTTTTTTTCATACTGATAGGCTCGCTTGACCACTAACCCACCTGATGGAAAGCGACGATGGAGCGCGCTTACCTAGAAGTAACCTATTAACAACAGGTTCCCAGGTTGTAGCTATCAGGAAACAGACTCCGGCAGGGAATTCCACTCTTGTGCTGATGTTTGAAGAAAAGGACAGAACAGAACAGGATACTGGGTGTAAGGGACAGCCCTCCACAAACTTTAAGGGCTTGCTCAGTAGACGAATCTGAACATCTTCCCACAAAATTTTTTTTCAGGAAACGAAAATAAAAAATCGACCTCTCCATACAAACTGTCCATAAAATTTATAATTTTGTATGGTGAGGCTGAATTTTTTTTTCGTTTCCCAAAAAAATACATTGTGGGAGTTCAGATTAGTCTACTGCGCAAGCCCTTAAAGTTAGTGGAGGGCTGTCCCTTACACCTAGTATGTTTTGCAGCGTGTCTGCCGTTTGTGCAAAAACAAAAAAATTAAGCACGCAGTGTCAGATTGCGCGAAACAAACTCGGCACGGAAGCGATTAGAAGCCAGTGCGTAGCCAGTCTACAAAGGCATTGTTACGCATCCTAGGCTGAATATTAGACTTAGACTTTTTAAGCAAAACGACCCTTTAAAGGGGTGCCCTAATACACAAGGTCAGATAGAATTAGCTAGTGAATATCTGCTGATATGATATCTAAATGATGATAAAACAAAAAGATTTTTAGAGGCGGAACAGAGTGTAAAGTCCCGCAAACCTCCATTGAAAAGGGCCCCATCCTTTTCAATCCGGAAAAAAAATCCGGAAAAAAAATTCCGGAACTTTTTGGTCGGGAGACCAGATAAAGTGTTGTTTCAGGTCCGGGCAACTGCCTGGGTAGTTGTTTTCTATTCGCGCAGAAAACTCTGATATCGCGATTTAGGATTTTGATTTTTTAGTTCTTATACGGCGATATATGTATGTAGATGTCACTACAGACCTGATAAACTCAAACTGAACTATCAGACGTTCATTGAACCCTTAGTCGGTCAGTAAAAACAATAAAAAAATATTTTATCATCATTAGATATCAATACTCATCAACGTGGAATTTCACCAGCTATTTAACTAAACTCTGAAACCTTGTGAAGCATGCTAAATCGACAACAAAATCAACAACATATCACACGGCTAAAATATCAACTTGTGGTTACCATAGCAACCATCTTAACTCACATACACAAACAATCAGACTCCGGTGATATATCTGTAATAATTAAAATAACTATTATAATATACGTAAGACAACATTCGTGCATAGGCGTGGGGTAAGATGGGGTAAGTGGGGCTATTAGAACTACTAGAAAGACCAGCTAAAACTTACGTAGAAAAGTTAACAAAAAAAGTTCTATTAAAATATACGTAAGACAATATTCGAGCATAGGCGTGGGCTAAGTTGGGGTACGCGGGGCTATTAGAACCACCTTGCTCAAGACTAGCTAAAACCTACGTAGAAAAAGTAACAAAAATCTTCTATTAAAATAATATACGTAAAACAATATAAGTCAACATTGTCGTGCATAGGTGTACCTAGGTGGGGCAGGGTGGGGTGGTAGGGCTGTTAAAATCACCCGGTTTAACCGCCCGGTGAACCACCCTGCTCAAGACCAGCTAAAAACTTACGTATAAAAAATAACTAAAAACTTCTATTAAAATATACGTAAAACAACATTGCCGTGCATGGATGTATCTAGGGTGGGGCAAGATGGGGTAGATGAGGCATTTAGAACCGCTTAAGACCAGCTAAAAACTTACGTATAAAAAGTATCAAAAATCTTTTATTAAAATATACATAACATAAAATTGTCGTACATGGGGTGGATGAAACCTGAGTCATTTTCTGTACTGAATACCAAAGCTAATTTGTAGTTGTTATTGCTGTTAAAAACTGCTATTAGCATTTATTTTTTTAAACCTTTATTTTTGTACGATATTTCAAGCGCCAAAATTCGCAGAGCCTAACTTCAGACTCGTCAACTTATAACGGCCGTACTGTAAACTAATCGAGAAACGCCTACTTTTAGCCAGAAATACCAACACTAAAACTGTTTTTGATTTCACTAATCTCGTTATATAGATTAGAGATTATGTTATAGATAACATAACAGATATATTATATTGCAGGGATCAACATTTTTTACAGTAAATCGAAGTTAGCGATTACGTGAATAAAATTCGTAATCCTTTAAGTTATCCAACAGGTTTTTTGGACTATCAGGCTATCGACACGCGGGACTGTCGCGTGACAGTCACGGGCCTAGCAGGGTCGAAGCCAGGGGCCCTGGGTGGAATGACAGAGAACCCCGGGACCGGAATATTCCCGTTTCGGCAAGCACGTTAAGCCGTAGGTCCCGGCTGTCAATTTAAGATCTTTGACGTCGTAACGGATAGTCAGAAGCCAGTAAATCTGACTCCAGTCTTGCCATGAAGTACAGTGTTACCCCAGTTAATGGGTTGTGGAGGTCTGGTAGGCAGCCGTTCCTCGTAAAATACAGCTTAACCCGGCTCGACTGGAAGCCGACCCCAATATAGTTGGGAAAAGGCTAGGCAGATGATGATGATGGTCATATTAATGACGATAGCAGTGGTAGCCCAATTATAACGGCCCCGACTTACAAGTCCTAGGTCGCGGGTTCAAACCGAGCCAGGCGCATTACTTTGTGTAATCATCACCACTGCTCACAAAACGATGAAGGAAAACATCGTGAGGAAACCGGCATGTCTTAGAACCAAAAATTCGAAGACATGTGACATCCACCTACCCGCACTGGAGCCGCGTAGTGGATTACGGCAAATTCCTTATCCTGGATAGGAGTCCTGAGTCTCAGCAGTGCAAACATTATAAGTCTGACGCCATGCTATATAGTATCATTATGAATGATAAGAAAAATATTCTTTGTTGTTCTTTCAACAGAGTGAATAAGCAAATATTTTTATTTCTTTATTTAGCTTGAAACATTGTGTGAAACAAAGACATGTTTTGATGTTATGCCAAATACTAAACATTGTTTGGTTTATACGAAGTTTATATGTACAAAAAAGGACGAAATAATTCTATGGCCGAGACAACGCAGCGGAACCCTAGTATATTTAGTTTTATTTTTTTAAATTGGTATAAACTAATGCTTCACCGCGATCCCACCTGATGGTAAGCAGTGATGCAATTGTTGATGGTGAGGCGCACTAGTTTATTAAGAGCTTATTCAGTCTAGCCTTGAAGACATCTAAATTATAAACAGACGGAAATACCGCAGCAGACAAATTGTTTCAGTCTTTCGATGTACGCGGTATAAACGACGAGGCGAAACGCTTAGTCTGGACCGTAAGGGTTTCTACAACGTAAGGGTGGATACTCGCCGTACGATAATGCTGCATTATTTATTGTTTTTAATGACCCCAGACTCAAGACTCGTGGCATCTACCAACCCGCAATTGGCCTCCCAATCCCCTCGCCTAAGCCTAAATCCCAACAGTGGGAACATTGTAAGGCTGATTATGTTGTTGGGCTTAGTTTTGTGTTTGAGTGTGTTCAGCAGTGGGAAAATTATAGGCTATACTGTGTGTCCCAGCAATGGCAAAATTAGAGGTATGCTGTGTGTCTCAGCAGTGGCAAAATTATAGGCTATATAAATATACTGTTTCCCAACAGTAGGAAAATTATAGGCTATGTCGTATGTCCCAGCAGTGGGAAAATTACAGGGTATACCGTGTGTCCCAGCAGTGGGAAAATTATGCTGCTATTTACCTGACTATATTATATAATATTTGTCAACACACGTTAAGCTGTGGACTTAGTAAGAAGTATTAACCTATAATACAACATTATAAATTATAATTCTAATAATGTTATCAGTATAAAGTACGTAGATAAATTAACGTTCTAATTGGTAATAAACTAAACCAATTAGAAGGACATTGATTGATGTTTGTACTTTGGACTGGAACGTAGTAACGGAACATCACACCTGAGGTCACTGATAGGTTGGCTGACTGGTAGACTAGGTTGACTGGTAGAGAATGCCTATGGCATTAAGTCCGCCTTTGTACATTGCGTTGCATAAAGGCTAAATAAAATAGGTAAAGGTACACTGAGACATGCACAATGGTCCAACGGAACTAAGTGTGGAAACTACAATGCAGGTCCACCAAAAATGTAAATACGGATACCAGACCGCAAGACAAAGAGTTCTCACACTTTGCCATTAACCTATAACATAACCACAAAACGAGACACAATAGTAAAACAATAACAGCGCGGTCTCATAGGACCGGTCGGGGATTCATGAATGAATGTTTCCATGCCAAGTTTTTCATTTTCATCTAAGGTTATTCTATCAGTGCGGGTTCCACTGAGAACATAAATACGGACACCAGACTGTAAGACAAAGAGTTCTCACGCTTTGCCATTTATAATTACATGCCAACTTTTTCATTTTCATCTGAGGTGATCATCCTTTTGGTGCGGCCACGCTCAGTGCGTTCTGTACTTAATATTTTTTTTTATTATTTTACTTCGTGTTTGTTACGATTGTGCTGTGTCTGTTCCAAATAAAAGTATTTCTATTCTTTTCTTTTTGAGCCAATTGAAACATTCTTAAATAGTTTGAGCACAAAAAAAAGGTTACATGCAACACAATGCCCAATATTGGTGGCACTCAGGTTCTCAAAACTGCAATAGCATGGGCACTATTAAGTGTGTATAATTAAGTACTATGTAAAGTGACAAACTTTAGAGATATTTTGATACAATTTTCCTTGTTAATTTTTTGCCTACCTACACAAGGGCCTAGGAGGACCTGGGTCAATTGTTGAATTGAAAAATCTAAGCAGTTTGTAGGGTGGGCACTCAAACAAATTGTTGTATGTACTAGACACTGGAAGTGATAATGAACTGCAGGATTTATACACAATGTGTCAGACATTCATGTACAAACGAATATCATGAACCCAGTACATGATTCTGAACCCTGCAGAGATGGTAACTTTTGTTGGTTTTTTCCTATTTTGTTGATCCAAGGTACACATTTGTCAATGTTTGTTTTCAATGTCTGACATACTGCATATATGTTTTATTTATATACATAAATTTAATCATCAGACGCTGCTATTAAGTAATTAAAATTGTGGAGCACTAAGAGGTACAGTCACAGCAATAATATTTATTTATACATATACACACAGTCACTTTATAATCATCATCATCTACCTAGCCTTTTTCCCAACTACATTAGGGTTGGCTTCCAGTCAAGCTGGATTTAGCTGAATACCAGTATTTTAAGAGGAGCGGCTGCCTACCAGACCTCCACAATCCATTAATTGGGGTAACACGGTACTTCATGGCATACAGCTATGGGAGTACAAAGGTACTGACTTTTTTTAAAGAAATTTGTTCCAGCAGACTTGTGATAGGAGAGTTGGTTAAGAGATGTAGACATAGTGTGTGTATAAATAATATTAACAAGTAGTAGTAGATATATTTTTGATATAGAGGCAACTTTCTTCTGACTAGTTTAACTATTTCATGGTAAAAATAATTTAGCAAATGGAAAAAAGCCATATAAACCTTTTCAGTGAAGACTAGGGCTTTCAATACCGGTATTACGGGATCCCGTAATACCGTGATCACGGATATATTTTGGTCATTTTTCAATACCGGTATTGACTTGCCAATACCGTGATTACGGTATTACAATATTTAATGTACAGGATGTTTGGGTGTGCGTCAGAATGGCTGGTTGTATGTGGCGTTGGTCTATGAGAGTTGATTCGCAAATTGCTACATAAATATAATAAATAATTGCTCTAAATAGCATCCTTTATCTATACTAATATACTAAAGAGGTAGTTTGTTTTTTTGTTTGTATGTGGTAATCTGTGGAAGTACTGGTTCGATTGCTAAAATTTTTTCACCAATAGAAAGCTGCTGTATTCCTGAGTGACATAGGCTATATTTTATGTACGCGGGCGAAGCTGCGGGCTAAAGCTAGTTTAATATATGTTTGAAGTTACAACTAAATTAGACTAATGAAGTAAATATGAAGCAATTATTATTATTATTATATTAAACTCTGTATGTTTGACTTAAAACAAGGAGGTGACCAGCCAACCAAACGTCAGGATTGCTTGTCAAAAAAAAATTGTTTCTAAATCCTATGTAGCAATTATTTATTATATATATTATTATGTAGCAAATATTGGAATCAACTCTCAAAGACCAACGTCACAGACAACCAGCCATTCTGCCGCACACATGGTTGGTGTATCGTGTACCAAATTAAAGTTATTGACTGGAAGGGTCATCTGCTATCCTTTCAGCCCCCCTAAACACTACCCATGCCTTGTGGATTTTTTTTCATCGACATTTTAATGTTTTTTGAAAAATAGACCAACATTTTACATTTAAATTTAAATATTAGAAAATGTATTTGGCGTAGACGTTAATTTTAATTTTATTTAAACGTATATTGTATAAGAGTACTTTTAAATCCAAAATTAGTAACATTAGTCATCTAGATTTTTAAAATTTACTCGCAAAGGTTCGGACTTAAATTAAAGCTGTTCATGTTACAGCTATTTACATGGCTACAAAAAAAGAACCAAAAATTACTGGAATCTTCAAACTCTCTCAAATATTCTCTACTCTATCCTCTTGCTAGTGATGCGCCACATGCTACAAAAATCTTTTTACAACTTTGTGGATTCGTTAGTTTTATGAATCGAGTTACATAAATTTTATATTCAAAATTATGACTTGAAAACAATTTTTTGCTTAAATGGTACCTGAAACACCTATTTAATCTGTTATATCACTCTTATAAGATAAAATCTGTCTCGTATCTCTCTTTTCGTGGGTTTTATTTTAAACAAAAAATAAAATTGTGTTTTTAACGTTTGAATCCCCAACCGGTCCTATGAGACCGCGCTGTTATTGTTTTACTATTGTGTCTCGTTTCGCGGGTATCTGAGTAACTACCCAATAATTTCATTATTTATTTAAATATTATTATGATTCGAAGAAGAAAAAGCACTTATTTTTAAATTTAAAAAATATACAAAAAACTTGAATTCAATACCGTGATCACGTGATCACGGTATTGAGCTATTCCAATACCGGTATTGATACCGGTATTGAAAAAATCCGGTATTTGAAAGCCCTAGTGAAGACTTACTAATAGATTACTTATTGTTAAATTGTCTTTGAGTTGTTAATAAAAAATAAAAATGTCTTTATACATATTGCCATAGTACAATAATAGAATATCAAACCTTTTTTTATTATGAGCAGTAAGATATTGCTTCTGACTGTAAAATAGTTAAACAATAAAATAGAATAGACACACTTTATTTTATACCAAAAAGTAACAATAAAAGTGGTATATTTTGGCAGTTTCTTAACTTAACATTTAAAAATTGCAGAAATATTAAATTGTCTTGGTTAAGATTAATGGTCAAATATACAAAAAGTAGTGAACAAAGGGGTATTTTGTCAGTATCTTGTAACTATCAACATTTTAAAATAGCTGAATTATTAATTTGTGTTTTGGTTAAGACAAATTGTTTGTTTTTACAAACTGGACTCAGGGTCAAAAATGATATCAGACTATCTATTGTCTGACGTAATGGTAAAAAAAAAACAAAATTAATTGAATTTACTCAAAAACAAGGAACACTCAAGTCACATAAAGTGTTTGATGATGCAGTTATACAGTAATCATTATAACCTTTTTGATTAGAAGAGTTCATTCTATCTAATTGGATCATAATCTTACATAAAAGACGCAGTTTTTTTTATAGGTAGGCAAGATTGAGGTTTCGATACCTGGCCTTTCAGACCATAGGAGTTAGAAATATAGTGTTCTTCAAATTAGCCAAAGATACACATGGCGAAGAGTCTTACCAACTGTTTATCAGCCGGCAAGAGTACGTAAGGAGTTCCGTTTAGAATCGGACTTCGAATATCGCAAAAAAGATTACAAAGATGCAATTAACAAAATAATCTCACTATCTGTTATAGAATAACAGATAAAACAGTAAACCACGAACCAAGATGACTCATACACAAAATTTAGAACGCATAGGACAATAACCTAACTAAAATACAATTGAAAACAATATTTCATGAGAATATTTATATAAAGATTTTTTTTTGCTCTATTGACCTCACGTGTTGTTGTCTTCGTCGTTACAAAAAAAAACGTTTTTATTTATATTTTATAGAAAAATATTTACATACCTCGAAAAGTTTCAGCAGTATGTTCACATATAACCTTCTGACGCCCAACGATTTTCCAATTGAAGCGAGAAATATTATGCACAGAATTAAAAGTAACAGCGGCGTGTACAATATAGATATAGCGACGGACACAAACGGCATGATTAACGCCATTTTGAAGACTGATTGATTTAATTGAGTGATTTGATAGCGAATGAGATATCGCCGGGTGTTCATTCATTCGTGGGCTGTCAAAATGTCAAAATTGCGTTTTGTTGTCGTTGTGAAATGAAAATTATCAGCGAGTTTAAACGGAAATAGAATGAATTACTCATCAATAGAATTTCAAAAAATCTATTCAAGTAATTTAATGCAGTTTATTTAGAAAATCCTATCCTAAACAACATGTAAGCCGTTCTCATATTCCAGTCATTCTTTTTTGTACGAGATTTTCTCAGCTGATTTCTGTCAACAACGTTTAGTCATTTCTAATTCTGCTAAAATCAATACAAAATAAAGTAAAATTAGTTTTTTGCGTATATATTTTTATATAGACAATTCGTTAAGATTTGAATAATTTTAATTAGATTTAAAACCATTAATTTAAAAATATTTTCTATAGGTCTCTTTGACAGCTGATTTAATAAGAAAATTTTGTGTTTGGCAACCCACCCAGTTATAACCTCTACGGCAAAATCGAATCTTGGGATTTTTCAATAAATCCTATTTGGATTTTCGAGTCCCAGATATATAAAAATCAAAATGTCTGAGCTTCCCTTTGGACCCCCAGTGCGAGTATCGCCACTCATCAGGGTAAATACATTATTTTTAAAAAACATTTTTTTCATACAAAATTCACCATTATGTAACACAGTGTTTTCGAACTGGAATTCTTAATTTGAAGTTATTATTCTTTTTAAAACTGCTTTTTGAGTAAAGAGGTATATAATCTTACTTTTTAATGTGCTGTGGACAGTTTGTGTTCAATAATAAAAAGGTTTAATGTCATTGTAACCTATTATTTGGCCTTCTCATAGACTCAACCAAAACCTTCAATGATTCTCTATTTTTGTAAGTTCTTTTCATTTCGTCTCCACCCATATTAACAACACAATGAGCTTAACTGAAGCCCAAACATTTGCTGCCATTAGTCTTATTGGATCACAGAATCAATATTGGGTAGAACATGGGTTCATCTTTGGCTAAGTTTGCTGTGATTATTCATGATAGAACCCGTTCTTACCAAGTATTTTGTGTATAAAGTTCAGTTTTGAGAGTCAATGGTTAACTTTGTAGTTAAGTTTGGCCAAAACAGTGGTCCCTATAATTGCATGACTTGAATAGTGTTTGCACATAAGCCACTCAAGTGTGTGGGGGTCAGATTCTAGGCGAGTAAGTTGTTTAAGAAGATAAGAAGTTTTGTCGGAAATAAAAAAAAGGGATTATAGTGAATGCATGTAGCCTGGGATATTCCAATTTATGTTTTTTTTTTTTGTAATTTGCATAACAGGATCAGATAATATAGTAATAAAAATAATATTTACAGTTATAAAATCTATGTGTTCACACACTTTGGACTTATTTTAATGGTTTTATTATTACTATTTTTATTTTATTTGTATAAAACAACTATTACTATAAAAGAAACAATTGACTTCTTCAACAACACTAAAATCTCTTCTCCTAACATTCCAGTTCGGCCGCTGGTCGTTCCTTGCCACTGGCATCCTCTACGGTGCCTTCCACCAGAACAGGCTGTCCAAGCGGGAGACCAAGCTCCGTGAGATCGAAGCCAAGGAGAAGGTTGTGAGGGACGAGAAGCTGAAGAAGGAGAAGGCACTTGCTGCGGCTGGTATGTTTATTTTATTTTTTACTATGCGTAGGCTTACGTTTCACCACTATCTCACTTGATGTTAAGCGATGATGTGGTTGACAATGGAGCACACTTGCCTGGAAGTAACCTATTCACTCTTGACTTGTGTTTTGTTAACTTAGTAGTTTCTGTCAGTGGGTTCACCTGTATTCAACTTGTAAATATTCCCAAAGATGACATGGTCCTGGGATTTTGATTGGTGGTTAGTCTTGACAGCTATGTTGGATGTTGTGGGTTCAATTCCCACTGAAGACAAATGTTTGCATGATTAGCACATACATTTGTTCTGTATCTGGGTATTTTTTTATCTATAACTAGTTATTACCAGCGATTTTGCCCACATAAAAAGTAGGTTTCTCCATAAAAACTGGACCCTAGTATCATACCTTTAAGAGGCGACTATTGGGAAAACCACTCTCATTGCCCGCTTACGCCATTAGAAGAAACCTTGTGCAAAATTTCATTATATATTATCTATATATTATATAGTCAGTTTTCCTTTTAATATTCGAGTTCCAAAAGCCGGCGAAAACGTACGAAGGTTTTTGACATAGGAAATTGAATAATAAAACTTAAAAAGAGCAGGACATGAGACCTGGTACTTTACTGGGGGACTGTTTTAGATATTTGGGGGACTGTTTTAGATGTATATCTAAAACAGTCCCCCAGTAAAGTACCAGGTCTGTTGGTCAGGTCAGTTGGCCCTTGTAGGATGGTTTAAACCTAAAGACACTATAATTTAAGCATGCTTTTTATTTTTCCTCTGCTGAGTCTCAATCATACTCTTTAGGAAAAGGAATGGGCCGTTATCCACCACCTGAGCTCGATGCGCGATGGTGTCACATGTTTCGAATTTTTGAGAGCAGTAGTAATAAATTACCACTATCCACTGCTAATGGTAATTCAGGCCACTGTCATTACCACTGGGCCACTCCGCAGTATCTTACAATACTGCGAATAAGGTCTATTTTTGCGCACATAGGCCACGCACGCTAATCTGGACGCGTCGGTCTTCATACGTTTTATATGGCAACTAGACTAGTAGAGCTAAATTAGATTCACGCCACGCGACGTGGTTCTACGTACAAATCAGGCGTGGCCCACGTGTGCGTCGGTCTAACGTAGTTCCCACTTTATTGTCGGGATCATTAGTACTGGGGAATACTGCGAATAAGTCTATTCTTGCAACCCTACACCCTTATATTGTCAAAACTATGTTAAATATCTCTTTAAAATGTGATTTTAATCGTATTTCTTTTTATTTTCAGCTGAAATCAAAGCCCTGGAGGAAATGGTTGCTCCCAAAAAGTGAACATCTCGGGACTAAAGACTAGTTATAAGTGAATAGTGCTCGTCGCCATCATGAGAAGTGTTGCCGGTTTAGAAAATCCATAGTTTTTTGAACTGGCAACGTTATTCCATCAATAAATTATGTTTTTAATGCAATATAGGTGATTATTATAGAGTTGTTTTATTTCTATTTGTTGTTAAACCTAAACCGCTTTACTACCTCCTTCGCTAGCATTTCTGCTTCGCAGAAGGAGGCGACTGCCTGCGATTCCTCCTAGCGTGTCGCACGTTAATATTATTTAACGGCCGATTCCAATAACCTATCTATCTCCAGTTTTGGCATACTGGAGATAGACAAACAACTGATACAATACAAAAATTATAAAAGTTTTTTGTTGTTTCAGTTGTTTTTCTATCTCCAGTATATGATAGATAAGTTATTGGGTTCGGCTGTAGGTTGGTAGCCTATTATAGCCTTCTTTATAAAAGGGGCATCCGACACAAAATACTAGCGAAAGAGGGTAGTCCCACGTATGAGGGAACGGAATTCTTCACGCCCCGCTGTCGAGATTCCGATCCTGATTTCCAATCACCGTAGGCGAGGGCTTGCGGACGGCCAGCAATGGGTAAATTGCCGTCCGGTACCTAACCGTCAAGACCGAGCCCGATTCGTCGATGGCGCGTCGTGTCCACGGGCGCCTCAAGATGTCATCAAAACCGTAAGAACCCAGGGTGCCTACTGGGACCATGGGTTGTGCGAAAGAAAACCGCAGGGCCCTGGAACGTAGGTAAAGAATAAACATAAGAGTGGGCTTTATTCAAGTAAAAGTCTTACACGCTCCGCCCAAAAGCGGGATAAGTTATTGGTTGCTTTCCCACCTAAAAACAGACTTAAAAATTCGATCTATCAATTCCTGAGATTAGCGTGGTCAAACAAATATGTGAGCTTTGAAATATTAGCTAAAATAAAAATAATAGGTAGGTAATTTACTGAAACCTTTGGAGAGTGTCGCCATCTATCTATGTAATTGTAATCTACAGTTACCGAGTATTGCCATCTAGAGGTAGTCTCTCATTACCATTTTTAATAGTTGTTTATTAATGAAACTAGATGTCGCTGAGTGTCTCATATAGGATTCTAGATATTTTATTTCTATTGTTACAGTGAAGTCGGTTGTATTCTTTTTGTAAAAAAAAATAATTATGAAATAAATCACACCAAAGTACTCCTTTAAGTATCAATTAGATCTTATATAAATATATAATATTAGAAGAGAAACTGACTGCCATGAAGTCATATCAACGACATAATATCTAATATAACCAGTAGTTTCGGTTGTGCGTTGATATAGTTTCATAGTTCGTTGATGTGGATTCTATGTCGGGAACATGAAATTTTACACAACTTACAAGCCTTCCTTTCCTTTTATGATGTAAGCTAGCACTAAGAAAGGATTTAAAGGTTTAGGGTTTTTTTTTTCAAATGGGGAATCATCAGAATGACTTCTCCGACTCTTAGGCGAAGCGAGGGGGCGTGTCAGACTTTTACTTTCTAAACACCACCCCGTTCCTTCTTTGTCTTCGTTCCCGGGTTTTCTTTTCGGAAGCAATCCCGTGGCCCCAGAGGCTTCGACCCTGCTAGACCCTTACAGTTTGCTGACATCTCTTTGAGGCACGCGTGGAACAGAACGCGCCGTTGACGATTTGGGCTCGGTTCGGATTAGGTACCGGACTGCCGGACGACAAGCTACCCATTGCTCAAGTCATTCTGATGAGTCCCCACCTAATAAAAAAAACGCGAACGAAGTTGCGGGAAAAGTGTGATTTACGAGTATTTATAAAAACTTAAAATAGTTGCACTTGGCCCCTCTTAGTTCAAGGTGGATTTGTGGACGGAGGTGTGACTAGTGCTGGCCCACCTACGAAGTCTAGAAAAGAAAAAAAATAGAATTTTTCAGTTGCCTTTTCAACAACAATGACAAGTTACATTAGGGCTGGCTACAGCTGAAAAATAACTTACTTATCATAATTTTTAGTTGAAGAAAATAGTATTTTTTCAAAATTTATTATAACTTTTGAAGACAATTTTAATGTGCTTCTAGAACACACAGTTTTTCATTAGAATTTTTTACTTTTTTGGAAACGTATTCGTGTTTCAACGTAGAAGCATCATTGTTTATTTATTTTACGCATCACAGGAAAGATTGAAAATGGAGTATTTTCACATACGAGTACCTCCTTTTTCTTTTGAAAAAGTAAAACGTGCATTTATAAAAAAAAAATCGTCTGTTTTTTATACCCTGAGACTAAATTGAAACAGGTAATGTCAAATTTACTATAGGAATGACGCCAGTTCTTTTGTGTTGAAATGTCATTTTAGTCTCAGGGTTTAAAAAATAGACGATAGTTACAGTATATAGAGTATGCTTGGCAACCCTAGGTAACATACTATTTATATTTTGTGATGATTTGAAAAACCTCTAGTAAACAGCACCTGTCGCAAAAATGACACAATTACAAATTACGTAATTTTTTGTATAAATATTCATGTCACTCAAAGACATTAGATAAATATATACATGTCACTCAATGTCTCACTCTCTGGGTCGTACACGCATTATTGTCTAGAACGATGGGATTTCAGCTTCACTCTCTTCACTCGCGGGTTAGAAAACTTTAAAACTAGCCTATAAGGCCTCAATCATACATACCCATCATACATCACAAAAAAACTTACTACATCTCTCTCTCCTTCTTTTCATACTTCACTCTAATAATATTTATCGCTTACTCAACTTTTGCTTTCTTCTAAAGTGGCATCGTGTGTTCATCAATGGAGACCTTTCAACCCTGTGGTCCCTTCGTCTGCACCGCTCCCATAGCCATCCAGTAACTATTTGTGCAGTACCGTAACCGTGAAATCAATAAGAAGGAAAAATGTGATATCAAGAGAGGCGGTCTTGGTGACCGTGACGTGGGGGAAAAACTGCAAGAGTGATCTGTCTGCGATGGTATGGCCACGACATGCGCCGTCCTATGGAGTACGTTGGTCGGGGATGCATGGATATGGCTATCCTTGGAGCTAGGTCCCATGGTCGCCCTCGCAAGCGCTGGCTGGACGTCGTCAAGTCCGACATAAGAGCCAATGGCCTTACTGGAAAGGATGTTGAAGATCGGGCAAAGTGGAGAAAGTTCAGTCGGAAAGCGGACCCTGGCAAAAACCGAGATTAAAGCCAGGTAGAAGAAGATCTCAAAAAAAATTTGGAAAATTGTCAAAGGCTCGATTCGAGAATTGAACTGTTTTCATAGGAAGGTTAATACGGAACCCTCAGTGCACGAGTCCAACTCGCACTTGCCCGGTTTTTTTTCCCTAGGGATTAACTATACTACATTAGGCCCTAGGACAACAGAATGACTGGCTTTTAGTAAGGATTGTATAATATATGTAAGCATTATCGACTGGCCTGTTAGTCTAGTGGTTAGTGACCCTGACTGCTATACCAGAGGTCGTGGGTTCGATTCCCACCCAGGACAAATGTTTGAGTGATGAGCATAATCATTTGTTCTGTGTCTGGGTGTAATTTATCTATAATATGTATTTATTTAGAAATATATAAGTATGTTTATCAGTTGTCTAGTACCCATAACACAAGCTCTGCTTAGCTTGGGACTAGAATGATGGCGTTGTGTGAAAAGTTGTGGAATATATATACTTATTGTAGAACATATACCTATTTGAAGTCCCGTAACCGTGAAATCAATTGTCCTACTGGCCTCGCTTGAAACAGAGCGTAATGATAAATCCGTCCATACCACCCACCCGTGTTGACAGCTCTGACGTCAGAGTGGAATAACCGCGCCGTTTGTTTGTGCGTTTCATTATATTATGCATCATCATGGCTAGGTAAATGGTTTGAGGACTGTATTCTCTGTACTTTTGTTCTTCTTTTTTCATTTGCGTAGAAACCCATCCGTGTGCAGTCGCCAGGACCCAGGGCCATAGTGAGAGGTAATCCCGCAGCTCTGGCAGTCATCGGCCCTAATGGCGCAATTTCATTAGTCGATAGGGCCCGTATGCCGGGTGCGAGAGATTACTGGAACGCGTGCCACAGGGCCCGCATTCGGGAAACCGTTTTCATTAGTCGATAGGGCCCGCATGCCGGGTGCGAGAGTTTACTGGAACGCGTGCCACAGGACCCGCATTCGGGGAACCGTAGACGGTATAACGACCATGTTACTTTCATTGGTCGTTATCTCGCCTGCGGGGACTCCCCGCATGCGGTATACCGAACGAGTTAACGACCAGTGAAAATGCGCCATAACTGACCTCGCCAATCTTGCCGACATCTGTTTCAGGTTCATGTGAAATCCAACGCGCCAACCATCCGAGTATCATTACCGTCGTATCGTGGATATGACGGTAGCTATCAATGCTTCTACCTCTAAATGCAAATTACCATCTAAGTGAATCATCGGCGACGATGCAGTTGTCGAGACAAAATTCCAAATGTTTGAACATCGACGCCGAGTTGCTAGAATTTCGGTTGCATTTCAGGGAGTAAGCGATTGAATTGCATAAATAATAAACCATCAGGTGAGATCAAGCGGTACTGTCAATAAGTGGCTCTATCTACCACAAAAAGTTCAACGCAATGAAATCTGCTGTACTCATTACGAAAGTACCTACTCACAAAGCGGTTTGGAAACACGATTTATTATGCATACAGCTAAGGAGTGGAATTCCCTGCCGGAATCTGTGTTTCCTGATAGCTACAACTTAGGAGTCTTCAAGTCAAGAGTGAATAGGTTACTTCTAGGCAAGCGTGCTCCATCGTCGACCACATCATCGCTTACCATCAGGTGAGATAGTGGACAAGCGGTATTGTAAATAGAGTGTCTAATAAAAGCGCGACCTGGAGTTTTTTTTTTAATTTAATTGGCAACATTATTCAGCAATTGTAGGAAATAAAAAAAATTGTGAAGTGTCAAGACACGACTTTCCTACTAGTTAGTAATAAGTACCACAAACAATTTTTTTTGATTTAACCTCTTTTTCTCAGGTCGCGCTTTCATTAGACAGACTATATGTATGTATATCTGTCACAAAAAGTTCAATGCCGAAGTCATTATGAAAGTAGTCTATTTTGAAACAATTATTTTCAAACCGTATTGAAAATAACAAGCGATTTGGCAATTTTACACAAAAGCACGTAGTTTTGTTTTGTTTGGCATACAGTACTGAATGTACTTAGGTTAAATATTGTCATTGCGTGCGTGGTAAGTATTTTGGACTGCAGTGCGGCCCACTCATGAAGAGTGTAATCATTTTATCGGTGCCCTAACGTGACTATAGTATCGCTAGAATGCGTACTAGTGCGCTTCACCATCAACTGAATTGAATCACTGCTTAACATCAAGTGGGATCACACTGATCGCAGTCAAGCTCTTGTTTAGGTATATCATACATATACAGGGTGTAAAAAGACCGATCACAAAGCCGATAACTACACATTCTGTACATGTAATTAAGTAACTTAGACCAAAAAATATTGCTGGGAAAAAACTTTTTTTTTTCATCATTAAAAAATAATTAATTAATAATAACTTCGATCAGCTACGCGTTCGGCCGCTCGCGCTTGGTCGTTGAACTGATCGCTCGCTTGTGTGTGAGGCGCTCGTTGTGTTTAGTTTTCATTGCATTTTTGTGACTTCAAATGCGTAATTTGTCATGAAAAGTTTATAATTTTGGTAATGTTTGTTCGGTAGAAAGTTTACTAATGATACTTGGAATACAATTCTAAAAAAAAACTAAAAAAAAATTGTTGACTTTGACCTTCAATATCTCCAGAACTAGTGAATTCCCAGGTATGGTCTAGAAGAAAAAAACTATCCCAGTGATGAGGACTATGTGGGGTTTTCGTTAAGGGTATTTTTACACCCTTTATACACCTAGCCTATATTGTCCCACTGCTGGGCAAAGGCCTCCTTCCATTCCTTCCATCGTTCCCGGCTTTGAGCCACTTCTTGCCAATTCTTAAGGAAGACGTCATCCAAGTCGTCCCGCCATCTCCTACTTGGTCTACTATATCATACTAAAAAAATTGCTTTATCAGGAAGCGACCGCCTGCCATTCACTCCTAGCTCCAGACCATAGCCTGAATCAGGACACGCCGAAAGAGGTCGCTGCCGCTGATTGCCTCAACGAGCAAACGGCGTGCTCCGCCCAAAAAAGGGGCACCTCCACCCTATGCTCCACCGTGTCCTCCGGGCAGTCATCACAATGATGACATCCGGGCGTTACTTCCACATGAATCCAGTTTTTTTTTAATTGTCATAAACTCTTGACTGTGATCCCACCTGATGGTAAGCAGTGATGCAATCGTTGATGGTGAGGCGCACTAGCTTATTAAGAGCCTATTCACTGTAGCGTTGAAGACTAAATTATATGCAGTGCAGGAACCTCCCGATTTTGCCATATGTGCGGTGAGGATCTGCGTCATACGAAAGGGCCTCCCCTTTGGGCGTGTTGCCGCTCCAGTCACTTCTCATATAGAGGACTTACCGCAGTGGTGGTGTGTATGGTGTGCCCAACTCCAAATCATCGCCTCCTGTAATCAAGGGAGTTATAAAAGGTTTTGCGTGTATAATTTTGTATGTGTACCTTTACCTTTATCCAATTTTTTACTTATGTTGCAAAAATAAAATAAAACTCAATCGTTTTAGTTAGAACATAGTAGCACACTCTAGAGTGGAAAGGCAATTTCGTGATATCTCTCCTGAAAAAACGATATATCAACGTGCAATGGCGGACCTAAATACCTAATAACCTAGGCAAATGACGGACGCAGGTAAATAATGGGACAGGGTAACAGCTTCTATTCTAAAAATATACTTACCTAATTCATAGAATAGATACCTGTACAATCCGGTCATCTCTGTAATGCTCACATCCCCCCGCTTCCCCCCGCATCCCCTTAGCTCGGCCGGCAAGTGTCAGGTATGCTCAGCATCTTAGTTATCGATACGCGCCTCGATAATTTGGCTAGGTAGTTCTCTGTTGTTTTTGGACATTATTTCATCGATGCCAGTCGTCAAGTTTAATGTGACCGAGTTGTATATATCATCTTGCGCGGAAATTAAATAAAAATCCTTTTCATTTAGAAGGTTAAAAACGTGATTCATTCAATAAAATCGTCATGGAAACTATTTAAAATATAAATCACAAAATTTTATTCACCTCGTAACTCCAAAAAAATATAATAAAACTTAAAAATTATTAATACAAAAAAGCGTAAGAGCAATGGCGCGAAAAAATTATGTAACTTTTTAAAGTGTAGCGAATGGCTGCAGAAGCGAGACATTCGGTCTTCTGGCATTCTGCCAATGGCTACCGACTGTGAATCTCAAGTAATTTATTTACATTGGTCAATTAGATGTGTTTAAATACATTTTATTGCTACATGTTACATTAGAAAATAATAACAAACCGAAAGGAAGTGAAAATATTATTCTTCGATGTATTTACTAGTGCCATACATTAGTTGAAAAAATAAAGTGCGGAACGAAAATATTGGTGACAGTTGCGATTTTTCGTAATACAATTTGGATACTTTTGGATACTGATTTGTAGAAATTTTATAATATTATTTTAAATGTAGTATTGATGTTTTGTTTGTATTCAAGTACAATTTGCAGCTGAGATTGCAGTAAAAACCGTTAGGTACCGTAATTAATGTTTAACTTCTCATCCAGTATTGGCCATAACGTATCGTACCTAATAGAAAAACTTCATAAGCATAGCATATAGCTTAAGGGTCAGCTCACACCGAGACGCGACGCGACGCTGCGTGCACATTTTAATAGAGTGACTCAAGTAGAACTTTATTTACTAGGTACACGAAAAGATATACATTTCATTGTGAGAATTTAGAATACGTTGCTGGATGCAGCGCTGCACCTCGTGACGCAGCGGAACGTTTTTACATTCGCGACCGTCGTGTTGCCCAACGATTTTACTATGCGCCTCGCAACGTTGCGTTGCGTCTCGCGGCGGCGCGCGCTGCAGCGCAGAGCAGCGCGAAATCACTGGCCTCTTCCTGCATCGTCGCGTCGCGTCTCGATGTAAACAGACCCTAATTAATCTATCACATACCCGCGAAACGAGACACAATAGTAAAACAATAACAGTGCGGTCTCATAGGACCGGTTGGGGATTCAAACATTAATTCATGAATCCCCGACCGGTCTCATAGGACCGCGCTGTTATTGTCTTACTATTGTGTCTCGTTTCGTGGGTATTGATAGGTTAATCAGCCTTTTAATGTTTCTATTGCTGGGACTCAGCCATTCACTCTAGGAGAAGGAATGGATCACCAAGTGTAGCGATTCATACTTCGGTAAACAGCTCCAAATACATTTCTAGGTGAATTGAAACATCAATCAACGAGATACTCGAGTAACTATCACAATAGTTTACACCCAGGCTGAACACAGCAAGTCTGTGCCTCGTCAAGTCCGATCGTATTCTGCCACATTAAAAACCGATACATAACGTCTATGGTTGACTTTAATTGCGAGTAGCGTTGGGATAAAGCCGGACACGGTTAGGCTTTTTGGGCGCTTATGCACTACACGGAATTCTACTGTCCGACAGTCAGATTACATCAACTTTCTTTGAGGATTCATTGAAATTCATTGACAATTGTAAGAAACCGGACTGCCGGACAGTAAAATTCCGTGTAGTGCACAAGCGCCCTTTGGTTGTATGTCCGGCCAAATTAGGCGGACTAGGGCCAGTCCGGCTTTTGTTAGGCTTTTTAAATTTGACCATTTTTAGGGTTCCGTACCTCAAAAGGAAAAAACGGAACCCTTATAGGATCACTTTGTTGTCCGTCTGTCCGTCCGTCCGTCTGTCAAGACCCTTTTTCTCAGGAACGCGTGAAGGTATCAAGTTGAAATTAAAACCATATATTGAAATCCGCGGTCCCTTGAAGTTGTGCAAAAATCAAACTTGTAAGTTGACGGGAAAAAAAGATACGCCCGTTTATGTTGCAAAAAACGTACATTTCGACACTGTCAAAGGAATCAAAACTCATAGGGTGCTTCCCGTTGACCTAGAATCTTGAAATTTGGCACGAAGCAAGGTATTATAGCACTAATATCGGGAAAAGTCTGAAAACTGAAAATTTTTAGTTACGTCACAAGAAAAAAAATTTGAAAAGTCTTCAAGACTCGATTCGAGAATTAAACTGTTTTTATAGGTAGGTTGGTACGAAACCCTCAGTGCGCGAGTCCGACTCGCACTTGCCCGGTTTTTTTTATTGTTCATGTGTTCCTGCAATTGCAAGCGTTTGAAGACCAGCAATTCGGAATAACACCAAAAAAAAAATGTCGGCCTTTTTACTCAAATGTCCGGCTAGACTGGTCGGTTTGTCCGGCTTTTTGGTTTGAAGATCTGGCAACCCTGATTGCGAGCATAGATTCCGAGTACAAGTTTTAGTGTTTTAGGCATTAAACCGTGTTTGTATTACAAGACTCTTGTTTGGGAAGCTTAGAAAAATAGGCAATGATTTTAGTCTGGTGGAAAGTTTTGCGTTTGAAGGTAGTCTTTTTGGTCCATTGCTTAAGAGGGTTCTTTTAAAAAAGATAGACCCCAGGACCCTGTACTTAGGGCAAAGAAAGAACAGGGCCCGAAACATGACGTGTAGTTACTCAGATACCCGCGAAACGAGACACAATAGTAAAACAATAACAGCGCGGTCTCATAGGACCGGTTGGGGATTCAAACGTTAAAGTAAGAGTGTTTTATTTTTATTCAGGAGTGGGTAAGAGATGGCGCTAGATAACCTGTATAGCTCTGTCTCTTACCCACGCTGGAATAAGAATAAAACAATCATACTTTAATCGTCATGGTTCGCCTGTAGGAGTGGATTCTAGTCAGTAGAAGTTTGACTCTGCCCAGTGCGGGAGTCATTTTGATGATTTAAATTGTCACTTACGGGATATCTTCCATGATTTTTAATCATTTCGAGTTCCCGATATTTCGACGCTGTTCCAGTCATCCCGCGATCATGGCGCCTGCAACAGCGTCGAAATATCGGGAACTCGAAATAATTAAAAATCACGGAAGATATCCCGTAAGTGACCATTTAAATTGTGAAACAAACCGTGATAGCCTAAAACAGTCATTTTGATGATCTCACACCTTCGTCAATCTAGCTTTTTAGTTCTTCCAACACAGTATTTGATAAAAAGGTAACGTGAAAAATGAGAGTAAACACCTGGATGCTCTTTCGCTATGCCGTAGTTACGTTATTCATTCGAATATTTTATAAAACTTATTCCAGAAAGAAGTTTCTGGAAAAAAAATTAATCATTCAGAATTTCTACTTCCTAAATGCGCAAGGTTTCTACAGATTCTAAAAATAAAACCCGTAGTCCTAGAATGCAAGTGGCAACTAAAGGATACAGGTGTGGTTTTAATCAATACAAGTCTGACACGACTGACACACACTCCGGCTCCGCCCAAGAGCGGAAGAGGTAATTTAATTATACTCCGTCGGTTTAGGTAGTTAAGGGGGATGTTCCAGCTTAGCCCGCGAAATTCAAATTTTCTTACGTTTTTTGCAATTTGAAAGCCAGTGATAAGTTGTATAAAGTTAAAAATACTTAAGCGGCTGTAAAACGTAACTAGTTACATAATTATAAACATAAAAATCATTAATACAAGCCTCCAAGCTCACCTAAGTGTAGGAACGATTTTTTCGAGGTCAAAAACGTTCTTGCAACTAAGTGAGCTTGGAGGCTTGTATTGATGATTTTTATTTTTATAATTATGTAACTAGTTACGTTTTACAACCGCTTAAGTATTTTTAACTTCATACAACCTACCACTGGCTTGCAAATTGCAAAAAACGTAAGAAAATTTGAATTTCGCGGGCTACCTGAAGCATTCACCTTAACTAAAGGTAAACAATCTTGTCATGTCTTTTTATCTAAAAGTTGTCTATAAATTGTATGTAAAAATCTTTGCAAATAGGTATTTACCTAAATCGATGTTAGCTAATAAACTAAATTTAAATAATCTTTGTGTATATTATATACGACCTCTTTAATATAAAAAGACATACCAAGACTGTTTACCTTTAGTTAACTACCTAAACAAACGGAGTATAGATGATTTCCCTCCTAAAAAAAATCTTAGTCACCACTTGATTTCTCATAAATCACCCTATTTTCAAACTATGAAATAGAAAACTGAAAAATAAATATCAAATTAATTTCCAGCAACATTTGACACATACACATTTAAAAGTGACAAGCACGTAATTCATAAGTTTCTAATTCAATATGACAGTTGCTAAATGATTATTTCCTTTAGTTTTACATTGAACGATGATTTATTAATATTTGAGGATCTTCAAGGTTAAGCAACGCTTGCCTAGGTTGGTCTGTGGATGGGTGACTATCTTAACATACCGAGTTTCCTCCGTGCCTCGGAAAGCACGTTAAGCCGTAGGTCCCGGCTGTCATTTGTAGATCTTTGGTAGTCGTTAAGGATAGTCAGAAACCAGTAAATCTGACTCCAGTCTTGCCATGAAGTACCGTGTTACCCCAGTTAATGGGTTGTGGAGATCTGGTAGGCAGCCGCTCTTCGTAAAATACTGGTATTCAGCTAAATCCGGCTTGACTGGAAGCCGACCCCAATATAGTTGGGAAAAGGCTAGGTAGATGTTTTTCATTTGTAATGGAGTGTTTATTAGATTCCTAAGAGCGCTAGACCTGCAAGGTTATTCGAAAAAGTAGGCGTAGAGTAGCCCCCTTAATAAGGGTAACTGAAGGAACACAGGTGCGTTTTAGTCAGTAAAAGCCTGACATTCCCCATTTGACTTACTCTAAAGCGAAACAGCTCCTACTCCCCCCTCTCCTAGAGAGGAAGAAGTTATTATTGATTGAAAAAACTGAGCACTCGAGCCCTTCTTCTTCTTCTTCCTGCCCTTGTCCCATACTAGGGTGCCCGCCGCGCCCACGACCAACTTTTTGTAGGGTCGGCGCAACATGTATTTTTCTTCCATTCTGTCCTACCCCACTCGCGCACTGAGGGTCCCATAAAAATTTACATACCGAGTTCTCGTATGTAAATTAAATTCCCGAATCAAAGAATTTGCCGAATCGCAAAAAACTTTTCTTTTAGTGACGTAACATGTATATTATTTACTAATGAATTCTGTTAATCCTACATAAATAGAAAAAACGCGATGTATTTATTGCTTCTTACGACGAATGCATTTGTGTGCTCGAAATAATAGAAAACTAAACTTGTGCGCCTCACCATCAACGATTGCATCTCTGCTTACCATCACAAAAAATCCACTTAATTATTACTACATTCTTTCTGTTTAATTAATTTAATATATCTACGGGAAGATTAGATTATGGTGGCCGTCCGTAAGTTGTCTGGGCGTCCGTATAGTGTCTGGACGCAAAGAATTACACCATCCCATCTCTTCCCGTGGGTGTCGTAAGAGGCGACTAAGGGACACACCGTTCATTTTTCAACATCATGATAATGGCAAAACTCCCCCAAATGAACAGCACTAACAGAAAATGGCCCCTAGTGTCCAGCAGTTGACGTCTTTCGACTGAGATGATGATGATGGATTAGGTATGTGACTAAGGGACAAAACTGTGTCTTAAACTTGCGAACGGCGTGTTGCGTTCCCAACAAAACGAAAGTTGCTAAGATTCAATCCCGAACGTAGTGATGGTTTTATATAAGTAACTCCCGAGGAAATTATATAAAAATCTCCAGCAAGTTTGTGAACCTGTAAATTCTGTTAATCCTAAATAAATAGAAGAAACGCGATGTATTTATCGCTGCTTACTCATTTGGTGTACAAACGTAAATACACAATCCGAGATATTTATTGTCCAGCCTCAGATTTACGGCGAATGCATTTGTGCTCGAAATATATAGTGAACTAGCTTCTATCTCGCGATTTTGCTTGTATGGAAATAGATAATTATTCGTAAGGGCACATACGCCCGGGTTAAATATCCTATGTACTATACCAGGACATTGCAACCTGTGTTCCAAATATCCGAATCTGTTCAGGAGTTTAGGAGCTTGAAGGATGTAACAAATTAACAACCATACAAACTTTCTTTAGATGGATTGGTGTGTGTGTGTGAAGAGGGAGGCCAAAGAAAAGATGGATGGACTGTGTGAGGTCTGATATGAAAGAAAAGGGAGTTAGTAATGTTATGATGGTTGACAGGACAGAATGGAAGAAAAAACATGTTGCACGGAATGAGGGCAGGAAGATGATGAAGAAGAATAATGTGTAGGTACTTGTTCAATATAAATAAATTATTTAACATAGGCACCTATGCCTTCCACAAGGTGGACCGATGAGCTGGTGAGAGTTGCGGTAATGCGATGGATGCGAGATGCACAGGACCGGTCGTTTTGGCGACAACTGGGAGAAGCCTATGTCCAACAGTGGACATTTTTCGGCTGAAATGATGATGATCGGGTTTTCGGTCGGGTCGGGTTGTCAAGTTAAATGGTGCTTATTAATACTGCAGTGCTTCTTATAATTTTAAATATTGTAAATAAATATGAATATTTGTACGCCTAATGGCAAAGCATAGAGAACCAACAAAACTGTAACATCTCACACAATACATGTCATGTGTATCTGTAACCTATGTGTACAAATAAATAAATCTGAATCTGATGATGATGAACATAAAAACAATAAATAGCACCTACGAGTACCTACTAGATTCTACCAACGATCTACGTGTATAAATATTCTTATTTTAGACATTCGCAGAACCGATTTACCGGCGAATTGTAAATTAATTGAGGACACCTATTTGTGTACCTGCATGACATAAGCAACATTACATTACGCGTATTCCAAATGTAGCGACATCGATGGCGTCACATAAGAACTATATGAAATCCTGCATCATTCATTCATTTCAGCCAAAAGACGTCCACTGTTGGACATACTCGTAGGCCTCCCCAAGCGTCGTCCTGTGAGTCTCGCATCCATCGGATTCCCGCGACCCTCGCCAGGTCATCGGTCCACCTTGTGGGAGGCCTTCCAACGCTGCGTCTTCCGGTACGTGGCCGCCACTCCAGAACCTGTCGTCCCTATCGACCATCCGTTCTACGAGCAATGTGCCCTGCCCATTGCCAGTTAAGTTTGGCGATTCTGCATCGCGCAATTAGAATTCTCCGCGCGATTTGAATAGATGCAACAGTCTGAAATAGGGCTGCCATCCGTCCGGGTTTTCCCGGATTTGTCCTAGTATAGAGGGTGTCCGGGGATCGTCCGGGCGGGGTTGTCAAAAAGTGTCCGGGTGAAACCCGGAAGCTTTTAGTGTCAGGGGCATTCCCGATTAATTAAAAGATAAGCGATAAATCTAAAAACCAAAAATTATAATTATATTTTTTTTTAATTACCTCAGAAATAGACGAGTGTAAAAATTTGACTATTTTATTTGTTAAGCTGTAGTTAAAGTTGATTGTGTGAAACATTGTTAAATAACTAGCAAACAAGCTGTTTAAATGAATACATTTTATTTTTATTTTAATAATTTTTTCTGGGTGTCCGGGGAGAAAACAGAATTTCATCCAAATGTCCGGGGTTTTTGAAGTTTTTGTCCGGGGTCGGCGATTTAGATGATGGCAGCCCTAGTCCGAAATCATCTATCGGGCAGTTACTCAAACCAGACATGACTCCCAAAAAAAAATTACACAAAGTAATGCTGGTTGGGTTAGAACGGCTTACGGTAAGTCGGAGCTGCTACCACCTTTTTTTAGGTGTGATATCATCCAATGACTTCTACCGCTCCTGGACGGAGCGGGAAGGCGTGTCAGATTTTTACTGACTCACACCCACTTTTACTGTGTCAGTAAAAGTTCCTTTTTTGTTTACTTTCATTCTAGAGGCCCGGGGTAACTTTCACGTAAACCAACCATCATGTCTCTGCATCACCCGAAGGTTAACAGGTATATAGAGAATGCCTAAGGTATTAAGTCCGCCTCTGTACTTTTATGTCCATAAAGTATTTAATAAATAAATAAATAATTAAGTCCACCTTTGTACAGAGTTTCTTAATTGTACGTAAAGGTTTATGTTGTACACTAGATCCTGCCCTCGAATGTGATATCTCTCTGTCACTCAAAGGTTTGCTGGGAGAAAACTCATTGCTGAGTTAAGCTAGCCTTTGAACAAGTATTGTCAAAATCATTGTACTTAAATATAAGTTTTTGTGTACAATAAAGAATTAAAGTATAAATAAATAACCCATGTACCCAACCCAGTAGATACTACTGGGCCCCTACGGTTTGCTGACATCTTCTTGAGGCAGGGGCTATTACCACTGGGCCACCACTATTCCTCATTTGATTGATTTTGAGCTCAATAAAGATGAATTCGAGGAGCTCGTGGCTAGATAATAACAGCCGCACGGGTAGATCTTTGAGGTTAAGCAACGCTTGCCATAGTTGGTCTGTAGATGGGTGACCATCTTAACATACTGAGTTTCCTCCGTGCCTCGGAAAGCACGTTAAGCCGTAGGTCCCGGCTGTCATTTGTAGATGTTTGGCAGTCGTTACGGATAGTCAGAAGCCAGTAAATCTGACTCCAGTCTTGCCATGAAGTACCGTGTTATCCCAGTTAATGGGTTGTGGGGGTCTGGTAGGCAGCCGCTCTTCGTAAAATACTGGTATTCAGCTAAATCCGGTTTGACTGGAAGCCGACCCCAATATAGGTAGTTGGAAAAAGGCTAGGTAGATGATGATGAGTTTGGAATAATTCCATAGTTTCCTGTGTGAAGATCAAAGCTTTATCTTCTCAAATATCAAAGCAATATCTTCTAAACAACGATATCCTGCCAACGCGTTTATATTTAACATTGCTTTTGCTAATAAACCAATGATATCATCGATTTTTATCGATCTACCATTGTTTTATCGACAACAGAAATAATTTTGTTTTTATCTCTGGTTATTTCGCGGTAATGTTAGGATGAATACAGATTGTTACTTTTGCTTGTTGTGTAATGAAAGTAATTTTTGTTAGTCTATGGTTTTAGAAGACGAAAGAAGCTAATCTAAAGTGGCGGTGGGTTTTTGGGAGGATTTTTACGAAAGAAGTATAGTCGCTCTTTTCCTTATTTGCAAAATGATTCCTAGTGCAGGAAGACGCAGCGTTGTAAGTTGGACTGTGTGGGAATCGCACAGCAGTGCTGTTCTCTTAGGAAACAGCCTTGTGCACAGCACCGTCGCGAAGCTATTTTCTTAAAGAAAAGCTTCTCTGGACCGGTCGTTGTAGCGACACTGAGAGTGCTGCGTTCAACGATGGTTTAGTTATATTGAGTACTAGCTCTCCCCTGCGGTTTCACCCGCATTTTTCGTTACTGCTCCGCTCCCGTGGATCGTAGCGTGATGGTATATAGCCTATAGCATTCCTCGATAAATGGGCTATCTAACACTGAAAGAATTTTTCAAATCGGACCAGTAGTTCCAGAGATTACCCCCTACATACAAACTTACAAATTTTACCTCTTTATAATATTAGTATAGATTTGGCTATCAAAACCTTAAAGCTCAGTAAAATTTGCAATAATATTGCGACATCAACAAATCGGCAATGATCGACATTGCTTTTTTGATTTTTTTCTTGTGAATGCTGCGGTTCCGGCTGCTGATTGACCACTATCAAACCTGATGGTAAGCGATGACATGGTCGACGATGAAGCACGCTTTCCGAGAGAAACCTATTCCCCATTAACTAACTCACAGGTTGTAGCTATCAAGAAACACAGACTCCGGCAGGGAATTCTACTCCTTACCTATATTACTCCTAGTCGCCTATATAACACATTCTGAAGTCCCCCTTATATCGGTATTATATTATTTATCTTGGCTACAAAGCTGCAATAATAAACATTATATCCATCGGTTCTACACGCTTTGTTAACTCGGTCCAGACTTTTAAAGCAGCTAGACTGTGTTTTTTTTAATACGGCCAAGTTAAACACTGTCAAATCAGTCTGGAGTCTGAAGCAGGACTGAAATGTTGTAGATTATTTTTAAGGTATTTTTTTCGGTAGGGGAATCATCAGAATGACTTCTCCCACTCTTGGGTGGAGCGGAAGGGCGTGTCAGACTCATACTGACTAAACCCCACCCCGTTCCTTCGTTGCCTTCGATCTGGGGGACACGGTGACAACCTTTCGGATTTTCCGTGAGATCTATACTAATATTATAAAGAGGAAAGATTTGTACCTATTTTTGTATGTTTGTAATGAATAGGCTCAAAAAGTACTGGGCCGATTTAAAAAAATCTTTCACCAATAGAATGCTAGCTACATTCTTCCAATTTGACATAGGCTACATTTCATTTTGAAAAAAAATAGGGATCCCTGGTAAAATTTGAACAATGTAACTAAAAAAAGTGTTTTATATCCAAATTTCCAAAAATAAATAATTGTCTACCCCGTGCGAAGCCGGGACTGGCTGCTAGTTATTTATAAGGTGGGAAATCATCCAATGACTTTCCCCGCACCAGAGGCGGAGCGGGAAGGCGTGTCTGACTTTTTGTGACTAGAACAGACGCCTATGTTCCTGCTATGCCTTGCATTTCATAACCATGGGTTTCTCTTTCAGAAGCCAACCCATGGTTCCAGTCACGAAGCAAATAACCGGTGGAGTGCGCGTACGATGCTATTGCGCTCACCAAACATATGCTAAAACTAGTAGAAGCGGTAGTAGCAAATGCAGTACGCACGTCACGTGCTCCCGATTTTTAAGCGAATCAAATTAAAGGTACACGACTTGACCTTGAACGGACCAATAGCAGCCGCGCATTTTTCTTCGTCCCCCGGCCCGCCGTGGTGAGTTGTTTACTTAGAAGAAATCGGGCTATGCGCTCTCTAGTGGTTATATTCTCTATGGTTCCAGTAGACGGCGGCCATCTTCGGTTTGGCTGACAGCTTTTTGAGATGCACGTGGAATACTTCGTGTCGATGACTCGGGCTCGGTTAATGCAGTACGGAATCCTTCTTGTGCGAGTCCGACTTGCACTGGTTTTTTTTTCAAGTTGGGAATCATCAAAATGACTTGTCCCTCTCTTAGGCCTCATTAACGGAGACGCGGGGCGTCGCGTAAATGAGGCCTTAGGCGTAGCGGGGGGGCGTGTCAGACTTTTACTGTCTAAAACCACGCCTATGTTCCTTTTTTGCCTTCCTTTTGAGGATCAAGGGTTTATCATGCAGAAGTTTTAACCCATAGTCCCAATACGCTTCGTTCCTACTGGCATCTTTGAAGATATCTCTTTGAAGCATGCGTGAAACACTACGCGCCGTCGACGACTTGGGCTCGGTCCGAATCTGTGGTCCGAATGGTTACCGGAGGGCCGGATGTCAAGCTGTCTTCAGGTTCCGAGATTGTTTGAAACCTGGAGGTAAATCCAATAGCCAATCCTGGCATCAATGACGTACGTGTCAGGCGTGACGTAGGCCCCCAGCAGTGGAAGTTAAAAAAGCAGTTTTCCATACAAAAAACTTTATTTCTCCTCTTCTGCCAAATTTTAATTTAGTACCGGAACCCTTCGTGTGTGATTCCGAATGTTTATTATTTATGTAATGGTTCAGGTGGTTTTCGTACTATACGAGCTTAGTTACTAAAGTACGGCTGACCGTCGTGGTACAACCAACATCATCATCTCATCATCATCTGCCTAGCCTTTTCCCAACTACATTGGAGTCGGCTTCCAGCAAGCCGGATTTAGCTGGATATCAGTATTTTACGTGGAGCGGCAATAAAACTTAAATTTTGGCGTTTTCTTTCACCACAATCTGCATAGCCAAATTATTGTTGTTTAATAGTATTATTTATATTTCAACGAATTTAATTATTGATTTATTTCCCCAACGGTTTTTTTTAAGTGGGCATCTAATGACATCTTTCGCTTCAGGGCAGCGCAGGAGGGCGTGTTAGACATTTACTGACCCCTCTATGTTCCTTCTTTCTCTTTCGTTCCAGCTCGGGTATTCCTTTCAAACGTGTACCAATGGCCCCAGTAACTGCTGAACCTCTACGGGTTTGCTGACATCTCCTTAAAACGCCTGTAGACCCTTCCCATTATGCTTGTTTAAGCATAAAATAAACTAAATATTTCGAATCGAAGTTTTTTTTTATGACAATCTAGAATGATAAACAGAAATAGGCTGTATACCTTAACACCACAGTCTATTAAAAAAAAAACACATGGCCCACCAAAAATATGAAACCTCAGCGTCCATTACCGATTTGTTGTAGCGAAAAATAATCATATTCGCGAAGTCTTACGCCCCATCGATACTCTAAATATAGAAGCGTCTTGCAGTCTGTATAATAACTTCCAGTCGGCTGGAGTCCGCCATACCGATTTGACATTTGGCATTCCCGATTCCCGCCCTTTGAAACGTCAAAGTTTTAAATTTGGATCCCGAATAAAAAGTGTAATTAAAAACTATGGTTTTATAAACATTGTGTTCGATTTTCAAATTTATTTTTGGACAGTAGTAATTTAAAAAAGAAATGGAGTCGCTCAGAACAGCTAGAATATCAGTGATTATATTTTTAATTTGTCTATGTGTTGAAAGTAAGGCGAAATTGAATGAGAACAAGACCAGCGATCATTCAGCCGAAGTGAGAACTCCGAGAAAGGTATTTATTTTTTTAATATATTTTTTCTCTGACATTTATTTACCGTTTAGGCTTTAAAATAAATAATGTACCTATAGCAACTAATTAAATTGTTTTTATCCTATTGTGGTGTAAAAGAAAATTGTCTACTTAAAAATGGACTGTGAGCACATCGACTTTCCGGTTATCACAATATTAAAAATAAATCATAAAACAATTACGTACCTACTTAAAAAAAAAGTAACACACTGACTTTTTGCCGCTTTCAAAATATTAAAAAAAGAAAATCCAAATTCAAAAGCAAAATATTACACAGAAAAATTCAAACGACAGACTCAGATTTCTTTGTACGTACGAAGTTTCTTCACACAAACCGCAATTCTTAAAATATTCCACAATAAACTTTTATAATAATCATTCACTACAAAATAAAGCTAATTTACGAGCCGATTACCCGCGCCAACGCTTGACAGAAACATTTTTATTTTTATATTTTCTCTGCTCTAACAAAAATATTCTTCTCATAATAATATCATTATTAATAAGATGCTCAATATTATCTAGCTTACGGCGGGATTCTGAATTGAGAATTTGAATTTCGAACGTGTCAAACCCTAAACCGTAGTGTAGGTTTTGACACGTTCTTAATTCAAAATTGTACCCTAGTCGGGATTTTTTTATTTTGCAAGTGGTGAATCATCCGAATGACTTCTCCCGCTCTTGGGCGGAGCGTTAAGGCGTGTCAGACTTTCACTGAATAAACCCCACCCCGTTCCTTCTTTTGAAGGGACGGTCGGGTTAAAAGGTAATGAAGGAACACGGTGGTTTTAATTAGTTAACGTCGGACACTTCCTCTCGATTCACCCAGACCGAGAGAAGTTATTTGAATGATTTCCCATCCGCAAAAAATGTGCCTTTTGTTACAAAAGTTAATTTGGTAAAAGCATATAATTGTATCAAATAGATTTGTACTCATATCCTAACGCATAAAGTCAATTTTATCAGTCTGCTCTAACAAAAATATTCTTTTCATAATAATATCATTATTAATAAGATGTTTAATATTATCTAGCTTACGGCGGGATTTTGAATTGAAAATTTTGAATTTAGAACGTGTCAAACCATACATCTTAATTTAGGGTTTGACACGTTCTTAATTCAAAATTGTATCCTAGCCGGTTTACAGGATTGTTCGAAAAAGTTACCGCGGCCGACCACTTCTCCATACATTTATGTTCACATAATTTGACAAAATGTATGGAGGAGCGGAATTTTTTTTGACGTGATTTCAGGGTTTTTTTTAAATTGTTATAAACTAGTGCTTGACTGCGATCCCACCTGATGGTAAGCAGTGATGCAATCGTTGATGGTGAGGCGCACTAGTTTATTAAGAGCCTAGTCACTCCTTGAAGATATCTAAATTATAATCGGACGGAAAAACCGCAGCAGGCAATTTGTTCCAGTCCTTCAATGTACGCGGTATAAACGACGAAGCGAAACGCTTAGTCGTTGGTCGCATAGTAAAAGTTGTTCGTATTGATGAGTACTTACCACACATTTTAAGGAAAACCCCTCTGTCGTATCAACGTTGTATAATTTTATTTGTGATGCTAGAATCGAAACCGTAGCAAGCAACACAGCAACCAATCGCTCAACAACAGCATCAACTGTGCAATATTTTAATATTATTTATAATATGAAAAGTAAACACTTCAGACTCCATCGCCCACTTGTTTATAAACTGTCGATCAGGCTAGTGGCCACTTAATCAACGGACGTCAAAAATACATGCACATCAATCATTGCAGTGGAATAAATTGGGACTCGAAATACCGATGGACGATCGAAGTATGTTTGTTGTTTTTATAAAGAACTACCAACCCACCCCGGCTACGCACGGGTGCAAATTTATTAAGTAGTGTTACTCTACTACTTTATGCATGTATTATACATATAAATCTTCCACTTGAATTATTCTATCTATTAAAAAAAACCGCATCAAAATCCGTTGCGTAGTTTTAAAGATTTAAGCATACATAGGCATATAGGGACAAAGGAGGAGCTCGTGGCTAGATAATAATAATAACAGCTCCATGGATCGATCTTCAAGGTTAAGCAACGCTTGCCAAGGTTGGTCTGTGGATGGGTGATCATCTTAACATAACGAGTTTCCTCTACCTATGCCTCGGAAAGCAGGTTAAGCCGTTGGTCCCGGCTGTCATTTGTAGATTTTTGGCAGTCGTTACGGATAGTCAGAAGCCAGTACTTAAATCTGACTCGTGTCTTGGCATGAAGTACCGTGTTACCCCAGTAAATGGGTTGTGGAGGTCTGGTAGGCAGGCGCTCCTCGTAAAATGCTGGTAATCAGCTAAACCCGGTTTGACTGGAAGCCGACTCCTCCGACGAAAAGGCTAGGTAGATGAGGGATATAGGGACAGAGAAAGCTACTTATACTTATTTATATTACTTATGCGGTTTTATACTATGTAGTGATGAAGGTCTGGCGTTCACGGGCTATTAGACCGTTTTCACATTATCCGATCCGATATCGGTATCGGACGCCGATCCGGTATGGGGATAAGTAAAATGTATGAAATATGTGCCTATCTTTCATATTGTCCGACCCGATATCGGATATCAGAGCACGGTATTTCATACATTTTACTTACCCCGATATTGTATCGGCGTCCGACACCGATATCGGATCGGATAATGTGAAAACGGTCTAAGGACGCGGGTGAAAACCCCGCGGACAGCTAGAAATATCATAATTCCTTCAACAACTGCGTCTCTCGGTTTTAACACTTGGCATTTGGCATAGCATAATAACGGCAAACTTCCGCAAATATTAAACTATCAAGTAATAAAACTATCAACACATTTGAAATTATTATTTAAGTAGAAATAATATAACGCTAATTTTAAGACACCTGTATTAATAAATGCTAGCGAAGGAGACGGCCGCACGCGCGAGGGAATGGCCCCAAGAGCATTAGCGCACTAGCGGCCAGGCCGCAGCGCCCAGCGGCCACAGGTGCACGTGCTCTATGGCAATTTCATACTAGTGCATGTATCTCGATGGTGGCCGCGACCTGGTCGCTGCGGCCTGGCCGCTAGTGCGCGATCGCTCTAACGCCCCAACCACCGGGATCCTGATTCCGATTTCCAGCCACCGTGGGCGTAGGCTTGCGGACGGTGTGCAATAGGTTGCTCGCTGTCCGGTCGTCTAGTAATCGCCCGGACTGAGCCCAAGTTGTCGAAGGCGGGTAGTGTTCCTCAAGGAGATGTCAACATATCGTAGAAACCCAGCAGTGTCGAAGCATCTGGAGCCATGGGCAAACCCATGGCTTTTGAAAAGAAAACCCGGAGTCCTGGAACGAAGGCAAAGAAGGAACAGAAGTAGCTTTTAGCCAGTAAAAGTCTGACACGCCCTCCCGCTCCACCCAAGAGCGGGTGAAGTCATTCTGATGATTTCATCACAAAACGAAAATAAAACATCCGGGCTAAAATTGTCGAAACGTAAATCTCTAGAAGCGGTTCCCAATGCAAATTTTGTCAGTGTCAACTAGCTCTGGAATTTGGACACTTCCAGTGTGCTCACCTTGGTATAATAGTCGTGGTATATATTTGTGTTTTAAGCCATTTATAGGAACTTGTCCTGGTTTGCAGCTGTTTACCTAATTATTTCAATCGTTTAAAACATTTAAAGCGAAACAAGGTCTAATACGCCTCGTACGTGTCTTCCTTGCGGTGCAGCAAAAAAAACATAGCCTTCTGCCGTGCGGTGGTTAAAACTTCAATTTAGTTTAGATAAAATGCTGAACACACGGAGTCACTTTGACTTCATAAGTACTACACTTATTTTTTTCAAAAGGCTTGTAGTTTCTTAAACATTACGGGGTCTAATAAGCCCCTTAGCGTCATAATCATAACGATAGTTTTCAAACGAGGTTGACAACAACCCGTACTGCAGGAATGAATTATTTTAGTCATTGGTGAAATGAATTGAGTATTCGGCTGATTTGTGCAACCATTTTACGATTAGGAGAATTGCCTATGATCTGCTAGGAATTCGGGATATGATTTGCTTTTAGATAAATTACTCAATTTAACCCTTTTAGACCCGCTGTACTCTTCAATGTAGATACCTATTAGCTCATAAAATCTAATTTGAGAAACTTTACCTACATGAATATTATAGGATTTATAGGTAGCATCATTGGTCATTATTCATCTACCTAGCCTTTTCCCTATATTGGGGTCGGCTTCCAGTCAAGCCGGATTTAGCTGAATACCTGAATTTTACGAGGAGCGGCTGCCTACCAGACCTCCTCAACCCATTAACGTTTGAATCCCCAACCGGTCCAATGAGACCGCGCTGTTATTGTTTTACTATTGTGTCTCGTTTCGCGGGTATCTGAGTAATTAACTGGGGTAACACGGTACTTCATGGCAAGACTGGAGTCAGATTTACTGGCTCCTGACTATCCGTAACGACTGCCAAAGATCTACAAATGACAGCCGGGACTTACGGCTTAACGTGCTTTCCGAGGCATGGAGAGCACGTTCTTCAATGTACCTATTAGCTCATAAAATCTAATTTTGAAAAGGCAGGAATAATAATATTATATTATATTATAGGTAACACCATGACATAATGTTTAAACATAAACTATTAAGTTGTGTTGACACTACATTCATTAGCTTACGAGAATATTGGCGCGGTACAAAATCACGTGCAGTAAATGCCACGCTAAATTATTGTAATTATTACAGGTAATGTTGAAAGTCATTTAAATCAACTCACTGTGTTTCAATTTATTAAACTGCTTATCGAATCGGGCGTCTCGTAAAATCTTAGTTTTCAGCTGACTCCAGTCTTGCCATGAAGTACCGTGTTACCCCAGTTAATGGGTTGTGGAGGTCTGGTAGGCAGCCGCTCCTCGTAAAATACTGATATTCAGCTAAAACCGGCTTGACTGGAAGCCGACTCCAATATAGTTGGGAAAAGGCTAGGTTGATGATGATGATCGAAGCAGGCGTCGGGAATAACAGAGCAGTCTCCAGCTTGCGGACGACGAGCTAAGGATAGATCGCCGTCCGCTCATCCAAGCCTAAGTCATCGAAGGCGCATATTGTTCTACGCGGGCCTCAAAGAAATGTCAGCAATGCCTGCAAGGGCCATAGGATTGGTTCTGAAAAGGATTTAAGTACATACTCACAGTCCTAGAATGAAAAAGCAATTTGAGGAACATAGGCGTGGTTTTAGTTGAGGAGCTCGTGGCTAGATAATAACAGCCGCACGGGTCGATCTACAAGGTTAAGCAACGCTTGCCAGGGTTGGTTTGTGGATGGGTGACCATCTTAACATACCGAGTTTCCTCCGTGCCTCGGAAAGCACGTTAAGCCGTAGGTCCCGGTTGTCATTTGTAGATCTTTGGCAGTCATTACGGATAGTCAAAAGCCAGTAAAATCTGACTCCAGTCTTGCCATGAAGTACTGTGTTACCCCAGTTATTCGGTTGTGGAGGTCTGGTAGGCAGCCGCTCCTCGTAAAATACTGGTATTCAGCTAAATGCGGCTTGACTGGGAGCCGACCCCAAAAAGGCTAGGCAGATGATGATGAGGCGTGGTTTTAGTCCGTAAAAGTCTGAATCCAACATAGAGCGGGAGAAGTGATACGAATTGAAAAAATTGAAAATATTTACCTAGTATTGGATAGGTCTTATAGCGAGAATTGACGGCGGGTCCATGACAGCGCAGCGTTGCAGAGGAATTTTTTGACGCCATTTTTTTTTTTTCTCTTTATTTTTTTTTGGAGTTTTTATCTAATTAGATATGCCAACCCCATCGTACCTTTTAACATTACATAATCTTATTACTATACTTGACGCCATATTTTACTTAACATTTATTGCCTTAATCTATCACATACCCGCGAAACGAGCCACACACAATAGTAAAACAATAACAGCGCGGTCTCATAGGACCGGTCGGGGATAAGGTGTAAATGTATATAAGTGGAGAGTAATTATTTCCGACAGCTTTTGTTCTTGTAATAAATATCGTCCCTTTTTTTCTCAAGTGTGCAATAATCAGAATAACTTTTCCCGCTCTTGGGCGGAGTGGGAGGGCGTATCAGACTTTTACTGACTGAACCCCACCCCGTTCCTTCGCTACCTTCGATCTGGGGACCGATCCAAGCTTACCTTTCGGAATTCCGATCCATCCCAAGCAACACGTAAGCCAGAAAATAGCAAAGTTAAGCACCAATTGGCAGTTTATAGTTTCATTACATCTTTAAAAAAGCTGACGTGATAGCTTTATCTTGAATAATACAGTATTTAAACTTTAATTACACTGAAAGCTTGATAAGTTCTGCATAAAATTGGTATTCTTTTTTTAATCTTAATACTAATGATATTTGCTAGTGTTATGTTAAATATATTCAAATAAAAGTGACTTAGACAGCTAGTAGCTACATAACAGCGGAAAATTCAGCTTTGTGCTGTACAACTTTGACAAATATTTCAATTATACAGCTTGATTCTGAATAGTTTATTGTTTGGTTTCTTTAAGCTGCACAACCCGTCAAGTCGTATTAATTTATTCAGAATATGGATATTGATTACTCTTTTAGCGTTTAAGAAGCTAACTACTGCATAAATGAAGATGACTACGATCTTATGACAATCTTATAGCGAGAGAAGCGCACTAATTCTTTTTTGTGTTGCTCAAAGTGGTAAATTATATGAAAAATAGATGTGATGATGATCTAATAACTGGTTATTAAAGAAATACAACGCTTTTATGCAAGAACGTCAAACTTATTTTATAATTAATGACAAGATGTCTAAGTGAAAAGTGTAAAAAACCGGCCAAGAGCGTGTCGGGCCAAGCTCAGTGTAGGGTTCCGTAGTTTCCCGTCCGTCACAATAAGTGTCCCATACTTTTCAAAAACTTTTCGTCCCATCAAGTTCAAAATAATTTTCCTACGAAGTCTTTGTAATATAAACATATAACTTATGGTTCAAAAGGTAGAGGGGGGGGATACATTGTTTTTTACTTTTAGAGCGATTATTTCCGAAATTATTGATATTATCAAAAAATTATTTAGTAAACCCCTATTCATTTTTAAATTCCTATCCAACAATATATCACACGTTAAGGTTATAATAGAGAAATAAAAAAAGTAACTTTCCACTTTAACATGTAAAGTGAACCTCAGAGATTGGGCAGTGAATAAAAATACATCCCACGCTGCTGTAAAAGATTTATTGGGTGTGATTAATTATAGATTTCCTGGATTTTGCGAAATTGATCTGATTGCTTGCTGTCTTGTTTCAACATCAGTATCTTCAGTATCTTCATATGAAAGACAGTTTGATCGCTTTAAGATGCAGTCAGTTGTCCCCCTGTCTCGTTGGGGGACAACATTCGCATTTTTTGAAAGTACATCTCTATTCCTTTTGGGCCAGCACAACTTTCGCCTAGTTTCCCAGGAGGCAGGCACAGTCGACAGCTCAACCCGACCTCTGTGACGCGTAGCCACTATTTTGAACATTTTTCTAAAAACAAAGAAACAGTGAATATATTATTACTGAACAAAGGTAATTATCGCTAAGAAAGAAATTAAAAACTAATTGCAATTTTAAGAAACTCAATGGATGAATTTTGCTTCAATAGATCGTGATTATAGAACCCTAATGATCTGAATATGAGTACTGAGACGGGCAGCTTTAGAACCGTTTATCAGAACTGCGACATAAAACGTAATGTTAACCAAAAAATATGTGGATAAGACAGTTACAAGTGACCTGTTACGTAGAAATGTATAACAAATCTTCTGCGTGAACAGCTTATATTCAAAATCAACATCGTCGCCATTATTTATCCCAACATAACCTCTCTTTTCTAAAACTAAGCGATGATAATACAAATAATAAAAATATTAGTTTTTATTAAAAAAACATTTGGGTAGTATTGAAATACCTACCTGTCTGTTTTCTACCACTTTAATTGGTAGCAATTGAATAAAATATGTTAGTCGTCGAAAAGGGTTAATATAAGTCAATTGTTTATTTTTTAAAACTGGTTTTATCTTGTGGCGCTCGAAAATTTTACTATAAACCTATATATATTCCCACAGTAAAGTAGCATGCGTTTTAATAATTGTATTGTTAACAAAACATATTACCAAAAATTACTTACCAATATTTATAATTTCTTCCAGAGCGATGCCATCACTGTTAGTCCGGTCAATTTAGACATCCAAGGTTACAATAATTCGCACTTGGCTGAAAATTAGTAGGATTGTTCAATACACTATTATAAAGGAAATGTGAAAAGTCCTCATCGATCCGGCACGTGCAAAAAAAAATACACGTGGTCAAAGGTCACAAAAATGGGTTTTTCGCGATTTTCAGCAAAATGGTAAGTTTTATCATAAAATTAGCTCAGACAAAAATTGAAGAACGGACAATTATCTATAAAAATGTCTAACTACTTTTTTTCCTAAGAGCCACCGTTTTTGAGATATAACGATTCAAAAAGTTGAAACAGTAGCAAGCGCAACCTGAGAAAAAGAGGTTGAATCCAAAAATTTTGTATGTGGTATTAGTAACTAGTAGTTGTGAAGTGTCAAGACATGATTCTTCATGTCTTGACACTTCACAACTTTTTTTATTTCGGACAATTGTGGCTGAATAATGTGGCCCATTAAATCAAAAACTCCAGGTCGTTCTATCATTAGACGCACTCTAATAGCATTGAATTTATTCGGCATAGTAAAATAAAGCAGGTATACGACCCTAGCCACGCAGACAATTGAATGGGAGGCAGATGTTGCTGAAGGTTACACTGGCGTAGAAGATAAGGGAATGGTTTTTTTTTCCCCAAATTTTCATATTTTATATGTGTTAGTCACACTGACCGATAGAACGATATTTTTGCATGTATTACGGCTTCAGTGATGTACGAGTATATACGTGGTGTACTTATTCATATTTTGACGATTACAACTCTTTCAATATTTTGAATTGTTATATCTCAAAAACGGTGGCTCTTAGGAAAAAAGTATTTAGACATATTTATAGATATTTGTCTGATCTATAATTTTTGTCTGAGCTAATTTTATGATAAAACTTACCATTTTGCTTAATAACGCGAAAAACCCATTTTTGTGACCTTTGACCGCGTGTATATTTTTTTGCACGTGCCGAATCGATGAGGACTTTTCACATTTCCTTTATAATATAATAGTGTATTGAACAAACGTACCAATTTTCAGCCAAGTGCGAATTATTGTAACCTCACCCCAATTAATTAGTCTATTTTGACCGGACTATGTCACTTGGAAATTTGTCGCAAAATATATATGATCACAATGAATTATAAGAAACAAAATGCTGAATTTGTACATTTAATTACATAACTTCTTTATAAAATAACGAGAAAGATCTAAAATATGAATATTGTCTGGATATCAAAGATTGACATTTTCATCTGCTTAATAGAATTTTAAATTCTGAACAAAGGGTCGATCAGCTTATATGCAGAAGTTAACCAACCTTTCTGTATAGATATCCAGCTGGTATGCAGCTATTAACAAAATGTTATTCAGATTAAAGCGATGTATTATGTGCCCAAATTGCTTGAATATCGCCTGTATAAGCGCTTATACAAACCTTATCCCTACATCTTTTACAGCTTATAGTCATCAGAATTGCTATTATATAAAAATTATTTAGCTAGTTGGTGTTGCTTGGGATGTCCCCAGAGGCTTTGGCCCTGCCGCGCCCCTACAGTTTGCTGGTTAGATCCACGCTTGCCTATTAGTTACCTAGCTTACAGCCGAAACCAATAACCTATCTGTCACATATCGGAGATAGAAGAACAAATGAAACAACAGAAAACATGATAATTTTTGTATTATAATAATAATAATAATAATAATAAGCCCCCTAAACAACCACCGTCCTGATTGACCATCTAATCACGTGGGGGGCGGACACACGAATGCGAAATTACTGGCGTGGCTAACGTGGCTCTGGAAACCCATTAAAAATGGAGACCCGTTCAAAAAAGAAACGTATAGGACCGCTGCCCGGGGGCGATCGCCGGGGCGCACCTGGAGCTGACGCTGGGTGTCTCAGCATGCGAACCGTCAGCGGTGAGGAGTTGAGCAGGCGGGCTCCCACCGATAAGGATACTACAGCTGAAATCACTGACGATGGTGACAGACTGACGGACAGGACAAACACCCCTGTAGAACCGTACAGTCCTAGTACAGTATCTTACGCACCCTCAGGTAGATCAACACCATCCATACCATCGTCACCACCCCCCAGTACTCATTTTAATACAGTCCAACCCACCCCGTCCTTGAATGTTGCGCGGGAGGTATCTACCTTCTTACCCGCGTCCACCAAGGCGGGCAAAGCAAGAGTTCGCATGAGATGGAGCAAAGAAGTAAACCTGTTTATCATGCGAACCTACTTATATATAACTAAATTAGAAACTGACATGACCACCTACAGACAACAACTGCATGCCATTTTCACCCAAAAATATCCTGAAATTTCAGTTACAGAACAAAGAATCTCAGACCAAAGAAGAACCATAGTTAGGAATAAACTGCTCTCTCAAGAAATTATAGACCAATTAAAAGAAGAAGTTCGAACACAATTACTACAGGAAAACTCAGTAAATTTACTAAGTGATAATACTATCACCCAAAACCTAAGCGAAAATTCTCTCCCAGATCAAGCAACAGCGTTCACACAATTACAATCCACTCATACTCAATCTCAACCACTTAACCAATCGCAGCCTTATACGCAAATTTCACATTCACATACATCCACTCAAACCCAGTGTTTAACCCTAACGCTAGAAAATGACATAGAAACCTTAGTCGTTGAAGAGGAAAACCTTACAACAGACTCGTATATCCAAGAAATACATGACAAATTTAGAAGCACGATAGCACAATTTTCTGGAATGAACCCAGCATCACGACCCGCTCTACCTAAACTTAAATACACTCCTAACCTATTTCGTTTAGTTAATTTATTCAACGAAAACATACTTACACATTTTGTTTCTGACGACGCACATCTTTTAGACATACACCTACTTATATATTGTACAGCCGTAGTCATATCTGAAGAGCTCAATTTTAAGATCACAGACCGCACACGAAACACACTTGCTAGAAAAAACGTAGAACCAGCATGGCAGCAAAGGTTAGTAAAAGACATCGAAAAGTTAAGAGCAGATTGTGGTAGACTCACACAATATATCAATGGCAGTAGGTCAAATAAAGTAGTAAGGAGAGTTGAGGCTATATTTAGAAGTAGTTTTACACACACCAGACACGAAAGTAGTAATAAAAAGCCTGAAGAATATTTAGACACCCTAAAACAAAAACTAGCACTTAAAGTTCATAGACTCAGAAGATATAAAAAAGCGCAACAACGGAAAAACGATAATGCCATATTTTCCAAAAACGAAAAACTATTCTACAGAAACATTAACAAACCCCATACAAATGACGTCAATAGTTCTAATTTATCAAATCAATCCACAATTCCTACAAAAGAGCAACTAGAAACATATTGGTCTAGCATTTGGGAAGAGCAAATACAACATAACGACGACGCACATTGGATAGAGGAAGAGGGTGCAAAGTGGGGAGCTATTGACGAAATGGAATTTATAGAGATAACAGAGTCAGACATTACACACATAACAACTAAACTACATAATTGGAAATCACCGGGAATAGACAAAATACATAATTTTTGGTATAAAAAGTTAACTTTATTACATAAATATTTAGCAAAAAATTTAACAGAAATCATACTAGGACAACAGCACACACCCGAATTTTTAGCAACAGGAATTACTTACATGCTCCCTAAGACTAAAAATGCACATCAGCCTTCCCAATATAGACCAATAACATGCCTACCCACAATATACAAAATATTAACTTCAGCAATAACAAGAAAAATTAACTCGCACATTGAATACAATAATATCATAGCAGAGGAACAGAAAGGATGCAGACAGGGCCACATGGGATGCAAAGAGCAGCTTATCATTGACTCCACTATACATAGACACGCCAACACAAAAAATAGAAATCTTCATTGCACCTATATTGACTATAAAAAAGCTTTTGACAGTGTTCCTCACTCCTGGTTAATAAAAATATTACAAATTTATAGAATAAACCCAAAAATAATTGATTTTTTACGCCGTATTATGCCACAGTGGAAAACTACTCTACAGATAAATTCTAGACACAACGTCATCACAACGCGACAGATATCAATTAAAAAAGGTATCTATCAGGGCGATTCTCTTAGCCCCATGTGGTTTTGTCTCGCCCTAAATCCTTTGTCTCATTTGCTTCAAAAATGTAGGGCCGGATATTGCCTCAAGCACACAACAGAGGAAACAACAATATCACATCTGATTTACATGGACGACATCAAGTTGTATGCAAAAACCGTAAAAGATATGGAGAAATTAGTAGATATTACAGCAGAATTCAGTAAGGATATTAACATGCAATTTGGTTTAGATAAGTGTAAGACACTCCACATTGTAAGAGGCAAAGTACAACCCGGAAACTACGTAGTTAATAACACTGACGCTATAACAGCAATGGAACCGACTGATTTATATAAATATTTAGGGTTTGCACAGTTAAAAGGACTCGATCATGTTAGGATTAAAACTTCATTAATTACAGAATATAGGAGAAGACTTAATGCTATATGTAAAACACAACTTTCTAGTAAAAATCTCATTAAAGCTATAAACACATTTGCTATCCCCGTACTAACTTACTCATTCGGAGTTATAAAATGGACTAAAACAGACTTAGAGCAATTAGAGCGAACTACACGAACGACACTTACTAAACATAACAATCTACATCCTAAATCAGCTACAGAAAGGTTAACCGTCAAACGACAACATGGAGGAAGAGGCCTTATAGATATCCAGCATTTGTGGCGGAAACAGGTTAGCCGACTAAAAACTTTCTTTCATACAAAATCTCGCACTAGTAATATTCATAAAGCGATAGTAACAAACGATCTTAACTACACTCCACTCAAATTAAATAGTCAGGTCGAGACAGAAAGTACTATAAATGAAGATCCGCAGATACAAAAAATCGAAGATTGGAAGAAGAAAGTTCTTCACGGCCGCCACCCTCACGACCTAGAGCAATCCCATATTAATAAATTAGCATCCAATAAATGGTTAAAAATAGGTAACTTATTCTCAGAAACAGAAGGATTTATAATAGCTATCCAAGACCAAATAATTAATACTAAAAATTATAGAAAGTATATAATTAAAGATCCTACAGTAACAAATGATAAATGTCGCAAATGTCACACCCAGTCAGAAACCATTCAGCATATTACTGGCGCCTGCACAACACTCACACAGACCGACTACACACACAGGCATAATCAAGTTGCAAATATAATTCATCAAAAACTAGCTCTCAAATACACTCTCATACAAAACACTAACACTCCTTACTATAACTATATACCACAAACCATTCTTGAAAATACCACACATAAACTTTATTATGACCGCGCCATTCTCACGGACAAAACCATTCATTACAATAGACCGGATATAACATTGCAGGATAAAATAAATAAAGTTACTTACTTGATAGATATTGCAGTCCCCAATACACACAACATACCGAAAACAATTTCTGAAAAAATAAGTAAATATGCGGAGCTCAAAGAAGAAATCGTCAGAATCTGGCGCCAGGAAAAAGTATACGTAGTCCCTATAGTTCTATCTACCACAGGCATTATCCCCAATCACCTCCTTCATAGCTTAAAATTATTAGACCTAAAAGAAACTCTCTACATAACACTGCAAAAGGCTGCGATTTTGAATACGTGTAGGATTGTTAGGAAGTTCATGCAGATAGAAGAGAATGACGTAGGACATCAACACACAACACCATAAAATTTTACTCGCTGCATTTACTTGGCTTAGCCCGTAAATGTGGTCAAAACCAGCTAGAGAGCTGAGAAAAGAAAACATACCCGTAAATAATAATAATAATAATTTATTTGCAGTAGTAAAAAGGTGTACATATTAACAACATCAGGTTAAAAACAAACAGATGGAGACGTTATACAATAAAAGTTTGGAGACTCTAGTATTGTATCATTTGTTTTACAATCTCCAGTATGCCAAAACTGGAGATCGATAGGTTATTGGTTTCGGCCGTTAGTTTACCATCATTTAATTTGTGTTTTTACCCAACACATACAGTTTTCAATCTTTCTATACAGTATAGCAGTGTAAAAATGAATCATCTCAATCCACAGAGGATCGTAAACAAACTCCCGCGTTCATAAATTAAAGAAATGCTCTGTAAACGAGCAACAGAGTGCGATGATATTAAATCATTGGATTTTCAAAACAAATTAGAGAAGAAACATCTAGCCAGCTTGTCAGCAGTATTAGAAAATCGGAAAAGTAAAATTCTTCGTGTTTCTTTCTACTATTTTCAATGCTTTTAAATCGGGGACACGAATTAGTAGATAGATATATCTAGGGGTGCAGGGTTTTTGTTAATTAAAGTCTGACATGTCTCGCTCTTACCAGCATAAAAGAACGTGTTTGAGGGTTTCCCATAAAAAAAGATTAGATCAAAAATTCACAAAATTAAATCTGAAATTGTCTATGATCAACGATCATAGCTACGTGAAGGTCTTAAAATTATGCAGCCAGTATATTTTTTGACAGTTCAAATTATGTTTATACGTGTTCAAATTATGTTTGACAGTCCTAATGGAACACCCTTTCTGCCAGCTTTTTTCGACTTATAATTTTCACAGTATGATTCTGGTTTTAAAAGTCAAAAGGTGGTTTCCCAACTCAAAAAAGGCTCTATCTAATGTGATGTATGTATACGGATAGCGTTGCCAGGCGTCCGAATACAGCCGGACAAGGTCAGGCTTTTTGATTGTGTGTCCGGTTTTTGAGGCTTTTTAAATTTGACAATTTTTCAGATTTGTCATGTGTTTTTACAATTGCAAGCGTTTGCAGACCAGCAATGACTTGTGTTCATTAGAATGTAAAAAGCACAATTTCCGGAATAACATTTTAAAAAATGACGGCCTTTTTAAACTGATTGGTTTGTCCGGCTTTGCGGTTTGAAGATCTGGCAACCCTATATACGGGTAATGATGTATAGGAAGTTTGATGTCCAGAACTCAACCCTTGACCATAACTATTTAGTAATCTGTCATCATCGTCATCTGCCTAGCCTTTTCCCAACTATATTGGGGTCGGCTTCCAGTCAAGCTGGATTTAGCTGAATACCAGTATTTTACGAGGAGCGGCTGCCTACCAGACCTCCACAACCCATTAACTGGGGTAACACGGTACTTCATGGCAAGACTGGAGTCAGATTTACTGGCTTCTGACTATCCGTAACGACTGCCAAAGATCTCCAAATGACAGCCGGGACCAACGGCTTAACGTGCTTTCCGAGGCACGGAGAAAACTCGTTATGTTAAGATGGTCACCCATCCACAGACCAACCTAGGCAAGCGTTGCTTAACCTTGAAAATCGACCTGTGCGGCTGTTATTATTTAGCCACGAGCTCCTCGACTATTTAGTAATCTGTGCCTTTACTTTTTTTTTTCACGTCTAAAGCGTGTATTTCTTAAAAGCGTAAGATGAGTGTGTAATACGATCCACCCCAACTCCTCAAGGAACCCGGGTGGTGTTACTGACCACTTCGCAGAAGGTATCTCTGTCTCGGCCAAGGTTTTCGAAGTATTTACCATGTATGCAACAATCCCTGGGCAGCTTAGAAGCAAATGAACTCATCATCATCTGCCTAGCCTTTTCCCAACTATATTGGGGTCGGCTTCCAGTCAAGCCGGATTTAGCTGAATACCAGTATTTTACGAGGAGCGGCTGCCTACCAGACCTCCACAACCCATTGACTGGGGTAACACGGCACTTCATGGCAAGACTGGAGTCAGATTTACTGGCTTCTGACTATCCGTAACGACTGCCAAAGATCCACAAATGACAGCCGGGACCAACGGCTTTACGTGCTTTCCGAGGCACGGAGGAAACTCGTTATGTTAAGATGGTCACCCATCCACAGACCAACCTAGGCAAGCGTTGCTTAACCTTGAAGATCGACCTGTGCGGCTGTTATTATCTAGCCACGAGCTCCTCCTAGAAGCAAATGAACTGATATCTCTTTTATACCTCTATTTGAATTATCACTTATTTAAGAGAATGCCCTGATGCATTCAGTCCGCCTATGTACCACCACTGTATATGAAGTTTAAATAAATATTAATATCTCATCCTCCTCTATGTTGTATTACAGAATGAGTTGTATGTAATTTAAACAGTAAAGCATAGCATTATGGCATCAGCCTTATAATGTTCTCACTGCCGGGACTCAGGACTCAGGCCTCCTCTCTAGGAGAGGGAATAGGTCGTAATCCACCACGCGAGCCCAGTGCGATTTGGTAGATGTCACATGTCTTTGAATTTTTGGTTCTAGAACATGCCAATTTCCTCACGATGTTTTCCTTCACCGTTTTGAGAGCAGTGGTAAAGAAATAAATTACACAAAGTAATGCGCCTGGTTGGGTTTGACCCCGCGACCTATAAAAGTCGGGGCCGTTAGTATTGGGCCACATCTGCTCTCAAAATTCATTAATTTAAACAGTCATCATCATCTGCCTAGCCTTTTCCCAACTGTATTGGGGTCGGCTTCCAGTCAAGCCGGATTTAGCTGAATACCAGTATTTTACGAGGAGCGGCTGCCTACCAGACCTCCACAACTCATTAACTGGGGTAACACGGTGCACATTAATATAAACAGTAAATCGGAATAATACTATAATACCAACCTTTAATGTACCAACATGAAAGTTTCGCGGCAATTTGATTGTTATTTTTGGATGTTATATTAGAGTATATTCTTAGCTTTTGGCTTTTCTCTGTGCTGACGCACTCAGCTAAATTATTGGGTCTTTAAAATTCAATTTTAGCTGCAAGGATCTTGCATGGCGACGGTTTCTCGAAAAAATATTAATCAACACTAATAGACAATAAATTCTTCCATGAAATAGTCCAGAGACATTAACGAGGAGATTAATAATCTGTGGCGTAACGCATAGATAATAAAAATCAAAAATAAACCACAAAGTATCCCGCCATTTTTATAATTTTATTTGTGTTTGTAGTGACGTTCGATTTTGTAATAAAGGTTATTTATAATTTTTAATGTTATATGTGCACATTGTAGGTAATTTTTATTAGATTTACTTTTACGTAGGAGATTTTTGGCGGGACTTCTTCGAGTGAAGTTCAATGACTGTTTTAAATTATTCACTCTCACAATTTCCCTGCAATCTTCCCTTCCGATTGTAATTTGGGTGTTTTCAAGGCTAGAGTGAATATATGGCTCCCTATCATATACCCACGAAACGAGAGACAATAGTAAAACAATAACAGCGCGGTCTCATAGGACCGGTCGGGGATTCATGCAATAACGAAATCACAGTTCACATCAAATCACCATTAACGATTACATCACTGCTTATTCTTTTTATCTTATGTTTATTATCACACACTAAACAAACACACTATTCCATTACACTCCTAAACAGCTTTGCGTCCGTTGCGTTGCGTCACAGCCATAGGTTCAGTCGAAAACCAGCGTCAGGCACTAGTTGTCTGGCTTTCATGCTGAACTGGACCTTTTTGGTACAGCCGTGAGGCACACAACTATTTGTAATTTTTTATTATTATTTTTTTTGTTCTACCTTATTTTTGTATTTTTTTCTGTTTCGTGTCACATTCATTTATAAAGTTGTTTTTCTGTGTCTTGTGCTGTACCAAATAAATTCTTTTTCTTTCTTTCTTTCTTTCTTTGCTTACCATCAGGTGGGATCGCGGTCAAGCACTGGATTATCTCTCTCTCGTTGCCTAGCCTTATCCTATTTCATTTGGGGTCGGCTCTCCTCAAGCAAGCACTAGATTTTTTTTTTCAAATGTGTAATTCCAGTATATAGTCTACCCGAGTACCAAGCTTTATCGAAATCCATTCAACCGTTAGAGCGTGATGAATTAGTAACAAACATACAGTACAACCAAAAAAATAAATGCAATTTGCAGTTATTGCTGTTAAAAACTGTTATTGGCAATTTACGAGTTCTCAAACGCTATTTGCCTAACTTCAGACTCGCCAACTTGTAACGGTCGTACTGTACACACAAAGTTCCGTCTACATAATGTCATTATGTCAGTGTGATGTCATGTCATGTCAGAAATACACACAATGTGTTATTTATGACAAGTGGCTCAAACGTTTAGCGAAGTACACGGTCAAGGCGAGGGAGCCTAGGGTTGGGAAAAAAGCAGTTTTTATTTTATAAAAAATAAAAACAGTTAAAATTGATTTAAAACTTGGTACTAACTGTCTTTAACGTTTGAATCCCCAACCGGTCCTATGAGACCGCGCTGTTATTGTTTTACTATTGTGTCTCGTTTCGCGGGTATCTGAGTAACTACATGCTTTTTTAAACAAACGTTTTGAATTTTTTTTTTGTTGATATAATCTAGTGCTTGACTGCGATCCCACCTGATGGTAAGCAGTGATGCAATCGTTGATGGTGAGGCGCACTAGTTTATTAACAGCCTATTCACTTAAGCAAGACTTGATCACACATTATAATCGGACGGGAAGACCGCAGCAGGCAAATTGTTCAACCCTGCTTGTTGCACACATTTGATAAGAAAACGTACACGTTTGCAGAAACTCAAGCGTTTTGGCAGCAAACTGAAATGATTTCATTCAATGCCAGGAGATAAACCAGTCTTCGAGTTCAATGCATTAAATGCTTTGCCAATCGTTCAATAAATATAACTTGCAGTTAGTAAAGATGCGTCCATTACTGTGAAAGCACCTGGCTAGAAAATCAAAATACATTTTTTTTTTTTCATTTTGTGTCATGTTGTATGTTGATTAACCTATCACATACCCACAAAACGAGACACAATAGTAAAACAATAACAGCGCGGTCTCACAGGACCGGTCGGGGATTCATGAATTAAAATATGAATAGCAGCCATAATACGAATCGGACAGCTAGCAATGAGTACTTCGCCGTCAGGCCGTCCGATATCAGTCCGGACCGAGTCCGAGTAATCGCCGACGCATACTGTTCCACGCATCATACGAAGTTGTCAATAAAACTACCTATAGGGTCCAGCAGGGTCGAAGCCTATTGAGGCCACGGGTATCTAAAAGAGCCCCCGAGGACCTGGGACGATAGCAAAGAAAGAACATGGGGACGTGTCAGACTTTTCCAGAATAAAACCCACTCCTGATTTTAGTCAGTAAAATTCAGACACACCGCTCTAGAGCGGAAAAAAATATTGGATGATTTCCCACAGCAAAAAAATACCGTAAATAATAGGTTTGAATTCATAATCGCTTTGGTAGTTTTTGAGTTTATTAATTAGGTATACAAAAAAGTAAAAACTTTGTAAATCATAAATATAAATTGATTCCTATTTATAATACCTACTAAATAGACTTTTACAAATTTTGAAACCCCGTTTCTACCCATAACGAATGAATTTTGGTAACTTTTTGCACAATTTCACACTCTGTCTCAGTTTCGCCTGTTAGTCGTTGATAATGTTAGTCAGTCAGTTTATATAGATAGATAAAATCATCAATAAAAACCCTCTCAATTCGTCTAACAGTAATTAATGAGTTTCTCATGAAACAAAAACGTTAACGCTAAGTGGTTGTCAATGGATCACCCATTCTTCGTTGGCCAGAGACAAACTAAAATGTCTCATTAGCCAGTATTAACATTGACACAAGAAATGATTTCATTTCGAAATCTTCGACCAACAGCTGTTATCTAGTAGAGTTATGATATGCCAAAAACATAAATATTTTCACAGAAAAAAACTCGGTCTGTACAAAAAAAAACAGTGTTTTCTCTCTGAAAACTTCGGAAGATGCTTCGTAGATCTTTTTGCAAAACCTACATTTTATTTTACGCTAATATTTATGCAAAAGAATGTGTGTGACAAGATTTTTTATATAGTACCTAGTTCTAGAATAGAATATTATTTCTGTAAATTATCTTGTAAAATGATTGTGATGTAACTGAAATACGCTACTGTAGTAGTCAGAAGCCAGTAAATCTGACTCCAGTGTTGCCATGAAGTACCGTGTTACCCCAGTTAATGGATTGTGGAAGTCTGGTAGGCAGCCGCTCCTCGTAAAATACTGGTATTCAGCTAAATCCGGCTTGACTGGAAGCCGACACCAATATAGTTGAGAAAAGGCTAGGTAGATGAAGATCGATCAAAGCTGAAAGGTTCTAGAGTGGCGTCAGCGCACGGGAAGACGCACCGTTTGGAAAGCGTATCAGGTGAGATGTGGTCAAGTGCAAGCCTATCATCATCATCATCTGCTTAGCCTTTTTCCAACTACATTGGAGTTGGCTTCCAGTCAAGCCGGATTTAGCTGAATACCAATATTTTACGAGGAGCGGCTGCCTACCAGACCTCCACAACACAAGCGCAAGCCTATCCATAATAAGAAAAGCGATGGATGCGAGACGCACAGCACCGGTCGTTGGGGTGACACTTGTGGGAGGTCTATGTCCAATAGTGGACGTCTATTGGCTGAAATGATGATGATGAAGCAACATAACGTTTGCGGACGGTGAGCAATGGATCACCAAGACCCAGTGGCCGACGGCGAGCACTGGGTAGCTCGCCGTCCGGCAGTCTGGTAATAATCTGAACCGAGCCTTGTCATCAACGGCGCGATCTGTTCCACGCGCGCCTCAAGATGTCAGCAAACTATAGGGACTCGGTAGGGCCGAAGCCTCTGGGGAACACGGAAAATCCAAAAGGAAGTCACCGTGTCCCCCAGATTGAAGGTAACGAAGGAACGGGATTGAGGTTTGGTCAGTAAGAGTCTGACACGTCCTCCCACTCCGCCCAAGAGGAGGAGGAGTAATTCTGATGATTCCCCTACGGAAAAAAAAAAGACTGGCCGAACTATAAGTTGGCAACGCTAGCAAAATGCCACGGTCCCCTGGTCCAACGGGGCTCTCGGTCTGAAAAGCCGCGAACTTTAAATTAACACAACCTATTTAAAAAAAACATTAACCACAACTTGGCGATTTTCTTACCCTAAGAGGGGTTTAGGGTAAGAAAATCGCCAAGTTACCCCTAACAATTTTTCTTTTTAATAATATAAATTAGTGCTTTACTACGATCCTAGTCCTAGCTGATGGTAAGCAGTGATGCAATCTATATAAAAAAAAAAGTTTTTTTGACACCGTCATCAATTTTTTTCCCAATTTATACCTATGATTCAGCACCACGCTTCTCTCCAGACATTTTATTTTTTTTCTATTTCTCCAAATTCACCTTCGTATAATATTATAAAAGCTACATCAAAGACTGGACACATGCATCACGTCCCACGAGGCAATATATTTCGGATTCAGCGATACACGCAATCGCTTCAGCCAGAGTATAGACCACGGAGTCGGATAGAGACGGCATCTACGAGTATACGGCATCTACAGGAAAAGTTTTTAACCACTGCGTTAATTTTATTTGGTGGCTCAGTGTAAGTAATAGAACACAGATCGATCTTCAAAGTTCAGCAACGCTTGCCAAGGTTGGTCTGTGGATGGGTGACCATCTTAACATAAAGAGTTTTCTCCGTGCCTCGGAAAATATAGGCTGCCTACCAGACCTCCACAACCCAATAACTGGGGTAACAGGGTACTTCATGGCAAGACTGGAGTCGGATTTACTGACTTCTGACTATCCGTAACGACTGTAAAAGACAGCCGGGACCTACGGCTTAGCGTGCTTTCCGAGGCACGGAGGAAATTCGTCTGTCTGACTCCAGTCTTGCCATGAAGTATCTTAGCATAATATTATAAATTCTACATCAAAGACTGGACACATGCATCACGTCCCACGTGGCAATATATTTCGGATTCAGCGATACACGCAATCGCTTCAGCCAGAGTATAAAACATGGAATCGGATAGATAGAGTGCGTCTAATGAAAGCGCGACCTGGAGTTTGGAATCTAATTGGCAACATTATTCAGTCGCAATTGTAGGAAATAAAAAAATTCTGAAGTGTCAAGACATGATTCTCCTACTAGTTAGTAATACCACACAAAATTTTTAGATTTAACCTCTTTTTCTCAAGCCGCGCTTTCATTAGATGGACTATATGCCATCCCCGTTGCGCATATATGCGTGTTTTTATTAAGTCATCTTCCGTATAGTGTCTGGACACAAAGAATTACACCATCCCATCTCTTCCCGTGGGTGTCGTAAGAGGCGACTAAGGGACACACCAGAGAATGGGCAGCAGCACTCTCTGTGAATTTTTTTCAGCAACCACACTGCGATCGCCAACCCGCATGCCAAGCGTGACGATTATGGCCAAACCCCTCCAGATGCACAGGACCGGTCGTTGTGACGCTTGGAGGAGGCCTATGTCCAGCAGTGGACGTCTTTCTGCTGTGATGATGATGATTAAGTCATCGCGCATTTCCTCCTACAACAAAGTTTTTGTACAAAAAAACTCGTTTTGGCCAGACCTTCGGAAAAAAAAGAAGATATTGAGACCAAAATCTGCTGAATCTAATTCGTACTTAAGCTTTGTTTAAGTCATTCAAGTTATACAAACATATTTGTTTAAATGAAAGTGGCGCCAGTGACAGAAAAATTGAAAGGAAATCGTTAGTCTTGGTATGGTCATGTGATGAGGAGGGATGAAACGCATGTTACTAAAAGAGTTTTGAATTTACATGTGGATGGATGGAGAGGAAGAGGGAGACCAAAGAAAAGATGGATGGATTGTGTAAACACTGATATGAAAGAAAAGGGAGTTAGTGATAGGGTGACGGACGACAGGACAGAATGGAAGGAGAAAACGTGTTTCGCCGACACCACGTAATATGGGATAAGGGCAGGAAGAAGAAGAAGAGTATGTATTATATTTGTTATAATACTTTTGTATATTGGTACGGAACGAGCGTTATTAGCGAAAGGCGACGGCTGAGTTCCATTCAAAACCCACCAAATAACATACTCACCGCGCATCAGACGTCGGTGTAGGTTTGGTTAATCATATTTATAGTACTTTTTATTCACACGTTTTCAAGTTTATTATCACGGATATACATTTCAATTACTTTTTTTATTATCTACGTATCTTTTATCTTTAGTCTGTGTTCCGTGAGTGTGTCCGTGGCATCACAATCACGTCACAATTCACAAGGTTCTATGAGAATACCAGCACTGCGTTATTTTTCTTGTAATATCGTAGCATTTTTTTATTACCTATTCATAGGTTCGCATTTGTCCACTATCTGACCTGGTAAAATGATGGTAAGCGATTGAGCACGCTTCATCATCATCATCTCAGTCGAAAGACGTCCACAGCTGGACATAACATTGAGCACGCTTGCCTAAAAGTAACTTATTCACTTTTGACTTAAAGATTCCTAGGTTGTTGCTAAGCCTAATCTATTATTGAGGTAGTAGCTGGTTTGGCCCCGGCCCCGCACAGGTCTTTTCTTTTTTTGTGTAAGTTAAGTTATTCGATAGGTTGATATATTAGTTACTACATTTATATCATATTTTTGTCCTATATGAGTGTCATATTAAAGGTTTTTCTTTCCTTCTTTTTCTTCCTTAAAGAAGGTGTCATTTAAAAATAATATTACCGCATACCATTGCCCGTAAAAGTGATTCATTACTCTATGCTCCAATGCAATATAGCTAGAGGTGTACTATTTTAGATAATTTCCGAAGGTGACACAGTAATATAGCTACGATTCCAGCGGGATTTGGCACAGATAGCTGTTATTAGAATTGTTTATAGGCAGGTAGGAAACTTCAATGGAATTCAACGATATTCTTGCTGGAAGATCGTACGAAAGAATCAGGTCGTGGGACACTCCCTCTAACCTAAAAATATAGGCATATAATGTGATGTTGAAAGGAGGAGCTCGTGGCTAGATAATAACAGCCGCACAGGTCGATCTTCAAGGTTAAGCAACGCTTGCCAAGGTTGGTCTGTGGATGGGTGACCATCTTAACATAACGAGTTTCCTCCGCGCCTCGGAAAGCACGTTAAGCCGTTTGTCCCGGCTGTCATTTGTAGATCTTTGGCAGTCGTTACGGATAGTCAGCAGTCAGTAAATCTGACTCCAGTCTTGCCATGAAGTACCGTGTTACCCTAGTTAATGGGTTGAGGAGGTCTGGTAGGCAGCCGCTGCTCGTAAAATACTGATATTCAGCTAAATACGTACGGCGATCCACCCTTACGTTGTCCAAACCTTTACGGTCCGGACTAAGCGTTTCGCCTCGTCCTTCATACCGCGTACATCGAGGGACTGGAACAATCTGCCTGCTGCGGTTTTTCCGTCCGATTATAATTTGGGTGTCTTCAAGGCTAGAGTGAATAGGCTCTTAATAAACTAGTGCGCCTCACCATCGACGATTGCATCACTGCTTACCATCAGGTGGGATCGCAGTCAAGCACTAGTTTATAACGACTAATAAAAAAAAATAAAAAAATCCGTCTTGACTGGAAGCCGACCCCAATATAGTTGGGAAAAGGCTAGGCAGATGATGATGATTGCGATAATATGGATGATCGTCGAGTAAGCGCCCGGATTGAGACCGAGTACACGACGGCGCGTAGTGTTCCACGCACGTTTTAGTTCATGAATCCCCGACCGGTCCTATGAGACCGCGCTGTTATTGTTTTACTATTGTGTCTCGTTTTGTGAGTATGTGATACGTTAAAGAGATGTCGGCAAAACCGTTGCAAAAGCAGGGTTGAAGCTTACTGCTATGGATTGTACGAAAGAGAATCTCGGGGCCCTGGAACGAAGAAAATATTATCTTGCGGTTTAAAAACTGGAGGCCGACACCATCATAACTGGGAAAACGATAGGAAAATAGATTCAGGAGCTAAACAGTCATTTTCTTATAACCAAGCAGTGCCGTACCTAGGGCAGTGCGAGCAGTGCCCAGGCGCAGACCCTGGAGGGGCGCAGAAATGACCAGATTAAGCCTGGTTAGAGCATTTTTCAGGGGCGCAGTTTTGAAAGCTCGCACCGGGTGCATAAAAGGCTAGTTACGGCACTGTAACCAAGTAAGAAGCACTTATTCCAGTAAGTAAAATGTTGTTATCGCACATGTTTCAACAAAGTGACAAACTACTACTGAACTAAATGACTAGATATTGGCGTTGTTTATTGAAAGCAACAAACGAAATTTAAATAGAAAGATGAAGACGAAAGTTGAAGATGTAAGTTTATAGTGTGGACTACTACTATTAGATTATTTCCTACTCATTTCAATTTACCTTACAAAAAAACCTATTCGGGAAAAGGCTAGATTCAGCTGTTCTAAACACAAAATACAAGCAAGAATATTCGTTGCTTTTATCAAGAACAAATGTTGCATAATTTGTCTTTCAACCAAACGGTCCTATGATCAAAAGACAGATTGAAATGTTCGAGCTACCGGCTCATCTAACAATAATAAAAGATCTTTTAATTAGTGAGAAATGTAAATGGTAATGCCCTGAGAAAAGTTGAAAAAAAAAATAAAGTCATAGACAAAACATCGACAGCTCCATTGTGAAAAAAATATCTGTAATTTTGCCATTTTTTTTTGGTGGGAACTTTCGAGTGTAGTTCAGTTGATGTTTAAATGATTTACGAATTGATTCCTCGTGGATAATGTTTCCGTCTCCTAGAGAGGAGGCCTCAGTCCCAGCAGTGGGAACATTAAAAAAAAGGCCGATAATGCTAATGCTAATGTGTCTGTGTTTTGTGTCAAGGGTCTGTAGATACAACTGGTAATTAGGTATGCCGTATGTGGGTTATTGATAGCAGAGCGTAGCGTCATGTTGCGGAGCATTTTGTCCCCTAATATATGTATGTAAAGGTTTTTAGAAACATCCACTTCGAAAATCAAAATAACCATCATTCATTGGTCTGCCTCTGAAAGGATGAATGGATTGTAAAAACTGAACCTATCGCATAACCACAAAACGAGACACAATAGTAAAACAATAACAGCGCGGTCTCATAGGACCGGTCGGGGATTCATGAATTAAAGAAAAGGAAGGTCCGATGATATTTATAAATTATACGCTTGGGAGTAGTTGGGAGTCAAGCGATTCTGCCTGAAAGGACTCGAAACTAAAAATAATATTTAAATAAAAAAAAGATAACGCGAACAAACTTTTAGTTACTTTCTTGTGCGGCAGATTTCAGCATACCAAAAATATTTTTTTAGACTCTTCATCTTATCCATAAACCAGTCTTTTTATCGATTAGACCTCGAAATCGTCATTTCCAGCAAAACTATAAAAATCTACATGTACCAACAAACATACGGACATCCATTACAATGTTCTAATAGCAAACATACCTATATTATCGCTTTATCCTGGCATTAGTCCAACAGAAACTTTCATGCGAACATTATCGAGTGGTAGGTTATCGTTTATTGGCTGTATGAATTATAATACCTGTGTCTAATATTTATAAAAGCTAATATAGAGCGCTGTCAAGGCTATGGTTTATAAAAAAATGGCGAAAGGCGGGAAATATATTGTATTTTTGAATATAAAATGAATCAGGTTTTATTTTGAGATGGTTTTTCTTGTTTATTGAAGTGCGTATGATATAAAATTTGTCTGCTGTAATGTCTGAGATTTTAGACGCATGAGACATCTGTACGTAATTGACTATTATTTATTTAAAATGTGTGTACAGTAGGTACAGAGATCGTACGCAACATTTATTTAGGCAGGGTTCATTAAGGTAATGTCGCATTTTAATAGTTGCTATAATATGTTTTCAATTATGTGCAAATTATGTAATGCTTTTGTGCTAATATAGATTTATTATTATTACTAGCGACCCGCCCCCGGCTTCGCACGGGTGCAAATTTATCTGTGTTACTCTACTATATTATGTATGTATCATACATATAAACCTTCCTCTTGAATCACTCTATATATTAAAAAAAAACCGCATCAAAATCTGTTGTGCAGTTTTACAGATTTAAGCATACATAGGAATATAGGGACAGAGAAAGCGACTTTGTTTTATACTATGTACTTAGTGATATAAGTCCTTGCAAACCTTACCTATGAAATTACTATTTTATAAAACGGGATATGTGCTATCTTCGGATTAAATTATAAGTTCAATTCTTTTAATCGAGTATAATAAAGTGTACAATATTTTCACTAACGGAACATCTTAATTTTCAATTAAGGCCTGAATCGACCCTTTTTGATTTTAGGTGAAGAATTATCAGAATGTCTTCTCCCGCTCCTGGGCATGTGTCAGACTTTAACAGGCTAAACTCCACCCCATTCCTTATTTGCCTTCGTTCCAAGATCCCGGGTTTTGGTTTCGGTAGCCCACCCATGTCCCCAGAGGCTTCGACCCTGCTGGGCCCCTACAAAATCGACCTTTTGCCCTAACAACTTTGCCTGACTCATCATCATCTTCCTGCCCTTGTCCCGTTTTATTTGGGGTCGGCGCAACACGATTTTTTCTTCCATTCTGTCCTGTCACTCGCCACGCTATCACTAACTCCCTTTTCTTCCATATCAACTTCTCACACAATCCATACATTTTTCTTTGGCCTCCATCTCCCTCTCCATCCATCCACATGTAAACTTATAACTCTTTCGATCAAAGTAAATCGATGATGAAAAAGTTATTTCTAAATGTTTACTTTACCCACGTAAAGAATATGAAGGGCGCTGACAACAATGTTACCGCGTCCCGTCAGTCAGTCAATGTCATCATTGTCAACATCGAGAGTAAATAGGGCAACGGACTCATCTGCCAAGATCAAAAAGTTCAGTACAGTGTACTATAGAACTTCTCTCTAATATTATAAAGGCGATGCGGCGAAAGTTTGTAAATATGTTTGTTAGTTTTTCACGTTCAAACGGAAAAATATGGTATGTGTCTGGGTGACCATCTTAACATACCTAGTTTCCTTTGTGCCTCGGAAAACACGTTAAGCCGTAGGTCCCGGCAGTCATTTGTAGATCTTTGGCAGTCGTTACGGATACCTAGTCAGAAGCCAGTAAATCTGACTCCAGTCTTGCCATGAAGTACCGTGTTACCCCAGTTAATGGGTTGTGGAGGTCTGGTAGGCAGTCGCTCCCCGTAAAATACTGGTAGTCAGCTAAATCCGGCTTGACTGGAAGCCGACCCCAATATAGTTGGGAAAAGGCTAGGTAGATGATGATGAGTTGTTCACGTTCAAATTTCTGAACGGATGATACTTGGCACTCGTGTAGACCATATCCTAGAATAGGGTTGCCAGATCTTCAAAACGAAAAGCCGGAGGAACCAACCAGTTTAGTCGGATATTTGAGTTCCGAAAAGGCAGACAGTTTTTTTTTTTGACCCAATGCACTAAAGTTTTACTTTTTACATTCTAATGAAATAACGAGTCATTGCTGGTCTGCAAACGCTTGCAATTGCAAGAACACATGAAAAATCTTAAAAATGGTCTAATTTAAAAAGCCTAAAAAAAGCCGGACAGGCCGTACTACACCTAATTTGGCCGGACACACAACCAAAAAGCCTGACCGTGTTCGGCTTTATCCGGACGCCTACTGGAAACGCTATCCTAGAATAGTACCTATATATCCTCGTGTTTCCTTTGCACAGTAAAACCAACGGTTAAAATTGTGAAGAAACGAATTTAACCGTTATTATTACTTTATTTATTTGTGAGAATAAATAAATAAATATTATTACTTTATGACGTTATTTTGACTGTTACCTTAGGATTTTTACGCAGTCTTCGAAGGCGTAAACGAGCACTGTGAGAGGATTTTTCAAATTCACTCCCTGAACAGATGAACCGGGATTCCAAAGTTTGTATGGAGAAACTTATTTTCACACGGGCGAAACCGCTGTCAGCAGCTAGTCAGCGAAGTAATAACAAAAGCCAGTGCAGTCATAAATATCTAGGGAGCCAAAACAACGAGCGACACTGCCAAAGTAATAATGTTAAATTTATTATGACGAGTGAAAGTAAAAAGACAATGTGTAAGAGTTATGGGACTATTTCCCCTGTTGAGTAGGTCATGATTTTATAAGTGTACTACGTTCATCTGCCTAGCCTTTTCCCAACTATATTGGGGTCGGCTTCCAGTCAAGCCGGATTTAGCTGAATACCAGTATTTTACGAGGAGCGGCTGCCTACCAGATCTCCACAACCCATTAACTGGGGAAACACGGTACTTCATGGCAAGACTGGAGTCATATTTACTGGCTTCTGACTATCCGTAACGACTGCCAAAGATCTACAAATGACAGCCGGGACCTACGGCTTACACTGCCAAAGTAATAATGATTATTATTTATTATGACGAGTGGAAATAAAAAGACAATGTGTAAGAGTTATGGGACTATTTCCCTTGTTGAGTAGGTCATGATTTTATAAGTGTACTACGTTGCTGCGACGAAACTGTACTACGACTGAACATATGTAGTTCAAATGTACGCTTCTTGTGCGACACAGTGAAGCTCGACATATACTCTAGGTACGTGTAAGAGCTGGTTCACATTAGGTCGGACCGACAGTTTGCCGTTCACCGACTGCCGGGTCTTGCTGTTCACACTAGACGCCGCCGACCCGACCTAATACTTGCTAGTACGCCAATATTATGTCCGATCCGACAGAAATCGTGGCTGGACGTACGGTAAAAGTGTCGGCTCCGACAGTTTGGTCAGGTCGCCCTAATGTGAACGGCGCTATTGACATACATACGCCAATATGGATCCGACACGTTTGTCGGGCCGGTAAAACTGTCGGTCCGACCTAATGCGAACCAGCTCTCACTCAAAAATATGCCAGCCAAATCGACGAGCCCAGCCCGTTTGACTGTTAAAAGCTAGAAAATCTGAAGCCCGTCGTACCAGAGTGTATCGTAAACCAGTTACTGGGCAGTGGAGGTAGTTGATCCATGTAAAATACTGATATTCAGCTGCATTTGCTTAGACTGGAAGCCGAGCCCGACAGTGTTAGGAAAAAACGAGGCAGATATAGAGGGGGGAGGGGACAGCCGAATGGATCGTATCCACCCCAGTGTGGTCTAGTGTGCACCTAGGATATTGCGCTACCAATTTGAAATTCTATCATAGATGACGAAATACTGGCCACCTCACACAAAAATCAGACATCTCAGACACCAAACCCTTTAAAAAATAGCCCTAGATACACCAATGGAAAACAGGGTATCAAAACGGAGAAATATTTTGAGAGCAGTTATGTTATTTAGCTAGCTTCAGCCATGTGCTTCGCCCGCTTGAAGAAGAAAATTTCAACTCCAAAGCGATTTTTAGAAAATCCTCTCTTAGTGCACGTCTATTTCATAAAAGGAAGACTTGTACAAAATTTCACACTCCTAGTCCTGATAATTTCGGCTGTGTGATGATAATACTCGTAATGTCAATCAGTTTCTCCTTTGGTAGTAAAGCAAATGATTTCCGCTCGTTAACTCATAGGTTAATTTATGAATAGAAAGCCGCTAATGATCACACCCCATCCATTCACACAGCTGTAACATGGCAGCGAGCCGAGAACTGGACGAAACAAATGATAGATGGCGCTTTCTACCTACACGTCTTTATTTAAAACACTAAAGCCGCGTACAGACTTACGAAATGTAACATGAAATGTAACATGCCTCCTCTGTCTAGCCTTTTCCCAACTGTATTGGGGTCGGCTTCCAGTCAAGCCGGATTTAGCTGAAAACCAGTATTTTACGAGGAGCGGCTGCCTACCAGACCTCCACAACTCATTAACTGGGGTAACACGGTACTTCATGGTAAGGCTGGAGTCAGATTTAAGTACTGGCTTCTGACTATCCGTAACGACTGCCAAAGATCTACAAATGACAGCCGGGACCTATGGCTTAACGTGCTTTCCGAGGCACGGAGGAAACTCGGTATGTAACATGCAATGAAAGAATTTGCCGTCCACATTGTCGCAACACTCGCAACGTAGGTATCTTACGCGCACGAACCGCGCTCACTACGCGCGCGAACAGAGCATTACAAATTACAACTCGTGCACGCTGCGATCCGCCATTTGTCGGTTTTTTCGTCGAACACAAAGGGGCGCGCAGTGTGCACAGGTTGTGTGTGTTTTTACTGCGGAACGCGAAACAAACAAACTAAGCTATATTCGCCGCGCGCATGCTGGAAACAGTTGCGAGCACGTCATGCTCGGTTCGTGCGCGCCACGTGAGCGCCCTGCGTCCACACTTACTCGTATGAAATATAATAACATAATATTCCACAACTTTCACACAACGTCATCTAGTCCCAAGCTAAGCAGAGCTTGTGTTATGGGTACTAGACAACTGATAAACATACTTATATATTTCTAAATACATACATATTACAGATAAATAACACCTAGACACAGAACAACTGATCGTGCTCATCACTCAAACATTTGTCCTGGGTGGGAATCGAACCCACGACCTCCGGCATAGCAGTCAGGGCCACTAACCACTAGACCAACAGGTCAGTCCACATACATACACGAGTATCCATCCACTCGTGTGTGTAAATGCTCCTTTCATGTTACATTACATGATACATTTCGCAAATCTGTACGCGGCTTTACGTTTCCTTTGAAAATACTACTTCCTCAATAATACTCTTTGAAGACAATGATAAATAGTAAACTTGGTCGTTGAAAAATTATGCAACGACTCTTTAAACACGTAAAAACATTAAAATCTAAGAAACAGTAAAATAGTCATAACAAATAAAACCTATTTCTAAAATCTTTGTCTATGGTAAGCGCGTATGTATGATTGCCTTGGCTCAACTCTGACTCGTTATAAAAAAAAAAAAAATGTTGCCACCTGTTTGTAATAATTTTCTACTAATGTTGCATTCTTCCAGAAATATAAATATCTATATTTTTTGCAAATTGCTAATTCTAATAATTTCATGTTACTTCGTAGCAATTGTAGAAAATCTTTTTATCAGAAGAGAATGATAGTTTTAAAACAATTTGTTTTGTCATGAAATGAACATTAAAAATCCCGCAAATATCCAATAGACGCAAGATTAATGAAACATATGATATTTTAAAAAACGAATCTCATCGACTTTTCAGACTCATATAATAGAACAGAATAAACTTTATTTACCATTTATGTTCGCTTATTTCGTCAAAATATATGGAACAGCTGATAATTTTTTCTCGATTTCAGGTTTGGTCTCATACTAAAAGTTGTTCATAATGATGAGTGCAATGACCCCCCAAGAGGATGTGCGTTAATTATGTTACATGTTGTATAAAATTAAACATGATATTCCGTTTATATATATATACCATCTGCTTATACTGAAAAACGTCAAAATTAAAATTAGATAGCTATATTCAAAATTATAAACAGTCGTCCGTGAATCATGTTAACCTCTATGGCCACTTACAAAAACAATGAACAAAATATGGTTACTGACGAGTCTCCCTCACTGTCGTTCGGGATTAAAACTTACCAACCTTATACAACCTCCATCCCTATAATAGTTCAGTTTAGGTCGTCAAATGGATCGCGTTAACAGCTTGAAAGTGTCTCTACCAAGTCTCTACACAAGCAATTTTTTTTTAATTGTCATAAACTAGTGCTTGACCGCGACCTGATGGTAAGCAGTGATGCAATCGTAGATAGCGAGGCGCACGAGTTTATTCAGAACTTATATTCTACGTTGATCAATACCTGCTTGGCCACGTTTTTCTAAAAATGTATAGTTTCTTTTGTTCTTACAAAATAAACAATAGGTATGTTACCTATGTTCGTCTGTTTATGTTTATTTTTAACGCACTCTCTTTTTCGGTTGGCATTCATCTATTGTCGGCTTACAAAGGTTAACGTGATTCACGGACAACTGTTTATAATTTTGAATATAGCCATCTAATTTTAATTTTGACGTTTTTTATGGTGTTGTAAGCAGATGAATGCCAACGCAAAAAGCGAGTGTGCTAAAAATAAACATAAACAGACGAACATAGGGAACATATTGTTTATTTTACGAGAACAAAAGAAACCATACATTTTGCTAACTATTTTAAGACTTTTGAAGTTGTTTTTTAACACATCATACTACTATAAGAAATAAAGATGAAAAAGTATGTGAATGTGTGTATGTTTTTTACCTCTTCACATACTAACGGCTGCCATGTTATTCTCTTAAGGTGGGCGCGACGTTAGAATTATCCATACAAACGTAATACCAAAATCATTTGAAATTTAAGCATATTTACACCATAATATGATGTTATTCGGATTCAGACAATAATTATCTAGGTTCCTACATCGTCTTTTTGTTGAAAAACTTACCCCAAACGAAATTTAAGCGAATTTAAATTTGCACATTTTCACAGCGAAAATGTCATGTTTTTATTTGGTTTTTTCTATATTATAAACAACAATATTTCAAAATATCTTTCCGTAGGAACACAGATATTATTATCAAGTTATAAATACTCGAAACAATATTGGAAATACATTAATTTTTCATTCATCATTTTTGGTACTACGGAACCTCTACCAAATTTCCAATAGTTTTTATTGCTATCACAGCAAGCAACTGTCAGTGTGCGGATGATGACTGTACTCCAGTCGGTGTGTCCAAGAATTGTTTATACTATCTGGATTGCTTCCATCAACCTCAAAAACGTATTTTTTTGCGTCTCAACTCGAGATAGCGCGCGGTCTCCGCAGGCCTCTTAGGGTAGGTTCAGATGACAAGCGCTCAACGCGCGTTTTGATAACGCGCGTTTACAACTACATACATTTTATTCAGGCCGTACACATGCTAACGCGCGTTTTAGTAACGCGCGCGTTCAACGCTGCGCTAGCGCTCGACTGTTGTCAGCGCGCGTCAACGCCGCTTTGAGATCATTGGTTTTCTATGTTTCCGTTCAGTTGAGCGCGCGCTTTCGACGCGGATAGACGTATTTTAGAACTCAAACTGGCCGCAACAACGCGCGTTTAACGCCTGACAAGCGCGCACCATGTGAACACTATACAAAAATTCAACGCGCGTTCAACGCGCGCTGAGCGCTTGTCATCTGAACCTACCCTTAAGGTGAATGCTTCAGGTAGCCCGCGAAATTCAAATTTTCTTACGTTTTTTGCAATTTGCAAGCCAGTGCTGCAGTGGTAGGTTGTATGAAGTTAAAAATACATTAGCGACTGTAAAACGTAACTAGTTACATAATTATAACCATAAAAATCGTCAATACAAGCCTTCAAGCTCACTTAGTTGCAGGAACGTTTTTGATCTCGAAAAAATCGTTCCTGGCTTGCAAATTGCAAAAAACGTAAGAAAATTTGAATTTCGCGGGCTAACCTGAAGCTTCCCCCTTAACCTATCACATACCCACAAAACGAGACACAATAGTAAAACAATAACACCGCAATCTCATAGGACCGGTCGGGGATTCATGAATTAAAGTAATTTTCATAGCTGTAGGCTGCGACGAGCTCGAGTCGAGACAGCTTTCAAACAGCAAACGCAAATGTATGAAGAACTGTCATTGTCAACTCACAGTTGTCACAGCCATGAGCGCTAGTGCAATTGACAATGACAGTTATTATACCACGCTACGACCAACAGGAGCAAAGCAGTAACCTAAAACGCGGGTGAAACCGCGGGGAAAAGTTAGTAAATCGTAAAACCGTTTACAATTTACGTTTCACAAATTGTTTACGTTTACAATTCAAAGCTAAACTACAGGAAACAGTTAGAGTGTGTTTGGTTTTAAGCAGATTAATGAATGACATATTGTGTATAACATCCTTATTAGCGTGGTAATAAGAGGTCTTTTCTCTTTTGTGTATGGAAGGCCTAGAATAAAAGGCCTATTACACCACTCGTTTTTGCGAACGGTCTTAGTCTACGTCGCGTAGCGTAATAAGGGTTATGACGGACTTCGACGGGGCTCGACGTATCGAGTCTAAGTATCAAGTCGACGTATCGAGTCGATGTATCGAGTAGTGATAAATGCCAATAACTGTTTTTAACAGCAAAAACAACTGCAAATTGCATTTATTTGTTTTAAAACCTTTATTTTTGTACGATATTTCAAGCGCCAAAATTCGCAGAGCCTAACTTCACACTCGCCAACTTATTACGGACGAACTGTCGACGCGTAGCTCCATAGATGCGTATTCGTCATTAATACGCTTGGTATATACCTACGCCTGCGTGAAGCGCGCACGTAAAGCTAAGAAAGACGAATCTACACTCACGTCACTTCATCATCTGCCTAGCCTTTTCCCAACTATATTGGGGTCGGCTTCCAGTCAAGCCGGATTCAGCTGAATACCAGTATTTTACGAGGAGCGGCTGCCTACCAGACCTCCACAACCCATTAACTGGGGTAACACGGTACTTCATGGCAAGACTGGAATCAGATTTACTCGCTTCTGACTATCCGTAACGACTGCCAAAGATCTTCAAATGACAGCCAGGACCAACGGCTTAACGTGCTTTCCGAGGCACGGAGGAAACTCGTTATGTTAAGATGGCCACCCATCCACAGACCAACCTAGGCAAGCGTTGCTTAACCTTGAAGATCGACCCTTGCGGCTGTTATTATCTAGTCACTTACGAAATAATAAATAATGTCATTTTATTTACCTATATCTGTATCCGTATCCGAAATCAATTTAATATTAATCCTATATCGGTAGGTGTCCAGACCCGCAATAAATCCATTATTGGTGACAAGCACTTCTTTATTATCAAATTTTGATTCGATTTTCGTTGCATCAACACTTTCAAATCCAACTAAACGTGCAAAAACAGAGAATTCAAATTCCGCTTACATTTGCCAACACATTACACTTGAATGAAGTACAATAGCAATTAGTCCTAAAACACGTTTGACATAAACTTCATTGGTTAACCATCAATAAAACTGTTAGAGGCCATTACAGTTACAACGAGCGATTAAATTCCATCGTAATGTGTGTTCGCTATGCCTTTTGACCATCTATCGAATTCGAAAACAGTCGATCTCAAAATGATTTCATGTATACTTAGTACACTTGTACACTTAGTACCCAAGGGCTACATGGTCAAGTGCCCATGCCACGGCCGTTTCCTATGGAGTAGAACCGGCAAGAAAGTAAATGGTTTCTCTTTAAAAAAAATTATTGATTTAATAAAGAAAACTAAAACGTGTGGCTCGCTGTTGCGTCAAAAATGCCAGACTACGTTGTATTTGCTTGACGTTAGTTTTCAACTGAACCTTATTGCGAGTGTACAGTTGAAAATTGTGGTTTATTTTTCAAAATCCAAAGTTTTTATTTTACATTCCATGGGCACTTATAAAACGTCAGAAGCTAGTGCACGGTTCCAATTGGTCGTTTCCTATGGAGAAGAACCGGCAAGAAACTCCATGGTTATTCTTAAAAAAAATGATTAAGTTCACAATATTTCCATTTTACATTACATATCTAATTAGTAATTTGATTTGTGAGGACAGTGTAGACCAGTCAATATTTTATCCAAAACAATAATAAAAATAATCTTAAGGGCGCTATTACAATTTTTCTTAAATTTGAGCGTTTTGACAGAAATGCCATTAAAACACAAAAGAACTGGCATCATCTTATAGTAATTTTGACATTTCCTGTGTCAATATAGTCTCAGGGTATAAAAAACAGACGATAGGTAAATTAAACGACGGGCGGCAGCAGTCGCGCTCGATTTTTGCATTGCATACAAAAATTATTTAAAAATATTATTTAACTTTTAAATAGCCCAATTTATTTTTTTCAAGATATATAGAAATACAACCTTAGTTGGTTAATTTTTTTTATTTGAGTTTGGATTATAATTTCGTAGATAAAAATTGTAGTTTCGTACGGAAAACTGTCAGTAGATCTTGGTTTTACAGAATTATTTTTGGTGTATTACTGTATGAATAGTAATAAAGTGGTTTCAGCACTCCAATGTAGAAGATACAGTTGTATCATAGACATTTTTATAAATGATTAAACTTTAATATCTTCGGTGTACCAAGGCGTCAAAAGATACCCAAAAGCAACATTTTATAAAACATCCTTTGCGGAGACAAGGATTTTACTGATGTAGGTAAACAAATTCAAATATTTATTTAAAGCACTCCCAAGATAAGTTATCAAACTTTCTTATCCATATTTTTGTTTTTTTTTTATGGCTATATCTAAAGCATCGTCACACGTCAAAAATCGGATAAAACGCTGAAATTCATCAAAAATTGCGACAGCCCTCTTAATCAATTCAAAAAAAGTTTATGTACCTACTTAGTTGTATACTTTTTTTTCAAGTGGGGTACCATCAGAATGACTTCTCCCGCTCTTGGGCGGAGCGGGAGGGCATGTCAGACTTCCTGATTGAACTCCGCCCCATTCCTGCGTTGCATTCGATCTGGGTTCTCCGAGCTTCCCTTTCGGAATCCGATCCATGGCCCCAGATTTATTTGTATACTTATGAGCAAATTTACTAATCACTGTTTGTTTCCCCGCAGTTAAACGAGGGCGCAGCACTAGTGTTTGCCGACGAGCTGAAACAGACGCTGGACAAGTATCTCTTCGGCATCTGTCCGCAGAGCTTTAAGGTAAGATTTGTTTGTAAATACACGAGCCATTACTGTCCATCTTTGAAGAGGGGAGATAGAATTAGGTTCAATTTATACTAGCCCAGAGTCCAAGCGCATCGAAGCGTCAAATTCTTTACAACTAAAGCGAAGCCACACGAATGCGCGCGTATTCTAGCGAATACGCGCGCATTCTTTTACTTGTAGTAATAGGCATCAAAAGCAGAGCTATTGAATCACTTGCCAGTTGACTCTCGTAGCTGAAACGTGTAAATTATGAAACCAGGTAAATTAATTTTTAGTCGGAGTCCATCGTGAACGATACGCGAGAATGCACGTGCACCAATCAGCTTCATTCACGCGCAGACGCGCGAATTCCGAAGAATGCACGCGACTTTTTAAAATCTCAGAAGTAATGTGTGCGTTACGCTGTGGTGTTAAGGTTGAATTTGTTATGTTCAGTTTTGGAAAGACGCTTCGATGCGCTTCGATTCTGTGCTAGTAGACCCTTAGGCTTCTTGTACACGGTATGCTATATCGTACGGATAGGCTAACGCGCCACGCGGTTAAGTGGTAACCCCTTGCCAGACACCCTTTAATGTTCATGAAATTATATAATTGTTAACTTTTGTACCGATAGAAGGCGTTATTAGTTGAGTACCACGGTACTTCATGGCAAGACTGGCGTCAGATTTACTGGCTTCTGACTATCCGTAACGATTGCGAAGATCTACAAATGACAACCGGAACCTACGGCTTAACGTGCTATCCGAGGCATGAAGGAAACTCGGTATGTTAAGATGGTCGCCCATCCACAGACCAACCTAGACAATAAGCGTTGCTTTTTTTTTTTTTTTTTTTTTTCCGGTAGGGGAATCATCAGAATGACTTCTCCCACTCTTGGGCGGAGCGGGAGGGCGTGTCAGACTCTTACTGACTAAACCCCGTTCCTTCGTTACCATCGATCTGGGGGACACGGTGACAAACTTTCGGATACCGTGTTCCCTAGAGGCTTCGGCCCTACCGGGCCCCTACAGTTTGCTGACATCTCCTTGAGGCGCGCGTGGAACAGAACGCGCCGTCGACGACTAGGCTCGGTCCAGATTATTACCAGACTGCCGGACGGCGAGCTACCCAGCGCTCGCTATCCGCGAGCCCGCGCCTACGGTGGTCGGAAATCGGGATCGGGATCTCGGCGGCGGCGGCGTGAGTTCCGTTGCCTCACGCGGTCGGCAGCCTCCTTCGCTAACATTACTGCTTCGCAGAAGGAGGCGACTGCGTGCCACCCCTCCTCGCTCCGGACCATGGCCTCTACCAGGGCCCGGCGCGAGAGGTCACCGCCGCCGATAGCCTCCACAAGGACACGGCGGTGCTCCGCCCAAGCGGGGCACACCTCTACCGTGTGCTCCACCGTGTCCTCCGGGCGGTCCACACAGTGGCGACACCCGGGCGTCCTTTCCTCCTTGATCCGATGCAGGAACCTCCCGAACTTACCGTGTCCGGTGAGGACCTGCGTCATACGGAACGAGAGGACGCCGTGACCTCTTTCCAACCACTCCTCAAAGAGGGGACTTACCGCCGCAATGACGGCATGCCCAGCACTGGGTTGCGACAGTCGCAGTCGCCATGCCACCCTGAATAAGCGTTGCTTAAGCTTGAAGATCGACCCGTGCGGCTGTTATTATCTAACCATGCCCACAATACCATAAACATAGTTAAATGATCGATTAAGTGTTTGATAGTTTGATTATATCTCACCGTCTCGCACTAATTCACGGGAATCACGGGCAAAAGAAAAATGACGTTTGACGTTTCAGCTGTCAAATTCAAATGTCAGTTCCAAACCCGTTTGTTTAGTCTAGAATTACAGATCAATTGACCTGTCATTATCTACATATAAAAAAAGGAGAAACTGACTGACATATCAACGCACAGCTAAAGTGCGGGGGCTAGGAGCGTGAAATTTTACACAAGGATTCTTTTTATGACGTACGAGTAGGTGACTTAAAAGGTATTTTTGGAAATTCAACTTTTAAGAGGGTGTAAAGTTTGTATGGAGAAACAAGTATAATTATAATTTGGGTGTCTTCAAGGCTACAGTGAATAGGCTCTTAATAAACTAGTGCGCCTCACCATCTACGATTGCATCACTACTTACCATCAGGTGGGATCGCAGTCAAGCACTGGTTTATATAATTTAAAAAAAAAGTAAGCGAAGCCGCTAGCAAAAGCTAGTGTCCTATTTAATAAATACGAATATAAAAATCCACATTGGTACTTGCCCGGTTTCGAATCCACAACCTCACGCAGACAAATGGACCACCAGATCATTCTAAACAGTTGTGACACAATTTTTATTAAAATCTAGGCCAATATCAAATCCACTCCAGATATTTTGCATCGGCTAGCCAGACAGACTCGCGACCTAATAAACAAATAAATATTGGGTCACACTGAGCTCTAAAATAAATCAAATCATAAACACTGTACGAATTATAAAATATAGGGTAAGAACACATACCAACGATGAACTGTAACTCCTAACTGTCAAAGTAAAGAGTTAACAAAAACTGAAAAATTATTTAATTTATAGAGAAAAGAATTGAGAGCAGTGATGGCCCTGTAGTAACGGCTCCGACTTTCAAGTTGTAGGTTGCGGGTTCAAACCCAACCAGGCGTATTAATTTGTGTAATTTATTTCATCGCTCTTCATGCTCTCAAAACGGTGACGGAAAACATCGTGAGGAAATGGGCGTCCTAGAACCAAATATTCGAAGACATGTTACAACCACCGATTGATGACGGCTCATTCCCTCTACTACCTTTCCTCTACGAGAAGGCTTCAGTCCCATCAGTGGGAACATTACAAGCGGCCTTGTAATTTTCCCACTGTAATAATGCTAATAAAAAAGGAGAAATAAAAAATTAGCTGATAAAGAAAGATGAAGCGGGCTTTAAGCCGTCTCGTATCCATCGCTATACAGCGACTGCAGAGCCTCAAGTCTGCTATTAAAATTATATCAGAATTGTTGTTCATTAGCTTCAATTTTGACAAGTTAGGTAGTAGCAAACTGTCAAAATTAACAATTATGAAGCCAACATCATCTGCCTAGCCTTTTTCCCAACTATGTTGGGGTCGGCTTCCAGTCAAGCCGGATTTAGCTGAATACCAGTATTTTACGAGGAGCGGCTGCCTACCAGACCTCCACAACCCATTAACTGGGGTAACACAGTACTTCATGGCAAGACTGGGGTCAGATTTACTGGCTTCTGACTATCCGTAACGACTGCCAAAGATCTCCAAATGACAGCCGGGACCAACGGCTTAACGTGCTTTCCGAGGCACGGAGGAAACTCATTATGTTAAGATGGTCACCCATCCACAGACCAACCTAGGCAAGCGTTGCTTAACCTTGAAGATCGACCTGTGCGGCTGTTATTATTTAGCCACGAGCTCCTCAACAATTATGAAGCCAATGATCGATAATTCTGATATAATTCTAATAGAAAGACTTGAGGCCCTAGTACCCACCTTGTAGGAGGCCTTGCAGCACTACATCTTCTGGTGCGTGGTCACCACTTCAGAACCTTTTGTCCCCATCAACCATCTGACCTACGAGCATTGTAGAGAGCCCTATCCATTGCCACTGGGCCAGACGCACAGGAGCATTCGTTGTAGCGACACTTGGGAGAGAGTAGGCTGTGTGTTGATCATAGAGAATATAACCACTAGAGAGCGCATAGCCCTATTTCTTCTAAGTAAACAACTCACCACGGCGGGCCGGGGGACAAAGAAAAATGCGCAGCTGCTATTGGTCCGTTCAAGGTCAAGTCGTGTACCTTTAATTTGATTCGCTTAAAAATCGGGAGCACGTGACGTGCGTACTGCATTTGCGACTGCCGCTTCTACTAGTTTTAGCATATGTTTGGTGAGCGCAATAGCATCGTACGCGCACTCCACCGGTTATTTGCTTCATGGTGTTGATCCATCAGTCATTCAGAACAAAGCATTTTCAAAACCGTAGTGGCCCAGCAGGGTCCTCTAGAGCCATGGGTTCGCTTTTGAAAGGAAAACCCAAAGGAGTGGGTTTTAGTCAGTAAACTTAGTTTTGTCGTCGTCATAATTGTTCTCTTATTTATATTGATTTAGTATATATTACACTATTTATTAGTTTATTTTATTAGCATATATACCTACGTATTTTATAATAAATTATAATCAAATTTTATCATCAAAACCTCTATTTTAATAATCACTTATTTATTTATTGTGCAGACCTACCACAGCGTTTTCTTTTTAACCCTAAGGTTGACTGGTAGAGAATACTTTGACGCATTAAGTCCGCCTATGTACCACCAATGTACATAAAGTTTAAATAAATAAATAAATACTCCCTCCCGCTCCATCCAAGAGTGGGTGAAGTCTTTCTGATAATTACCCACCAAAAAAAAGTATATTAGACTTCAACCTCAAAGTTGCCCAACATACAACCAGGTAATTGTAACTATGTGTTAGTTACACATGAAAACCATTAACTCAAAATCCTAAATATATCTCCGAAATACGAGTATATTCTCACTTCGCAATTGAACCGAATCTTGAAATACTGCAAATTATAACCGTGGAGTTGTGAGTGCGTCAGAGCGTCAAATGTACGCAAATATACTGTTTGTGTGTGTTTACGTAATTGTTTATGTACACTCCGTGCTAATTCCAGTCAACCTTAGCTAATGAGCTTTAATCTCTCTGTGTTCTGCCAGTTTCAGCGGCGTACAAATATTAATAAAATATTTTTAATTACGTTCAATATTTTAATAAAGTTACAAGTCGCTTGCCAAGCTTGGTCTGTGGATGGGTGACCATTTTAACATACCGAGTTTCCTTCGTCCCTCGGAAAGCACGTTAAGCTGTAGGTCCCGGCTGTCATTTATAGATCTTTGGCAGTCATAACGGATAGTCAGACAGAAGCCAGTAAATCTGACTCCAGTCTTGCTATGAAGGACCGTGTTACCCCAGTTAATCGGTTGTGGAGGTCTGGTAGGCAGCCGCTCCTCGTAAAATACTAGTATTCAGCTAAATCCGGCTTGACTGGAAGCCGACCCCAATATAGTTGGGAAAAGGCTAGGTAGATGATGATTTTAATAAAGTCACAGTAAAAAAGATACAGACACATTATATAAAGCTTCAATGAATGACCCGCCCCTGATCGTTCCCGTATCAGGGTTTGTTGCCAGTCTGACTGGACTGAGGACCGTTCGTTGTACCGACTCTTGAAGGAGGCCCGAATGGACGAACTTATAGTCTCAGCAAATTTTTGAGATCTCAATAAATTAGACTATTTTTCAGTTTTCGCTGTCTTCACTTCGACAGTTCGTTTTTTTTTTACGCCAACCCCATTGTACCCTCTTAATTTAAATTACATTAACTTAAATGGCTAATATAAGTGAGAGAGATTCGTCAATTAGATAACCTAGCTGGGTTACTTAGCCTTTTTGCAAGCTGAGATTTAGGACTTGCTAAAATTGATTGTATCAACCCAACATTTATAAAATTACTTAAGTTTATATTCTTTAATTAACGAATATCTCTCATCTTTATTCCTTCAGTTAAGAATTACAATTCGTGGTCTGTGTGTGCTCTTACCCTATATTTTATAACTCGTACAGTCAACTGAGTGTTTATGATTTGATTTATTTTTGAGCTCAATTTGACCCAATACCTACTTATTTATTTATTAGGTCGTGACTAGTTTTATTAACAAAGCAGAATTCTTTTAGTTACGCATATTACTAAAAGAATCCGCATTGCCTCGCTAAATAGCAATGACCATTCTTTGCACCGAGAACGACCTAGACCGGGAGTCACCCGTCGCCTCTCCGAGCCTACGGCCTAAACCCCCCACAAAACACTTCGCCTCCGTACTCCAACTGCCCAGGGTCTGCACAGCTACCGGTACAAAATGATAAAGCTGCTCCAAGAAAGTGTTCGTTTAATATTATACTAGCCTCGTCATCATCATCTACCTAGCCTTTTCCCAACTATATTGGGGTCGGCTTCCAGTCAAGCCGGATTTAGCTGAATACCAGTATGTTTACGAAGAGCGGCTGCCTTCCAGACCTCCACAATCCATTAACTGGGGTAACACGGTACTTCATGGGGCAAGACTGGAGTCAGATTCACTGGCTTTTGACTATCCCTAACGACTGTTAAAGATTATACTAGCCTACTGAACAATATTTAGTTGAGTCCATTTCATATTAAAAACATAAGCATAATAAGCATAATCAGCCCTACAGTGTTCCCACTGCTGGGGCTCGATCTTCTTTCTAGGAGAGGGAATAGGCCACAATCCACCACGGCATAAATATTTTTTTCCGTCTACTAAACCGGGCAATTGCGAGTCGGACTCGCGCACTGAGGGTTCCGTACCTACTTACCCATAAAAACAGTTCAATTCTTGAATCGAGCCTAGATATAAAAAAAAAATTTTATGACGTAACTACAAATTTTCAGTTTTCAGACTTTTTCCTATATTTGTGCTATAATACCTTGCTTCGTGCCAATTTTAAGATTTTAGGTCAACGAGACCCCTATGAATTTTGATACTTTTGACAGTGTCGAAATGTACGTTTTTTGCAACATAAACGGGCGTATAATCGGCGCGGCGGCACGTATCTTGGCAATGCGCAGAAATCGTTTTTTAGATCTATTTGGTGGTCAATCGGGACGCGGGGTATGAGGTAGCGCCAATCCGGCGCGCGATTGGTGCAGTATTATAATAGTAGTCTATGATTGGTGCATTAGACGACGTTTGCCTCCGCACTGCGTTACGTCCCGTTCGCTCATTGGCTGTTTTGTGCACCATGCGCGAAAGTTGCCAACTTATTTGCCGGGTACCTATTATATCTTTTTCCCGTTAACTTACAAGTTTGATTTTTGCACAGTTTCAAGGGACCGCGGACTTGAGAATATAAAACTTTTCATTTCAACTTGATATCTTCACGCGTTCCCGAGTTAAAGAGTCAGAATTCATTGACACCTTAATTCCGATTTTTACAAACTACTCTAATAAAAAGTTTGATTAAATTACCTACAACTTGAACGCATCATATTTTATAATCTATGACTCAGCCATTTTGTATTTTTGTTTCACATTTACCGCGTATTTACTTTTCGCGCGGAAACCGGCTTCCGCTTGGGGCTCCGTTTGCGCATATTTTGACGTGAAAAGATTGCTCCGTTTATGGCGCATATAATTTGACGTTCGCGACGGAATCAAAACCTATAGGGCATTTCATTCCAGTTTACATAGAATCATAAAATTTAAAAAGAAGCAATGTCATTCTATCTATCGCACTCTATATTTTTTATCTACTTGTGCTACAAGTAGATAAAAAATATAGAGTGCGTCTAATGAAAGTGCGACATGTAGTTTTTTTTTAATTTAATTGGCAACTGGCATAATAAGATATTTGGAATTTAGAACGTCAAATACGCCTTCAGTGAATTAAAATGAATAATGGCAGAAACACATTATTAAAACCCCACGCGACCCGACGAAACGCGATGCGTGTTGAGTCGAATCAAATGTATGGTTTTCTATAGACCAGAAACACACTATGAACACCCGACGCGACGCCATGCGCGCACACGCCACCTGATCCAGACGTGCCAGATCGGTGTGTTGCCCATGGTGGGGGTAAACACGCCATCCGACGCGGAGCGCGCGGTTTGTTTCTAGACAACACCAGACGCCACGCGTCAGTTCACGTCAGTCGTTCGAGAACTGTCACAGAAATTATAACTTTACGCTAATTTAATATTAATTTCCATTTATTGAGCGAAATGACAGACGATAAAAAGATATCCTGTTCTATATGACATGAATTTAGCTATATACAGGGATCATACTGTTTTTTTTTCTGGTAGGGGAATCATCAGATTGACTTCTCCCGCTCTTGGGTGAAGCGGGAGGGTGTGTCAGACTCTTACTGACTAAACCCCTACCCCGTTCCTTCGTTGCCTTCGATCTGGGGGGGACTCGGTGTCAAACTTTCGGAATACCCATGTTCCCCAGAGGCGTCGGCCCTGCCGGGCCCTACTGTTTGCTGACATCTCCTTGAGGCGCGCGTGGAACAGAACGCGCCGTTGACGACTGGGCTCGGTCCAGATTACTGCCGGACGGCGAGCTACCCAGTGCTCGCCGTCCGCGAACCCGCGCCTACGGTGGTCGGAAATTGGGATCGGGATCTCGGCGACGGCGGCGTAAGGACCGTTCCCTCACGCGCTCGCGTGCCACCCCTCCTCGCTCCGGACCATGGCCTGAACCAGGGCCCGGCGTGAGAGGTCGCCGCCGCCGATAGCCTCCACAAGGACACGGCGGTGCTCCGCCCAAGCGGGGCACACCCCTACCGTGTGCTCCACCGTGTCCTCCGGGCGGTCCACAAAGTGGCGACACCCGGGCGTCCTCTCCTGCTTGATCCCGAACTAGGGATCATACTGTGAGAAATCTTCTTCAAAGTCTTCATCTGACTCGTTATTTATTAAATCCATAGTACATAACCATACACTTCCACTGCTGTTAGCTAACTGTATTCAGAAATTGCTAGTGTGTCGTGGTCGTGGCGTCGCGTGTTGGTAATATGCACGGTGCACATCGGGTGTCGACACGTTGCGTTGCGTCGCGTTTTAGTAATATGTTTCTGCCTTAATATGCATCAAACAAATTATTCAAAAATCAAACTGGCCACTAACAAAAAAAAAATAATAAAAAATGTGAATAAAAAGGGTAAAGAAGGTTCTAAAAAAGAGTAACGAAATAGAGTAGTGAATTTGTTTTATTTCTTATTTCGAAACATGTCGAGTGATTGTTAAGATTAATTTGTAAATTTAATAATGCTCCATATTTTTTTAATTTATAATTCGTTTTAGTAAATTGTCTCTTAATTATCTCACAGATTGTGTAAAAAGTAAAGTATCCAACATGGGGATAAAGCTGTCTTTGTCTTGGGCGGCTTGAATTCTTCACTTCACCAGGCCTCCGTCACTCCGGTCACTCCATGTACTTGCGCGCTATAAGTGCCTACCGCCCACCCGAGCGGTCTCGGTCCGCTTGCGGATCAAATTCAGTGCGGTTTTCGCAAGCGAAGCGCGCGCACGCCGTTCAATTTTAATAGTGCTGTTCGTTCGTACGTGTATTACGATGCCGTGTGGTGCCTTATGTGCTGTAGATGGGTGTAAATCAAGCAAAAGAAGGGATAAACACCTAACATTATTCCCTTTACCTGTCAAAGAACGACGAAACTTATAAAAGAAATATTTTATAAACGATAGAATTTAATATTTTAAACTGTAATTAATTATAAATAAATTGTAACTATAAGTCAGAACATTCACAGTTCTGAATAACATAAACACAAAAAGTCATGTTAATTTAATTTTATCGAAGAGGCAGCCCTGCGATTGCTGCGGGTTCGCGCGGTGCGAAGCAATCACAATTGTACGCTTGAGCATTTAGGCACATTTTAGCATGCAATGGTTGCTGACGGGACAGAGTAGGCTAATAAAGCAGTAGGTATTGTAATTTTTCTACTGAGTGGAGTATCTGTTACGTAGTAACTATTTAGTAATCTGTGACTTCACTCAGATGTCTCTATTAACTATTAACATGCCGCCCTCGCCTTAAAGACACTGCTTTATCCTCTAGTCAATAATCAATCATAACCCATCCTTAAAGACCTAACACACCACAGGTTTTTACGAACGGTCTTAGTCTACGTCGCGTAGTGTAATAAGTAAGGGTAAGACAGTCTTACTTGTACGTAGACTCAACGACAGTCTACGTAGACCGGTCGTAAAAACGGGTGGTGTAATAGGCCTTTTAGTTGTAGTGTCCACTGTCTGTACTAGACGGCAATGCTAGAAGTCCCAATATTATCACCCAGTCTCGTTGGTTCCAGTTGCCGCTCAAAGGCAAGAACATCACCACGGTGCCCTGCGACCTGGACACCGATCAGCAGGACCTGGCTGGCAGGTGAGCATTTATCATATACAACTTGGTCACACTAACTTGACGCTTGGCGTCGATGAAATAATCTCCAAACGAATATAACAACAACAGAGAACTAGACAAATTATCGAGGCGCGTATCGATAACAAAGATGCTGAGCATACCTGACACTTACCGGGCGAGCTAAGGGAGTGCGGGGGGACGCGGGGGGATGTGAGCAGAGCAGAGATGCGTCAAGTTAATGTGACCGGATTGTAGGTATCCTATCTTACTATACTCCGTTGGTTTAGGTAGTTAACTAAAGGTAAAGAGTCTTGGTATGTCTTTTTATATTAAAGAGGTTGTATATATAATATACACAAAGATTATTTAAATTTAGTTTATTAGCTAACATCGATTTAGATAAATACCTATGTGCAAAGATTTTTACATACAATTTTTAGACAACTTTTACATAAAAAGACATACCAAGATTGTTTACCTTTAGTTAACTACCTAAACCGACGGAGTATAGGGTAGCTGTTTAGATGGGGGATGAACAGGGTTAGAGCTACTGCCCGGTAGTTAATTTTGGATTGTTGTATACCTGTAACTCTGATACCGTGCTCTGAAGAAGAATTTTGAAAATTTAGGAAATAATCTACTCGTGTGCCAAATTTCATCAAAATCCGTTTAGCCGTTCGAGTGAGAAGAAGTAACAAACAAACATACACACTCGCAAACTTTCACGTTTATAATAATTATGCTATGGCGACATATAAGTGTCGCTACTGCTGTAATGATGATACAGTGATAGGAATAGGTAATGCTTATTTGCCTAAACTTCGAAGAACAGAGACAAGAAACGGAGACTTCCTTAGGACTAAATTTTTTCCGAGACTCCCGAAATTTCGAGATATCACTTAAAAATACATTTAAAAATAGTTTTTTGGAATAAGTAATTCGTCTATATTTACCAAAAGTTTGCGACTATCATAATAAATAACATACACAGTCGTTACAACCATGAAATTTTTTAGATTTTTTTTTTTGGAGAACATTTTGTAAATGGCTTTTTGATCGTAATAGGTATTATTACTGAACAAGATTACAAAAAATAGTTACAAAGTTTTGAAGGACCTTTAAAACATGCCTACCTATCCTTTTAACTTTTGTAAGAGTGGATGCTAGACTTGAAGTTGGTTGTTAAAAACCTGTAGGCAAATGAATCCTCTGAAAGTGGCCTTATCCTAATTCTCTAGTAAGAATATTTGTTTTTCTTGAGCTCTACAAGAACTGTTAATAAAGAAATGAAGAAAGAAAGTCAGTGGGTAGCCTTAGGGGATCTATTTATTTGCGTCCGGCATGGCGCATAACATCTAAAAATTAAATAAAAAGAATAATAACCAAATAATAACAACTTCAAAATATCCACTATTTTCTCGTAGGTAATGGTAGTTTTTCAACTTTCCAGGCTGGCCACCCTAGCGTTACGCGCGCACACGGCCGCGCGCTCAGACTGCGCGCGCTTGGGCGGTGCGCTTGCCAACACTCTCGGTGATCTCGCACGAACTGCCGCTAATAGGCAGCTCTTGGCTGCAGGTTTGTATTTTTGCTTACGTTATAGAGGAATGAGGACGTGTTACCGCAGTTAATGGGTTGTGGAGGTCTGGTAGGCAGCCGCTCCTTGTAAAATACTGGTATTCAGCTAAATCCGGCTTGACTGGAAGCCGACCCCAATATAGTTGGGAAAAGGCTAGGTAGATGATGAACAGGGAATATATTAAGCATCACATAGGTATATCTCTTAAAAAGAGAGGCGATGGAAAAAGACCTCGCGCGTAGTGTTTTCCGTTCCCCTCATGGTCATGTGAATAGGAGGAATGAAACACATGTTACTAAAAGAGTTCCGAGTGTAAATGTAAACGAATGGAGAAGGGGAGAGAGCCAAAGAAAAGATGGATTGCCTTTGTGAGGACTGAGGAGTGATACTTATCTATACTAATATTATAAAGAGGTAAAATTTGTAAGTTTGTATGTAGGGGGTAATCTCTAGAACTACTGGTCCGATTTGAAAAATTCTTTCAGTGTTAGATAGCCCATTTATCGAGGAATGCTATAGGCTATATACCATCACGCTACGACCCACGGGAGCGGAGCAGTAATGAAAAATGCGGGTGAAACCGCAGGGGACGGCTAGTGTAAGATAAAGTGATAGTGTGACGGGTGATAGGACAGAATGGAAGAAAAAAAAAGGACTTCAAGTACAAGGGCAGGAAGAAGAAGTATAGGTGGTTTACTTGTATTACAAATGACTTCTCGCGAATCTATCGGAACGACAACAAAGTGTAACAATTAGGTGAAACTAATCCCTCTAACAATGTCAGCGAACGCCTAATAATGCACGGTTGTAAGTTTAGAAACGTTAACATGAACACAATTCGTTTTACTTGAAGCTTCAAGTTTCTAAGAACTGAGTATAACGATCGCAATATGTTCCGAATACTTAAAAGTTATGGTGAACTAGATTTTTGGTTTCGTTCGTTTCGCCTTCCACAAGATGGACCAATGACCTGCTGTGCTATTGTCTAAGAAAACATCCGTAACAGCCTTAACGTTTGAATCCCCAACCGGTCCTATGAGACCGCGCTGTTATTGTTTTACTATTGTGTCTCGTTTCGCGGGTATCTGAGTAATTACACAGCAGCGACAAAATCAAAGTCGGTATTTTCGCTAAACTATCCAAGCCTAGCGCACAGCGCTGCCGCAAGGCTGTTTTCTTAGAAAATAGCACTTCTAGTGAGAGTCGCGAGAACACGATGGATGCGAGACGCACAGGACCGTTCGTTGTGGCGACACTTGGGGGAGGTCTATGTCCGACATGGACGTCCTTCGGCTAAAATGATGATGATGAAATTTCGTTTTGGGACGTAAGACGTTTAGCGCAGTGGTTGAATGATTGGCTACTGTCCTGCGTGTCGCGGATTCGCTTTATAGTGTAGCCGGGAGTCTTGTATATTTTGCCAGTTAGCTCTTTTTGAACGCTCTCACGATACTGAATTACTTCTAGTGTGAAAGAAAGTTTGAAAAATAATATTATTTTATACCCGGCCGTTCCGTTGTGTAAAAATAATAAAAAAAAGCCGAGTGTTGCTATCAATTGTCTGTTGATAATTCACTGAAGTAATGGCATCATTTGGCACGCTTTTGAAAGATTTTTTTATTAAAGTTATCCGTGTTGATTTATGTTCGCGAAAATTCATTTTTAGGGTTCCGTTTCCAAATGACGGGAATGGGATATTATTACTAAGACTCCACTATCCGTGCGTCTCTGTCTGTCCGTTTTGTCACCAGGCTGTATGTCACGAATCGTGACAGCTAGACAGTTAAAATTTTGACAAATAATGTATTTCTGTTGCTGTTAAAACAATAAAAACTAAAAACAAATATTTCAGTGGTCTTCCACCTAAAAAAACCCATGATGACTAGTTGACAACCCCAATACGCGTCAATATATTAAAAAAATACTGTTATTTATTTACTTATTATACACTTTATTGTACACCATTACATATTCAATCATTAATTAAAAGGTAATAACTAGGTAGTAAGTCAAGAGGAAGTCTGAAAGTTGCGCCAGTGACTGATAAGTTGAAAGAAAATCGTTGGTCTTGGTATAGTCATGTGAAGAGGAGAGATGAAACGCATGTTACTTTATAAATTATATTATATTATTATCGGCCTTATAATGTTCCCACTGCTGGGACTCATGCCTCCTCTCTAGGAGAGGGAATGGGCCATAATCCACCGCGTGGGCCCATTGCGGATTGGTGGATGTCACATGTCTTCGAATTTTTGGTTCTAGGACATGCCGGTTTCCTCACGATGTTTTCCTTCACCATTTTGAGAGCAGTGGTGATGAAATAAATTACACAAAGTAATACGTGTACATCTGGCTGGGTTTGAACCCGCGACCTACAACTTGCAAGTCGGGGCAGTTACCTCTGGGCCACCACTGCTCTATCTTATCTTTATTGTACGTACTTTCTTTCTCTACTTTATCAATAATCACTTCTATATTTTTCTCCACAGCAGCAAGCAATGAACAGAAGAAGCGGAAGCTCTCTAAGAGCCAGAAGATGAAGATCCAAGCGAAGCAGAGAACCGCCCTCGCCGTCAAGAAGAAGGCGGCGGCAGTCGCCGCCGCGGCCGCCGCTAAGATGGCCACCTAATTTTATATGAATTATGTATGTCATTCCCGATATCCTGTGTATATGTCGAGCTTCTATACTGTCGAAATAATTCTGCCGTCGTTATTAAAAAGGCCAAAACTAAATCTTTTTGCGCACTGAGGGTTCTGTGCCAACTTACTTACCCATAAAAACAGTTCAATTCTCGAATCGAGTCTTGAAAGATTTTTTCAATTCTCAATTTCCTTAGTTTTTTATGTTGCGTACAGACGACGGCAGAATTATTTAATACAAAACGTCTAGGTATTTATGAGACTTCCCTACAGTGAAAGTTTCCTCCGCTATTTTATGCCTCTTGTTATTAAAAGGTGGCAATGCATCAAATAACTCCTGGCGTTCTAATTGGAATGAGAGGGACTGTCAACCCTTTCCTAACTAAACCTCTGTTTCCTTCTTATCTCTGTTTCTTCTGTTGTCCTATGCGATGCAGGACCGCGGAAACTCCGCCCTTGAAATCAAAACAAACCCTTGAAATTACGTATGCTTTAAAATAAATATAAAACGTAGTACTTGGCCAATCTAAACAGAGATTGGCCAAATACTTACTCCAGAGATATTATAGTGCACAAGTGTGTGCGCAAACTACTGGTATTCAGCTAAATCCGGCTTGACTGGAAGCCGACCCCAATATAGTTGGGAAAAGGCTAGGCAGATGAGATGAGGTGTGTGCGCAAACACAGATCCAGTTTCTGTTACATTACTCTCAGAGTCTGGTGGGACGGCAATCTGACACGACTGGGGAGTTTAGAGTCTGCTTTTTGATCCCTGAGACTAAATTGACACAGGCAAAACAAACTTACAGTATAATAATGCCAGTTCTTTTGTGTTGTGAGGTGACAACCCACGTAATGTCATAGTCTCAGAGGTTAAAAACAAACTTTTAATTACTCTCTCTCTCTCTCTATTTAATTATATTAATAATTCTTATTCATACAACTCGAAGTATGAAGAAAAGATGAGAAACGAAATATTTTTAATAAGACTTCTTCAAATAAATATACCTATCCTAATCCTAATATTACTAGTAATTGATGCTAGAACGAAGTGTATTTAGGTAATTTAATAAATATATGTAAAAAAATACTAAAAACTGTAAATGTGAGAAAATGTTGAGCAAAATTAACTTAATGATGTAATTTTATTTACTTACTAAGTATTATAATGTTAAGTTATTTATTAATGTAATGTTTACTTGTATAATTTGTAATTATTATTTGCAAATAAAAACATAATTATTTTTATTTAACGTGTCTTTTAAAATAAATAAAATAAAAAATAAAAAAGCCTTTATTTGACCCTTAATACAAACATCTTACTACTATTACTAAAATGAAAAATGCTTATATCTAGATGCTTATTATAAAGCAAGGTCCCCAGGTTGGGTAAAGACCTCCTCCAAGGATTTCCACTTCTCTCTGTCCTGTGCTATTTGCCGCCAGTTTGGGCCCGCGACTTTTTTAATTTCGTCGTCCCATCGGGTAGAGGGTCTACCTCTCTTTCTTCTTCCTTGCGGACCTCTCCATATGGTGGTATTAAACGTCCATCTTTTGTCAGTAAGCCTCGCTACATGACCGGCCCATCTCCATTTTGCTCTAAGTGCGAAGCTCAGAGCATCAGTGGCTTTTGTTATTGCTCTTAATTTTGTGTGGCGGATCTTATCAATTTTTTTAACTTTAAGCATGCTTCTCTCCATTCCCCGCTGGCAGGTCGTAATTTTATGCTTCACTTTTGAGGTAAATTTCCATGTTTGGCACCCATATGTCAGGCATGGTAGCAGGCTTGAGTTCATAATCCTAGTTTTTAGGTCTATAGGCATATTGCTTTTGAAAATTTCCTTTAGGCTCCAGTATTTATTCCACGTTTGTTGTATTCTTCTTTCAATCTCCAGTTCGTTGTTTTTAGGATCAAAGCTGATTGATTTCCCGAGGTAAATGTAATTGCTTGTATATAGCAGTGGATTTCCATTTACATTTATCTGTTTTTTGAAGCTGTTCGTCATTGTCATAGTTTTTGTGAGATTAATTTCCAGTCCAACGATGGTGCTAGCTATTTGTAGATCTTCTATCATGAGTTGCATTTGTGAGCTTGACTCTGATAATATGACTATGTCATCGGCGAAACGTAAGTGGCTCAGAAATGCTTCTTGTATGAAGATACCACGTTTGCTCCAATCCAGTTTGTTCATGACGCTTTCGAGCAACGCTATAAATATAATTGGAGATAAAGGGTCGCCCTGACGTACGCCTCGTTTTATGGGGAAGCGCGGGCCCAATGTTTCCAACTTTAATCTGCCTATGTTGTTCTTATATATATTTTTGATGACTTTTAGATATATCTCGCTTAATCCATGGTCTTTTAAACTATGCCAAACACTATCGTGAGTTACAGTGTCGAAAGCCTTTTGGTAATCAATGAATCCGAGATATAGTGGTTTCTGTTGTTCGCGATACTTCTCTATAATCAGCTCTAATGTGTGTATATGGTCAACCGTAGAGAAACCCTTCCTGAAACCGGCCTGCTCTACGGGTTGTTTTGTTTCAATTAACCTGTAGGTCCTCGGTGGCACGAAAACGTGGGGCTGATTCTTGAGTTTATAATAGCGGAGAACAGTTTGTACAGAGTTGGTAGGAGGCTTATGGGTCTATAGTTACTTATATCTTTAGGATCACCCTTTTTATATATTATTATAATGTTTGATTCGGACCATTACGTAGGCGTTTCAGATGTCTTTTATTTTACCTATATTCTTCTTCTTCTTTTCGTATCGATCAAACTTTTTCTGCCCAGTATTTGGCAACCTGTATTGCTTTGGCATTGGCCTCGTTGAGATCCTGCAAAGTACAGATGGTTGTTCAGGATGGACAGCATAATAAGTGCCGCATATCCTGGGTAGGTGCTCCACACTGGCACTGCGTTAAGGATGGGTCGAGGCAGTGCCGTAACTAGCCTATTATGCGCCCGGTGCGAGCTTTCAAAACTGCGCCCCTAAAAATGCTCTAACTAGGCTCTGAAAATAAAATGGACAAATGTGAATATAAATAAATCTACCGTAGGGGAATCATCAGAATGACTTCTCTCGCTCTTGGGCGGAGCGGGAGGGTGTGTCAGACTCTTACTGACTAAACCCCTAAACCGTTCCTTCGTTGCCTTCGATCTGGGGGAGGACTCGGTGTCAATCTTTCGGAATACCCATGTTCCCCAGAGGCTTCGGCCCTGCCGGGGCCCGGGGAGCTCCCCTACAGTTTGCTGACATCTCCTTGAGGCGCGCGTGGAACAGAACGCGCCGTTGACGACTGAGCTCGGTCCGGATTATTTCTAGACTGCCGGACGGCGAGCTACCCAGTGCTCGCCGTCCGCGAACCCGCGCCTACGGTGGTCGGAAATTGGGATCGGGATCTCGGCGGGGGCGGCGTGAGGACCGTTCCCTCACGCGCTCGCGGTCAGCAGCCTCCTTCACTAACATTATTGCTTCGCAGAAGGAGGCGACCGCCCGCCACCCCTCCTCGCTCCGAACCATTTCCTGAACCAGGGCCCGGCGCGAGAGGTCACCGCCGCCGATAGCCTCCAGAAAGACACAGCGGTGCTCCGCCCAAGCGGCCACACCTCTTCCGTGTGCTCCACCGTGTCCTCCGGGCGGTCCACACAATAGCGACACCCAGGCGTCCTTTCCTGCTTGATCCGATGCAGGAACCTCTCGAACTTACCGTGTCCAGTGAGGACCTGCGTCATACGGAACGTGACCTCTTTCCAAACACTCCTCATAGAGGGGACTTACCGCCTCAATGACGGCGTGCCCAGCACTGGGTTGCGACAGTCGCAGTTGCCATGCCACCCTGAGATCCCGCCCAAACTCTGTCCGCCATACTGCGATTTGTCGTGGCAGCGGAGTTTCGCCCCGGCGTTGCATCTCCACGCGCAAATCGTGCATGCATGCAAGGACTGTTGCCTCCAGATCCCACGGTGGCAGGCCAGCAAGGAGGCTCGCCGCTTCGCGGGAGATCGTGCGGTATCCCCGCACCATCCGGATGGCCATGACCCTCTGGCAAGCGTTCAGTTTGGCCGCCGGTTGCTTACCTAGCGATGGCGCCCAAACCGGCGCCCGTAAAGGACCATGGACCGAATGATCCCCGCGTAGAGCCTCCGGCAGGGGGCGTCTGGACCCCCTAGGTTGGGTAGGAGCCGCTTCAAAGCGGCCCCAAACCTGTCCTGTTTGGGGGCCAAACGTCGGAAATGCTCCTCGAAAGTCCACCGGCTGTCGAGGACGAGTCCCAGGTACTTCATCGTCGACCCGACGCCGATGTTGACCCCCCTACCGTTATTTGGAAACCAGGTGGTGGCGCGGTCCGAGGGCCATGAAAGCACATAGCCTCGGACTTGTGCAATCCACCTTGAGCCCTAGTTGCTGGATCCTGTCCACGACTGTCGCAACCCCGCGTGTCGCTGTTTCGGCCGCCGTCTGGCACGACTCTCCCCGCGCCAGGACCAGCGTGTCGTCTGCGTAGCAGACCACGCTGACCCCGTCGGGGAGGTCGCCGCGCCGCACGTAGTCGTATCCGATGTTCCACAGGGACGGTCCTAGTACCGATCCCTGCGGAACACCGCACGACATCTCTCGCCGTCTCCACTCTACCTGGTGACCGGGATAGATGATGAACCTATCCGACAGGTAGGCCTCGATCACACGTCGGAGGTAGGCGGGCACCTCATGGTACCGAAGTGCTGCCCCGATGCAACTCCAGGGCAGGGAGTTGAAGGCATTGGCGATGTCTAAAGATACCGCCAAGACGACCCTGCCCCGAATCACCGCATCCCCCGTCGTGAGGGCCCTCACGCGCGTGATGGCGTCCACCGTGGAACGCCCCCTGCGAAAGCCGAACTGACCGTTCGCGAGATCCGGCCCCACCCGCGCCAGATGCCCGACGAGGCGGTCTGTAATTACTATTTCAAAGAGTTTGCCCACCTCGTCGAGCAGCACGATGGAGAGTCCGCGGGGCGCCTCGGCTTTGCGATGAGGACCAGTTTCCCGTTCTTACAGCGAAGGTGGAACTGGCCTCTCTCCATGCAAGCGCTAAAGAGCCCTCGCAATCGAGACCCGAGAGCCTCCATGGCCAGGACCCATACCCTTCCGGGCACGCCGTCGGGTCCTGAGGCGGTGTTCTTGACACTGAGTCTTCGTACCACCGCCCTCATCTCTACCTCTATCACCTCTAGAGCGTCGTCCTCGTCGTCACTGGTGTGGTCCGCTACGGGCACCGCAGGTGGCGGAGCCGTGAGCGGGGGAGAGTGCTCCCCTCGCTCAGGGAACAGATTGGCCACCACACCCTCCACAGCCTGGGGCCAGAGACTCTGAGTCAGCGGGGGAGCCCATGGGCGGAGCTTGTTCCGCACCACCTGGTAAGAGCGTCCCCATGAGTCCTAGTTCAGGGTCCCCAGCCACACATTGCGGGCCTCCAACTTGGCCCGCTTTATCTCCGTTCGGAGGGTGCGCCTTGCCGCTCTGTACCCTTCCTACAGCTCCGCCTCTCTGGCCTCCGCATCCGGCGTGCGGGTGCGGCGCCTGCGGAACCTGGTACACCGGCGCCGCGCGGCGGTGCACGCTTCGCGCAGAGCCGCAATCTCCGGCGACTACCAGTACACCTGGCGCCGAGCACGTCCAGGATACCTTTACATGTGTTGTTGTTTCAAGATTGCTTGAAAAATGCGATATAGATATAACTATAGATAGTACAGTAGGGCGCATCTACACCATGTTCGCAATAAAACAAAATGTACCTACTAGCTACCATGCATGAGGTCATTTCTGCGCCCCTCCAGGGTCTGCGCCCTGTGCCTGGGCACCGCTCGCACCGCCCTAGTTACGGCACTGGGTCGAGGAAGCCTCATTAGAAATTTTACCTATATTAAAAAGAAGCTTACGACGGCGGCTTAGCCCGCATACACAAAATATAACTTATGTCACTGAAGAATAAAATAGCTTTCAAATGGTGAAAAAATTTTAGCAATCAGACCAGTACTTTCATTTTGAGAATCAGATTACCTCCTACAAACAGAGATTATTTCCTAGCTAGGGCAATATTAATTGAAAATTACAATTTTAAGGTTTTCCATAGTAGTATTGCTAAATAATCTCAAACAGATTTTAAAATACAACTTCTACCATTTTAGTAGAAAATAAATAAATCTGCCGCACCGTATTGTCAAGTTTTTGGCGGGACTTCAAGTAAAGTTCAATGGCTGTTTTAATTATTCGTAAATTGATTCCTAGTAGATATTGTGAAGTACAAATTAATTGCTGTAGTTTTGTATCTCAGCAGGACAATAGTGTTGAATCATTGAAACATGCACGATTTGATAAAATGTCACTGAAAATGTTATTATATTGACTAACTATCTCAGCGATGTTTTCGAAGAAAGTTAGCTGACTCGATACATTTGCTGCCGAATTATGCGAAAAAACATTAGAATGCCTTGCATCCGTATTGTAACGTAACTGAAAAAAAAAATATTTATCACTGACGACGAGGCGGTATGCTTTAAGACTTTAGCCTTCCCAAACGCAATGAAGAAAATAACAAACGTCAATACTGACATTGACATTGACTTGACATCAAAATAATTTTCTGCAACCTGCACAAATTGCATTTTTACAATGTCAACAGCGGTAAATAAAATGTATTTTACGCGTAATTTCGTCTGTTAATAACTGCTTACGACACCCAATACGACAGGTAAGTTAAAGCTACTAAAAATGTCAACAAACTCTAAGATTTTTCAGCAAATAATTTGAATTACGATGGTTTGTGTGAAAATGAAAATACTAGAAGAAATTACAATAGTTTATATATCTTAACATCATCAATACTTAATTATCTGCATTTTCAACGCCCTACCAAAACATTACAGCTTATTTCCCTAATATTTTATGTATTATAACACTGCTGTTTCTACCTAAAGAACTCAGTCGATGTGGCTATTTTCTTATCAAAACAAAGTCACATAACTCCGTATTACATGCATGTACTAGGTTAGTCAATTTAACTGCAAATTAAACTGTGAATTTTACATTTTCTTCAGTGATAGAGGTTATGATTATATGAATGCCTTGCCTTTCAATTAGGTTTTTCTAGATCCATGCTAGATTTTGTATATGAACAAAAATAATAGTCTGAAACAACAATATATAATTACTAATTATTTACGTAACACAGCCAAACCCAAAAGGAAGAGTTTTGATAACAGGCATTTTTCATTTTTCAAAAATAGTTTGTTTTTGACTATTTTTAAATGAAAGGTTATCATGTAAAATATGATAAATAAATAATTTACCTAGTAAGTCAAAGCATTACTGCCCAAACAAGAAAGATTTTTCAATATTTAAGTTATAATAATGTAACTTTTTTATATAATTTCAGAAGTTTCTTTCTGCAAGTTTACTCAGTAAATAATCTACAAAATATAATAAACTATGGAGGAAATCAGAGAAGAAATAATAACTAAAAGTAATCAAAATAGTGCAGCTGAAGATATAGTGAAAGAACATTGTTATTTTGAAGTTAATACAAAGACTGTCCTGTTTTGTCATTTAATGGACCATAATTACTTGTAAGTATATTTTTTTGGGCCTCATCAGAAGGCTTAACCTTTCACATACCCGCAAAACGAGACACAATAGTAAGACAATGACAGCGCGGTCTCATGAGACCGGTCGGAGATTCAAACGTTAAAGTCACCGTAAGGGCTATACTTAGTGTTTCCTTGCATGAAGAACCAAGGCTACCAACATAGCCCGAAGAATTGCCAAACTTAAGTGGCTGTGGGCAGGCAGGACACATTGCTCCTAGAACAGATGGTTGATGGGGACAAAATTTTTTGGAGTGGCGACCGTGAATCAGAAGATCTAGCATTAGAAAGCTTCCTCCACGAGGTGGACCAATGACCTGGTAAGGGTTGCAGGAATCCGATGGACCTATGACTGAGGGATCCCTTTCGACTGAAATGATGATGATGATGATGATTTTACCTAGTTGTTCTTTCTCATGAAGGACTTTTTCGTTAACAACTGGAGCCAGCCAGCCATCTTGGCTTCAGTTATTTAAGGCGGGCGCGACGTTAGAATTATCCATACAAACGTAATACCAAAATCATTAGCAATTTAAGCATATTTACACCATAATATGATGTAATTCGGATTCAGACAATAATTATCTAGGTTCCTACATCGTCTTTTTGTTGAAAAACTTACCCCAAACGAAATTTAAGTGAATTTAAATTTGCACATTTTCACAGCGAAAATGTCATGTTTTTATTTTGTTTTTTCTATATTATAAACAACAATATTTCAAAATATCTTTTCGTAGGAACACAGATATTATTATCAAGTTATAAATACTCGAAACAATCATGGAAATACATTAATTTTTCATTCATCATTTTTGGTATTACGGAACCTCTCCCAAATTTCCAATAGTTTGTATTGCTATCACAGCAAGCAACTGTCAGTGTGCGGATGATGACTTTACTCCAGTCGGTGTGTCCAAGAATTGTTTAAACTATCTGGATTGCTTCCATCAACCTCAAAAACGTGTTTTATTTCGTCTCAACTCGAGATAGCGCGCGGTCTCCGCAGGCCTCTTAAGTACTACATCAGTCCGCGATCTGTAATTTGTGGTAGCTCTACAATCATAGTGGTTGAAAATCGGACAGTAGTCGACTCCTTTATTTGTGTTTGTTTTTTCAAAGACTTTCATATCTTTCTAACCCACCACATTTAATTCCAGCGAGACAGACACTCCAAAACCAAAGCCAAAGACGAAGCCAGTTAAGAAAATACAAAAACCTAAAAGTAGAATCAAAATAACGGAACTCCGAGCCGTCTACAACTGTAAAACATGTGGATTTCGCACAATGGACAGAGAACTGTCTGCCAAACACAACTGTACTAAAAAAACGAATTGGTATGTTCCTTGCACAAAGTGTGACCGATACAAGGCCCCTGAGGGATACCTACAATGTACAAAATGTTCCTACTTCACAAAAACCAAAGGAAGCTTGAAAGTCCACATGCATATACATGCTAAAGGCACTCCTTACAAATGTACAGAGTGCGATTACTCTGGGAGGGATCTAAGGGATTTAATCTCACATTTTGGTATGGTTAAAGATCTCAAATGCGAGTGTGGGTACACGACGCATGTTAAAACGAAGATGGTTGCTCATAAAAGGACTCATACAGGAGAGAAGCCGTTTGTTTGTGCGATTTGCAGTCATGCTACGGCTGATGCTGCAGGATTATACAGGCATTTGAAGATACATCAAGTGTAATGTAGTATAGATCAGATTTATATGACGTGTAACTCTAAATGCGCCAAACCTCAGACATCCTAAATGATTTTCAATTCAATTGACCTAATTCTGAGAGAAAAAAATCTTGTAAAATGTGTTATGCGCTGTTTTAATTTGTTTAAGGACCTGTGCCCACCAAGATTTTTAAACGCGCCGTTGACGTGCGTTTGTAGCGATATAGACGCGTTAAGCACGCGAGTCAGATGCAGCCTATAGACCGTTACAGACCAGCTAAGTTACGACCTTTTCGTGTAGAATCTCTTTCTACAAACAGTAAGGGATTTGTCACACTGGATGCGTTCTGCGGTCTGCGGTCCGGTCAACGTTGTCGGTCGGTCCCTCGCCTCCGCCCCGCCGGGCCAACATGCGTTCTTTGGTTGTGCTCGCGCGTTCAGATCGCATTCTATATAAAATATATTAATACCGACAATGCTGTTCATACATGATGCGGGCTGCGTTCGCTTTGACCTGACCGCAGACCGCAGAACGCATCCAGTGTGACAAATCCTTAACAGTCAAAGTTGTAACTTGGCTACCATTTATACTATAAAATTATAAGATGTAGCGATGAACTTTGTGAACTTGGCTACGAATTTTCTATATGTTTGTTCTGTCCACGTCACTTAAGGATTTGTCACACTGGATGCGTTCTGCGGTCTGCGGTCAGGTCAGAGCGAACGCAGCCCGCATCATGTATGAACAGCATTGTCGGTATTAATGTATTTTATACAGAATGCGATCTGACCGCGCGAGCACAACCAAAGAACGCATGTTGGCCCGGCGGGGCGGAAGCGAGGGACCGACCGACAACGTTGACCGGACCGCAGGCCGCAGAACGCATCCAGTGTGACAAATCCCTAAGAACAGACATTGTAATAGCGTTACCGATTGTAGATTATCAACTTGGTTTACGGCCGAAATTAATAATCAATCCATCACATATCGGAGATTGAAAAACAAATGAAACAACAGAAAACATGTACATTTTTGTATGGTAGCATTTGTTTTTCAAACATATATAATTTCGGCCGTTAGCCTGCTGTATAAATTCAAACACGCGTTTGAATCGATACAGACGCGCGTGTGTTCATTGGAATAAGTACTATTATCCCGCGTAAGAGAAAATTTAAATTGGACGAAGCATTTGTGTTTGTTTACCTATTTTGGTGGGTTTGCGCCCGAGATGGCTTGACCGTATTAATAAATAGACCGGGCAACATTTTTAATGAAGATTTTTTTTTATTGTGAACCTACATTAAGAAGAAGAAGTGGTTCAATTGATTATGCTCGTTATTCTGATCCAACTATTTACAGGTTTTGCGCATTTAACGTTACACGTTGTATATACATATATATATATTATGATGTTCGTTTGACCAATTGTTGTTGTAAAAACTGGATGGGACATTCTTTTTTAACGATAATTGAATTGTCTCCCAAAAATGATTACATTTTGTATCTTAACTTACATATTAGTTTTACATTTATGTTCCTATTATGCCGTTAAAAAACAGTGTTTGATAAAAATGGTTTGTACACTAAGTAAAGTGCCAGAACGGCAAAATACTGTTACTACCGTTTTATTTTTGGCTTTGAGAAATCATCGAATAACCTACTTATATCTTACTAACCTAAATATCCAATTGTCGGCGACCTAGCGAGAGTCGCGGGAATCCGATGGATGCGAGACGCACAGGACCGGTCGTTGTGTCGACGCTTGGGGAAGGCCTAAGTCCAACAGTGGACGTCTTTCGGCTGAGATGATGATAATGATCTCACTAACGTAAATATTTCTTGCTCTACGTGAAACGCTTCCAGACTATCACTGACTAAAAAGATGCTGCATTACTCTTTAAACTTTCCTGTAGTCTTAGGGTCAATTCACACCGAGACGCGACGATGCAGGAAGAGCCCAGTGAATTCGCGCTGCGCCGCGCGCCGCCGCGAGACGCATCGCAACGTTGCGAGGCGCATAGTAAAATCGTCGGCAACACGACGTGAAAGTAAAAACGTTCCGCTGCGCAGCGAGACATCGCGCGGCGTCACGAGGCGCAGCGCTGCATGAAGCAACGTATTCTAAACATTCTCACAATGAAATGTGTATCTTTTCGCGTAGTAAATAAAGTTCTATTTTGAGTCACTATCAAAATGTACGTGCAGCATCGCGTCGCGTCGCGTCTCAGTGTGAGCTGACCCTTAGCAAGCCCGACAAGCGACATTTCTTTGTCAGCAAAATATTGTAAGGGAATAATCAAAAAACGAATTTGAACGGTGAGTCATTGGTTGACTCGATGGATTTTTTAACGACTCAGATTATTTCGATTGTTAAAACGATTCGGTTCGAATGTAACGCTGCCTACGAATGTATAAAGCCCCAATTCTCCACGTTTTGTTTGCAGCTGCCAACCGATTTAGTGATTTCCATATACAACATTATTATTAGTATATGCGAAACCTCAAACATGTGTTTAGTATTTTTATATAAAGAATCGTATGTACAAAATTTCAAAATCGTATCATGAAAAATCACAAAGTTATAAGCTTGTTATGTTACCTGGTTGTCCGTAGAAATACATGGTCACCGCGCAGCGCGCCCGCGCCCAAACCTTCCGTCAGCCCGTAACACACTTGCAGGCTTTGGACTGTCATAATATATGTCTGTGGTCAAGTGTAGGTAGATATTATTATGTACTTTATTCGTAAAGGCAGCTGTAAAAGATAAAATGGACTCAATGCGATTTACACCCATAGCAGGGTGTAAGTACAAATAATAACTTTCTATAATTAACCATCTTGGCGTGTTTAAAAATGTTAATCATCTCTATTTATAATATTTCACTAAGGGCCATGTGCACCGACATAAGTTGAAGATTTAGATAACCATCTGATTAACGTCAATAACCGACGATAAGGAACAGGAAATATGGCTGAAACAGCCGTTTTAATATTAAAACAGTCGATTTGGTGTCGGTGAACATCGCCCTAAGGGCCTATTGCCCCACCTATGATTAAGTTTCGAGTATCTTACTTGGCAGAGAATTTCATACAAATACTGTTCCATTTTTTAATTTATTAATGATAAATGATAAATGATATTTATTCTGCAAATAGGTTTTTTCAAACTCTTTTACACGTCAAATTTTTTTTTTTGGACTTTTTTTTTTTTTTTTGTATCTAGATGAGGCCGGTGTTTCCTAACTGACTACCCTGAGAAGAAACACCGAAACAAACTCAGGGGTCACAGTCTCTTTTAAAGTCCATACAACATGTAAGTAAGTCATATGCGAACCATGCAGATTAGTGTCCGAGATGGCCTTTTGAAGAAAGAACCATGCAAATTTGAGTGGACCTGTCCAGTCAGTGCAAGCATTTGTCATTATTCGCAAAGCTCAACTCAGGACTACTAAGGAGCTCTACGACTTGACGAACAATACCAAAGAGAGGACATAATGGTTAGGCCACAGAAAACACTCGAATTGCCGGACATAAGTTAAAATGACTAAAAAAAAAGCAATCCACATAGTCCTCACATTCACAAAAAAGAAAAACAAAATAATACAAAGTGTAATACTTAACAAATTAAGCATTTTTGTCAAACAGAAATAAAAAAATTATAATTAAAAAATGTCAAATTGTAAAGTAAAAATTATTTTACAATGTCAAATTGTAATAAATAAATCTCAAATTGTAAAATAGTACAATCGAAAACAAAATAAAATAAGAAGATAAGACAACAGTTGTAGTGCGCACTGGAGCGGGTCAATCCCAAGCCTTTACGTCCTCAACGTAGTCCCTTACAGTGTAATAAGCCTTTTGGCAAAGTTTTCGCTTAACAAAAGATTTGAACTTATTAAGGCTTAGTTCTTGCATATGACTAGGAAGCCTATTATAAAAGCGTATACATTGACATCTAAATTAACCCCCTATTTTTTTGAGCCTGGTTGCAGGAACAACAAAATTATGTTTGTTCCTGGTATTAAAATTGTGAATATCACTGTACTTTTTAAACATGTTTTTGTTTTTATGGGCGTACAAGATATTTTCATAAATATACTGTGAAGGCACAGTCATTAAATTAATTTCTTTAAATTTATCTCTGAGGGAGCATCTGGGACTTAATTTATAAATCGAACGAATAGCCCTTTTCTGCAAAACAAAAATTGTCTGGATATCGGCGGCATTTCCCCACAGTAGAATACCGTACGACATGACACTATGGAAATAGCTAAAATAAACTAAACGGGCTGTCTCTACATCAGTTAAATTTCTTATTTGTCTAACAGCGTAAGCTGCAGAGCTAAGTTTCTTCGATAATTTGTCTATATGTGGGCCCCACTGAAGCTTAGCATCTAGAGTTATGCCCAAGAACACTGTTGCATCTTCAGGACTCAACTCTTTACCTTTAACTAGTACACTAGTGTTTACTTGCCTAACATGTGGCATGGTAAACTTAATACACTTTGTTTTTTTTTCATTAAGATGGAGGTTATTTACATTAAACCAGTGTATTATTTTCGAAAGAACTACATTTATATCGTCAGTAACCGTCTGTTGACGTTTCATTTTAAACAAAAGTGAAGTGTCGTCTGCAAACAACACTATATTATGGTTATCCTTGATGAGGTAAGGTAAGTCATTTATATAAATAAGAAACAAAAAGGGGCCAAGAATTGAGCCCTGAGGGACACCCATTTTTGCTACGGATCCGGGAGATCTTTTCCCATTTACATCGACTGTCTGAATCCTATTACTCAGATAAGAAGTAAGAAGATTCAGAGAGGAGTTCCGGATCCCGTAATGGCGAAGCTTCCTGATTAAAGTTTCATGGAGAACACAATCGAATGCCTTGGATAAGTCACAAAAAATGCCCAGAGCATCGCATTTGTCTTCCCATGCATCATAAATATGACCTAAAAGTTCAACCCCGGCATCGGTTGTTGAACGACCCCTTGTAAAACCAAATTGTTTAGAATGTAACAATTTGTGTCTATTGAAAAATCTTTGTAATTGCTCTAAAATGAGTTTCTCGAATATTTTACTAAAGGATTCAGTGAGTAGTGCCTACTTGAACATTGTGAAACAGGCCCTTAATCACTCACCTCACACTCACAATTACACCCAGTTTAAGTTCACTCACTAACACTGTCAACTTGTCAAGCCTACGACGCGGCGGGCCGCTCACTCGGGCGGAACGCATGGGCACGCACGCGCGTGTGAATCCACCGGCGGCATTTTGTCGACTGAGGGTAGACGGACAATGCTCAGGCGCGCCGTAGGTATATATTTTTAAATATTTTTGGGAAAAAATATGATATTACGATTCTGAACAAACTATATTCAGGTCTCGCATAGGTATACCAAAAAAATAAATATAGATGTTCCTAGGGTTTCAAGAAGTTGGATAGTATGTGATGTTCTTCTCAAACTTTCATTCTTTCTTTCAAAGAGCAACGAACGAGGAAGGTTTGTGTGTAAGTATAATTTGTATCTGAGGGAAGTCAGGACGGGAGACTAGTCTGTTTTTTAATCCCAAATACTAAATTGAAACATGCAAATATCCACGGACTTGGTATGCAAATGTCAAATTTACAATACTAAAATGATGTCAGTTCTTTTGGATTGTGACAAGTGTGACAATCCACGTACCTTTTTTTTTTTTTTTTTTTTAATGTTCCATAAACTAGTGCTTGACTGCAATCCCACCTGATGGTAAGCAGTGATGCAATCGTTGATGGTGAGGCGCACTAGTTTATTAAGAGCCTATTCACTCTAGTCTTGAAGATACCCAAATTATAATCGGACGGAAAGACCGCAGCAGGCAACTTGTTCCAATCCCTCGATGTACGCGGTATGAACGACGAAGCAAACCGCTTTGTCCGGACCGTGCAGGTTTCGACAACGTAAGGATGGATACTCGCCGTACGACGGTTTGTCCGATGGTGAAAGCGAGATGGCGGAATTAACTCATGTAATTCCTGCGCACACTCTTCGAAATGCATCCTGTAGAACACCGATAGGCTGGCTACCCTACGCCTGTGCTCTAGGCTTTGCAGATTGGATTTAACCAAATCAGGGTCTCCAATTAGCCTCTTCGCACGCCTTTCCACCGAATCCAAAGCCGCTAGATGGCATTTTGCAGCGCCAGCCCATATGTGGCTGCAGTACTCCACACACGATCGGACCTGTGCTTTGTATAGCATAAGAAGCTGTCCCGGTGTGAAGTACCGCCGGACCTTTGCCAGAACGCCGAGTTTTTTTGCAGCCACTTTGGCTTTGGACTCAATGAACCGCCCAAAGTTAAGGTCTGAAGCAACTTCAACACCCAAAAGCTGAAGACGGTCGGTGCACTCCAGTGACACATTCCGGAAAGTAGGAGTCAAGGTGAACGGACTCCTTTTTGCAGTGACTAGACACGCTTGTTTTGGCAGCGTTGAATTCTACCAGATTGGCTTCACCCCATTTGGAGACTGCCTCGAGGGAGACATTCACACGCTCTACCATAGCCTCTCTTTCGGACTGGATTACCTCCTTACTAGCCCGAGCACCCGGCAGGTATCTCTCTACAACTGTGCTGTCATCTGCATACCCATAGATCATCTGCATACCTAATGTCATTTTAGTCTCAGAGATTAAAAAACAGACTTTAGTATAAAAATAAAACCAACAGATTATTTTTATATAAAAAATGCAATTTATTTACAGATAATCACTTGTACAAAATTCATTAATCATTTTATTTTCGTATATTTTTTACAAATTAAAGTTCTTATTTATAAAATCGGAGTATTTTAACACCCGTACTTAATAAGTCTAACATAGTTTTTTTTTGTCAAAAATACTATTTTTTCAGTGGGATTATTATTATTATTATAATAAATGTATCTTATTATTACATTTTCTAAAACGATTACGCTGTTTCTACCTACTTAACACAGTTTTTTATATTTAATATGGAGATCTAAGATGCGGAGTAATGTCTACGGACCGACCAAGTAAAATTTAGTCCACTTCTAACGGCCGAAACCAATAACCTATCGATCTCCAGTTTTGGCATACTGATTGTAAAACAAATGATACAATACAAAAATTATCATGTTTTCTGTTGTTTCATTTGTTTTTCAATCTCCGATATGTGATAGATAGGTTATTGGTTTCGGCTGTAAATCTACTTGAATTCATAATTTGCGTTACAGGAGCAGAAACAGAAACACGTCTATTTCAAATATAGTCCGTCTAATGAAAGCGCGACCTGAGAAAAACAGGTTAAATCCAAAAAAAATTATGTGGTATTACTAACTATGGTCTGTTTTTTAAATCCGAAGACTAAAATGACATTTCAACACAAAAGAACTGGTGTCATTCCTATAGTAAATTTGACATTACTTGTATTAATTTAGTCTCCGGGTTTAAAAAACAGACCATAGTAGGAGAATCATGTCTTGACACTTCACAATTTTTTTTATTTCCTACAATTGCGGCTGAGTAATGTTGCCAATTAAATTGAAAAAAAAACTCCTGGTCGCGCTTTCATCAGACGCACTTTGGGCCATTTACAGGCACTTTTGAATTGTTAAAATGTCAGTTACTCAAAAAAAAGTAAAGCTACGCAGATTTTTAAATAACCATTTTTGCTTTTAAAATACGTTAAAAAAAGTAGGGTTATTTGCAATGGGATTTCAACTTTAATTTTTATAACATAGAATTTGTTGTTCCAACATTTGATTTTTAACTCGAATTTTGAATTCAAATATGTATATGTATTAGTAAGAAAATAGCCTCCAGAGATTTTTCTTACAATCCACCTAATATTTGCGGATAAATTAGCGGTGATTTCAATTCAAAATTTACAGTATTCATTTGGTCGGTTATTCTACGATAGTATTACAGTCTTTCAGTAGTACAGGGCCTATTTCACCACCTAGGATTAAGTTTCGAGTATCTTACTTGACAGATAATTTCATACAAATTCTGTCAAATTTTTGAATTTATTCAGTGAGTAGTGCCTACTCGGACATTGTGAAACAGGCCCTCAGAGAAATGAATTGTTAAGCAAATTATATGATATAATATAAAATTACCATCTTATACGGCTGAAAAATAAAGAACAAAAGTTATGATTGAAATTTTAAGGACACAAAATTTATGCTCCAATCGCATTATGATTAGACATTTAAACCACCCGTTTTCTACTGTCCGATCAAACGATTTTGACGTCTATTCCGTAGACATAAGGATGGCATTAAAAGCAAAAGAGGTTAAAATACCAACTATTTACTGCAGCCGTCATTTATCATGCCACAAACGCAATAAAAGTCAAAATCGGTTGAAAATCAGTATAAAGATTTGTTTAAACATTTAATCTTATTGCAAATGAAGTACTTACAATCCGGTCACATAAACTTGACGCATCTCTGAAATGCTCACATCCCCCCGCTTCCCCCCGCGTTCCCTTAGCTCGCCCGGCAAGTGTCAGGTATGCTCAGCATCTTTGTTACCGATACGCGCGTCGATAATTTGGCTAGTTCTCTGTTGTTGTTATATTGTTTTTGGACATTATTTCATAGGCGTCCAGTTAATGTGACTGAATCGTATAGGTTAACATACATTTTGCTTAACAATTCGTTTCTCTGACTGTACATACTTTACATTATTCGGTCACTGCGTTCCTTGCAATTAAAAATATTACAAAATAGCTTCAAGGTGTCTAGTATCATATTATATACCTCTAATCTATGGACATTCTATGATTATATGAAAATACTGTTCAGTAAAATATAGGTAAAGTACACTCGCGGAAGAATGCTGTAGTCTTCCCGTCTGATTATAATTTGGGTGTCTTCAAGGCTAGAGTGAATAGGCTCTTAATAAACTAGTGCGCCTTAACATCAACAATTGCGTCACTGCTTACCATCAGGCAAAAAAAAAAGAATAAAATATTAAGTAGTTTTCAAATACATTTTTATGTGTGTTAAGCTCGTCTTTGACCACTATCTCACCTGATGGTAAGCGATGATGTGGTCGACGATGGAGCACGCTTGCCTAGAAGTAACCTATTCACTCTTGACTTAAAGTTATCGCTCCATGAGAGAACGAAAAATTATTCTAAGTTTTTGCATTTTGTTTTTGGTCCTAACCATAACAAAAATATAATAACAAAGCGGGAACTACATTAGACGGACGCACACGTAGGCCACGCCTGAGATGTACGTAGAACCGCGTCGCGTGGCGTGGGTCTAATGTAGCTCTACAAGTCTAGTTGCCATATAAAATGTATGGACCGACGCGCCCAGATTGACGTGCGTGGCCCACGTAGGCACAATGTAGTTCTTACTTTTAAAATCATCAATACAACTCTTGTAGTTCAGCTAACCCTAATCAATGTTTTTTTTTTCACAAAATACTCTTTTAATAGAGTTACACAAACTGGTAGCGTTGTATTCATGGTTCTAATGATTATAATTCTGTAACGCCCGTTTTCAATAACCTACCGCAGTTCATAAATAGATAGCTATCCCCGATAAACAGTAAGATTCTGTCTATCAATCCACAACGTCGGTAGGTTATAGGAAAGCAAGTAAGAGCAAAAGGATAGATTGGTTTACCTTTAGTAGCTGCAACTGTAGATAGATAGCTTATTGAAAACGGGCGTAAAAAAATACGTCTTACGGTAGAAAATTACATTTTTATAAACAACCAACTTGACTCTGACCTACAAAATGCAAAATACCTTCAAAAAATTGAAATTTCTCTGACTACCCTCGCCATTACTTTAACATTTTCATTCCACAAGTGTACATACCCTACCAGCTCATTTTGATTTAACGACACACAGTTTAGAACACATTTACGATATCCTCTAGTCTGTATAAGCACTAGATTATTTCATTTCATAAGTAAGTGTTGATTGAAGGCATGCAAGGCTACTCTTTAAAGGCTTTTATCTTATAGACTAAAACCCAGTTTCTGACAAGAAATTTTTCGTTAAGGGGGTGATTTTTACGGTCATAATTTTATAACTAGTTACGTTTTAGGTACAGCCGCAAAAGATAATATTTTTAACTTTATACAACCTACCACTGGCTTGCAAATTGCAAAAAACGAAAGATTATTTGAATTTTACAGGCTACCCTAATGCTTTCACCTTAAATGCCCAAATTGTTTAATGTATTCTCAACAATTTTGCCCTGATTGCTACGCCGAAAGTTCGGTTCCCACCCAGCTATGCTATTCTCTAAAAGTCATTTTCATGGCGACGAGCTCGACGTCGAGACAGCTGTCAAACAGCGAACGCAAATGTGTGAAGAACTGTCAATGTCAATTGCAATTACTGTGAGTTGACAATGACAATTCTTCATACTTTACTACTTTTAAAGCCGAAACCAATAACCTATCTATCACATATCGGAGATTGAAAAAAAATGATACCATACAAAAATTTACATGTTTTCTGTTGTTTCATTTGTTTTTCAATCTCCGACATGTGATAGATAGGTTATTGGTTTCGGGCGAGAATAGTTCCCCAGGACAAATGTTTGTGCGATGAACACGATCATTTGTTCTGTGTCAGGGTGTAATTTATCTAAAATATGTATGTATTTAGAAATATATGAGTATGTTCATCAGTTGTCTAGTACCCATAACACAAGCTCTGCTTAGCTTGGGACTAGATGGCGTTGTGTGAAGTTTGTGGTATATTATTATTATTATTGACAGCCAAATACCGATAAATTTCTTGCCAGAAACCGGGTGTAAGAGGCACATACACAAACTACGAGTTACAAGACCTTACTTCATTCATGATGAGACATTTAATCTTAAATAAACTTGTTTTACAGTCCGTTCAATCGATTTTGACTTCTATTCCGTAGGCATAAGGATGGCATTAAAAGCAAAAGAGGTTACAATACCAACTATTTACTGCAGCCGTCATTTATCATGCTACCAAGGGAATAAGTTCAAGCAGTTTAGGGTTGAAACCCAGCCAGGCGCATTACTTTGTGTAATCTATTTCATCACCACTGCTCTCAAAACGGTGAAGGAAAACATCGTGCGGAAACCGGCATGTCCTAGAACCAAAATTCCGAAGACATGTGACATCCTGTACTGGGCCTGCGTTTGCGGATTATGGCCCATTTCCTCTCCTAGAGAGGAGGCCTGAGTCCCAGCAGTGGGAACATTATAAGGCTATGCTATGCCATTTATCGTGCTACCAACGGAATAAGAGTCAAAATCGGTTGAACGGACAGTAAAAAAAGTTTGTTTAAATATCTCATGTTATTGCGAAAGGAGTATAGGATACCTAGGAATGCTAGGAACGCTGTATAAAGCTAAGTTTTTAGTTTTTTCTGAAATGGTAAGTAGCTATGGAGTTTTTGTAGTTAATTTATGTTTGTTTCTATACAACAAGTAACATAATTAACGCACATCCTCTTGGGGGGTCATTGTACTCATCATTATGAACAACTTTACTATGTCGGACCAAACCTGAAATCGAGAAAATTAATCAGCTGTTCCCTACAAGTATGATCGCTTATTTCGTCAAAATGTATGGAACAGCTGATTAAATTATTTTTTCTCGATTACAGGTTTGGTCCCATAGTAAAAGTTGTTCATCATGATGAGTACAATGACCCCCCAAGAGGATGTGCGTTCATTATGTTACATGTTGTATAACTTAGAGTGAAAATTCCCCGACTATTTTCATTAGATGGCGTTGAAAAAAATATTTATTTTATTTTATTGTATGTTATAACTCCAAATTGCTAGCTACCAATACATTCATTGCACAATATTCGGTATTACAACAAAAAAAAAATTACTTCTGAAGAAAAATAGTCAAGTACCTTATTGACTGGCCTGTTGGTCTAGTGGTTAGTGACCCTGACTGCTATGCCGGAGGTCATGGGTTTGATTTCCACCCAGGACAAATGTTTGTGTGGTGAGCACGATCATTTGTTCTGTGTATGGGTGTAATTTATCTATAATATGTATGTATTTAGAAATACTCGTATATAAGTATGTTTATCAGTTGTCTAGTACCCATAATACAAGCTCTGCTTAGTTTGGGACTAGATGGCGTTGTGTGAAAAAAAAAGTTTGTGGAGTATTATTATTCCAATAGCCAGAAGGTGAATTTTTGTCTGTTGTAACACCGAATATACTGCAAAACTACATGACGGTTAAATACATCAATGCATCTTTCTTCTGATATTATGTACTGCTTATACTAATGTAAAATACGTTATGTACAGAAAATATAGTCTTAATCCTACCCGCTTTTTGTTTTAACCACATTTGGTAGTTATTTCAAGAAAATGTAACATTTTTATGATATACTAGCAGCTCGTCCCGGCTTCGCACGGGGTAGACAATTATTTATTTTTGGAAATTTGGATATAAAACACTTTTTTTGGTGACTTAAGACTCATTTTTCTACACCTTTGATTACATTGTTCAAATTTTACCAAGGATCCCTAGTTTTTTTCAAAATGAAATGTAGCCTATGTCAAATTGGAAGAATGTAGCATTCTATTGGTGAAAGAATTTTTTAAATCGGCCCAGTACTTTTTGAGCCTATTCATTACAAACATACAAAAATAGGTACAAATCTTTCCTCTTTATAATATTAGTATAGATAGGTTGTGTCAGATATTGACGCACAAACAAATACCATGGATCTATACTCTATTTACTATAAGAAAAGAAAACAAAAGAAACTTATGTTACTGTCCGTTCAACCGATTTTGACTTCCATTCCGTAGACATAAGGATGACATTAGAAGCAAAAAAAGTGGTTACAATACCAACTTTTTCTGCAGCCGTCATTTGTCATGTCACCAACGCAATAAAAGTCAAAATCGGTTGAACGGACGGTAAAACAAGTTTCTTTAAATTTCTTTTCTTATATTAAATAAGAGTATAGTACATGATTCTGGATCTCCAGGTAATAGAATTTTTTATTAGCTTTTTAGTAACAAAAAAACTGTTTTTTTTAATTTCTAACTGTATAAAATCGGTTTTCTACCAGTTTTTGTGAAAATACTGTTAGAATACCAATATTGATTTAACTACCAAATGTGGTTTTTCCTTGTCATTTTAATTTAAAGTCATTTCAGAATTAGTCAGGTTGTATTTTTGTCTCTTTAGACACAAAATACATAAGAAAGTTTACATTCTACGAGGTTTACATGTCCAACATCATTTTTATGCAACGCTATTTTTTTATGTAGAGAATCATCCAGGAACCTCGCTCAAATTATACACACAAAATTTCATCTAAATCCGTCAAGCTGTTTAGAAGTGAGGTGTCAAACAAACATATTATGTATAGAAAAATTAAGCCTGGGATACACTAGGGAACATTTTGTCCCGAAACACGACGCGCAACACTAAATTTACGTGACGCTGCAACGTTGCATATTGTCCTGCAACTTGCCCCGCAACATAGTACGTGACGCGGGGCATGTTGCTTGCTCCCGCCTCGACAGCGAGCGCACGAGTCCCGCGTCAGTATGCATGTTCTACGTAGTTGTTGAGCAACATGTTCCGCAACATGTTGCTCCATTTGCTCCCTAGTGTATCCTTGGCTTTAATATACACTGTGTGTGGGACACAAGCGCACAACGTTGACGCACAAACGCATATCATGGATCCAATACATGGTTCCGGACACCTTATTGGTGGAGTATTTCGTCGGCTTTATCCAATGTGTTGTTTTGAAAGTGTATGGCATTTCGGGAGGTAATTATTTATTTATTTATTTATTAAACTTTATGCACAAACATTGTACAAAGGCGGACTTAATGCCTTAGGCATTTTCTACCAGTCGACCTTAGGGTGGTGCAGAAACATGGCGTAGTAGGTGCAACTGACAGTTAAACAAACAAACTATACTTGACCCGAATCAATAATAAAATGAGTAGGTAATTTTTTTATTATGGAAATCGGTACGTGTGAACTACTTTTATTAAAACGTGGCCAGTCTGATACTCGCCCTATAACTTCGCTTTCACGCACACAAACACTATTTCATTACAAAGCACACTAGCATTTCCCGCACGTTTATTTAGAGAGTTATTCTGAAAACCAACTAAAATGTAAAAAATTAAATGAAATTGATTACTGATTATTATTGACCAAGTATTGTATTTTTAAATGATTATTTGTGACTTTTTTTACAACCTGCCAAATTGCTATACAGTTTCAAAACTAGACATTGTATAAAGATAGATCATTCTGTGAAATCAAAATATTCAAAATACCAAGTCGTTACAGCAGATTAAATCGTAAATAGAGCAAACAGTAATAGATATTACTAATATTTTAAGAATACCAGCATCTCTATACAAAAAAATAACATTGCATAAAAACACAAAATCCTCGACCATTTTGAAACATCCCCAATTCTTTCAAGACCTTAAAAGCGTACACAATCCATTATAACACCTACATACGGTCACCCATCCTTTTCTATACCTTGCTTAACTTTTGACACTTGACAAAGAATGTACATTTTAAAATCTAGATTCTAACTTATAGCTCTAATACTGTTATTATTTTGGTCTGTATTGTGATACGGGAAAAGTCGGGCAGCCCAAATAGTATGTGATAGGAATATTTCTATATTTTGGAAGCTTCTAGAAATAGTCTTTTTTTTTATACAATTTTAGGCTTATGTGGCGTGGGGTCTACGATTCTCACGAAAGTCTTCAGTATTACAGTACGGTCGTTATAAGTTGGCGAGTCTGAAGTTAGGCTCTGCGAATTTTGGTGCTTGAAAACTCGTACAAAAATAAAGGTTTTAAAAAAATTAATGCAATTTGCAGTAGTTATTGCTGTTAAAAACTGTTATAGGCATCAATTTTTTCAAAACCTTTATTTTTGTACGAGTTTTTAAACGCTAAAATTCGCAGAGCCTAACTTCAGACTCGCCAACTTATAACGGCCGTACTGTAACTTCCTGTTGATATACATGGTGATTTTTCAATCAATATTTTACTCAGATATTTTAGTTGATAATACATCATCCTGTATAACATGTCTGTTAGTTTGTCCCACGCCACCTCCCGAACTACACTAAACATGATTATGTAACCTACACTAATAAATGCGTTTGGTTTGTTACCTTCGTGAGGGCATTATACACTAGTTCTTGTCAACGACGTCGCCTGGGTGATACTAGAAATATATTTTAAAAGAACCGGAGATAAAAAAAAGGATTCTACATAAGGACATAGTTTACATGTGTGAGGAATTTCTTCCAAATCCGGTGTCTGTGGTGTACCTATTACTAGTGCCCAGTGTTGGGAATTAATTCCCAGTCACCACCGGGTTTTTTTTCGAATCTATGGTAAACTCTTTTTTTGGGCCCAGTAGATGGGTACAAAAATCTGACTCCAGTCTTGCCATGAAGTACCGTGTTACCCCAGTTAATGGGTTGTGGAGGTCTGGTAGGCAGCCGCTCCTCGTAAAATACTGGTACTCAGCTAAATCCGGCTTGACTGGAAGCCGACCCCAATATAGTTGGGAAAAGGCTAGGCAGATGATGATGAGATGGGTACATTAACTGCAGCAGCAGTGTATGGGCACTTGGGGCAATCTAACGTGTAACTCATTTTTTGAACAGGTTAACCTTTTTGCGCCATGCCGGACGCAAATAAATTCTTATTCTTTCTTTCATTGTTTCACCCCCGGGTAGTGACTGGGTAGTTTTTGCCCCTACTTCCAATCGCTGTAGATTGTGACGTGGATTGTTAACCCACAATCGTTTTTCTTCCTTGTAGTTGTTTTTAATCATTTATTAATATTAATCACAAAAACTACATAAAGGTTGTCTGTAAAAAATTGCTGTTAGCGATAAGACCGCCCATTGAAACACCGTACTAATTTTAAGCTCTTTGTAAAATTATTTTTATGGTGTACAATAAAGTATATATCAATCAATCAATCAAACTACTATAAATTCGCTGCAATTGTACAACGATTTGAAGTGGGAGCATAACTTCTCCCAACCCCACTTTTTTTTTAGGAAGGGGTATCATCAGAATGACTTCTTCCCGCTCTTGGGCGGAGCGGAAGGGCATGTCAGACTCTTACTGACTAAACCCCTACCCCGTTCCTTCATTGCCTGCCATCTGGAGAACACGGGCTTACCATGGTTTGAAAAATGTTTATTTTTTTAACATAACCCTGTTTTAAATGCCCACACGAATATAACAAACCATTTAGCTAGAAAAATACTAATATTTTGTACAAATTGTTTTTTGTTTAATATAAAAATACAGTGATGTGCTATCATTACGCTTAGACTATTAGGGTGGACAGGCGGAGAGGGTATAAGACCCTTCTGTCAGAAGTCTACCTAAAGCATAGGTTCCCAACGGGGGCGGTACCGTCCCCTAGTGGGCGTAAAAGCTTTTCATGGGGGCAGTACATGGTCAAAAGGCTAATGGGCGGCATAAAATAATACGGGGTGTAAAAAGACCGATCACAAAGCCGATAACTACACATTCTGTACATGTAATTAAGTAACTTAGACCATAAAATATTGCTGGGAAAAAATAATTAATTAATAATAATTCCGATCAACTGCGTGTTCGGTCGCTCGCGCATGGTCGTTGAACCGACGAAAGTTTATTAATGATACTTGGAATACGATATTGAAAAAAAAACGATTTTTTTTTCACTTTGACCTTCAATATCTCCAGAACCAGTGAACTCCCAGGTATGGTCTAGAAGAAAAAAACTATCCCAGTGATGAGTAGAATATTTGGTTTTCGTTTTCGTTAAGGGTCTTTTTACACCCTTTATAATGAACACGACCCTCAACCAAATCATTATAATCTACCGAATATTGTAAGCAGTAATGTTACTGTTCACAATCCTTCGACTGTTTACAATCTAGCAAGATAGATTATAATCTAACGGTATTTACAATTTTACGGTGATATTTATATTTAGAAATATATAAGTATGTTTATCAGTTGTCTAGTACTCATAACACAAGCTCTGCTTAGCTTGGGACTAGATGGCGTTGTGTGAAAGTTGTGGAATATTATTATTGTGAAAGAAGCATATTATAAGTAGATATTTACTTAGGTAGACTTCTGACAATTAAAACTAACATGAATTTGTTTAGCCATTCATTGAAGGCACTAAATATTATCATAGTGGAGTACCAATTGTTGATCTTATACTTTTTTGCTTAAAAGTTGTTTTTTTTTTTCAAAGTCCCAAGGGAATCATTAGGATGACTTCTCTGAAATAATTCAAGCATATCACTATCTGCGAAGACTATTTTTAAGATGGAAAATCATCTAATGACCTTCTCCCGTTCTAGGGCAGAGCGGAAGGCCGTGTAAAACTTTTATAACCGGCGTATCTTGGCAATGCGCAGAAATCGTTTTTTAGATCTATTTGGTGGTCAAGCGGGACGCGGGGTACGAGGTAACGCCGATCCGGCGCGCGATTGGTGCAATATTATAATAGTAGTTTATGATTGGTGCGTTAGACGACTTTTGCCTCCGCACTGCGTTACGTCCCGTTCGCTCATTCGCTGTTTTGTGCACCATGCGCGAAACTTGCCAACTTATTTGCCGGGTATTATACTGATTAAAATCACACCTATATCTGAACCCACACCTACCCTCCTATGTTTTATGTGTTTCTAGTGTAGGTATATGTTTTTGCCTAACGTTCCAGGACGCCAGGTTTCTTGTTTCAACCCCTCTTAAAACTTTCTTCTTCTTCCTGCCCTTATCCCATATTACTTGGGGTCGGCGCAACACGTTTTCTTCTTCTATTCTTTTTTTTTATTGTTATAAACTAGTGCTTGACTGCGATCCCGCCTGATGGTAAGCAGTGATGCAATCGTTGATGGTGAGGCGCACTAGTTTATTAAGAGCCTATTCACTTTAGCCTCGAAGACACCTATATTATAATCGGTATTTTTACTGCAGTATATGAAGTACTGATAGTTTATTAAAGCTGCCTTAAACTATATTACTTGGGGTCGGCGCAACACGTTTTCTAAACTAGTGCTTGACTGCGATCCCACCTGATGGTAAGCAGTGATGCAATTCTGTCCCCTCTTACAACTTTACGATTACAAAAAAAAAGTCATAAACAACAATTGGTACTTCCATCCTATTTCTTTTTTTTTACTATTCCAGCTGTCTAAGTTTACAATAAATGCATTATTACGAGTAGTAACATAATTACAGCGAGTATATGGATAAAATACGCAAAGTAAGGAACGATCACGGCGGCTGCGAAATGAAACGACGTTTAGAAATATACAACGTTGATACATTTTGACTGACCTGTTGGTCTCGTGGTTAGTGGCCCTGACTGCTACGCCGGAAGTCGTGGGTTCGATTCCCGCCCAGGACAAATGTTTGTGTGATGAGCACGATCATTGTTCTGTGTCTGGGTGTAATTTATCTATAATATGTCTGTATTTAGAAATATATAATTATGTTCATCAGTTGTCTAGTACCCGTAACACAAGCTCTGCTTAGCTTGGGACTAGATGGAGTTGTGTGAAAAAGTTGTGGAATATTATTATTATTAAACGTATAAACGTATTATTATTTCTTGGTGTCCTACGTGAGTGCGGAGGCGATTGCGAAGCGATACGGCTCGATTTGAGCAAATGTTTGTTACTCTATTACGGTAACCTACGTTTTTTTTTACAGGTGGGGAATCATCAGAATTACTTCTCTCGCTCTTGGGCGGAGCGGGAGGGCGTGTCAGACTTTTACTGACTAAACCCAACCCCGTTCCTTCGTTGCCTTAGATCTGGGGACAGCGAGCTAATTAAATAATACTTGATTGCGAAACGATACAGCTTGAATTGAATAAACAATAGATAGGCATTACGGTTGCCTACGTGAACACCCGTACGTGGGTGCGATGCAACGATGAGGGAAGCGAAACGGACCCAATTAGTTAGTTTGATATTTCCAAGGGTCCCAAGAACATAATTGTTTATGAAAAATGATTGATTTACGATACGAGGTTTTAAAGTTCTGTGAATAAGTAATAAAATACATTGCGTCTTCTTGTTCATATACGATTCTGTTCAAGTACCCGTCGATTTATGCGCTAACACGTGTTACTATACTCTATTTAGTATAAGAAAAGAAAACAAAAGAAACTTATGTTACTGTCCGTTCAACCGATTTTGACGTTCATTCCGTAGACATAAGGATGACATTAAAAGCAAAAAAAGTGGTTACAATACCAACTATTTACTGCAGCCGTCATTTGTCATGACACCAACGCAATAAAAGTCAAAATCGGTTGAACGAACGGTAAAACAAGTTTCTTTAAATTTCTTTTCTTATAGTAAATAGAGTATAGTGACGATTTGTCGTTCTGGAACTTATTCGCTCATAATAGGCCTTATCAGAAGACTTTAAAGTCACCCAAAGGGCAATGAAAAGGACTAGGAACGATGTTGCGTTCGATCGAATCAGAAATAAAGATATCCGCAGGACAACCAAGGTTTTTCAAATTAGAGCAGCGATGGCCCAGTGGTAACTGCCCCGACTTACAAGTTTTAGGTCGTGGGTTCAAACCCAGTCAGGCGCATCACTTTGTGTAATTTATTTCATCACCGCTGCTCTCAAAACGGTGAAGGAAAACATCGTGAGGAAACCGGCATGTCCTAGAACCAAAAATTCGAAGACATGTGACACCCTCTAATCCGCACTGGGCCCGCGTGGTGGATTACGGCCCACTCCCTCACCTAGAGAGGAGGCCTGAGTCCCAACAGTGGGAACATTACAAGGCCGATAATGCTAATGCTAACCAAGGATATCGACATAGCATACCGAATGCTTGGATTTTATAGAATGCCGTTTCAAATAGTAGCCGCCATAGTGTTCCCATACTTTGCTACATAAATACGTCTTATACAAAATAATACTACATTTTTTTATTATTATTATGCATTACAATTACTGGCCTTATGTTGGCAACATTTATTAAAAAAATATATTGTAAAAAGTTGCCAATATAAAAAATGAACACGTAGTGTTGCTAGTTTATTCCTAAGACTTAATTTTAAAAGCTGCATTGAAGTCTTTTAAGTAAAATCAGGTTAAAATAAATAAATTGTTGTGAATATTATTATTATAGGTAATTAAAATGATCAGCATGCATTTAAATCACCGCCCTTAGGACTTTACTTGTCCCTAAAACTCGAACTTTAGATACTAGAAATTCGAAATGCCTCTAAAACTCGATAAAACCTTAAAAACTACATCAAAAATGTTGCCAACATTAATTACTGGGTTACCATATCACTTAAATTTGGAATATTATTTTTCGAACAATCACAAAATCCTACCAAACTAAAAGTATTGCCATACTAACTTCTTTATCGATTAACTAATTAATTAAATCAATTGAAAAAAAAAACATTTGAACAAAAAAGGGCTACTACTACATACACAATCACAAAATACTTAAACCTAAAAGTTGCCATAAAAATCACATTAAAAAAATACTACCAAAAAAAATTGCCAGCATCGAAAAAAAAAACTACTAAACGATAAAAAATACTGTGGGTTGCCAGCGTCAACGTCAAAAATACTACTAAAAATTATGTTACCCTTATTCTATTAGCTGTTAGGGGCGGCATCTCTCCACGTACTGAACCAACTGACGTTGAACATACCAGAGTAGGGGTGCTTCCGTTTTTTGTGGAGACGTAGCGACTCTTCGGAGGCGTACCAGTATTGCGGGAACTTATCGTAGGGGTACTTCACCGGTTCTTTGACGAAAGGTTCTGAGGGATCGTCTGAAATGAAAAGAGATTTGATTTGTTATTAAAATCGTTAGGCTTTGCTATATTGGAGGCTGTTTGATAATGGTGCTAGTGACTGACAAATAGGGTGACTATAGTCCGTCTACTAAAAGCGCGACCTGAGAAAAAGAGGTTAAATCCAAAAATTTTGTATGTGGTATTACTAACTAGTAGGAGAATCATGTCCTGACACTTCACTTTTTTTTTATATCCTACGCACTCTAGTAATTTATGACCGGTAGTTAAACACTTGATTGTACTTATGTTAAACTAGCTGTCCCCTGCGGTTTCACCCGTATTTTTCGTTACTGCTCCGCTCCCGTGGGTCGTAGCGTGATGGTATATAGCTTGTAGCATTCCTCGATAAATGGGCTATCTAACACTGAAAGAATTTTTCAAACCGGACCAGTAGTTCCAGAGATTACCCCCTACATACAAACTTACCCTCTTTATAATATTAGTATAGATGTGAGGTTTCCTAATAAAACATTTTGTACGAATAACCCCCTCCCCTCCTATTTCCTTCATTCATCGATTTCACGTACAAACAAAGTAATTTTACTTGTTACGACATTTCTGTTATGGTCTTATGAGGAGTTCCGTTCCAACTTCGAAATTCAACATCAGATCATTACTATATTTCAATGAGACCACATAATGATGATGATGGGTATAATATCAAACAAAAAAAAAAACAAAATTTGTCCACAAATTCCACAATCGGCCGAGAAATCGGTGAACAAGCATAAAAAATAAGTAAAAACAAAAATACATACTGCAGATCATAGAACTTCCTCCTTTTTGAAGTTGGTTAACAAGAAACTTAGGGATAAATGTCATTACAAGCTATGCCTATGCTTGGCTTATCATCATCTACATCATCTGCCTAGCCTTTTTCCCAACTATATTGGGGTCGGCTTCCAGTCAAGCCGGATTTAGCTGAATACCAGTATTTTACGAGGAGTGGTTGCCTACCAGACCTCCACAACCTATTAACTGGGGTAACACGATTCTTCATGGCTAGACTGGAGCCAGATTTACTGGCTTCTGACTATCCGTAAAGACTGCCAAAGATCTACAAATGACAGCCGGGACCTACGGCTTAACGTGCTTTCCGAGGCACGGAGGAAACTCGGTATGTTGAGATGGTCACCCATCCACAGACCAACTTTGGCAAGCGTTTCTTAACCTGAAGATCGACCCGTGTGGCTGTTATTGACTAGTCACGAGCTCCTCAACACCCGTCTCGTACATTTATGTATATATACTGGGTGTAAGGGACAGCCCTCCACTAACTTTAAGGGCTTGCTCAGTAGACGAATCTGAACATCCTCCCGCAATTTTTTTTTCAGGAAACGAAATAAAATTTCAGCCTCACCATACAAAATTATAAATTTTATCGGACAAACTGTGCGATAAAATTTCTAAATCTGTATTTGTAGTGGAGGGCTGTCCCTTACACCCAGTATAGTAGCACCCGTGCGAAGTCGGGGCGGATCGAAGTATTAAATAAGTTGTAAATAAGGTAGTGTTACTCACAGGCAGGCAGACAGTACAAACAGAATATCCTATGCTTCCTGCTCTCGTGGGTCTCGAGGTGCTTCTTGTGGTGCTTGCGGCGCGTGGACACGTGCGGGCAGCAGGGACACGGGATGGCCAGGTCCTTGGGCACGCAGCCGTGACGCTCTGCCGAGTGCGTGATGAGAGTGGAGGCTACGCGGTAACCCTGGAAAAAAATTAAAGAACATCATGATTGAATTTTCGCATGTTTTTGTTGGTTTAGGTAATCTATACTAATATTATAAAGAGGTATAATTTGTAAGTTTGTATGTAGGGGGTAATCTCTGGAACTACTGGTCCGATTTGAAAAATTCTTTTAGTGTTAGATAGCCCATTTATCGAGGAATGCTATAGGCTATATATCATCATGCTACGACCCACGGGAGCGGAGCAGTAACGAAAAATGCGGGTGAAACCGCAGGGGACAGCTAGTTTTATAATAATTAAATACTTCTGCCAGTTTGGTAGAAGCATTTATTGATTAAAGTAAAGCTGTTAGCAGATTTTATTTCCCGTGTCGCATTACCAAATTATTTATAAACTGTTTGCCCGCGACTTGGTCCGCGAGAATGTTTTCATAAAAACTTTAATACCGTGTTTTGAGAGTGGTTTTGAAAAACTAATAATGACAGTTTTCATTATTCATTTTTTTTTTATAATTTTTGCAAAGTTTTAAGGTCTACCGGCTAGCGGCCACAAGTGCGCGCGTTGTATGGCGGTTTCATACTAATGTATGTATCTCGATGGCCGCCGGGACCTGGCCGCCTGCGGCCTAGCCGCTAATGCGCGCCTGGCCATAAACCCCAGAAATAAGAATACTCCATACAACCTTAAGAAGTCTTATGGGGCCAGTTTTGAAAAACAAATAATGTCAAGCTTTTTTAATTCTTCATGTTTTATTCTTGCTATAGAGGTACATGGATCAAAGTGCAAAGGCTCGTAAACCTCTGTTGAAAAGGGAGGAGTCGACGACCAAATGTGTATGTTGTCCGGGCAACTGTCTGTTAGTTTTGGGCTGTTTAAAATTCTAATCACGCGGAGAATTCTGATACCGCAATGCAAGATTTTAAATTTTAGTTCCTATGTGGCGTCATAGATGTCATAGACTTCTACAGATATACACTACAGAAAGTCTTGATTTAAAAGTGTCATCATTGGGACTGCGAGCTACCCACAGCTCACCCTCAGACGCAAATAAAACCTGGGACAACAGATAGATAATTAAAGTTAAAATACTAACTTTAAAGCAATGTTCACATTGGTAGGGAAAGTCCTTCCACTTGGGGTTCTTTTTCCGACTGAACACCATCTTGTAGGGCTCCGTCGGGAACCAGTCCTCAGGGTCCAGCAGCAGTTCCACCAGCTCTGTGCCTGTAAGTAATCGGAGTAGTATTATAGAGACGACAGTGTGTATGAATGTGTTTGTCACTTAAGGTGAATGCTCCAGGGTAGCCCGCGAAAATCCAAATTACCTTAAATATTTTGGCAAGCCAGTGTATGAAGTTAAAAATACTTTAGCGACTGTAAAACGTAACTAGTTACACTATTATAACCAACAAAATTATCAATACAAGTCTCCAGCTCACTTATTTGCAGAAAAAAAACGTTTCTTGATTGTTGGTGATGATGATGAATGGTCTACATACCTTCAGGTACTTCAATCTCCGGTTCAGGCTCTGGCTTGGGGGCTATGGCGGGCTGTATGGTGACTCCGGTGATGATGATGAATGGTCTACATACCTGTACTTCAATCTCCGGTTCAGGCTCCGGCTTGGGGGCTATAGCAGGCTGTATGGTGACTCCGGTGATGATGATGAATGGTCTACATACCTTCAGGTACTTCAATCTCCGGTTCAGGCTCTGGCTTGGGGGCGATGGCAGGCTGGATGGTGACTCCTGTGATGGTGGTGTTGTTGGCAGCCAGTAGACTGGAGAGTATCGTGTTCTGTGTCTGTAAGGATGTCTGTTTCTTTTAATTATAGATAGAACTGTACTGGGGTCTCGGCTATGACATGTTGTTAGGTGTGCAAGCCATTGTTACACCATACTAATCTTAAGCTCCTTGTAAAATTATATTATTTTTTTCTTATATTAGTATTTAATCATTTTCCGTACGAAACTCAAGTGGCTTCCGATACGTCTTCGCCGGAACATGCACATCTTGTCTCTACTCTACAGTGTTCTGTTCAATCCTAAAACCCCTACTTATCTTAAAGAACGTTTCAAGTTCCTTCATGACACACATACTAGATATCTTAGGTCATCGGAAAACTTGAGACTGGAGATGCCAAGCCACTCCACCAACTTTTATGACAAGTCGTTTACAGTTCAAGGAGTACGGCTCTGGAATGCTTTGCCCATATCGGTCAGGAAAGCTGAAACTTTAGCTTCATTTAAAAATATGGTCAAGAATCATTACCTCTCCTCTTGATTATCGTCATTAAGTATAATAATCTCCTCTTTCATATATATATATATTGTATTTATTTATATATATAGGTATGTATTATGTATTATATGATTATTTTTATTTTGTTCATTATTTATGTATTGTATATATGTAAATAGTACACCAGTGACTACCTGCGTATCTATTCTCCTTCTAAGTCAATTCCATCCAAAGGTTGTCTGTAAAAAATCGCTGTTAGCGATAAGACCGCCCATTGTACCACCCCTACTAATGTTAAGCTCCTTGTGAAAAATGAATTTTTACGGTGTACAATAAAGAGTATATAAATAAATAATCATTAGTCATTCAATCATATTTAGTGACTGATTTATTTAGTCACGATTAAATCAATCATCATTTGAGGTTTCAACAGAGATAGGCAATACACCCACACTGGACAGCATCTTTTTGCAAAAAGTGAGTGGTTTCGTCACAGCTTTGATTTTTTTGAAGTTGTTTTTCGTAATAACATTGTTAATTTGTATGTGTGTCCTCGTATCTAAGTATAGATTTATTATTCTTTAACTTTTATACTGTTATATTTCTGCACCACCCAAAGGTCGACTGGTATAAAATGCCTAAGGTATTAAGTCTGCCTTTGTGCAGTGTTTCTTAAAGGCCTATTACACCACCCGTTTTTACGACCGGTCTACGTAGACGGTCGTTGAGTCTACGTACAAGCAAGACCGTCATACCCTTATTACATACACTACGGAATGTAGACTAAGATCATTCGTAAAAACGAGTGGGGTAATAGGCCTTTTTACTACTGCATACATTTTTAATAAATAAAATCGATATATAAACAAATTGTCAAAAAATTACCTGCAACGATGGAACTCCATTAAAGCTCTGCGATAGTTCCAGCTTCTCAGGCTTCGGTTTCCTCTTATACCCCTTCGGAGGACCACGTTTCTTGGCTACCTCTCCATTCTTCTTATACCTCACAACCTCCCCACCGTTCACCACCGGAGTAATCGTTAACTTAGCGGGCAAAGAATACCGGTTATGAAGATTCTTCACTAAACTTTCTCCATTTGGTGTTGTGGCAAATGCTAACGGGTTAGCTAAATTCAACGGGTTGTTCACAAAGTTTGGTAAAGTGTTCGTTGGGTATATTGAGAGTGACTTCGGAGTGTTGAACGCAGGTATCTGGTAGACTTGCAGGTTTAACGGGGAGTACTTGATTCGTTTGGCTTCAGGCTCATCGTCCTCGGAGTCTGTCTGTGTTATGCTCAGAGGATCTTTGTCTGATGAGAAGGAGGACCGTTCTTTCTCTTGGACGCAGAACATCTGAAAAAGAAATAATGAGAAATTTATTGTAGCAGGTATAAAGGTAGAACATTAGGCCCATGTAAGCCACATACGCTAAACTAGGCGCATCGGTCTCCATACATTTTATATAGCAACTAGACTTGTAGAGCTACATTAGATCCAGGCATGGCACATATTTGATAGTTGTTTATCAATCAGGGGTCAGAGGAATAGATACAAAGATCCTGGACTAGAATATAGGACACTTTTTTATACTTTTTTTTTTTGTTATTTAGGTGGGAAAAGATTAAATAATTCCGGCGAATCTGGGTAGAGCAAGAGGTGTGGTTATAATGGCTGGGAATTGCCATGTGACTCCCTTGCCATCTTGACTCTTCTTCTTTTAAGCCACCCCTTTGAAAGTAGTGTTGACACAGTGGTTACAGTTCAGACTTAGGAATTGAAAGTCATGATTATAAAAGTCATAATTATCTATGAAGTTAGCTAAACCCAGCCTTCTAGTCTGTGTATTTCAAATTGAGTGCACTAGTCTCTTAAAAAATTTATTTAAACACTTGAATTTGAATCGTTCTCAATCTCAACTTTACCCTATGCAGTTCAGTTTGAGAATGCTATTTGCTCATAGCTCCATGTGGACCATTATCCATGGGCCATGAGCGCTAAAAACCTTTAGTGGACTTAATGCAACCAGTTCTCCACTTAAAAAATTTATTAGGTCTTTTAGGTTTTTCAGGGTGTTTAGGGATCCTAAAGTTGACAGGTGTGTATCTGTAACACTGGTGTAGTCAAGGCACAATTGTCTCCTCCTCTTCCAAGCATGCTCTGCATAGCGGACTATCTGTAACTCCTATTGTATGGAGGTGCATTTTCAGGGTGCAGTGTCTAGTAATGGTCCCCGCCACCAAACACAGGCGACCTCTGTCTTTTGGTGAGGGCTTTGTTAACATATGGCATAGCTTCCCAAGCCTGTCTTCATCCTGTTATTGAGGACCAACACCATTGTGTATGTGTGTGTGTGCACACAGCCAACTATGCAGCTGACCAAAGGGGGTACCATAAGTTCGGACTGAACACCAACACATTAGATCCTGGCCACAGGTTTCCCCAAAATACTATCAAACTTAGGCACTAAAGTAGAATTTGGCAAGTTCTTAATTCAAAATACTCAAATGAGAGACCTTTTTCTGTCATATTTACACATTTTTCAATAACTGAATGATGAATTCAGCAAAATACATAGTTCTGCTTATTATCTATGACGTTTGCTTTTACCAGGAGAAATTATGAGTTATAGAGCTTGTGGAAAGCTACCACAGTTTTAATTTAACATAATGCATTTAAAATAACTTTGAATTTAGGCAAAACAAAGAGGTTAGTGACCTGTATACATATTTTTATGTTTTTTTAACGGGGTACGTTTGTATATTTTTTACAAATACGATAATTGTTTTTTTTTTGCGCGAAATCTGTCATGTTATGTTTTAATATTCTAAGTGTGTGTCTAAAACTATGGCGATGAAAGTACTTAGAACCCTGCTTTTGTTATAAATACGGCTATACAAACAATTACGGCCGCCGAATAGCGGTTTCATACCAAAATTGTTACGAAATTATGATTCATTCGTCTAGCGATCTAGTTCCGTGTCAACTTTATTCTTAATTATCTAGCTTATGAAGATATTTATCAAAGATAACAAAATAGGAAACAGATTTAATTAAAGAAAACGCTGTACAAACTTTTTACGTCGATTCCCAAACGTAAGAAACGGACGCTACATGAAAAAATCAACATTCGATTTTCAAAACACCATAACACCACACTTTGATAGAGATAACACGAAACTTCGCGAAAATAACACATAAATAACTTCATAAGCTCACAAAATGGCGTTGTAATTCATAAATGCAAGAAACAATAAGACTTCTCATGAAATAACTGCACACGGGTATACGTCGAGTTGATCTAATTATATTATTATGTACTTATTTTGAATGAAACACTGACCTTTTACCGGTTTTTCTCACAGTATGAGCCAAAATAACGCTATTTGGATCACATTAATGGCGTTTTCCTTTGATTTTTATTGTTTCTTAGTTAAAATTATAGCGAAACATGAAAATAAAAGGTTAAGTACACCCGTATAATAATAACAAGTTCTTTTGTGTAGTGATGGAGCATGCCGAGTTAGTGAGTCACTCGACATCGTTGTGATCGAAACTAATCGATTATGTTGAAACGAATCTTGATTTTAAAATAATAATATTACATTTCATATTTTAACCAAATTCATTATTCTTTGTGTCATATGATAAATTAGATAAATGAAAACATGTATTTTTTTTTAATCTTAAAAGTATGTTAAATATGAGCTGGGTATAAAAATAATTAAAAAAATAAAGCACGATTCGTCAATAGATTGATATTTTACTCAAAATTCAATACTTTATTGCTTATTACTACTTACTAATACTAAACATACATCGTACTATAAATGTTTGGTTGAAATTTTATTCGATTTATATGTAAATATCGATTCAGAGGCGAAACTTGCCATTTATGACAACACTACTCAAAGCTTCACGTCCGCGCATTCAAAGTTGCATTGTAAATTAATGCGATTGAAAATTAGGTTTTATGTACGGGCCATAAGGTTCAAAATTAATAGTACCTGTACGTTACTGTTTAACGTTCTGTGATTGGATCAATTTCAATCTGAAGCGTCATATTTACTAATCGTTCGGAAAAATATAATAATCGCAATTATTAATATAAATATTAAAATGTTCACTCATTTTTAATATTTGAATTTACTTAACACGATTTCCTAATCATTATGTAGATAATTAGAGAGGTAAAGTTATTGCCTTATAGCTTTGTTTTATGAATTATAATTTCTAAATGTTTCTCTACAAAGTTCAAGGTATAACCACTAGATGTCACCACTACTATGAAAGATGTTGCAAGGGCTTTTTGCTTTTCTACCATTTTCTTTTTTGGTAGCCCTGTTCAGTGGGACAGAACGGCAAAGGCCAAATTCTACCTTTAATTTATAAAATACCACGGCACGCGGTACGGTCAAAATATGTTGGCCACTTTGAAGTAAACGAATACTCCAAATAATTTGAAATACTCGAAAAATACAGAATAATTGCATTCGTCACAATAAAATTATGATCGTTAAAAAGAAATTTGAAACGATCGAGATATTTCTACTGTACTGTAAGGTATACTTAGTTTTTATTTAGTAATGTTACGAACGTGAGTAATTAAATGCCGGTTTACTAGCAGAGAACTTTATTAACCACAAAACAATGACAAATTAGTCCAATCAACAAATAACCAATCACTATAAACACTCAGAGTTCCGTTTAGTATCGCTTAGGTCGCTAGGTATCACTTCAAGCACTTAGGTAGTTCGCTCTGTATCGCTGACGAAATCAAACTGAACTGCTTCTAGCCGGGGGCCCGTATTTATATGCGAAGTCATGGAAATTTCTCGATACCGACGTTTCAAGGACATTCTAGCACAAAATAGTCGCATCGGGAGGCCATAAATCATTATTATTACTCTCGTAAGTAGGTACTTATCTACCACCTTACATGCGAATTTCGACTCTATTGCTAATACCGGAAGGTACAAATTCCCTTATCCGCCCACATAACTACCTACTGAATTTCATCTAATAATAATAGTATATGTCGGACTTTTCTGGAATTTGCCAGGCCTGAGTATGTACTCGTATTCTCGAAGCTTCGCACAGCAATGCGTTTTAATTATTTGATGCTACTCTTGGTTTCGTCGAAGATATAGCGTACTCAAGTTTCACGGCGTAACAGTGCCCCCCTCTTAGTCATGCTCGTCCCGAGCATTATTAGATCCGTGATATGGCGCTAATCTATCCACGTGGACTACCTTAGGTTTCCCTCGTAACCCTTTCTTGATGCGGTAGGTAACGTCGTTGATCCTTTTTATCACGGTGTAGGGTCCCTCCCATCGAGCTTGAAGTTTCGGCGACTTCCCTTTTCGTCGAAGTGGGTTGTGGAGCCAAACCAGTGCACCTTCCTCAAATCCCTTGGCGTTGGCATTGCGGTCGTATCGAGTTTTCATTTTAACGCTGGTGTGCAGGCTATTCTCACGCACTCGTTTATGCACTTCATCCAATTGATCTTGGAGGTCACTTACGAAGTCCGTAACTGGCTTAGTCTTGTCAGGTGGCACGCCGGTTATGGTATCGACTGGAAGTCTCATCTCCCTGCCGAAATTCACTCTTGCTGGGGTATGGCCCGTGCTATCATGCACTGCTGATCGATAAGACATCAGAAATAGTGGAATATACCGGTCCCAATCTTTCTGATGGTCATCGACAACCTTAGCCAGGTGATTCTCCAGGGTCTGGTTAAACCTCTCCACCATTCCGTCCGACTGTGGGTGCGCAGGTGTTGTGCGTGTCTTGTAAATCCCCAGAAGAGTGCACATTTCCTGGAACAGCGCAGATTCGAAGTTGCGGCCTTGATCGGAATGGATCTCCAAAGGTGCGCCATACCGACATACTACTTCTTCGACCACCTTTTTCGCCACTGTCGTCGCTTCCTGATTGGGTATGGCGAAAACTTCAGGCCACTTTGTGAAATAGTCCTGTATCACCACTATGTATTTGTTTCCGTCATCTGTCACTGGGAAAGGTCCAGCAACGTCGATGGCAATGCGTTCCCATGGGGCTCCTACATTGTACAACTGAAGCTTGCCCCTGCTCCTAGTCTGTGGTCCTTTCACGGATGCGCACGCTGTACATTTCCGACACCATTGCTCTATGTCTTCTCTACAATTGAGCCAGTAATACCGCTGTCTCACTTTCAGTAGAGTTTTCTTGATTCCCAGGTGTCCACCAGAAGCGCCATCGTGTATTTCCTGAAGCAGGGGGACCACTTCACGTCGTGGTACTATCACTTGTGTGGTCACCTCCTTGCCATCGTTCGATTCCCATTTTCTACAAAGCACGTCATTTTCTAGGACTAAACTGTCCCACTGTGCCCAGTAGCTCTTTGTGACAGGACTATGTGACGATACTTCATTCCACTGAGGCCTAGTTCCACTACGCTTCCAGTCCAGTATAGGTCGAATATCGTCATCTTCTTCCTGGGACTTCTTAAAGTTGCCTTCAGCCCTAATTAAGTTCACGTGTTCCCGGGCTTCATTTTGCTGGCAATGTCTACAGTCCTCATTACATGGACGTCGCGACAGGGCGTCAGCATTGTTATGCCCTTTTCCACTACGATGTTCCGTCACAAAGTTGAACTCCTGCAGCTGCTCTAGCCATCTTGCAACTTGACCCTCAGGGTTTTTGAATTGTAGAAGCCATTTCAATGCAGCGTGGTCCGTCCTCAACGTAAACTGTCTCCCTATGAGGTACTTGTGGAAATGTTGCAAAGTTTTTACAACAGCCAGTAGTTCTCGTCGAGTCACGCAGTAGTTCCTTTCTGGTTTTGAAAGTGCCTTACTGAAGTAAGCGATCACGACTTGCCTATCTTCTTGCACCTGCGACAGCACTCCACCAATTCCTGTGTTGCTGGCGTCGGTATCGACGACAAATCTTCCATCTCTGCTCGGATACCCCAGTATAGGCGCTTCACATAGCCGTTGCTTTAGTTCGTTGAATGCTGACTCACAGTTCTTGTCCCAGATAAAATCTCGTTTATCCTCAGTCAGCTGATGTAAAGGTTTTGCAATGTCCGAAAAACTCATAACAAACCGCCTGTAGTATGTGCACAACCCTAGAAATGCACGTACTTCTGTTTTGTTCTTTGGAGCCGGCCACTGTTGGACAGCCTTTATCTTCTCAGGATCGGTTCTCACTCCATCGGCGCAGATGACATGTCCTAGGTAGCTGACCTCCTTCTTGAACAGGGCACACTTCTTTGGGCTTAGTTTTAGGTTAGCCCCCCGTATCCTGGTGAATACTTTCTCCATATTTCTCAGGTGTTCCTTAAAAGTGCGGCCCATTATAATGACGTCATCCAAATATACCAGACAGACGTCACCAAGAAGTCCCACCATGACTCTATCCATGAGGCGCTCAAACGTCGCTGGAGCGTTGCACAATCCAAAAGGCATGACGTTAAATTGCCACAGGCCGTTGCCAATTCCTGTACTGAACGCTGTCTTTTCCTTATCTTTCTCGCTGATTTCCACTTGCCAGTAGCCACTTTTCAAGTCAATGGTTGAAAACCACTTCATACCACTGAGCATATCCAGTGTGTCGTCTATCCTAGGCAAGGGATAACTGTCCTTCTTCGTTACATCATTCAGCATTCTGTAGTCTACACAGAATCTGGTACTGCCGTCCTTCTTCTTCACCAGAACGACAGGAGAAGACCATGGGCTCGTAGAAGGTTCAATTATTCCGCTATCAGCCATATCCTTTACCATTTCTGCTACCTCAGTTTCTTTAGCCCAGGGTATGCGGCGCGGTCTCTGTTTAATTGGTCTAGCATCACCTGTATCTATCTCATGCTTGACGAGACCTGTTCTTCCGCAATCTTTTCCCGTTGCAAAGATATCCCGGAACCGTAGCAGAAATTCCTTGGCTTGCTGTAGTTCCGAAACTGATAAATTGCTCTTAGAATTTTCCAGAAGTTGCTGGATGTGATCAGGTTCACCTTTTATTGCGTCTTGTTTTACTGAAGATGTGTTGATTTGGCGGAGATACTTCACTTCTTCACATCTTCCAACAACACTGTTTTTCTTTAACTGGATCTCCTTTTTCCCAAGATTTACAATCCTGACCTTGGATCTTCCTTTCGTCATAACTAATGTCCTCGCGGTGATAAGTTCCGGGTGCCGGCCAATGTCTTCAACCATAACACATCTGCGTTGCCTAATTTTCTTAGGAAATTTAACTTCGACTAAGGTTTCCGTTCTTGGAGCCAATGTGGTATCCTTTAAGCAATAGAGGTTGCATGTGTTAATTCCTTGCAGGAAGACTTCTTGGTCTGGGAATTTCAATACTCCTCTATCGATATCTAAAACACATCGGTAATTCCGCAGGAAATCGAGACCCAGTATGCAATCGTCGGTAATATTCGCAATTAACGCTGAATGGGTGTACACTTGATCACCGATTTTGAACTCGATTTCTGTCTCACCGAGGACGGAGACTGGCTGGCCGGTGGCTGTCTGAAGTCGGTAGGCTGGGGTTTCTGTTTGCCACAAGATGGTGCGTTTCAGCAACTCAGGTCTTATAATAGTCCGTGACGCCCCGGTGTCAACGGTGAAATTGCAAGCACGTTGATTCAGCGTTCCCTCGATGATCAAACTATTTCCGTTGTGGACTTGATTGATGGTGATGGTTGGGGCCTTCAGTTGACCAGCCAGCACCCGCCCCGCGGCCCTTAACGACTCCTCGTTAACTTGAGTTCCGGAGTCCACACTTCCCCTCTTCCTCTTGGGGCAATCGGTACGAATGTGCCCTTTTTCTCCACATCCATAACACGTCGGAATATAGCGGGACTTTGCCGACGAAGCCACTTCTCGGTGACGTGGTTGCACTGAAGGTGAGACCACCACTTCCCGAACTCTGTGCGTACGTGAGTCTTGTCGTACGGCTTCCACTTCCAAAGCGTGGGCCATCGCACTCTTCAGAGTTTGGTGGTGTCCGAGTCGCACCGTAGCCCTGACTTCAGTATCCCGTAGACCGTCGATGAATGCTTGCACCAGATTTACTTCCACCATCTCCGGTGTCATCGACATGTATGCCCGCCGGACCAGCCGTTCAACCTCTACTCCCCACTGCTGCAGGCTCTCATTCGACCTCTGCGTTCTCTCGCGAAGTTGCGCGCGGAAAACATGTTCGAGGTGCTTGTCACCATAGCGAGTGTCTAGTCCCTCCATTAGACGCTCCAACGTCCTGCCGTCTGGAGGAAGGTTCTCTAGGACCAGCAGAGCGTCCCCTCGTAGGGCCAAAGTTAACGCCGCGAAAGACTGGTCATCATCCCAGCGGTTCGTCTTGACCAGAGTTTGGAATTGGTACTTAAAAGCCGTCCAGGACGACGTGCCATCAAAACGCGGCATATCAAATTTTGCGGCTGATGCACAGTGGGTGTGCGATGGTGCGCTAACAGCAACAGGTTCGCGTGCTTCGAGCTTGATAATTTTTTTGTTGATGTCCAGCAGGCGATCTTCGTGGCCATCAATTCTGGTTTCGAGGCTATCAGCTCGGGCGGAAACCTCCTTGACCTCTAAGGTGAGATTTTTCACTTTCTGGCCCAACGTGACGAGGCCGTGATCGATTTTTTCGAGGATCAGGTTCTGCTTAGCCTCTTGATCCCGGCGGGCTTCCTCCTGCTCGCGGCGGGCTTCTTCCTGGTTAGCCGCGATTAGATCCTGGAGCTTACGTTGGTTAGCCTCTTGTTCGCGGCGGGCAGCTTCCTGTTCGCGGCGGGCAGCTTCCTGTTCGCGGCGGGCTTCTTCCTGGTTAGCCGCGATTAGGTCCTGGAGCTTACGTTGGTTAGCCTCTTGTTCGCGGCGGGCTTGTTCCATACTAGCTTGCATGGCGGCCAACACTGCGGCGAGGTTTATTTCCGAGGATGGCCCTGTTGGCGCCTCAGCAGCTGCCGTTGCTCCCATACCAGCCCGATCTTCCGCTTCCAGACGTTGACGTGCAGCATCCATCTCCACTTGCCTCCTTGTTCGTGGTCCCTGTTCGTCGTCCCTCTGTAGTAATGGCATCCCACTTCTGACACCAGTTGTTACGAACGTGAGTAATTAAATGCCGGTTTACTAGCAGAGAACTTTATTAACCACAAAACAATGACAAATTAGTCCAATCAACAAATAACCAATCACTATAAACACTCAGAGTTCCGTTTAGTATCGCTTAGGTCGCTAGGTATCACTTCAAGCACTTAGGTAGTTCGCTCTGTATCGCTGACGAAATCAAACTGAACTGCTTCTAGCCGGGGGCCCGTATTTATATGCGAAGTCATGGAAATTTCTCGATACCGACGTTTCAAGGACATTCTAGCACAAAATAGTCGCATCGGGAGGCCATAAATCATTATTATTACTCTCGTAAGTAGGTACTTATCTACCACCTTACATGCGAATTTCGACTCTATTGCTAATACCGGAAGGTACAAATTCCCTTATCCGCCCACATAACTACCTACTGAATTTCATCTAATAATAATAGTATATGTCGGACTTTTCTGGAATTTGCCAGGCCTGAGTATGTACTCGTATTCTCGAAGCTTCGCACAGCAATGCGTTTTAATTATTTGATGCTACTCTTGGTTTCGTCGAAGATATAGCGTACTCAAGTTTCACGGCGTAACAGTAACTAACCCTTTTAATTTAGAAATGCTCTTTCTAATTTTACCTATAATTATCATGCTTTCTTTTTTATTATTCAAGCAATTTGTTTGATTAATATTATTGTAAAGGTTAAATTTTTTAAATCATACTTTTTTATTATTTATAGGTTCGCGTTTGACCATTATCTCACATACCTATATAGATACCAAGGAACTTATTCAAACTTTAAAAAAAGGGGGAAAAAATACACAAAAATGTTCGATAACCATTTTTATTTCAAACTTAATCTAATCTCCAACGTCATTACAGTGCTTGATTTTCACAAAATAATAATAAAAAAAGAAAAATAAATTACTAAAGACTAGATGACAATGCTGTACATGACCAAGTACTGAAAAAAAAATATTAAAAAGAGACACGATATCACATACCACTTGGTCTTACCTAAGTGCAAGACTGAGAAATAATTTTTTAGACGATGTTTTTCAACAATTCTGTCTTTCGAGACAAGCCTAACTTGAAAATAAGGTGACGAGTGTGTGTGTGAGAGTTACCGCGTTTTTGGAACGCAAAGGGCAACTGAAGAAGCACAGGTGAGTTTTGTAAGTAAAAGTTTATAGTTTGTCTGATGAATTATCACAAAGATGAAGATTTTCCTGTCAATGTATAAAATATCTCCTGAACATACAAAGTCACAATATATTGTAAAAATACACACAGGAGGTAAAATGAACTTAATAAAAGAATGAAAAGTCAAAGATGTCATAGTTTCCCCGAATTTCCCAGTTCTTAACAAGATCTTCTTAATAAGTCCTTAGTTCTTTATTATAAGTTCTTATTTACTTTCTCAGTCCAACACTAATATTCCCATTCACACATTTATATACATTTTTCCACTAAATACTACAAGATTTGGCTTGAATAGTCTGTTTACTTTTTTGTCAAACTGGTCACCTCGTTTTGGTATTACATTATTATTATAAAAAAAATGTCTTATGCATAAATAAATAAAGTCTAATTTGCGTTGCGTTTATTGTTACATTGGGGAAATATTATGCAGTTGGGTAAAACTGATATTATTTTTCGTTTTAGAAGTCCTTATGTCATCATCACCTACCTAGCCTTTTCCCAACTATATTGGGGTCGGCTTCCAGTCAAGCCGGAATTAGCTGAATACCAGTATTTTACGAGGAGCGGCTGCCTACCAGACCTCCACAACCCATTAACTGGGGTAACACGGTACTTCATGGCAAGACTGGAGTCAGATTTACTGGCTTCTGACTATCCGTAACGACTGCTAAAGATCTAAAAATGACAGCAAGTAGAAGTCCCACATGTTTTTCATTAATATTTTAGTGGTTCAATGTTCCAATAAACGTAACACAACACATAATACAAAAAAAGTCTGATTACACAATTAAAGACTATTTCATAAATTAAAGTTAAATTGAATGAAACTGGCTTAACGTTTGGTTTGTGTATTGGTAATCAAGGAATGGTTATATTATTTACAACAAAAAGATTCTAGTTTGAAGGTTCAGTAAAAGTTACTTGTCGATTAAAGTTACCATCAAACTAAGAGCCTGTACACACCACGATTTTTAAACGCGCCGTTGACGCGCGCTTTAGAAACGTGCGTCCATGACGCACTTTTGCTGCAAGCTTAGGCTGCGTCTAACTCGCGTGCGTTTTGCGTCTGTATCGCTAAAAACGCGCGTTGCGGCGTGTGGTGTGCACAGACCCTTACACAGTTGTGAAGTGCTTTACTCGCTGAGTAATACTCCTCACTCCTGATATCACTTGAATTTGTTACTTTACAATGACAAGTTTTGAGAAAACATTAGTTAGCCATATGTTGCTTTTCTCGTCATCTTAACTTCGCAAAACCTGAATCTTGATCCAAAGATTTCAATGGTATACAAAGAAATTAAAAGTATTCATACAAGAAATATTCAGTTCCAACGAACTGAATCAAAAAAAGATATGTTTTATTACAAATAAATGCATTAATTATTACAAAGGGTTCTTCAGTCATTTTAAAATAACTCGACTGAAATAGTACCAGGGTCACATGATTCACAAAGAGGTCATTAAAATTCAGATAAGTTTAAGTAAAAGGTGCAATTGTATATAAAAATGATATGCTAACAATTGCTTTGAAAAAGTTGAGCATTCAAGGAATGATAGATAAAGAATTATAAAAAAAAAACAAATTGGTGTCATTATCATCTACATACAATTCAAATGTGATTTAAAGTTCTCAATCGAAAGATAATTTTACAACCATGATTGACATTTTTTTCTAAAAACAATTACTTTTTTCAATTACAGTAGGTATATGTTTTCATGTTATTTAAAGATTTCGACTGTAAGTCATCAACATTCTACAGTCACTAGCTAGGCGGGACTATTTCCAAAACCTGTAACAACCAAAGAACAAAAAAGAAACTAAGAAACAAACATCTTTTTTCATTTAAAGCTCAGCAATGCCTATTGTCGTTATGCAGTAAAAAAAATGCGTCCTCACAACTTTCTACCATCGATCAGAGAAATTTAACACTGGCAACACAGCGTGGTAGCTTTGGTAGATCTACCGGCTTTATTAAAGCTAAATTTTCGATCGACGCAGTACGCTTTGCAACGAATATTAATATTCGAAAAATATATGCGTTTAAGAAAATTGTTTTGAGGCATTTTTAGGAACTCCCTTTTGTTTAGAAATATCAAATAATGCTATATTATCCAGTATGTTAAATAAGTGAACTGTCAAAGTATAAAGTTATATCTAGGTACACATTTCATGTAAGTTTGTTTGTATGAAACCAAGCTATCTGATGTGCTTAGCACGATTGACTACTACTCAGGGCTTTGTTTTACCCAGTTACTGGGTGGTGGAAGTCAGATAGACAGTCGCTCCAGGCCCTGACAGACTTGAAGACGATCCTAGCATAGTAAGAAACAAAACTAAGCAGATTGAGTCATTTAGAGAGTCAAGCAGAGTAGCTTACTTCAGACAAAAAAACTTACGCGTTCATTTCCGATACAGTAGAAATCATTAATTATAGATATAACTTTTCTCTGACAGTCAGCTGTCTTTGGAGTTTTATAATTTAAGAGAAAGTGATGAAATGAGTCCATATTTAAAACTATATTGTCTTTTTTCTATAAATAAGTATTAAACATGTCAGAATTATCCAATTTTATTGTAAAATATTTCGATAAAGAAATCATCACTGTCTCTTGAACTATTCGCGTTAATAATTAAAGATTATGATATGATTATTATAATTAATAATTATTAAATGCTTACAATAGTGTCATGGACGTAAATTACAATCGTTTTTCTTATGAATTTTACTATAAGTTTTGTGTCCTAAATCCAATTTAGAATAGCGCCATCTACCAGCGACTTTGCGAAACACATCAAATAAAAAAAGATACGAAGACCTTTTGGCGCGTAACTATAATCAGAACGTATCTCGCCATCTTTTTTTTTCTCTACAATTCCACAGATACAAATATTTGATGACAGCCCAATTTGACAGTAATTTTAGCGCCAAAAGATTTTTGTAGCGACATTAAAATATGGACAAAAATACCTTTTTAAGGCAATATTCGTGTAAAAATAAAGAAGAATAATAAGGACACAAACACTTAAGGCAGTGGCTAAACGGAAACGAATGTTTTAAGGCTCGAGACTGGGTGATATATCAGCAGGTATTTGTCAAAGTCCAAAATGTGACGCTTTTCAATCCGAAACATATTTTGTTATTGAGTTATGGAAGTCAGAAAGACAGTTCTTCCATGTGAAATACTGTTTTTTAGCTGCATTTTCTCAGACTGGACGCTGACTCCAAAGTCTTATTGACAGAATGATGAGAATTTCATACATTTTGACCTCCATAACCGCTGATAAAAATCACTGTGTTAAGAGCTAGCTATAAACGTGTACCTATTTCTTATTCTAGCATACCTATATTATATACACTGCATAGCCTCGCTTTGATATTGTGGCCGTTTTCAACATCTAGTTGAAAATAAAAAAGGGGCGCGAAACTAGTTAACATTCTACATTTCCCCCCTTTTTATTTAGGGGCATATTTAATGTCATTGACTGTTTATTTCTGAGTATATTTTCGTCCTAAAGTCATAGTTATTTTTATTTCCATAAGCGGTTGAAATCAGGGTATACATTTGTAACATATCCCCAAAACATCTATGCATTATTATATTAAACCTCTTTACCGCACTGCAGTCAATTCCTTTGCCCCATGTTACAACCCCTTATGAAAAATGTCTTAAAATTGTTTTAAATGTCATAAAAACGATGTCTAGTCATTACTAAGATTTATGTTTAATCGTCGTATAAAATTGCAACCCATTTCGACCCTCTAAAAATTTGGCTACTACCCCTTTTGCTAAGATATGGCAATACTAGTGTGTAATTTTAAAAAATAATGTGTGTCTATTGAAAGAGAAAAGACATGAAATCCTCCTTTATATATTGAAGACAGAAATTTACTAAAGAAATTTACTAATTTAATAAAGCAAATAATAAACAGAAATATTATAGATATTTGTATGTTCAGTTGCAAAGACTATTTAAACTTTAAAATTACACACTATACTGTCAAATAAAATAAAATTGAATCAAGTAATAATTTTTTCTATACAAAAATGTCACCATACCATTCACGGGCAATATTTATTCAAAAGAATATTATTTTCCGCCAGCTTACACTATGATACGGTCAACTGCCTCTGTCAATATTATTTTGTCTAAATGTTGCCAGTTAAATAATTTATTTAACCAATCATAGCCTTCTTAAATCACTCCGCCGCCATCTTTTATCATTTTTAGAATAAATAACCGTCTAACAAGCGAACCGTTTTTTGTTTATATATTATTATTATTGATATATTATTAATTTCTAGTTATTTGTTTTTTGTACTGAAAATGAGTATTTTAAAAGCCAAGTTTAATTTATCAAGTATCAAATCAACAATCCAGCCTTCTCACTCGACCTGGCCAAAACTTTACGGTGTACATTTACCCGTACATCTCACTTTCAGTACAAAAAATCATTCCTAACCTAACTACCAAATATATACAAAGATTTTTTTGGGTTTACAAAACGAATTTGGCATCTTAACACATCAGGATTTGTATGTACGGATCACATCTTTGATTTGAGCCCTACAGAGGGGACATTGGCCACCTCCTTTGCCTCTCCACTGTTGTACGGCACAACGGTAACACATGCACATATGACCGCACATGTATAGGACTGAATCTATAGGGTTTTCATAGCATATGGTGCATTCTGTCCCGGTAAGGTTACCAGTAGTAGCTCCTTCACCTATAACGGAGTATATAGGTTGGTGACGGCTGGTTGAAGGTCCATTTTGAAGCCTGTCAGCGAGTCTTAAAGGTTCAGTGTGTCCGTTAGGAATCTGTGCTTGCTCGTTGATGTTATTTTGGTTGGTTGAAGAACATTGGTTGTCGGGTCTCGGCCTGGGTGGTTGGTAGTTGCAGGTTGCTGGCTGGTTGATGGGTAACCCGGTTAGACAGAGCTGTGAGGTTGTCTGGATTGGCTGGAAAGACAAAATAAAGACATAAGTATTTGAGAAAATTCAAAAGTTGTATATAATACTAATATTATAAAGAGGAAAGATTTGTACCTATTTTTGTATGTTTGTAATGAATAGGCTCAAAAAGTAATGGGCCGATTTAAAAAATTCTTTCACCAATAGAATGCTACATTCTTCCAATTTGACATAGGCTACATTTCATTTTGAAAAAAAATAGGGATCCTTGTTAAAATTTGAACAATGTAACCGAAGGTGTAGAAAAATTTCCAAAAATAAATAATTGTCTACCCCGTGCGAAGCCGGGACCGGCTGCTAGTATAATATAATGTATGGCTCATGTCAATTATGATAAACAATATTGCAAAAAAATCTCCTCAAAGTGTCTATCTGTCTCTTATTAACATGTTATATGTATAGATCAACAACTACTTTACATATTCAAACTAAAAAACCTGATAAAAATAATGGCAAAAGACCCAAAAACAAAAGAAAGATCCTCAACAGGAAACTCACCTCAATATAATGAGCACTAGCCAGGGTAAGGCTCTGCTGGTTAGCAGCATTCTGTCCATTCTGAGGCGGCAGACTAACCACCAAGACTGTACCACCAGCCCCGGCTGTGATCGACCCTGCGGACCCCGTCAGCACCCTCAACTGCTGCGGAGGAGTCTGAGCTTGCTGCACCACTTGAGTACTAAGCATCCTGACCTTCTGCGTAGCCCCATATATATCCACAAACGCCCACAGCCTCAAAGTATGATCCACATGCATGACTGTGACAGGAGTGGACCCATTTCTACTGACTCTGACTTCCCCATCTTGTGTTAAGGTTACTGCTAGTTCATCGCCTCTTCGGAGGCCATTCGCAGCGTCCCGCCTCACCACCCAATACTCAGGACGGTCTAGAAGCAATTCCGCATCGTCTGGTAGATCGCAAGGTCTTAAAGTCGCAGGATCGCATGATGTAAGACCTATAGCTAAGCTGCCTGCGTACGCTGCTTCTGTTGCTAAGATTTGGACGACAATAGTCTGTCCAGGACGCATTGGACGCGCCGTAAATACGTATCCTTGACAGAATTCGGCATCAGCTCTAGCTGCGACACCCCTATCGTTCACACACTGTACGTTTCTGCCTTTAGTTCTGTGCAAGCTGAGTGGGACTAAAGGATTCTGGTAGCGGGGCGGAGGTAAAGATTCTTCGACTGACAACGATCTCATGCTGCCAACCAGTCTATCTTCCTCCAAAGGACTGTGTCTCCTCTGGCTTGGGGCGCGAGGATCAGCGAACTGGACTGCCGTGCAGTTGCCGTATACATCTACTAAGGCCCAGAGAGGGCTCCTGGTGTCTACTCCTGAGAAGAATAAGCCTTTGTCTTCTCCATTCACTCCGAAGTGGACGTCCCCGGAAGAGTTAACGTAGTAGTATAAAATGTTGTCCTTTTCGCAGAATCTTTCGCCGAGGGCTTTGGCCCAGTTGCCAGGTTTGTTCGTTAGGTCTGGGCAGGCGTATTTGGGGAGTGGATGCGCGAGAGTGGCAGGGTCGTGGTTTGTGAATCCGAAGCGGATGACGCCGCTCCAGCTGTTTGAGATTTCTACGAAGCGGAGGCAGACCTGGAAGGAGAAATTGGAAGATTAAAGATAACCAGCATTGTCTCAACTCATAAGCGGTCGTATAATGTTCCTACTGCTGGGGACTCTGGCGTCCTCTCTAGCGGAGGGAATAAGCCGTAGTCTAGTCGCGGGAACAGTGCGGGTAGTAGATGATCTCTTCCACTTTAAACTTATTAGAGATTCAAAGCGTTTTGTTTCGAGCCCGAGTATACGCAATTTGGAAATAACCATTGACGAACAAAATATGTGAAAGAAATCAGTTCATGTTCTATTTGTATCTTTACGCGTAAGTTGCACCTACTACGCTATGTTTCTGCACCACCCTAAGGTCGACTAGCAGTAAATGCCTAAGGCCGCCTTTGTAGAATATGAAAAACAAAAGATATCCTTCTACCCACCTTCTCATTAACCCTGACAGGCCTCGCGCTGAAAGCCATGCCCTTGCAGAAGGACTCCACGCGCCGAGCCATGGACCCGTCACGGGAGACCCTGACGTTCTCGCCATGGACGGAGTGGAAGCCCAGGGGAGGCAGGTTGTTCGGAGTGCCTCCGGTGCATGACGTGCGGGGGGCTGCAACAAGAGAAACGAGGGTTTAGTAAACGAGGGTTTTTTACAGGTTTCAATGTAGCTTTGACAGGTGTGGATGTTACTGTTTGTCGTTTTGGTCCAGTGGTGCATTGGTAATGTTGGTGCAGTGGTTAAACACTGCACCAAACCGTGTGTCGCGGGTTCATTTCCCACACGGAAAAAATATTGTTACAACTACTATTAAAATTTTCAAATATTGTTCTCTTACTATTATATTAATTATTATTTGTACGGTGTCTTGTGTTTATGAGTTTATATTTTTGTGAACGCACAGGAGTTATTCCTAGCGAGAGGCAAAGTTTTCTTATAAAGTTTTTAATGCTAATTTCAAGATAGATATTTGTTTGAGTTATTTTAAGTTAATAAAAAAAAAACATTTATATTAAATAATTCTCTAGTTTAATTACTTGATATAATAATCAATACAAAACAGTCACATCGAACGCGATCGAAACAGCTAGAACCACCGCGAAAAAAAAAATCCACAACATTCGCTTCTTACCAACAGTAATTCCTTAAAAATTACAACCCAAGTAGCATGACAATACAGATATTCTCGTTCCCCTAAGAACGCCATTATAGTTTCCCCCTCGCTAATGTCAAATTCAAACATGGCGTCGCGTCACCTGCTTGGCAGATGTGCCGTATACGCAGCTTGCGTTTGCGCTGCTTATGTATCTACCCTAACAAGGATATCGCCTTTAATTATAATTTGGGGCCAGTTTCTTTGTTAATTAAGAATATGCAGGACTGTAAAATGGTATATTTTTATTGTGCGTACCTACAGCTAAGGAGTGGAATACCTTGCTATAGTCTTTGTTTCCTGATAGCTACAACCTTTGTATTTTTACAGTCTTTGATCATCATTTTTAGTTCTAGGACACGCCGGTTTCGTCACGGTGTTTCCGTCGCCATTTTGAGAAGAGTGGTAATGAAATAAATTAAACAAAGTAGTAGTCGTGAGTTCAAACCCAGCCTGTCGTATACAGGCTGGCTGGGTTGAACCCACGACCAACAACTTGCAAGTTATTTGCTCTATTGGTTTACCAACTCAAAGAAAAAACCTTATTCGTTACACTTCAGACCTCTTGAAGTCTAGACCACCTATCTAACATACTTGTAACACAAAAAAAAATCAAGATACGTGCTTAAACAATACCACACAAGATTTTATTTAGTCCCCTATCAAATAATACTTTCACCCCCGAGCTTAAGCGAGGGGGGCGGCCATTGTGCAAGCACGTGTCACTTCCTCCTAAATCGGAAGTGACGTAATACGACACGCGTCGAGCTCAATTTGCCGAATAATTTTGATAGAGTCATTTGTTTTACGAGCTGGTAATGACTTCCTTTAGGATAAATAGGGTGCTATGGTTTAAATTAGGCCATGATGATGAAGAATGAAGTGAGGCTAGCTCATACCAAAGATTTGGCCACCGTAAGCGCAGGCTTGTGGACGGTAAGTAATGGGTGGGTTAGGACCAAGTCTGAGTAGGGAACACAACTCGTCATAAGTTGTGTTCCCCTCGCATCTTAGATCATCATCTACCTAGCCTTTTCCCAACTATATTGGAGTCGGCTTCCAGTCAAGCCGGATTTAGCTGACCAGCAGTATTTTACGAGGAGCGGCTGCCTACCAGACCTCCACAACCCATTAACTGGGGTAACACGGTACTTCACGGCAAGGCTGGAGTCTATCAGTCTATCTACCAGTAACATTATGTAGTCCAAAGTAAATTAAGAACAAGATTATACGCGAGGAAGGCGACAACATCTGGCCAAGTGTTCTACTTCACCCCCTAAGATATTTCACCCCCTAACAATCGAACAATAGGCGTTTTATTACGTCCCCTTGAGAATATTTGATAATAAACACAGATGTGTAGAGAGGGTAGTCGACGATGACGGTATTTGGGTCAGTGTATTAATAAAAGAGAGATGTATGGTTTAAGAGTGTTGTAGTAATCCCTCTCAGGCCGTAAGGGTTGTTTTTTTTTTCATTAATATTGATTGGTTCGCGCTTGACCACTACCTCAAAATTCAAAGTCAAAAGCATTTATTTTAAATAGATCATTTACAATTTTACAGGCACTTATGAATAGTTTAATTAAAAGATCGGTCAGTCAAAAAAAAGTGAAGCAAAATTGCATGTTCCAAAGCGTAGATCTCCAAGGAAAAAATCACTTCAAGGCGATGATGTGGTCGATGATGGAGCATGTCTGCCTAGAAGTAACCTATTCACTTTCTAAATATCAGGTGAGGTATTGGACAAGCGTGGGCCTATCAACAATGAAAATAGTCAATTAGTACGGGTTAGCGGGACTTTACACTTTATTCTGCATACCTCTAATTTTGAAACCAGAAATATAATAATAATGAGTTTATTTCGATTAATTTACAGTTTTGTAAGCTATTTTATGGTAAGACATCTTTAGCTGAAATAGCGTCCCTTAATTCATGAATCCCCGACCGGTCCTATGAGACCGCGGTGTTATTGTTTTACTATTGTGTCTCGTTTTGTGGGTATGTGATAGGTTAAATATAAAAATTAATATATAAAATTACGCCTTTGTATGTAAATCTTCAAAGTTAATTTAACAAAAATGAATTCAATCGAAAAACAGATGTTTCCTCCAAATGGGGAAAACAAAGCTCTTGAAGAAACCAGGTGTTTTTGATTCGGAAGTAGAAAAAAACTATTGAGGAGTGGGTGGATTTGTGGGCATCACTTCCGACGGAAGCTTCCGATCCCATCTTGATTTTAGGGGAGTTTTGTATGAAATAGGATATTTTTTGAAGTCGTATCTCAAGTGTATAGGACAATGATGTCTCTTTGAAATTTTGTTGCATCTGGTTTTAAGTGGTTTATCGTATATTAGAGTATTAACACAGATCATTTAAAAATTAACCTATCACATACCCACAAAATGAGACACAATAGTAAAACAATAACAGCTCGGTCTCATAGGACCGGTCGGGGATTCATGAACTAAGCTGATTCAGCCTTATAATGTTCCAACTGCTGGGTTTCAGGCCTCGTATCTAGGAGAGGGAATGGGCTGTAATCCACGACGCGGGTCCAGTGCGGATTGATAGACATCACATGTCTTCGAATTTTCGGCTCTAGGACATGCCAATTCCCTCACAACATTTTCCTTCACCGTTTTAAGAGTAGTAGTGACGAAATAAAGTTACACAAAGTAATACCTAGCTGTATTTGCAACCGCTACTTTTCTTGATAGCCGAACAAAACCAAAAGAAGCTAGACTAAGTTCTATTCTAGATCTAGACCAGGATTGACGTCAAACGGGACTATAGTTAGCTTGATTGCACCAGGAAGATCTGATGACGCAGTTTGTGACATTTGCGCTTGCGCAGAGAGGCGTTGCAACGAATTTATTGGCTTTGGTTTTTTTTTTAGGCTTCTGATGTTGGCAGTAAGTTTTGGAAGTGGCGCCAATGAGTGGAAAGTTGAAAGTGAATCGTTCTAGGTATAGTCATGTGAAGAACAGGGATTAAAGGCATGACACTAAAAGAGTTACACTGAATATACATGTGGACAGATAAAAAGAGAGAAGGAGACCAAAGAAAAGATGGATGGATTGAGTGAGAAGTGATATGAAACTAACACGAATACACTCGCTGTATGAACGAGATCAACTCAAAAACTACTAAACAGATTTTCATACAGTTTTCACCAATAGACAGAGTGATTCATGAGGAAGATTTAGATGTATAACACATGCATATTATAGTAGAACAAAGCAGAGAAAAGAGGCCTCCCACAAGATGAGCCGATAACATGGTAAGAATTGCGGGAATCCAATTGATACAAGACGCTTAGGACCGGTCATTAAGGCTATACTTGAGAAAGGCACTATATCCAACAGTAGACGTCTTTAGGTTGAAATGATGACGATGACAGCAGAGAATTTCTAACATTTCTAACACCAGTACAAAGTTGAGGCGGGTCATTACTTTGCTACAACTTTTATCAGTATCTATTCCTCTCTCTCTTTCATCTATTGCCATCCCGCTCTCGTCAGGGTCCACTAAACATCCTAACATGGACCTAAAAAAGGAAATCTAATACCGTGACACCCCTGAATCCACTCTAAGAGCCGGAGATCCACACCACTGCGTCGACGCATCCGGCAGTTGAGGAAATCCAATATAATTACTAATGTGGGTAGTTGGTGATTTTGTAAGATCCGACTCGTGATTAGGGGCTTTGGATTTCCGTGGGTTTTTAGTACTGTGTACTGAAAGTGGCGATGCAAGAGAACGGTATGACGTGGAAATCTGTGGTCTTGATAGGATTATAAAAAATATTACGCGATCCTATTCGCGTTTGACGACTATCTTACCTGATGGTAAACGATAATGTGGTCGACGATGGAGCATGCTTGCCTAGAAGTAACCTATTTAGGCCTATTTACTCTTAACACGATCCCTAAGTTGTAGCTACAAGCTGGGGATCTTGAAGTCAAAACTGAATAGGTTACTTCTAGGCAAGTGTGTTCCATTGTTAACCACATCGTCACTTTCCATCAGGTGAGATGGTGGTCAAGCTTGAGTCTATCATTTTCATCGTTTTTCTCTAGTCTCCAATCACCAATATCCGACTCAAAAGAGCCACTATAATAGCCACACACTTCCTCAGACAAAACCATACGTCATACATCATGACGGGCAGTGATCAGTCAACAAATTAACACAATATACCTGCAATGACGGTCGTCCGTTTGTCTGACTGACAAAAAGGTATGCAAGGCATAAACAATGCTTACTATGACGTTGTGTGACGTCATATTCCAGTGGCAGAAACGCTGGAATGTATCTTGGAAGCGATAATGTTTATAGACATACGAATATTCGCTAGTATTTCTGTCTGAACAATGTTTTCGAGTACGTAACAAGTGTGAACTATATTAGATTGACGCACACGAGGGTGACGTCTGAAATATACAGTCTCTGCCCTATGTTACAGGACCCATCTTAGAAATATAAAGAAACTAGCTGTCCCCTGCGGATTCACCCGCATTTTTCGTTACTGCTCCGCTCCCGTGGGTCGTAGCGTGATATATAGCATTCCTCGATAAATGGGCTATCTAACATTGAAAGAATTTTTCAAATCGGACTAGTAGTTCCACAGATTACCCCCTACATACAAACTTACAAATTTTACCTCTTTATAGTATTAGTATAGATAAATATGGGTCAGACAATAAGAAGCACTGATTGTACGTAGAACCGCGTCGCGTGGCGTGGATCTAATGTAGGTCTACAAGTCTAGTTGCCATGGAAAATGTATGGAGACAGACGTGCTTAGATCGACGTACGTGGCAAACGAGGACCCAATGTAGTTTTATGTTTTGGGTGAAAATCTGGCGCATTTCTAGATTAGGTTAGGCAAGAAGCATGGACATGTGTACAAAAGAGGTCCATGTCCATAGGCGTGTATAGGACAGCCAAGTAGTATCATAATTTTAGCCTAAATTTCATAGCTGGACATCGGCCTCTTCAAGCGTCGCCACAACGACTGGTCCTGTCACCTGTGCGTCTTGCACATCGGATTCCCGTGTCCCTCACCAGGTCATGAGTCCACCTTGTAAGAGACCTACCAACGTTGCCACTATAGAAACCATCGGTACAATGAACTTATCTAACGTATATTTTAGTAACGGCGTTGCATCATATCTTTTTAATAACAAATCTATTAATAGACCACTTGAGTGTATGTAACCGCGGTTTCAAACAATCCGGTGGATAAACATTTATCCACTAGATTGTTTGTAATAGTTACCGCAGCTAGAACGCATAGAGCAACTGAAGGTATACGCGTGGGTTTATAGCCTCTTGCTTGACCCAGACCCGAAGAAGTGATTGAGTTGATTATTTCCTACCTACCCAACAAATTAAAAGCAAACACTGTTCTTAAACAGTGTGAGACATAAAGAATGATAAACTTTTCTTTTTCTTTCTTTCTTTCACAACCCAACTGTGTAACTGGTTAGCATAAAAGTTCAACTTTATCATTCATGATGTTTCTTCCAAAATCTATTTAGACATAATGTCAAAATCCCGCTCAAAATTATCTTTGAAAAGGTCAAAGCCATAATTTCGTAATATCGGGACAAAATTGGATCATGGCCGCCCTCCCTAGGGGTCGTATTCGATTTATTTTTAATAAGGGGTGCAGATGCTGCGTTACACCCCCGCAGTTTGGCGAGAATCCTATTATCAATGTATTATCTTGAGTTAGTCTTTGGAGGTATTATATATGAGGAGCTCGTGGCTAAATAATAACAGCCGCACGGGTCGATCTTCAAGGTTAAGCAACGCTTGCCAAGGTTGGTCTGTGGATGAGTGACCATCTTAACATAACGAGTTTCCTCCGTGCCTCGGAAAGCACGTTAAGCCGTAGGTCCCGGCTGTCATTTGGAGATCTTTGGCAGGCGTTACGGATAGTCAGAAGCCAGTAAATCTGACTCCAGTCTTGCCCTGAAGTACCATGTTACCCCAGTTAATAGGTCGTGGAGGTCTGGTAGGCAGCCGCTCCTCGTAAAATACTGGTATTCAGGTAAATCCGGCTTGACTGGAAGCCGACCCCAATATTGTTGGGAAAAAGCTAGGCGGATGATGATGTGTGTGTGTGTGTGTTGTGTAAGTATAGTGTGTTTAAAAAACTCCTATTCTATACTTTTATATTTGTGGTTAAATCTAGCCAGTAATACGGCTTCTTAATCCGATTTCCTGCACTTTTTTGTGCTCTGATACTCGTTATACCTAAAAAAATAGCATGAAGCACAGAATCAGAGCAATTTGGATAGCAATTACAACGTAAAAACTTGAACCACGGACCCGTAACCATTAACTGTCAAAAACAATTGACTCGCAAAATGGCGGCAATAAAAAAACGCGTTCGAAGTTCGAACTCAATAAAACATTCCACAATTAAAAAATATACCTACCTCTAAAATTAAAAACATCACATTCGAAATTCGAAAATCAATTAAATCTCAATAAAATCGGGACCGTTTCCGAGTGGAACTAACTGGGTAAATTGAAATAAGAAAAAAAAAAATCGGAGCATGGAAATTGACGGTCCGGCTGTCCGTCATGCTGGATAAGTCTATGGGTCTATGACCTGGCTGAGTTCCTTCATGCCTTTGCTTATTGCGATGTTTTAGAAAAAAGAACATGACTTAGATTGTATGAAATTCCTTTGTGGGAACAGATTATAGAGGTGCGCGTTCTTTTTGCAAATTCTATTTTACTTGAAGGTTATTTTTTTTTTATTCTCTATACTTTTTGATTGACCGTTGATTGACTATGTATTTTAATAGTGATTGTTTCAATAATTGAATGCAGTTTTTATGTTTATTAGATTCATATTTTTGCGGAATTAAATTCACCGTTCTTTTATGAGTCTTGCACGCAATGTTAAAACTGTATTATCTTTACGAAATTAAAAGTAACATTATCAAACTTCAAATACTTATCTAGATAAAGTAGTACCTACCTGTATGTTGATCTAAAAAGATTTACATCATCACATCTTCTTACTCAACTACAAAAAATCTTGCATAATTTGTTGCCTCTCTTCAAAAGTTTAAAACAGAGATCTTTGTTACCCACTTTCCCAGTACACATCTGATAAAGGCAGATTTTTAGTCAGCAAAAGTCTTGACTCTACCCCTCACTCAACTCGGGAATCATTAGATTATACCCTCTCTCAATCACAAGAACCTGAACGAAGGAATGGGGTTTAGTCAATAAAAGTCCGACACGCCCTCCCGCTCCGCCCAAGAGCGGGAGAAGTCATTCTGATGATTCCCCACTTGAAAAATAAAACCTATAACCGTAGTAATATATTCCATAACACACTGAAAGACTTTCGTTACGATCCCCCATCTCTTTCCCACATACACCTATCTCTCTCCACCGTCACGGTAGACCGCTAAGCATGCGTTCACTTCGTCACGCTCGGTGGGTATACTCGACACACGCCTATGCAATCCATGGTAATATACCACGCTGTTACTACAGTCAGAATATTGCTTAAAATGTTGAATGGTAGCTTCATCAGCGGTCTTGAAAAGAATAACAGCATGGAGCAGGCTCGACTCATCATCTATCTAGCCTTTTCCCAACTATATTGGGGTCGGCTGCCAGTCAAGCCGAATTTAGCTGAATACCAGTATTTTACGAGGAGCAGCTGCCTACCAGACCTCCACAACCCATTAACTGGGGTAACACGGTACTTCATGGCAAGACTGGAGTCAGATTTACTGGCTTCTGACTATCCGTAACGACTGCCAAAGATCTACAAATGACAGCCAGGACCTACGGCTTTACGTGCCTTCCGAGGCACGGAGGAAACTTGTCATGTTAAGATGGTCACCCATCCACAGAGCAACCTTGGCAAGCGTTGCTTAACTTTGAAGATCGACCTGTGCGGCTGTTATTATCTAGTAACGAGCTCCTCAACAAAAGCTATACAAAGATTCTACTAAATGTAGCGTTTTCAAAGATAATTCATGGAGTCTGAATTCATGGTCATAATGACGTAATGATCACGCTTCGTCAATGGATCTGTCATGGCGGACACACAGTAGGTACATTATTTTTAAGTAGTTCAAATTTAATCTGTCAAAACATACTAATAGAAGGATCAATGGTCGTCTTAGCTGAATTGAAAAAATAATAGTGAGGATAAAATTGTAAGACTCCGTTGTCCGTTTGTGTGTCTGTCACCAAGCTGAATTTCATGAACTATGATAACTAGACAGTTAAAATTAATACAGATGATGTAGTTCTAAAAACCAAAATAAAATAAATATTTAAGTGGGACTCCTTTACAACAAACGTGATTCTTTTGCCGTTTTTAGCTACGGTTGGTACGGAACTCTTAATACGCAAGTGCGACTCGCACTTGGCCAATTTCTTTTTCAATAAAAATACTGTTTCATCTAGAAAATACAGTTAATTCATAACGGATATTTATATTATCTTGCAAGAATCTAACTGAACATACTAACAAGTGAAACTAAATTAATAATCTCATAATAAAATAACCACTTCATAATCTTCATAAACACAAAGCACTTTCCCTCCAATTTTAAACAACGCGGGGGCGGCCATCTTTCAAAATAAACAAAGTCTACGTGGGGCATAGACTAAAGAGTGCTGTATGGAGCTGCGAAGTACCAAATGTGTTACAGATGGCCTGGTACCACGGGGATTTCTTGCTGTCCCTTTATTTTGTATTATATTTATGTGGTTATATGTGTCACCATTCCCCCATGGGCAGTCTTAGTGCGTTAGAGTGCATTTTTAAAGATACGTCACGCAATGACACATGACTGTTTATGTTTTAGAATTTGGAAGGCGATATTTTTGTAAGTGGTTTTCAAAATTGGTTCTATTTTACTCCTATTATATTATTAATTTGGGAAAGATTACTGCGGGTTTATAACGTAAAGACCCGGAAAAAACACATATGCGTTTTAGTTAGTAAAAGTTTGACTCTAGCTTTATCCGGTGCTGGAGAATTAATTTGAGTTTTTTGAGATTTAATTTCCTTTTTACATGCCTATATGTATTTTCATTTATACGATTGTATGAAGCACGAATAAACGTTTTTCTTTCTTTTCTGATTTCCCACAACAAAAAAAAATGCGTAACAAAACTTTTCTTTTAAACGACAACGTAGATAGCTACAATTACCTCGCTTTGCTTCGCTCTATCAAAAACAAATCATCAAAACAGCATCCCATAAACAACAAACACGTCAAACTTCAAAACAGTTACCTAACCTGTCACTTCCGATTTGACGTTAAGACACACAAGACCACAGATAAAAAAACCGCTTTCCCAACCGTATCGGGTATCGGATGAGGTGTGGTTGGCTATGGTAGGCAGGATGACCATCGACTCAGCCGGATGGCCATGGTTCGTCGGAAATATAACTTGATATTAAAACCACATAAGATGTTGAAGTGGTTTCGATAATGATCCTTGAGAGGGGAAACTGTCTTTAGTTCATGAATCCCCGACCGGTCATATGAGACAGCGCTGTTATTGTTTTACTATTGTGTTTCGTTTTGTGGGTATGTGATAGGTTAATTCTTTGGTAGGTGAATATTTTGTTAACATTATTAGCCTTGTAATGTTCACACTGTTGGGACTCAGGCCTCCTCTCTAGAAGAGGGAATGGGCCGTAATACACCACGCGGACCCAGTGCGGATTGGTGGATGTCACATGTCTTCGAATTTTTGGTTCTAGGACATGTTGGTTTCCTCACGATGTTTTCCTTCACCGTTTTGCAGAAGTGGGGACGAAATAAATTACACAAAGTAATGCGTCTAACTAAGTTTGAAGCCGAGTTTGAACCTACAACTTGCAAGTCGGGGCAACTACCACTGGGCTACCACTGCTCCTTCGTTCATCAATAATGCTAATTCACTGAGTAACATAGAACAAAATCGCTGTCTAAAGCTAGTCTATACTAATATTATAGAGAAGTAAAATTTGTAAGTTTGTATGTAGGGGGTAATCTCTGGAACTACTGGTCCGATTTGAAAAATTCTTTCAGTGTTAGATAGCCCATTTATCGAGGAATGCTATAGGCTAAATAGGTATACCATCACGCCCGACCCACGGGAGCGGAGCAGTAACGAAAAATGCGGGTGAAACCGCAGAGGACAGCAGCTAGTATCAGATAAAATACTCGTAGATGGTTCGGCAAGAATATTTCGTAAACCTTTAACGACAGAACTAACCGTCTTAAAGGCTAATCACAATAAATTATAATTAATAGTATAATAAATCATAGATCAATTGGGCAGTAACGTAATGGTGAGTTACAATGCGCACGCACGACGCTTTCCCACGGTAAATGATCTATAGATCATTTTTAACATCACGCTTTTAGTACTGACGGAGCAAGGCCTATAAACGGACGCGTAGTTTCATAGACGCGAATTTTTTTTTACTACTCACACAATGCCATCTAGTCCCAAGCTAAGCAGAGCTTGTGTTATGGGTACTAGACAACTGATAAACATACTTATATATTTCTAAGTACATACATAATATAGATAAATTACACCCAGACACAGAACAAATGATTGTGCTCATCATACAAACATTTGTCCTGGGTGGGAATCGAACCCACGACCTCCGGCATAGCAGTCAGGGCCACTAACCACTAGACCAACAGGCCAGTCAGTATTCGTCTTCATACGCCAGCGTGAAGCTTGCAAACAAAACTATGAAACTCTGCCAACCATGTTGCATAATGTCAAGTTTTATAAGAAACTTTGGCCCAACATAGACCACAGTGTACAGCACAGTGGACGCTACCAACAACTGGATTGCGTGTGAATCATCAAAAAAGTCACATCACTTACCGAGAATAAGTCCACACAAACGAGTTTTTAACAATTCCATTCAGAAGTGATCTTACTCAATAGAACCTCTTACATTCAAAACTAAACTTTACTGGAACGAGATAAAACTGGTTTTTGATTACACGATCAGTTTCTCACAGATCCACTATACGAGTTGCTTTTTTTTTAAATTGTAATTGTAACCTAGTGTGTAAACGTTAAGCGTGAGTCGATTAAATCGTGGAGTTCTTGAGATAAAATCTGTTAAGAGGTGAAGAAAGTAAATATTGAGAAAGACAAAGAGATTCAGATATTTTTGAGAAACGTTTCTTAAGTAAACAAATTCTAAGTATCAAAAGAAAATCTATACTATCTATACTAATTTAATAAAGAGGTAACGTTTGTTTTTTTGTTTGTATGAGGTAATCTGTAGAAATACTGGTCCGATTGCTAAATTTTTTTCTCCAATAGAAAGCTGCTGTATTCCTGAGTGACATAGGCTATATTTTATGTACGCGGGCGAAGCTACGGGCTAAAGCTAGTGGTAAATAAAAGATGTTTATTTACAAGTAAAATACAAGAAACAATGCGTAAAACAGTACAAAATACTTTTGTATATTATAAGCATAATTGAACTTAACAAAGCTGAAAGAAAAGTCTTGCTTTAGGTCAATCCCATTTTCTTATGTAGGTCCACCCAATTTACTTTCAATTGCTAGAGAAAGTTTCAGCTTTATATTGACACAAACCCACACTTGTTCCTTCAATTGCCCTGACTGGTGACTCTTTCGACAATCCCGTTTTCCGTTGTCGGTTAGCCTAAATTATTGACATCTTAGGCTAAAGTGAAGTACGAGTTATTTTAGGTGGGATATTATCAGAATGACTTCTTCCACTGTTGGGCGGAGCGGGAGGGCGTGTCAAACTTTTACTGCCTAAAACTCACTAATTTGTTTGTGTTTTACCCATGTCCCCCAGAGGCTTCGAACCTGCTAGGCCAAGTACGTGGTAATCTTCGAAGCTACAGAACGTAAACAAAAACGGTTTTATAATCCTCCTACGGATCTCTAAAAAGGACAGGACGATGTCTATTATAACTGTAAACCATCCTTTTTCCCACGCCCGGCCCGCGACTTTTATTTTCAGCCACCATTTTGTTTTTGCTATTTTTTCTCTTTTTTCTTAACTTTTATGAGTTTTAATTTTGCTTTCAATGAGAATAATGATAAGTTTGTGAGAATTAAATTGAAGTTGTATTGCGTTTAGTGTTATGATTGGTTTTCTTTTTATTGTTTTAATTTTTTATTAGCCTTGTTAGCAATATGGCGGTATAATACCCCTTGTATGAATGAATATAAAGTGGTTAAGTAGTATTTTTTACCAAGACGAAAGATAGAAAGAAAAAGAGAAGGAATTATCTTTGTACCTATTTTTCTTCTTATCTAATATTTTATGTGTACATAAATTGTTAAATAAATAAAGAAAATATGTTGAGCACTTGTACGCATGTAGATATATTTGATAGTAAATTAGGTGAGTTAGAAGTAGTATTTTGATATTTCTATGCAGTCAATTTGAAGTCAATGAATTGATTTTTCTCATGGATTTTGGCCTTAAAACTAAAATACCTAATCTGGTCTCAAAAAGGTAATTTTGCACTAGAAAAACCATTAAAAATTAGTGCTACCGACACACCAAATTAGGAAGTAAAAATTAAATACCTTAGTATCAAGATTAGAAAAAACAACTTTATAGATTTTCTCAACCTCTATGGCTTAATTTCAAGGTAGGTATAAAACCTTATTAGACGACACTCATTTATAACAGTAGTTCTATTTTTAAACCGAGCCAACATGTCCCATTGTGTACAAACTACACAGCCATTACACCCAACTAGTTGCAAGTTGTCCCGTGTGACAGGATATATTCTTTTTTTTATATTGTTTTTTTCACAACGCGTGGGAAGCGCACTTGTTCTGCCTATTTTGTTTTTTTTTTGGTTTACCGTTAAGTGTACCTTAATTATTGTGTCTGGATGTACTGTTTTGTTTTTTTTTTTATTTAAGGTCTGGTTTTCTAGGGAGTAATTTTACTGGCCAGTATGTTGAGGCTGTCATTAGGTTTTTGTTCTTTTTCGGTCTATAGTTAACTGTTATTTTAGAGATGGAACTGAAAAAGTTAGTTGTCTTTTTTAATTTTGATAGGCTAGCTTCGGATCACTATCTCTTCTGATGGTAAGCGAATGATGTAGTTGACGATGGAGCATGATTGCTTAACTCTTCATTACGTGAAGATCTAAACAGAATTTCAATTCTTCTTTTCCTGTCTTATTTAGGTACTCTTACAAAAAAAAAAACTGCCCAGTATATGGCAACCTATATGTTTGGCTCTGGTATTGGCCTCGTATGGATCCTGTTAAACTGCAGATGGTTGTATACGTCTAGGAAGAGCAGCATAGCAATTCCTATTTATATTAAACCACAATTGCAACTCGAACACAGAAATTCGTCGCCGAAAAACGATTTCGCTACCAGATTATAATCATCACAAATACTAGAAAACCACATTACAAAACCGTCTAATATCTCCAAAAAATCAAAACAGGGAAATGACGTACCCGCTAGGGCAGTCCCTAATCTACTTTCACCGAAAAACGATATCAATATATCGATTCCAAATGACAGATCGATACGAACGAAAGGTGAGGTTCCCACGGTTCGTGTGACTGCGCGAGCGAGAGGCTCTAATAGAGCGAGACGGAAGATCTTGCGACATAACCGCGAGATAGTAATGCCATGAATTCTGTAAGATGCTTTAAGTTAGGCAACCTTGTGTGAAAGAGTTGAAGATAGGCCTGTAAATTGTGTCGAAGAAATAGAGTGCGTCTGAAAGCGCGACCTGGAGTTTTATTTTTTAACCTATCAATACCCGCAAAACGAGACACAATAGTAAAATAATAACAGCGCGGTCTCATAGGATCGGTCAGGGATTCATGAACAAAACCATAGAAACAGAAAAAATAAACCGCGTGAGAAACAAAAACTACATCCATTGAAGATTTTCAGTAATTCTTACAGACATAACACAAGAAAGCTACAATGGATATGAAACATCAAATGAGTCATTGTCATTACTCATTGGACAAGAGAATAAAAAGTATTTAATGCTTTGTTACAAGCGTGTGAACTTGCCATAACAGCTGACCGCCATTAGTAAGGAATTGGCTTTAAACGACGACGAAGAATGAGGCAGGTAGATTGAAATGGCGAAGAAGAAGAAGACAATCTATACTAATATTATAAAGAGGTAAAATTTGTAGGTTTGTAAGTTTGTATGTAGGGGGTAATCTCTGGAACTAGTGGTCCGATTTGAAAAATTCTTTCAGTGTTAGATAGACCATTTATCGAGGAATGCTATAGACTAAATACTATCACGCTATGACTCACGGGAGCGGAGCAGTAACGAAAAATGCGGGTGAAACCGCAGGGGACAGCTAGTGTAGTAAATAAATGTGAGGAAGAAAGCCTAAGCTAGTAAAAGGATGACGTCACTTGAGAGTGGCAGGTAGTTTATAAGCAAGAGTTGATATAAACTAGAGCTTGAGTGCGATCCCACCTGATGGTAAGCAGTGATGCAATCGTTGATGGTGAAGTGTACTATTCACTCTAGCCTTGAAGACACCCCAATTATAATCGGACAAAATTTAAAAATTAGATTAGTAATTAACCTATCACATACCCACAAAACGAGACACAATAGTAAAACAATAACAGCGCGGTCTCATAGGACCGGTCGGGGATTCATGAACTAAGTAAGCGTGGTCTTAGAACGCAAAGGACCACTGCAGGAACAAAGGTGGGTTTAGTTAGTAAAAATCTAACACACCCTCCTCGCGCTCTCTCTCGCTCCACCCATAGCGGGAAAAGTGGTAGATTTTTAACTAAAAGACATAATAATGAAAACTTTATTTGACATTTTACCCTCTTTCATCACTTCACAAACCTATTTCTCCGTATTACAACTCTTTCCCAAGTACCAAAACTGTTTTTTTTCCCCAATCATCTCACGTATAGATCTCAGCTATAGATCACTGCGTGCTGTAGATCATTAGCTGCGGCCGCGCCGATCGTGATCCGAATAAGACACGAAGATGAACGAACGATGCGCTCGAGCCGAAATTTTGATGTTTCTTGGTAATTTCGTATGAATGTTTATTGGTGTGAAGTTTTTGAACTTGAATTGGTGTACAATACGCCCGTTATAAGTTGGCGAGTGTGAAGTTAGGCTCTGCGAATTTTGGGGTTTGAAATATCGTACAAAAATAAAGGTTTAAAAAAAAATGTAATTTGCAGTCCTTATTGCTGTTAAAAACAGTTATTGCCATCATATACAATACAATAAAGAGGTAAAGTTTGTTTTTTGTTTGTATGAGGTAATCTGTGGAAGTACTGGTCCGATTGCTAAAATTTTTACACCAATAGCAGCTGTATTCCTGAGTGGTATAGGCTATATTTTATGTACGCGGACGAAGCTGCGGGCTAAAGCTAGTTTCGTATAAATGTTCATTGGTGTGAAGTGTTTCGAACTTGAATCGGTGTACGACGATTTTTTGTTGTTATACAAGAATTTTCTGTGTTTAGATCAATGGAAGATAAAAAAATTGCGTTGCGATAAGGATATTCTGAGTTTATTAACCTCGGAAGGCTCAGAAAAAAGGTACTTTATAGTAGAAATAGGGAGGAGCCTTTTGCCCAGCAATGGGAAAGTAGATAGGTACCTAGATAGAACATAAAAATAAACTATGTCTTCAATTTTGTTCATTAATATTAATAATATAAGTACATAGATTGAATTTCGTCCACATATGCGAAAATCTCAAATGATACTGATTTAGAACTTATTTTAAAGATTTTTTTAATTGTAGTTTCTTTTAAAAAAAAAAAGCAACCAACGCTAAATATAGCCACAACATTCTATCAGGAACCATTACTCCAACACTCCTTTTTAATGATAATCTTTATGCCAAAGATAGCTTACCCTTTTACTATATCCACCTGTCCCTTTTTAAAGATCACTATTCACTACAATAGTCCAGTGAAAGGTGGATCGTTTAATACACCTGAATAACTCGTTTCCTTGAGTCACACCTTGCGTGAGTAGCAAGCAGATGATACTTGAAAATAGGCTGAATAAAAGATCATAACTTCGCCTTCGCCAATTAAAAAAAAATCTGACATTTGACGTACTGCATGTGTATAATCTGTGCCAAAATTCTAAAAGAAGGAACAACCCTTTCGTCCCAAAAAAAAGAAACAAAATTTCAAATTTCGATTTTTCGACCGTGGGAATGGAAACGAAATGAAAATGCATTTTTATTTTTGCTTTCGTAGAAGACGTATTCATACAGATATGGACTTTATTTTTAAGATAACAAAGTCCGTGTTTAGTTTTCGTAACTGCATTTCTTTATTGGTATCATTACCGAATTCTATTTGCGTTTCATCAACTGAAATGTAACCTTATTAGGAAACGATACAGTACTTTTTTGAATATCGTAAGTGAATTCACAGTTTTGTCGGATCACTACAGAGTATTTCACACACATTCTAATTACGTTTGCGTTTATTGAATTTGAACTGTATTAGAAGGAAGTAAGGTGCGTAATTGAATATAGTACAGGCATTCACAAGTTTGTTCAATGACTACAGAGTATGAATAGTAATAATTGTTAACGATTGTTCCCGCGTTTTCAACATGGCGTCGGCGCTTCCGGGATATTAGAACTATATTATAGAATATTTTATTACTCATTTTGTTCTTTAAATGGTATTGCAACTGTAAAATAAATTTGCATATAAAAAAAGACGTCCATTTTTGTATATAAGTATTTTTTTTTGTTTTGGCCTCGAACTTTTTGTGCATTTATTCAGTGTCAAGTTTTAAACTTTTAGTTAGTTGGAGTTTCATTAGAATGCAAGTGTATAAAAATGTTCTAATGTTTTTGCAATATTCGGCAGCAAATATGTATCGAATCAGCCTTCTCGGCAAGCTTCGCAACCTTAGTCAATATTACTATAACATTCTCAGGTCCATATTGCCGGAATCGCACCTGTTTTTTTTGTTTATTTATTTTATTATGCATGGACTCGTGTTTAAACAGTGTTTCAATGATTCCACATATTGTCCAGCTGTGTAGACACTTGATATACAAAACTACACCAAATTTTACATCACAATATTCACTAGGAATCAATTAGCGACTAATTAAAACAGTCACAAAACTTCACTCGAAAAAATCGCGCCAAAAACGTTTTCTTTGTAACTTTTACGCAAACACAAAAAGGCGATAGCCCAAAACCGCCACGCCGCTAAAAAAAAATCTGCACACCGAGCCTACCACGCATGTATGTATGTGTGTGGTCTATCTACGAAAGTGTAGTAACAGTACGAGCGGGGTCACAGGTCGTGAGATGCTCGTGCTTCGCCACGTACCTACCATCAGGTTACCTTAGAAACTAGTTTAGAGAACCCATCTGTTACTTCGAGAACGGTACAGTACAAAGTGTTATTGGTTTTAACGCTACGTGCTTTTGTAGAGTGGTGAAGTGTGCGTCGAATATGGATAGGTTAAATAGTGACCATATTGGACCAAGGTCGCAGGTTTTGGGTGGAAAGGTCAACTGTATTATAATGGGACTTGCATCTGGATGGACTTTTGTTAGATTTGACCGGGTGTCCGGAAGTCGCAGAGCGATTCCCAAGTACCGTTCGCGCGGGTTTAACGTTTGAATCCCCAACCGGTCCTATGAGACCGCGCTGTTATTGTTTTACTATTGTGTCTCGTTTCGCGGGTATCTGAGTAATTAAGGAAGATGAGCAACGGGTGGCTGGAGTCCGGGTCGCCAACAGCGCATAGTTTTTTTTTAACTTATCTTACTTAAACTAGTGCTTGACTGCGATCCCACCTGATGGTAAGCAGTATAGTGAGTCTATACTCGCCAGGGCCACGGGGGAATCATCGAGTCCCAGACTGCAAAGGGCAACTGAAGAAATATGGGTGGATTAGTCAGTAAAAGTTAAGCTCATTCTCGTCCTTCACAGTAGAGCGGGAGAAGTAAAGAAAAGAAAGAAAAACATTTTATTTGCACAAAACAGTGGCGATTTTACAGATTAGTTAACAAAAATAAAGAAAAACAAATCAGCTAGGAATATGCGCCACGTCCGTGCAAAACGGCCATCAAGTCAGCAGATTCCTACCCCTTCAGTCAAAAAACAAAACTAGATGGACTCTCTCTGACTACCCTCTCTAAGAAGTAAAGGTGCAATTTAGAAGAAAGTCTTTACGGTGTGTTACAATGTAAAATGTATGTAGAAGGGATATGGATCATAAAATCTTTAAAACTTTCACTGGTACACTATCTAATTAGTTCCGACTATCTCTAAGATTGAAACAGCTAAAATTCTAGTACATTCATTTATTTATTCATGTATACTTTATTGATAATACCCCAGTTAATGGGTTGTGGAGGTCTGGTAGGCAGCCGGTCCTCGTAAAATACTGGTACTCAGCTAAATCCGGCTTGACTGGAAGCCGACCCCTATGTAGTTGGGAAAAGGCAGACCTAGGCAGATGATGATACTTTATTGAGAACTGACATGGAAGAAAAGGGAGTAAGTGATAGCGTAACGAGTGACAGGACAGAATGGACGAAAAAAACGTGTTGCGCCGACTCCAAATAAAAGGGATAAGGGCAGGAAGATGATGATGATATACTTTATTGTACACCAAGATTACAATATTATAAAAGGAAACCTTATAGAAAAATCACACATTTGGCGACCTTATCGCACTCGGCGATTTCTTCCAGGCAACCTGGAATGGACAGAGATTGCCTGGACACAAAATGGGGTTACACTTGGTACAATTTTCTTTGTAGCCTAGATTGTGTCCCACTGCTGGGCAAAGACCTTTACAAATATAATAGTTAACAAAAAAATTAAATAGCTAAGTACTTAATTCGTATTATAAGAAAATATTAATCAGAAGCAGGAATAGGAACTATCACGGTACCAGGAAAATATACAGATTGTTGTGTGTTCAGATATGAATCAAAATCTTGAACTATGTAGGTAGGTTATGCACTTCCGAAGGCTTCCAAGGTTTTACAAACCAAGGCTTTCTACTAAAAAAATCAATGAAATCATGATTCTTCAGTTATAGAAAGTACTAGGACTGTATAACACGAAGGAGTTACAGCATGAAACTATAAATCGCTTACCAATCAATGTCAGGGTCTTCAACTATTTCAACAAAGATTTTTTTTATTACGCAGATGCTCGCATTAGACCTGACGACGCATTAGGCTGTCATTTGTAGATCTTTGGCAGTCTTTACGGATAGTCAGAAGCCAGTAAATCTGACTACAGTCTTGCCATGAAGTACCGTGTTACCCCAGTTAATGGGTTGTGGAGGTCTGGTAGGCAGCCGCTCCTCGTAAAATACTGGTATTCAGCTAAATCCGGCTTGACTGGATGCCGACCCCAATATAGTTGGGAAAAGGCTAGGCAGATGATGATGATGCTCGCATTAGACCACTATCTCACCTGATGGTAAGCGATGATGTGATCTACGATGGAGCACGCTTGTCTAGAAGTAACCTAATCACTCTTAACTTAAGCTCTTAAGTTGTAGCTATCAAGAAACACAGACTCCAACAAGACTTTCCATTCCTTAGCTTGTACACACAATAAATGTGTCCCCAAAATGTTTTGTGCTACTAGATGGGCTGTTCACCATGTACCGGTGGCAATAACATAGATTGAAGAGATTGAAAGTGTGAGAAGTGATATGAAAGAAAAGGGAGTTATGATAGAGTGACAAGACAGAATGGAAGAAAAATAACATATTGCGCCGACCCCAAGTAATAAGGAACAAAAGCAGGAAGAAGAAGAAGAACATTAAACCAAAGTTTTTTCCATCAAAACTAATAAAACAATGGTTGCTCCAGAAATAAAAGTACCAAGACCGCATAAATCCAAAAGAGGTTACATGTACGAAATCACATTAAATACCAATAGGTCGGTAGTCACGGTACAACTTGGTACAGTAAGTAACATAGCTTGAAACCATCATCGATTTGATGCACTAGGTAAAAACTCCGTTAAATAACTGTTCGAAATGTCTTTAGTTTTTAACGAGATTTTGTTTCTAGTTTAATTGAAATAGTTTGAGAGGGAAGGGATTTTGATAGTTATTATCAATGAATGAACAATTTAACGAGCTAATCTTCGATTCAAAAATAATAAATGAGAAACTTTTCTGTGCGAATACCAGAAGGGTCTAACCTCCTCCATTAACGATTGCATCACTGCTTACCTTCAGGCAGGATCGCAGTCAAGCACTGGTTTATATTATTTGAAAAAAGGGTATAATTTTTTTTTAGCGCTGTCCTATAGTTTTGAGACCAGAAATCGGCAAGTATAGCGTGGGAATCCATCCAGATGACTCGATATAGTTTAGGATCTCAGATCATCATCATCTACCTAGCCTTTTTCCAACTTTATTGGGGTCAGCTTCCAGTCAAGCCGGATTTAGCTGAATACCAGTATTTTACGAGGTTTTTAATCTAGGATGCACAGGATCAGTAGTTGTAGAGATGCTTGGAGGAATGGACCGGATTGTAAGACGCTTGGGGATAGCTCACAGTAAACATTGGACGTCTTTTGTTAAGATTATATTGATGACACTTATGACAAATTCGATCATTTAAGAAGCCGAGCGTGGGAAAGGAGTATTGTATCCGTTTGCCTCAGGAAAGACAAAGCCTTAAATTAACATTTCAATCGTTTACAGACGAATTTCAAGCTATCAGACACATCTCACAGTAGCGCCATTCACACAATCACTATACCAATAAATAAAACGCAAACGTATACAAACAAATTCGAATTTCAAATATTCCGAGCGTTTCGGAGCGGTTCGGCCGGGTAAACATTCCCGATGTTTTCTCACGATCATTAGTGAACGATTTCGGCTGCATTCGGCCGCTCTCGGCGATCGCTCGGACACCTTCGTAAATTTTATGTTTAGAATATGGAATAGTAAATGAGGTTTTAATTGGATGTCATCATTTATGAATTGGAATCCGGACGGGATGGACGTTTATTGATTTTTGGGTTTACCATTTTATGTAGAGATTAGTTACATAAAATCAAATTCTTTCCCACTATAAGAACTCTTATTATCAACTAGCTTCTGCCAGCGACTACGCCCGCGCGAACGTAGGTTTTTCACGCAAAATTTGGACCCCGTATCATCCCTTTAGGGAGTGATTTTTGGAAAATCCTCTCTTAGTGCTACACTACATCTCAACGCACAGTCAAAACTACTGGAACTAGGAGCGTGAAATTGTACACCAGGTTTCTTTTTATGACGTAGGCAAGCACTTGTAAGGATTTTCCAAAATTGAACCCCAAGAGGAAGAAACGGGAGTCGAAAATTTATTTATTGCACACAAAAGTACAGAGGAAGTCTTAGCCTTAGGAATTTTCTACCAGTCTAGCCAATAGAATCTAGTGTAATTATTTACGAAACTGTAATTACACAGCCACAAATCAAATTTTAATGAACACCTAATCCACCTCCCTCATCCACCTTTTTGAAACAGATTTTTTCAGTAATTTTACCTTCCATTATCGCGGACAACCCGTATCTTCAATAATTTATACCTTATACGGGCAGCAGCTGATAAAGTTCCTTCAACAAAACATCAGCTTTCCTACTCAGAAATAACCATTCGACTGGGCCGATCCCACAAAAACTTCGGGACAATTTCGTACACCTTTACTAGTATAAAAACCCACATCTAATATCGGGAGTCACCTGGATATCATCTGTTATATCGCTATCCTTGTCTCTCACACAAAGATGTGTATCTCGCATCTCTTTCTTGTATTTAACGGTCAAAAACAGCTGGTATTGAACTTTTTTTTTAGTAGTATCGATATTTAAGGCAATTGGAGTATGTAAACTCATTGTATGAAAATTGTATGTTGCAAAAAAAGCAGACTTGCTTACCAATTATTTGAATTAAGAATTCTGTCAAAATAATTTGATCATGCCCTTTTATTTATGCTTTTGTTTGACTACGATCTCGCCCGATGGTAAGCGATGATGTGGTCGACGATGGAGCACGCTTGTCTAGAAGTAACCTATTCACTCTTGAGGATTTCAGGACTAGAACGACACATTTTTGTCATTACATTAACAATAGTAGCCAATTAGTTTATTTATTTTTAACTTCATTATGCGTAGGTACTTTCTGGTATGGAATTGAATTCCCGGTCGGAGTCTATATTTCCTGATAGCTACAACATAGGGGTCTTTAAGTCAAAAGTGAATAAGTTACTTAGTAGGCAAGCGTGCTCCATCGTCGACCACATCCTCGCTTACCATCAGGTGAGATAATGGTCAAACGCGGGCGGCTAATATATTAGAAAAAAAAAAATCCTATTTTTATTAATAGGTATCCAACAAAATGATCCAAACCATTAATTTTCTCGATCCTTCAAGTTACGCGTGCAAAATTGCAATGCAACGTTTTTTTTTCCTAGCAGCACGGCATACAAAGACCTTTGGAAGGTCGCCATTGAAAAAAAGGACATAAAAGGACCAGCTGTTTTATAAAATGTCGTATAGAAAACGAAACGGTGTAGTGAGCAGCTGACTGTAAGCCGTCAGGGTTGTCAAACAAAGAATGGAAGATATAAATTTAAGAAAGGACTAAGGAAAAAAATGGCTGAAATTATTTTCCACTCTCTGGTTTTTACTATTACTACAATTTACTGAACTTTGGATTTTAAAAAAGACTGCCATCGGTTTTGCCTGCGTGAATAGAGATTTCATGCGGGTAAAGACGATGGCAAAAGCTAGTCTTTATAAATGTGTTTATAAAACAAAGACCACAATCTCTATCAGTTTGTTATAAACAGATTTTAATGTGGTTTTCATCAATAGATAAACCGTTTCATGAGGAAGGTTTAGGTGTATAATACATTTATTTATTTATTTATTTACTTTAACATAACACGGCCAAAGGCCAATTACATTAGTTAAAGACATTAAACAAAACTTAGATTGTACATAACTACTCTGCAGTCATACACTCATCTCACAAAACTCCAAACAAATAGACAAGATGTTCTTCCATTCATCCGCGAACACGTCACAATCAGGTTTGGCATCCAAGAGAGCGTTGAGCGCGGAGATTGCACGAGGGATAGGAGACTGGGCTCGGGCGACGGTACGATTTCCAGAAACAGCAAATAGTTGGTGTTTCCGATTACGGCTATAGTTGATCGGAGCAAACAGTTGACAGAGCTCGTCATGCAGTTCAGGAGCATCTATTTTCCCGTGGAATATTTTACACATATTAATGATCTGGTCATTTTTTCTGCGAACTTCGAGAGAATTATACCCTAAGCTCCCTAGAAGAAAGTTAGAAGGGTACAAGAATGGATAATACCCGTGAAGGCGTTTATATATGTACCTAAGATAAGCTTTCTGAACCTTTTCTAAAAGTAATATGTATTTCTTTTCATAGGGATTCCAGACACATGCACTAGACTCTAACTTACTGCGAACTAACACGTTAAAAAGAGATTTGATAGCATTAATGTTTTTAAAATCCTTAGCGTTACGCAGTATAAATCCTAATCGCCTAAATGAATCTTTTGCTACTAAAATTATATGTTCATGGAACGTCAATTTATTGTCAAAAGTGACACCTAGATCCTTCATTCCACTTGCCCTGGTAATGGTACTCTCGTTCATTTTGTATGCATAGGTGATAGGGTGTCGTGCGCGAGTGAAACTCATGACGAAACATTTGGTTGAGTTAAATTCCATTTTATTTTTAATACTCCACTCTAATAAAGCATTTAAGTCACTCTGCAGTGCCAAACAATCAGCTTCAGTGTGAATTTCGGAAAAAAGTTTCAAGTCATCAGCATACAGTAGGCTTTTGGCATGTTGAATAATTGATGGAAGATCGTTGACCATTATTAAGAACAGAAGTGGCCCTAGTATTGATCCTTGACTGACTCCGGAACGCGTATGATAGGGTTGGGATTCATAAATACCCAACCTGACAAATTGCTGGCGATCACGGAGGTAGTCAGCGAGTAGCCGCAGAAGACCAGGTGGAAAACCAATAGCGCAAAGTTTTGCAAGCAAAATATCATTATTGACCCTATCAAACGCCTTCCGAAAATCAAAATACAAGACATCAACCTGACCACCACGGTCCAAACGTTTTGATATGTAGTCTACTAGGGTAAGGAGGTTTGTATTCACTGATCGTTTCGCTCGGAAACCATGTTGCTCGTCGCACAGATATTTTTCAACTTGTGAGTAAATGTAATTATGTAGTACGTTTTCAAACACTTTGGCTGGTGAAGACAAAATGGCAATAGGACGGAATTCTTCTACTAATGCTTTATTACGGCTTTTGGGAATGGGAGTGACTCTTGAAATCTTCCACTGTGGTGGATATAGTCCTTTTTTTAATGAAAGATTAAAGATATGATATAATGGCAAGCAAAAGTGTTTTTTAAAAGTTTTCAATATTTCAGGGGGAATGTTGTCGGGCCCTACCGAACTGTTCAGTTTAAGTTTACATGCTTATTTTAGTAGAGGAAAACAGATAAATTCAAATATTTGGAAAACCCGTGCGAAACTGGAGCGATTTTTTAAACTTATTTGAAAAATAAAAAATCCATTTATCTAATTACCGGAATAAAACTTGCATAAACAAAAAAAAAACCAGACTTGACTCTTAACCTCTACCGTTTTACATTTTCCCGAAATATCTTTTGGACTCTCCACTTTATCTCTTCTCGTAACAAAAACACTTATTTATCTATTACCGTGAATTGTACTTACGTAAGTTTATCACTTACGTCTCGTGCCAAAAATACCCAAATATTTTTCCTAATTATTCTTTCATTCTAGAAAAAAATATCAGTAAATCTGACTCCAGTCTTGCCATGAAGTACCGTGTTACCCCAGTTAATGGGTTGTGGAGGTCTGGCAGGCAGCCGCTCCTCGTAAAATACTGGTATTCAGCTAAACATCAAACTGGAAGCCGACCCCAATATAGTTGGGAAAAAGGCTAGGCAGAAAAAAATATAAGCAGTCCAAAAATAATCGTCTGCCACCCCTAACATCTGCTCAGGCGCAAGCCATAAGATCCCGTTGCGAAACAGCTGTAGACGTTTGTAAATAAGTAAGAAAGAGATGCAAGATACATACTCTATGCGCTAGAGCGAGAAGGAAACAGGACATATGGTTCGGCTGATAACGAGCGCTTCCGAATGTTAGTTAAAGTACTATATACTTTACGCAACTGAGCAAACTATGTGATAGTGTTTTTGGAAAATATTTGTTATATGAAGTGCATGTAATCTTAGGTAAATGCAGCTTGCTTTGCTTGATAGGCTCGCGTTTGACCACTATCTCACCTGATGGTAAGCGATGATGTGGTCGACGATGGAGCACGGTTGCCTAGAAGTAACCTATTCACTCTTTGACTTAAAGACCTTTAATTACTCAGATACCCGCGAAACGAGACACAATAGTAAAACAATAACAGCGCGGTCTCATAGGACCGGTCGGGGATTCAAACGTTAAGTTGTAGCTATCAGGAATGACAGACTCCGGCAGGGAATTCCACATATAGTGGCTAAAACACACCTGTCTTCTTTCAGTTGCCCTTTCAGGGTCACTATTTCCGACAATCCCGAAGCTCGAGCAGGCATTGACCCTAAAGGACCAAGTCCACATCTAATGCTTGTGAGATCGATTCTAAATAATAAAAAAAATATAACTATAATTATATTTAAGCGGATATAGCTTATCGTATCTCGTCCGTTTTATTATATTTTCCCGCGGTTCATTTTTATTATCTAATTTATTGTTTTGTTTTATGACTAATAATTAATTCAAGCCACCTACTCGAGTATGGTAAGCAGAGAGGGTTTCTAGTGTAAGTAACACCTAAAGTAAGAATAAACACGGAACGCCATCACATTTTCCTACCCGTAGGGACCGAAAGGGACATCATCATCTGAGCCGAAAGACGTCCACTGCTGGACATAGGCCTCCCCCAAGCGTCGCCACAACAACCGGTCCTGTGCGTCTCGCATCCATAGGATTCCCGCAACCCTCACCAGGTCATCGGTCCACCTTGTAAGAAGCCTTCCACCATATCCTTTTATTTCTTCGACTTCAAAAACCTGTATACATCAGCTTCCAGTCAATAACATACAAAATAATCATACTGTTCCCCCATCAAATATTACAACTTGTACAATTGAAGGTAATTTCTAGTGACGGTACGAAACTAGTTTTCTAAAACCGAAATTTTCGGCCTTGATCTCAGTTTCGGCCTAAACCGAAACTTCCATATACTTAGGGTTCTTTTTGTGGAGGACTGGTTTTTAATAGTTATATCTTAATCAGACAGTCTGTCTCTCTGTATTTTTAAATCAAATACGAGTATGTATATTCTAATATATAAAATTTACGTGTCACTTTATATGTTATCGAAACCCTCCGAAAGGGATCTTAGATAGTTTTCTTTTTTGAATTTTCTGTGTTTGCTGAGAACAGGTTAATTTTTACGTATTTTTACGAGGGTTAATTTTTCTCCTAAACCCAACCTCCATTTTATTGTTTTATTCATTTTTTTGTTATGCGGCTGCATTTTAGCTGTACAGTAGCCGAAACCGAAACTAGCTTCGTTGCCGAAACTACACCGAAAGCCGAAACCGAAACTACAATCGGCCACTACTAATTTCTTTAAGGAAAAAAAGGACTATACATCACGATCTCCTCCGTAAGGTGTAATTTCGACCACACATAGTAATCACGATCTCCAAGCCGCATGCACGAGGTAACGACGGCGGGTAAAGAACAAACGTAAGTATAGAAATATAATAAAAATGGCCGCCATGTCAAAAAAGTTTGGTAAAGTGTTATAATGTTTATGGTCACGTTTTTATGAAGGTAATTTATGGTATAAAAAAAAAATATGAAGGCTATTGTTTATGGAATAAAAAAATACAACAGGCTAAGAATGAGTCGAGTTCTTGCATAATAGTTATGATTGATTGATTATTTCATCACAGTTATCATCATCTGTTGGACATAGACCTCCCATAAGCGTCGCCGCAACGACCGTTCCTATTGATTTATTTGCGAGTACCAAAATATGCGAAATCTAGTTTATTTTTTAATATTGGTAGGCTCACACTTGCTCGCTATCTCTCCTGATGGTAATATAATCATGTGGTCGACGATGGAGCACGCTTGCCTAGAAGCAACCTATTCACTCTTGATTTAAAGACCCCTAGGTTGTAGCCATCAGGAAACACAGACCGCAGGCAGGGAATTCCACTCCTAAGCTGTACGCATAATGAATGTGTTCCCTAAATGTTTTTTGCGTATGGGTGGAATGTCCGCTATGTTACCGGGGGCAAGTATTTTTTTATACGTTATCTTAGAAGCGCCATTTTTTATTGGAAACTAAGAACAAAGTAATTAATTCATCTTGTCTTAAAATAAATAGTCTTTATAGATAAACGGGCAACAAAGTGATTATTCAATGGTTCCTTTATGCTTTTTTGAGAAACATTTTTTTTGTGGGATGTCATCAAATAACTACCTACTTCCTCTGGGTTCAGTATTAGACATTTGCTTACTAAAACCTACGTATTCCTTCAAGGGACGCGGTAACTCTTTCAAACAATCATGAAGCCAAAACACAATAAAAAAAAGTTACGCGTAAAACTACTAACAATACACTAACACAAAAAGACTTTTTCACCCAAAAACACAAATAAGACCCTAAAAATAAAACCAACATCTGTTAACCTAACTCAATTGTTTCAAATTCTCTAAGACAAAACTTACGTCCCAAGCCCGAAAATTAGAAAAAAAAAGTCACCATCTGTTTCGGCGAAAACTTTTAAGTTAAGAACACTTCGTTCAAACTAATACATCTGTTCTTTTTGTTAAATGGCTCCTATCCGGAAATAAAGTGCCAGGTTTTAGTAAGTCCGGAATAAGGCGTGGGACACGGAAACATCTGGTTTTACTTCGTAATGCCATGCATTGTTGCAAATTGCTTTTGTCTAAAAAAAAAAGGTTTGAACATGTGTCTGTTTTACTTAACTTTTCGAAAGAGGTCTTAGATATTTTTTTACGGCTTAAAAGACTTTTTTATTGTATAGTAGTATTGTCAATTTTTGCATATTATTTTTGTAATATTTTAATATTTTATTTTGTAGTGCGTCATATTTACAAATAAAGTAATATTCTCTAATATTTAGTAAGTAACTGTTCAAACTGTCCCAAGACAGTCTAAAACCATATTCTGGTAAGCAATATTTGTAGCCCAGCAAGGCAGCACATAGTAAATCTATATTTTGTAATTAACACCATGTATCATACATAACATTATACCTACGTGTCACAAATAAATACATTTGACTTTGACAATTTTTAAAGATTATTAAACGAGCTGTCACAACTGACATCGTTCCGTCAAATAGATTGACAGGTAACCTAAATATTGACAAGTTCCATTCCCGTACGGAACAAATATTTGTATAGCCCACAGATTGTTGTTCCGGGTCTGAGTGTCTTGTGTATGTGAGTCTACATACAAACATGTTAATGAACGGATACAGGAGTACCTAATTCCTCGTAAAATACTGGTATTCAGCTAAATCCGGCTTGACTGGAAGCCGACCCCAATATAGTTGGGAAAAGGCTAGGTAGATGATGACAGGAGTACCTAATTCCTAGTGTCATAGTGTGGGGCAACGCGTTTTTTATTAAGAAAAAAAATTGAGACTAAGGACTTTGGCCCACGAATTTGTCCCACACAACAATAAAAAAATTATTCTTTTACGAAATATTACGAAATTCATTACGAGCGAATAGCATTCTACTTATATTTTTTTATAGAGGTCACTTAGCAGCGGTTGCGTTTACTCTCATTCGCTTTGTATTGCTCAATAGCCTTAGTATCCGCCATCTTTAAAGAGCACTTTTTATTAATTTGAGAACGCGACGTAGTTTTATATTTTTTTTAAATTATTTATTTATTTAAATTTCATGTACAGTGGTGCATAGGCGGACTTAATGCATCAAGGCATTCTCTACCAGTCAACCTTAGGGTTAAAAAGACAACACTGTGGTAGGTCTGCACAATAAATAACAAGAGCAAATTTATAGAGTTATCTGGGTGGAGCGAGATTTTTTTATTATTAGGCATAGGCTCGCGTTTGACCACTATCTGATCTAATGGTAAGCGATGATGTGGTCGACGATGGAGCACGCTTGCCTAGAAGTAACCTATTCACTCTTGACTTAAAGACACCTAAGTTGTAGCTATCAGGAAGCGCAGACTTGAGACTTATACTGACTAAAATCCAGCCATGCTCCTTTATGTTTTTCTTGGCGTTCCAGAGCCACGGTGACTTTAGAACGTAAAGGGCAAATGATGGAACAGAGATGGGGTTTGTTCAGCAAAAATCTGACACGCCGGCCGGGCTTTCGCTCCACCCAGACCAGGATAAATCTGAGTCAACAACAAGGTAAGTAAGAATAATATTGTGAAATGCATGTATGATGTAATTATGACGAGTAGTTATTTATTATTGGTTAAGGAAAACCAACCAATCAATGCTTTTTTTTCCTGTTCGTAAAGCGCTTTATACAGGTAAGTCGACCTACGGGGTCTCCCCGAAGCGTCTCCACAATGACCGGTCCTGTGCGTCTCTCATCCATCGGATTCCCGCGACCCTTGCCAGGTCATCGGTCCACCTTGTGGGGAGGCCTTCCAACGCTGCGTCTTCCGGTACGTGGTCGCTACTCCAGAACATTTCGTCTCCATCGACCATCTGGTCTACGAGCAATGTGCCCTGCCCACTGCCACTTAAGTTTGGCGATTCTTCGGGCTTGTGCACCTTATCAGAAAGCTTAAGCAGTCTTAAGCCAAAGGATAATGGTCATGCTCGACGTTCCAACTTTATTCTTCTTCTTCCTGCCCTTATACCATAATACTTGGGGTCGGCGCAACCTGTTTTTTTCTTCCATTCTGTCCTGTCACCCGTAACACTATCACAAACTCCCCTTTCTTTCATATCAGTCCTCACATCTTTATTTTGAACCTTAATATCTAGACAAAATTATTCAAGGTGCAAAAAGGCAGGTGGCCAAGTTGTATAGCAAAAAAAAACTTGATCATCGCTGGAATAACACGCAAAGACAGATGGCACGCGCTGTATAAGTTAAGTTTCTTTTTTTACAAAAAAAAACATTTTAAACAAAAATATTTATGCTGTTTTACATTTTTTTTCTGTTACTAAGTTGCCAATTTTTTTGCCAAACTCTACTCATTAAATGACAGCTGTCAACGCGTTTTTTTTTCATAGCTTTTTTTTAGTTTTTTCGTAACTTTGATTGTGATCAAAATAAATGAACTTAGTGACTAATTAGTTTGATAATCGAAACAAGCAGATGTTACATTATTCAATCTTTATTTTTATCAACATTTCGAGCAAAAAAAACTCCGCCAAATATTTTTTGCTCATTTTTTTTTTGCTAATCTAAGTCGAGATTACGATTGACATAACGCGATATGGTTACAGGCGTTTATTGCTTTATCGTAGATGTTTGCAAATAGATTTTTTATAGGTCATGTACCTTAACGATTCTTTGTCATGATGTGAGTTGAGTTACCGATAAAATTAGGGTCAGAAATGGCCAGAAAGAAAGAAAGAAAATTAGTTAATTATTGCCTGCTGGGAAGACCATCCGATTATAATTTAGGTGTCTTCAAAGCTAGAGTGAAATAGGCTCTTCTCTTCTTAATAAGCTAGTGCGCCTCACCATCAACGATTGCATCACTGCTTACCATCAGGTGGGATCGCGGTCAAGCACTAATTTATATCAATTACCTAAAGTACAGACCCAATAGTTAAGTAAACACGAAACAAAGAAAATAAAAAAAAATATAAAAAAAGAGTTGTGTGCCAGACGGCTGTACCAAAAAAGGTCCAGTTCAGCATGTAAGCTAGACAATTACTAGTGCCTAACTCTAGTTTTCAGAAGATTGTTTTTAAAATACTCTTTTCTTAACCAGTAAAATTGTTTCCTTTTTCATGTCTACTACCATCATCATCTCCCTAGCCTTTTCCCAACTAGCTTGGGGTCGGCTTCTAGTCTAACCGAATGTGGCTGAATACCCGTATTTTACATGGAGCGACTGCCTATCAGACCTCCACAACCCAGTTACTGGGCAACATGATACTCCTTGGATAGACTGAACATCTTTTTTAAAAACCAATTTACAGAAAAAAAAAACATTTTTATTATAATTACTTACCTGCCCGATACTTCAATGCCATTACGTTTATAACACTCCGATAAATATTTTACAAAACACCGATAATAAAAATTAACAAAATAACATATTACAAATACAAATTCGGGGACAGACATTCCAGAAACAAAGATTCAAACGACTAAACTATTTTAAAGCTACCTCAAGTTTAGAGCAACAGTTGGCTTATAATGTCGGTACTTAGATAAAATCTTATAACATTAAAACGCCCGTTATTCCACTACGAACTCTATTTAGATTAGGCTCTAAGTGAAGCTTACTTTTAATAAAAAAAAAAAACTAAAATGTCAGTCAAAACATTATCTATGGTAACATCACTAAAACAAACAAAAAAAAAACCGTTAAAAACTCACCCAATCCGATCTTTTTCTTAATTTTCTTCAGAACCTTCATTTTAGATCCTTTCTTATCCTTTACGGGAGTGGTTTCTGGCTCAAGAGCCATCGGGGGGAGTACCAGCGTTTGAGGAGGCATCTGCACGCCATGGCCCGAAGCCCTAGGGCACGCGGGGCAGTGGCACGAGCCCCTAGCCTGCCTCACGCTCATACAACCACTAACGCCCATCATTGAAACGGAAAATCCAAAAAGACCGTTTACTAAACGAACGAAAAAAAAAACTTCTATATCATATCTGTCACACCGAAAAATTTAAACTTGAAATTGATTAATTTTCGAAAAACGAACGTAGAAAACCGACTTTATTATTTACGAACTCACGATATCCATAACGCACTTATTCCACGGCTGTTTCGGTTGACGCGAGACGCCCGCACGCGACGCGATCTAGCGGCGGAGTGAGCTACAAACGCGAGCTAGCCAAGGGCTTGGGAAAGCTGCGTGCGCATCCAATAGCCCTTATTCTCTCTCTTTCTTTCCAACCGTATTAAAACGAGACAGGGAATAAAGTGGAGGGAGAATGTCAACACTGTATAGGTATTTTCAGCTTAGCAGATGCGAAATACAAAGGGATGATAAAGGGAATAGTTATTTAAAGTGACATTTAGGAGTCTTTGTTCAGGAGTACGAATAAAGGTGTTGATGTGGAATTGAGAGCAGATAATGGGGTAAAGGGTTGATCTTTTTAGCACGTGCCTTTAGTATACAAGATGGAAGAATTACATTAGATGTAAGAATGTTAAAAGTTGTACTTAGAACAGTTAGGGCCTGTTTCACAATGTCCGAGTAGGCACTACTCACTGAATAAATTAAAAAATGGAACAGAATTTGTATGAAATTATCTGCCAAGTAAGATACTCGAAACTTAATCATAGGTGGTGAAACAGGCCCTTAGAACTATAAAGTTGACAAAAGTTTTAGAGCCTTTTTTTAAATTGGATAAGCAAAATATTATTCAGGGGGATTCTTTACAATATAAACCAATAACCTATCTATCACATATCGGAGATAGAAAAACAAATGAAACAACAGAAAACATGTACTTATAATTTTTGTATTGTATCATTTAATTTGTTTTAATCTCTACAGTATGCCAAAACTGAAGATAGATAGGTTATTGGGTTAATGGTTAGATAATTTTGGTCAATCGCCTTTATATGATTGCGTAAAAGTTACCAAATAGTACTTACCTACATGTTTTTAGCAGGATTTTTTCGAGTGAAGCTCAGTGACTGTTTTAATTATTCGCAAATCGATTTCTAGTAGATATTGTGAAGTAAAATTGGTTTAGTTTTCTATCTCAAGTGTCTACACAACTGGACAATACGTAGAACCATTGAAACTGGTGCAATATCGGTAAAATGATGCTGAGAATTTTATTTATTTACTAGCTGACCCCGCAAACGTTGTTTTTTTTTCCCTAAGTGGTATGAAAAATAGATGTTGACCGATTCTCAGACCTACTCAATACGCTCACAAAATTTCATGAGAATCGGTCAAGCCGTTTCGGAGGAGTATGGGAACGAAAACTGTGACACGAAAATTTTATATATAAGATTTTAATTTTATTCGGGTGGCTTACATTACTAGACATAACAGCAAATTAAAGCAGATCGAGCCATTTACGTGCCTCCACATATGTATAACAGGGAAACATTGTTTCATTTTATTGTTAACTAGCTGACTCGGCAACCGTTGTTCTGCCATATAAAATATAATATGTAACATGATTTTTTACACCTTGTGTCCGTAAAACCCAAATATCTTACGGAACCCTATTTTTCCAAAATAAAATTTAGCCTACGTTACTCGTGGATAATGTAGCTTTCGCATGGTGAAAGAATTTTTAAAAACGGTCCAGTAGTTTTTAAGCCTATTCATTACAACCAAACAAACAAACAAAGTTTTCCTCTTTATAATATTTATTATTATTATTATAGTATAGACTACCTCAGTGAAGCTTGTCAAGAAGGTTAACTGAATTTACTGCCAAATACTGCAATGTGTTTGCAAAAACATTCTTAGGCAAATACTATAATAGATTTTTTGCCGAAACCGAATCTTTGGTTGGTCTCTCTCTGAGTTTTCTCTAAACTAGGATATACTCGTGCATCATAAGTACATTCACAAACAAGTAAACTCACATTACACAAGACATCTCAAAACCCTATCTGTCATCATCATCTTCATCATCATCTTCCTGCCCTTGGCCCGTTCTACTTGGGGTCGGCGCAACACGTCTTTTTCTTCCATTCTGTCCTGTCACTCGTCACGCTATCACTCACTCCCTTTTCTTCCATATCACTTCTCACACAATCCATCCATCTTTTCTTTGGCCTCCCTCTCCCTCTCCATCCATCCACATGTAAACTCATAACTCTTTTAGTAACATGCGTTTCATCCCTCCTCTTCACATGACCATACCAAGACAAACGATTCCCTTTCAACTTTTCAGTCACTGGCGCCACTTTCAAACTTCCCCTAATATACTCATTTCTCACTTTGTCCATTCTTGTCACACCACACATCCTATCCCTATCTGTAAGCCATACAAATATTTATTCCGAACCGAATCGAACCTACGACACCCCAACCACTGCCAACCGTACCATCAAATGTCGACACTAACGATTACTCAACTAAGTGATTATTTCATAAGAACAGGTACCTATCAAATTAATCATTACAATACAATACAACACAATACAATAAAAGATTAGTATCAGCAGAAACAATAAGTGTTCCTACTAATTCGTTAGTAATTCCCACGCAGTACTTACTTAATTAGTAATTACTTTCACTAATTGAAACCTTTTGTTTCTATGGAAACTAACTAGGTATGATTCAACAAAAAACAGTAACTAAATACAAAGACTTAAGGGACCTTAAAAAACAAAGTGACCCTTAGGTCTTTCTTTGTTTTAAGTTAGGTACTGTTTTTTTTAAGATAGAAAAAGTAGGAGAGATAAAAAACCCGGTATTTAGTTTTCGTATTTAATTCATGAATCCCCGACCGGTCTCATTGAGCCGCGCTGTTATTGTTTTACTATTGTGTCTCGTTTCGCGGGTATTGATAGGTTAAAACAAAGAAGCTTCGAAAAAATCTTATAGATTGCGAATTTCTTTGTATGAATACCAGTATTTTACGAGGAGCGGCTGCCTACCAGACCTCCATAACCCATTAACTGGGGTAACACGGTACTTCATGGCAAGACTGGAGTCAGATCTAATCCTGATCCTAATCTACATTCGTAAAAAAAAAAACATGGACAGATCCACTTTGTCAGCTAGTTTATAGTTCCCTGCTGGGAAAAATCTTTTTTAACACCAAAATATGAAGCTAATATTCGAAAACATGCCCATTCCCTCTCCTAGAGAGGAGGCCCATGCCCCAGCAGCGGTGGGCAACCTATTTGTACAGACAAAACACCTTACGCACTAATCTCCTAACAGTACACAAAGGCTCAAAAGCCACTACACCCCGATCCTAATCTACATTCTTAAAAACAAAATCTTTGACAGATGCACTTTGCCAGCTAGGTATACCTAATCTTTTTAAACACTTTAGAAGCTAAAATTCGAAAACATACTCATTCCTTTCCCTAGAGAGGAGGCCTGAGTCCCAGCAATGGGTAAATTAAAAAGTTGCTTATACCCACAAAAAAAACAGGATCGACACGTATAGATTGACCTTTAAAAAGCCTAGACAAAACACCTTACGCACTAATCTCCTAACAGTACACAAAGACTCAAAAGCCACTACACCCCGATCCTAATCTACATTCTTAAAAAAAAAACTTTGACAGATGCTCATGAAATTAGAGGCCAGGCTCACGCATGCCCGCGATACGACGCAAGGTGTTGTTTCACATCTGGCAATTGGCAATGTGTGGCTCGCGTCGACATATTTTAACGCGAATAATAATAATAAGTGCACTTTCTACAAAACATCGTCTAGTACTTATTGGAGGCCATCTTGGATTCTCTTTGTTTGTGGTAAGGGAGAGCTGGGATGGAATGTGAAGGGTTGTCGTGGGGCGTTGAGCGTTACGAATTCTAGGATCTACGTAACAACTATGGTCTATGTTTTTTTTTTTTATGTTAAAGCTTATTTAAGAGCCAGTGCCAGATATAAGGGAATATACAATTAAAAAAATATTAGCGAGCACTAAGAGAGGATTTTCCAAAATTCACCTCTAAAGTTTGTGTGAAAAAAAAACTACTTTCTCGCGGGCGAAGCCGCTGACAGTAGCTATTTCTCCTACTTATACTTAAGTACCCAAAACGCCCATATGTTGACTGGTGTGCATTGTTCTCAAGAATAGGGAGTATATGAAAAATATATCTGGTACATAACCAGTTTATCAAAAAATATACAAAAATAGAATACTATCTGAGAAAGCAATATCGAAATCAGTACCAAAGCAAACGAGATATAACAATTTCATTTTTCATAGGTGGGAAATCATCCAACGACTTCTCCCGCTCTTGGGTGGAGCGGGAGGGCGTGTCAGACTTTTACTGACTAAAACTCACTACTACGTTCCTTCTTTGCCTTAAGCGCTGGCCACACAGAAAAGACGTAAGACGCAGACGGGGCGCGGGCAGGCGCAAATGTACCAGCGTTGCGCCCGCGCCCTGTCTGTTCTGTATGTTTTGAGTCGCGACACTTCTATACACTTGGTATGAAAGAGACGCGGTAGAGACAAATGCCCGCGCCCCGTCTGCGTCTTACGTCTTTTCTGTGTGGCCAGCGCTTTACAATACAGGGCCCTATGGCCTTATATGGCCCCAGAGGCTTTGACCCTGCTGGGCCCCAAACGGTTTGCTGATATCTCTTTGAGACGCGCGTGGAACACTACGCGCCGTCCAGATGTTTAACGGACGGCCGGATGGCGGCTAGTCATTGCTCGCCGTCTGCAAGCCTACGCTTATGATGGTATCTGGGCCGTGAGGGCCATCTCCCTCGCTAGCATTACTGCTTCGCCAAAGGAGGCGACCGCGACCGCCTGCCATTTCTCGTCGCTCCGGACCATGGCCTGTGCCTACAGCGAGAGGTCGTTGCCGCCGATCGCCTCCACGGATCGCTACACAGGACACAGTAGTGCTCCGCCCAAGCGGGGAATCCTAGCGATGTAAGGGACATCGCAGTAGGCGGATTTATTGATACATCGGAGATTTTAACTACAAGTATGATCATCAATTTTAATAAATCGATTAGCATTGTGTGGGCAGGTATTAAACACCTATGCCTTCCTCTCTAAAGAACACAAGCACTGTTGGGTCATATTTATCCAGCGATGCGCGAAGGCGAGATGTTTTATTCGATTATTTGAACGTCTCGATAGTTCTCGATATGTTAGAACGTGTGGAGAAGCTCGTGGCTAGATAATAACAGCCGCACAGGTCGCTCTTCAAGGTTAAGCAACGTTTGCCAAGGTTGGTCTGTGGATGGGTGACCATCTTAACATATCGAGTTTCCTCCGTGCCTCGAAAAGCACGTTAAGCCGTAGGTCCCAGCTGTCATTTGTAGATCTTTGGCAGTCGTTACGGAGAGTCAGAAGCCGGTAAATCTGACTCCAGTCTTGCCATGAAGTACCGTGTTACCCTAGTTAATGGGTTGTGGAGGTCTGGTAGGCAGCCGCTCCTCGTAAAATACTGCTATTCAGCTAAATCCGGCTTGACTGGAAGCCGACACCAATATACTCGGGAAAAAGCTAGGTGGATGATGATTACTAAACCTAGTGTGGGCAGGTATTAAACAGCTCTGCCTTCCTCTCTAAAGAACACAAGCACTGTGTAGGCAATATCTAGCGATGCGCGATAGTGAGAGGTTTTATTCGATTACTAGCTGAACCCCGCGGTTTCACCCGCATTTTTGGTTACTGCTCCGCTCCTATTAGTCCACGCATGATGTTATATAGCTTATAACCTTCCTGAATAAATTGGCTATCAAACAGTGAAAGAATTTTTCAGATCGGACCAGTAGATCCTGAGATTAGCGCGTTCAAACAAACAAACAAACAAACTCTTCCGCTTTATAATATTAGTATAGATTCGCACGTCTCGATATTTCTCGATTGTTGCGACTTGGACTCGAGTCCAACTCGGTCTGTTATTGAGACTGGCGCACGGCGCGTTCATTCGCGAGTAGTTCCTCGATGGTTTAGAGTTTCGAGTGAGAGTGACTGATTCGAACAACCGAAAACTAGCGATCGACTCTGCCAGAATACAAATCCGAAAGACGTCCACTGTTGGGTATAGGCCTTTTTTTATATTATTATGTAATATAAACAAAGGCCTATACATATTTATTCATTCATTCATCATCATCATCATCATCATATTATAAAGAGGTAAAATTTGTAAGTTTGTAGGTTTGTAAGTTTGTATGTAGGGGGTAATCTTTGGAACTACTGGTTCGATTTGAAAAATTCTTTCAGTGTTAGATAGCCAATTTATCGAGGAATGCTATAGGCCATATACCATCACACTACGACCCACGGGAGCGGAGCAGTAACGAAAAATGCGGGTGAAACCGCAGGGGACAGCTAGTATAACATAAACCAGTGCTTGACTGCAATCCCACCTGATGGTAAGCAGTGATGCAGTCGTTGATGGTGAGACGCACTAGTTTATTAAGAGCCTATTCACTCTAGTCTTGAAGACACCCAAATTGTAATCGGTGCCTCATCCAAGTGTCGCCACAATGAATGGTTCTGTGCGTCTCGCACCTTGTCTGTTGCCTCGGAAACAATCGAAAAACATCTCGACTATTTTGTTGAACGGCGAGTCGAAAAACATTTCGATTATTTTGTAGAACGTTTCTGATTCATTTTATTGTTAAAACAACGCCCATCGCTAGCAATATCTATTTAAAAGTAAAGGTCAAAGCCCACCTGCTTTTCAAATGTCATATGAAGTATGAGCATCTAACGCAATGACGTTATATTTAGTCATCATCATCATCTGCCTTGCCTTTTCCCAACTATACTCGTATTGGGGTCGACTTCTAGTCCCGCCGGATTCAGCTGAATACCAGTATTTTACGAGGAGCGGCTGCCTACCAGACCTCCATAACCCATTAATTGAGGTAACACGGTACTTTATGGCAAGACTGGAGTCAGATTTACTGGCTTTAAATCTGTCAGATCTACAAATGACAGCCGGGACCTACGGTTTAAAGTGCTTCCCGAGGCACGGAGGAAACACGTTATGTTAAGATGGTCACCCATCCACAGACCAACCTTGACAAGCGTTGCTTAACCTTGAAGATCGACTCGTACAGCTGTTATTATCTAGCCACGAGCTCCTGAATGACGTCATATCAAGTATGAGTAGCTTACAATGACCAAAGCCTCTGGGTTAGATTCCGAAAGGAAAACCCGGGACCCTGGAACGAAGACGAAGAAGGAACGGAATGGGTTTTAGTCAATCAAAGTCAGACAAGCCTGTATCAACATCTATGACGTCACAGAATCCTGCATAGCGCAAGCAAAGTTCTCCGCGTAATTTGAATAGATACAACAGCCCGAAATCTAAGGAGCTCGTGGCTAGATAATAACAGCCGCACAGGTCGATCTTCAAGGTTAAGCAACGCTTGCCTAGGTTGGTCTGTGGATGGGTGACCATCTTAACATAACGAGTTTCCTCCGTGCCTCGGAAAGCACGTTAAGCCGTTGGTCCCGGCTGACATTTGTAGATCTTTGGCAGTCGTTACGGATAGTCAGAAGCCAGTAAATCTGATTCCAGTCTTGCCATGAAGTACCGTGTTACCCCAGTTAATGGGTTGTGGAGGTCTGGTAGGCAGCCGCTCCTCGTAAAATACTGGTATTGAGCTAAATCCGGCTTGACTGGAAGCCGACCCCAATATAATTGGGAAAAGGCTAGGCAGATGATGAACAGCCCGAAATCTACTATCGGGCAGTAGCCCACTGGACATAACATCTCGTCCGGTCGGAGGATCCTTCCTTTTCAACGGATGTATATAGGACTTAACTCTCTGTTGCGCAAACCTCCTAACTGGTGACCCTCGTCAAAGAACGTCAGCGCAGCCATCATGCTAATGATTACCACCTAAAAAAAAAAGCTGAAACAGTGATGTCACTTTATTGAAGAAATTAACCGTCGTTAACAAGTGCAGTTAATGTCTCCAATTAAACGATTAGTAATGTCATAAGGTTAAGTACTTCCTTTGGTGCTCGGGCGAGTAGGAGATTGGCTTTTATTCGCTGTACATACTTGCTTTTGTTCGTGACTTTGCTTGTGTTTAGGTTGGAAGAAAGTTAATTTGAATAATTAGGTAATGGTAATGGTTATTACCGGGGTAATTAACATTTGAATCCCCAACCGGTCCTATGAGACCGCGCTGTTATTGTTTTACTATTGTGTCTCGTTTCGCGGGTATCTGAGTAATTAAGTAAGTACCCTATTCAGTGTAGTTCATTTTTTTTTTGGTAAGGAAATTATCAAATAACTACCCCCGCTCGCGCCGGAGTGAGAGGGAGTATCAGACTTTTACTGACTAAAAACCAGCTGTATTCCTTCAGTCCAGGGTCGTCACAGCAACTCGTACTAACTGTTACTCACATAAAAACCTCTCTAAACCAACATTATAAAATTGACAAGTTAACGTTTGAATCCCCAACCGGTCCTATGAGACCGCGCTGTTATTGTTTTACTATTGTGTCTCGTTCCGCGGGTATCTGAGTAACTACGTATTGTTAACGTAAGAATTGGAAAAAAGGAAGGCTAATAGGTTATAATTATATGTTCCACAACTTTATATATGTTCCACAACTTTCCACACAACGCCATCTAGTCCCAAGCTAAGCAGAGCTTGTGTTATGGGTACTAGATAACTGATAAACATACTTATATATTCTAAATACATACATATTATAGATAAATTATGTATAAAATCACGCTACGACCAAAAGGAACGGAACAGTAACCAAAGGAACCGCGGTGACAGCTATTAGACATATAAATGTATTCATCATCATCATCTACCTAGCCTTTTCCCAACTATATTGGGGTCGGCTTCCAGTCAAGCCGGATAGCTGACTACCAGTATTTTACGAGGAGCGGCTGCCTACCAGACCTCCACAACCCATTAACTGGGGTAACACGGTGCTTCATGGCAAGACTGGAGTCAGATTAGTCAGACTTATAAATGATTCATTCCTATTATGTAGTAGCAAGATTATAATTCCGATTAGATTACAAACTAGTTTTGTGCACAGTCCTTTAACTTATCGCCTTATCTGGTAGATATTATGACTATTTGTTATAGTAAAAAAAATATTTTACAACGCCTACATAATAGGATTTCCTGGTAAGTATTATTTACTTCCTAATATGGCGGCCAAAAATTCAGCTGACTAACATAACAACGCACAGCCAAAACCACTTGGATTAGAAGCGTGAAATTTTGTACAAGGCTCCCTTTTTTTTGTGAGCACTAGCACTAATAAATAAATAAGAGAGGATTTTCCAAAAGTGAATCCCTAAGGGGATGAAACGGGGGTCCAAAGTTTGTATGGAAAAACCGACTTTCTCGCGGGGATTTAACCTATCAATACCCGCGAAACGAGACACAATAGTAAGGCGGCCCCTAGACCTGCAATAACATTGTACAATACTTTATATTGTACAATAAGATTGAAAGGCGCTCTGAATCCAAACGAGCAATTATATTGCACAAAACACACAACTGCACAATGTTTTCGTGTTCAGCCGGAGTGCGTATATTCCTCGTGATGACGAACAACAGACTGAAAAATATTGCGCAATACTGACCCTACACGTTGCAATGAAAAACTATGGTGCAATAAAAATTAGACTCGCTCAAACTTTCGTTCAATCATTGCGCATTCTTCAATATTAGCCCTAGACGATGAGTTATATTGCACAATTCACAATATTGCGCAATATAATTGATCGTCTAGGGGCCGCCTAAGACAATAACAGCTCGGTCCTATGAGACCGGTCGGGGATTCATGAATTAAGGAGTGGATTTTGGAAAAGCCGCTTTTTGGATTTTGGAAGTGCTAGCTGAGCTCATAAAAAGAATTATTGTGCAAAATTTCACGCTTCTAGTCCCAGAAGTTTCGCGTGCTGATATTGGCGTCAGTCAGTTGCTCCTTTTATATGTAGTTATACATTAAATAATACGTTCATAAAACAATGAACTTTCAGCAGCTTCGCAAACTAAATCTATTTTTTCTTCTATAACACCCAAAAAAAAATCGCAAAACGTCAAAAATCATGAAACAAAAAAAAACTACTCAAACTTGCAATATGGCGTTATAGAAAAAACCGCGCGAAGCCTGCTTCTCTCCTATTGGCTGTCGCCACGCGTCGGCGCGTGCCTAAATGACAGCTGGCGGGACTTTATTTTTTTTTATTCAACTTTTTTTTTCGCTCGCGTCGCGTCCTTGCTCGGCCTTTTCGTAAGGAGTATGGTAGAAATGTGGCTGTAGCAGGTTTTGGGTCACGTGAAGTCAATGTCTTATGTGACCGGCTGTTGGATGTCCATGACAGTTGGGTTGCAAGACTGACAGATGGGTCTGAGTTTAGGATATTGATATTACCATGTTGTGGCTGGTGTAACGTAATGAAGCAGAATTTATTTTTGAAAATATGGCGAAACACCAAAGTACTATTTACTTTGGTGTTTCGCCATAATTATTTTCAAAAACACATTGGTAGAGTGCGTCTAATGAAAGCGCGACCTGGAGTTTTTTTTTTTTAATTTAATTGGCAACATTATTCAGCCGCAATTGTAGGAAATAAAAAAAATTGTGAAGTGTCAATACATGATTCTCCTACTAGTTAGTAATACCACATACAAATTTTTTGGATTAAACCTCTTTTTCTCAGGTCGCGCTTTCATTAGACGGACTATATCTATATCCCCACGCGATAAAGCATACGGTAAGAGTGTGCCCCACTTGGGCGGAACACCACCGTGTCTTCGTGACGGCGATCGTTGGTAATGCCCTCTCGTGCCTGGCCATGGTACGGAGCGAGGAGAAATGGCAGGCGGACTTTGTTCAGCAGTGAAGACCACATAAAAAAAAAAGATTATGCTCAGCAGGGAACGGTTTACTAGCCGACAAAGTAGCCAAGTTCTGGTGACAGTTAAGTGGAATTCCCTGACCGAGTCTGTTTTTCCTGATAACTTCAACTTCAAGTTGTCTTTGAATCAAGAGTGGTATACTCGTAATAGGTTTCTTTAGCCAAGCGAGCTCCATCGTCGACCACATCATTGCTTACCATCAGGTGAGACAGTGGTCAAGCTTAATTTTTTCAGCCGAAAGACTGTTGGACATAGGCCTCCCCCAAGTGTCGCCACAATTAACGTTCCTGTGCTTCTCGCATCCATGGGGTTCGGCTACCATTACCTAGTTATCGGTCCACCTTGTAGGAGGCCTTCTAACGCTGCGAGTCCCAGTACGCGGGTCTGGTCAAACGCAGACCCAAATAAAAAAAAACCGGCCAAGTGCGAGTCGGGCTCGCGCACAAAGGGTTCCGTAGCAGCAAATATAATAAACTTATTATGTCAATTTATACACCTGGTGAATGGAGCCTAAACTCTCCCGATATTTTGCCTTGTACTTATCGTTTTCAGTGTAAGCACAATAACTTAACCAAAATTACAGTTAAATCAACCTATCTCAAAAACTATAAGAGATACTTTGATCAAACCAAAAATCGTTGAAAGAGTTAATTAGCATGCATCACCTCTATTTTTTTTAGAATTTTATACCCCGTAGTTATAAAAATAGAGGGGGGGGGACATACTTTTTACGACTTTGAGAGCTGATATCTCAAAAACCGTTCACTTTAAGAAAAATGTTTTTTAGAAAACTTTATATCATTTTAAAAGACCTTTCCATTGATACCCCACACGGGTATGTACATCGAAAAAAAAATTTTCATCCCTCAGTTACATGTATGGGGGGCCCCACCCCCAATTCTTTTTTTTACTATTTAGTGTCATAATTTTGTAGCGGTTCATACAACACATATTCCCATCAAATTTCATCACTGTAGTACTTATAGTTTCCGAGTAAATCGGCTGTAACAGACGGACAGACGGACAGACGGACATGACGAAACTATAAGGGTTCCGTTTTTGCCATTTTGGCTACGGAACCCTAAAAACAGTAGTCCAGAATTAATTGCCATATCATAACCACTTCAACAACACAAAAGTCTTTTCATCTATTCAATTTTTTCATATGGCAAGCAAAGTCATTCATCCAATACTCATTTACTCAAGGTGTACCAACCAAAAGGTGACAACATTTTAAATTCAAATATCGAACGCACATCAATAGTAATGACAGATGCGAGTGCGCATATGTGCCGGAAGTTCACGAGATGTTCGAAATTCGAATTACGGCTTCTGTTTTTAATCAGCTGTTTGTAGGAGGGTAGGACGAGGTCTTTCACCTTTTGATTGCCTTCTGTATCCCGGTTTTTGAAAAGCTGGACCGTGTAAGAATTAAAATAGCAGGCAAATTGTTCCAGTCCTTCAATGTAGGGAGTATAAACGACGAGACGAAATGCTTAGTCCGGATTGTATTTAGTTCTATCAAAATACTCGTATGTAAAAGGGGAAACTGACTAACACATAAACGCACATACAAATTTATTAGGACTAGGAGCGTGAAATTTTGCACCAGGTTTCCTTTTCTGACGTAGGCAAACACTAGAGAAGGATATTTCCAAAATTATTCTCCTAAAGGGATGAAACGGTGGTTCAAATTTTTTATGGAGAAAACTACTCTTACTCGGACGAAGCCATTGGTAGAAGTAAGTCAATAAAAAAACATCCAATGATTGTAACACTTAATAAACAATATTTATTCGTATGTGTTTATCACTCGTCTAGTACTCACTCAGATAGATGAGTACTAGACGTACAGTAATTATAGACATACAGTACATAAGTATAGACGTACAGTAATTATAATCTAGTAATCATATATCAGTACAGTGATATATATATCAGTTGTCTAGTGCCCATAACACAAGCTCTGCTTAGCTTGCCACTAGAAGGCCTTTTGTGAAAATTGCGGAATATTATTATTTTTATTTCCTGAAAAAGCACATAGGAGCATATTCCTTGGAGACAATTTCTAGAAGCTACAACTTAACTTCTATACAAAAAGATGGTAGCCCCGCTGATTGAAGTTTGAATCTTCGTTCTCCGGTCAATAACGAGTGACTCCAATAGTTCCAATTTTATGGAGCTGATGGAATGCTAAGATAAGCTGTAGGGTAACACAGGTATCTGTTACTCATGGCCCAATAGCGTATCTTCGATCAGAAGTGTGATTGGAATTGAGACGCCAGATCAATATATGTAAATGTGGCATATAAGTTGATAGCGCCCAAACTGAGATACATTTTCATACATTCGTTCTTAAGTATGTGATTAAGACGTTTTTACACATCTTTCTCTAGATATTTTGGAAACACAGATATCTTGTGGAAATTATCTAGGTTTCTATTAAAATCAAAACATTTTGTGTTTAAATAATCCGGAAACGACCTCTGAAAAACTGCTATTTTGCATACACCAATGGGAATGGGCCGTAATCTATGACGCAGGCCCACTGTGGGTTGATGGATGTCACATATCTTCGAACTTTTGGTTAAGATATAATAAGCTACTATTATAAGAGTACTTCTTAAAAACATTACTCATCTTTTTCCAACACAATCGGGTACAACACCACGTGTCTAACGGAGTAACGGCACTGTAACGACTTAACACCGTGGGAGAGGCAAAGGGATCACATTCATACAGCCATTCAATAGGTCGCTTTAGCTTTGTTAGTAACGAAGGGGCTCGTGGCTAGATAATAACAGCCGCATGGGTCGATCTTCAAGGTTAAGCAACGCTTGCTCTGTGGATGGGTGACCATCTTAACATACCGAGTTTCATCGTGTCTCGGAAAGCACGTTGTGCCGTAGGTCTCTGGTCTCGGCTCTGTCATTTGTACATCTTTGGCAGTCTTTACGGATAGTCAGAAGCGAGTAAATCTGACTCCAGTCTTGCCATGAAGTACCGTGTTACCCCAGTTAATGGGTTGTGGAGGTCTGGTAGGCAGCCGCTCCTCGTAAAATACTGGCAGTCAGCTAAATCCGGCTTGACTGGAAGCCGACCCCAATATAGTTGGGAATGATGAATCAGGTACAACTCTAAGTGTGTCTAACGGCACTGTAACGACTTAACACCGTGGGAGAGGCAAAGGGATCACATTCATACAGCCATCATTGAATAGGCCGCTTTAGCTTTGTTAGTAATGACGCGTGGGACGCCTTATTAGAAGCTTTATTTCTTTTTTTTTCGATTTAAATTTGGAAGCTGTTTAATCTATCACATACCCGCGAAACGAGACACAATAGTAAAACAATAACAGCGCGGTCTCATAGGACCGGTCGGGGATTCAAACATTAAATACTAGAGTCGTTGGTTGCTGGTATTGTCTTTATTATTGACTGGCCTGTTGGTCTAGTGATTAGTGGCCCTGACTTCTATGCCGGAGATCGTGGGTTCGAGTCCAGGGCAAATGTTTGTGTGATGAGCATGATCATTTGTTCTGTGTCTGGGTAAAATTTATCTACTTACTAGCTTTTACCCGCGGCTTCGCTCCCGTCAAATGACTACCCTACATATCCTACGCTACCCTACCCTACACTACCCTACACTACCCTACACTACACTACCCTACACTACCCTACACTACCCTACACTACCCTACACTACCCTACAGTACCCTACACTACCCTACACTACCCTACCTACCCTACTTTACCTAACTTTTTTTTTTTGAATTTTTCTCTCCGTAAGAACCATCATTGAACTTCAAGGAACATTTTAAAAAAAGAATCAGCCAAATCGGTCAAGCCGTTTTCATGTGATGTCGTGACAACGAAAAACGGGTTTCATTTTTATATACAGGGTGTCCCAAAACTCAACGATAATCCGGGACCGGATGAAAGGCAAACCTATACTAGTTCTGGGAAAAATAAAAAATAAAATCCATATCACTCAGTTCAGCGATAATAGACATTTTTTAAAAAAAGTTGAAATTCGACACCTTTGGTCGCATTTTCAAGGTTTGTGATCACCAATGTCACAATTTCGTTGTGATTTTTTTAATTTCGTGATCTTCATTAATGATGCTATTAATCGCAACTACAAATTATTGCAAAAAACATTGTTAATTTAATAAAATAAGTTAAGTTTTAGTGAGTCATGGTTCACAAAAATATTGTTCGTTAACTTTGACTCTTCATTTTGAACAAAAATTGTACTACACTACCCTTGGCAAGTCACATCAAAAGTTGGCGCATTTAATCAATATTTGAAAATGGTGCAACACTTGCCACTTTTCTTGCCATTAAAAAAATTATTTCTTATTTTTTTCAAATTGAGCTCATTTTGAACAACTCAACACTAGGAATTTTTGTTACTAAAAGGATATTGAGAGGGTGTGGACTAATTGCATTTTGTTCCTCAGCCGAATACTAATCAGTAAACCGAAGCTCTTGAAATCTGCTCCAGGAGTCGAGAGAAAAAAAAGAGTTTTTCCAACCTAACCTAACCTAAGTTAGAAATCTTTTTTAGGAAGTTTGACCAAGTGCTGCTCAGAATGAACACCTAGTGCATTTTGTTCCTCAGGTCAATACTAATAAGCAACCCGAAGCGCCTTGAAATGTGCTCCAAGATTCAAGAAAAAAAATGACTTTTTTATCCTAACCTAACCTAAGTTAGAAATCTTTTTCCAGAAATCAGGATTCAAGAAAAAAAAAAAGACTTTTTCAGGTTAGGTTAGGTTGAAAGTCTTTTTTTTCTTGAATCCCGCAGCAGATTTCAAGGCGCTTCGGGTTGCTTATTAGTATTAACCTGAGGATCAAAATGCACTAGGTGTTCATTCTGAGCAGCACTTGGTCAAACTTCCTAAAAAAGATTTCTAACTTAGGTTAGGTTAGGTTGAAAAAGTCTTTTTTTTTCTTGAATCCCGGAGCAGATTTCAAAGCTTCGGTTTGTTTCTTAGTATTGGCCTGAGTAACAAAATGCACTAGGTGTTCATTCTGGGCAGCACTTGGTCAAACTTCCTAAAAAAGATTTCTAACTTAGGTTAGGTTAGGTTGGAAAAACTCTTTTTTTCTCTTGACTCCTGGAGTAGATTTTGAAGCGCTTTGATTTGCTGATTAGTATTAGTCTAAGGTATGAAATGCACTAGATGTTATTTCTGGGCAGCACTTGGTCAAACTTCCTTAAAACGAATTCTAACTTAGGTTAGGTTAGGTTGGAAAAACTCTTTTTTTCTCTTGACTCCTGGAGCAGATTTTGAAGCGCTTTGGTTTGCTGATTAGTATTGGTCTGAGGTATGAAATGCATTAGATGTTCATTCTGGGCAGCACTTGGTCAAACTTCTTTAAAACGATTTCTAACTTAGGTTAGGTTAGGTTGGAAAAACTCTTTTTTTTCTCTCGACTCCTGGAGCAGATTTCAAGAGCTTCGGTTTACTGATTAGTATTCGGCTGAGGAACAAAATGCAATTAGTCCACACCCTCTCAATATCCTTTTAGTAACAAAAATTCCTAGTGTTGAGTTGTTCAAAATGAGCTCAATTTGAAAAAAATAAGAAATAATTTTTTTAATGGCAAGAAAAGTGGCAAGTGTTGCACCATTTTCAAATATTGATTAAATGCGCCAACTTTTGATGTGACTTGCCAAGGGTAGTGTAGTACAATTTTTGTTCAAAATGAAGAGTCAAAGTTAACGAACAATATTTTTGTGAACCATGACTCACTAAAACTTAACTTATTTTATTAAATTAACAATGTTTTTTGCAATAATTTGTAGTTGCGATTAATAGCATCATTAATGAAGATCACGAAATTAAAAAAATCACAACGAAATTGTGACATTGGTGATCACAAACCTTGAAAATGCGACCAAAGGTGTCGAATTTCAACTTTTTTTAAAAAATGTCTATTATCGCTGAACTGAGTGATATGGATTTTATTTTTTATTTTTCCCAGAACTAGTATAGGTTTGCCTTTCATCCGGTCCCGGATTATCGTTGAGTTTTGGGACACCCTGTATATAGATAATATTGTAATAATTTAAAATGTTAATTATTTTATACATATACTAGCAGCCTGTCCCGGCTTCGCACGGGGTAGACAATTATTTATTTTTGGCAATTTTTCTACACCTTCGGTTACATTGTTCAAATTTTACCAAGGATCCCTAATTTTTTTCAAAATGAAATGTAGCCTATGTCAAATTGGAAGAATGTAGCATTCTATTGGTGAAAGAATTTTTTAAATTGGCCCAGTACTTTTTGAGCCTATTCATTACAAACATACAAAAATAGGTACAAATCTTTCCTCTTTATAATATTAGTATAGATGTACTTACATGAATAAAAATATAAAGTATGTTTTTCAGTTGTCTAGTACCCATAATACCCAAGTATTATTATTATTTATTATTATATATTGTCCCAAGCTCTGCTTAGCTTGGGACTAGTTGACGTTGTGTGAAAGTTATGAAAAAAAATAATTGTTTATGGTCGGAAGTAGTCATCAAATAACTTCTCCCGCTCTGGGCGGAGTGGGAGGGAGTTCTCACAGTTTTTTTTGGAGCATAATAATATTTCTCTCTTTATATTTCTAAGATTGGTCAGGTAACATAGGGCACGGACCGTACATAGACATTTTCCCCGGAAATATCTTCCCTATGAAAAACTTACTAGTTTTTTTTTGGGTATCATTTAAGCTGTCGCCGATTTAATTCGTTTTGTGTTTCCTAAATAATAGCTTTGTCCTCAAAATAGTAGATTTGTCGCCAAAATGTAGTCACCAAACAATGTAAAATCAATTCTCCAATAAATCATCTAAAATCATGGAGATATAGGATCTAGTACCAAATAATTGTTTTTGTACTTATTTTAATAGGTTTGTCCTAATAAGCATTTAAGCAAACTAATTGAAAGAGATCACCAATAAACTATATATTGTGTTACTACTAGACCGGGCGCCGGTCGTTATGGTTTTTTTTTTATTTTCGTTAGGGGAATCATCAGAATGACTTCTCCCACTCTAGGGCGGAGAGGGAAGGCGTGTCAGACTCTTACTGACTAAATCCCTACCCTGTTCCTTCGTTGCCTTCGATCTGGGGGACACGGTGACAACCTTTTGGATTTTCCGTGATCCCCAGAGGCTTCGGTCCTACCGGGCCCCTACAGTTTGCTGACATCTCGTGGCATCGAATGATCATCGTAGGTAGTTACGAGTACCTACGACACATCGTTGAGGATGGAAAGCGCGCCAATTTGTCTCCACCTCTTTGAACATACACACATCAAAAGTGTCTAGGGATCAACATATATTTTTGCAATAACTTTTCTCCTGATTGATATTAATTAAAATTTTCTTTAAGGATTCATCAAATAAAGTGTTTTCGTTTGTCACAGTAACGATAAACCAAGTCACCTTTGCATTAATAAAGAAATTTGCCATTTTCCTAATAAAGGGATTTTTGACATTTGAACCACTAAAATTAAAGTTCGAAAAAAAGACTGAAATAACAGTTTTCTTTAAAATTTTATTGGGTAACTTAAACAATTAATAATCCGTGTTTCTACCGCGAACACTAACAACACAAGAACATCGGTTTGGCATACTCAAAATGAGTTCATCCAAATCACGCTGTGGAATGGCCGCCCATGTTCGTTGCAACAACAAAAAAAGGTCTTCTTGCGACTGGATACCCTCCATATTCGGCAGAGCTCTTCTCTGTAGCATATCCCATGCATGCTCAATCGGGTTCAAGTCTGGCGACTGAGCAGGCCAGGGCAGGACATTGATGTTAGCTGCGGCGAGAGTCTGTCTTACAACTCTTGCGGTGTGCGGTCGTGCATTATCATGCATTAACTGAAATAAGGGACCGATTTGCACTTGTAAAGGAACGATGACGTCTGATACAATCGTCTCAGCATAAATTTGAGCGTTGAGGTTGCCTCTGATCCAAATCAACTCAGTTCTTCCGCCGATCCAAATACCCGCCCATACCATGATGGTTCCACCACTATAAGGATGGACTTCCTGGCAGGATTTTAATTGCTGTTGGCGTCCAGGGGTTCTCCAGTGTCGTATACGTCTTGTATCCGGTCTCATACCAAAACGAGACTCATCAGAAAAGCACACGAAACGCCATTGTTCTTCTGCCCAATTTCTGTGTTCAAGAGCCCATTGATATCGAATCCTACGATTGTGCATTGCTATAGGTGGTACCCGTAGCGGTCTTCGGGAATGAAGGTTCACTTCATGCAAGCGGTTTCTGACTGTTTGGTCGCTAATTAAGTTCCCTGAAGAGTGATGAAGCCTCACGGCTAACATCATGGCGGTTATTGTTGGAGCTCTTCGAGTTAAGATTTGAATGTATCGGTCTTGTCTCCGTGTGGTGCAGCGATACCGTCCTCCATGGCGCTCAGCCACGGTACCAGTACTTCGGTAACGTGTCCAAAGTCGACTGATAACACTCTGACTTGTATTCAGAGCTAAAGCCACAGTACGTTGCCGGGAACCAGCTTCTATCATTCCCACGGCTCTGAGCATTTCTTCCCTGCTTAAATGACGTCGCCGCTCCATAATAACGTTGGTTTTAATCAGTAGTAGGGAAACAGTAGCACTAATAATGTCTTCAATGCGTTGTATGTTTTTATAGGGAAAATATTGACAGCTGATTTTCATCTTTTACTCGAATTTGATTCACAGTTCCGGATTCAAATTATGAAATGCACCAAAAAGGATCCATATAAATTTATAAAATCATAAATTTATTACAAAGCCACATCTCAATCTCAAGAAATCCTCAGAAGAATGCTTGATCCCTAGACACTTTTGATGTGTGTATTTTCAACAAAATTATAAATTGATGTATTAAATTGGTAAGGAATACTATTAATTTAATAACCGAACGAAATAAAATTTAACTACTTTATTGGTGACAAAATAACAAATAAAAAGGAGTTGCTAATTACCTAATCGATTTATTTGGCGACAGATCTACCATTTTGGCGACAGATCTGCCATTTTGGCGACAGATCTACCATTTTGGCGACCGCTCTACAATTTTGGCGACAGATCTACCATTCTGAGCACAAAGCTATTAATTTTGTAATAAAACTATTATTATAAGAACGAAGTTTTATTTTATTGGTGATCCATCTCTTATTTTTTGATAATTCATACCTGGATACACTTTTGGTTTATCTGAGAACGAAAATATTTCGTGGCGATAAATCTATTAATTAGGTAATACAACTTGATGACAAATATAAAGTTTGATGACAGAAAATATAATCCCCTTTTTTTTTCGAAAAGTTGGAGAACAATGGATCTCTGCCAACCTCTTTTAGGGGATAAAAGGCTTAATATTATTAGAACCGGTCCAATTCCCGTCGCTCAGGTGCAAAATAAGGTCATAGTCCTCGATAATTAAGACGAAAACTTTAAAAACCATTTAAAGTATTGGACAACAGCTGATTGCCAGCTGTTGGGAAAGAATGTCTACCTGAATGAAAAACATTGGAAAACCGACCTTAACTCACTTATGTCAAAATCGAAATTACATCGCCTTTAATCTTGTTCATAGGAAATTGAATAGTTGATGTGAAAACAGACAAAAACCGACTTTAACACACTTAGATGTAAGTCAAAATTACATTGTCTTGAAAGTTGTTGATAGGAAATTGAACCTAATACCTTGAAATTAAGGTTTAATATTGATTTGTAGGATAGTTTTTCTTTGTGAATTTTTGTCCTGTTGCTAAGCGGGATATAGGTTATATATTTTAGTTGGGGACTGTTTTTGTTCCCTGCCTACCCTTTCTCTTTACGTGGGTATGTTAGAACATCGAGCCAGTAAAAACGAGGCACGCCGCGAGAAATAGCTAGTAGTTTTTTAAGTGGGCTATCATCCAGGGACTTCTCCCACTCTTAGGTGGGGCGGGAAGGCGTGTCAGACTCTTACTGACTAAACCCCTACCCCGTTCCATCGCAGTCTTCGATCTGGGGGACACGGTGAGAACCTTTTGGATTTTCCGTGTTCCCCAGAGGCGAGAAACACCTAGTACATAAACCTTTGACATATCGTCGCAGTAGAATGATAGCCTCGTATGTCCAGAAATCCAAACTTCACAGGAAATGAAAAAAAAAACAGTTAATTTCGGCAATGTATGAAATATTTATTTTACTCAATAGATGTCATATACTGGGTTCACAGTTTCGCCGTATTATAAAATACGTGATTTTCATACGATTTTTACAACAACACAAAAAAAGATTTTTTGACATACGAGCTTTTCATTCTACAGCGACGATATGTACTTATACCTGATAGAATTACAGTTTTCATAATAGGTACATATCTGCCTGCACGCTGAACTCGAATTACAGTGACCAATCTGGAAATAACCAACTGTGGACTCTTGTTGGCTGCTGTTAAAACAATCTGGCCAAATGGGGCTTCTTCAACCCATCTCTAATGCAATTGGCTTGCGGACGGTGAGCAATGGGTAGCTGGCCGTCCGGTCGTCAGGTAACCGTCAGCACCGAGCCCCAGTCGTCGACGGCACTAAATAGGAACGACGCTTACCAGGGCTGCGGATGGTTCGAAAGAGTTACCGTAGGCCTGTCAAAAAAGAGCACCTCAAGGAACACTGTGGGTCAGTTTGTAAAAGTCTGACAATCTCTCTAGCTTCCTCGTAAAACAAAAATACCTCATTCTCAGCAATAGACTTTGTACAATGAGGCATTTAAACATAACTACGATAGCCAATAAGAAAGGTATTAAAAACCAATTTCTTCTTTTTTTCTCCACAAAATCTTTCAATGGCCCAAGTATCTGTGGTCATGGTCAATCGACAAATTGTTGGAAAAAAAAACTGTCTTTGACCGTCAAAGACAATTTTTTTTTCTTTTATTATGCAACTACACTACCTGTTCGTGTGACAGTCAGCTGTTCCATTGCGTTTCTTTTTTTTTAAATCATCTGTGATTTGTTACTGGCCAGTGGATAATAGTAGCCCTTTTTTCATTGAACTTAAATTATAGGTAGAGAATGCCTTGTTGCATTAACGCCCGTTTTCAATAAGCTATCTATCTACAGTGTTGCAGCTACTAAAGATAATCAAATCTATCCTTTTGCCCTTACTTGCTTTCCTATAACCTACCGACGGATAGCATTTCCTACCAAAAGCTGTAGTGGATTGAGAGATATAATCTTACTGTTTATCGGGGATAGCTATCTATCTATGAACTGCGGTAGGTTATTGAAAACAGGCGTTAGTAGAGAATGCCTTTATGTACCACTACTGTACTTACATAAAGTTTAAACAATAAATTGTTTTTTGGGCAGGTTTTTTTAGAGTAAAGTTCAGTAGCTGTATTAATTATTCTCAAATTGTTTCCTAGTGGATGTTGTGATGTAAAATGGTTTTGGGTATCAACTTTAGATTCAGAATTTTAAAATAGTAGGTACTTACGTACTTTCCGAGGTACATGCTGTCAGTAGTGTCCTAGATAAAGTTCTCAAATTAATAATTACCTGGTCTCGAACCCTGGCCTATCACGACATACCATCTCAACATTCTCACCTAAACTTCAAATAAAAAAAACCTGGTTGATAATGAATTTGAATACATGACACCGCTCAGCTGATTTGAATGGAAGCCCACGGGATGCCATATATCAGCTGATTGTTAAGAACAGACAAACACACACACACACACACACCCACACACCCACACATGTGCGTGTGTATGTATACACACAGAGAGACACACAGAGGTAGAATCTTTGCACAAGTAATGGCTTGACAAAAAATGCTTTTGTTACTTCGAAGTACAATTGTTGGAAGCTCGCGCGAAGGTTCTTAAGATACACTAGAAAAAGTTACTTATCGAAATGACAAATCTTCTCCGTAAAATCGTCTTGAAATGTTTAGTTCAAGAAATGGTTTAAAAGAGTGAATAGGTAACTTTTAGGCCAGAGTGCTGCTCCATCGTCGATCATATCATCGACATAGATAGGCTTGCACTTGACCACTATCCCACCTGATGGTAAGCGACGATGTGGTCGACGATGAAGCACGCTTGCAAGCAAGAAGTCTCTGCCAAAATTTGGAGACCAACGAAACATCATTGCATAACTCACACAAAAACGTATTTTTTCTTGCCGTTTCTCTCTCTACCTGTACTACTTTAGAATCAGCTGATGTGAGATCGCGTTGCGTTCTATTCACTCAGCTGATGGTACTGTATCTATTGGGATTTCTATTCAAATCAGCTGAGCTTTGTTATCGTAAGAAATTGTATGTGTGTGTGTCTTGGAGGCATAGCGTTTCTTTTTTGAAGTGATTTAATAGAAAAAATTAAAGAAAAGTCATTAATTACTCAGATACCCGCGAAACGAGACACAATAGTAAAACAATAACAGCGCGGTCTCATAGGACCGGTTGGGGATTCAAACGTTGTGTTCTTTCAGTGGATATAATTATATAATCTTCTTCTTAGCGACTCGATGGCAAACTCGTTAAATACCTTGCCAGTATTCGGCCACGGCAATGCCGTCCACTGATGCTGTCATTAGGTACTCACGAGAACAAGCAACAGGGCACGTGGTGCAGGATGGAAGATGGGACCTGGTCTGTGGAGAGACGCCGCACAAACACTGAAGGGGCTACTGCACCAACGACATATCATTACATAACTCACACAAAGACGTATTTTTTCTTGCCGTTTCTCGCTCTACCTGTACTACTTTAAACTCAGCTGATGGTACTGTATCTTTTCGGCTTTCTATTCAAATCAGCTGAGCTTTGTTATCGTAAGAAATTGTGTACCTTGTAGGCGTGTTGTTTTTTTTTGAGAGTGAGAAAGCTTTTAATGATTTCGCCCGCTTTTGTTTCTTTAGGGGATATCATCATCTGCCTAACCTTTTCCCAACTATATTGGGGTCGGCTACCAGTCAAGCCGGATTTAGCTGAATACCAGTATTTTACGAGGAGCGGCTGCCTACCAGACCTCCACAATCCATTAAGTGGGGTAACACGGTACTTCTTTAGGGGATATAATTATATTATTATAATCTTGTTCCTAGCGATTTGCTAACAAACTAGTAGCTCGTCTGTCACATGTCCGGTAAGGACCGAGCCTGTGTCGTTGACAGCGCATAGTGTTCCACATGCACCTCAAAGATATTTAAGCAAACCTCAGGAGCCCAACAGGACCGATACGCGCTAGAGCAAGGCTATTTTTTTTAATTACACGTAGTTACTCAGATACCCGCGAAACGAGACACACTAGTAAAACAATAACAGCGCGGTCTCATGGGACCGGTTGGGGATTCAAACGTTAAGCTCGCGTTTGACCACTATCTCACCTGATGGTAAGCGATGATGTGGTCGATGATGGAGCACGCTTGCCTAGAAATAACCTATGCACTCTTGAATGAGATACCGTGATCCTGCAACGGCAAAGGGCAACTGAACGACTGATGGTCTGTATTTTTTTTTATTCTCTTCTTCTACATGACGAATCTGATTTCGTATCCAAAAGGTAGCATAGCAACAGTCCAAAATTACTTTTTTCTACAACTCAGTCCTATTCATGACTTATTCTTCGTCAGTTTCTTTGACAAATTGTCACAAAAACTTGTCACAAAGGCATCTCAGCTGATTTGAAAAGAAATCTCCGCTGGGATCAGCTGATTGTCAGAAATTCACAGGTAGAGGGTAGGTAGTTGCATGCATTGCATTAATGTTAGGAGAGAAAAAGTCCTTATCCTTGCGCAAATTTGACTTGGCTAGCAATTTTATACGTCTGTCTATTATCTAATAATAATCATAAATTAAAAAATATTTTTCTCTCTGTAATCGTACTACTCATGATCATGATTAAAATTATTATTTTTAACGCCCCTATTTGCTTTTGGAACCGCCCCCGTAATTGGGAATCTATGGCCTAGTGGATAGTGGCCCTGAATGCTATGCCGGAGATCGTGAGTTTGTTTCCCACCTAAGACTAATGTTTGTGTGATGAACACGATCATTTTTTTCTGTGTGTAATTTATCAGTTCTCTGGAAGAACTCAAACACGACTTTTTAACGAGGCGATTTTTTTTTAGTTTAGATCGCGTGTCAGAGTTTACTGACTAGACTAAAACCAGACCTGGATTCCCTCAGTAAGTTACCCTTTGCATTATGAATTTATGACTTATGAGGTCTAACAAAGATAATATCGCGATAAAAGTTGTTTATAAATTATTATGTTTTTCATTGTAAACTTTGTAAAATAAAATGTGCGCTCAGCTGATTCAAGAATCTTTTCCCATCAGCTGATCGACACAGGTACCTACCTACTTTGTATAACTTGCGGTTTTAGAAAAAACACCCTTTATGCAATGTTCGTCTTGAAATATTTTTTTGGTGATGACAATGGCATAATAATATGTAGATAATAATATCTTTTGGGTTCTGTACATAAAGTCGTAAGCCGCTTTTGTTAGGTGGGAAAATACATCAAATACTAGGTCTCCTGCTATATTGAAGATCGGGCAAAGTGGAGTAAGCTTAGCAGGAAGGCGGACCCTGGTAATGGCCGGGACTAACGCCAGGCAGAAGAAGAAGAAGAAGACTAGGTCTCCTGCGGTTTCACCCGCATTTTTCGTTACTGCTCCACTCCCGCGGGTCGTAGCGTGATAGTATATAGCCTATAGCATTCCTCCGATAAATGGGCTATCTAACACTGAAAGAATTTTTCAAATTGGACCAGTAGTTCCAGAGGAGTTTTTACCTCTTTATAATATTAGTATAGAAGTATAGATTTTCTCTCGCTTTGGGTGGAGCGAGAGGGGAGTGTCAAACGTTTACCGATCGAAAACCAGCCGTTTACCATCAGGTCGCAATCCGGACGTCCAATAAGAGTATGGACTAAACCCATGTCGGTCGTCGACGGCGCGTATTGTTCCACGCGCGCCTCAAAGAGATGTCAGCAAACCGTAGGGGCCCGACTAGGGATTGCAATTTCTGGATCCAGCGTACAGCAATCCAGCTGGATCCAGCGCCTTTTCAAATATGCTGGATCCAGCATACAGTGCTGGATCCAGCGATGCGGATCCGCAAATGTATCAATTTCTATTGTTTAATTTCGAATTGCATCCGTAATGGTCATATATGTGATGACAACTGCCCGATAGATGATTTCGGGCTGTTATACGAGTATCTATTCAAATCGCGCGGAGAACTTTACATGCGCGATGCAGGATTCTGTGACGTCAAATGTCGCTACAAGGGTATATGTTATTTAATTTTAAGTTGTTTCTTTGATCTCAAACGGTTAAGAAACCAAAGTAAATTAGTGAAAGGTTTCATAGATTATTGTAAGAAGTTAATATACAAATTACTTTTTAATTATTTTTTTTATAAATGTCGTCTTTTTATTTGCGTTCCACAGTTTGCTGGATCCGCGCTGGATCCAGCTGGATTCAGGTTAATCCAGCAAGAATCCAGCTGGATTGAAAACGTCGCTGGATTGCCATCCCTAGGCCCGACAGAGTCGAAGCCTGCAGGGACCATGGTTTCTGAAAGGAAAACCCGGGACCTTGGAACGAGGGCAAAGAAGGAATAGGAGTGGATTTTAGTCCGTAAAAGTCTGACACGCCTTCCCGCTTCACCCAGAGCGGGAGAAGATATTAGGTGATTTCCCTTTTTGTTTTTTTTTTCTATCGTAGGTACTAAATTATGTGTATTTGCTTAAAAAGTCTGACACGCCTTCCCGCACCGCCCAAGAGCGAGAGAAATCATTCTGATGATTTACGATCTTAAAAAAAAACCAGCTATAGGCCCTGTAGTCCCTTTAAATAGCATATGCATATGCTACCTTTGTTTTCATTGTTTTACTTCACATTTGTCAATATACATCACCACCTTTCGTTTCTTATTGTTTCATACTGAACCCCAATTTATATTACAAAAAACAAACGTCACTCCATTCAAAATTGACTCTTACTGCACCTACTAAAGGTTCAAAATCGTTTACCACAATTTTCGAGCAGTGAAGCCAGTCGAAAATAGTTCTTATAACGTAAGTTATAGAGTTCAATTTTGTTAGCAGTTATAAGAAGTCCATTTTGCAATATTGACAATAAAAATATGCACGTGCTTTTGCAAGGAGCGGAATTTAAAAAAAAAGTACAGGTATACAATTTTACAGCTGAGAGTCAGCTGTTTTACGTTAGAAATGGGATATTGTGTCTTATGCCGTGAGCTTAAGGTTGATTTTTGTTTGCAAAGGGCGTAGTTTATTATTATTTTGAAGTATCAAGTACCTACGCATGGTAAGTAAACGCAATAATTATGTTCTTTGTGTAGTACTAGTTGTTTTTAGGGTTCCGTAATGAAAGGGTAAAAACGGGACCCTATTGCTAAGACTCCGCTGTCTGTCTGTCTCCAGGCCGTATCTCATGAAACGATAGAGTGAGACAGTTGAAATTTTCAAGGATGATATACATTTCTGTTGCCGCTATAACAACACAGACTAAAAACAATAAAATAAATATTTTAGTCCTAAACAATAAACTTTTTTTTAAGTTATATAAACTAGTGCTTGACCGCGATCCCAACTGTAAGCAGTGATGCAATCGTAGATAGTGAGGCGCACTAGTTTATTAAGAGCCTATTCACTCTAGCCTTGAAGACACCCAAATTATTATCGGACAGGAAGACCCAATTATTCCAGTCCTTCGATGTACGCGGTATAAACGACGAAGCGAAGCGCTTAGTCCGGCCGTAGAGGTTTGAACAATGTAAGGATGGATACTCGCCGTACGACGGTGAGGTATTATCACATTATTACAATTTAATACTGAGGTATTGTTGCCATTTTATGTTACTGACGGTACGGAACCCATCGTGCGCTAGTCCGACTCGCACTTGGCCGATTTTTTTAGAATTGTCGCCTCCCAGTTTCCATTGCATCCTTAACTCACAATACTGCTTCGCAGAAGAAGGTGTCTACTTCCCACGCCCGCTCGCTCCGCAACCAGGGCCTGTAGTGCTATTCTCTAAAAGGCCTATTACACCCAGTGCCGTAACTAGGGCGGTGCGAGCAGTGCCCAGGCACAGGGCGCAGACCCTGGAGGGGCGCAGAAATGACCAGACTAAGCCTGGTTAGAGCATTTTTCATGGGCGCAGTTTTGAAAGCTCGCACCGGGTGCATAAAAGGCTAGTTACGGCACTGATTACACCACTCGTTTTTGCGAACGGTCTTACAGCCGAAACCAATAAGCTATCTATCACATATTGGAGATTGAAAAACAAATGATACCATACCAAAATGTACATGTTTTCTGTTGTTTCATTTGTTTTTCAATCTCCGATATGTGATAGATAGGTTATTGGTTTTGGGTGTTAGTCTACGTCACGTAGTGTAATAAGGGTAAGACGGTCTTACTTGTACGTAGACTCAACTATAGTCTAAGTAGACCGCTCGTAAAAACGGGTGGTGTAATAGGCCTTTAAAAAAAACAACCTCGCGCACAGCGCTGCCGCAAGACTGTGTTCTTACAGAATAGCTTTTCAGTTTATCGAATACCGATTTGGATTTCGTCGCTACTGTTTAACCTATCACATACCCGCAAAACGAGACACAATAGTAAAACAATAACAGCGCGGTCTCAGGACCGGTCGGGGATTCATGAATTAAGGCTGTTTTCATAAAGAATAGCACTCCTGAACGCCAGGGATCGCCCTCTTCCATTACCTCCACGAGGATACGGCGGTGCTCCATCGGACGTCAGTATTTCGGAGGTACCTGGATCATAACTATTCAGTAATCTGTGCCTGGATGTCTACTCTGTTTCTGCGACTTATTTTAACTTTCGGCTGAGTTCCGTCAGTTTGACGTTAATCTATCACTCAAGATCATTTTGCTTTTCGGAACATCGGAAATGGCAGGAAGAAACACTCAGGTATCACCATTGTGCAGATCGCTTAGAGCACATGGTAACTTCCGCTTGGGCGGAGCCCCGCCGTGTCCTCATCGGGGCGATCACGGTAGCGACCTGGGGCCCTTAGCATGACGTGTTAAAATGTCAGTCGTGCGAGCTAGAAAGAGGGATGTAGCTACACACCCCTGTATTTTGAGACTAGAACATATGGATCACCTCTGATTCTAGTCTTGCCATGAAGTACTGTGTTACCCCAGTTCATGTTTGAATCCCCAACCGGTCCTATGAGACCGCGCTGTTATTGTTTTACTATTGTGTCTCGTTTCGCGGGTATGTGATAGATTAATGGGTTGTGGAGGTCTGGTGGGCAACCGCTCCTCGTAGAATACTGGTATTCAGCTAAATTCGGCTTGATTGGAAGCCGACCCCAATGTAGTTGGGAAAAGGCTAGGCAGATGATGAACATATGGATGACCTTACAATGATTCCGTTTCGCTAATTTCGCATTGGACTCGAAAAACAACGTAAATATTAATTTACAATATGTTTTGTGCAAAGAAACAATTAAATAAATTCTTATGCACATTTTAATCATAGTGCATGTATTAAAATAATTAGGTAAGATGTGCGATTCGGTCACTATAATTTTATTGCGAACTTATTGAAATTCGTTAAACACTTGTTTACCTACTCATCCGCGAAACGAAATCTCGTGAACCCAGAACGGAGGCAAAGAAGGAACGTGGTGACTTTAGTCAGTAAAAGTCTGACACGCCTTCCCGCTCCGCCCAAGAGTCCGACGCCTATGTCCACTGCTGGACATAGGCGTCTCGCATCTATCGGATCCCCGTGGTCCCTTGTGGGAGGCTTTACAACGCATCGCCTTCCGGTACGTGCTCTACGTCTTACTATCAATACCAAAAATATTCTTTCCTCAAAAGACCATCTCAGACACTAGTCTGCATATAATTTGATGGAGAAGACCGCACGCGTGAGGGAAACCTACTTCCTGACGCCCCAGCCGCCAGGATCCCGACCCCGATTTGCAACCACCGTAGCCATGGGCGACGGCGGACGGCGAGCAATGGGTAGCTTACCGTCCAGCCGTCAGGTAACGGTTCAGACCGAGCCCGAGTCGGTAACGGCGCGTAGTGTTCCACGCGCGCCTCAAAGAGATGTAAACTGTAGTGACCCTGCAGGGCCGAAACCTATTGGGGCAATGGATTCGCTACCGAAAGGAAAACCCGGGTTTTTCTACCATCGGACGAACCATCGTACGGCGAGTATCCATCTTTACGTTGTCGAAACCTGCACGGTCCGGACTAAGCGCTTTGACTCGTCGTTTATACCGCGTACTTCGAAGGATTGGAACAATTTGCCTGCTGCGGTCTTCCGATTATAATTTGGGTAACTTCAAGACTAGAGTGAATAGGCTCTTAAATAAACTAGTGCACCTCATCATCAACGATTGCATCATTGCTTACCATCAGGTGCAGTCAAGCACTAACTAGTTTATGTTATAAATATTAGAAAAAAAAAGGTTCCAAGGCAAAGAAGGAACATAGATAGGAGTGGGTTGTAGTCAATCAAAAGTCTGACACCCCTTCTCTCCCTCGGAGATATTATTTGATGAATCCATCAATAAAAAATGACATTTATCTAAACTTGCTTTCCAGCACTAGTGCTTATCATAATTTATCCTACAGAGCTGATACTATCTGTCTGATATGATAACAGTATCACTTGTTTTTATTATTGAATAATTTTGATTATTACATTGATTTGTTAAATTATTATTTTGTTGTGATTACACTTGGAAGAAGCCTATGTCCAATAGTGGATCTCTTTTGGCTGAAATGATGATAATGACGGTAACAAAAAATCAGTCTTATAATGTTCCCACTGTTGGGACTTGACCTCTCTAAGAGAGAGAATGAGCCATAATCAAGAGCCTGGTACAGTTTAGTGCATGCCACATATTTTCAATATTTTTCCTCTTAGGACATGGCTATTTCCTTCAATATTTTGAAAGTAGTAGTGATGAAATAAATTTCACAAAGTAATGTACCTGGCAGGGTTTGAACCCATGACCTACAACTTGAAGGTAGTAGCTGTTACTACTGAGTCACCACTGCTCTGATTATAATAATGATAGCTGCCAGCATCACATTCAATGCCAGCGGCTTTGCCCTTGCAAAAGAAGAAGATATAAAAAAGCCTATGTCACTTGGTTCCTTGACATTGTCTTTAGTGGTCTGGTTATGGACATCACATATCAATCAATTATAAAGTAGAATTGTATCAAAGAAAATATATTAAATATGAAATCGAAAATACATGAGACCATATAAAGTTAGAAATGGGGTCCAAACTAGACGCTGCCTGTGTCTTGGTGATCCAAACATTAACCCAAATTCATAACAATTATGATGTGGCCTGCAAGCGCTATGCGGTAAAAAGTGAGGAAAAGGGTGTAAAATTATTCGGGTTTTTTTTCTTTTATAATTTTAACGTTTGAATCCCCGACCGGTCTCATGAGACCGTGCTGTCATTGTCTTACTACTGTGTCTCGTTTTGCGGGTATGTGATAGGCTAATGTACTATCATTTACCTTATTGGAAAATAGTACATTCAAATAAGCCTAGTTGGCTATCAAAGTTTCTTCATTTACCTTCTCCACTATCAATAGGCATAACTTCAATTCATGAATCCCTGACCAGTCCTATGAGACCGTGCTGTTATTGTTTTACTATTGTGTCTCGTTTTGCAGGTATGTGATAGGTTAAATAATTTCCACTTTGTCACAATTTCATCAGGACAGAAAAGAAGAAACAAAAAGAAATATTCACTAGTTTATTCCTAAGCATGTTTATAGTGTTTTTATAACAATAAACAGACACAAGAAACAATAATCATGCTTATTTTGACTACTACATAGTTGTCCGGCATTTTTGCTGACTTGGACCTTTTTGGAGCATCCGTGAGACGCATAATGTTATTGTTCTTTTCTAATCTTTAGTTTCTACACATTGTTTCTAACCTGTATATGTATCTAGATGTGAGCAAAGTTTAATTTTCTTTCTTATTGAAATATGTGACAATTTGTCAAATAACATTCTTATTAGAACATGGACAGAAAAGATGACTATTCTTACTGGAACATAGACAATTTAAACAATGTTTCTTATTATAAGGATAAAGGAAATCGATGGAATGTGTGATAATAAGCTGACTGATGCAAAAGTATACCAAACACAGAGGTTATAATCAGAATACCACATTTATTCCACTTAGATACCAATTAGAACATTCTGGCGCATATTTAAAGAGTGATTAGCACTACTTACCGGGCACCGTACTGCCTGTCTGACCCATTTTTCTACGAATTCTCCACGATCTTCCACTCTTCAATTATCACAGTTAAATCGTTATTTGTACAAATTGAATGTCCTTTTAACACATTTAGGGACTCTAAATGTCTCACAACACACACAAACTTGACCTATGAACCGCATGCACGCATGTTTACTATATTTATTAAATTAAAACACGATTCTTGAACTACGGCCCGTAACTAATCCAATTTTATTGGGATTCGCGTAACTAATGCCCTATATTCGCTTAGGATTAACTTAGATTCTGGTACTATTAATATTGCACTCGTTATCGTATCATTATTGCGAATTATTAAAATTATTTTTTATAAATTAAACATTACGGTCACTGTGTCCACTTTGACAACATCTATATTGCGATAAATATTGCCATTCGGATACGACTTATGTCATTGCGAATAAATTAGTTTGCAATTGACGTGCGAAAGTCAAACGGTAAATATTTTGCATGATTAGTGATTATGTTACAAGATAAAAAATATCATTACAAGACAATTTAAGAATGGAGATTTTAAACCCATCTAAACAAAGTCTCGCACTTGCAAATTATTTCAATTATTTGGACATGTATCCAAATATTCTAATGTCAATTTTTTAAGATGGGTATACACTGAATTATATCTACCATAGATGTATGTGTAGCGAGTGTAGCGACATCTATGATGCATATATAAATTAAACTACGAAATAGAGATGGGCAGTGGGAAAAAACCCAACGGGAATATACCCAGGTTTTTTCCCATTTGGGAAAAAACCGGGTATTTATGTGGGAAAAAACCCAATAGATGGGTTTTTACCTTATTTAACGTAGTTATCATGATCTTTAATTTCAAGACCGGGTATTTACATGGGAAAAAATCCAATTGAAGGGTATTTTTATTATTTAATGTAATTCTTCAAAAATTAACACTTTTTTTTTATTTTTAGAGCAAATGCAGCGAAAAATAGGCACTTTGCGCCAGCGTATATAGGGCACTAGCTGTTGCCTGTTGTTCGAAACGTCAAAATGTGTAGCCTAATTCAGGAACTAAAATAAAACCAGCATATTGAAACTTTTAAGAATCTTTTAAAAAAATAAAACAACGAGTGATACTTACTAACATTTATTTATTTACACATTATAAAAGTTAGTCACTGTCGCTACTGTCCTGATTATTAAATATATTATTAATATTGAAAAATTCAATTTCTTGTGTTGCAAGTCCACGAGATGTTGAAGGTTGTTCATCATTTGTTGGGCTACCCAACGGGCTTGACAATTGCCTGGGTGTAGATAACGGCTCGTCGTCATCGTCATTGTCATCGTCTTTGTGTTTATGTAACAGGTTCCAATTATCTATACTAATATTATAAAGAGGAAAGATTTTTTTGTTTGTTTGTTTGTTTGTACCGAATAGGCTCCGAAACTACTGGACCGATTTCAACCGTTTTTTCACCAATAGAAAGCTAAATTGTCAGGAAGTAACATAGGCTATAATTTATGTTAAACAAAATTAGAGATCCATAAGAAAATTGCAATAATGAATCCCAGAGTAGCAAAATTTTGCCTATGAAATTCATTATTTGGCGTGCGCTGAGAAAACTATTGATGATACATAAAAATTATGTACTACATGATTAAAGTACTCATTATTACCTACATAAAAGTCCGCGATGGAATATATCTAACTACCATAGTTAAGTCACAATAGCAGCTTTTGTGTTCTAAAATTTAATTAAATCGCCGGTAGAAACAAAAGTTGGTTACATTCGTATCGTAGTATTAATTCTTATTCAAATAAATAGTTTTATAATCAAGGGCATTTATGTAGCAGTAAAATACTTTTTAATTCATTCGAATCGGACATTTAATTTCGAAGTTATAACAAGTATAAAAATGCAATACGCGAACCATCAAGACTTTTGTCTTTTCTGGAGATTTCAGGCAAACACTTCCTGTTATCGCCAAGGGAACACGTGCCGATATCGTCAAGGCTTGCCTTAAATCGTCTATTATATGGAATTTAATACAAAGGCTCAATTTGCGCACCAATATGAGAGCACATCTAACGAACAATTATGACAGTAACTTTCCAGAAAAGTTGCTTAAACTTGGAGAAGGACAATTTCCTTCTACATTTAATGTAAACTGCCACCAAGTAGTATTAGATAATGGACTAGGTCAAATTGTTCACAGCTTAGAAGATCTTATTAATGCTGTTTATCCCGAAATCGACAATTTACCTACAAGGAACTACAATTGGCTTTGTTCCAGAGCAATAGTGTCACCACGAAATGATTCAGTTAATGAAATTAATGATATTATACTACAAAAAGTACCAGGAGACATTAAATGCTACAAGTCCATCGACAGTGTGCAACATCGAAGACACTGTACACTACCCTCAAGAATTTTTAAACTCATTAAATCCATCAGGTCTGCCGCCACACGTACTAAAGTTAAAAGTTGGAATTCCCGTAATGATATTAAGAAATTTAAACCCTCCAAGCCTGTGTAATGGTACAAGAGTTTTAATTAAAGAACTTCGAGACAACATCATTGTAGCCACCATCATCACCGGGCCCGCAGCCGGACAGCTCGCACACATTCCGCGTATTCCAATGATACCGACAGATTTGCCAATATCATTTAAGAGGCTTCAGTTCCCGGTTAAAGTATCATTTGCTATAACAATTAATAAGTCCCAGGGACAAACATTTTCACTGGTCGGCATCGACTTAAGAGGCCTGCGGAGACCGCGCGCTATCTCGAGTTGAGACGAAATAAAATACGTTTTTGAGGTTGATGGAAGCAATCCAGATAGTATAAACAATTCTTGGACACACCGACTGGAGTAAAGTCATCATCGGCACACTGACAGTTGCTTGCTGTGATAGCAATACAAACTATTGGAAATTTGGGAGAGGTTCCGTAATACCAAAAATGATGAATGAAAAATTAATGTATTTCCAATATTGTTTCGAGTATTTATAACTTGATAATAATATATGTGTTCCTACGAAAAGATATTTTGAAATATTGTTGTTTATAATATAGAAAAAACAAAATAAAAACATGACATTTTCGCTGTGAAAATGTGCAAATTTAAATTCGCTTAAATTTCGTTTGGGGTAAGTTTTTCAACAAAAAGACGATGTAGGAACCTAGATAATTATTGTCTGAATCCGAATAACATCATATTATGGTGTAAATATGCTTAAATTGCAAATGATTTTGGTATTACGTTTGTATGGATAATTCTAACGTCGCGCCCACCTTAAGAAAAGAGTGCTTCTCTCATGGGCAACAACATACGTTAGCCTGTCTCGCGTGGGATCTCCGGAAAATCAATATATTTTGCTTCAGACGAATAGCACGTCTAATATAGTTTACAGAGAAGCCTTGCAATGATTCTTTATAGGTATTTACATTAAATTTTTATTTTCTTTCTTTTTTACCCTTTTTACCCACAACTGTCACCTAAAAAGGTAACATCTATGTACCTACCCATCAAGTTTCATCGCAATCGGTCAACAGCTATTACTTTTTATCCCGATATTTCCACGGAATCGAAACTTACGCGGGTGAAACCGCGGGGCGCAGCTAGTAGAATATAAAAGCTATTTTTGCTGCCCTGTCTGTAGTCAATCTGTTTCTTTTCTGACTATGTATATGTGCATGCGTGCTAAAAGATCGTTCAGTGGCTGCTGAAGTACAGGGAGCAGTTAGAATACGTACTGCAACCCTACTCAGCAATTTGGACTTGCAGAGTCCTTTCCACCAAACTACCGGGTCCATTTCGGCGACATGCTTCCATATAAATGGCCTGCTCCATAATCCCTGTTTAGCTCTATAGTTGGCTAAATCAACACCAACATCAATATTGAGCGATTGGCTCACGTCGTGTATGAACTCCATGGCATCCACTTCGTGTTCTTCTTCCAATTCGATGCCTTGCGATCTTGGGTCTAATAAATATGCAGCATAATGAATAGGTTTTAAACAATTATTTGTTCGCCTAATTACAGCATTTGTAATATCTTGTTTTTGATCCTCATTTAGAATTGATATATCTGGAAATGCAAAATTGAATGTGGATTTAATATCTTTGAAGGCCATATAAACTTCATTTATAAGTATTCCATTGCCTTCAAGTTTGAAAATTTTATCAGTTATTGGTTCCAGTAGTTTTATACAATTTTCTACCATAGTCCAGAAATATAAATCTAATAAGTTGGATTTGATTTCGTCTGAGATAGTGGCATCTTCGTGAACAGCTAATGTCTGTAATGCGACTTTTGATTTTTTCAAACTTTTTAACGCCGTGCAGTAACTGCCCCAGCGCGTTTTCCCTGGCAATTTTAGTGTTTCACCTGAACCTTTTTCTTTTACAATATGAGCTAATAAAGCGCTCATATTTTGGTTTCTTTTTATTGCTTTTATCACATCGGTTGCAATCGATATAAACGCATTAATAGGTTCTAATTTTAAGCAATCTTCGCATAGCAAATTTAACGTATGTGCTACACATCTCAACGGTATTATATGTGCATACGAGTTTTTTACTATTTGAAATGCTCTTTGTATATTGTTTGCGTTATCTCCGATAACAGTTACAAATTTGTGGGCTCCATACACGTTTATAACTTTCATTATCTCTTGAGATACATATTGGCTTGTATGTCGGTTTGTTAGTGTATTGAGGCTTTTAACAAAAACAGGCTCGGGTTTTGCAATAATAAAGTTAATGATACCTTCATTGCGCTGATTGCTCCAGCCATCACATTGCAAATGCAAATCATTTATAGATTTTAGTTCGTCTGTAATTTCATTGACCATTTCATTATAAATAGTTTCCAAATGTGTTGTGGAGATAGCTTTTCTGGATGGTAACTTAAAAAGTGGTTGCAAATCGTCAAAAAATCGTGCCCATAGCGGATGTTCAACGATGGATAAAGGAGAACCGGTAACAAATATTGCTTTCGATAAGAGCTGATCTAGATAAAGTTTTCTGTTTCTGTTGAAATTTCTGATGAAGTCGTAATAGTAGAAGTTGTATCCGTCAAACTGTTATCCTGTGACATTTCATGATGCGATTCATTTTGCAAGGGCAGATCTGTGGCAGGTGTGCTAGTAACGGGTATTTTCTGTAGTTGGTTTTTGATAACAGTTGGACACCTATAACATTTCAACAGATGGCTGGCCATCTTGCTGACATTGCCAAATTGGTAAACTTTTTCACAGTGTTTGCATTTTACTGTTTTACTGGTTGCCGAATGAAAATAGTTTTACCATACATCAGTATTTTTCTTTCTGGGCATGATGAAATCTAAGGAAAAAAAAAAACAAATGAAAAAACAGTAGAAATACATAGAGTTGTTCTAAAATATCGTATATTAACAGAGTAGGTAAACCTACGAAACTAACATGAAATAAGTATAAATGGCCAAAAGTAAGAATTTATACTTTCTTTAATTTGCCTAAAACGCTCGAGCGATCGATTTTACAAAAGTTGAAATGAGTCATGTATAGAGATGGCCAAATCATCTCTATTCCTACATGATTCATTTCAACTTTTGTAAAATAATTATTTCCCTACAGAATTTCAATGAATGAATGAAAAAATGTACAAGGTTTGCAAGGAATCCACATATATAGTGCCTAAAACTTGTATAGTGTAATATAACAATTAAAGCTCAAACTTACCGGAAAAAAAAGTCCGTAAGAGTAGCAGTAGTTGTCAATCCAAAGTAAATCACGTATTAAATCAAAAGTCCACAAAATAAAATCCAAGTCGTCAATTAAACTAACAAAACACAAATGCGCACAGTAACAAGCCAAAACAACGAGTGAGATAGATAGATCAACGCGTACGCCGCTGCTACTACCCGCTTCCCCGCCCCACCCCCCTACCCGCGTACGTACTTTCGGGTTACTTGTTGCTAAGAGCGGATGAACACACACAAACAAAGGATTTTTATTTAAGGGCAGGTTCTAGTCACTGAGTATTAGGTATGTATGGACTCCGTTCGCGTCTATGACGATTGCGCAGACCCGTAACAGCAGTTTTATTTTTATAAAAAATAAAATAATAACTACTTAATATTTTTGTAATAGTGAGGCGCTTTTGAAAATCAAATTTTATTATTTTTTGTAACTTTCAAATATTTCCGTGACATACAAGTCTCGTAGCCATACAAGTTTAACGTAACGTATTTATTGAATTATGAAAATAAACAAAGTTAGATTAGCTCTAATTAGTAGTAATAGTACTCCAATAGCCCGTAATATTTGATATATACATGTATCTACACATTACCTATGCTAAATATGAAAAAACCCGAATATTATCCCATTTGGGAATTTTCCCCGGGTTTTTTCCGGGTTTTTTCCCACATCGGGGTTTTTTCCGGGTAAAATCCCATCTCTACTACGAAATCTGACACTGAAACTGGTTTGAATATTTCAAACAGCCTAAAATCATCTCTCAGGCAGTTGCTCAAACTAGTCACACTCCTTTTTCAACGGAGGTTTGCGGGACTCTGTTCCGAAGGAATGTAGATTTCAATGCAGGCAGACCATAGCCCATACTGGGCTGCAGGATTGTTCCAAAACGTTATCGCGACTCGTTAAGGCAACTGAATTTAACACAGATTAGTTTTACTCAGTATAAGTGTGACACTCCCTTCCACTCCAATCAAAGTACAGTTCAAAAGAGATGAATTGTAGAAGAAGTTCTTGATGATTTCACACGTAAACACCAGGGTAGCCAATAGATAAAAAAAAATTAAAACATGTGAAACAAGTGAAATTCACAATCTTTGTCTAACTTTGGTCAGCCACTTCAACGTGAATGTGGTAATTCTACGATTTTACTATTTTAATTATGCCGGATAAAAAATAAAATAATTTGGTAGAAAGTTTTTCATTACTTGGTAACATTTGCTTGAAAAAATCAAACCGTCAAACGATATAAACTCTATGGTCAAACGATTTATTTTGAAAATTGCCGTTGACTGCTTGTAGATTGTTTTGAATTCATTTTATGTAGCAAATAAGTGAAAATGGCTGAAAACAATGTGAATAATGGAAAGAAAAAGGCTCTGTTAGCTTTCAAGGAGAAGCTTTTAGACGAGATCAAGTATTATGAGAAAAGTATTGATGACTTGCGCGCCAATGTTAAAAACAACAATTTTTACGATGATCTTGCTGACAGGTTAGTAATAATCATCATAACTATAATATAAATAAACATTTTCTTATAATTTGTTATTTTGTAAATACTCATAACTTCGATAACATTGAGAAAATCTCACGTACAACCGTCAAGTTTAAGAATTATTTTTGTATTAATAATTAGAGTTCTTGTGACTATTTTCATCATGTTTATTTGTATTTTCTACTTTAACTTAATATTCCATAAACTCTTCTTATTCCTACACACTATGATCTACATTTCTTATAAATTCTGGTTTGCTGGAAGATTTTATTTTTTTAAATAAGCAGTACCACAAATTTTTAGTGCCCATAATGTTTCCTATCCCTCGCAAACGTCGGCGTTCGTCAATTATTCGAAAATGTGGGTGCAGAAAACTACACAAGCACACAGTTAATTCATGAATCCCCGACCGGTCTCATAGGACCGTGCTGTTATTGTCTTACAATTTGTGTCTCTTTACGCAGGTCTGAGATAGGTTAAACTTAGTTTTGGTACAGGGCATGCAATACTTGTGTTATACCAAGTAAAGTAGGGTAACTTTGGTACTGTTTGTACAAGTTTATTAACCAATAGAAACCAAAGAAACTATGTTCACTGCGTTTTGCTTAACCTATCACATACCCGCGAAAACGAGACACAATAGTAAAACATTAACAGAGCGATCTCATGCGACCGGTCGGGGATTCATGAATTAAGCTAAAGTTACCCCACTTTATCCGGTATACCCCAGGATCAAAGTTATCTTACTTAACAGTAATAATTTTTGACTTTCACAACTGGAAAGAGCTGGCAAAACTATTGATGATATAAATAAAAGCTGCTACTTGAAAGTTGGGTGTTTTTCTTAAAAATTGGGACAAGAAGTGGCTCAAAGCCAGGAACAGTGGAAAGAATGGAGGGAGGCCTTTATCCAGCCGCGGGACAGTATAGGCTGGGTATCATCATCATCTGCCTAGCCTTTTCCCAACTATATTGGGGTCGGCTTCCAGTCAAGCCGGATTTAGCTGAATACCAGTATTTTACGAGGAGCGGCTGCCTACCAGACCTCCACAACCCATTAGCTGGGGTAACATGGTACTTCATGGCAAGACTGGAGTCAGATTTACTGGCTTCTGACTACCCATAACGACTGCCAAAGATCTACAAATGACAGCCGGGACCAACGGCTTAACGTGCTTTCCGAGGCACGGAGGAAACTCGTTATGTTAAGATGGTCACCCATCCACAGACCAACCTAGGCAAGCGTTGTTTAACCTTGAAGATCGACCTGTGCGGCGTTTATTATCTAGCCACAAGCTCATAAGGTATAAAAAATGATAATAACTTAACCTATCACATACCTGCGAAACGAGACACAATAGTAAGACAATAGCAGCGCGGTTGCATAAGACTGGTTGGGGATTCATGAATTAAACTTTCCTCTCCTAGAGAGGAGGCCTGAGTCCCCAACAGTGGGAACATTACAACACAGATAATGCTAAAATTACTTATCATAATTTTACAGTTCCGACTCTGATGATGACTTCCCGACACCCGTGGACATGGGTCCCTCGATCACTCAGTTGAAGCAACAGCAATCTATGCTGAACACCTGTCTCCGTGCCACTGAGGAGCTCACCAGCTTGACTATACTACAGTCTTCGGTTGATTTGCTGGTTGAGGAGCCGAAGTTTGAAGGGTAAGCATGGTTGTGCAATTTATTAGATTAAATACCTTATGCCCACCAAAGGATAGAGGGGGACTTAATGACTTAGGCATTTTCTACCAGTCAACCTTTGCAGAGGGAATATGAGAAAAGATATACTAATAAATCAAATGTCTGTAAGGTTCAATTAAATAAATTCTTGCTTAAAATACATGATGTATGTCAAACATCGACACAAACGAATACCATCCAATACATGATTCTGGAACCCCAGTGGTGGAATTTTTCGTTGGATCTTTCCTAATTAAGTTTAAGATAAAAAAAATCTTTATTCTTTTTGTATAAAATCGTTATTCTAACACTTTTAATGAAAAAAAATGAAATAATTACATTCAAATTAAATATATCATCAGGGTGGATTAGAAGAACGATTTTATCAACCCCATTTTTATTAACGTTTGAATCCCCAACCGGTCCTATGAGACCGCGCTGTTATTGTTTTACTATTGTGTCTCGTTTCGCGGGTATCTGAGTAATTAATTACTTTCTAATTTGTCTTACTTTTTATTTAACTATCACTGTTTAATTTTCAGAGAACCTCCAGTAAATGAAGCAGGCACTTGGAGGGAAGTGATTGCCGAATGCAGGATAGACCTCATACACTTCACGATGTCATTCTTCATGCACACTCCTGTAAGTACAGTTTACGTCATAAATTTGAACTTGAAAAGATAGTCTGGCATTACGGGTCCCGCTCACTTTACCATCTCATTGTTCCTGAAAGGGGCTCGGGACCCTGAAACGAAGGCAAAGAAGGAACTTGGTGCGATTTAGTCAATAAAAGCCTGACACGCCCTCCTGCTCCGCCCAAGAGCGTGAGGTCATTATAATGATACCCCACCGTAAAAAAAAGCAAGTTCGCTTAAACCCGTGACAACTTCATAAGTGGACCTTCAAGAAACCACTAACAAAATACACTATCTAACTTCCAGGAGCGCAAGTTCGGACAGGCCTCCTACCGCGCTCTCCGCGTGGTGCCCGTCAAGCCTACGCACGAGCTGGAACTCAGCAAGTCCGTGCTGCACAGTATCAAGGTGCCCAGTGACGCTGTGGAGGTAAGAGGTTCTATCATACCGCGCTCTCCGCGTGGTGCCCGTCAAGCCTACGCACGAGCTGGAACTCAGCAAGTCCGTGCTGCACAGTATCAAGGTGCCCAGTGACGCTGTGGAGGTAAGAGGTTCTATCATACCGCGCTCTCCGCGTGGTGCCCGTCAAGCCTACGCACGAGCTGGAACTCAGCAAGTCCGTGCTGCACAGTATCAAGGTGCCCAGTGACGCTGTGGAGGTAAGAGGTTCTATCATACCGCGCTCTCCGCGTGGTGCCCGTCAAGCCTACGCACGAGCTGGAACTCAGCAAGTCCGTGCTGCACAGTATCAAGGTGCCCAGTGACGCTGTGGAGGTAAGAGGTTCTATCATACCGCGCTCTCCGCGTGGTGCCCGTCAAGCCTACGCACGAGCTGGAACTCAGCAAGTCCGTGCTGCACAGTATCAAGGTGCCCAGTGACGCTGTGGAGGTAAGAGGTGTCTACCACGAGCTTCTAGCGCGATCCTTTTGACGACCTGAAGTGAAACGTTACTGGGATGGAGATATCCTGTCGATTATTTCGCGCATGACCAAGTTGTACCTACACAGGTACAGGTACATGACAAACTCCTGAATTACATTTTTTTTACTGACTCGCGTTTAGTAACCCCAAGTTGTAGCTATCAGGAAACGGACTCCGCTGGGGAATTCTTTTTTTTTTAATGTTGATAGGCTAGCGTTTGAACACTATCTCACCTAAAGGAAAGCGATGATTTGGTCGACGATGGAGCACGCTTGCCTAGAAGTAACCTAGTCACCATTAATTCATGAATCCCGGACCGGTCCTATGAGACCGAGTGTCTCGTTTTGCGGGTATGTGATAGGTTAAGACCCCATGTTTTTTTTACAGGTGTTAAGAAATTACGCGGCAGGTTCTAAGTTAAAGCTATCAGGAAACAGATTCTGACTGGGAATTCCATTTCTTTTTACTTTTGATAGGTTAGCGTTTGATCACTATCTCACCTGATAGTAAGCTACGTTTTGGTCGACGAAGAAACACGCTTGCCTAGAAGTAACCTATTCATGACTTATTATTATTTGAAGATAAGGGGCTATGCATCACCCGTAGTGTAGGGGATGTAGTCACTGCGACCAAAATGATCTATTGTGACTCGCCACCTTGCTAGAGTAACTCTTTTAGCCTGCAGGTTTCTAAGAAATTTAGAATACTTGTAGCTTTTAGAGTTTTAATCTCTTCCGGGCGAATAATGATAAACTCTTGACTTAAGACCCCCATGTTTCATTCCAGGTGTTAAGGAGTTACGCGGCAGGTTACCGCTCCCGACGCACCACGCTCGCTCGCTTGGCTGACAAGTATACCAACGCTTTGTTTATGGAGCCCCATGTAAGTTAAAATGGAGTATTTTACAAACTTTTTATTTTGCTATGTAATATGTATAATAATCTATTCTGTATCTAATAATATTATACTAATATTATAAACAGGAAAACTTTGTTTGTTTGGTTGTAACGAATAGGGTTAAAAATGACTGGACCGTTTTTTAAAATTCTTTCACCATTCGATAGCTACATTATCCACGAGTAACACAGGCTAAATTTTAATTTGGAAAAAAATAGGGTTCCGTAAGATATTTAGATTTTTCGGACACAAAGTGTAAAAAATCATGTTATGTATAATTTATATGACAGAACAACGTTGGCCGAGTCAGCTACTTCAGCTAGTAATATATAAATGGAGAAACTGACTGACATATCAACGCACAGCCGAAACTACTGGGGCTAGGAATGTGAAATTTTGCAGTTTCCTTTTATGACTTAGACTAGCACTAGGAAAGGATTCTCCAAAATTCACCCCAGGTTGAAACAATGAAAGGATTATCCAATGGTAGAAAGGAGTTGGTGGAATCAAGTCATGCAATTCCTGTGCATGCAATGCAATTTCGCACCTGTAAGTCACTGATAGGCTGGCTACCCTATGCCTGTGCTCAAGGCTTCGTAGATTGGACTTAACTAAATCTGGATCACAAATTGGCCTCGTCATACAAGAAAAATAATATTGTGTTACTGCTTTGAAACACTTCGTGTAATATTTTTTTCTCTCTACAGCCTGAAGGAGGGTTTGTGATGAAGTGCGCAGACCTTCTAGAAGTATCTTGGAGACTGGAGAATAAGAGATCACCTATAGCACCGTTCCATCACAATATGAAGTTCGATTTGGAGTTTATGGGTAAGTTAACATGGACTACAGGATTGTGTATGAAAATCGTACTATGGCTCTGGGGCAATTGAAAGAATGCAGGTGTGTTTTAATCAGTACTGTAGGATTGTATGACCCAGCACGGTTTTGGAATACAAAGAGCAATTGAAGGAATACAGTTGAATTTTAGTCAGGAAAAGTCTGTTACTCTCTCTCTCTCCACCCAGAAGGAGGTACTGGATCAGGGGCGTAGCTACCGCCGTATCTGGCGTATCAATTATACGTGTGTAAGGAAAAAAAATAAAATCTTTCTAATTTATTTTATTTTACAAAAGACAAAATTAAAAAAAAAGGGAAAAAAAATAAAAGAAGGCAAGGAGAGTGAATATTTAAAATTTGATTTTTATTTGTAAAATTGTTAAATTATGTTTTAATATTTTTTTTTTTCTTTTTTTTTTTCTTTTGTGAAAAATCTTTACCCCCATATAAGGGAATCCAAACAATTTTTTTATACGGGGCCCCGCCAAGGCACGCTACGCCACTGTATTGGATATTTTTCCACTATCTATACTATTCTATACATGTTTGCACATGTCTTGGAATGTCACATAGGATTTTTTTTTATCCTGGGAGTAGATTATACAACATGTAACTGAAGTAATTCACACACTTGGGGTCTTTTTTGGAAGGAGAATCATCAGAATGATTTCTCGCGCTCTTGGGCGGAGCGAGAGGGCGTGCCAGACTCTTACTGACCACTCTTACTTCGACAACGAAGGCAACGTACAAGTACACCCTTGGGGGTACCCCTATCAGAAAATTAAGTTACAATCGTAATTTATGCTTTTTTACTTAAATGCACTAGGGTATTATTTTTTTAAATAATTGGGTAATTATCCTAATTGTAAGCAATACAATCGATTTAGTAGCCGATTCTGAACATCGTGGTCGTTGTCGCGATACTTTGGGGAGGTTTGAAACTATAAAGATGACTCCCTAAATTCAATTCTCCATATGATTACTTATTAAATCGCAAATAATTCCCTTTTTTTCCAGAGGAATCCTACGTCAAAATAATAACGCAGGCTCACAAGCAATTGCTAAACCCTGCGCTACCGACCGACGAACGCACCTTACTCCTAGCCAAAATCATAACGACCTGTCTCGAAGCACGGGGTCCAATCGACCCTGAATCGGACCTAGAGTCGAAAACTACAGAAAGAGACAACGATATTGATAAAAGAGACAGCGAAGTAATGGCCCCACCGAAAAGCTTACCTAAAAAAAGTAAACAAAAGTCTAAAGAGGTGTCTACTGCCCAAAAAAGAAGTATAGAAGATGAGAATGGTGATTCCAAAGCTAAAAAATTAAAAAGTGATGCGTCTGAAGCTAAAAAAAGCATAGTTGATGCTAGTAATCCTAGGAAAACTAAAATTAATGATGGTGATACAGAAAGTGGTAAAAAGAGAAAGATTAGTGAATTAAATAAAGTTGCTAGTGCAAAAAATGATAAAGAGAGTGGTAACACTGAAGATGGTGACGTAAATAATAAAGAAGATAATACTGGCAATACTAAACCTAAGAATGCTAAACTATCTGAGGGTAAAGCTAAGAATTTGAAAGAAGTTGAAGAGAATACAGTTAATAGAAACTTGAAATCTACTGCGAAAGAATCTATGTCTAATCATGATAAAAATACTAAAACTAAAAATCAAATTGCAAAAGAAACAGGCGATACTGCAAGTAAAGAAAAAGTTACAAAAACTAAAAATAAAAATCTTAAAGAACCAGTCAAAAACATAAAGGAATCAGTTAATATACATGGTAATACTAAGTCTAAAACTAAAATTGACAAAGAAATGAGTAAAAAACAAGAAAATGACAATATTGAAGGAGGTTTAGAGAAAAATACTAAAAATGACAAAAATAAACCTATTGGAAGTAAAACTGTGGAGAAAAATACTAAAAATGTTGAAAACATTAAAACAAGTGTAACTAATATTGTTGAAAAAACTGCTAAAGATGACAAAAAAACTAAAACTGTTGAAAATAAAGTTAAAGAAGGTGACAATAATAAAGCTAGTGCAACTAAAATTGGTGAAAAGACTGCTAAAGATGTAGATAAAAATAAAGCTAGTACAATTAAAAGTAATACAAAAGAACCAGTTAATGCAGAAAAAGTAAAAAATATCGTAAATAAACCAAAAAATGTACCAACAAAAGAAACCGAAAAATCCGAAGACAATAATCAAGATGATAAAACTAAGAATATCGAGAAAAAGAAATCTAAAACAGTAACAAACACTAAAAGTAAAGAAAATATTGATTCTAATAAAGATGCTGGGCTTCCTAAAAGTAAAGTTTCTGAAAAGATAATTTCTAAAGCGAAAATTACTAAAGTTTCTGAAAAAGCTAACAATAACGAGAAAAATACTAATAAAATTGACAACAAACCTAAAGATAATGACTCTGCTAAAGCTAAGAATGTTGCCAGTACAAAAAACGACAAACAAGTTACTAAAAAACCTTCTGAAAAAAACATAAATGTTGCAAACACTAAAAACGATGAACAACCCAAAAAGGTTTTGGAAAAAAAGAATGCCAATAAAGAAAGTAACATTAATGTTGCCAACACAAAAAACGATGAACTGCCCAAAAAGGTTTCTGAAAAAAAGATTGCAAATAAAGTTACTGAAGTGGCTAATAAAGATAAAAATATTAAAGAGAAAACAGTTAATACCAACTCTAAAAGTGTCACCCAAATAGTTAAAAAAGTTACAGAGAAAAATGCTACAAATCTAAGAGTAAAAGATAAAATATCACAAATTACAGAAAAAAAAGTTACAGAAAAACCTACCCAACTTAAAAATGTACCTGAAAAAGTATTAAACAAAAATTTACCTACTAACAAAACTAAAGAACTTACTAACAGTACCAAAACCATAATTAAAAAACCTCCAATAACAAAAATAGCTTCACACAGGAATTCTCTAAAACCACAAAATCCTCCGAAAATTTTGAAGGCTGGTAACATTAAACCTGTCTCCACTGGCAACACTGAAAAAGAAAACGGCGGGAAAGGGTCGAAAATTCCTCAAAAGAAAATGTCTATTATAAGTGAAGGGTCTTCAAAGAAAAATATGCTAAGAATAAGTCCAAGTAAGTATTAATAATCATCATCTGCCTAGCCTTTTCCCAACTATATTGGGGTCGGCTTCCAGTCAAGCCGGATTTAGCTGAATACCAGTATTTTACGAGGAGCGGCTGCCTACCAGACCTCCACAACCCATTAACTGGGGTAACACGGTACTTCATGGCAAGACTGGAGTCAGATTTACTGGCTTCTATGATAATAATATTCCACAACTTTCACACAACGCCATCTAGTCCCAAGCTAAGCAGAGCTTTTGCTATGAGTACTAGACAACTGATAAACATACTTACCAATATATTTCTAAATTCATTTGTATTTATTATTTACCACACCGACCCCAATATAGATGGGAAAAGACTAGGCAGATGATGAATTGATTGCATCACTGCGTAATTTAAAAAAAAATGTGTTTACAATATTTCTATTTTACAATACAATTAAACACATATGCGACGACAGTGTAGACCAGTCAATATTGTACCCAAAAGCGCAATAAAAAAAATATTAATCTAAAATAGGGTGAAATAGGTAGTAATCAAAATCCGTAGTCTACAGTGTTCAGTGTTGCTATCCTATGTGTTCTAATTGCGCGAAGAATTTTACTTGCGTGATACAAGATTAGTTCTTCTGTGTTATCAATTCATCATACTTGTAGTTGTTGCTATAACTGTTACACAATTTACAGGAAAACTCCCTTCGAAGTTCAAGACTGTAACGCAGCAGAAAATGGTGAAGTCTACGAATATACCACGTGAGTAGTCAATCCTTTTACAGATCTGCAGAATTTTAAATTTTTACTCACACATGGACGACGCCTAAGTTGTACGTAGAACCGCGTCGCGTGGGTTTAATGTTGCAAACCTCCTTGTGACTATTATTATATGGATGTTTTTTTTTTGTTTGAAATAAATGTTTTTTTATTTATTTTTATATTTTGCGACAAATATTGATTTAATCCTTAAATTGACGTAAATATTGTGCTAAGCTAAATATCTAAAAACTCTTTATTTTTTTTGGAATTCAGTAAAAACAAAAGTAACTTTCTTGTTTCAGGGTTACTGAAAAAGCCAGCTCCAAAGACTTAACGGATACTTGAAAAAAATATATTATGTGTAGTATGTGTAAAAAAATATATAGTGTAAAATGTGTGCCTTATCAAGAATTGTGAAGAATTTAAAATTGTGTAATTGTCAAAACTCTTGTGCCTGGAAAACTGTTAAATCTTGAGAGCTATTTATAAATTACGTCACTCGATTTTCACAATTTTTTGAAACCCTCTTCATACGTCACATTTTTGATATATATACTCATGCCTGCCCTTGTCTCGTTTTACTTGGGGTCGGCGCAACACGTTTTTTTCTTCCATTCTTTCCTGTCACCCCTCTTTTCTTCCATATTACTTCTCACACAATCCATTCATCTACATAGTTCTCACTAACTCCCCTCATCATTTATTTTGCAATTAAAGCCTTGTGTGATGTCATATATTTTGCAATTTTACATCTCTAAACCAGTAAATTAAAACAGTCGTTTCGAAATAGATCAAACTCAAACGCATTTATTTCAAATGCACCAATACAGGTAATTATGAAAGTTCAAGAGTTGTCTGTCAGAAAAAATGATGCTAATTGCAATTAGCATCATTTTTTCTTCATTTCAAAGAGTAGATCTCTATGGAGAAGAATGCGCTAGATACTCCTCCACTCTTTTCAATTTTAGTAGATTTTATTTCCATTTGTATAATTTACATATTTATGAAATCAAACGTTAAAATGATTGACTACAATATCACAGATACAGTTTTAATCTATATACATGATATGTCAGTCAGTAGATATCTCCATACCTAATGACTGACATATCAACGTACAGCAGAAAGTCCCAGTAACTGAGTGTGAAATTTTTCAAGGTTTCCTTTAATGACGTAAAAAAATACCAAAATTCTCCCTTTATTAATTTACTAGCTGTCCCCTGCGGTTTCACCCGCATTTTTCGTTACTGCTCCGCTCCCGTGGGTCGTAGCGTGATGGTATATATAGCCTATAGCATTCCTCGATAAATGGGCTATCTAACACTGGAACTACCGGTCCGATTTGAAAAATTATTTCAGAGATTACCCCCTACATACAAACTTACAAACCTACAAACTTACAGACTTACAAATTTTACCTCTTTATAATATTAGTATAGATGAATCCCCGACCGGTCTCATTGGACCGCGCTGTTATTGTCTTACTATTGTGTCTCGTTTCGCGGGTATTGATAGGTTACGGGGGGTGAACCGGGTTTTATTTTTGTGGCTGAAGCTAGTACTTAGTTATATATTTTGAAATGTGTCCTCACGAAACATAGTTCCTCCTTCTAGCCCATGTCACAATTCGTCAATCCCCTCCCCACTCCTTAACATGGACGTAATTTATAGATAGTTCCTTTGGCTTTAAAGCCTATATTCTGTAGGTAGTCTGTTTTTTAATCTCTGAGGCTCAATTGACATTACGTGGATTCAATTGTCATAACACAAAAGAACTGGCGTCATTATTATTGTAAGTTTGACATTTGCCTGTGTCAATTTAGTCTCAGGGATTAAAAAACAGACTAAAGTTGGTCTCATTCCTGTAAGGTTGTTTGTCTTGTTCTTAAAGCATGGGCTACACGGTTACAATCCAACGCCCCAACATAGGTGACCTTGCTTGTTTCAATCTGTGTATACAGGGGATATAATCTAAACCGAAATTTAACACAATGGTCACTAACGGCCGAAACCAATAACCTATCGATCTCCAGTTTTGGCATACTGGAGATTATAAAACAAATGATACAATACAAAAATTATCATGTTTTCTGTTGTTTAATTTGTTTTTCTATCTCCGATATGTGACAGATAAGATATTGGTTTCGGCTGTAAGTTAGTTCCCATCCAGGTGACCTGTTTAAACGTTGGATTACATCTGTGTAGGCCATGCTTTAATTCCCAAATACTCAATTCAGGAAGAAGGTTAGTTATAATTAATGAATTATGTTATAAAGTGAAATCATTATTGAATAAAATAAAACAACAATATTCTATTATTAAATTCACACTTTTAATATCTAATTAAAATTAATACATTTAAAATTAATACTAAAAAATTAAAACTAACTTACTGATGACTAACTTAATCTACTGATGCCAGTTTCCTAGAAATTATGATCAGGTGTTAAACGCAAATCGAATAATGTGAAGAGCTGTTGAGAGCTTAAGCGTCCCCCATATTAGGCGTGAGCGTTTCTCGAGCGTGTAGCCGCCGTATGACGCGTGTGTAGCGAGCAAGCGGCGTGTACGCGACCCTCGCTTTGGCGTTTAATACCCTTCAGAGTATGAAGGGGTAAACCGCGACGTGAGCGTAGCGTGCACGCCGCGTGTTCTCTACACACGTTCACGCGGCGTTCAAGCAGCGTGGACGCGGCTTCCAAGCTACTCACACGCCTTCAAAACGCGCACGCTTAATATGGGGTCATCCTTAGGCCCACTGTCCACGGTAACGTCGCTTCATAGACGCGTATTCGTCATACGTTTCGTGTACGCCTGCGTGAAGCTTGCAGACAAAACTATGAAACTCTGTCGACGACTTGTATGCAGCTGATGTTGCCGCTTCGCCGACAGGGTTTCATAATCTTTTATGTAATCTGTAAGCAGGCGTACACCATACGTATTGGTAGCAACATCTATAACTCCACATATGAACAACGAAATGCTGCATCGCGCAATTGGAGTTCTCCGCGCGAATTAAGCATATACAACTGCCCCGGAATCGTATATCGGGCTGTGGCCCACACCAGGCATAACATCCGTCTGGTCCGAGGATAGCCGCTTTTCAATGGAGATTTGTGGGACTTTACTCTCTGTACTGCATACCTCCAAACTCGTGACTCCGACATAATTTGGACACGACTTTCTCACCAGTTTGGAGGTATGTTGAACAGAGTGTAAAGTTTCATATGCCTCCGTTGAAAAAAGATTATCCTCCGACTTGACCGTCTTGTCTGGTGTCGGCAACTGCCCGATATATGATGTCAAGCTGTTGTATAGCTCAGGTTGCGCGGTGGACTCTAATTGCGCGCGGATTTCCTAGTTCATATCTGGTGCTATAGATATCCCTACAGGTTAGTGACGAATATGCGCCTATGAACGCATCGTGGATAGTAGGACTAAGTCGCTAAAGCGTCTCTTTCGCAAAAATATCTACTGGTTGGAAAATATCTCTCATAATGTTACTTTCGCAGAATTACTCTCAAAAGTTCACTCGTACATTGCCTTTCGCAAAATGTCGTGGTCTGATGTGACTTCCCCTACCCTATAACCAACGAGTCCTCAGATTAGAAGACTGCTAATGTCTTCGGGGTGGTCTCCGCAAGTTACTAAACCCCTACTACCCAAGGACACGTAGCTTCATATACGTGTGTTCATCATTATACGCGTGATGTACGCCTGCTCACAGCTTACGTACAAAACTATGAAACTGTCGACAAAGCGGAAACGGCGACGCGAGTAAGACGTTGTCGCTTCGTCGACAGTTGTATGTAATCTGTGCACTCTAGCAAGTGTACACCAAGCGTATAATGATGAAAACGCGTCTATAAAGCGACACATCCATGAAAAGTAAGACTTTGGGTGATTTTTAATACCTTGTGGTTTTGATTCCGCATGCGGGCACGCGTAATCCCCGCATATGTTCTGTCCCGCACGCGAGAAGAAGCGTGCGGGGCGTGATTCTTGGCAGTAGGCCTTGCGGGCCCCCGCAGAAAACTAGACCGTAGACTAGCGTGTTTCACGCTGCGTGAAATTTGCGTGCGGGGCGATCCGCATGCGTGATGAATTCCGCATGATATTAAATACACCCTAAGGCCCGAAACATGACGTTTAAAAAGTCTGTTTTATTTTTATTCTAGTGTGGGTAAGAGACAGAGCTATATATGTCTAGCGCCATCTCTTACCCACTCTTGAATGAGAATTAAACAATCTTTGAACGTCATGGTTCGGGCCCCATTAACGGAGACCATTCCAACGGTATCAGTGTGGTCTACAAAGCTGAATCGTCACCAGTTCTGATGCAGGAAAAGTCGCACCAGGCTCTGACTGAACTAGTGACGCACAAAGGACTTGCGAGTGCTATTCTCTAAGAAAACAGCTTTGAGCCAGCACTGTTCTTGGAGAATAGCACCTGCCCATGGTATAACAACGCCGGGGGGAAACTCCACCGCCGCCGTCGAAAATCACGGCAGGGGGAGCGTTGCGACAGTCGCAACTCGGCGCTGGGCACGCGACAGTCGCATGGCTGTGGCCCACTAGGGCTACGGGCGAATTTCTAAAAAGAAAACCCATAGTCTAGTCAGTAGTAGTTCTTACTAAGCGATGTTTTGCTTATGGGACACCCTGCGAAAAAGCCATTGCGAAAAAGCGACCTTTTGAGTCTTGCGAAAACAACATTATAAGAAAGATACAGTAAATTTGGGTCACTTTTACCCTAGGGTAACATTGACCCAAACTTATTAACCAATAGAAAAACAGTAGTCTCAAGTGAAGATAATTCAGTCGGTTCATCCCCGGCATTGCTTTTTTTACAAATTATAATTTACCATGATTTTTAGCCGCATTATAAACCTCTGTTTGATGGAATGTGTTCACAATTCGGTAAAAAATTATGCTAAAATATAATTAGTAAAAAAATAAATAAAAAATGGCGCCAGGTAAGCGACTGAATACCTTCTACTCAAGTTTCACCTTAAACACCGTCCTGTGTCCCTATTGGTGCAAAGCTTGGGCCAAAGTTTACCCTAGCGTCACAGTAGCCCAATTTTACTGTACATTTTACGACCTGTAGACATTTTGCGACTAAACTGTTGATGGTTCCCACAGCCAATCACAGAAATTCGCGCGCTTTTTTAAATATTGTCACACGGATCGTTCCTTTTAAGTATAGACAATCGGTCAGTAAAAATGGAGCGACTAAGGTGTATTTCTTTCTCTATGCCGCGTTTGAAATCTAGCACTCTTTGTAATCCGCCATATTTTTCCGAGTGCCAGAAAGACTCTGGTCTGTTCTAAAGCAGAATTTAAAAGTTGAAAATGTCAAAAGTGGCACGGTATTAGGAAACTACTTGGTTTGAGACAAGCGACGGTCTATAAAAAAAGAAACAATCCTGGTTGTATTCGCCATAATTCCTTAAAACCGAGCTTAAGACTAAAAAAAGGTGTCAAAAAATAGAGACTTAATTATAAGATTTGCTTACGTCACTAAGTGCTTAGAAGTAAATGAGGTGCAATGAAAGCCAGAGTGATTTCATATGAAATGAAAATCACGTTAGGTATATAATAAAAAACACACAAACACAACTTAAGGAGGCTAGGTATGCGTTTACATATGAAATGTAAACACATAAGGTAAATACAAAACACACACAAAACACACAGAAAACACACGAAAACCTTAAAGAAAATAAAACGAAAACACAAGTCGATGAGCGATTATATGAATAACCTAAACACACAAAAAATATTGATAATTAAAATATAGCTAAATTAATTAATATTCGTACGCTTACTTACTTATAAAAATTAAAAATCAAATCAAATGAAAACGCACACATAAAAATGAAAATCAAATGAAATGAAAAGTCGCCCACGCGCGATTGTGTGTCGCGCACTTTTCATTCGATTTGATTTGTCAAACTATTACAAATAAACTAAATCAAATTAAGATAAAATCACATATTTGACGAGCTACCAATATTAAGTTGAGCAAACAAAAAATATTGATGACAAAAATAAATCTAAATTCTTACGTTTACATTTTTAAAATTAAGATCGAATCAAATGAAAACCTAAATTAAGTACATATTATAAAATTAAACTAGACATTATGAAAGACACAAAAATTGTTTCATAATAGATTAAATTTTAAAGTTTTACGATTCTAAAAACCAATTATTTTTTGTGAGTATAGCTCATTCTGTGAAGAGAAAGAAACTGTGTGTGTGGAGTAAATGATACGGAAAAATTAAGGCTTATTGTGCACGGACGTGTAGCTTCATTGACGCGTAATCATCTTTATACGCTTGGTGTACGCTTGCGTGAAGTCAGCCTACAAAACTATGAAACTCTGTTGACGAAGCGGCAACGAAAAATGCCGCGACGATGCCGTTTCGTCGACAGAGTTTAATCGTTTTAAATGAAGCTACGTATCCGAGGATAAAACTAAGTTGCTGTCATTAAATCACTATTGATTTCGTTTAAAAATTGTGTAGTTGTGTGTCGAAAATGAAGAGATAGATTTACTGATTTAATGATTTATAGAATGAAACTATTGACGTGTCACTAATTAAACGCAAGTCGAGTAATGCAATTAGCTGCTAAAGGTTTGGTCGTAAAACGTCTTTCCAAAAATGTCTACTGTTTAGAAAATGTCTTTCCTAAGTCGCTTTCAATAGAATGATTCTTTCTCAAAAAGCTGCTCTTACAGTACCTCTTTCGCAAAATGTCGAGTTAGTGATTCGTTGTTAGGTACCTACTAACGCGACACTTTGTGAATGAGATATTATAAGAGCGGTCATTTAGAAAAAGTCATTCTGTTGTAACCGACATTATGGGCTCAAATACACGAGCGGCATATTGCCAATGGTAGAGATATCTGCAGCCGTACGACGTTTCGGCGGCAACTGTTGACCGACATTGAATAAACGAAGATCAGCAGTAGCCGTCTTGTGTGTCGAATGTCACTAGGTCGACGGCTGCCGCCGACGCGTCGACCGCAGTTACCTTGTCATTGGAAACATGTCTCTCGTGTGTATAAGCTCATAAGAGCTATTTTAAAACCAATAGACATTTTGCAAAAAGCATTTTGCGACTACGCCCTATTCTGGCTTTTACCAATTACATTAACTCGTGCGGTTTTGACAAATTGTTACATAGTTCGTTCCTTTTTACTATAGACAATCGGTCAGAAAAAAATAATGCGGCTAAGATGTATTTCTCCACTTTGCCGCGTGAATTAAAAATCCAGTACTCTCTCGCTCGGTTATTTGACAACTACTATGAATTTACTGTGTTTTACCAGTTTATTTTGTTGTGTAAAATAAATTTAAAACCTTTAAACTATCAAGAGTAAATATGATATTAAGAGCGTTTACACCTCACGGTATTTCAGACTGGTAAATCTTTATCCTCGGAAATGAATGCGCCGATTTTAATGTAACTTGGTACTTACACATATGCAAGGCACCGTCGGCTAGAAAGATGGTTGGGAACATCTTGGAAAAAATGTTCAAGGAGACCGAGAGATAAATTTTAAATTTTCGGGGGAAAATGAAAAATCACTCTCGTCTCACATTTCCGTGTATAAGGATTTGCTAGTTTGTATAAAACTCTAAGGTGTAAACACTATTAATTTTCTTTTTTGAGGGGGCAAGCGACGGTCTATAAAAAAGAAGAAACGAACCAGATAAAATTCGTCGTTATTTCCTATTTTTAAACTGAGTTATAGTGATACTTAGTGACTAAACTTAATTAAAAAAATGCTTCAAAAAATATAAGACTTACACGTCTACATTTACTTAACTAATAAGCCAATTGTGTCCCCTTATTACTTAATATTATCAAAATTAATTGGTAAAAACACGCATAAAAGGGCACAAAAGACAAAAACACATTTAAAATTAAATGAAAACTTACACAATAATGTGTAAACCTAAAAATAAAAACTTAAATGAAATAGTCCAATCACAAAACGTTGAGCGATTCATATGAATTTATCTCTAAGCACACAAAATATCGTAAGCCAAATAATTCTAAATTTATTAACCTAAAAAATCACACAAAAAATTTAAAAAGCACTTTAAATAAAAAGGCCCACATATACGTATATATATTTATGAGTTTCTATCCTACCAATACACACAAAACCTAAGATCTAATTAAATGTAACTTATAGACTAAGAGGTCTCAGGACTGGTTAGTCCTGGAAGACCTTTGGACCTTTGGACCTTAGGCACTTAGGTGGAACTGAGTACCAACAGACGATCATCCCTGTACGCACTGCTAGTACACCCAAGGATGACCCTCTGTTAGTAGGAAACTATTGCGACATTATGGAAAACAAAGAATTAGGCTATGGTTTGTGTGTATCTTAAGTGGACTGGTTACCAAAGACTATGGCCCCTGCCTGAACCAAACGATAAAAAAGGCAGGGGGTGACTCGCACACTCAGTAAATGAGCCCCAAAATAGTCGCTAGCACGAAGCTTAGCAACAAGGAGCACCATTCTGAGATGCTTGAGGAGTGGAGAGGTACACCACGGCCAAACATGGTTATACATCCTTCTCCCGAGCTTGCTTGCTCTTGCGTTACGCCACAGTACCAGTTTTATACCTCATCGCCCCATGAGGATCAAAACCTCTCCCGTAGGATCGGGCCCGTGGGGGCGCCAGTGCCCATCAGTTCGCCACAAAACTGCCCTGCGGTTTGTATCTCTCTTAGTCAGGCCCCTCAACCTAGCATGTCACGGTAAAGTAAACTCTACCGTCACAGACTTAGGGTTCATTGGAGCACGCAAGCCCCACCACGACGTCAACGTAGAGATACGGCGGTGGGGTTTCATTTAAATGTAAAATCGCACAAGTATTGTGTGGCCTTTTTATTTAATTTGATTGTCAAAGTAACATAAAAGACGAAGTCACAAAATGATGAGTGTGGTCCTTAAAATTAGAGGTCCTTAAAATTGTTAATAAATTAAATCAATCAATCACTGCTTACCATCTAGTGGGATCGCAGTCAAGCACAAGTATATATCACAATTTAAAAATAAATGCTTAAATTAAATTGTCGATAAAAATATTTCTATAAATTCGTTCATTTACACTTACATTTTATAAAAATGAAAATCATATTAAATGAAATGTCAAGCTTAAAATATTATTACGTAATAAGCTTTTAAATACATATAAAAAATTATATGAAAAATGAAATGACTTACAATAATGATTTCTTAATAGAAACTGATTGTTTTTTTTTTATGAGTCCAAAAACGGATAGTTCCTATGAGTATCGCCCATTCTGAAAAGAAAAAACAAAAAATGGTTAGTGTAGTGTGATAACATCCGTACAGGTCGATCTTCAAGGTTAAGCAACGCTTGCCAAGGTTGGTCTGTAGATGTGTGACCATCTTAACATAACAAGTTTCTTCCGTGCCTCGGAAAGCACGTTAAGCCGTAGGTATGTCCCGGCTGTCATTTGTAGATCTTTGGCAGTCTTTACAGATAGTCAGAAGCCAGTAAATCTGACTCCAGTCTTGCCATGAAGTACCGTGCTACCCAGGGGCGTAGCTACCGCCGTATCTGCCGTATCAATTATACGGGGCCCCCGGGTCACGGGGGCCCCCAAAGTGTGTAAGGAAAAAAAATAAAAACTTTCCAATTTATTTTATTTTACAAATGACAAAACTTCGATGGGACAAGAACGGCTGTCACACCTCACATTATTGTCCATAGAGGCAGAAACTTTAGAAAAACTAAAATCAAATGATTTTATAAATCAGTTTGCCGAAAAAAGTCAAGGAGAGTGAATATTTAAAATTGGATTTTTATTTGTAAAATGGTTAAATTATGTTATGATAAATAAATATTTCTTTTCACAATATTTTTTTTCTTTTGTGAAAAATCTTTTATTAAGGGCCTCCAATCAAATTTTTTATACGGGGCCCCAGCAAGGCACGCTACGCCACTGGTGCTACCCCAGTTAATGGGTTGTGGAAGTCTGGTAGCTTCGGCTAAATCCGGCTTGACTGGAAGCCGGCCCCAATATAGTTGGGAAAAGGCTAGGTGGATGATGATGTATACCGTGGTGTATACGATACAGAATAAAGCGGGAATTACTTTAGACCGACGCACACGTGGGCGACGCCTGAGTTGTACGTAGAACCGCGTCGCGTGGCGTGGATGTAATGTAACTCTACAAGTCTAGTTGCCATATAAAATGTATGGAGACCGACGCGCCCAGATCGGCGTACGTGGCCCATGTCGACCCAATGTATTTCGTTCTATCTTTAGCTCCTCCAGCAGAGGAAATATTTTGGTTAAAATTATGTTTATTTTTTCTTTACCGACTAAAACCTATTCCTATGTTCCTTCTTTGCTTTCATTCCAGGACCCCGGTTTTACCCATAGCCCCAGACCAGTTCAAATAAAGCCGGACACGATCAGGCTTTTCGGTTGTGTGTCCGGCCAAATTAGGTGGAGTACGGCCTGTCTGGCTTTTTTAATTTGACCATTTTTATAGATTTGTCATGTTTTCTTGCAATTGAAAGCATTTGCAGACCAGCAATGACTTGTTATTTCATTAGAATGCAAAAAGCAAAATTTCCGGAATTGCATAAAAAAATGTCGGCCTTTTTACTCAAATGTCCGGCTAAACTGTTTGGTTTGTCCGGCTTTTTGTTTTGAAGATCTGGCAACCCTAGCCCCAGTGGGCTTCGACCCTGCTGGGCCCGTAGCAGTTTGCTGACATATCTTTGAGGAGCGGGTAGAACGCTATATGCCGTGGACAACTCGGAACTTGATTCGGATGGTTACCGAACGGCTGGACGGCGAGCTACCTATTGCTCGCCGTCCGCAAGCCCACGTGTGGTGGAAATCGGGAGCGGGATCCTGGCGGTTTCCCTCTAGCGTATGGCCGCTTCCTATGTTAGCCTTACTGCTTCGGCAGAAGGAGGTGACCGCCTATAGCTGAAATAGTTTTTTATGCGTGTAGATGTTTTCAACTAAATTAAATTCTTTAGCGGAATTTCCGTGTTTCCTAGAGGCTTCGGCCCTGCCGGGTCCCTACAGTTTGCTGACATCTCCTTGAGGCGCGCGTGGAACAGAACGCGCCGTTGACGACTAGGCTCGGCCCGGGTTATTACCGAACTGCTGGAAGGCGAGCTACCCAGTGCTTGCTGTCCACGAGCCAGCGAGCCAAATTGTTTGTTGATTGATGAAATAGCGATGACGATAAACCACTTACCCTTTAAACACAAAAGTGCGTTTGTTCCGATTGAGCGCGTTAAGTGCGTCCACTTTGACCTGGTCCAGACTGAAGGTCAGAGCTTGGAGGTTGTCCCACAGGTGGGCGGCGGATGAGGCCTTCACTACTACGTTATGTCCACGCTCGATCTGGTATCTGTTAGGAAGAAAATAAAGAAATGAACGTTGTTTTTAATCGACTTTTATAAGAAGGAAACTATTGGACACTTATAATGCAATTACTTTTTGATTAAAAAGTAATAAAAAGTCACTAGGATTGATAAATTCGTTATTCTGATCAATCCTAATGACATTTTTATTTAAAAAAGTAATGATTATTTTTTTTCACTACTAATTTAATAGGGGTTGAATAGAAAATCAATGTCATACCGTTTAAAATAAAAAAGTACAGATATTTTTTTTACATTATCTAAAATAGAAAAACTGTACTTTTGTTACTTATAGGATGGTTTCGGTGACAGCTGTCAGATTCATACAATGTAGCTATCTATCCTTTTCTCTCATCTTAAAGATGCATATTTTCGTCCTGCTGTCACCCAACCCATGCTATGTAAAAAAAGACTATAGTGGAAAGCCGATGAAAAATTTCACTACTGGGGGGTAAAAAGATAAAAGAAATATAGCTACCTGATCAAGAGTTTTGCAGGGCTCACATCAAGTCCGGAAGCCATCACTTTGACCAGGGCGTCATCTATCACAGAAGTGGTGGAATTCTTGTATAAATCAGGCGTTCCCTATAAACGAAAAAACAAACTGAAAAATACGGCTTAAAATAACACTAAAAAGTACAGGCCTCCCACAAGGTGGACCGACGACCTGGCGAGGGTCGTGGGAATCCGATGGATGTGAGACGCACAGGACCGGTCGTTGTGGCGACGCTTGGGGGAGACCTATGTCCTACGCCTATGTAAAGGAAATCGCTTGTCTTGCTATGGTCATGTGAAGAGGAGGGATGAAACGCATGTTAGGTAGGTACTAGAAAAGTTATGAATATTACATGTACTTAGATGAAGGCCAAAGAAAAGATGGATGGATTTTGTGAGGAGTGATATGAAAGAAAAGGGAGTTAGTGATAGCGTGACGGTTGACAGGAAAGAATGGAAGAAAAAACACGTTGCACTGACCCCAAGTAATACGAGACAAGAGTAGTAAGATGATGATGATGGTGATAGAAATTTATTAGGAGATCTTACCTTCGAGCCGAGTACTCCATAGCAGCTGAGTTTGATGTTGCGTTCAGAGCAGTATCTGTCCAATCGCTGTTGCGTCAAGTACGGATGATTTTCTATCTGCAAAAAGTATTTCAAAGATTTTAGAACTATAAGAAAATTATTTATACGAAGTACCTCTTAGATAGAAGGGTTTTTTTAATAGTGCGGAAAAGGAAAGAGTTTAGGGGTTTCCTGCTAAAGCTGTAGGATTGTTTGAAAGAACGATTTCATCTATACTAATATTATAAAGAGGAAAACTTTGTTTGGTTGTAATGAATAGGCTTAAAAACTACTGGACCGTTTTTAAAAATTCTTTCACCATTCGAAAGCTACATTATCCATGAGTAACATAGGTTAAATTTTATTTTGGAAAAAGTAGGGTTTTTTGGACACACGGTGTAAAAAATCATGTTACATATACTTAATATGGCAGAACAACGTTTGCCGTTTTCAGCTAGTTTAAAATAAAATGTTAAATGTCGTGAGTGCGTTCATAAACATGTAAACTCACATGACACGAGATACCCAGACTTGGAACAACTATCTGTAGGCTATGCAAATATTTGTTCCGTGTGAGAATCGAACCCACGACACGAAGTGCAGCAGCCAATTACTGTGTCTGTTATTGCCGAAATTGGAAGAAGAGTTGTAATTCTTTCCGTCACTAAAAAAAGCCAACCTTACCTGGTTTACCACGGGCTTCAACGTCCCCTTATCCAGAATCCTCTGTATCTGCTGCGCGTTGAAGTTGCTGACTCCGATGCTCTTCGCCAGACCCTTGGAGACCAGGCCTTCCATCCCGTACCAGGCGTCTAGGAAGTCGTGCTGGGAGTATTGTACCACTGACGCGATCTTTGGGATGGGGTCTGAACCTTCCTGTGGGCAAAAATTAAGGAATTAGAATAAAATAAATTTTATTGAGAGTTTTCCTGTTTCGGCACCTAGATTTTCGGCACCCAAGCTATTCCCGATTCGGCACCAATAGGTACTTTGGACGGGAGCCTGCCGTTTTGCCGAAAAGAATTTGCCAAGTTTTTGTTACCCAAACCAATTTTCGAAAGCTTTTATTTTACCAATGCAATATTTGGAATAATTTTAGTTCGGAAATTTTCATTTGGTAAAATTACTTCGGCAGAATATTACCTACCTAGAATAATGTCACTAAGGCATTTGGTCTTTAATGAAATGATTTATTACGGCAAAAAATGTTAAGACAATGAACATTTTATCAAATTAATTGTTATGAAAAAAAAAATAAAGACTGTTACAAACGACGCCGACGAATGAAAAACGAACTAGAACTGTGGGTTAGGTTAGGTTAGAGTAGTGACCAAACAACGCTAGAAGCATATTTTTATATGTAAAACCAGAAACTGAAAACTGAAGATACCAAATATTTGGCTAATTTTGTTTTGGGTTAAATATGTTATACCAGCTGAAATATTTGACTACATAAAAATTGGTAAAAGTACTAGTTGGTAAGCAAATTATTGCTTAAACGTTAACTTGCCAAACATTAGGTTTGCGTAACACTTATTTGTGAAGAGTTTATTTGCTAAATAATAATTTGATTGATTGGCATATGAAATTATGCGAAAAATAGTTTGGGAAGTGATAATTTGTCAATTTTTTTTTGGTAAAACAAGGGAGACCCATGTGAAAGATAAAAAAGGAACATTAAATATAAGCATATGAGGAGCTCGTGGCTAAATAATAACAGCCGCACAGGTCAATCTTCAAGGTTAAGCAACGCTTGCCTAGGTTGGTCTGTGGATGGGTGAACATAACGAGTTTCCTCCGTGCCTCGGAAAGCACGTTAAGCCGTTGGTCCCGGCTGTCATTTGGAGATCTTTGGCAGTCGTTACGGATAGTCAGAAGCCGGTAAATCGGACTCCAGTCTTGCCATGAAGTACCGTGTTACCCCAATTAATGGGTTGTGGAGGTCTGGTAGGCAGCCGCTCCTCGTAAAATACTGGTATTCAGCTAAATCCGGTTAGACTGGAAGCCGACCCCAATATGGTTGGGAAAAGGCTAGGCAGATGATGATGATGATGATTAAATATAAGCATATATATATATCATATATACGAGTACATATATGCCAATATATACAATCTGGTCACATTAACTTGACGCATCTCTGAAATGCTCATATCCCTCCGCATTCCCTTAAGCTCGCCCGGCAAGTGTCAGGTATGCTCAGCATCTTTGTTATCGATATGCGCGTCGATAGTTTGGCTAGTTTTCTGTTATTGTTATATTGTTTTGAACATTATTTCATCCACACCAAGCGTCAAGTTAATGTGACCGAGTTGTATATATTATATAAACACATATACTATTAAAATAGATGCTATTCAACTTACTTTAAAAGACATGGGGTTGTGTATCAAGTAGAGATCAAAGTAGCCGAGTCCCAGGTTCGTCAGGGAGGCGTTGCAGGCCTCCTCCACCAGGTCAGTCCGGTGGTACGTGCTCCAGAGCTTCGAGATGATGAACAGGTCCTCACTGTGAACAATGGTGTAGGTACATTAGTTGATGGTGCCAGGGACTTCGCCAGCGTGCACGTTTAAAAAGGACCTAAGGGCTTGTCCAGAAAGGGCGAATTCGTCGCGATTCTCTCGTGCGAATCACGCGTGATCATTGCGTCCAGAAAGAGCGTACCAACGCGCGAGCATTTTTTTTTCAACAATTCCGGATCAAAATTTTGACGTTCACTTACCCTGGATGCATGCAATCGCTTTGGAATTCGCGCGTTAGCTGGGCGCAACAAGGCGTCCCTAGTATCTCGACTCGCGCGCATTCACGCGCGATTCGAGATTCTGGCGTAGTGCACGCTATTTACGCACGTATTTTGAATTCGTGCAATGCTTGTGAGCGCGATGTATCAGTGCCTAGTTTCTCACTAGCGCGCGCATGAATTCGCGCGAAACGTTTCGCGACGAATTCACCCCTTCTGGACAAGCTCTGAAAGGCCTATTACACCATCCGTTTTTACGAACGGTCTTAGTCTACGTTGCGTAGTGTAATAATGGTAAGATGGTCTTACTTGTACGTAGACTCGACGACAGTCTACGTAGATCGGCCGTAAATACGGGTGGTGTATGGCCTTTATGGGAACATACGAGTACTCCATTAAAAAGATAAAAGCATATAAAAATCTTACCGTTTCACAGTGCCATCGTCAATTTTGGCTTTGATTCCTTGTCCAATTTCCTTCTCGTTGCCATAGATGTAGGCTGTGTCTATGGCACGGTAACCCATATCGATGGCTGCCCCGATTATATGCGGTAGGAGGCGGGGATCCATCTGTGAATAGAATTATGGTTGTTAAAAATTCAAAGATCCTGATTTTTTTACACGAATGCCCAAAAAAAGGAGCGTTTTATTGTGTATGCTATGACTTCTTCCGCTCTCGTCAGGACCGGAATCCCGGCGGCGGGGACGTGAGGGCCATTTCCTCTCGCGTGCGGACGCCTGCTTCGCTAGCATTACTGTTTCGCACAAGAAGGCGATCGCCTGCCACTCCTTCTCGCTCCGGATCATGGCGAGGGGTCGCTGCCATTGATAGCCTCCTAGGTCACTGACTAACGGATTGACAGAAGTTAACAACTGCCTGTGAAAAAAGATTGTACTGAAAAATCTTTAAAATTATTTACTGGTTCACTTACCAAAGCGGTGCCCAAAGCCATCACAGGGATTTCATGACCATCAGCCAACGGTAAGTACAACATATTTTCCAATCTGCCATATTGAGATTTAGCAGCTTTCAACTGTTCAATCTTCTGTTGATATGCTTCCTCAGATATGGCGGTAGTAGCTTCTTCTGTTGTGGAAGTTCTAGCTGTTGTAGAAACTTCTGGCGTTGACTGAACAGTCACTTCTTCAACAGTCCCATGGTTTGTCTCCTCCGACAAAATGGGGGCGGTAGTAATTTTCGTTGTGATCGTTCTTGAAGTCGTGGAAACACTTGGCGTTGATTGGACGGTCACTTCTTCAAATTTCTCATAGTTTGCTTCCTCCGACAATTTGGGGGCGGTAGTAACTTTCGATGTGGTCCTTATTGATGTCGTTGCTACGCATGGCTTTGATTGGATTGTCGATTGTTCAATTTTTTCAGTTGTAGTCGATTTTGCTGTCGTGGAAACACTTGGCGTGGATTGAATTGTCAATTCTTCTATCTTCTGTTCGTTTGCTTCCCCCGACAATGTGGGGGCGGTAGTAATTTTGTTTAAGGTCGTTCGAGATTGGGTTGATATGTATGGATTTGATTGTGTAGTTGATTCATGAAAATTCTTTTGGTTTACCGCCACCGACACTATGGGGGTAGTAATTTTGGTTGTGGTCGGTCTTGCTGTCGTTGATATGAATGTCCTTGGAGTTGTCAATTCTGGAATGCTCTTTTGGTATGTTTCTTCAGATAGTGTAGTAATTTTTGTTGTGGTTCTTATAGTCGATAACTTTGCTAGTGCTGTTTTTTCCTGTAAATTTTGAATTTATTAGAAAGTATTGATACTGTTTCTGATTTACTGTTTCTGGGGAGTTGTGAATTTTTGTTAATTTGTGTTGTTACAAAACCACGTCACAATTTTCAAAATATTGCTTCATTTTTTCATTCAAATATTTTTTCATTGGAGGTTTTAGATTTCCATAGCTATCAAAGTATTCACAGTGATAGTATATTTTTAGCATAGATTACCCTTGATGCGCGTTTTGCCCAGCTAATACACTAGTAAATGGTGTAGAGTAGATAGTTTTGGGACACATTGTAGCGACTACGATCATCGACATCTACACATGACGTCACAGAATCCTGCATCGCGCAAGCAAAGTTCTCCGCGCGATTTGTATAGATACAACAGCCCGAAATCATCTATCGGGCAGTAGCCCACCGGACACAACACCTCGTCCGGTCGGAGGATCCTCCCTTTTCAATGGAGGTATGTGGGACTTTACTCTCTGTCTCACTACCTCCAAACACATTATTTTGCAAATTTCTTAAAAGGAAGCTTTGAGAAGCTTCTCCGCCATATTAAATTTATTGTGACGTAATTTTTTATTTGCTTTTTGAAGTTTTTATTGAACTCGGCGTCGTGACCACATGTCGTTGCCGCTTCGTCGACAGTTTCATAGTTTTGTAAGCGCGCTTCACGCAGGCGTACACCAAGCGTATAATGATGAATACGCGTCTATGAAGGTACGCGTCCGTGGACAAGATTAAACAGAAGTTTAAGGTTTTTTCCGGCATCTTTAAATTATTTTAAAGTCGTAATTAAAATACTTTAACAGACGTTACTAGTGATATCTCTTATTAAGGCGCGTCCCCGCGCCAAACGCAGCTTTAGCCCTTTTTAGTGCAGTTTTTAGGAGCCAACTTCTTTTTATCCAACAGAAATACCAACAAATAAAAAATACATTAAATTTCTACGTAAACTTGACTCCAAAATGATAGTTTTACATTTTTTATTTATGTAACATATATTTTAAAGAGTCACAATGAAACCACCGAAATTAGAGTCAATTATTTATAACATGCATCTCTTCGTAAAGTAACCATTATTTTGATTTGTTATTTAAACTAATGGATAGGTAATTTAATTAAGAACAATATGGTAATTTTATTTTTTTCAAAACACGAAAATTTGATTTTATATAGATTTTACTCCAAGATCTGAGCGTATTCTCTACGTTTTTCTTGCGCCGGTTAGTATGGCTTAGTATGCTCAAGGTTATTTGGTCATGGTACCGCCTTAAAATCCCCAATATTGCATTTTGACACTGTCTATAGCGGAACGAGTTCATTCACAGTTCATCACTGGGGGAGGGACGATACTATTTTTTTCCACTCGTAGCCGGTAATAAACGGAATTCAATCAATTGAATGAAATGTTAATTGTAACATTGATAATAATTAAATGTATAATCGAAAAATGTACATGTGGCCTATAAATAAATGAAGTTCTGATTAATATACATATAATGCAGTTGTTACACGACTAAATAAATAATCTGCAATATAAACATTTTTTTCTTTTTTTTTAATAATTGCTGCTTTCACAAACTCTAGGGAACCACTCAAAAAGTAAATATACCAAAAATCATTTAAATGGGTTAAGCCGTTTAGGAGTTAGGTGACAAATATATATACAGTAGAATTATGTAGGTATATGTATAAAGATACAAAAATAGAGTAAGAACTTAATAAGTACCTTATTTCTTTCGGCGTTTTTCGTGCTTCGAAACTGCTAAACACACGCGTGATTCGGTAAATAAAATACGAAAAATTATATATTACCTGGCAATGATATTTATTTTGTAAATAAGTTTTTCAAAACACTTTAAGTTTCAACTAGATGAGACCGGTGTTTCCTGACTACCCTGAGAAGAAACACCGAAACAAACTCAGGTAGACACTGAGTTTGTTTTGGTGTTTCTCCACAATCACAGTCCCTTTTAAAGTCCATAGTGTACAGCTTTGTAAAGGTCAAATTAAATGAGAACCATGCAGATTGGTCTTTCGAGGAAAGAACCAGTATGGAGAAGAGTTGAGTGGACCTGTCCAGTCAGTGCAAGCATTTGTCAATATTCGTATACTAAGGAGCTCAACGACTTGACGAACAACACCAAGGAAAGGACATTTGGATAGGTCGCAGAAAATACTCAAATTGCCAAACATACGCTAAAATTAATGAATAGAGAAAAAAGAACAATCCACATCGTCCTCACATTCACAATAATAAAAGCAAATACAGAAAATAAAGTTTACAAAAATGTCAATATTAATATATCAAACATTAATTTTAAAAAATGTAAAATAAACATAATGGACACTGTCAAATTGTAAAAAATAATCATCAATTTCAAATCGTAAAAATGAATAAAAAGCACAATAATTAAAATAAATTAAAAACCAAAGGAACAAGAAGGAGAAGTTTTCGTCTTCACAAATGATTTAAATTAAGGTTCTTGAATATGGCTAGAAGTTAATTATAAAAGCCGATGCATTAACGTTTGAATCCCCAACCGGTCCTATGAGACCGCGCTGTTATTGTTTTACTATTGTGTCTCGTTTCGCGGGTATCTGAGTAATTAAAGAAAGGAACCGTAGTTACTCCAGATACCCGCGAAACGAGACAATAGTAAAACAATAACAGCGCGGTCTCATAGGACCGGTTGGGGATTCAAACGTTAAATGGCGGCAGATAGTACAGTTAGCATATAAAATTTCAAGTTGAATATTTTTGTCAAATTAAAAATAATAAAAACATGACCGGGCCGTATTCATTTCAAACTAGTTGAATATTTGTTAGGCACGTGGCGCCATCTATTATTATAGAATCGTTATTGTTGTTATCGTCGGAAACAGGAGGTAGGTACAGACAAAATTCAAATCAATTTTTTTTTTCTGCTTACAGTACGTGCGAGAGTGAGTATAGACGGCACTAGTGTGCAAGCGAGAAAACATGATAAGCAGCACCGCCATTTTAAATTCCTTTCTTTAATGAACCTGGTTATAAAAGTGTATAAATTGACATCTAAATGACCCCTCTAACTTTTGAGTCTGGTTGCAGCAGCCACGCGTATTAAAAATTTGGGATACCGATTATAATTTAGGTGTCTTCAAGGTTAGTTTGAATACTCTTAACGTTTGAATCCCCAACCGGTCCTATGAGACCGCGATGTTATTGTTTTACTATTGTGTCTCGTTTCGCGGGTATCTGAGTAACTAATAAACTAGTGCGCCTCACCATCAACGATATATTACTGCTTACCATCAGGTGGAATCGCAGTCAAGCACTAGTTTATAGCAATTAAAAATGGCCTACATCTTAAAACCTATTCCGAGATCTACCAAATTCACAAAAATATTATAAAAATCAATTAACCTATTTCGTATATTAATTATTTAGATTTAAAATTATCACTTTGCCAGCGACTTCGTTCGCGAGAACGATTTCTTAAAAACTTGAACACTCCTCAACCGGTACTTTGAGGGTAGTTTTGAAAAACTAATAGTGACTGTTTTTATTATACGGTTTCTTTTGAATTTGTTAACCCATGAAATAAGAATCCAGCATACAATCTTTAGAACTCCCTAAATTCGTTTTCTAAGGGTAGTTTTAAAAAAAGTTTCAAAGTTTCTAATACATTTTTTTATCTGAGTGTTGATTATGCCAGTTAGTTTTTTCTCCATTTCAAAGAGGCAAATTTTTAGGTTTAAGTATACCTAAAAGCTAGTCTATATAGACTAGCAAACTGTCTGCAATTTTGTTCGCGAGAATGATTTCTCAAACCGTATTTTGAGGGTAGTTTTGAAAAACTAATAATGTCATTCTTTATTATACGGTTTGATGAATTTAAGGCTCCCCCACACAGGCGCGTTATTATCGGTCGATAATATCGCATGCGTTAGGTACTGCGATATCTGTTTTCAGTACATTTTGTATTAGGACGGTTATGTAGTTACACACTGCTGCGATAATAACGCAGCAATGGAAGTAGGACGTTGCGTTTCTCCGTCCTGCGATATTCCGATATAAGTTCTAGAATGTTTTGTATAAGAACGCAAAAGACTACACACATCTGCGATAATAACGGCGCTTTCTCGTAAGAAATATCGGAGGATAAAAACGCAGCTGTGTGCAAGGAATCGGGACGCATTAACGCAATACCGCATGCGATATTATCGACCGATAATAACGCGCCTGTCTGGGGGAGCCTTTAACCCATGAAATAAGAATCCAGCATACAATCTTTAGAACTCCCTAAATTCGTTTTCTAAGGGTAGTTTTAAAAAAAAGTTTCAAAGTTTCTAATACCTACATTTTTTTATCTGAGTGTTGATTATGCCAGTTAGTTTGTTTCTCCATTTCAAAGAGGCAAACTTTTAGGTATAAGTATACCTAAAAGCTAGTCTATACATATAGACAAGCAAACTGTCTGCAATTTTGTTCGCGAGAATGATTTCTCAAACCGTATTTTGAGGGTAGTTTTGAAAAACTAATAATATCATTTTTTATTAAGTACCGGTTTGATGGTTTTATTCTAAGTTCAGATTCAGATTCCTTTATTTGCACAAATATGAGTGTACATTCAATTATTAGAAAACAATGCAAGCAAAATATTAAAATCAAATGGAATTGAGCTAACATATTTACCATTTGTCATGTGTGCAAATATTTAAATGTTTAGGATTAAAATAAGTATCAAAAAGAAAATTACATTGCTGATATAAATAACAAAATTAGACTACTTGACTACAAAATTAGTTACACTATAATTCAAATACATAAAATTACATTAATTTAAAAAAAAAAGTTCCCTCTAAACCGTCTAAAGAAGGTAGTTATAAAAAATGACAATTTTATCTTATAATTTGTACTAAGTTTCAAGTTTATTTAGTTTCGGTTTGATGAATTTAAGTTTCAAAATTATTAACCCATTAAATAAGAATCCCTATGCAGTCTTTTGCATTGCAAAATCGTAAAAAGGGGGTAGTTATAAAAAATTATAGTTTTTATCATTAGATAATTTTGGTTAATATTCGTGAGAAGTTTCAAGTTTATTGACCTTGTATGAATATGATTTTGCATACAAACGAAATCACTTATTTTTGCTACATTTCATATTTTGTGCAAAATTTCATATTCGACAGTCCTTAGTCAAGGTAGTTGGTATGGGTCCTCAAACTTGACAAAGACCTACAGGTCTTTCAACACAGATTTTAAAGAATATATTCTATTCTAAATTATAATCTAAGGTAAATGGTAGGTACGATGTTAAAAATGTGGGAAGTTCTTACTCAACTGTGTATGTTACAATAATTGAGGGTATTTTCAAAAGCGTCTGAACAAATTAAAACCGCTTTATGAAAAATACTGACACTTACTTAACTGCATCTGGGCAGACTGGAAGTCGACTCATACAGTACCCAAAATGCAAGACAAAAATATATTGTACAGGAGAGCATGATGTTTAGAGGAGCTCGTGGCTAAATAATAACAGCCGCACAGGTCGATCTTCAAGGTTAAGCAACGCTTGCCTAGGTTGGTCTGTGGATGGGTGACCATCTTAACATAACGAGTTTCCTCCGTGCCTCGGATAGCACGTTAAGCCGTAGGTCCCGGCTGTCATTTGTAGATCTTTGGCAGTCGTTACGGATAGTCAGAAGCCATTAAATCTGACTCCAGTCTTGCCATGAAGTACCGTGTTACCCCAGTTAATGGGTTGTGGAGGTCTGGTAGGCAGCCGCTCCTCGTAAAATACTGGTATTCAGCTAAATCCAGCTTGACTGGAAGCCGACCCCAATATAGTTGGGAAAAGGCTAGGCAGATGATGATGAGGAGAGCATGATGTTTCTGTACCTATTAAAATACCTACTGTAGGTACTAAAAGTGAAAAAAATTTGAAAATGTCAAACGAGTATGGATCAATACTACAAACAAAAAAACCGACTTCCAAATAACTAAATGTTTTTTTAGCTTCACTTTTTTTGTGAAATATTTAGGTACTTTCATATTTTATAAAATTATTTGAGTTACTCCATAACTAAAACTAAATACCTAGTTTAGGTAAATTAGTGATCTGGTAAATTGTTACTTTTTCGGTGTACAATAAAGTTTATTCTATTCTATTATTATATTCTAAAACTATAATGAACCCCTAAATCTAGTCAATTTACGCATTACTTTCTAATTAGAAAATGAAATATTAGTAAAGCAACTAGCACATAGTTATAACTTTACCCTACACAAAAAGAATCATCAAGAACGGTCCATAAACAAAAAAGTTATAACCGATTTGAGAACTGAGAACATCATGGAATTTGAACATAACGGGTGAAATGAGGGTATATTGAAAACTTTACGTATCTGCTCTACTCAGTCAGAGCGTGCGTTGTATTATGAAAATCACAATTTTAAAAACTAATACGATTACTAACAAACTAAGAGAAATCGACTGACTGAAATATCAACATACAGCCGAGAATACAGATCTTTAAATCGTAACCCTGAAGATACCAATAGAAACGTGATATTTTAAGATTTCCATTGATATAATAGATTAACGGCTGAACCCAATAATCTATCTATCTCCAGTTTTGGCACACGGGAGATAGTAAAACAAATGATCCAATACAAAAATTATACATTATCTCCGGTATGTGATACATGTGATGTGTAATTAGTTTAATACTAAAACGGGGAACGTGGAATAAATCATTAGGCCGGGACTCCACCAAAACAGAGATGTGTGCGGTATGCTGTATGCTGTGCGAGAAGAGACATTTTTCAGCTCGGGGGACTCCACCAAAGCGGAGATGTGTGCCATACTGTTACAACTCTCGTCTTCACAGCGCGTCGTCCGCGCACAGCTCACATCTCCGCTTCTAACGTGCCAAACAAATATTACACATCTCCGCACAACGATCTCCACTGAAGCCGAGCGGAGAGGAGATGTGTCAATAACACAATTCTATTGGTTGTTTAAAAAACATCTCCTCTCCGCTCGACTCGTCTCCGCTTTGGTGGAGTCCCGGCCTTAGAGTTGCCATGCAGTACCTATATTTAACAATGGAAGCTAACTTAACATTTCAGACGTGGGGTATTTTTATAGAAGAAAAATAACGGCTGATAAAAAAATTTAGCTATCTGCTAAATATTTTCTAACTTCGTTCGGTTATGGATAGTAGACATATTTCTTTTTGCTATTGATTTCTGATACAGTCCTTTAAAATATGGATTAGATTTCATTATTGGCGGAAAAAATCCTTCCCTTTTAAATAGGATCTATCTGGCATAAAAACTCTTCTAGATAAAATAAGAATCGTCAAAATCGGTTAACATTTGGCATTGATATCGCATGAAAAAAAATACAAAAAAGAACGTTAATTCGATTGTCAAGAACCTTCTTTTTTGAAGTCCTTTCAAAAGATTTAAAAACTAGAACACGACTATGAAAAAATAACGGTTTTTTTCGTATTTTTTTTACATATACCGTCCTGTATCATATTGTAAAAATTTAACCAGCTATAAGTATTTTTAGCGGGATATCATTAAACGATCCCTCTCTAGCTCAGGGAGGAGCGAAAGGGAGTGTCAAGATACTTTTCGTCGACTTTCGAGATTATTCTCCTTTTTGAAGTGGTTTAAAAAGATTTAAAAACCTGGAAAAAAACGACTGAAAAAAATAACGGCTACTTCGCTTCGTATTTTTTTTTACATCTACCGTCCCATAATCAGTGTTAAATTTTAAGTAAGTACTTAAAAGTATTTTTTTTTATGGGATATCGTCAATCCTTTCCTCGCTCAGGAAGCAGCGAGGGGGAGTGTCAAGATACTTTTACCAACTAAAACCTGTTTGTTCTCCTTCAATTGCTCTTTGCATTCCAGGGCTACGGTAACTCTTTGGACCAATTCTATAGCCCTGGAAGGTATAGGGCCTGAGAGGGTTCCGTTTCATCATCATCATCATCTGCCTAGCCTTTTCCCAACAATATTGGGGTCGGCTTCCAGTCAAGCCGGATTTAGCTGAATACCAGTATTTTACGAGGAGCGGCTACCTACCAGACCTCCACAACCCATTAACTGGGGTAACACGGGTTCCGTCTATTTTACTGATATTTGTTTGGTGTTCACAACGGAACATTGAACGAACTTGTCCCTTATTGCAAGGCGAGCTATCCAACACTCGCCTTCAATTTGATCCCAAACATTTTTATTTTATTTTATACGTTGGGTGGGTATTTCAACTTTCTGAGCCGCCATTTTAAATTTTTATATCAAGTCACTAAAAGTGTACATTAAGCGAACCACAAAGGATTTATAAAAACTTAACGACACGTCATATTCTAAAACTTATCAAGAATTTTGGCATTAGAAAAGGAACCGATGAAATTTTTTTTTAACATTATTCACAGGATCACGCTTGACCATTACTTTACCGGCTGGTAAGACGATGATGTGGCCGACGATGGAGCACGCTTGCCTAGAAGTAACCTATTCACTCTTGACATACATAGTTATGGCTATCTAGCTCCTAGTCAAGAATCGTCCGTACTATTGACTGCCAAATTTAAAAACAACTCCCGTATGTAGTCAGGTAAAAATAGTTACTTCTAGAAGTTTATACATGTGATATATGAATAATAGAATACCTACAACAGGTACGAAAAAACTAAAATATGTAGGTAATAAAGAACAAAAATGGTGGCCGATAAAAATTTGAAACCGGGATTTTTACATGTTATTCGATAATCTATGCTTATAAAATGCTTTGTCCTGTATGACGACTGACGGATTAACGCACAGCCTAAACTGCTGATCGTAAAGACCTGAAACTTGGAGGGTACGGTCTTTGTATGACGTAGACATTCGATAAGCAAGAATTTTTCGAAATTTTACCGCTAAAGAGGTGAAAAATGGAGGTAAAATTTGTTTGAGACAACGTGATTCCTTGGTCCAATCTACTTTAAAATTTAGCATGGACGTTCTATAATAGTATTGATGGAAGATTATAAAATTAATGACGTAAAAAATCTAATTAAAAATCTTATAAGAACCATTTTAGACTTCTATGCGGACGAAATCGCGGGCAAAGGTGTATGTGTAATTTTAAAAGGAGAAACCTACTGACTGACTTTAACGCATGGCAGTAACTTCTAAGAACAGGAACGCAATCTTTTGCACAAGGCTCTCAAGGGAGCAAAAAGGGGTTTTTGAAAAATCTATTTTTAACGGGGTTAAAAAAAGGTTTTCATTATTACTTTGCAAAATTGAGGTACCTAGTTTTGAAAATCGAATAACGGAAACTTTTTTAAAGATGATTTTTTTTTAAATTGTATGTTAAACTTAGTTGTATGTGAGAATCTTATTCCTGGGGTTAACAAACTTTATACTTGTCACGATTTTTTTTTAAAAGAATATTAGATTTTTTCAAATCTACCCTCAAATCCCAATTTATAAAGTGTTAAGTTTTTACGAATTTTTTTACGCGAACTTAGTAACTGGCAAAGTTCTTGTCAAAATATATAATTAAATAATAGTTAGGCTTCATATCAAAAACAAAATCAAAAATATTGTGATGGAGAATGAATATCTCAAAGTCCAAAGTCCTAACTCACTTATTCGTCAACGCCCAGCCCAAACTCTTGGACCTAGGACACCGATATTTAGCACAAATATGCCTTTTATGGCTTATACAAAGAAAAAGAAAGGATTTTCCAAAAATCACCCCTTATGAGGATGAAATAGGGGTCAAAAGTTTGTATGGAGAAATATATTTTTATGCGGGTAAAGTCACTGGCTAAAGCTAGTCAAATTATACATATAAAAGTGGACTTAAAATTAAAATTCACCATGTGGTGGAGGCCACATGTCTTCGAATTTTTAGTTTAGGACATGCCGATTGCCTCACGAAGTTTTCCTTCACCGTTTTGAGAGTACCTAGTGGAGTAAAAAATATTTACCTACCTACACAGTGAAGCGTCTTAAAGCTAGTAAAAAAGTAACGGAAAATATTTTAAGGTTTGATACTATTGGTCGATCTTTATGCTCTTAAAACGGTGAAGGAAAACATCGTGAGGAAACCGAGAACCAAAAATTCGAAGACGTGTGGCATTTACCTACCCGCACTGGGCCCGCGTGAATTACGGCCCATTCTCTCTACTAGAGAGTAGGCCTAAGTCTAGCAGTAGGAACAGTATAAAGCTATTCTAAGCTATGTTATACAATATTGACATAACAGAGGGGCTTGCCTTAAAAAGGGTTTTTATACTCATCAATATAAATGACTTTTACCATGTGACCAACCCCGAAATCAAGAAAAAAAATCCATTTGTCAAATTATGTGAACATAAATGTATGGAGAGGCGGATTTTTTTTAGTAATTTCAGGGTTGGTCGCATAGTAAAAGTTGTTCATATTGATGAGTACAACAACCATTTTTAAGGAAAGCAGGCTGTCGTATCAACGTTGTATACAGTACGGCCGTTATAAGTTGGCGAACCTAAAGTTAGGCTCTGCGAATTTTGGCGCTTGAAATATCGTACAAAGATAAAGGTTTTAGAAAAATACATCTCAATAACAGTTTTTAACAGCAATAACAACTGCGAATTGCATTTATTTTTTTAAAACCTTTATTTTTGTACGATATTTCAAGCGCCAAAATTCGCAGAGCCTAACTTCAGACTCGCCTACTTATAACGGCCGTACTGTAAATGGTGATCGACGCTAACACTGCAATGAGAGTTTAGCAGTCCCGGTCAGTGGGTCGTCTTAGGGGTGTGTGCCCCCTAAGACGATAAACCGGTCGTCATCTTCCTCGAATCTAACAAAACAGTAAAAGAACAGGAACCACAATATAAGTGTTAAAACACATTCACATTGATAATTTTCATGCAGCAAGCAATAACAAAAATAGCAACTTACGCAAGTGAAACAACACATGGCGAGGAACAGCATACAACAGTTCTTCATTTTGAATAATTAAGTCAAAGAAAAAAATAATAAAAAAACTGATTAATTTTGAATTTGGAATATCGACCGACCACGCTGAGCACTGGACTAAAAGTGAGCTCTGCTCTTCAAGTCGACTTATATTAGAACGTGTGTCGACAAATTTTTGTGTATTGAATTAGAGATACCCACATTTTTTTTTTATCTCGTCGGCATTGACTTCTTTCTGAGTGTAGGTGCTCAAGGACCTACTGAGTGTGTTAATATTAGGCCTTATGCTGGGGCCACATATGGGTGTACCTAACGCCGAATTTTCGTTCGTCTGTTTTACACGCAAATTTTGTTTTTAGTAATATAATCTAGTACTTGACTGCAATCCCACCTAGTGGTAAGCAGTGATGTAATCGTTGATGTTCAGATGCACGAGTTTATTAAGAGCCTATTCACTCTAGCCTTGAAGACAAGCAAATTATAATCAGGCGGGAAGACCACAACAGGCAAATTGTTCCTGTGGTTTGAAGTATGCGGTATAAACGCTTAGTCCGAATCGTAGAGGTTTCAACATATAGCCTATACTGTCCCACAGCTGGGCAAAGTCCTCCTTCCATTCCTTCTATCGCTCCCCCCGGCTTTGAGTAATTTTTTGCCAATTATTAAGGAACACATTTATATTATAGGTACCTACAGAAAGAATAAAAAAAAAATCTATGATAAGAGTATATTGGCCCAATGTCTAGACAGGGCACTTTTTTTAAATTGGGAAATCATCGGTTGAGTTCTCTCACTTTCTAAGGAGTGAGAGGGCGTATCACACTCTTAAGATCCTTTATTTGCCCATTGCTTTCCAGAGCCACGGATCACGGTAACTATTTCAAATATTCTCACGGAGGACAGATGTCTTTGGAACTCAAACTATAGACGTTTTAAATTATAATTTTAATATGAAACCGTTATTGAAACGATATTTCACCACACCCCACTGTGATGTTAAAAATTAACACCTACCTACTTGTATGTAGAAGAGCGGTTATTTTTTAAATTACAGTAGGTACGGCCGTTATAAGTTGGCGAGTGTGAAGTTAGGCTCTGCGAATTTTGGCGCTTGAAATATCGTACAAAAATAAAGGATTTAAAAAAATAAATGCCAATAACAGTTTTTAACAGCAATAACAACTGCAAATTGCATTTTTTTTTAGGCCGTACTGTATGTGGAATATGTCGTTCATTGTACAATTGGCTTGCTTTGCGGATTAAATCACAAGTAGGTACCCTGTATGCTTAGATCGTTAAAATTACTTATGCAACGGATTTTGATGTGTTTTTTTTAATACGTAGTATAATAAATATAATATATATATATATATATATATAATACTATATTATATAGTAGAGAAACACTGATAATTTTGGACTCGCGCGAAGCCAGCAAATTATAGTGTGTAATGTGTAGGTTATCGTTTATTTTCCTAAATAAATGGGTAAACTAAATAATAATATTTGTATCTGCTTATTTAAAAGCACCAGTAAAATGCTATAATTTGGCCTACCTAACGTTACTTTGCCTAAACTGATTATTTTAAATTAATTAGTAAACTATTTTAGTTTACAAATTTTATTCAAATTTTCAACTTCAACAGTCATTTTTGGTTTAGACCTCAGGTTTAGATAAGAAAGTAATGAAAAATGTAAGGGACCGTCAGAAATTTACAAAATAGTTCGGTGCTTTTTTTCCTAGACATAATTTGATTGTATACGTATTTTAAGCCGTTTTTACTTAATTTAGAAATTTTCTTTTTCAATTAAAAATAGTCCTCTATCTTTTTATCTTTGTATTTGTATATCTAAAGTGTCTTGCCAGGAAGTACTGTGTTACCCCAGTTAATGGGTTGTGGAGGCCTGGTAGGCAGCCGCTCCTCGTAAAATACTGGTATTCAGCTAAATTCCAATATAGACCCCAATATAGTTGGGAAAAGGCTAGGTAGATGATGATGATTTGTAAATCTAAAGTGAGTTGAAGTTGGTTAAACTCAAGACATAGAAATCGCAGGTAGGTATGCCACTTTCTTTAGAATGATTTACAAAACCTGGGGGTAGGCTGTTTGCTTTTAGTTTGATTGCAAACTAGTGCAGTACCGTTGTCCTTTATGCGAGAAAAAATACAACTGACTTCAATGTTAAAAAAAAATCTAAAAAGTACAAAATATCTTTAATTTCGGAAGCCGCTGTTTCTATCATGGTCATAGTTGTCTCTTTGTTATTTTAACACCAACTTCCGAAATAAAGTTTTGTACTGTTTTTTTCAACGATGAAGTCGGTGGTATTTTTTTTTATTTTACACTTTGTTAGTTGGAGGGTTTCACAGAATAGAAAAATCAGAAAGACTGGGTTTAACTACCTTCCAATATAAAAAAAATATATAAAAAAAGCCTTTTATCTGTAGCCCGCTTAAAATATGAATACTATATCACTACGCTACGTTACCAAATCTGTTAATTTGAAAATATATTTTAACTGCAATATTCTTTAGCATTATCGGCCTTCTAATGTTTCCAGTGCTGGGACTCAGGCCTTCTCTTTATAGGAAAGTGAATGGGCCGTAATCCACCAAACGAGCCCAGTGCAGATTGTTGGATGTCACATATCTTAAAATTTTTGGTTCTAGGACATGCCGGTTTCCTCACGATGTTTTCCTTCACCGTTTTAAAAGCAGCGTTGATGAAATAAATTACACAAAGTAATTCGCCTGGCTGGGTTTAAACCCGCGACCTACAACTTGTAAGTTTTGACAGTTACCACTGGGCCGGACTGGCAATATTCTTGCCTATGGTCTGTTTTTTAAACCCTGAGACTAAAATGACATTACAACACAAAGGAATTGGCATCATTCCTATAGTAAATTTGACATTAGATACTTGTGTCAATTCAGTCTCAGGGTATAAAAACAGACGATAGGCAAAATATAGCATAGCGTTAACTTTGCCTGGCCATTTCGAAAGCTATTCCTCAGATTTTGTGAAGTAAAACCTATAATGGACTGCTTTAATAGGACGATAAAGTTCTGATTTGCATTACTTCTTTCCATGTCACATACGATTTTTTCTATATAAGTTGCAAAAATAAGATACAAACTTCAAAATGCAAAGTTAGGGCATTTTACAGTATTTTTAGTCCTTCGAATTTTTTACTCTAACCACCTTGTTGAGTCTTCACGTGGTTCAAAGGCTGACTTTTACCTTGGACAGAGCGTTGCTTGATACCGTCAATATTTTGGGTAGGTATATCGGGTACATTATAAGCCGATGCATTAAAGAAAGGAATCTTAAATGGCGGCTTGTACTTGCGTTGACAGATAGTACAGTTAGCATATAAAATTTCAAGTCAAATTAAAAATAATAAAAACATGACCGGCCGTATTTATTTCAAACTAGTTGAATATTTGAAAGACACCTGGTTCCATATCCTACTAATATTATAAATGTGAAATGTTTGTGAGAATGGATGTGTGGATGTTTGTTACTCTTTCACGCAGAAACGGCTGAACCGATTTGGTTGAAATTTGGTATGTAGATAGGTTATACCTTGGATTAACATATAGGCTACTTTTTATCCCGGTCAACAGGAAAAAAATGAAACGTAATCTTATTTCGTCGATCCAAAATAATTGTCTTTAGTTTCTCGCTCATAAAATTTTGGCAGACATTCATTTCGTCAGCTACGGCAACCCTGCCGAATCATACTTCATGGCTTATTTTTAACACCCTTTCGGCCGTCCACGAGGAGATCGCTGGCGGTGTTAGAAAAGGTTTTTCTATGCAAATTGCTATCGATAAAGGATTATTTAATTCAAGCGTGTTTCGGCGACGAACCATGACATCGGCAAATCTTGGTGTCGGCCAACCATTCATTCTATGTAGCGTTATTCGGTGAAACGTGCTGTCGGTAAATAATGGTATCGAATCGACTAACAGTTTTTTCGTATTACCGTTCGTCGGCGAACCATGCTTTCTGTAGACAGTTATATAGTTCAAGGGTGATTCGGTATACCGTACGGGACTCGTGGGCGGAAGCTAGTATTATTATAGGATCTTTATTGTTGTTTTTTTTTCTGCCCAGGGTACGCGCGAGAGTGAGTATAGACGGCACTAGTGTGCAAGCGAGAAAACATGATAAGCAACGCCATTATAGATTCCTTTCTTTAATGAACCGGTTTATACCAGTCGACAGCGATGTGGAGAAGTTTTTAGACGCCATTACTTTCTCTTTGATTTAATTAGTTAAATTTTTATTTTTGTTTTAGGGCATTATATACCTATTTAATTGAATACGTTAATTGATAAGTATGTAAATAATACGTAGCAATCGGTATATAAAATAAAATCCTTGAAAAGGTTCAAGGATTTTATATCTTGCTCGTATGTAATTTCATAGTGTTTTTAAAAAAAACATGAGCATTGTTTTTTCGCGCGAAACGGTGACCGATTTTTTGTAGGAGAAAAATAGAACATATATCCTACAAAAAGACTGTCAGAATAATTATACTATAGGATTATAAATTATTATGATTAGTTATCCTTATTATTTTTAAAACTTACCTCAAAAAGTGCAATCTTCTCCCATACAGTCATTTTCCTCGGCAGTTCCTTAGCATTGATCTCAGTTTTCACACTCCCTCTCCTGCCAAAGTCTACCGACTTTATTCTCCCCACTATTCTTTTTACCTGACCATGGACTACATCTCCTAAATCTAATTCAGCTAAAGACTTAGCTCTTTTCAATTCTTCTGTTGATGTTTTAAAGTCATCTGCACCGTATGCACTTCTTGTCATCGTACTTTCAACTCTAGTAACGTCGAAATTGAATCCATTTTCATTAGTAACATTCTTATTAATTTCATAATCACTTAGTTTTAGCTTATAGTCACTTGGAGATGTAACTAAGTTATGATCTTGTCTCGGACTCTTTGGTAGTTTATTTTGAACCGTATTAGAATCAAAATTAAGTTCATATTCCGTTGCAGAGTTACTTTGGTTAATATCTGTTAAATATGAATAGCTTTCTTCGATTGTTTCTGTTTTAATATCATAAGTATTTTCAGTAGTTGTACTGTGTAAAGAAGAAACAGTCTTAGCTTCATGTGTTTTATGACTAATATCGCTTATCGAATAAGTTTTTGTTTGCAACTCATCTACTCTTTTTTCATAATCATTGTCACCATCAGTGTCTACAGGAACAGGCGTGTTCAAAGGTGTGTTTGTAGGATCTTGAACGCTTTTCTTATTAGTCATAAAGAACAATTTCCTTTTTATGCTTCCAATAATAGAATCTGCATGTTTTTTTTGCCCAACTTTGGGATCCTCATCCTCAAGTTCTGGGTCACTGAACCCTGGAGAAAGTGGATTGGATGTTATAATGCCTGGAGAGACGGGATTTGAGTCTATTGGGATGTCAACCTTATAGACATTATCTTTACCACCTTGGGCAGTGTCGTTTTCAAGAATATTTTCATGTGAATTGAGACGAATAAGCATAGGTAATGGTTTAAACCGTGGTGTATGTTTGAAAGGATCAATTGTGATTGATGCTGGTAAGATTTTAGCAACTTCTACCTTATTGGCATTGGCTTCTGCATCACCTTCTGTTTCAAGAACTTCAACTTCATTTTCTTCTGTATTAGAGTCGACTATTGCTTGAAAACTTTTTGCTTCTCCTACGTGACTTTCGTATGTTACGTCCTTTTTACCTAGTGTATTAGTGATTTCTTCCAAATGTTCGCTTTTCACAACATCTATTTTATCAACTAGAGTTTTGTTGACTTCTACTTGATGTTCCCAAGCTTTTAAGTCAAGTTTTCCAACCTTTTCTACACTGTTTTGGCTTGAAAAGTTGGTGATACTTTCTGTTTCATTGTCTGTCACACTAAAGTAAACATTGTCTTCTACGGTTTCGCTGATTTCAGCGTTGGATTCATTATTTACATATTCCACGTCAATTTCAATTTTACCTTTTAATATTTTGGGTTCTTCGACTTGATTTTCAGAAGAACTGAAGCTAATTATTGCTGGTAGTGTTGTTGCCACTTCTTCTTGACGACTGTAACTAGTTGTACTATAATTTACGGTTTCTGAGCTGATAGTCGCAGTTTGAGTTTCATTGCCACTAAAATCTACAAATCCCAGTAATGGTTTTGCTACTTCAGCATGATTTTCGGTAAAATCAAATTCTATTGTGCCTGGTAAAGTTTGAGCTGTTTCGTACGAGCCTTCAGATGAACTAACAATTTGAGCTGTGTGTGTTTTAGCAATTTCCGCTTTATAGTCTTTACGATTAAGCACGTTAGTCCCTTGCGTGATCTCAGTTACTCTGGTTTGTTTACGATCCCGATTGAAGACGTCTGGTCTTCCAGAAAGAGCTTTTGTCATTTCCGCTTCTTTATTTTTTCTGATATCAGTTTTACCTACAAAGGTTTTGTTAGTTTCAACCTGGCTTTGCCATAAACCGAGGTTAATTTTTCCAGGTTTTGGTTTAGCACTTACTTCTTTTTTAGTTTCAGGTTTCTTGTTATCTTTTGTAACTGAAACAAAGCCAAAAGTTGTCAAAGTTTTTTCAATTCCAGTTTCTTCGATTTTTGCTGGTAAGGTTGTTGCGACTTCAGTTTGTATTTCGTACATTTCAAAGTCTATTTTCGCTGGTAAAGTTGTGATATCATCAACCAGGTAGCCTTGTGTTATACCCGGTAAATGGTCACTAACTTCATTTTGACTGTCATCGATTTTACTGTCAATTCTACCAACTAAACTTTGTGCGACTTCTTCGTTATTGAAATTTATTATAGCGGGTAAAGTCGTGACACCCTGAATTTGATGCTCCTCTATTTTGTAATCATTAAATCCTGATAAGTCTGTGCTTACCGGGACATGACTTTCATATGTTTTAAAATCAACCTTTCCTGGTAAAGTCTGAGCTATATCGTGGAGACTTTCTTCTTTTAAAATTTCAACTTTATCAACAGTACTCTTGTTTATTTCAACTTGAGTTGACCAAATATTTAGATTGATTTTTCCAGGTTTAGTTTTACCAATATCAGCTTCGTAATTGATTTTAGCCGGGAAGATTGTCGGCATTTCAATCACGCTAGGTTCTCTTTTAATTTCTGATTTAGCATCTTTAGTTTTAGGCAATTCTACCTGACTTTCTTCAGGCTTAAAATCAATAGTAGCAGGTAAAATTTTTGCAGTTTCAAAATCTTTTGTTTCTTGTTGAGAATGGAATGTAGTAGCTCTTGTTGTAGTAGTTACTTTTGTTATATTTGTAACATTTGATCCGTCAGTACTCCAATATTCAGTTACACCTGCTGGATCACTTTTATATGTAACTTCATCATAGTTCTCTCCGATTTCAATCTGTTTAGTGTCTTCTGAAAGTCCTGGTTCTGATTGTATTTGTTCTTTTAGTAGTTCGTCTACTATCTTGGGTCTGTCTGCGCTGTTGGTTCGGTTTAGGTTTGGTGGTACATATTTGCACTTTATTCTGCGTACCTCAATTACTGGATGGGGTTCCTGTGGTTCTAGGCGCTGTAATAAAATAAAAAATGAATTGTTATAAAAATCTTACACATAATATTATTGACAGAAAAACATTTACTGATTTATAAATTAAGTTAATCACTATAGTTGTTAAGCCTCATGGTTTTGTAATTTTAGTTATAATAATGTTCACTCGCAAAGACATACTCTTGTAGAATTGATTGAGTATATTATGTGTTTATTACAGTTTAAACATGTTAAATACTAACCTCAAAAAGTGCAATTTTAGATAAAACAGACTTCTTTTTAGGAAGTTCATCTTCTAGTTCTTTCGTAGAAACAGTGATAGTTTCTTTTGCTATCTTATCTTTCAGCCTATTTACATTTCCCTTGAGTATCGTGGCTTCAATCTCACTCTTTTCAGTAAGAGTGCTCACTGGAGTAGCATTTGCGTTACTAGATTTCTGGTAATCGTTTTCTTGTTTCGTACCATCTAAACTCATTTGAGTACCAATTTCTTTAGATAACTTAAAATCTCTATCAACGATTTTACCTACTACACTCATCTGCGTTCCAAATTCTCTGGATACCTTTGATTCTCCATCGAAACTCGAAACAATAGTTTTTTCTACAGTACTCATTTGGGTACCAAATTCTTTGGACGCAGCATCTTTATCTATAGTTGAACCACTAAATTTATTTGCTAAATTCTTCTCCGTGGCAAGTTTGAAATCTCTATCTAATGACGAATATAAAGGTTTGCCTTCCACACTCATTTGAGTACCAAACTCTTTAACATACTTGAAATTTCTGTCAATTGGTTTACCGTCTATACTCATCTGTGTCCCAATTTCTCTAGATACCTTAAAATCTGTGTCTACAGATAAATCAATATCACTACTAAGAGTATACGTAGTCTTCTCCACATTGGTGATTTGTTCTTCGGTCTTGTATTCTCTCACCTTTTTAGTTGTTATCTTATTGGCCATATCTTTGATATTGTCTTGTGTTTTACTTTCTAAGACTGGATATTTTATTTTGTTGGTTATAGCTTCGTTATTATCATTTTGGTCAGTAGGCTTATTATTTACATCCCTAACTTCACTAATAGCGTATTTCCATTTTCCAGCATCTTTAAGCTCTGTCTTAGTAACTTTCTCACTAACGCTTCGGGAAAAGTCTGTATACGGAGTCTTCTCTACATTGATGACTTGTTTTTCTGATTTGTATTCCGTCACATTGTTACCTGTTAATTTGTCGGCCAAATCTTTGATGTTATCTTGTACTTTGGTTGCTAAAACTGGGTATTTTACTGTGCTGTTAGCTTCGTCATTATCATTTTGGGCAGTAAGCTTATCATTTACATCCGTAACTTCAGTAATAGCGACTGGAGTTTCGTATTTCCATTTCCCAGCATCTTTAAGCTCTTTCTTAGTAATATTTTCACTGACGCTTCGTGAAAAGCTTTTAGTTTTAACTTCATCTGCAGGTTTCCATTCAATAGTTCTCCTCATTTCTACATTTTCTATTTTACCTTTAGTAAAACTTCGAGTGACTTTCGTATAAACTGGTATACCTTTTGTACCTTCTTTCTCAATCAGCTCAGTCTGCACTGTTTCCTTCTTAACTATATGTTTATCATCACTGACAGGTGTAACAATATCTTTACTACTGCTTCTTATTTTAATATTACCCATTTCTCTGCTGATACCTCTAGTAAACCTTTCAGTTTTTACAGGTATACCTGTAGCATGTTCTCTTACGTATGTAGTAATTTTCTTCCCACCCTCGTCTGTAGTTTCTTCAATGCTTGTAACTCTATTTACACTATTACGTTCACCTTCAGTACTTCTTTCGCGGCTAATATTGCGAATAATCTTTTCAGTTACTACGGGTGTTCCTATAACCAGACTTTCACTTGTCTTAGTAGTTACTGTTCGAGATCCACCATCTTCAAGTTCTTCAACTGTCACAGTCTCAGTGCTGTTAATACTCCGACCGTCTTTGTTCATCTCTTTAGATACATCACGAATTATTTTTTCCTTTCTAACTGGGGTTGTATCAGCATTTTCTTTAGCAGTGGTTTTTGTAGTAATGTTATGTTCAGTAAAGTCATTAAATTCTGGATCAATTCTGGAATCCTCAATTCTGTTACTAAACTCTCTTCTGATATCTTGTAAATTTTTACTTAATTCTCTGTTTAGATTTCTCTCTCGAGTTTCTTTACTCACAGTCCGACTAAATCTTTTAGTTTTATTCATTGTACCATCTTTCTTATCCAAGTTTTCTGTCACAACAGTTTTTTGGCTGTCTTCTTCAACATTTTTGACAGTTTCAGCTTTATTTTCCGCTACCACACGTTTAGTAATATTGCGGAAAGTCCTCTCTGCTGGTGCAGTTTTAACAACACTTTCTTCGACAAAAACATCATTATCCCCGCCAATATCAATCGTCTCTGTAACTTCAATTTGTTGTTCACTGCTCAAATCCTTGCTGTTACCTCTTGAAATTCTTTTCGTCCTAATAGTGGAAGCTGTTACTTTAAATCCTCCATCTTTAAGTTTAGTTTCCGTAACTGTAGTCTTTTCTTTAGCCCTATCAATTAACGCTCCAAGTCTACTTGAACCTTCATCAGGTTTTCGTCTCAAAGCTGGTATTTTGGAGACTCTAGAAACAGTTTGTTTGACCTGTTCATCTTCATCATACGAGTGCACAATTTCTTCGAATTTAGTTTCGATTTTTTCTGGGTCTTCCATTGTGACTGACGGTAGTTTCTCTTCTACTTCTTTGAACTTATTATCAACTATTTCTTCGTATAGTTTGTCAAACTCATCGTCTACTTGTGGTGTGAAATTGAGGGAGATGTCTCGCTTGATAGTGACTTTTGCTTCTTTAGTTAGTTTTGGTATCGACGATCTGCGAGGCTGAAAAAGAGAGTAGGGGTTATTAAATTATTGGATTTGAATGTTCTCGATGTGAGTGGAGTAAGAGGGAATGTCAGACTTTTATTGGCTAAAATATACCAGTGTTCCCTTAGTTGCACTTTGCGTTCCATGGCCTAGTGGCCACTAACTCTTTGGAACAATTCCGCAAGAATAGGCTCTAGTAGGCACCAACTGTCTTTTTTATTTTTTGGACCGAAATCATTCAATGACACCCTCCCGCTTTGGTTTGAGTGGAAAGGCGTGTACGGCTTTTATTGACTAAAACCACACCTGTATCTTTCACTGGCCCTTTATGTTCTACGGCGGCCCTAGCGGGCATCGACAATTTTTTTTTTTTTATGGTAGGGGAATCATCAGAATGACTTCCCCCGCTCTTGGGCGGAGCGGGAGGGCGTGTCAGACTTTTACTGACTAAACCCGTACCCCGTTCCTTCGTTGCCTTTGTTCTGGAGGGGACTCTGTGTCAACCTTTAGGAATACCACGTGTTCCCCCCAGAGGCTTCGGCCCTGCCGGGCCCCTACAGTTTGCTGACATCTCCTTGAGGCGCGCGTGGAACAGAACGCGCCGTTGACGACTGGGCTCGGGGCATCGACATTGACATCTCTTTAAGGAGCGCACTATGCGTTGTCGACACCTTGAGCTTAGTCCAGTCGATTACCGGACGACCGGAGGGCGAGCTACCCGTTGCTCGACGTACGCTATCCCACGACTCATCTGCCTAGCCTTTTCCCAACTATATTGGGGTCGGCTTCCAGTCAAGCTGGATTTAGCTGAATACCAGTATTTTACGAGGAGCGGCTGCCTACCAGACCTCCACAACCCATTAACTGGGGTAACACGGTACTTCATGGCAAGACTGGAGTCAGATTTACTGGCTTCTGACTATCCGTAACGACTGCCAAAGATCTCCAAATGACAGCCGGGACCATCGGCTTAACGTGCTTTCTGAGGCACGGAGGAAACTCGTTATGTTAAGATGGTCACCCATCCACAGACCAACCTAGGCAAGCGTTGCTTAACCTTGAAGATCGACCTGTGCGGCTGTTATTATCTAGCCACGAGCTCCTCAATGACGCTATCCCACGACTACGATGGCGTATGTGGATTGCCTTTTGGGTAAGTTACTTATAAGACTTGATAGCAGAATATACTTACTTGTTCACCCTTTGCCTTTTGAGTTTCTCTCTCCTTCTTCACAGTTTCAGCTGCTTGTTTCAATCTTAGCAGCGGGATTTTCGACTTTGTATCATCTTGATTATTTTCTGAAATCATTGGAAATGAGGAATGTATTTATATTTCTTGATAATCAAAATCATCATCTCAGCCGAAAGACGTTTACTGCTGGACATAGGCCTCCCCCAAGCGTCGCCACAGCGACCGGTCCTGTGCGTCTCGTATCCATCGGATTCCCGCGACCTTCACCAGGTCATCGGTCCACCTTGCAGGAGGCCTTCTGAAGCTGGGCCTTCCGGTACGTGGTCGCCACTCCCGACGACTCCCTTTCGTTCCCATCGACCATCTGCTCTGCGAGTCTTTCGGTTGAAATGATGAATAAGTCAATAAAAAAACCTAATAGAAACATTTTCGACACAGACAAAGTCGCGGGCGAAAGCTAGTAATAAATAATAATATTCCACAAATTTTATACCACGCCATCTAGTCCCAAAATAAACAGAGCTTGTGGTATGAGTACTAGACAACTCACTGATGATCAGCCTTTAAATGTTCCCATTGTTGGGACTCCTCTCTAGGAGAGGGAATGGGCCGTAATCCACCACACGGGCGCAGTGAGGATTGGCACATGATTAATTAATATTGATCAATAATGACTATTATGATAGGTCGTTAAAAAGAATCTCACCTTCCCCTTCCATCTTCTCTGCTACTATATCTTCTGTTCCTCTCTCACTTGTCTTTACAGTTATAATGTTTGTCTGTGCGTTAGATTGCGTCAAGGTTTTAACTTCGCGTGAAATTCTGCTGCCACCATTCTCTGTATTTTCCTCCTGAAATGGACATAGACTTATATTTCATGTGGTTTCTTATTTTACTCTGAAATTATTATTAGTGTAGTAAGCATATATTGAAAGTAGTATGTTCAAGATCGGTGTCTGAATCGATTTCTTCTAGTGTGCGCAGGAATGACATGAGTTAATTCCGCCATCTCGCTTTTACCATCGGACAAGCCGTCGTAAGGCGAGTATCCATCCTTACGTTGTCGAAACCTGCACGGTCCAGACAAAGCGGTTTGCCTCGTTGTTTATACCGCGTATATCGAAGGATTGGAACAATTTGCCTGCTGCGGTCTTTCCGTCCGATTATAATTTGGGTATCTTCAAAACTAGAGTGAATAGGCTCTTAATAAGCTAGTGCGCCTCACCATCAACGATTGCATCACTGCTTACCATCAGGTGGGATTGCAGTCAAGCACTAGTTTATGACATATTAAAAAAAAAGTATGTTTACCGAACTATCGCAAAGCTAAAGGGAGTTCTGATGTTGACAGTTTATTACTGTATGTGTGTTTGTTCATCTGTTCCTTCATCGCTCCTAAATCACTAATCGGAACTCGGAAAAATTAGGTTTAGAACTGTCTGTACAAAGCTTAATGTGGCGCCCTCTAGCGGACAAAAGTCGTCTGTTCAAAAAACTGTATCTCACGGTAGATTAATGATTTTTTCAAATAACCGTCGTCTACTATCACTAGATGGCGTTTCGCATCCATTTATTTGATCAAATATTGAATTTATATTTATAGTTGTGTATTGTGTCTTCCTATATTTCATGTAAATTAAATTAAATGTTTCAGAGACTTATAATTTTATAGGAATTTTATTCGGTTGTATTTTCTAACCTACTTACAGTGGGTGGCCAAATTATTAGGGACAGTACCTGATTTTCGTACATTAGTATCAACTTTGATTGCATTTTGCAGGCAAATGGTTGGTTGTAGGTCCGGCTAATATTTTTTATTTAAAGACTTTATTGATTGATTTAATAAAAACATACAATTTGAAATCAAATTCTTTTATATATCTTTGAAAAAAAAAGATACGTCATACGATGATTTCGAAAAAAGTCAACAAAGTTATAAATCTCGCGTTTTAAGCTAACCAACGGATTTATATATGATTTTTTTATTTAGTATTATTACTGGCATCAGTATTATTATTTTTAATATAAAGCAACATTGTGACAACGCGCCATTCTTTTTAAGTGATATTTTTTAACTTTGTTGACTTTTTTCAACATTTTGGTGAATATTTGGATCCTCTTGCCGGTGAAAAAAATAACACCAGCTGATTGTAGCCCTCATTAAAGAGTGGCCATTATACCAGAAACTTGCAACAGAAAGCCAGAACTTGCATAGAGAGCATACCACGATAAATGGATGCTGTCACAAAATACTAGCAATATTCATCCATCTTATTACGTATCTTTTTTTTTCAAAAATATTGAAATAATTTTGACTTCAAATTTGATGTTTTACTATCTCAATCAAATGAAGTCTATAAATAAAAAATATTTGCCGAACCTACAACCAACCATTTACCTGCAAAATGCAATTAATGTTGATAATAATATAAGAAATCTAGGTACTGTCCCTAATAATATGGCCACCCATGGTAGAGCATTTTAGGTTAAATGCTCTAAGCTAACCTATGCTATGCCTCTACCTAGCCTTTTCCTAACTATGTTGGGGTCGGCTTCCAGTCAAGCCGGATTTAGCTGAATACCAGTATTTTACGAGGAGCGGCTGCCTACCAGACCTCCACAACCCATTAACCAGGGTAAGACGGTACTACATGGCAACACTGAAGTCAGATTTACTGGCTTCTGACTAGCCCTAACGACCACCAAAGATCTAGATACTAATATTGATTTAAATAAATAGTTCATTGTTTTTGCCGCGGAGGTGCGCGGCATAAAATTCCCACTCTTGTTTCTTTTTAAGGTTCCGTCAAGGTAAAATTACTAAAATTCCGCTGTCCATCCATGTGTCTGTTTGTTGGTCCGTCTGTTACCAGGCTGTATCTCATAAACCGTGTTAACTAGACAGTTGAAATTTTCACAGATGACGTATTTTCTTTTTTTAAATTGCCATTATAAGAGAATAAAATAAAATTTAAATCGGGGTTCGTACCGACACTCAAAAGTTCAGTTGAAAATTAGCGTCAGGCAACTGCTACGTAGTTGCCTGGCATTATGCTGAACTGGACCTACTTATTTGGCGAAGCCGTGAGACCTTTTTATATTGTTAATTTTTCTTCACGTTTTTATTTTTTATGTTTCATTTTAGATTTTAGTTACAATTAGGTTCGTGAATCATGGTGTGCCAAATAAACATTTTTCTTTCTTTTCTTTTTTTACATACAACAAGCATGATTTTCTTGCCTTTTATTTTGCTACGGACCGGACGGTACCTACGGAACCCACATTGCTTTTTTTTTGGCGCGTTTCCTCGAAGCAGCAGTCAGTTATCAACCGTGTAACGAGCAAGTCAGGAAAATGAGTGTGCGTAGGAATTACATGAGTTAATTCCGCCATCTCCCTTCTACCATCGGACAAACCGTCGTACGGCGAGTATCCATCCTTACGTTGTCGAAACCTGCACGGTCCGGACAAAGCGGTTTGCCTCGTCGTTTATACCGCGTACATCGAAGGATTGGAACCATTTGCCTGCTGCGGTCTTCCCGTCTGATTATAATTTGGGTATCTTCAAGACTAGAGTGAATAGGCTCTTAATAAACTAGTGTGGTTCACCATCTACGATTGCATCACTGCTTACCGTCAGGTAGGATTGCAGTCAAGCACTAGTTTATGTTATTTAACGTTTGAATCCCCAACCGGTCCTATGAGACCGCGCTGTTATTGTTTTACTATTGTGTCTCGTTTCGCGGGTATCTGAGTAATTAATAAACTAGTGCGCGGTGGGATTGTAGTCAAGCACTAGTTTATGGTATATAAAAAAATGAAAAGTCCTTTGTGTGAACCATGTTAGTTCTGTTGAAGTAGCCGTTTAACATAAGTACCTAATTAAAATAAACTGGCCAAGTGCGAGGCGGACTCGAACACGAAATGTTCCTTACCATTATCTATAAAAACCGAAAAAACCACGTTTATTTTAGTAAAGGCTTAACAACAAACGTGTTTTCTTAAATATTTATTTTAAGGATTTTGTTTTTGTTGTTATAATAGCGGCAACAGAAATACGTTCATCAACTGTGAAAAATTTAAACTATGTAGGTAGGTATAGTACGGCCGTTATAAGTTGGCGAGTTTGAAGTTAGGCTTAGTTAGGCAAATAAATGCCAATAACTGTTTTTAGCAGCAATAACAACTGCAAATTGCATTTATTTTTATAAAACCTATATTTTTGTACGAGATTTCAAGCGCCAAAATTCGCAGAGCCTTTTTTTTTTTTAAATTGTATAAGCTAGTGCTTGACTGCGATCCCACCTGATGGTAAGCAGTGATGCAATCTTAGATGGTGAGGCGCACTAGTTTATTAAGAGCCTATTCACTCTAGCCTTGAAGACACCCAAATTATAATTGGACGGGAAGACCGCAGCAGGCAAACTATTCCAGTCCTTAATTCCAGTTCCAGTTCCTAATTTCACACTCGCCACTTATAACGGCCGTACTTTAACTATCACGGTCCGTAAGATACAGTCAGAAAGACAGACAAGCAAACAGACAGACAGTCTATCTTCGCGGCTGGTTGCGTGACGTGGAGTACGAAAGAGAAGAGAAGAATCTATTTATTTCAGTTTGGTTCAGTTGAAAACCAGCGTCAGGCAACTGCTATATAGTTGTCTGGCATTTTTGCTGAACTAGACCTATTTGGCGCAGCCGCGACACACAGTGCTAGTTTTTTCTTCTTAATTTTTTTTTTACTTTTTTTGTATTTTTTGTTTCTACATTGTGTGTCAAATAAATATTTTTCTTTCTTTCCATATCTATACTAATATTATAAAGAGGTAAAATTTGTAAGTTTGTATGTAGGGGGTAATCTCTGGAACTACTGGTCCGATTTGAAAAATTCGGTGTTAGATAGCCCATTTATCGAGGAATGCTATAGGCTATTTACCATCACGCTACGACCCACGGGAGCGGAGCAGGAACGAAAAATGCGGGTGAAACTGCAGGGGACAGCTAGTATGTTATAATAATAATAATATTCCACGACTTTCACACAACGCCATCTAGTCCAAAACTAAGCTGAGTTTGTGTTATAAGTACTAGACGACATAAACCGCCGCATATTTTTCTCTAACTTAAAAGTTTGATTTTTTTACGGCTTCAAAGGAAAGCAAACTTGAGTAAGTATATGGTTTATATTTGAACTCGATACCTCCACACGTTCCTGGGATAAAGGGCCTTGACAGACAAACAAACAAACGGATTAAAAAGTGATCCTATGTCCCATCTGTTTTTTATACCCTGAGACTAAATTGACACAAGTAATGTCAAACTTACTATAGGAATGATGCCAATGCTTTTGTGTTGTAATGTCATTTTAGTCTCAGAGTATAAAAAACAGACGATAAGTGTTTAGTTTTTTCCTATTGAGGTTTTTTTTTCGCTATTGAGGTACGGTACCCTAAAAATTGGTAAAGTTGGAGGTGTTAAATCACTCGCATGCGCAAATTCAAAACACGCAAGTTGTCGAACGTCAATTCATTATGCGTTGTTATCAACAGATCTCTTCACTGATAGCGTACAATCTAGATGACCAATCTTAATCACTCATTTGTTGCATGATGTACTTGTTAATTAATTACAATTCTATGTGTACGTACCACGTCAAATCAAATCAAATCTTTTATTTGCATAGAATGTAGGTATTTGTACAATAAAAATAAAAAAGAAATAGTGAGCCAGATACATTCTGCCTAAGTTTTAGCATGCAAAATTTAACAAATGTCAGTGAAATTAATAATAAAGAAAATTAATATAATTTTATCAATTTGTAGCGACTACGATCTACATATGACGTCACAGAATCCTACATCGCGCAAGCAAAGTTCTCCGCGCGATTTGAATAGATACAAAAGCCCGAAATAATCTATCATCGGGCAGTAGCCCACCGGACATAACAACTGTCCGGTCTTTTTTTTTCTGGTAGGGGAATCATCAGAATGACTTCTCCCGTTCTTGGGCGGAACGGGAGGGCGTGTCAGACTCTTACTGACTAAACCCCTACCCCGTTCCTTCGTTGCCTATAATCTGGGGGGGACTCGGTGTCAACCTTTCGGAATACCACGTGTTCCCCAGAAGCTTCGGCCCTGCCGGGCCTCTACATTTTGCTGACAACTCCTTGAGGCGCGCGTGGAACAGAACGCGCTGTTGACGACTGGGCTCGGTCTAGATTATTTCCAGACTGCCGAACGGCGAGCTACCCAGTGCTTGCCGTCCGTGAACCCGCGCCTACGGTGGTCGGAAATCGGGATCGGGATCTCGGCGGCGGCGGGGTGAGGACCGTTCCCTCATGCGCTCGCGGTCAGCAGCCTCCTTCACGAGCATTACTGCTTCGCAGAAGGAGGCGACCGCATGCCACCCCTCCTCGCTCCGGACCATGGCCTGTACCAGGGCCCGGCGCGAGAGGTCGCCGCCTCCGGTAGCCTCCACAAGGACACGGCGGTGCTCCGCCCAAGCGGGGCACACCTCTACCGTGTGCTCCACCGTGTTCTCCGGGCGGTCCATACAGTGGCGACACCCGGGCGTCCTCTCCTGCTTGATCCGATGCAGGAACCTCCCGAACTTTCCGTGTCCGGTGAGGACCTGCGTCATACGGAACGAGAGGACGCGGGACGCCGTGACCTCTTTCCAACCACTCCTCAAAGAGGGGACCGCCGCAATTACGGCGTGCCCAGCACTGGGTTGCGACACTCGCAGTCGCCATGCCCTGAGATTCCGCCGGAACTCTGTCCGCCATGCCGCGACTTGTCATGGCAGCGGATTTTCGCCCCGGCGTACCTGTCCGTCCTGAGGATCCTCCCTTTTCAACGGAGGTACCTATGTCGGACTTTACTCTCTGTTCTGCCCAGCAAGGCAGTACATAATGAATCGATATTTTGTAATGAATACCATGTACCTATCATAAATCATAATATTATAGCTATGTGTAACAAACGTAATTATTTTAAGGTAACAAATAAATCTGATTAAAGATGTCTAATGCTCAAAAAGAAATTTTTCTTAAAGCATTTCAGTTACTTAAATGAGAACAAAATATAAAACGAAGGTAGGCTAATCATCATACTTCGACCATAATGTACAAAAATAGCGATAAGTACTTATTACAAGATACACAGTATTTCATTTAGGCGGACCCTGGCAACGGCCGGGACTAACGCCAGGCAGAAGAAGACACAGTATTTCATTTATTTGATTTGTGGGTATTCTAAAAACAATTTTGTTACAAAACTAAGTCAAACTACCTTGCTTGCAGAAAAAGAATACGGTTCCGTTGTCACAAAGTATAATTTTGTCTTTATTCTATCACATACCCGCAAAACAATAACAGCGCGGTCTCATAGGACCGGTCGGGGATTCATGAATTAATTACTCAGATACCCGCGAAACGAGACACAATAGTAAAACAATAACAGCGCGGTCTCATAGGACCGGTTGGGGATTCAAACGTTAAAGTTCCCTGTAAACGATCAAATTGTTTGATTTGTTTGTCAAATTTTACGTGTTTGTCAAATTATTTGATAGTGTACAGCTGTGTTTGAGGCGTTTGTCAACTATCTACATGTTTGATGAAACTCTGGATTGATGTCGAGTTTGACAAATTATAGGTTTGAACGTGAACGGCGCCGGCGGTGTTTGTCAAACAAGATCTCACTCGTTTTGTTGTCGGCACGGAAGGAGAAAACCGAATCTACTATGGTCTATCGGTTTAGGTGGTTAACTAAAGGTTAACTTTTTATATTAAAGAGGTCGTATAATATAGGTAAGTTTAGTTTATTAGCTAACATCGATTTAGGTAAATACCTAGTTGCAAAGATTTTTATATACAATTTTAGACATCTTTTAGATAAAAAGACATACCAAGATTGTTTACCTTTAGTTAACTACCTAAACCGATAGACCATAGAAAGTTAACTTTGTTTGACATTTCACTTGATCGTTTGAGCTATTGTTTGACAAAACGTGAAGTTTGACAAACAAATTTGTCAAGTAAATTTGAGCGTTAACAGAGCGCTTAACTTATGTTTTATTAGCTTCTATCTGCGATTTCGTCTGCGAGGACTTCAGAAAAAAAAGAATCGGGATAAAAGGTAGTCTATTATTATTTTCCATGTCAAGGCCATATGCATACCAAATTTCATCCAAATCCGTTCAGCCTTTTGTGCGTGATTAACGTTTGAATCCCCAACCGGTCCTATGAGACCGCGCTGTTATTGTTTTACTATTGTGTCTCGTTTCACGGGTATCTGAGTAACTACGTAACAAACATCCACACTTTTACATTTATAATATTGGTAAGGATATGTGCCAAGAACTCGCCAACTTTTTTTTGAGGTGGAAAATCATCAAATAACTTTTGACGCTTTGCATGGAATGAGAGGGAGTGTCAGATTTTAACGGAATAAAACCCACCCGTGTTCCTTCAGATACCCTTTTGTTTATTTATTTATCTAGTCTTTATGCAACGCAATGTACAAAGGCGGACTTAATGCCATAGGCATTCTTTACCAGTCAACCTAGAGTGGTGAAGAGATAATATGGTACAGTGGTGGTACGGTGGTGGTATGGTGGTTTGCGAACCACTCTTTCGAACAATCCCGTAGCCTTTCGATGAAGTGCAAAGTAGGTGTGTTATTGAGTAGGGTTGAAGACTCACTCATCATCATCTGCCTAGCCTTTTCCCAAATATATTGGGGTCGGCTTCCAGTCAAGCCGGATTTAGCTGAATACCAGTATTTTACGAGGAGCGGCTGCCTACCAGACCTCCACAACCCATTAACTGGGGTAACACGGTACTTCATCGCAAGACTGAAGACATGGTTGAAGACTCTCACTGAACGTTGCAAATGATAGGTACCTAAAAGACGTTCGCAAGCTATATGGAGTCTGACCCTTCCTCTCGGTCCACACAGAGCGGGATGTGGATGAGACGTCCGTACAAACTTACCTATGAAAACAATTCAATCTCGAATCGAGTTAAAGATTTTTACGAATTGTTAAAAAGGTATTTTTGTGTCGTTATTACAAATTTACAGTCTTCAGACTTTTTCCTATACTTGTTGCTATGAGACCTTGCTTCATGCTGAATTTCAGAATATAGTTCAATGGGAAGTACGCTATCTAAGAATTTTGATTGCCTTGAGCGACTTCGATTCCCACACTAGACAAATGTTTGTGGGATTAGCATAGTTATTTGTTCCATGTCTGTGTGTAATTTATCTATAGGAATATGTAATAGTATGTATTTAGAAATTATAAGTATGTTAGTCAGTTGTCTAGTACTCATAGTACAAGCTCTGCTTAGTTTTTTTTTTGGGAATAGATGGCGTTGTGTGAAAGTTGTGTTGTTATTGTCGTACTATTGTGCCTCGTTTCGCGGGTATGTGATAGGTTCCGACGAGTGTTTTCATGTCCAATTCACCTGGTCATAATATGTTTGCCATTCTTCATCGTTTTAGCTTTTCAATCCCCATAGGTGACAGAAGACCTAACGAGATGGAGTATTTGGTCGTGGATGTGCGACCCTGGCGGAATAAACGTGGAAGGTTTTGTCGGATATACCTATCCGTCGTGAACGTTTTTTTTAAACCAGTGCTTGACTGCAATCGTTAATGGTGAGGCGCACTAGTTTATTAAGAGCCTATTCATTCTAGCCTTCAAGATACCCAAATCATAATCAGATGGAAAGATCGCAGCAGTCAAATTAGATGTCTTGATGATTTGGATGTCTTCCTTAATTACTCAGATACCCACAAAACGAGACACAATAGTAAAACAATAACAGCGCGGTCTCATAGGACCGGTTGGGGATTCAAACGTTAAGAACTGGCAAGAAGTGGCTCAAAGCCGGAACAATGGAAGGGATGGAGGGAGGCCTTTGCTCAGCTGTATGTATGTATGAGCTAAATATAATAATAAAGTCATATCAGCCAATGGTTTTATAGCCAAGAGCCTCGACGAACACCTTAGGAGGCTCGCGTTAGGTGGCTGGATCAAGGGCTTGATTCAGGAAGCGATACTTCTGGACACGGCTCGTATTGTTAGGACTCTGTTCCCGATACCGGTGGGACACGCTTTTTAAATATTTTTATTGATATATCTAAAACCATATTTTATGTATGTATTTTAAGTGAATAAAAAGAAAATAATAGGTAGGTACATACGAGTATAATTATAAGGAAGGCACAATAAAACTCAACAAAACACATTTAATATTTATATTCAAGTTTCTGCACACTGGTAACCACAGTTTTACCAGGTGTTACATTCTTTTTGAACAAATGCCTGTAACTCACCGCTATATCTTCCGTAACAGTTATTTTCTGTTGCTTCATATCACCCTTAGTAAGTGTCGATTCCTTTTTAGTAACAGTAATAACAGGCGAGTATGTGAAATCAGCACCTGTTATTTTAATTTCGGAACTGATATTTTCGTCAACTTCTGAACCTATTACTTTTTCGGAACTGGTATTTTTGTCGTCCTCCGAACCTGCAATTTTTATTTCAGGTTTGTTATTTTCTTCCTCTGAACTGTCATCTTTGCTAGTGACAGTTACATTCGGTGAGAAAGTAAAATTCCCACCAGTTGTTTTTACATCAGAAATGAAATTGTCACCTTCCTCCGCATTGGTAATTGTTATTTCGGAGCTGTTATCTTTTTCAGTAATAGTTATTTTAGGTGTGAAAGTAAAATCTGCACCAGTTATCGTTACAGTACTATTAATATCGTTAGTTATATCCATAGTAGGTTTGAAAGTGTGATGCACACCTGTTTTATTTCCGATACTGTCGATATTTTCGGTGCTCTCTCTTATTTTATGCATTTCTGGTACCTCCGCTTCTACGTTAGGTGGTTTTAGATAGTCTTTTTCGATTTTTATTGCAGGTATTTCTGGTTTTTCCGCCATTTCTGTCCTGAAATTTCATTATTGGTTAAAAAAGATGAAGCCAAAAGCACTGCTGGACATTGATTAATAGAAGTAAGATAAATCCAATAAGTCTACAACAAATCCGCATTTTTTTAAGTAATATAAACCAGGCTTTGCTGACGCAAATGGCGATGCACTTGAGATAAGTGTATAGTTATCGCAGAGACAAAGAAATGTGTTAAGTAAAGCAAATCAGGGCCCAATTTTGTTTTAGTTGGTATACCATCAAATAATGTCTTCGTATGGAGCAAGAGTGAGTGTCAGTTTTACTGAAAAAACTCTACTTATGTTCCTTCAGTTGCCCTTTGCGTTTCAGGGCCAAAGTAATTCTTTCGAATAAGGCTGCAGCCCATCAGCACCCGTGGCAAAACAACAATGCTTGAAGACGAGATATCTATAGTGGTAGTAAGTACGTGGCAGTAGGCAGAAGATATTATTTTAAGAGTAGATGATTAATGGTGACGAAGAGTCGCAGGCTACCACGTAATGCAAGACGCGGCGTTGGAAAGCCTCCCACAAGGTAGACCGATAACCTGGTGAAGGTCACAGGAATTCGATAGATGCGAGATGCACAGGACCGGTGGTTATGGCGACACTTGGGGAGGCCTTTTTCCAATAGACGTCTTTCGGTTCAAATGATGATGACTACTTTTCTAGACGGGTTACTTCACAAATAATCCTCTAATATCTATACTCCGTTTGTTTAGGTAGTTAACTAAAGGTAAACAGTCTTGGTATGTCTTTTTATATTAAAGAGGTCGTATATAATATACACAAAGATTATTTAAATTTAGTTTATTAGCTAACATCGATTTAGGTAAATGCCTATTTGCAAAGATTTTTACATACAATTTATAGACAACTTTTAGATAAAAAGACATGCCAAGATTGTTTACCTTTAGTTAACTACCTAAACCGACGGAGTATAGCTTAAATACTTATTCATAAATTAAATAACAAAGATAATTTATTTACTTACTGGTTCTCGCGGCTTTTCTTCAAAAACTTCAGCAACCTACTATGTTCCACTTCCATTGTAATGATATCAAGTTTATCGCATTGATAATAATAAAGATATGATGATTATTAATTTATCGCCTATTAGCATTATCTAGAAATTGAGAATGTCATGTTACAAGTGTATTTATATAAGTAGGTACATATTGTATCATTGGCCTTTATTCGAATTGATTTTTACGAAGGATATCATCCAATGACTTCCCCACTCTTGAGCGGGAGAGATTAGTTAGTTAGTGAGACTTCTACACGTTCCAGGGTTTTCTTTTCAAAAGCGAACCAGTAGACTTCAACCCTGCTGAGCCCCTACCGATTTTGCTGACATTTCCTTGAGCCCTTGTTGCCAGTTTTATTGCTAATAATTAGGGTTATATCACAGTATGGTAGTTACACTATAAATCTCCTTTTCAGAAGCCTGAGCCAACGCTATTGATGGGCGGTTGTCCAAATTAGTATTGTAAGTGTAAATTTGTATATGTATTACACCTTGTAAGAAGAGTGGGGCGACCTTTACCTAGTAGTGGGACGACACGGGGTCATGGAATCTTTATTTCAGTCTTTCCTTGCTAGACTAAGACATCTCCAAGAGTTCCCACAGAGACTTTACCTATGTTTCTACCATCTAGAGGACACAACTTCCACTGATTATACATATAAGAACGCTGGAAGATAAGCACTGGAGTAGTTACCTACGCACCTTCATTTATATTCTTTCACCTTCTTCAATGATTGGGTATCTAACAGGTACCTATTAGGAACGAGTCCAGTACCACTTCAGTTTGGCAATAACGAATAGAAAAAATCACTTTGGTTGTTTGTGATTAGCCGAAATGAAACAAGATAACCCATCATTCAGGAAAATTTCCTGATAACTATGTTAATAAATAGGAGTAGGATACATAAGGCCCGGTATTTCCCGAAGGTGCAAATTTGTTTGATAAAACCACACCATTTTATATAACATTTCTACTATATAAGCATAAATTCAGAGTGGGTGAATCCTGCTATGAATTATATCTTCAGATTAAAAGAACAGAGTGCCTAGTTTGAGCTTATTTTACGTTAACGCAATCGACTCGTTTTTGACTTTCGTTGCTTCCGTTGTCCCACTCCAAGCTTTCAACCAATCAGAGAGTTAAACGCGGTAAACGTTTCGGTCGTGTTAACGTAAAAACAACTTTAACTGCTTAACTTGAAGATCAAACTAAGGATTCTAAGCTTTGCAGGCACGGTTGTGACCACTGACTGATATTATTGAAAGAAATAAACAAGCTTAATTTTTTTGCAAGTCTTCAGATTGATTATACAATTGCAGCTGATTGTGATAAGCAGGCTGCAAGGTTCTGATATTGATTGATTAAATGGGCTGATTACAACTTGGGGCTTATGTCATACCTTTCATTCTCATAAGACAGGCGCCAGCTTGCTTAGTTACTAAGATAATGCTATTAAAAAAATATGTAATTTGTGATTTCGGTAATCTGTGCACTAGGCCAGTTTTTCCTAAGGGAGACATTAACCAGTTACCAAAGTGGTAAGGGCTCACTGTGAAGGCCCAAGCAAGGCTTTACAGCCCAGGTATCGAAACCATTTTTTTTTAATTCATAGTCAAATAACTTCTTCCACTCTGATGGAGTGAGAAGGCTAGTCAGATTTTTACTAACTAAAGCCCGCCTGTGTCCCTTAATTGTCGTTTGCGTATCTGAGCTGCGACGACCTTTCAAACATTTTGATATAAAAAAAAATATCTTCACCACCAACAAAGTTATGCTTCAAAGCTGCTAACAAACAGCAGGGATCGTACTCATTACTCAAGCAATTGTATAAATAATTGCGACCACACAAACATTTAGTACCTACCTAGTTTCCTCTATTTTCTATGTTTCATAATTGAGATAATAATCTATAGAAATATACTTACATCCGTAAAACTAATACTAATCACACATTGTTAATCTTTATGCACTAAACAATAATCCTTTATTACTAGATAAAATAAAATATTTACGTAACTTTTGACACTAAAAAACTTAAAACCAATCACTGCACTAATACTTTAAAACAAAAAAAATACTCACTCCCTACCCTAGAACTAGGGAGTAAAATAACAGGTTCAAAAGTAACTTAAACTCGAAAATAATGGTAAAAAAAATACCTAAATGTATTTGTGTACCGCAAGGCAGGTGCACACTAAATATTTTCGTACTTCCTATCTTTGTTATCGTAAATTTTGAAACGATAAAATAATGATAAATGTGTGTAGTCATCGATACCTCTTTGTGATTGGAGTTCGGACAGAATTGTTGATTTGTTTTCCTTTTCTTAATAAGTAACTAAATACGTTTAATCTTGCAGGCTGGGTGGAATGTTATATTAATCCTATGGTATCTTTATACGTGTAACTAACTTCTAGCAGCGGCTTCGCCTTCATCAAAGTAGAAAATAAATAGCCTGTTACTCAGAGAACATGTAGCTTTATAAAGGTGAAATAATTTTTCGATTAAGTGATTTTTAGTTTAATTGTCACATACAAACCTAAATCAAATCTTGCCTCATTATAATATTTAAATGTATTCTTCTGCAGGTACATTTTTAGGTGTGTAATCATCCAATGACTTCTCCCTATCTCAGGCAGAGCGGGAGGGCGTGTCAAACTTTTATTGACTAAAACCCACTCCTATGTTCCTCCTTTGCCTTTTTCGTTCTAGAACGACGGTTACTCTTTTAGTAATCCCTAGTAGAGGTCGACCCTGCTGAGCCGCTCCGGTTTGTCGACATCTGTTCATCTTTGAGGTGCGGTGATCACAATTTGGCGCGTCAACCACTCGGGCTCGGTCCTCACTGGACGGTTCGACGGCGAGCTACCCTTTGCTCGTCGTCCCCTCGCCTGGGGGTTGCAATCAATGGATGTCCTTTCCCTCAGCTTCTTCTCTCCTTTATTCTAATCCGCCACAGGACGTCTACTCTCTTTCTCTGAAATACGAAGTTTGGATCGAAATTTCCCGTGTTTCGTCAGTTTAACATTAAAATTCCGAATAATCTATCTGTGAAGACGATTTGTCGTTTTTTGGAACATTACGAATTAGAGTAGGTTTACGAGATTCGAAACGTTGAACCATTTTCGTTCATTCAAAACGGAAACGAATGGAACCATGGTAGGAGACACGCGAATTTTTGGTCGAATTTAGTAGGTATTTCGGAGAAAGACAATAAACGTCCTGACCTGTAGAGCCCCGGGGGGACCGCCATTATTTTTTGTATTTCAATATAATTAATATTAATAAATTAATATAAATACCTAATATAAACTGTTATTGCTCTGTTTCTGTTGCTTCTGTAATTATACTACTAACTACTAGAGTACAATTTTAAATCGGTCGGGGTTTGCTGGCACAATTTTTTTCCAGCGGTTCTCAAAGTTAAAAGGTAATACTTGTTTACTGGCACGTTTTCGTGCCACAGGGTCCTACAGGTCTGATCACGCTGATCGCTTCCCAACGTCACAGTGGTGCTCAGCCCAAGCTGCAGGGCACACCTCCACTATTAACTCCAGACAAGGAAACTTTTACATTAATATTACTTCTACACTTATCTGTGCAAGGGGTGGACTTAACAATCGCCTGATTCAGGAAACTCGATAAGATAGTGTTACAGAAATATTTTGTTTTGCACTTGACCACTTATCGGTCTAAATTAAAATATATTAGGTAATGTATAGCCGTTCGGGTCGAGTGAATCAAGGTTACGCTTTACTTACCGCGGTCGCTTTGATGATGGGTGGCTGGTAAAATTGTAGAAAGAGGCTCCATGTTCTAGTAGACTCAATTTTCAACTGATTTAAAAAAAGAGGATTTTAATGCAGGTATATTGGGCTGGTTTCCGCAACTCCATGACTAACGCACGTTTTCAATAAGCTCTCTATCTACAGTTGCAGCTACTAAAGATAAACAAATCTATCCTTTTTGCTTACTTACTTTTTTATAACCTACCGCGACGGATAGCATTCTGCATTTCCTAACAAAGTTGTGAATGGATAGATAGAATCTTAGTGTTTATCGGGGATAGCTATCTATCTATAAACTGCAGTAGGTTATTGAAAACGAGCGTTAAGGTGGGCGCGACGTTAGAATTATCCATACAAACGTAATACCAAAATCATTTGCAGTTTAAGCATATTTACACCATAATATGATGTTATTCGGAGTCAGACAATATTTATCTAGGTTCCTACATCGTCTTTTTTTTGAAAAACTTACCCCAAACGAAATTTAAGCGATTTTAAATTTGCACATTTTCACAGCGAAAATGTCATGTTTTTATTTGGTTTTTTCTATACTTATTATAAACAACAATATTTCAAAATATCTCTCCGTAGGAACACAGCTATTATTATCAAGTTATAAATAATCGAAACGATACTGGAAATAAATTAATTTTTCATTCATCATTTTTGGTATTACGGAACATCTCCCAAATTTCCAATAGTTTGTATTGCTATCACAGCAAGCAACTGTCAGTGTGTGGATGATGACTATACTCCAGTCAGTGTGTCCAAGAATTGTTTATACTATCTGGATTGATTCCATCAACCTCAAAAACGTATTTTATTTAGTCTCAACTCGAAATAGCGCGCGGTGTACGCAGGCCTCTTAAGCGCATAGGTAGGTACTTTGTCTACGGGTGAGACTAATGTGTCATTCGATCCACCCCAGCTCCTCAAGAAAGGCTAGCAGCTAGCAGCGCCTTGGTGTTATTGACAATTTCACGGAGGGTACCTGGGACTCCAAAGCACTTTGCCCTGTATCCAGGGACAATTTGGCAGATTACAAGCAGATGATGCCTCGTCAGAAGACTGGCTGTGGTGCGTGATCGAATCAGGTATGAAGATATCAGCAGTAATACATATGTACTAAAGTCACCGAATATAGTTGTTCGTTGTACACCTCAGACTACCCCCTGTATTATTTTTCTTACGATCCATCCTAAGGTTGTCTGGTAGATATTGCTGTCAGCGATAAGACCGCCATTCATCATTTGCCTAGCCTTTTCCCAACTATAATGGGGTCAGCTTCCAATCAAGCCGGATTTAGCTGAATACCAGTATTTTACGAGGTGCAGCTGCCTACCAGACCTCCACAACCCATTAACTGGGGTAACACGGCACTTCATGGCAAGACTGGAGACATATTTACTGGCTTCTGACTATCCGTAACGACTGCCAAAGATCTACAAATGACAGCCGCGACCTACGGCATAACGTGCTATCCGAGGCACGGAGAAAACTCGGTGTGTTAAGATGGTCACCCATCCACGGACCAACCTTGGCAAGCTTAACCTTGATGATCGACCCGTGCGGCTGTTATTATCTAGCCACGAGCTCCTCCCATAAGACCGCCATTGTACCCATAGATCTGCATAATTTGTTACTTTTTTAAGTGTACAATAAAGTTAATTCTATTCTATTCTATAGCACGAAGAATCGCCAAACTTAAGTGGCAGTGGGCAGGGCACATTGCTCGTAGAACAGATGGTCGACTGAGCCAAAAGGTTCTAAAGTGCCGACAACATTGGAAAGCCTCTCAAAAGGTGGAGCGATGGTAAGAAAATAAAACAATTTCTACATGAAAATATTTTATATTTTTCATAAAATATTAACTACTAACTAATACATAGGGTAACTACTAAATTATATTTCAGGCCAGAGGTCTTACTACGACTGTTAAAGCGATCCATTTGACGATCTAAACTGAACTGTTAACGGAATGGAGCTATACAATGTGGATATGACACTACGACATTAAATGAAAACACTGGCAATACTCATCATTATGAATAACTTTTAGTATGGGACCAACTCTGAAATCGCGAAAAATTTCAGCTTTCCCATACATTTTGTCGACGTATGCAAACTTTTTTTTCGCGATTACATGGTCGGTCCCATACTATACTAAATTTGTTATAGGATGGTTTCGGTGACAGCTGTCAGATTCATAGAATGTAGCTATCTATCCTTTTCTCTCATCTTAAAGATGCATATTTCCGTCCTGCTGTCACCCAACCCATGCTATGTAAAAAAGACTATAAAAGTTATTCATAATGATGAATATTGCCAGAATTTTCATTTAATGTCGTAGTGTCATATCCACATTTGTATAATATGTGTACAGTACGGCCGTAATAAGTTGGCGAGCCTGAAGTTAGGCTCTGCGAATTTCAGGGCTTGAAAACTCGTACAAAAACAAAGGTTTAAAAAAAATTAATGCCTATAACAGTTTTTAACAGCAATAACAACTGCAAAATGCATTTATTTTTTTTTAAACCTTTTTTTTTTACGAGTTTTCAAGCGCCAAAATTCGCAGAGTCTAACTTCAGACTCGCCAACTTATAACGGCCGTACTGTAGTTCCATCCTTCTTTCTCGCTCGCACGTTTGACATTGTAGTTACTCAGATACCCGCGAAACGAGACACAATAGTAAAACAATAACAGCGCGGTCTCATTGGACCGGTTGGGGATTCAAACGTTAACGCGTCATGGTAAGACTTATGACAAAATAGGTAAGTATTTTGTTTTAAACTTAAAAGTACAAGACTTGCTTAAAAAATAAGGAGAATATTTACTTTGGTCAAGGTAGAAAGGCCTTTTTCTTACTACCCTATACTATTTACTATAAGATTACAAATTGAAAGAAACTTGTGTTACTGTCCGTTCAACGGATTTTGACTTCCATTCCGTAGACATAAGGATAACATTAAAAGCAAAAAAGTGGTTACAATACCAACTATTAACTGCAACCGTCATTTGTCATGCCACCAACGCAATAACAGTCAAAATTGGTTGAACGGACAGTAAAACAAGTTAAAGGGTTTTGTTTAAATTTAATTCGCTGTAGAATGAAAACCTCGTATGTCAAAAATCTTTTTTTTTTGTTGTTGTAAAAATCGTATGAAAACCACGTATTTTATAATACGGCGAAACTGTGAACCCAGTATAATGACTACTAGTGCCATCTATTGAGTAAAACGAAAATTCATACATTGACGAAATTAATCGTTTTTTTTTCGTTTCCTGCGAAGTTTGGATTTCTGGAAATACGAGGTTATCATTCTACAGCGACGATATGGTATTTTGAATGGAGAAATTACATTTACTGAAAAGGCACGACATTAAAAACTATACTCGAAAGAGATTCAGAGACACAAAAATAAAACTATACTTATCTTAAAATATGCTTACAATAAAACAATTTGAACCTTACAAGTTCGTTTACAAATTACGAACATTTTTCAATTCAGAGTCAACTGAATTATCACATTCTTTTTACTTCTTAGGGTGAAAGTTACCGACCTGAGCTTAGCAAAGATCTATACTCCGTCGGTTTAGGTAATTAACTAAATGTAAACAATCTTGGCATGTCTTTTTATCTAAAAGTTGTCTAAAAATTGTATATAAAAATCTTTGCAACTAGGTATTTACCTAAATCGATGTTAGCTAATTAACTAAATTTAAATAATCTTTGTGCATATTACATACAACCTCTTTAATATAAAAAGACATACCAAGATTGTTTACCTTTAGTTAACTACCTAAACCGATAGACCATAGATGGAGCATTCCCGTTTCGGCAAAATAGGTATTTTGGATGGTAGTAACCTATACAAAATCCCAATCCAAAATACCTATTGGTACCAAAACGGGAATAGCTTGGGTAATATCCTTTTGATTGTTCATGTCTCTAACATAGCACTAGTGCGAGAAAATAGCCACATTCACGCCTATAGCTTTCACCTTAAATTAACAATACATAAAAACAATCTTGTAACATTTAAAAAGACATTGTAATTAATAGTTGTTGCATTTTAACAATGCAACCACCTCATAAGCTCTAATTATCTATCTGTGAAGATAGTAACAGTGTTTTTAATAGTAAAACTATTAGGTCTACTGTCCACGGTGGCGTAGCATCATAGACGCGTATTTCGTCATTATACGCTTGGTATACGGCTGCGTGAAGCGCGCACACTGTTTTTTAAAACAGTTTTAACAGAAAAACACTTTTAAATGTAACAGATACAATAATGTTACCGAATCAAACTGTAACCTTTTATATGTGTTAATAAGTGTTTATATGTGTAACAGAAATAATCAGTTGCCCAGTATGTTTGACAATGCTGCGTTTACTTGTTACACTTATTACATTTATAAGTTACATTTTTGATTCTGTTACCAATTCAACATGTAACAGTTATAATTCTGTAACCTTTATGAAGGTGCTTTTAAAAGCCCCTGGTGGCAACGTCGTGCCTTCTTGTCGTTGCCTTGTCGAAACAGTTTCGTAGCTTAGTAAGCAAGTTTCACGCAAGCGTACACCAAGCGTATAATTAATGATGAATAAGCGACCGGAGTGACCGGAGTGGATAGTAGGTTTTACTGAGCAATCACAATCATTTAGTTCTCAACGTCTTAATCTACAAATCATTACAAACAGTTTGTGATCAAAATAAAAGTATGAATTTAAATAAAAAAACAACGGACGCATAGCTTCAAATTCATAGACGAATATTCGCATATAAGCTTACACATAAAAGTGAGTGTCATGGCCGGATCATCGACAAGATTCATAGAAGTTTCAAGCAGACGTTACCAAGCTTGGCTTGGTTGGTTGGCAAGTTTGGTTGTTGGTTGGTTGTTGCTTGGTTTACCAAGCGTATAATGTCGAATACGCGTCTATGAATTTACGCATCCGTGAAAAGGAGGCTTTACTCTAAGTACTTATTACAGTAGGATTTACTGGATGAACTGGTCTCTTGAAACACTCCAATGAGGGCAGGAACAAATTCATATGACAGCAACAGTGATATATACTGAACGTAGTAAATATCACTTCATATTGATTTTCAGGTTAGAATCTTACTCCAACATACCTTTAAAAGGCAGTCCGATGTGCTATAAGTTGAATGGTCTAGAAATAATTTGAAATTAGGATTTTAATCCCAATATTCACAATCTGGATCATCTTCAGGTAGATAGTCTTTCTGCAGCAACGGTTTAGGTTTAGTTATGGCACCGATAGTACCATTCTGTGCTTCTTTTGCTTTAGGTAACGGAATCTCAATCGGTCTGTCTGGACATGTATTGTAGTGGTTCTGCTTTAAATGCTCCGGGCAACGGTGGGTGGCATTGAACGGGCATATCCAAAGCCCTGGGTAAGACTTTTGACACTTTACTAGGTGATGCTGCAACCGGGATCGAGGAACTCGGTGGCTGACGTTGTACGGACAGGTTGCGAATTCATCGTCGTTCATTATGGTACTGGAAACAAAAAAGAAATATATGTTGTAGTATTTTGTTAACACCACATTGCTAAAGTGTCATTTGGTATACTGGGGCCATGCGTTGTGCGGAGCTTTGGAACAAAGATCACGAAGGAACAGGAGTGGTGTTTAGTCAGTAAAAGTCTGACACACCCTCTTGCTCCGTGTAGAGCATGAGAGGTCATTAATACATGAATCCCCAACCAGTTGCATGAGACCGTGCTGTTAGTCTTACTATTGTGTCTTGCGGGTATGTGATAGGCTAAATTAAAAAAATTGTGCAACTAATTCACCCATGTTGGAAGAATTGCTTACGATCTGCTAAGAATTCTGGAAATGATTTGCTCAATTCGGGTTTTTTTAGGCCCGCTTTTCTCACGCCTGCTCAAGGCTATTTAGATTTTTTGCGAATTACAGTACGTCATCATCATCATCATCATCTGCCTAGCCTTTTTCCCAACTATATTGGGGTCGGCTTCCAGTCAAGCCGGATTTAGCTGAATACCAGTATTTTACGAGGAGCGGCTGCCTACCAGACCTCCACAACCCATTAACTGGGGTAGCACGGTACTTCATGGCAAGACTGGAGTCAGATTTACTGGCTTCTGACTATCCGTAACGACTGCCAAAGATCTCCAAATGACAGCCGGGACCAACGGCTTAACGTGCTTTCCGAGGCACGGAGGAAACTCGTTATGTTAAGATGGTCACCCATCCACATTGCGAATTACAGTAGGTACGTATACTCACTATAAGTTCAGAATTCCTCAATCTTTTTCCTCAAACGTCTAAGATACACTTACTAAAATAAAAGTAATGAAAGAACTCGATTCAAACGACTCCTTTTGGTTTTAAATTGCTAACTAAGCCTCACTGAGCTTCAATTGTTCTTAGAACAATACTCATGCGATAAGAAATTCAAACTAAACATAAGAGGTCATATTACAAGGAATTAATTGTTATTTTAATGGTTATTTTATTTTTTTTTTTTTTTTTTTTTTTGTATTTTATTATCTTGCAATCAGTCATTCCAGACTATAAGCAGATGTGGTGGGTGCTTTTTGTCGTTCAGGGTGCTGCTCCCATTAGAGCCAGTCCTTTACTTTACATTAGTTCGATCTTAGACCACTAATCGTCGAAGATATCACGCCGCTTTTTAAGCCGACGTACGGTTTCGGGTATAGTGAGTTGCCCTGCTAGCTGGTTTGGGTGCTTTGACAGTCTTAGTTTGTAATTCGCTCCATGACTGTCTATTTCTTGTTTGACCATAGGCATGTTTAGGATTTCGTGGACCTCTGTTGTTTTTATAAACCATGGTGCATTCGATATTTGTTTTAATATATAGTTTTGAACTCTCTGTATAACCATTACGTTAGAGGTGCAGGCAGAGCCCCACAACTGGATGCCGTATGTCCAAACAGGTTTCAGGATCGTTTTATATATGAGTAGTTTGTTGTCCAACGATAGTTTTGAGTTACGTCCCAGTAGCCAGTAGAGACCCTTGTATTTTAGGTTAATTTCATCTCGTTTTGTTTGGATATGTTTCCTCCATGTAAGTCGACGGTCCAGATGCATGCCCAGGTACCTTACTGTGTGTTGATGAGGTAGTTGACTGCCATTTAAACTGACTGGAGAACAATCTTCTTTCCGGAGTGTGAATGTTATGTGTACTGACTTGGATGCACTAACTGCAATCCTCCATTTGGCCAGCCACTTTTCAAGTTTATTCAAGCTGTTTTGCAAAATACGAGAAGCTTGAATTGGACACTTATTCGAGGTGAGTAAGGCTGTGTCGTCAGCAAAGGTTGCAACAGTGACTCCTGGACTCAATGGTAAGTCGTATGTGTATAAAGTGTATAGGATAGGTCCCAGCACTGATCCCTGTGGTACTCCGGCTGATATTTCGTAGAAGTTAGACGTGCAGTCGCCTTCAGTCACCTGAAAAATCCTACTGGACAAGTAGGATTTCAGGATTCCGTAGAATGTGTGTGGTAAAATGGATTTTATTTTGTACAGAAGACCTTTGTGCCACACTCTGTCGAAGGCCTGTTGGATATCAAGAAAAACTGACGAACAGTATTCTTTTTTTTCCAGTGATGCTCTTATTACTTTGCACACTCTATGCACTTGTTCAACAGTTGCGTGTTCTTCCCTAAACCCAAATTGATGTTCCGGGATGATTGATTTTTCATTGATGACATTTATCATTCTGTGAAGTAGTGACCTTTCAAGTAGCTTTGACATTATGGGCAGAAGGCTGATTGGTCTGTATGATGTGATTTCGTGAAGGGGTTTCCCAGGTTTGTGAATCATTATAATATTCGACACTTTCCATATATCGGGGAAATATCCCACACGCATTACTGCATTAAATATCATTGTCAGGTATACAGCTACTTTTCGAGGTGATTCTTCAAGAATCCTTTTGTCGATAAGGTCATACCCCGGAGCTTTATTGTTTTTAAGGGACTTTAGGTTTCTGTATATTTCTCTTGGTGTTACTAATTTAAGGGGTAAGTCAAGTTGAAGATCTTGGTTCAATATCAGATCAATGTCCGTTTCGTCAGTATTCTGTGCTGTATTTGGAGTAAATACTTGGCTGAGATGCTTAGCGAAGGCTTCAGCTTTATCAGGAGTGCTTCTAATCCACTGGCCATCATGAGTACGTAGAGGCGGTTTCTGGTGTAGTGGTCTGTCATGGTTTTTACAGGCCTTCCATAACGAATAATTGGTTGCTTTTGTAGCAGACAAACCTTCCAGGTAGACATCCAAGGCAGTATCGTTTGCGTCCTTGATAAGGGTTTTTAATTCCCGTATGGCTCTGTTCAATTCTCTTTTGTCATTTGGGTGTCTGCTGGTGTGCCACACTCGACGTAGCCTCCTTTTTTCGAGAATCTTTTGTCGTATGGTCTCAGAGTATGTTTTACTCTGGGGACGACGACTGCAGACTTCAGGAGTGGACATCCAACAACTTTCTTGAATAACAGATGTTAGATTTCGTACGGCGTTGTCAATGTCTGACTCAGTTTTTAGGCCTACTTTCATTTCCAGTTTCTCATGAACCAATTCCCGGAAACAGTTCCAGTCGGTGCGTTTGTTGTACAGTTTTGATGTCTGTTCCATGTTTAGAACAGTACTACCGATGGTTAGAATCACCGGAACGTGGTTGGTGTTAGAGTCCAAGCTAGTTTCTATTTCATGAGAAAGCCTCGATAGTCCTTTTACTACGAAGAAGTCTATGACGTCAGGAAGGCGGTTCGGATCAGTCGGCCAATTAGTCGGTTCGGTAGTTGAGATGGTAGTAAGATTGTTTTTGTCTACAGATTTCTTGAGCTCTCGGCCCCTTGTGCTGGTAAGTCTAGAGGCCCAGTGTAGATGTTTAGCATTCCAATCTCCGCCTGCTATAAAACGTGGACCAAGTGTGTTGAATAGCTCATCATATTGCTCTTCTTTTATATTGTGCTTTGGAGGGCAGTATATAGCAGACACATTAAATGATCCGTTTCGATCATTGACGGCAACAGTCGCTGCCTGTATATGTGGTTTTTTAAATTGTGGTTGCTCATGGTGTTTAATGCTTGACTTTATAATAAGGGCAGCTCCCGCATGTGCTGTACCGTCTGGATGGTTTGTGGTGTAAATATTAAAATTACGTATATGAATACTGCTATTGCCAGTCAAGTGAGATTCGGACACTAGTAAGATGTCTATGTTATGTGAGTGTAAAAAGACTTCGACTTCTTCCAAATTAGGAGATAATCCGTCTAGGTTCCACGCTGCTATCTTTAGGGAAGCCATTACGACATTTTGGTTACCAAAGTTGTTATGAGGTTGATTAAGGTGCTCATTTGTTGTAAGATTAGATCAAACTTTTCTGCTTGTTTGACAAGCATTTCTTCAATTTTATTTGGTGTAGGTGTTTCCACAATCATGGTGTTTTGATTGGTTCTCAATATATCGGAGTAGCTTGCTCTCTTTTTGGTGTTCGGAATTATTTTCTCTTCATAACTTACTGGTTGTGGAGGTTTTGTTGGTAGCTGTCTATCATTGTTGGCTGCAGGAGTGCGATCTATTGGCATCTGTCGTTTATCTCTTGTAATTGCTCTATTCCTTATGTGTGCTTGCTTGTTCGATTTCCTCGCTAATATTTCCTTGTATACTTCACAACCCTTATAATTTGCTGGATGTGCACCTAAGCACAGAGCGCATTTAGCTGGAGTATTTCGGTCGGTCTTTGGACAATCTGATGTTCTGTGTCCTTGAGCACATTTCACACAGCGGTAAGGTCGCATGCAGTAGTTTTTGGAGTGACCATATTGCTGACATTTTTGACATTGAATGATAGAGTTCCGTTTTCGTGGTTCCTCTATAGTGACTAGTTGATGATCTATGTATTTGATGGTCTTTAGCGCAACATTATTTGGGCTTTGTTGTAGGGTTGCAAAAAATGTGGAGGTAGGTTTCTTATCTGGTCCGTACTTCGCATTTATTATTTCTCCAATAACTGTGTTTCCGGTCTCCTCTAGGGTTTCCTTTATACTACTGATTGGTGTTGAGTGGTGCAGATTTTTTATTACAACTCTATGAGGTTTGTTGTCTTTTCTGTTGAATGTGTGCCCAATTAGTCCTTTATCTCGGACAATTTTAATAATGGACTTGTATACTTCTACGTTAATGCAATTAATGCGAAGTTGGTTTTTATTTATTATTTTATATTTAAAATCGGCTTTGTTGGCTACACTTTCAAGGAGCTCGGTAAGCTTGGTGAGGTCTTCGATCCCATAAAGTATTATTGGAGGAGGTTTAGGGACCTTCAAAGCTTCTCTTTCGTTATTTTCTTCCGGGTCAACGGGAAGAGAGCTGAACTGATTTGTAGTCATAACTCTCTCCGGAGATGGTGAGGTAACCTTTTTCCTTTTGGCACTGCGTAGCAACGGTACTCTCTGCCACGTGGGAGGATTATCAGATTCAGCATCCATCTTATTCGAGATAGTAGCGTGGCTTTGACTATTAACATCTGTTACAGAGCTCAGGGATGCACTTCTAGGTCTGGCCAGGAATAGACCAGGATGAAAAACTTGCTGTGCTAGCTTCTTATTGCTTTCTTTAAGACCAGTAGCATTCACTGGTAAGGGGGCCTGGGTACCCACCCTCTTACAGTCTTCGGTAACCAATTTCTCACTTGCAGGCCCGGGTACCTGCAAGCGCCGGGTGCTAGCCGGATCGCAAGGCAAAATATTCTCATAATTAGTACTCATTTCATTACGATGTTTGGGAGAACAGTTAGCAGCACTTTCCCAGGGCGCTACTGCCACTCTTTAGGAGGTTATTTAGTTTCTCCGGGCCCGTGGTTGACCAAAATTCGGGTTATTTACCGCCGCCCGTTACTCGGCGTTAGGGTCGCCCCTGTTACTCGTTTGGCACCACCCGGGGGACACGTGTAGGGTGGGTCTAGGAAAGATGGTATATCCTACGGACGCGAGTAACATCACCCCCCTAAGGTTATTTTATTGTTTACAAAATGTTGAGGGAGCTTACCAGCGATATTATTATTTTCTGTCCTAAAAATTCGGATACCTATGGCTTTTCCTTAGATTTGCTAAAATTCTATTGAGACTCGGTACCGGCCGGTTTCTTTTCTTGTTTACAAACTTTCATAGAAAATTAGAAAATAAAATTATCGTCACCGCGTTCCAAATAACGTCAAAATGTAACACATTGATTCTGAACCACAGACTACCTACTTAGTCATACTATGTATTTCTGAACGCGACTCAAATCTCCACAGAATAAAGATACAATAATAATTGGAACTTGTTATAATAGAGCGAGCCAAGCAAGGATCTTGTAATTACCCTGAGTCCAAGAATTCTTCTTTAAGCACAATCACAAACTTTCGCTAATTTTACTAATATTGTAAACGCGAAAGTTCGTATGCATGGATGTTAGTTACTATTTCACGCAAAAATGACTGATTAAACTTCGATGAAACTCTGGAATAGCATATAGGGGATTTATTTTATTACGACCTAAGAAAAAGATTGTAAATCTATTGAGTTTTCTGAACGTTACATAGTACTTCAATCAAAATCTATAAATGTCAGTTTTGAATTTGAAAGCTGCCAAACTACTTACGTGAAGGAAAACAGTTTTAAAACTTTAAAAACTAGATTAAAAATTATTTATTTCTACCTGATATGAGTACTCCAAATAAACGCAAAGACGTCATGGAAGGTAAAAGACACTTTCAAGCAAAAAATCCTCATTTTTCTTAAAATTCGAAATGCTTTCAACAAACAACTTTTTGAACATCATTTTTGTCATTTTCAGATAACAAAACAGCTAAAAGGCCTAAAAAGGAGTGTCCTTATGGAGAGAAGTGCTTCAGGCTGAATCCTATACACTTCAAAGAGTTCAGCCATGAACATTGTAAGTAAATATGACACGTTTTTTTGTTAAAAACATAGAGAGCATATGGGAGACAAACAAAACTTCAATTTGTGTGATAATATCTAAGAAAGACCTGCTAGGGGGTGATGGAAAGCGTGAGGGAGAGGCAATACTCTCGGGCCACTGCAAGAGATGTCCAAGGAGGGTGAATCCCAGCCAACAAATAGGATAAATGGAAAAAGCTTTGATTAACCTATTCACATCCAGCACAATTAAGGTTGCCAACTGTTTTTTAAGAAAAACTAGTTGCTGTCTTGAATTTATTAGAATGCATTTAACCTATCAGATACCCCTAATACGAGACACAATAGTAAGACAATAACAGCGCGGTCACCGGTTACCGCTTGGGGATTCATGAATTAATGTAGAAAATTATCTAAAGGGAACATACAACCGGATCAAAAAGTGCAATCCCAAGATATGGTCTACCAGCTTTATCCTTTGTCCATCTCCTGGTTCTAAGGTACCTCTTTTACTAACTAAAAACTTAATTTAAAGTATGGCGTCAGTAAACTCTTTTTGCACTGCTGTGAACTGATAATTTATCTAAAAAACTGGTGGCCAGTGTTGGGCAATGTATAATCTAACTACTGATTAATAACTACAACTACATCTTGTAGTTAGTAAAAAGTAAGTGTAAGTACTTTTTTTCATAGTACTCAAATAATCTGTAGTTAGATGTTTAATTATTATTTTGAAATACATATTTTAATTTACTTGTTTGGGGTAGTTATAAATTAAACTAGCACTTTAGTTTAGGTACCTATGCAGAGACATTAGGAAAAGGTCAATGAACTTTATTCCATACTTATTTGGTGCTAAAAAACTGTTGAAAAATCCAAATGATAACGGTTTTACATACCCCGTGCGAACAAAGATTTAAAGGTGAAATTCTAAAAGCTCAAACTCACAATTTTTGTTTTGATATTTTGATTCTCTTTTTCACAAATAAAATAGAAATAGTGGAAGGCTGAACAGTTGAGATTTACTAGGAATAGGATGTAAATTTCTAGCTTTTTAGATCAGGCATCCTATTGGAATCATTTTTGCGAGAGATGTAATCTCATCTACATTATTATCATTAACATTATTAATAGCCATTAAGTCCGCCTATGTACAGTCAGATGCAAAATTGCATGGATAGTACAGGAAAAAATTCGTGTGAAGCGATTAATGACGCGATGAGTATTTTTCGTACACTTGAACTCAAACGTTCACGGGAAAATAGACATTAAGGTATCCATGCTATTTTGCATCGTACCTTACTATTAATTAAGTAATTAGTCGCATAAAGTTTTAATAAATAAATAAATTAATCATCTTTTTAGTCAAAAGACAAATAAGTAACTCTCCTGTGTCTACAATTACGACAACACTACAAATTCAGACGGACGAACTACAAATACATATTTCAAAGACAAATATTTAATCTTTCGAATACCGTAATTAGAAACATAATAGAAAGACAATAGGTGTGCGGACGCCGGCGTCTGCCTTGGGCTCAACAGATTAAGTAGAAATACAACAACATAGTACAAATTAAAAACTATAAAATAAAGAAAAAATATAAGTGTATTTGTATTAGAGGTTCTACAGGAGACTCGGTTATTTAGGTACACAGGGAATAACCCAGTTTCCTCACGATGTTTTCCGTTACTGATTTCGAGACTAGTGGTGATGAAATAAATTACGAAAAGTAGAACGCCTACCTAGGTTTTGAATAAATGACTTAAAACTCCTAACTTTTGGGATATACACCGTGTGTGAGACATCATGGATCAGTACATGATTCTGAAGCCCCAGTGGTTGAAGTTTTCGTAAACTTTTTTCTTAATTTTTTCAACAAAAATCTGTACTTTTTGAAATTTAAACTGTATAAAATCGTAATTCTAATCACTATACATTTTTTAATGAATTAATAAAAAAAATGAATTAATACAAATGAATTAATTGAAAAGTCAGTGGTGAAATTTGCCGTCGGCTTTTCCTAAGTTTTTCAACAAAAATTATTTATTTTTATTTTAACTGTATAAAATCGTAATTCTAATCAACCCCGACGATAATTTAGGAGAAATAAATAAATTAAATACAAATAAATTAATTTAAAAGCCATCAGGGCAGATAAAAACGTTCTTCTGATCAACCCGTACAACATTTTTAATTTTAAAAGTAATTAAAAATAAAACATTTTTTCTCTAAATACGTTATAGAATAATGATTTTACACAGTTAAAGTACAAAAAAGTATAGATTATTTTAAAATTAAGAAAAGGCCGACGAAAATTCTATCACCGGTCCAGAATCATGTATGGTTTGTGCGTCAATATCTGACACAACCGTGTATACCACTCCTCTTTAACGCTTATATACAATAAAAAAAAAAAAAACTATGAAATCTTACTTAGAACGTCTCGCGAACATTTTAACAACACAAGATCACTACTAGCACAGAGAAACACACCGTCTTCATGGAGCGCACGCTGACGAATGACTCGCTAGCACCAGCGCCGACTGGTCTGTCGCTAGCTTCAGGTAGCTGATACCCCCACCTAATAATGAGAGGGTGAGCGCCGGGGTTCACTCTCTTTGTCTTTCTATTGTGTCTCTAATTACGGTTTTCGAAAGGTTAATGCCTAATGGGCACTAATAAAACGTCAGAAGCTTCAGGTAACTGATGACCCGACCTTATTATATCTGCTAATGTTTTGCATGAAGCCCTTTCCAAGAAACTGTACTACCTAACTCGGTAACATTCAGGTAGTTAGCTGATGCCCTGACCTTATAGTGAATATGACTTGTTAGCTTTGAATGTAATCCGCATTCTTATTATTATTAAAAGCACCTTTTAATAATAATAAGACCGCAAGCGACCTCTTCGGAGAAGCTGAAGGTTTTGTCTGTGCGATTATGGACGAAGCTATCTTGATGACACAATGAACACACACAGTACTTTCGGAAAATCCTAATCATGATGGTTTTTTGCATACCCCGTGCGAACGAAGAGTTAAAGGTGAAATTCTAAAAACTCAAACACATAGTTTTTGTCTCCAATTACGGTATTCGAAAGGTTAAGCCTAATCATCTGCCTAGCCTTTTCCCAACTATATTGGGGTCGACTCTTGAGGAGCTCGTGGCTAGATAATAACAGCCGCACGGGTCGATCTTCAAGGTTAAGCAACGCTTGCCAAGGTTGGTCTGTGGATGGGTGACCATCTTAACATACCGAGTTTCCTCCGTGCCTCGGAAAGCAGGTTAAGCCGTTGGTCCCGGCTGTCATTTGTAGATCTTTGGCAGTTGTTACGAATAGTCAGAAGCAAGTAAATCTGACTCCAGTCTTGCCAACATAAATTAATAAAATCACCTTTAAATTCCCCTGATTTATACGTAATTTAACGCTGTTTTTTGTGCGTAACTCAAAAAATTTTTTTGTCTGATAACGGTTTAGATATACAACGGTAGAATGAATATGCATGAAAAAAAGAAACTTGTTAACTATCCATTTTATCAATTTTCTTCTTCTTCCTGCCCTTATCCCATATTACTTGGGGCCGGCGAAACACGTTTTCTTCTTCCATTCTGTCCTGTCGTCCGTCACATTATCACTAACTCCCTTTTCTTTCATATCGGTCCTCACTACCCATTTTTCAATAAATATACATTAATGAAATACTAACTGTAAAAATGAAATCGAAATTAGTAGAAAAGCAAACGAGATACAACCATTTCAAAGAAATATATCTGTCCCTTTCGCAAAAACGTAATTTTCTATGGCAGCCGAACCGGCGCAATGTAATATGACGTGATATTACATTCGGACTTCTCTTTCTTATTAACAGCTTTGAAGCTTCATAACTTCGTTGTCGATGAAGATATTTTAAAAATACTTTCATATTTATTTACTGGAGCTAAAAGTGTTTTACTTTGGCAAATAAAATAATGCATGCATACTCCCTATTCCCTTTTAGTCTGTGTTTACTGATAACTACAACTTGAAGCTAAGAGTGAATAGGTTACTTCTAGGAAAATGTGCTCCATTGCCGACTATATCTTCACTTCCCATCGCTCTGACAATAATAATTAAATTAAAATGTATGCATATTCCCTATTATATCTGCTATTGTTTCGCGTGAGGCCCTTTCTAAAACATGTACTAGATTGTAGTAGTAAGCTAGTAAAGTTCAGGTAGGTAGCCGGCTGTCTCAACCTCGTTATAGCCGCCTATTGTTCCGCGTGAGGCCATGAAGCCCTTTCCAAGAAAACTGTACTATACTCCGTTGGTTTAGGTAGTTAACTAAAGGTAAACAATCTTGGTATGTCTTTTTATATTAAAGAGGCCCTATATAATATACACAAAGATTATTTAAATTTAGTTTATTAGCTAACATCGATTTAGGTAAATACCTATTTGCAAAGATTTTTTACATACAATTTATAGACAACTTTTAGATAAAAAGACATAGGTACCAAGATTGTTTACCTTTAGTTAACTACCTAAACCGACGGAGTATAGATTATAGTTGTAGTATAACTTGTTAGCTTTGAAATTATTATTATAAAAGCACATTTTAATAACAATAAGACCGTAGGCGACCTCTTCGGAGCAACTGAAGGTTTTGTCAGTGCGATTATGGGCGGATCTTTATGGACAGTTACTGGATTCATACAATGAAGGATGGTTTATGTGTGTCGGAAATTTCACCTAGAGGTAGTTAACGTTTGAATCCCCAACCGGTCCTATGAGACCGCGCTGTTATTGTTTTACTATTGTGTCTCGTTTCGCGGGTATCTGAGTAACTACTACATCGTTTAGTGTCAAAATATAACACGCTATTTATTAATAGCGCATAGCGTTTGTGTAATCATCTTTGCCTTCACTCTATAATATAACGTCACGCTCAACAAAACGCTAATAGCGGAGCTAAAACGGGATAGTAACATAGCGCGATAGCGCCGTCCATAACGCGTTGCCGAATAAAATGGTAACGTCTCTGCGTTCAGTTAGGAGGAGCTCGTGGCTAGATAATAACAGCCGCACAGGTTGATCATCAAGATTAAGCAACGCTTGCCTAGGTTGGTCTGTGGATGAATGACCGGCTTAACGTGCTTTCCGTGCCTCGGAAAGCACGTTAAGCCGTAGATCCCGGCTGTCATTTGTAGATCTTTGGCAGTCGTTACGGATAGTCAGAAGCCAGTAAATCTGATTCCAGTCTTGCCATGAAGTACCGTGTTTCCCCAGTTAATGGGTTGTGGAGGTCTGGTAGGCAGCCGCTCCTCGTAAAATACTGGTATTCAGCTAAATCCGGCTTTACTGGAAGCCGACCCCAATATAGTTGGGAAAAGGCTAGGTAGATGATGTAGACTTATTCCCTATTATATCTGCTATTGTTTCGCATGAACATGTACTAGATTGTAGTAGTAAGCCGGTAAGGTTCAGGTAGGTAGCCGGCTGTCTCGACCTCGTTATAGTCGCCTATTGTTCCGCGTGAGGCCATGATGCCCTTTCCTAGAAAACTGTGCTAGATTATAGTTGTAGTATAACTTGTTAGCTTTGAAATTATTATTATAAAAGCACATTTTAATAACAATAAGACCGTAGGCGACCTCTTCGGAGCAACTGAAGGTTTTGTCAGTGCGATTATGGGCGGATCTTTATGGACAGTTACTGGATTCATACAATGAAGGATGGTTTATGTGTGTCGGAAATTTCACCTAGAGGTAGTTAACGTTTGAATCCCCAACCGGTCCTATGAGACCGCGCTGTTATTGTTTTACTATTGTGTCTCGTTTCGCGGGTATCTGAGTAACTACTACATCGTTTAGTGTCAAAATATAACACGCTATTTATTAATAGCGCATAGCGTTTGTGTAATCATCTTTGCCTTCACTCTATAATATAACGTCACGCTCAACAAAACGCTAATAGCGGAGCTAAAACGGGATAGTAACATAGCGCGATAGCGCCGTCCATAACGCGTTGCCGAATAAAATGGTAACGTCTCTGCGTTCAGTTAGGAGGAGCTCGTGGCTAGATAATAACAGCCGCACAGGTTGATCATCAAGATTAAGCAACGCTTGCCTAGGTTGGTCTGTGGATGAATGACCGGCTTAACGTGCTTTCCGTGCCTCGGAAAGCACGTTAAGCCGTAGATCCCGGCTGTCATTTGTAGGTCTTTGGCAGTCGTTACGGATAGTCAGAAGCCAGTAAATCTGATTCCAGTCTTGCCATGAAGTAGTACCGTGTTTCCCCAGTTAATGGGTTGTGGAGGTCTGGTAGGCAGCCGCTCCTCGTAAAATACTGGTATTCAGCTAAATCCGGCTTTACTGGAAGCCGACCCCAATATAGTTGGGAAAAGGCTAAGTAGATGATGTGGACATATTCCCTATTATATCTGCTATTGTTTCGCATGAACATGTACTAGATTGTAGTAGTAAGCCGGTAAGGTTCAGGTAGGTAGCCGGCTGTCTCGACCTCGTTATAGCCGCCTATTGTTCCGCGTGAGGCCATGAGACCCTTTCCTAGAAAACTGCTAGATTATAGTTGTAGTATAACTTGTTAGCTTTAAAATTATTCCGTTAAAAGCACCGTGTGACCCTAGTTAATGGGTTGTGGAGGCCTGGTAGGCAGCCGCTCCTCGTAAAATACTGGTATTCAGCTAAATCCGGCTGGAAGCTGACCCCAATATAGTTGGGAAAAGGCTAGGCAGATGATGATGAAAAGCACCTTGTGATCTGTTAAACCCCGAGCGAAAGACGGTGTTCGCTCTCTCATTGTCTTTCTATTGTGTCTTTAATTACGGTATTCGAAAGGTTAGTAATAATAAGACCGCAACCGACCTCTTCGGAGAAACTCAAAGTTTTGTCTGTGCGATTATGGACGGAGCTATCTTGATGGACAATTCCTGGAAACATAATTATAATGAAGGACGGTTCATGTGTCGGATATGCCATCCACCGTTTGGGCGAGTCTATCAGACATTATTATTATTTTTTCTGGTTGTTCTCGTCTGTCTAACAGCGAATATTTGCACAGACACAACCAAAGGTGGCGAAGTGTCCATATAACACGATTCCCATCGGCTTCTACAACTTGCAAGTCGGGGCAGTTACCATTGTGCTTTTACTGCTCTCGCACTTTATTTTTTAAAATTGATTAACTGTTTTAATTTTATTTTATTTTTAAATTGATATAAACTAGTGCTTTTTCGCGATCCTAACTGATTGTAAGCAGTGATGCAATCGTAGATAATTATTAAGAGCCTATTCACTCTAGCCTTGAAGACATCCAAATTATAATCGGACGAGAAAAACGCAGCAATCAAATTATTCCAGTCCTTCGATGTACGCGGTATAAACGACCAAGCGAAACGCTTAGTCCGGACCGTAGAAGTTCCAATAACATAAGGATGGATACTAATTCTTTTCTATCTTTCCTTTCCAGTGGAATCAATCCTGGACTCGTACACGGGTAGCGGAGACTTCCCGATCCCTGCCAAGCTGTTCACTCAGAAGCAGATGTACGTGGACCAGCTCAAGATGATCTTGCACAAGCAGCTCTACACTCCTGGGAAGAACTTTGAGAGTGAGCAAGCTAGGTAAGTTAGAAAAAACCGGGCAAGTGCGAGTCGGACTCGCGCACTGAGGGTTTCGTACCAACCTACCTATAAAAACAGTTTAATTCTCGAATCGAGTCTTGAAGACTTTTCAATTTTTTTTTCTTGTGACGTAACTAAAAATTTTCAGTTTTCAGACTTTTCCCGATATTAGTGCTATAATACCTTGCTTCGTGCCAAATTTCAAGATTCTAGGTCAACGGGAAGCACCCTATGAGTTTTGATTCCTTTGACAGTGTCGAAATGTACGTTTTTTGCAACATAAACAGGCGTATCTTTTTTTCCCGTCAACTTACAAGTTTGATTTTTGCACAACTTCAAGGGACCGCGGATTTCAATATATGGTTTTAATTTTAACTTGATACCTTCACGCGTTCCTGAGAAAAAGGGTCTTGACAGACGGACGGACAGACGGACAACAAAGTGATCCGTGATAAGGGTTCCGTTTTTTCCTTTTGAGGTACGGAACCCTAAAAATAGTTAAATTAATTTCTTTAAACTTTGTCCTTTACTAAGAATTACTTCTATAACGTCAGCTGCCAACCAGCCAGCAATAGAGTCCTGTTTTTACCCTTTGTGTATAAATCATAAAAAAAACCTTCTTTACATTTCCTCAGTTCTTGGTACCTATTATCTGCTGGCCTGTTGTTCTAGTAGTTAATGGCCTTGAAGATTATGCTGGAGATTGTGGGCTCGATTCCCACCCAGGACAAATGTTTGTGTGATGAGCACTTGATCACATCATTTGTTCTGTGTCTGGGTGTATTTTATCTATAACTTGTATATACAACATGTAACATAATTAACGCACATCCTCTTGGGGGGCCATTGTACTCATCGTTATGAACAACTTTTACTATGGGACCAAACCTGTAACCGAGAAAAAATAATCAGCTTTTCCATACATTTTGACGAAATAAGCGAACATAAATGTATGGAACAGCTGATTATTTTTTGAATTATGAGTAAAATGACCCCCACCCCAAGAGGATGTGCGTTAATTATGTGTGTTTGTGTATGTATTGTGTGTGTGTGTGTGTGTGTGTGTGTGTGTTATTTGTTAATCACTACATAGTATAAAACAAAGTCGCTTTCTCTGTCCCTATGTATGCTTAAATCTTAAAAACTACACAACGGATATTGATGCAGTTTTTTTTAATAGATAAAGTGATTCAAGAGTAAAGTTTTATGTATAATACAAGTATAATAATCACTGATAATTTTGCATCCATGAAAAGCTGGAGCGGGTCGCTAGTTTGTAATATGGAAATATTGTGAACTCGCAATACGCAACTAATACTCATATTTTTTCTTCACAGCACATCATCATCCTCAAAAGAAGACCCAATTCCGAAAACAGAACAGAAGATCACAGAAGATAGAAATATAGGAGACAAATCAAGATTACAACTTAAAGAAAGTGATAAGAGCAAATCACCAATGAGAAGTGGGGAGAACAGCAAGAGAAGTGAAAGTAGGAGTGGGGAGAGTAGTAGAAGTAGTGAGAGTAGGAGTGGGGAGAATAGTCGGATTTCTATGAGTGCGGGTGGAGAGAGTAGTAAAGCTTCGTCGTCTAGTACAAGAGAGAGTAAAAAAGGTAAGGTATTTATTTCTATTAATAACTAGTAATAGATAGATAGTCAGAAGCCAGTAAATCTGACTCCAGTCTTGCCATGAAGTACCGTGTTACCCCAGTTAACCTATCACATACCCACAAAACGAGACACAATAGTAAAACAATAACAGCGTGGTCTCATAGGACCGGTCGGGGATTCATGAATTAATGGGTTGTGTAGGTCTGGTAGGCAGCCGCTCCTCGTAAAATACTGAAGGGAAGCCGACCCCAGTATAGTTGGGAAAAGGCTAAGCAGAAAGAAAAAAAGAACTAGCCTTTGTAAGCGGCTTGGCCTACGTTATAGTAGAAAACTATCCCAATGTACACCCGGGATAAAAAGTATCTTATGAGCTATTCCTGGTCAGGGTCTACCTATGTACCTTGTACCATGTAATTTGATCTAAATGCAATCAGAAGTCAGTGTGAAAGAGTAACTAACACACACATACAATTATTTTTTGCCTTACAAAAGCTAGTTTACGGGATTGCTTTATATTAATGATTTTTTTTATTCATGACAATAAACATTGTATAGAACATTATTAAAAAAAACTGTAAAATAATGTTAAAAGGAGTCAGTTACAAAATAGAATTGTCACATGCAGAACAATTTATTAAATTGAAATTGATCTATCACATACCCGCGAAACGAGACACAATAGTAAAACAATAACAGCGCGATCTTATAGGACCGGTCGGGGATTCAAACATTAAATTAAACTAATCTCAGATATAATGTAAAAGTAAATTAATCTTTCATTTACTAGTGATGATGATGATGATGATGCCTTCTAGCCGATTTCGCCCACAGCGACCGCATTCCTTGGATCGTCATGGTGGTTGAGAGCTATGATTTGCTGCTCTGTTATGTGCCCTCATGTGACTTGCATATCCAACTTTGGTCGAAAAACTACGTGCACAAAGCGGACATGTCAGAGCACCGTTAACAACATTACTCGTACATTTAATTATGAAGAAGCAAAAATTTATTAATGTTTGAATCCCCGACCGGTCCTATGAGACCGCGCTGTTATTGTTTTACTATTGTGTCTCGTTTCGCGGGTATATGATAGATCAACTTAATTGTTGGTATTTTTCTTAAGATGAGACAGTTAATAAGAAATTTCTTTGCACACACAAAACAATATTAACAGTATTTACTTAATAATTCAACACTCCCTCCTTTCCTCCCCCTTTTTACAGATAGCGACTATCGTCCCATAGTACAACCTACGCGACGCGCCGAGAATTTTTTATCTGTGGTCCGGCCCAAAGGCAAGATGGCTGCCAAACACGCCGCCAGCGCCCCCTACTATATCTTCTATACAACTATCACGGATGCTAAGGAAACCCATGGGCAGCCTTACTCTATTACTTTTCAAGGTAAATTGGAACTTTATTTTGATTAGAATAGAGTTTAAAATAGCGTGCAGGGATTTCTTTGTAGTAAGTGGTAAGACCTACTTTATTTTATTTTTTATGTTTTACTAGAACTTTGTCAGTAACCCCTAAATGTACAAACCGTTTTGGGAATACATTTATTGGGCATACATGAGTGGAATTCTAATGAGAATAGGGTTGCAAATAACGTGCAGGGATTTTTTTGTGGTATGTAGTAAGCCATGCTTGCTTTACTTATATACTTACTTTACTTATTTTTTTACATATTATTTACATTTGGGGCCTTCGACCCTGCTGGGCCCCAACGGTTTGCTGACTTAGAGTATGTAGTAGTGTAGTACTGTATTGACTGTAGTTTTTATTTTCAGAAATCCTGGACCACAGCCTAGGCGAACTAAAGTGTTCATTACAGATCAACTTTATGGTGGAAATTGGATGGCTTTTGGCTCAATATTACTTTGCTGGATACAGGTACGTTTTATACACTGTTTGTCTGACATCGCCGCACAAACGAACACCATGGATCCAGTACATGATTCTGGACACCCCAGTGGTGGAATTTTTATCGTTGAATTTTGACAAATTAAAAAAAGGAATAACTTTGCTTTTTTAAATTGAAACTGTGTAAAATTGTTATTCTAATCAATTCGGATGATATTACTAGTGAAAAAATATATTTAAAAGTAATCAATTCATATTTCACAAAAAATGTTAGAATAACGATTTTATGCAAACTAAAAAAAAAAAAGAATTGTGTGGTTTGAAGCCACGGTAAAAGTGAAACATTTTTTCACATTATAGACATTTAACTAAACATTTTCGGAATAATATTCCATTATAGGTATATTAAACTCTGACATAAACAAACAAAATAGCGTGGAGCACTGGCACAAATGAGTAATAGTCTGTACACTACACGGTCAGCTGATGCGAACTATAGGCGCCGCCATATTGGCCTCGGCTGCTCTGACGTCACCGTCACGCGACATGCAGCACACAAACGAAAAAGATTGATACGATGTAATAAAAGTTTCACTTAAAAAAATGGAAATAGCCGTCGAAAAATTCTATCGCTTTGGGGTCCAGAATCATGTTTTGGATCTGACGCTTTTTCTTTTTCAACGGCTTCCCGTCAGAATTTTCAACTTTAACTTCTAACTAATAAGGTTAAATTTCTTTCAGTGAGAAGAGGCTGACAATTCTGTACGGAGACGATTGCTCAGATCTCAAGAGTATTAGTCAGAAGAAGCCTCAAGTCGATGCACATTTTGTTACCATGTCTACGCCTTTTGGGAAACATCATACGTAAGTATTATTTACTATAGCCCGTCTAATGAAAGCGCGACCTGAGAAAAATAGGTTAAATCGAAAAATTTTGTATGTTTTATTACTAACTATAGTCTATCGGTTTAGGTAATTAACTAAATGTAAACAATTTTGGTAAGTCTTTTTATATTATAGAGGTCGTATATAATATACACACTTAGTTGCAAAGATTTTTACATACAAGTTTTAGACAACTTTTAGATAAAAAGACATACCAAGATTGTTTACCTTTAATTAATCACCTAAACCTCGACCATAATAGGAGAATCATGTCTTGACACTTCACAATTTTTTTTATTTCCTACAATTGCGGCTGAATAATGTTGCCAATTAAATAAAAAAAAAAACTCTAGTGCGCGCTTTCATTAGACGCCATCTATCGGATTTTTTTTCAAAACTAAGGTAGCCTATGTTCTTTTCCATGTCAAAGGCCATATGCATGCCAAATTAAATCCAAATCCGTTCTGCCGTTTTTGCGTGATTAAGTAACAAACATCCACACTTTCGTATTAATAATATTTAATTAATATTATTATTATTAGCATAGCATCAGCCTTATAAAGTTCCCACTGCTGGGACTCAGGGCCTCCTCTTTAGGTCTTATGGTAATTTTGGTTAATTACGTCAATTAACCTATCAATACCCGCGAAACGAGACACAATAGTAAGACAATAACAGCGCGGTCCTATGAGACCGGTCGGGGATTCATGAATTAATTTGGAATATTTAATTACGGCGGGCAATGGGCAGTTCTAGAGCAGCGGTAGCCCAGTAGTAATGGCCAAGACTTACGAGTTGCAAGGTCGCAGGTTTGAAATCAGCCAGGTGCATTACTTTTTGTAATTTACTTCATCACCACTGCTCTCAAACGGTGGAAAAAAACTTTGTGAGGAAACCGACACGACTTAGAACTAAAAATTCGGAGATATGTGACATCTAGCAACGTGGTGGATTACGGCCCATTCCCTCTCCAGAGAGGAGGCCTGAGTCTCAGCAGTGGAAATATTATGCTTTGCCCGCTAGAGCCCCGGTGGCACGAAAACGTGCCAGTAAACAAGCCTTCACCAAGTCTGCACCTTTTACCGTTAAGTACCGCTGGCACAAATTTGTGCCACCAAACTCCGACCGATTTAAAACTGTACTCTAGTAGTAATAGAAGCTACAGAAACAGAGTAATAACAGTTTTTGTGACGTCAGATTACGCTTACTATAAGAGTCTTAGGGCCTCTTTCACAATGTCCGAGTAGGCACTACTCACTGAATAAATTCAAAAATGTAATAGAATTTGTATGAAATTATCTGCCAAGTAAGATACTCGAAACTTAATCATAGGTGGTGAAATAGGCCCTTAATAGAGGTTAATCTTTAAATTTAAACCGCATTGTACCGTACCGCATTGTATTGTTTGTTACATGTTACTGCAATAAACTTTTTTTTTTTTATTGTATTAGGATATATTTTTTAATGGGAGGAAGTACTAATTTTACACGTGCGAAGCCGCTGGCAGAAGCTAGTTATTTAATTCATGAATCCCCGACCGGTCCTATGAGACCGCGGTGTTATTGTTTTACTGTTGTGTCTCGTTTTGCGGGTATGTGATAGGTTAAATGATAATATGCGAAGATGTAGTACAAATATAAAGTTTTTGTTTCAGTAAAATGATGATCCTATGTTACGAAGATGGGTCCCTACGCGTGGTGATATCCACAGCTAACTTGTATCTAGACGACTGGGAGAACCGAACGCAGGGGTAAGATATTTTTTATTTATTTATCTAACCTGTATTCACCAGTTGTACATAGGCGTTAGGCAGTCAAAACAACTGGAATGTAAAGGTGATTGTACCACCCCTACTAATCTTAAGCTCTTTGTTAAAAATGTTTTTCTTTGGTGTACAATAAAGAGTATATAAATAAATTAAAGGAACACTGGTGAGTTTTAGTTATTAAAAGCTAGACGCTCCTTCCTGCTTCAGAAAAAAAGTGAAATGTTATTTAGAGGTGCACCTCAAAAAGACTATCAATACTCAAAAAATAATAAATTAACTAATTTCGGAAAATATATAATTTCGTTCAATAGAAAAGATTTAGTCTGGATTTAGACCTGGCCACAGTACAACTTCCGCTCTCCTTAAAGTGACTGGCGACATTAGAGGGGCGATGGAGGATACCAAGATATGTGTGTTAGTACTGATTGATTTCTCCAATGCCTTTAATGCCGTCAGTCATGATATACTCCTATCGATCCTTTCCCATCTTATGGTTTCTCCCGAGGCGCTGGAATGGTTCTCATCTTATCTTCGGGGACGTCGGCAGTCGGTTCGCGTTGATGAGAGCTCGTCGAGTTGGCGTGATCTTGATGCTGGCGTTCCACAAGGCGGTATTCTTTCTCCATTGTTATTTTCCATCTTCATAAATTTTATAACTCACTGTCTTCGGTGTTCGTATCATCTTTATGCCGATGACCTTCAGTTGTATACAGCTGCGCGGGTGGAAGGTTTGTCAGACGCTATAGACGATCTAAACCGGGATCTGGAAGCTATCAGTAGCTGGTCTGATAGGTTTGGGGTGTCTGTGAACCCCTCAAAATGTCAGGCCATTGTTATTGGTAGCTCACGCATGATGGGTAGAATAGCGGTTAGCTCTCTACCTTCTATTATTTTCAATGGTACCGTCATTCCAATCAGCCCTAGTGTGAAGGATCTCGGTTTGCATCTTGACTCGACGCTTGGCTGGCAAAGTCAAGTTTCTAGTGACTGTCAAAAAGTCAATGGGACTTTGCGCTGTCTGTATCGTCTGAGAAACTTTTTACCTGCTAAGACGAAGATAATGCTTGTGCAGACTCTGATTTTCCCTATTATCGACTATGGTGATGTGTGTTACTTTGACCTGAACGCAGTTTTGCTGGATAAGCTTGATAGACTCCTTAACAACTGCATCCGGTTCATATTTAACCTGAAGAAATATGATCATGTGTCGAACTTCAGGTCTGAACTCAAATGGTTACCTATTCGCCAGAGAAGAAGTTTGCGCGCTCTGACTACACTTTTCTCTCTACTCCACTCTCCCACTCCTCCATCCTATCTCATTACTCACTTTCAATATCTATGTTCTTCACACGCAAAGAATCTGCGTTCTTCCAACAATCTCCTACTGCTCTGTCCTTCTCATACTTCTGATTTTGTCCATTCTTCCTTCTATATACAGTCCATCCTTCTGTGGAATGCGCTTCCTCTCGATATCAGAACGGCCGAAAGTCGATATGCATTCAAGCGGAAATTGCGGAATTATTTCCTACACTGATAGCTGAATCGTCTCAGAATTATCATTTCCTAACTTCATATTAATATGTATATATTTATATATATATATATATATATTGGTATTTATTATATTGAATATATATGTATGTTTATTTTAACTCTATTATATATACCCTTTATACTTACTTTTGTCTTCTAGATTACATTGACTTTTTATGCACCTACCATATTGTCTCTTCACCACCCTAGGTTGACTGGTAGAGAATGCCTATGGCATTAAGTCCGCCTTTGTACAATGCGTTGCATAAAGAATAAATAAATAAATAAAAGAATAAATTTTATTATACGCTAAAAGAAGTAAATTATGCAGAAACTTAAATCTATGGGTACAATGCAGGTAATATTTTGTTATTGATATAATTTAGTGCTTGACTGCAATCCCACCTGATGGTAAGCAGTGATGCAATCGTTGATAATGAGGCGCACTAGCTTATTAAAAGCCTATTCACTCTAGCCTTGAAGACACCTAAATTAAAATCGGACGGAAAGACCGCAGCAGGCAAATACTTACCGCCATAATGATGACGTGCCCAACCAATTTCATAGCTATTAACCTATCTCATACCCACAAAACGAGACACAATAGTAAAACAATAACAGCGCGGTCTCATAGGACCGGTTGGGGATTCATGAATTAATCTAATATAATTTGTTTTCGATCCTAGCCTCTGGTTCAGTCCGTCCTGCCCCGAGCTGCCTCCAGAAGCGATGCCCCACGAGGGAGAATCCCCCACCATGTTCAAGAAGTGTCTCCTGCGCTACCTCAACCACTACCACCTGCCCCAACTAGCTTACTACGTGGAGAGGGTCAAGAGATGCGATTTTAGTCATATCAAGTAAGTCATCATTATCATCATCTCAGCCGAAAGACGTCCACTGCTGGACATAGGCCTCCCCTAAGCGTCGCGCCACAGCGACCGGTCCTATCAAGTAAGTATTTACCACTTTATTTTTTAATTTAAATAGACTAGCCAACAGTTGTTTACATCAAAGATAAATTAATATCATCATTTGCCTAGCCTTTTCCCAACTATATTGGGGTTTCGGCTTCCAGTCAAGCCGGATTTAACTGAATACCAGTATTTTACGAGGAGCGGCTGCCTACCAGACCTCCACAACCCATTAACTGGGGTAATACGGTACTTCATGGCAAGACTGGAGTCAGATTTTACTGGCTTCTGACTATCCGTAACGACTGCCAAAGATCTACAAATGACAGCCGGGACCTACGGCTTAACGTGCTTTCCGAGGCACGGAGGAAACTCGGTATGTTAAGATGATCTCCCATCCACAGACCAACCTAGGCAAGCGTTGCTTAACCTTGAAGATCGACCTATGCGGCTGTTATTATCTAGCCACGAGCTCCTCTCCTGATCCCGAGATGTTATAACAATCAAAAGAATCCATGGAGTTTCTTGCATATTCTTCGTATTCGTTTATATTTCGTATCGCCACTATTTCTTCTTTACCGAATAGCCGGACGACGAGCTACCAGTTCGCAACCTCATAATTTACTAATGTTAATTCCTCCCCAGCGTGTTCCTGGTAGCATCAGTCCCAGGCTCGCACTTCGACCTAGACTGGGGAATGACCAGGGTGGGTTCCCTGCTGCGTCAGCACTGCTGCGTGCCGCCTGAAGAGACCAGACAGTGGCCGCTCATAGCCCAAGCCAGTAGCATTGGTAGCTACGGGAAGGAGCCCAAGGTTGGTGTATATCTAATGAGCAGGGTGGGTTCCCTGCTGCGTCAGCACTGCTGCGTGCCGCCTGAAGAGACCAGACAGTGGCCGCTCATAGCCCAAGCCAGTAGCATTGGTAGCTACGGGAAGGAGCCCAAGGTTGGTGTATATCTAATGAGCAGGGTGGGTTCCCTGCTGCGTCAGCACTGCTGCGTGCCGCCTGAAGAGACCAGACAGTGGCCGCTCATAGCCCAAGCCAGTAGCATTGGTAGCTACGGGAAGGAGCCCAAGGTTGGTGTATATCTAATGAGCAGGGTGGGTTCCCTGCTGCGTCAGCACTGCTGCGTGCCGCCTGAAGAGACCAGACAGTGGCCGCTCATAGCCCAAGCCAGTAGCATTGGTAGCTACGGGAAGGAGCCCAAGGTTGGTGTATATCTAATGAGCAGGGTGGGTTCCCTGCTGCGTCAGCACTGCTGCGTGCCGCCTGAAGAGACCAGACAGTGGCCGCTCATAGCCCAAGCCAGTAGCATTGGTAGCTACGGGAAGGAGCCCAAGGTTGGTGTATATCTAATGAGCAGGGTGGGTTCCCTGCTGCGTCAGCACTGCTGCGTGCCGCCTGAAGAGACCAGACAGTGGCCGCTCATAGCCCAAGCCAGTAGCATTGGTAGCTACGGGAAGGAGCCCAAGGTTGGTGTATATCTAATGAGCAGGGTGGGTTCCCTGCTGCGTCAGCACTGCTGCGTGCCGCCTGAAGAGACCAGACAGTGGCCGCTCATAGCCCAAGCCAGTAGCATTGGTAGCTACGGGAAGGAGCCCAAGGTTGGTGTATATCTAATGAGCAGGGTGGGTTCCCTGCTGCGTCAGCACTGCTGCGTGCCGCCTGAAGAGACCAGACAGTGGCCGCTCATAGCCCAAGCCAGTAGCATTGGTAGCTACGGGAAGGAGCCCAAGGTTGGTGTATATCTAATGACCAGGGTGGGTTCCCTGCTGCGTCAGCACTGCTGCGTGCCGCCTGAAGAGACCAGACAGTGGCCGCTCATAGCCCAAGCCAGTAGCATTGGTAGCTACGGGAA